>CM069133.1:57857213-59134713 GCA_035221665.1 Okamejei kenojei | reverse complement strand
CTCAGGACTGCTCCAGGGGGATGCCAAGTTATGACAGGCTAGCCTATTGGAGAGGCTGTGCCAGCAGCACCTTTGCTCAGGGCTGCTTCATGAGAACGCCAAATCCATAGCAAATACTGGTCTATGGGAAAGGCCGCACCAGCGGCACCTTTGCTCAGGGCTGCTTCATTGGCCCCAAACGTACCCTTCATGGGAATAGGCTGCTTAGTACGGTGTTCCCATTTACAGTGATCATGGGGGATTGCTAGGATAAGGCAATATAACAGAATGATGAAATAAAAGCATTCAAAGAGGACTATTTAGAGTTCAAAAACACTGGTTATGTATGTGCTAAATCCACTATTTATATCTCAAACTATATTTGAGAAATTGGGCTCCTTTATCCTGTTAAGATTAAGTTGCTATCAAATAGACTTGTAGGATATTAGGATTTACCTTTAGCTATTCAATTGGGCGTTGATGCCGGCCTGGGCAACAGATTGCAGTCAATAGACTCCTGTACCAGCTTTGTTGTTATATAACAGCCTTCTAGTCATTAGACTAATTGGCAATAGTATAGATGGGATTCAGCTGTGCAAGTAGGAGAACTGTTATCCTGTTAAATGGTAAACTATAAAGTGCCATGTAGGTCATTGTTAACACAACTTGTTATCACCAGCTGAAGTTACAATGATGGACAAACAGTATTCATTACTGCTCCAGTAGTTGTTAGTTGAATAATTAATTATATTGCAAAAAGCTGCTAATGGCCCTAAATGGGAAATTGCGTCAGCAGCTCCTTGTAGCAGGCCGTCTTAATGTCTCCCTCATGTAGGAGGAGAGCATGCTGCATCAGTACTAGTCTGTCGCTGGGTCCATGGCAAAGTCGGCGTATTGCTGAAGCTGCGCCAGCAGCGCTTTATAGCAGGGCTGCTTAATGTCTCCCTCATGTAAGATTGGAGCATGCCGGGTCAGAATAATCTAACGCAGAGTCTGCAGGTATAGCTGTGGAGCATGCCCAAGCGATGAAAGGCACATGCCAGACATACCATGCTTGGTAGCAAGGTTGCCATTCAAACACATATGCAGTGAACACCGCTATCAGGGGGACAATAGAGCCGGTTGCCAAATCTTCTATTCAGGTAAGACCTGTTTCATAGGCAATACCTGGAGGATGAAGCACAAGCTATTGAATGAGTAAGGCTTCATAGATTGGCAGTAGCAGTCCACTGAAGCTGGTGGTAGCATGGAAGTTGGCCAGGGGTTCCACGCATATTACCTGTGTTACTCTATAACTAAGGGACCACTTATAATTTGGTAAGATGTATACCTGGTTTGATAATACAAATGATTGAGACATTATCATCTACTTGAGGGGTCTAACCATGTAAAAATGGACCATACTAGCATTCCAAGCAAGTTATAATTGGGCAGGCTCATTATAAGGGCCAGGATTGTCTTGCAAGACTGGCTCAGAAATCGGGCCACAGTTGCCGTTCACGGCAGACACTAAATTTTGAATATTATCTCGAGTTTGGATGTGGAACATATTTGCATGACTTGCCAATTCTTCACTTATTGGTATCAACAATCTATAGACCTTATGGGCATTGTATGGGTTAAAGAGTGATTGAGCAAATGTGCATATCTGCATGCTCAACTTCATGTTGATACATTATGATGGTGGCATATGTCAGTCACATGGGTGCAATCAATTAAAGACTCCTGTAATGGTTACATAATCTTGTTTGCCACAGGAGAATTATCAAGTATCGGTAAATGGCAACACAGAATTGATGTTGAATCACACCGTATTATGAAACTCTGGTTCAACACCAAATATAGATATGTTTGTTTTTCATGCTTATTCACAGGTTGCAAAATATGTGGCATAACAGTGGCGAGACATACATTCTCGCTACTAGGAGAAGGAAGGTCTTTTATGTCTTCCTCCATTTGCTTCATCAATCGGGGCTTCTAACAAAGTCATTAAGAGCCTGTTTTAGGTCCTATTGTGTGATTGGTTTATGCAACGTTGATTCCCGATTTGTCGGGAATAATAATAATGCAGCCTTATATGGTTATTATAAACGTAACTTTGCTGGTTCAGCCTGAGGCTTGGGAAATCAGCCGTTGCATGATAAATCAAATTATGTTCTGCAGATTGAATAAACTGCCCTAAGGCTTGGGTTGTTACATCTATCCTTCTATGTGTTCACAGTGCTTGAATAGCACCAAAAAGCAGGGTTTTTTTCATTTCCAGGAGATGAAAAGGGTTTGTTTAATGCACATGTTACATTGAAAACGGTATAAATTACAGACGTTTGGCGTGCATGTTAAATGCTCTTTTGTCAATAATTAAGTTGTACGGCCATTAACTGTGCCAACATGCCTTCTCATTGAATTGGCTGTAGCAAATAAGACCCGCTCTGTCGGGTTCACCCCAGATATCAAGTTATAAGGATATCTTAACACAAGGTCTTCCAGGACCAGTACAATGCCGTATGGGAAGTTGATATTTGTGAAAACTATTTCACCCGGGGGCTCCAGCTACATGTTTGACTTTGACCGGAGCTCATTAGCAGTTATCCTTCTGATGCTGATTAGCGCGGCAGGTTCAGTCGCTATATAATTGCGACGGTACAGGATGATTACATCTGTAAATAATAATATATAATACTTTATGTTCATAAATACTAGAGCAGAGCAGAAGGGGTGTCAGGGCTCAAAATAGTTACAGGCAGGCCAGGGGACCTTGGTAACGTAAGCACACATATATACAACAATATGTCAATGTCACCAAGAGCCTTCGAGGTTCTGAATTAGCAATGTTGTTAGTCACAAAAAACTTAGAAGAACGTATCTGTTCAAGCCACTCCAGATGATAAAACGGAGTTTGCGTTATGTACGAATGATTCCAGGGCTGCTACAACATCAGCAGCAAGGGTATTACGTTCCACTGGGCCACATCCGTACAGCTGCAGCATGGTCCAACAAACACATCTCCAAACATTTATAATAACCCATTGCTGAACCGGGGGTATTTGTCAACTCTATTTACGTTCTGGTTATACTTTTAATCTGGGTGAGAGATGGAAATATTATTACTTCATTTAGCCGCATGTTTTAAATCTAAGTCATGACTGTATGCATTATGAATGTTTTTCCTTTATTTGTCCATACAAATGGAGCAGTTGTGGTTGTGTATACTCGTTTCACATGGCATGAAATCATAGAGCTTTGACATCGTCATGTAGTCACTCACATGACTCCGAAGTAAAATAGTAAGATTAAATGAGAACTTGCCAGTTTGAAGTTTGATCTTTAATTTATGAGGAGTTACGATGAGGGACTACGTGCCCTCCGCTCCCAACCCTCATAAATATCATCTGGTAGTTCTTGTCTTCTGTTCTCTTACTATTATACTTCAGTCACTATTACCTGTGATTTCACACCACTGCTTTGAAGATTGATGCATTTCTCTGGATGCTTTCCAGAGACAGTTAGATAGAGTTCTTAAAGATAGCGGATTCAGGGGATATGGTGAGAAGGCAGGAATGGGGTACTGAATGTGGAGGATCAGCCATGATCACAATGAATGGCGGTGCTGGCTCGAAGGGCCGAATGGCCTACTGCTGTCCCTATTGTCTATTGTCTATTGTCTATTAAGGATGAGGTTTCTGAGTACTTGGAAGCACATGATAAAATAGGCCAAAGTCAGCGTAATTTTGTTAAGGGGAGATCTTGCCTGACAAATCTGTTGGAAATCTTTAAGGAAATAACAAGCAGGATAGACAAAAGTGAGTTAGTGGAAGTTGTTTACTTGTATTTTCAGAAGACCGTTGAAAAGGTGCAACATGGGAGGCTGGTAAACAAGATAGGAACCCATAGTATTAGAGGCAAGGGACTAGCATGATAGAAGATTGGCTGACTGGAAGAAAGTAAACAGTGGGAATATAGGGAGTATTTTCTTGCTGGCACTTGGTTACTATTAGTTTTCCCCAAGGTACGGTGTTGGTTCTGCTACTTTTCACAGTACATGTTAATTATCTGGAATATGGAATTGATGGCTTTATGGCCAGGTTTGTGGATGATAGTAGATAGCAGGCACGTGCCATCAGGGTAGGCAAGGTAGGCATTGCCTACCCTGAATAAAATTATGACATAGTAATCATTAAATATAAATAGTAAAGGCATGCGAGAATTATGCATATCTAAGAGATCGATCTCTTAGGTAGGCATAATTCCCCGTGCCTTTCAACCGCAGCACTTGTAACAGGGGAAGGTCTGTACAGCCCGTCAGCGCTGCCTGAAACCGTCAATTTCAAGCGGAGCTGAAGGCATCTGAAATTCTGCCTTTGCAATACTGCGCAGGTGCAGCAGCCTACTGTGCATGCGCAGCATAAGTTTCTTGGCAGGTTTTTCAAATATGGATTGCCATTATCTGAAGGGTATGTTAGGAAGCAACGAGAGAAGAATGGAGTTTGTGTACCGATAATGTAGTAAGTACATTTCTTGGTGCTTTATGTTTTTAAATACTGTATTTCCTGCGGATTGGAGAGAGCTCCTTTCACAGTGTTTGGGGAATCTGGCCCCGGGTAAATTAGCAGGGAGGGCAGGTGCGTTGTGAAGGAGAGGGGTCGGGGCCAGTAGCCCACTTGCAACGCTCCGGGCACCGAGCCACCGTATTGTGGCCGGCGAGTGAAGTAGCTTGGGTGGCAGCAAGCGGCCGCCGGGACCGCACAGCCCATACTGCTGGTCCCCGCACCCCTTTGGCAGTGCTCTCTTTGTGCAAACCTCTATCCTGCCGCTCGCCGGCCTCACTCTGGTCGGTGAGTGGCAGGTGCGAGGTGTTCAGACGGAGGGCACTGCCAGAGTTGAGCGGGCCGGCAGAAGGCACTGAAGTGGCAGCTGGTTCTGCTGTCGTGTCTCGCAGTCACCTGAGCTGCTTCCCTCCCCGGAAGAGGCGGCCAGTTCCGCTATCCGTGCCCGTAACGCTGCGGCAACGGTGAATGAATCTGATATGATCTCCGACCCCCTCCTTCTCAACACTCCTGCCCTCGCCGCATCTTTAACCCCTGGCACAGACTCTCCACACGCTGTGAAAGGAACTATCCCCCCAAATGCTACCTTGAATTAGTATTGTCAGTCAATAAGATGACAACTGATTCAACGTCCCGGTGTGTTCCCGTTTTTCCCACCATCTCCCCACCTGCCTTCATCCTCCATCCCCCACCCATTCAGTAATTAAAAAAATGAAGGAGATTTAGAAGCCTTGGACAAATTGAATTGTTAATTATTTTTATTTTTTATTTTTAAGAAGAGAACAATCTGCGCGTGCGTGGTTTAAGATTTATTTTTAAACCGCCTGCCTACCCTGAGTAATTTCTCACGGTACATGCCTGGTAGATAGGTGGAGGGGCAGGCAGTGTTGAGTAAGCAGGGACACTGCAGAAGATCTTGGACAGGTTGGGTGGGTGTGCAAAGATGTGACAAATGAAATGCAGCATAGCAAAGTGTACAGTCACGCACTTTGATAGAAGGAATAAGGTATTGTCTATTTTCGAAATGGGGAAACAATTCAGAAATCAGACTTGCAAAGGAACTTGGAAATCTACTGGTGCAGGATTCCCAAAAGGTTAATTTGCAGGTTGAGTCAGTAGAAAGGAAGGCAAAAGCAACGTTAGCATTCATTTTGAGAGCACAAGAATACAAAAGCAAGGATGTAACGATGAGGCTTTATCAGGCGCTGGTCAGATCACATTTGTAAAATTGTGACCAGATTTGGGCCCCGTATCTGAGGGAAGATGTGCTGGCATTGGAAAGGATCCAGAAGAGGTTGACGAGAATGATCTTGTGAATGATTAGGTTGACATGTGAAGAGCGTTTGATGGCTCTGGGCCTGTATTTGCTGGAAGTTAGAAGGATGAAGTTGGATGATCAGCTATGATCATATTGAATGGCGGTGCAAGAGTAGGGCATTTGGCTCGAAGGGCCGAATGGCCTACTCCTGCACCTATTTTCTATGTTTCTATGAAGTGGGATCTCATTGAAACCCGCTGGATAATGAAAGGCATAGATAGAGTGGAAGTGATGAGGATTTTTCCAATAGTGGTAGAGTCTAGAACCAGAGGGCACAGCCTCAGGATAAAAGGGCATGCCTTTAGACTGGGATTGAGGAGGAATTTCTTTAGCCAGAAGGTGACAAATCTGTAGAATTAATTGTCACAGGTGGCAATGGAGGCTTCATTATGGGTTTTTTTTGGAGATTGATAGGTTCTTGGTTAGTAAGAGTGTCAAAGGTTATGGGGAGAAGGCAGGAGAATGGTGTTGAGAGGGAAAAGTAGACCAGCCATGATCGAATGGCAGAGCAGACTCAACGTGCCAAATGACCTTATTCTGCTTCTATGTCTTATATGCCACACACGCACACACCACATGCACACACCACGTGAGGCACTGGCACTGGCACACGCACAGGCGCACACATCCTGCAATGTTTTGATTGAGGAAGACAACAAAATTACAGTGCTGAAACAGTTTCTTCAACACTGTGTAATCACTGACATTCTCACCTGATACTTGGTTTCTGGTTTTTGCAGCATTCCACAATCTTCAAAAAGTGTTGGATTAAAGGGATGCTTCCATGCTACTGTCATCATATATAAAAGCAAAGTTCCATCTTGAATGCGCTAGGGACTGCCATTGTGGTTTAACCTATCTAAGATTCAATATGGCAGTGGCAATGGACGCGGGGTTGGGATCTTACATTGTGTGACCTTGAAAACACTCTGGATGATACAAGGTCAGATGATGGAGGTGCCCCGATTGCACAAATACTGAATGGTAGCCATTAGAGGTGAGGAACAACGGTCTGCGGGTTGACATGTCTGGATCCAGGCATCAGTGGAGTGGGCCACTGAAGGCCCTGCAGAGGCCTGGGGCTTGAATGGATTGGACGCTACTGCAGAGGCATAGTGCATGGATTGGAAGTGGCCTGCAGTGGTACGGAGTGGTGGAGCAGTAGTGGGGGACATCGACAATTGTGCTTTGCAAAGCCAACACTGCAACACTGCCAGGGTAATGGGCCTTTATAGCCAAGTTAGGACTATATTTATGTCAACTTCAGACATGAATCATGAAAACTGGCACCTGAAAATGATGACTCTTGTATAGTCTCACTGTGCTATTCTGACAGACATACTTAACTAAGAAAGGAATTTCAGTGTACCTCAGTACGTTACAAAGAACTACCACTGAACCAGTGAATATTTGAACCCTGAACCCAAAATTATCTATTTTTGTAAAATTGTATCGTCAAGCTCTTTTATTGCTTCTTCTCGAACTTTTGCTCCACCCATCAATTTTAACAATATTGGTTGCCATGAAGTACATCTCCATCTATTTTTTGTCATTTCCGTCAAATGCAATGATTTTCTACCATCAGACACAGCTTCTCCTTATTACTTCTTTCCACAATCTGTGGAGTCTTGTCCCTCTGTGACTCCCTCCTCTGCTCATCCTTCTCCACACACCCTCCCTGGCCCCTTGCACTTTCCTCTGCAACCACAGGAGATGCAAGATTTGTTCTTATACTATCTCCCTCACCACCATCCATGGACCCAAAAAGCCCTTCCAGGGGAGGCATACATCTAAGAGGACCCTATTGATTATGTTTGGTGCTTTCAATTTGACCACCTCTAATATGGCAATACACAGTGTGTATTGAATGACTGATTTTTGGAGCACTTCATCTCTGTCACAGTGGCCACCAATTGCATGAAAATTTAATTCCCCTTCTCATTCCCACACTGACCTACCTGTTCTCAGCCTCCCCCACTGCCTGGATAAAGCCCAATGGGGGAAAAAAAGAACAGCTCACATTAACAGTTCACTAATATTTTGCTTAGATGAACATAAACCCAAAGTTATGAACACTGGATTTTCGAAACCCGCCCACCCAGCCGCACTGGCCACCATAAATTGTTGTGACTGTTTAGATGAAGGGTATGATCTGGGGCAGTTGGGAGGAAACTGTGAAGACTAAAAATAGGATTCTTGTAGGATTAGTGGGAGATTGACGATCATAGACTCACTCGATGGGTTGAATAGCCTTTTTCCATGTTGCAAGGGAATGCTGACTAAAATGAGCAAGCTTTTACCGAGTGATCCACAGTTTTTTTTTTAGGTGATGCTGTTTGTACGATGAATTATCAGTCAAACACCTGGGATAAATCACCAGTGTCCTTTCCAATAATGGCGTAAACATTTTTTAAACCCCAGCTACTACAACAGTTAGCATAGCAGATCAGTCCTGTTTCCCTTTTCATAACTGGTGCCTGATCTGCTGAAGGTTTCAAGCATTTGCTGTTTTTACAACAGATAGTTCTTCAGTGACATCGGAACATAGCATCCTGACAAGGCAGCTCAAGAACTGTCCAACCTTATACTCATGGGCAGAGATGGAACCCACAATGTTCTGACTTAAAAGTGAGAGTGCTACCGATTGATCTGCAGTTGGCATTTAATAGCATAATAAATATCCTTTCATTAATTTGAATGCCATTTCTGTCCGGGACAATGAAGGTAGTGTGATTCATTTGCCTGCGCACTGATGTGTTCCTTGCTGTTCACTCTTGTGTGTATAAGTTGGACCCACAGTTTGGAAACTGATTGAATTTCAGAGCATCTGTTTTATTTCAACTCTTCTATTATTGAAAAAAAATGCCACATCTTTCTGCTTCTCAAGCAAACGTTGACGTATTCCATTTGAACATTTACACACGAATGTGTTTCTCCTTCATTCCCATCACCATGACATCCATGGCACTCAGGGAATACATGCCGCAATTGGGTACCGCAGCACAGTGGCTAAGTGTTGGTTTACTATTCAGAGGACCATTGATCAGGAAACAGGAAATAATATTTCACCCAGACACCTGAAAATCTAAAATAGACACGGTATTCTGGAGTAACTCAGTGGGACAGGCAGCATCACTGGAGAGAAGGAATGGATCCTTCTTCAGACTGATGTCAGGGGAGTGGGTGGTACAGAGATAAAATGTAGTCAGGGACAGTAGGACTGGTCGGAGAACTGGCAATGGGGAGAGGGAAAGCAAGGACTACTTGAAGTTAATGGAATCTAAATTCAGGTAACTAAATAAGCAAGCCATGCTGAAGTATAGATCTTGTCACTGTGTGGGTAACCCTGCAACCTGTTGTAAAAGGCCCGCCTGGTTTACCCATTATTACTGTGACTCCAGGCCCAACAGCATGAATAACTGTTATCTACATTGTTAAATAATGTCCCAGCAAGTCACTCCATCCAAGAGGTAATTAGAGATGCCTTCTCAGAAACCTTCATGTCTTCTGACAAATAAAATAGCCATGCAGCTCATGTGGCAGTTGTACCCAATTGATCACTGTGTGAAGTATAATTTCCATTGTACAATGTTCCCTCTTCATTTCAGGATATATCTGTCTGTATGTAGCAAAACAGGGTCATCCAATACTTCCCAGAGGTCAGATGTCAGCTCATTCATCATTAGATTCAAGGTAGAGTGGTCAGGAGAGGTTTAGGTTACACTTTTCTTCTAGTACTAAAGTTGATAGCAGGGATTGCTGTCACAGGAACCCCCAACCACAACCATTTGAGTGGTGGGTCACTAACCCTATGGAAAAATGATAAGGATTTCATTGATTTTATCTCACTTTAAAGTTTTACTTTATCAGCATGTCATTAAGCTTTTAACTAAATTACTTATTTACTTTTAACAAACTTTGGATTTATGAGATTTCCTCTGTTATTAATTTCAGAATCCCTTTTACTATCAGAGACCATGAGAAAGCCATTCTATTGCCTTTGGCGAAGTTGGTCATGATGAATAGGAAGATTAAATGAGAACTTACCAGTCTGAAGTTTGATATTTATTTTATGAGGAGTTACGATGAAGGATTACGTGAAGAAGCCTGCATACGCGCCAACCTTCAAAGCAGCGGTATCAAATCACAGCTAACAGTTGTTGAACTGAATATAGGAAGATTCGAGAAACTAGAACTACCAGATGACCTTTATGAGGGTTGGGAGCGGAGGGCATGTATATCCTCATAAAATAAAGATCAAACTTCAAACTGGTAAGTTCTCATTAAAATCTTCCTGTTTTACTTCGGAGTCACGTGAGTGACTACATGAAGATTTCAAAGCTCTGTGATTTCATGCCGCGAACATGAGTCCATGCAACACACTGCATCAGTTGACCAAAGATGAGTGAAAAAATCACAACGCATTCAGACATGACAGATTTAAAACATGCTGATGCTTTTTAATAACAAATGATATATATGAAAATAATAGGGACATCTCATATCCGGGGTAATTTATAAAACAGAACTTAAAATTGAGTTGGGAAATAACCCTGGCCTGGCAATGGGATTGTTATAAAAAGTTTGGAATGTTCTCTCGTTTGACCATCCTGCAGCCGCTGGGATGTGGTCCAGTAGAACCTCCAAAACCCTCACTGCTGATGTTGTTGCAGCTCTGGTGGAGTGAGATTTAAAAACATCAGTGCCCACTCCTACACAAGCCAAAACACATCTTAACCACCTGGAGATGGTCTGCACTGATACCCTCTTGTGATGTTTTTTTATAACTAACAAACACTGCTAGTTCAGTGCCTCTAAGACTCTTTGTGGCCTTGAAATACTGTTGTAGATGTGTGACGCCCTGGTCTGCTCTGCTTGACTAAGTCATGAACATAAAATGTTATTTTATTGGCAGATGGAACCATTCTGTCCAGTCGCTGAAACCAGCACCATGAGAATAACCACTTTATAAGTGAGTTTGACCAAGGACAGGGATGTAGCTGGAGCCCACTGGCGAAGCAGCATCAACACAATATTGACATCCCATATCTCCGAGTAACTTGGCCTGGGGGCATTAGTATTAAAGATACCCTTCATAAACCTGGATAATAGCAGGTGAGACCCGACAGAGTTGTGTCCCAATCCCAGCAACAAGTATGACGATAAGGCACTTCTGGCACAATTAATGGCACTATAAATCAGTCTTTCATCAAAGAATAGTTTGGAGAGAAATTCCAAGACATCAGCTATACGTGCTGTGTCATACATTATGTTGGACTCGAACAGAATGCTTCCCATCTCTTGATATAGGAGATGTACTGGTTCTGGGTGCTATGTCTCCAAGCCGCAGTGATCATGTCCACAGCTCGATCTGACAGTCCAAGCCCCAGGAAAGGACTTCTCAGAGTCTGCAAATCAACAAATTGATTCAATCATGCAGCGGATGGCCCTCCCCAGTCATGGGATGAACCAGCAGATTACTGCATTTGAGAATGGCCATAAAAGGCTCTGATATAATTTCCAGTATTAGTGGGAAACCAAGGCCGTGTAGGCCAGGCACTACGAAAATGCCTGACACGGAGTCTTGCTGGATTTTTTGCAAGCACCGACGGATGAGGCAAAATGGATGGAATGCGTAGAAGAATATTCCCCCCCAGTGTAGCGAGAATGCATCCATCGCCACTTCCCCTGGGTCTGGTTCCCAAGCAACATAATTTGGTAACTGGTGATTGAGTCTAGATGCAAACAAATCGATATCCGGTGTTCCATACCGAGCAACAATGTCATTAAACACTTTATGATCCAACATCCATTCTGTGTTGTCAATAAATTTCCGTGACCTGGTGTCTGCCACTATATTAAGCCTACCTGGCAAGTAGGTAGCTGAAATCCAAATGCTTCTTGCAATACACCAGTGCCAAATAAGTTTAGCCAAATTATCACAGGATACTGACTTGATTCCACCCATGTGGTTAATATATGCCACCACTGTAGCATTGTCAATCTGTAGTTGAACATGCAGATGATGCATATTCCAACAATAAGCCTTCAGCCCGAAGAATGCTCCCAGCATCTCTAAGTATTTAATACCATGTAACTGAAGAATTGATGACTCGTGCACATTCCATCTGCCACTGCAACTAGAGATGGTATTAGTAGCTCCCCATCCTTGAGAACTAGCATCAGTTTGATGCAGTAGCATCAACATCATATAACTGAATGCTTGCCAACCAAAATGTTACTAGAGCAATGCCGAATATTGGTCATCCACCATTGTAATTCCGAAATAGCTTTGGCTGGTAGCGGCATAGGTCTCTTAAAATGTTCTACATGGTATTTGAGTGCTTACTCCTTTGCACTTTATAAATTCTGATAATGCGAAGGCCCAGACTGTGCAGCAGGAAAAGCAGCCACTAATTTGCCAATTACGCTGGCTACATGTCGAATAGATGGTTTCTCCATAACAACAAGGTTGTTACAGGCTTCTATTCATTCTAATCTCTTGCCCCAGGGCAGAGTCACAGACATGTGAGTAGAGTAATTGGTAAATCCCAAATAATCAATAACTCTAGATGGTACCAACTTGGATTTAACTGGATGAATGAGAAACCCGAATCTCTCAAATGGGAATTTAGTGGCTGAAACGGCTAATTCGGCTAATTTAATCCTAATTTTTTCCTATGATTAGGATATCATCGAAGTATGCCATAACAATACGATTTTCAGCTCTAAGAAGCCCAAGCACCGGTTTCAATAATTTGGTAAATAATCTGGGGGCTTAAGTTAACCCATTAGGCAACGCTGTAAACTGCCGCAGTTGCCCCATCCAGCTGAATTTCAAATATCTCTGGTGATCCCTGTGAATGGGTACCGAATAGTATGTTCTTTGAGGTTGATGCATGCCATGAAGCATCGTTTGGATATTAGTTGTTTGGCAGTAACAATATGTTCCATTTATAAATGTCTATACTGCACAAAAGAGTTAAGTTGAGTCAAATCAAGGATGATCCGGCATCCTCCATCTTTATTTTGTCTTGTAAATATATTAGAAACAAATTGACCTGTTTTGGCAGATCTT
The DNA here is from genome assembly GCA_035221665.1 of Okamejei kenojei. Lineage (NCBI taxonomy): Eukaryota > Metazoa > Chordata > Chondrichthyes > Rajiformes > Rajidae > Okamejei > Okamejei kenojei. The sequence continues at coordinate 59,121,794 of CM069133.1, read as the reverse complement.
CTCCGAACAGAAGATTCGGCGGCTGAACATTGCTGGCCCTGCATAATCCCGCAAATTTGGGGTTCAGGGTAGGTTGGATGGCATTCTTGCGAAAACAGTTAATTTCAAAATGTGCGTTACACATTAATGCCAGGGCATCCTACTGTATCAGACAAGGGACCCCCACCCACAGACCTGGCAAACGCCATAATGCCTGAAGCCAGCAATTTGAGGATTCTCTGGAGCTTCATCTCCTGAGCTTTGATGCCCCCTCCAATATATCCCTAGATAGAGCTGTTCACAGCCAGCACGTTTAGTGAAGCACAATTCCCAGATGTTGTGGTACTTAATGTTTCCACCATTACCTGTTCCTGCAGCTGATGTGAAGTGAGGTAATTAATGCTTGCAGCAAGTCCCTCTTGTAGTGGCTCCCCTATTTGCGAGGGTATTACAAATTTAGACGCCATGGCAGGCAATTCTTGTGCTTCATGCACCTCATACATACTGGTATGCTCCCCGGCCATACCTCCAAATTCGGAGTCAGTCCAGAACTGAACCTTTACGCTCCCCTCCTCAGAGAGGGAGACATTATGCAGCCCTGGACCAGGCGCTGCTGCGGGCCCCCGAGGAGACTCGCGCTCACATAACTCAGTTTCTCGGAGCATATCATGATGGAGCATCCTCTCCATAAGGTGCTCCATCCGGGATAAATGCCCGAAGATGCTATTCATTGTAGGAGGCAAATCCTCCTGGCCTGACTCATCCGAGTAAACAGGCCTGTCAGACTCTTTCTTGGCTTTACCCCCTTTCGTGGTTGCCAAGGTGCTTTTGACAGGCACCAAGTCTGAAGCCGCTGACCGCACCGTCAGCGACTCGGGTGGCGAAATCGCCGGCCGCCGGCTATCCGCACTCCCGCGGTCCTCACTAGCTGGTTTCCCCGCAGCCCGTCTGTACTTCGCCCTGGATTTCTCCATGATTGTTCAAATCTTGCAGTTCTGTAATCGAGATTACTGAACAAAATAACCTCAGAATAAGCTTTAGGACTTACCTATAGGGCTTTTTGAACTTACCGCTGGAGGAGCAACGCACCTCCCAGCCAGTCATGCGCCATGCGTAAGACGTATTGACGTTCATATGGGCTGGCAGGATTCTTCACGTAGTCACTCACGTGACTCCGAAGTAAAATCAGGAGCGGTACCTCAGAAATGATCCTGAGGCCAATAGTTGATCAGAGACCCCACTATCCCACAAGAATCCCACATCCCCTCCTCACCTACTCCACCATAGATTTAAAGACACTTTTGATCATGGAAATTCTCACATGCAAATGTCAGTAGCGTTTAAGGGCTGGGTCTTGGACATTACAAGGTTGGAAGCATCATTAGGACGTTTTGAAGCTTGGGGTGGGGTTGGGGGGGGGTGGGTAGATGATGAGGTAGTGTCAACAGTGTGCAAGGGAGGTGTGTGTTAGGAAAATAAAAGATAGGACATTGATTTATTTTACCTGGCTGAAGCCTATTCTGCATTACTGATATTGGGGTGACTTTGAAGTGTTCAACAATGGGATCATTTGCTCTATCCATCTCTATGGAATGACGTTGTCCTGAATGTGACCACTGTGAACATTTTGTAAACCCAAGGAGCTTAATGACATTAAAGTGTGACAGGAAACATCCTAGAAATTGTTATTATTTCATATAATTCAGGGTAAACTCAATTTTTATTTACATATTGCATGAAATATTGATATATTATACAATTGAATTTCTAGGCAAAGGTATAATATATTTTGACCAGATATTTGTGGTCTTCTTCAGAATACTTTTATCCGTCAGAAGGCAGTTGACAGAAATATTCTGAAAAAAAGGGACCAGATAATATAGTCTATCTGAAGCAAATAGCCAGTAAAATGTATCTTTTATCACAACAGGATGTAATATCCAGGTCTTCCAGTTCTTACAAATGGGTAAACATGAGGAAAATCTGAGATACTTAACATTGACCACATCTGATCAGTTTAAGGTTCCAGGTTTTCTTCCAGTGATTGTGGAGGTTTCACCACAAGCTACTGATGATTAATGTGCATTTTAGGTTGCATCTTGTGCTTCCCTTAACATTTCTGGTTTCCAGAGGCAATTTGAACTAGAGCATAAAGACACAAATAGGTCTTGTCATGTATTTTTAAAAGGTACAAGCAAAGAGTTTGCAAGCTACAGCAAAATAAATAGCATGATGTGGTGAGATAATAAAATCATGTTACCATAGAAAAAAAAAATCCATCTTCAGTGTTTTTCTAAAACGCTGTGACTTTGATAACTCCATCGAATTCAAGGAGTCACAACATAACACCAGAGAATGTAAATTACAGAATGTGCACAAATAAACAATTCCATTAATGTCAAACAAGATTTTTATTGAAATAAATGCACTCTGGTGTTATGAGTTTACCTAGGGAGAGGTGGTAGATGCTTGATGGTTGATGAATTGGGCAATAGCTTGTTTCCATATTAATTGGGAAGAGAGGCAATATGGACAAGAGGTAGGAGGGTCCGAGGGGGAGAGTGTGGAAGGAAGGGAGAAGGTGGAATGGGGCTTTGCAGGGATGGAGGAATTGACTTTAGGATGGGGATGAAGTGGTAGTGGGAGGAAAGGCGGTTGAGAAATAAAAGATAAATACTTTTGGAGAGGCACAGTGGTACAATGAATAGAGACACTCATATCTCCAGGGACTTGGGTTCAATTCATGACAAGGCTGTTCCCTGTATAGAATTTGCACATTCTCTCTGGCAACCGATGGGATTCATACAGGTGCTTTCTTCCTCATCTCAAAAATGTGCAGTTGGTAGGTTAATTAGCCAGTGTAAATTGCCCTCAGAATCTGGAGAAGGCTAATGAGAATGTGGGGTGAATAAACATGAAATTATTGTTAAAAATGGGTGCCCAATGGTTAGCATGGACTCATTGGGCCAAAAGACCTTTTCCATGCAGCATGACTCTCTTTGCATGGGTGCTTGAGGGTGTGTGCTTAGTGTAGAAACCAGCTGTGCATAGCCAGCTTGAATGAACATCCATATGATAGTCCATGCAGTTCGCAATTGTTTAGGGCTTCCTTGCCTTTAGATCAATACGTTTTTTTCTGACATACCTCTCTGACAACTGCCACAATCAATTGAATGCACCCACAAGCATCTTATTTGAACACAAGAGGAATAACGGCATGCTCGACTCCAGGGACAGGCAAGGACAAAAAAAAAATTCAATTCATGTCAACCAGCTGTGAAAAATTAGGACCAAATTTTAATCCATTTTCAGTTTCGATGGAAGGATTTGCTATGAATTTCAAAAGGAAATAACTGATCCAGCTCAGAGCAAAAATGATTTATTCATCCACGGAATGCTTGTCCATGGTTTATGCACAGTGGAACCGTCTGCTTTTAAAAAGTTACCATCTTGTTACTTGTTTCGTCAGTGATGGTTGATCGCAAGTAACGTCGGTCTTAGTCTGTTCCTGGAGGCATTTCATTTCATGTACAGCTTTGTTATCTCAGATCGATGTTGGCTTCAATGAAAAGAAAACTTCACTGATAGCTGTCAAAATAGTAGAGTACTTGGCTTTTGATTGTAAACATTTTGAGACGGCAATCTTTTCAGGTTGCATGAACAGTCTGTATACTGGATCAGGAACCATACAAATGCAGCATGGTGGTGCAGCAATAGAGCTATTGCCGTACAGCACTTGCATCACCTGAGACCAGGGTTCGATCCCGACTATGGATGCTGTCTGTACGGAGCTTGTATGTCCTCCCCGTGACCTGCGTGGGTTTTCTCCGAGATCTTCGTTTTCCTCCCACGCTCCAAAGACGTACATGTTTGTAGGTTAATTGGTAAATGTAAAAAAGTGTTCCTAGTGTGTGTAGGATAGTGTTAATATGCGGGGATCGCTGGTCCCAGACCCGGTGGGCAGAAGGGCCTGCTTCTGCGCTGTATCTCTAAACTGTTCCATTGGCAGCTCCCAGTCTTAGTTTCACTCTTATGTTATGAATATATAAACAAGAAGCAGACATAGGCTACTCGGCCTCTCAAACGAACTCTGCTATTTAATAAGATCATGGCTGACCTGATTATATCTTCCACTCTCCCTACTAACCTTTTACCAAATGCTTGTCAAGCATATACTAATGCACCTTTCCCATTTAGGCAATCTTTTAGGTGACTACAGGCAACTAGGCTGTCGCCACATGGTCGCAGGGGAGTCACCTGTATGGTGGTGAGTAGTCTCTTCAGTTGCCCATAGAATCGTAGCATTTTTCTGGTCGCCAGTGGATTTTGAAATGTTTAAAACTTTTCGGCGACAGTTGGCTTGATGCCAATGAGCGTAGCTTGACTTCTCCTGATGTAGGTGCTGTCGTAGGTTGTCGCCAGGATAATGTAGGTTGTCGCCGGTGCGGTCCGGTGAATTCCATTGGCGACTTCCTACGTCGACCTACGTCAACCCGCGATAGGTACCAGTGACTGAATTGTCTTACCTTGTCGTAGCTGGTCCCAGGTGGATGGAGGTTGGCGTAAGTGTGGTCGTAGGTGGACATACCAATGGGTCGCCGGTTGTCGGTAGTTTGCCATAGCTTGACGTCGACTAGGTGGTAGGTTGTTGGAGACATTGTCATAGACATTGTCGTAGGGGGGTCCAGTTGCTGTTTTTTTGGTGACCTGCTACAACTATGACAGGTGCCAGCAGTCACCGAAAAAATAGCTGAAGTGGGATAGGCCCATAAGATACACACCTACTTACAGTTAAAATAATATAAGCTTTTGAGCAGGAGTGAATGAACAGGGTGAGAAAAGAGGAAGAAAGTCAAGGATAATGGCTCTGGTTACAGGGTGACGGATGATGGATTTAGGAAAAAGAGTGCTCACTCTTGAGGTATTTCTATCTTACTAATTGAATGTTGAAACTCATCTTGACTCCAGCTGAGATGGGTGAAACATTGAGGTGGGAATGGTGTTCATTGTATCATGGATGGACGAACATAGAGCAAGCCTTTCTGTAGAGACAAGCGGTCCCATGCTTCCAATTACACAGCCTCCTCTTCCTCCTCCATTAGTCTTCTGTTCCCACCCATTAATCATATTAAATACATGAAAATGTTATTCTGAAGTGTTGCAAATCACTTTCCTTTCCTCTTTGCCATCAGGAATTGTAGTTGGAATACACAACATTCTCCTCTCAGCTACAGTATCTCCAACAAACCACAGGCCAACCATTTCATTCCTATTGAGGTCACATGCCGTTCATCAAGACACCCAGTGCTTGGTGGGACAGTGCAGAGTTTTGATAAAGATCATTGCATTATAATGTTAACTCTGTTTCTCTTTCCACAGATGACTCTGAACGTGCTGAATGTTTCCAGCAGTTTTATACTTGTACTTGTAGTGGGGACTTTGTTCTTTATTAAACCTTGATACTGTACTAGCTTGTGAATGTTTGATAAGAGTCAAGAGGCCCAGGAGATGTTGGAGCAAGAGGAGGAGTCTCTGGGTGGTGAGTTTAAAAATCGAGCACGGGGCTTTGTTTTAACAGAGGCCCACGAGACGTTGAAGCAAGAGGAGGAGTCTCCGGGTGGTGAGTTTAAAAATTGAGCGCGGGGCTTTGTTTTAACAGAGGCCCAGGAGACGTTGGAGCAAGAGGAGGAGTTACCCAAACCTGTAACATTCCACACAAGTGTTCTGGTGGAAGCCGCTGATTGGTGGAAGCGGCTGATTGGGTGCAACCCCTGGTTTGCATTAAAGGTAAAGTGAGCTAAAGGGTTCAGTGAGCTAAAGGGTTCAGTGAGCTAAAGGGTTCAGTGAGCTAAAGGGTTCAGTGAGCTAAAGGGTTCAGTGAGCTAAAGGGTTCAGTGACTGCTTTTAGTAAAGGTTAGTTTAAAGGATTAAGATTTTTATAGTGTGAGTGAGTTGATTTAATTTGGGGGCAAGCCATGTCATTTGAGATTGGCCCATGGTTTGCTCATCCTGCAACATGTGGGAGATCAGGGATATGGTCGATGTTCCTGGTGACTACATTTTTTTTTTGTTAAATACTTTTATTAATTGTAAATACATATTAATAGAAAATACTTGCATACATTCGTAATATTATTAATATTAACATTTAAGACTTATTTATATTTCTATACAGTAAGAAAAGATAGAGAAAAATAACATAGAAATAAGAAATCAAAAATAAAGAAGTGAATGGAGTAATAAAAAGTTATCCATCGTTGGAGATATATCCATGATTTGTTATACGTATTTCTTCATCTATTCCATTATTCAGGTTTCAGTCAGGCTCTCGCACCGAGCCATTTTGACCCTTTAGATATTCAATGTATGGAGACCATATTCCTCTGAAAAGATCCAACCTGTCCATTAGGACAAGCCTCAATCTTTCCAGATGGAGTGTCTCCGACATTCACATTTTGATAGGATTTAATCCACATTTTGATTGTGGGGGGTGTAGGACCTTTCCAGAATTTCAATATTAATTTTTTCCCAATTATTAAACTATAATCAATAAAAATTATTTGATTCATTGTTATGATCTGATTGCGAAGATATTCCAAGATTTATTTTTTTCATTTGATATCTTAAAAGGAAATTGTTGTAATATATGTAAGTTATTTACCATTATTGGCATGAGTTCACTTTTATTCCAATTAATACTATATCCTGAAAAAGATCCAAATTCAGTTATTAATTTTAATAAATTTTGGATACTAATTTCCGGTTTTGTAATATGAAGTAATACATCATCCGCATATAAGGAGATTTTACTTTCAGTATCTCTGGTATCATACCCATATATTTCAGGATGTGATCTCACACGTTGAGCTAATGGTTCTATTGCAAGTGCAAATAGCAGTGGGGATAAAGGGCAACCTTGTCTGCAGCCTCGAGTTAGATTGAATTTAGTTGATAGCATTTGATTTATTATTATTCTGGCTGTTGGATTAGTGTATAATAATTTGACCCAAGTAATAAACTTCTCTCCCAATTTAAAAGTTTCCATAACCGAAAACAAGTAAGACCATTCCACCTTGTCGAAGGCTTTCTCTGCATCTAACGAAATAACTACTTGATCTTTATTAATACCTCTTTCAAATCTATAATATTGAATAAATGTCTCAGGTTATATGAGGAATATCGTTTTGGTATAAATCCTGTTTGATCGGGGTGAATTGATTAATTAATAACTGTACTTAGCCTTTGTGCTAATATTTTAGTTAATATCTTTTGATCAGTATTTAAAAGAGCTATAGCTCTAAATGACCCTGGGTCATCCAGATCTTTGTATATTTTAGGTATAAGTGTTATAATAGATTCATTTAACGTTTCTGGTAGTTTCTGCTGTGTATAAATATATTCATAGAGTGTCTTCAAGCGTGGTGCAATCAGATCATAAAATGTTTTATAAAATTCCGAGCCAATACCATCTGGTCCCGGTGTTTTACCATTTTTTAATGATCTGATAAATTCTTTGATTTCTTTTACTGAAATTTCAGCATTTAATGATTCTCTATTTTGTGAATCAAACCCATTCAGATTACATTTTTTTTTAAATGCTTCTATTCCTATCCTGTTTTCTGCGGTTTAGCAGAGTATAATTTTTTATAATGCAAAATTCTCTCATTAATATCTTTAGGTTGTACTAGGGGTTCACCATTATGTGATTTAATCCTATGGATTATTTTTTCTCCCTCCATCTTCCTTAATTGGCGTGCCAATAATTTTTGAGGCTTATCTCCAAATTCAAACTGTAATTGTTTAGTGTATTGATAGAGTTTTACAACTTGATCTGAATATATTTTATTTAATTTATATTTCAGTGCTGTGATTTTATTATGTATTGTTATGGATGGATTAGCTGCATTCTCTGTATCTAATTGTTTAATCTCCTTTTCCAGTTCCTGTTGATCCCTCCGATTCTTTTTATTATAAAATGCTTGAGAAAAGATCATAATTTCATGGACATATGCTTTAAACGTTTCCCATAATAAGGAAGAAGATATTTCCGGTTTATCATTTATTTCAAAGAAAATCTTGATCTGTTCTATAATATATTCCTGAGTTGCTTTGTTTTTTAAAATTTGTGGATTAAATCTCCATTGTCCCCATTTTTCCATTTTACCATTTATCTTAATCTTAAATATTAAAGGTGCGTGATCTGAGATTATAATATTATGGTATTTTGAATTATAAGTGAGTGAGATAATTTTTGCATCGAACAAAAAATAATCTATTCTTGAGTAAGTTTTATGTACAGGTGCATAAAAGGAATATTCTCGTCCAGTTGGATTTTCTACTCTCCAAACATCTTTAGTATTACTAGTTTCCATATACGCATTTAATAAGTCACTGGAATGGGATATAATTTTCCTTTGTCTTGTGGATCTGTCTAAGTAAGAATCTAATGTACAATTTAAATCTCCTCCAATTATTAAGTTACGTTGTGTTATTTCTGGGATGTTGTTAAACATTTTCTTGAAAAACAATGGACTATCAAAGTTTGGTCCATATACATTAACAAAAATCATTTTTTGTGCATTTAATTCTCCTATTGCAATAATGTATCTGCCATCATTATCAGTTGTAGTTGATGTATGTTTGAATAAAGTGCCTTTACGAAATAATATTGCTACACCTCTGGATTTGTGTGTAAAAGAAGAATGATACGGTTTACCTATCCATTTAGCTTTCAGCCTATGCTCAGCATCTTTTTTTAAATCAGTTTCTTGAATGAAAATCACATCAGCTTTAATTGCCTTTAAATATGCTAATACTTTACTACTTAATTGGTTCATTAATACATTTAACATTCCAGCTGCAAAACGTTATTCCTTCATTCCCCGTATTCATTTTTAAATCTTGCATCTTTTGTCTATGGTGGTCTATAATAGAGCCAATGGTTCAGTTCAACAGACCCGACCTTACACCCGAACTCCGAATAGACGAATTTTAAGTCCCTTGAATGTCTCTCACGTATATCTCCTTTGATCCAATATATAACTCCATTCAAACTGAAAATAACAATAATAGTTTATAATAGAAAAGAAAAGAGGATAGATTAAGAAATTAGTGTGTGCACAAAGAAGGAAAAAACTACATCTAGTATTGGTGTAGTTAGTGCTAGCCATACTAGCATGGCTAACCATCTACCGACTTCCGTAGTTGATGTTACGAACTTAACCAGCTCCCTGGTTTTTTGGAATTATTATTCAATAGTGGTATTTTACCAGGGATATTAAATTGAAAATATTCGGTTTATAATAGTCGAAAATGTGAGATTACATATATTTAAAACATTTGAAAATCTAATTATAAAAAACACACGAAAAGAAAGGAAAATAGAAAATAAAAATGAAAATTACTAGTACAAAAGAAAGGTTTCCAAAGAGGACAAATGAAGTCAGACTCTATATTTGACTCTAATCATTCCAATATAAGTAAACATTAGTCATTAGTAATAATGATTAATTCTGATTAGTAAAAATACCACGGTATAATTTTAATATTTATTAGTTATTATATTAGTAGTGTAGTTAGTGTCATAATAACTAACTCTTAGTGAATATACCACGGTATAATTTTAGTATTTATTAGTTATTTGTATTAGTAGTGTAGTTATACAAATTATTAGTATCTATGGGAGGGTTTCCGATCCACATCTTTCTCCAGCTTCTCTCCAGTACTATCCAGTTCCATCCAGTCTTGCAAAGTCAGTGAATTCAATGGTGAGGCTTTCTCAAGTCTTAATCCTCCGGGAAAAGTCCAGTGCTTCCATAGGGTTGGGGAAGAAATGTTCCTTCTTGTTGTAAGTGACTCTTAGAATAGCTGGGTAGTTCAGGCCATATTTCAAGTTTTCCACCCCCCTCAAGAGACTTTTAGTCTCATTAAACGCTTTTCATTTCCTGGAGACCTCTGCTGGATAATCTCGATAGATGCTGATCTTGTGTCCCTCAAATGTAAGGTTTCTGTTTCTTGATGTTTTTTGCATTATCTCCTCCAAGACGTGGTCGTATTGTATTTTTATTATCATTTGTCTTGGGGAGCATCTGATCTTGTCTGACGTCTCATCACTCTGTGCTCGGGCTAGCAAAGGCTTTTGTTCCAGAGATAAAACATTTTGCAGTGTTCCAGAGATAAAATATTTTGCAGTAAATTCTCGGGGATCTTTCTCTCCCCCTTCAGGAATACCCACAATTCTTAGGTTCTGTCTTCTCTGCCGACCTTCCAGTTCAGTACATTTCTCGGTTATTTTGGTCAATAAATCCGTTAGACGTCCATTTTCTGTGAAAAGCTTTGCTGTCGTCTGAGCACTTGTTTCGGCTAGTTCTTGAAGGCTTTTTATGCCAGCCGTCTGTTGGTCCAGTGCCTTCTCCACAGGATTCAGCCTTTCTTCAAAATCAGTTTTCATATTTTTAACCTTATCATTCGTCTCCTTTGACATTTCAATCATAATTTCTGCGATTTCTTTCTTCAAATCATCCGATATTTTCTTAGTCTTAGTATTAATGTTGGTATTAATTTCAAGCTTCAAGTCTTTAATTTCAGCATTCATCTGGTTTATTTCTTCCTTTAAACCAGCAATTTCATGTGCAATAAAAATTTTAAGTTCTTCACTTTCTGATTTTTTTGTCGTTATTTTCGTCACATCTTCTTGGGATAACGTCCTACCTGAGTCCGAGGCTTCAGTCAGGCCTTCCCCCATTTCTGCCTGGTAGCCACACTTTTCGGTTTCTCGGGTGGGCTGCGCTGTGTATACATAACAAGTCGCGCGCCTGATGACATCACTCACAGCAATCGGCGCAGAGACAGCGGGCAGCAGATAGGTCCGTTATTCCCCAATTTTTTTCCATTTTTTACAAGGAGCTGGCTGGAGTTAACCTCTAGCCCTCCATAGCGCCACCGGAAGTCCCTGGTGACTACATTTGCAGGAAGTTTGTCCAGCTGCAGCACCTGGCAGACTGAATTGAACGATTCGAGCTGCGGTTGGATTCATACTGGAGCATCCACGATGCTGAGAAGTTCGTGAATAGCACATACAGTGAGTTGGTCACACCGCAGGTTAAGTGGCCAGAAAAGGAACGGGTGGCCCTTAGCCAGCGTAGCAGTAGGCAGGTGGTGCAGGAATCCCCTGCGGTCATCTCCCTCCTAAACAAATATACCATTTTGGATACTGTTGGGGGAGATGGCTCATCAGGGGAAGGCAGCAGCAGCCAAGTTCATGGCACCATTGGTGGCTCTGCGGCACAGGAGGGGAGAAAGAAGAGTGGAAGGGCTATTGTATTAGGGGATTCAATAGTAAGGGGAATAGATAGGCGTTTCTGCAGCCACAAACGAGCCTCCAGGATGGTATGTTGCCACCCTGGTGCAAGGGTCAGGGATGTCACTGAACGGCTGCAGAACATTCTGGAAGGGGAGGGTGAACATCCAGCTGTCGTGGTGCACGTTGGCACCAACTATATAGGGAAAAAACGTGATGAGGTCCTAGAAGGCGAATTTAGGGAGCTAGGAGATAAACTTAAAAGTAGGACCTCAAAGGTAATAATCTCTGGACTCCTACCAGTGCCATGTGATTGTCAGAGTAGAAATAGGAGGATATTGCAGATGAATACGTGGCTTGAAAAATGGTGCAAGGGGGAAGGATTCAAATTTCTCGGGCATTGGAACCAGTTCTGGGGGAGGTGGGACCAGTACAAACAATATGGTCTGCACCTGGGCTTGAAGGGAACCAATGTCCTTGGGGGAGTGTTTGCTAGTGCTGTCAGGGAGGATTTAAACTAATGTGGCAGGGGGATGGGAGCATGAGCAGAGAGACAGAGGGATGTAAAATAAGGGTAGAAGCAATAGGTAGCAAGGTGAAAAGTAAAAGTGGCAGTCAGAAAAATCAGGGCAAAAATCAAAAAGGGCCACTTTTCAACATAATTGTATAAGGGGTGAGAATGTAGTAAAAACAAGCCTGAAGGCTTTGCGTCTCAATGCAAGGAGCATTCATAATAAGGTGGATGAGTTGAATGTGCAGATAATTATTAATGAATGTTATATAGTTGGGATCATGGAGACATGGCTCCAGGGTGACCAAGGCTGGGAGCTGAACATCCAGGGATATTCAATATTCAGGAGGGATAGACAGAAAGGAAAAGGAGGTGGAGTAGCGTTGCTGGTTAGAGAGGAGATTAACACAATAGAAAGGAAGGCCATTAGCTTGGAGGATGTGGAATCGATATGGGTAGAGCTGCGAAACACTAAGGGGCAGATAATGCTAGTGGGAGTTGTGTACAGGCCACCTAACAGTAGTATTGGAGTTGGGGATGGCATGAAATTAGAAATGCATGCAACAAGGGTAAAACAGTTATAATGGGTGACTTCAATCTACATATATATATTGGGTGCATCAAATTGGCAGGGGTGCTGAAGAAAAGGATATGTTGGAATGTATGCAGGATAGTTTTCTGAACCAACATGTAGAGGAACCAATGAGAGAGCAGGCTATTCTAGACTGGGTACTGAGTAATGAGGAAGGGTTAGTTAGCAGTCTAGTTGTGTGTGGCCCCTTGGGCAAGAGTGACCATAATATGGTTGAGTTCTTCATTAGGATGGAGAGTGACATTGTAAATTTAGTAACAAGGGTTCTGAACTTAAAGAAAAGAAACTTTGAGGGTATGAGACGTGATTTGGCTAAGATAGACTGGCAAATGATTCGTAAAGGGTTGACGGTGGATATGCAATGGAAGGCATTTAAGGACTGCATGGATGAACTGCAACAATTGTTCCTCCCAGTTTGGCAAAAGAATAAATCATGGAAGGTAGTGCATCCGTGGATAACAAGGGACATCAGGGATAGTATCAAAACTAAACATGAAGCATACAAATTAGCCAGAAAAAGCAGCCTACCAGAGGACTGGGAGAAATTCAAAGTCCAGCAGAGGAGGACAAAGTACTTACTTAGGAAAGGGAAAATAGATTATGAAAGAAAACTGGCATGGAACATAAAAACGGACTGCAAAATTTTTTATAGATATGTGAAGAGAAAAAGGATAGTGAAAACAAATGTAGGTCCCTTGCAGTCAGAAACTGGTGAATTGATCATGGGAACAAGGACATGGCAGACCAATTGAATAACTACTTTGGTTCTGTCTTCACAAAGGAAGACATAAATAATCTGCCGGAAATAGCAGGGGACCGGGGGTCAAATGAGATGGAGGAACTGAATGAAATCCAGATTAGCTGGGAAGTGGTGTTAGGTAAATTGAATGGATTAAAGGCCGATAAATCCCCAGGGCCAGATAGGCTGCATCCCAGAGTAGCTAATGTAACCACACTTTTTAAAAAGGGAGGTAGAGAGAAAACGGAGAATTACAGACCAGTTAGTCTAACACCGGTAGTGGGGAATATGCTAGATTCAGTTATTAAAGATGGGATAGCAGCACATTTGGAAAGCGGTGAAATCATTGGACAAAGTCAGCATGGATTTATGAAAGGTAAATTGTGTCTGATGAATCTTATAGAATTTTTTGAGGATGTAACTAGAAGAGTGGATAAGGGAGAGCCTGTGGATGTGTTATATCTGAACTTTCAGAAGGCTTTTGACAAGGTCCCACATAAGAGATTAGCATACAAACTTAAAGCACACGGTATTGGGGGTTCAGTATTGATGTGAATAGAGAAATGGCTGGCAGACAGGAAGCAAAGAGTAGTAGTAAACTAGAGTAAACTAGTAGGAGTAAATTTTCAGAATGGCAGGCAGTGACTAGTGGGGGACCGCAAGGCTTAGTGCTGGGACCCCAGCAATTTACAATATATATTAATGATGTGGATGAGGGAATTGAATGCAACATCTCCAAGTTTGCGGATGACACAAAGCTGGGGGGCAGTGTTAGCTGTGAGGAGGATGCTAGGAGGCTGCAAGGTGACTTGGATAGGTTGGGTGAGTGGGCAAATGCATGGCAGATGCAGTATAATGTGGATAAATGTGAGGTTATCCATTTTGGCGGCAAAAGCCGGAGGGTAGATTATTATCTGAATGTTGGCCGCTTAGGAAAATGGGAAATGCAATGAGACCTGGGTGTCATCGTATACCAGTCATTGAAAGTAGGCATGCAGGTGCAGCAGGCTGTGAAGAAAGCGAATGGTATGTGGGCATTCATAGTAAAAGGATTTGAGTACAAGAGCAGGGAGGTTCTACTGCAGTTGTACAGGGGCTTTGTGAGGCTACACCTGGAGTATTGCGTACACTTTTGCTCTCCTAATTGGAGGAAAGACATTCTTGCCATAGAGGTATTACAGAGAAGGTTCACCAGATTGATTCCTGGGATGGCAGGACTTCCATATGAAGAAAGACTGGATAGACTCTGCTTGTACTCGCTGGAATTTAGGAGATTGAGGGGGGATCTTATAGAGATAAAATCTTCTAGATGTCTGTCCAGAAGATTGTTCCCGATGTTGGGGAACTCCAGAGCAAGGGGTCACAGTTTAAGGATAAGGGGGAAGTCTTTTAGGACCGAGATGGGAAGATATTTTTTCACACAGAGAGTGGTGAGTCTGTGGAATTCTCTGCTACAGAAGGTAGTTGAGGCCAGTTCATTGGCTATATTTAAGAGGGAGTTAGACGTCGTCCTTGTGGCTAAAGGGATCAGGGGTTATGGAGAGAAGGCGGGTGCAGGATACTTAGTTGGATGATCAGCCATGATCATATTGAGTGGTGGTGCAGGCTCGAAGGGCCAAATGGCCTACTGCACCTATTTTCTATGATTCTATGAAGAATGTTTTATCGTGAATATGTCCCGAAACACAGCAATAAAATTCCAAGAGTATTTTATTGTGATATGTCCAGAAACGGAATTCCTACTTATGGCAGCACAACAGATATATAAACATAGTACTCAGTAGACACCGTAATAATCAACAAAATAAGTTCAATATATAAAAAAACACAATATCATGTCCTGCTTTTTTGGTGCTATCACAGCTCACTATACATATACAAGGACTGATGTAACAACCCAAGCCGTGGAGCAGTCTATTGTATCTGCAGAACATAATTTGTTTTTAACATGCAACGGCTGATTTCTCAAGCCACAGACTGCACCAGCAAGTTACGTTCATAATAACCATAAGGTTATATTATTATTCCCCACAACCGGAATCAAAGTTGCATAGGCCAATCACACAATAGGAACCTAAACGGCGCTTATTAACTTCATTTGAAGCCCCGAGAAATAAAGAAAATGGAGGAAGACATAAAGACCTTTCTTCTCCTTATAGCGAGAATGTATCTCTCGCCACTGTTATACCACATATAACCTGTGAATAAGCATGAAAAAAACATATGTACATTTGGTGTTAATCAACACGCATTCTGTGTTGACATTGACCTATACCTGATGTTACTCCAGTGGCAAATTAGATAATGTAACCATAACAGAATTCTTGACTTGATTGCACCCACATGTATTAACATATGCCACCATCATAACATGACAACATGATGTTGAGCATGCAGATATGCTAATCCACTCAATTACTCTTAACCCACAAAATGCGTAGGGTCTATAGATATTCAACACCAATAAAAGAAGAATTGGCATCTCATGCAAATCCCCTCCAGCTCCAAACCAGAGATGATATTTGCAATTTCCCACTCTTAGTGCAATATAATGAGATATTTATTGTTTAACCTACTTGAACAATGTTTATCCATCATTGCGACTTTGGCAGCTTCAGCTGATAATAGCAAAGTGTGTCGACCATGACCCACATGGTACTTTAGAGTTCTCCATTTAGGATTATTCCAATTTTCCCACTTGCACAGCTGAACCACATCCATTATATTGCCAATTAGTCTTAATGACTAGACTGCTGTTTAGTAACAACAAAACTGTAACAGGCTTCCATTGCCTCCAATCTGTTGTCTAGGACGGTGTCTTAAGCCAATTGATAACGCAATGTAAATTGTAATGACTAATAGAGTGCATGGAACCTCTGGCCAGCTTTCATGCTACCAGCTTCAGTGAACCGCTTACCGTCATCCTGCAGGATTTGGCTGTTGAATAGGTCTTACCTGACGAACAGATTCGGCAGCTGGGTCTAATGTCCCCCTGATAGCGGTGTTCACTGCATGTGTTGTGATGGCAAATCTTGCTGGCTCGGGTTCACCCATATGTCCGGCATTGCCATAGATTCGACATCCAATAAAGCAGCCCTGTACAATAGGTAGTGCTGGCTCGGGCTCATCTTTATGCCCGGCTTCCCGTCAAGCAGCCTTGTGCAATAAGTGCTGCTGACGTATGCCCGGTATTACCTTAAATTTGGCATCCCCTCAAGCAGCCCTGTGCAATAGGTGCTGCTGACTCGGGCTTATCCATATGTCTGGCATTGCCATAGATTCGGCATCCCTTAAAGCAGCCCTGTGGAATAGGCTTACCTATGTGCTCTTCATTACCTAGAATCAACATTCCCTATAGCAGCCCTGTGCAAAACAGGTGCTGCTGGCTCAGGCTCACCCATATTCCCGGTACTATCACAACTCATGTTGTTGGGGTGTGTCTAGATGGAGCCTCCTTTCCACAAGGGCTCTATCCTGGTCAACCTAAAATGTTTTTCATACCCGGAGGGGAACCATCCCGGCATCAGGGCTGACCATATTGGTCAGTTCTCCCCCATCCTATAACGACTACGGTCTGGACACCGCATTTCTGCTGGGTTTCCCCTCCCTGGGGAACCTAACATCTGGGTGCCTTACCAAGGGGACCCCCCCTCCCCCCCCCCCGTTCTGGTCAGCTTCAGCCCCAGCTCTGCTGCTGGAGTTCCCCTCCCCGGGAACCCAGCGTTGAAAGTCACTGACAGTTTTGTCAGTGACTGAACTCCACGAGCCCGACATTCCCCAGCTACCCGCTTCCGCAGTAGGACCAGGGTCTCCCCACAGCCTGCAGCTGGTTCCCTCGTCGGCACCCACGAAGCACCCGGCAGGAACCTCTGTGGAAGAAAAGGTTCCTGCAGAACATCAAAAAACAGGTAAGAAATAACACTTACCTGGAGTTTAAACTTACCTCTGGCAGGCGCAACGTGCCTGCCAGACCGGTGCTTCGCAATGTGTGCGTCGTAATGAATCGCTCTGCAGGCAGTCAAGGTTCTTCACGTAGTCACTCATGTGACTCCGAAAGTAAAACTGACAGTTCCCTAACCCAATAATATAATCTTGAATACATTGTATTTGAAAGAAACTTCTAGAAGGAAGCAAACAAGAATAAATGTTGAACCATGTGCCCTGGGATTCAAACAGTTTCTCCAAGGCTCAACAGTTCGACCAATCATCAATTAACAGGATGACCCTCTCGCAACATTTTTTTACTATTTACAATGCCCTTGCAGTGATCCAATCAAAATGATGCATTTAAGGTTTGTTTGCAAAACTGCTGTACAGTTTATCAATTTAGGAGAAACAAGGAGAACACCTAGATCCCTCACCATCTTGCATACTAATCTGAGCTGAGACTGGCTGGCGCCATCCAAAGCCTGTAAATTCCAGCTGACAAGCGTTAAGCAATTCTGACAAGGGCAAGGATCCTCCATTTTATGGTGTGTTTAATTTGGCCAGTATTAACATTCCCCATTTTATCATTCATGATAACCCTCATCATTAATGGTAACCCCAGAATACAATGATGACTGCTTTACTTTAACAAATGTTCTAACAAGAAAATGTTGATGTAGCTTCTCAGAATTTAATCGAGCATCCAAATCTTTGTGGGCATAGCTCTATGATTTCTGTCTGATGAGTCTTCACCTCCCGAGTTTTCATGTGCGCGAATCCCATCCATTAATCTTGTTAGTTCATTGGTCTTGATTTTTAATAGTGAAGAATTTCTAAGAAAACCTGGGAGGAAACAAGTTCACCACCTATACCTTCACTTATACTTTTACAATGATGAAGCTATACCCAGGCATTTCTTCCCTCTACTTTACTGCTGTTGGAGTCATTAGAAGAACTTGGGAAGGTCCTTGCCAACAAACCTTTGATCGTTCCTCACCCAATTCTTTACTAGGATGTAGTCTCCAGGTTTTACTTTAATGGGATTTACTAATGAAGGCATATCACCAGAGGCTTCTCTCTACAATGTAACTCTCTTAAGGCTGTAGTCAAGGCTAAGATGTAGTCGGTCATCTCTGCAGTCATTTGGTGGAAATTAACAATTTTCACCGCATTCTGGTTCCAAGGGGTTTTTAAGGCCTACCGTAAATAATTTCAGCTGGGCTAAATCTAGATTTCCCTGCAGGTGTGACTCTCTTCTGAAATAGGG
Source organism: Okamejei kenojei (assembly GCA_035221665.1). Taxonomy (NCBI): domain Eukaryota; kingdom Metazoa; phylum Chordata; class Chondrichthyes; order Rajiformes; family Rajidae; genus Okamejei; species Okamejei kenojei. The sequence continues at coordinate 59,103,480 of CM069133.1, read as the reverse complement.
CTATTGGGAGTAATTTAATTCATCCAAGTCCAGACTCCATCTTTAATTTGGCTAATTTAGTTTTAAGGGTCAGAGGTGCCCTTTCTACAAGTTCAGCAGCCTGTGGTCAATAAGCACAGCGTAATAGCTGCTGGATCCCCAGCTGTTCACAAAATTCTTTATTGATTTTCCCAATAAAGTGTGGACCGTTATCTGAGCTAAGTCGAATGGGAATGTCGAATCTAGGAACAATTTCTCTCATTAGCACTTTGACAACAGTAGTCGCTTTATTGTCAAGAGTTGGGTATGCTTCAATCCATTGGCTGAATATATCAACTATGACAAGAACATATTTATATCCCTGGCACCTTTCAAGTTCAATATAGTCTATTTGGAATGTCTCAAAAGGGCCCATAAACAATGGTGATTTCCCTCCTTCACATCCTATTCCTTTCCCTGGATTGTATTTCTGGCAGACCAGACAATTACTGCTTACCTTCTAAGCAAAATATTGTAAATTTGGATGCCACCAAGTAGGCAATAGATTTTTCCGTACTGCTCTTGCACCACAATGGGTTATAGCATACACTCTATAATCCATACTGCTAATGAGTCTGTCATGCAGGTTTGCCCTGCTGGAGTGGTCCACAGCCCAGTCATGCAATCCACTCCACATCCCAGTTGCCTCCACCTTTCCTTATCTCCTTCAGTAGCCCATTCCTGTAATCGAACAATTTCTTGGATGGTTGGCATCAGTTTCTCTAAGGGGGACTTGTCAGTTACACTTTTAGTCTGCCTCATCATTTTAGGTACCACTACCTTACGTTCCCATGATACTTTCTTAGCTACTAAGTCAGCATTACGATTCCCAATGTCTACTGGGGTCTGTCCTTTAGTATGGGTGCTACACTTCATTACAGAGATTTGTCTGGGTAGCATTAAGGCCTTCAATAAATCTGTCACCAATTGTTTGTGTGATATCTGGGTTCCTGCGGAAGTTAGGAATACCCTTTTCCATAATTGTCTAAAATCATGCACCACCCCGAATGCATATCAAGAATCAGTGTAAGTATTTACTTTTAGATTTTCTCCAATAGTAGAAGCCCGAATTAAAGCGAATAATCAAGCTGAACTCAAAATACTGACTGAAAATTGTGCAATACAGCATTTTGTATGTGAAAGAAAATTAAAACTGCAAATATGTTATATTCACAAATATTATGGATACATCTGAACTGTGGTGGCCTGAGTCCCCAGGAACTTGAATATTTGAAATGTGCTTATTCTTATCTGCTTGTATTTCTGTTATTTTCTTGGGAACGGTATATATTCTCATTTACATCAGCAGGATTTACTCCCCCTCTCTCAGGCGTCTTGACAAGATGGTGAGCTGCTTTCTTGAGTGGTCTTTGAGTTCATGAGTTCATAACTTATAACTTATAGGAGCAGAATCAGGCTCTGCTGAATAAGATGACTCAAAGGCAGCTGATTCAACAATCTCCGTCTATAGATCAACTATTGCATACCCAGAAAATCTCACCCCACGGTCCAATGGATGCTCTCCTGTCCACATATAATGTGATGTTAGTGCTCCATGGGTGCATCCCTCGACTTGATGTTTCTTCCTCCTTATCAAATAGACAGTCATGTCCTGCTTCTGATTGCTCTTCTGGGGGTGAAATAAGAAAAGAGGCTGGGTTAATCAATGTACAATGTGTGAATTGCAATTTCAGATTGTTCAACAGATATATCACATACTTATTTTGGTGGGCCATTGTTAAGTGCTGTGTTTGAAGTTACCCCAACTATGCCGATATCAAATGTAAACTGCACACTACAATTTCCTGCTGAAGTGTCAAATTAGCAGCTGATTGTAAACTATTGTGGATTGCAGTTAAAATTTGAGTGCAAAGAGGATGTCCCCTGGCTACTGGATCTAATGTAGAGTAGTAATATACAACTGGTCTATGTCTATCCCCATGCTTTTGAGTTAGTACCGAAGTGGCACAGTCAGATAGAATTGTACAATAGAGCTGGAAAGGATGATCGTATAATGGTCTTCCCACTGCCGGTTCTTGCATCAATGATCTTTTTAAGTTTTCAAAGGCCTCCTGTGCTTTCTTTGTTAATTTAAATTTGCCCTCCTTGCTGGTATAGGATGTTAGCTCCTTGGTTTCTAGAGCTATATTTGGAATCCAGGGTCTGCAATAATTTGTTTGGCTTATTTTGGGATTGGAAATTCAGAGATAGGTTTGAGTCTGCTCTTCTCAAGACTTCTTTCAGTGGCCAAAATTATAATTCCTAGACATTTTACTATCTCCTGAGCTACCAGTACTTTTGATGGTAAAACCACATATCCTAGATCAGCGAAATGGTGTAGTAGTTGTGTAGTATCTTTTCGATTACTGGATTCATTTTTGCTGGCCACTAATAGATCATCGACATACTACACTAATGTTGATTTCATTTTGAACTTCAAGGTTCTCAATTGGTCCTGCAGACACCTGCAAAATAAAGTAGGCGCATTGCTAAATCCTTGAGGCAATCTGGTCCAGGTGTATTGTTGGCCCCTATATTTAAAGGCAAACAAATATTGGCTGTCTTCATGAAGAGGAAGAGAAAAGAATGCATGTTGCAAGTTGACTATCGAGAAGACTTTTGCTTCAGCCGGTATTTGGACAAGGATATGTGCAGGGTTTGGCACTAGGGCATGGAGTGGTTCTACAACAGAATTGATTTCTTGCAGGTGTTGCACATGTCTATATTGGCCCTCCTTTCCCGATTTTGGAACGGCAAGAATATGGGTATTACAAATTGATTGGTACTTTACCAATATTCCTTGTTCTGGCAAACCCCAAATTAATTTGTCAATGCTGCTGATGGCCTGTAGTTTTAATGGATATTGTTGGATTGTAGGAAGTGTTACCCCTTTCTGGAGAGCTACACGGATGGGATTGTTGTTCACGCATCCTACCTGAGCTGTGTCTTCCACCCACACTTGAGGGTCCACATACTTGTATACCTCACTCCCCAGATGATGACGTGAGAGGGTAACAAATTTCCTTGCGGCCTGATAAAATTCAACAACATATTGATTAGACAAATTTTGCATTTGATAATTATTCGGGTCTGCCAAAGTAATTGCCTTTCTTACCATCGTTCCTAGGTCTTTAGCTTTGCCCGGGAAATTCACCTTTCGGGTAATGTGAGTAACTTCAGCTCTTTTCCATAACAGTGTTGGTATTTTAGCATACTCAGCAGCTCACTCTTTTTCTCCCACTAGTGCCAATATTTCTATCTCCCAAACCTGTCCTTTGTATGATTTAAAGAAGGATTCCATCTCTCTGTCCTTCCCACTCCTATCATAAGCCAGTGAGATGTGAAGTGTGGGTTCTTTGTCCAGATCTAAGGACCACCATTGAGGGATCACCATGGAGTAACATTGCCATATGAGAGCCCAGGGGGTCACTATTATACCTTGGTCATCACATTCTATTTTTAGTTGGAAAGCGCAGAGCAAATCTCTCGCCATCAGGTTGCAATCTAATCCGGTGGTGATCACAAATCTATGTCTGATTGCCTTTCCTCCATATACTACTTTGACTGGCTCAGAGATGGGATACTGGCAAACTTGTCCTTGAAACTCAGACAGGTTCTGAACTTCTCTTGATTCAGGTAAATTATAAATTGATTGAAGGGGTGACATGGATGCGCCTGTGTCTCCCAGAAAGGTGCAGATTTAACTTTCTACCTGTAGAGACAACATGGGTTCCTCATCAGACTTGCATCCAGTCACTACTAAGTTTGCTAATCAGAGGCGTGTGAATGGGTTATTCAGGGAAAAGGTGACTTGTCCCCTTGATTCTTGATTTTCCAGTTCCCTCTGCGCTCTCTAGGATGTCATTGATCCCTCCATTCTCATTGATCTTGGAAATTTCTTCTGTGACCCCCTCTTTCGTTCCTTTCTTTATTTGGGCACCCCCTACTCCAGTGACCTACTCCTCCGCAACTATAACACTGGCCCACTCCTGATGGCCAGTATGTCCTCAACCCTGGTCTTTGGAGGACTGGCTCTAGTGCAGATGCTTCTCTATGATATTGGTCTAGATATTCCAGGACCCTAATTTCTCCCAGTCCATAACTTGCTGGTACTCTAGGAATCCATAGTTCAGGGTCGAATTTGGGTACTTCTTTTCTGATCACATATTCAGTTTTTTGTTTTACTGCAGGTGGGCTATCCTGCTTCTTCATGTCCCTCCAGTGATATCTTACAGCCCTAGCCATTTGACTGGCACTATTTTCTGTCAAGTCCATGTTATTAGTCTTAATGGATTCTGCCACATTGGTGGGAAGGCAATTTAATAAGATGGCACAATATTGAGGGGAATTTACTCCATTTCTATAATTTAAGTCACTCATAATTTAAGATCCATATATAATTTCGAGACTTGCTCTAAAAATTAATCCGCTCCTTCACCCCTTTTTGGTCTTGCATCTGGTATTCTGGCTAAATCAATTAGGTTTTTAAAGAGTGTTTGCAAGGGCTGTTAAAACAGCCTCTTACCTTGCACCATTGTCCGCTATTATATTTGTGAGAGTTCATGCGATGGATGCCCTAAATTCATTAGAAATCGTATGTGCTCACTTGGGGGAATTATTTGCTGGATCACTGCCCATAAATCTCGGGAATCTGCGTGGTAAACATGCATTGTAGTTCTTAAGTGACCCACAAAGGAAGCGGGTGATTTTCTACAATTGGGTATTTGATTTCAGAATAGCCATCATCTCGTTAGGTTTCCATGGGGAATAGACTCGAATTGTATGGGAATTGTTTGATCCAACCAACTCACTGTGTTGATTGGATCAAAAGAAGGATTAGGCATTTCACTTACAGGGAACTGTCTAAGGGTTGTTTGTTTAGTTTTTATACCTTTGGTCATATCAAGATCTATCTCGGCTTCTTCAATTGTTGTCTCACCCCCAGATGTATCTTCCCCTTCACCAAGGGGTTCACGATACCTTCCAAATGATTGCTTTCCTTCTCTAACTGCTCATCCAACTTGTCTAGGGGTACGCTCACAAGGATACCCTCTTCTTAGTACCCTTTCTCTATCTTCTTTATCCTTAACTAATTGAGTTATTTTCCTAGTCTGGCTTCTGGTACCGGGATCTCTTGATTATCTATAATTGATGGAGCGGTCAGGTTTAAGGAAGTCTGTGCCATGGAATGTAATTGTCTATTCCGTTCATAAGCTCTGTATCTGTGGCATGGGGATTGCAAGATGAATGAGGTGATGGAAATTTTAACACTTTCCCAATCTTCTAAATAAGCATCGTCATCCCCCTCGTAACCAGTGCCAACCATCGGATCCTCACGCTTAACACTTATGGATGCCAGTTTCTCTGTGGCAGATTTTCTTTTCCCCTTATCTTTAATACTCTCGGTCTCCGATCTTAGGCTACCTGGAGGTTCAAATGCTTCGGTATCCTCTAACCTTGTCCCCCGCCTCAGAGTTGCTTCCTTCCAACTTGCCATTCCTTGCACCGCACTACTCACTTCCTGCTCCGCCTTAATATTTTTTCCACAATCCAATTAATTATTTTGCCTCTTCACTATCGCTACATTGCCAGATAATCTGCTCAATGTATTTCAATTCCTTCATTGTATCAATGCCCCCTTTGGGCCATAATTCGATCCCTAATTCTCTATTTAATAGTCCGGAAATAATTCTCAATGGGTCAGAGTTTTGTGGATATTCACTGTATATTTCTTGTAATGGACTTTCCGAGTCAGTGGTCATATCTTTATTTACGTGATTCCCCATTCTATTGGATATGGAAGCAACTCTCAAGTTACTCATACCTCTTAACAATTTTCCCCTTTCTAATTTTCGAAACTACCAAGTTCATTTTTAAACAATATTCAAAAAATAAGATGCTCCAGGAAACACCCAACCACAAGCACACATGTTCCCGCAGCCCATTTCCTATCCCAAACCTTATTCTAATCACACGTAAATGAGCTCTAAACACACAAGCAAAATCGATACAGAAATAAATTATCCCACTTATTATAATTATGCCTAACCACATTCCTGTATAAACCGTAAGCATTTGACTAATAGAGCATTTGTTAACCATACAGTCTCAAAATTAAATCACAGTATTCTCAATCCCTCCTCATGGTGTGCTCGGTCAAAGGAATGATCCCTCCCCCGACACAGCGATTGGAAGAATACGAACCCCCATCGAGCCACCACGAATCGGATTCTAACAATACTAACAATCCCGATTTAAACAATACCATATATTCAATTCAAATGCACTCTTACCCAAATTATCTAACTCCCAAAATCCTTAAGCACTCACACAGACAATACAAGTAGCGGTCCGTGATCTTAACACACAGTTTGGTTCTGATAAAAATACTAAAAAAGATGATGCAGGAAATTTACATGACTAATTTAACACGCTAGCGGACAAATCACAAACACTCTCAATTCCACGTCACGCTGTTATCAATCAGTGAACCTCTCCCTCCGATACCGAAAATTTTCCCCTTCCTAGGGTACTCTTTGCTGAGGGGTACTACTTCTTAAGTGACTTCTTTTCCTCCTAAATGTTACTTTCCTCCTACTAAGACTGGACTCTATTGGGGGACCTCTAGCCCTCCACTCTAAGTTCTCAGAATTAGAGGTACCTCTCACATCCGGGTACTTTTCACCAAGTAAACCAGGTTCCTGTCTCTCAGTTACTCTTCGCTATCAGGTGCTAATCAACAATCGATCAGAGGGTTACTATTCACTGTTGATCAGCCGCTATTCGGAATCGATCTCAAACACGCACAAACTCCGAAGTTCTATATACACCGAATTCTAATTCTACCGTTGGGGCAGAATTTCAATGTGAGATTCTGTATTTGAAAACCTGGATTCTGCAAATTTAAGTTCGCTCTTGGACAAATTAGTTTTGGTGCATACCACTCAATGTACGCGAGCTCCCGAATTCAATTTACTTGCCCACTGAAATCTCAAATGGACTAGAGTATTCCCAGCCAATCTATACTCTAGCCACCAAGCCCAGTGCCTTTACGAGATTCCTTGTCCGTCACTCCAGGGAGGGATTTGGATATCTTCACACAGGCATGGCCTCTAACCACCCTAGGTCTTACCTGCTCATAAGGATTTCCTTCTCACCTGCTTGGCACCAATTGTCAGCACCTAGCCTCTTCGCACTGGCAGTCAATGATGGTTTTCAGAACGCACCTTTCCAATCAGCGTTACCTGCAACAACAGGTCAAATGCTTCACCGCTTAGCACGTAAACCAGACTTATTTTCAATATCCTGCCAATTGGATGCCAAATCTGGGTAGGGCTTTTAACCCAAGTCTGAATTTATGATTTTCGCCAGCATCTGCAGTCTGCCAACTACAACCATGTTTCGGACTCTCAGCCAGGAAAGGGCCTCTAAACCCACCTTGGTTTTATGGGCCCCTAACCCAAAGGAGTGCTATTAACCCCCCCCCCCCCCCCACCGTGCTTGCTAGACTCTGTTCTATGATCTCGTTGGGACCCTTTCCCAAGCCTGCAAATTATTGATCTTCTCCGACCAGTGAAGTTCCAAAAATGAATGCAAAAACCGCACCGTGGCACCGATTTCTGCACTGGCGATCAAGACAACTCAACACCCTTAATCGCAAACTTGAGTTTGGGGGTCCGTTGAGATCCCAGACGAGCCCTCATTAAAACTTTAACTTTTCTATGTGGGGGAGGGGGGGAGGGGGGGGGGGGGGAGGGTAAGAGGGAAATGAGCCCCCAGTCGCTTCCTGGTGGGGACGCGACTATTTCTCCAAGACACGTCATCGCCCCCCACCTTGCGGCCTACCACCTGGATTGGAGCGGACTTTCCTGCTGGGGACCGGGAACCGGACCAGAGCTGCAATAGCGGCGGCGCGGTGCTGGAGTCACCGCGGAGCGGGCGATGCCTACCTGGGTCGCCGTTTGGAGCTCCGCAGCGTTGGGGCATGGCTCCTACATCGAGGAGTTCTGGTTTGAAGAGCTTCCAACACGGGCGGCGCTGAACAACTTTGTGGAGTCATGGGGCCCTTTGCCGAGGGCCTCCAGCATTGTGGACTTTGGGAGCTGCGGACTTTAGGAGCTGCGGACTCCGGTAGGAAGGGGGCTGACTCAGGGTCCAGGACACTGAGGACATCCACCAGCCCCGACGTCGGACTTACATCACCCCGGCAAGGGGGTCTGTACATCGGGCCGCCCGTAGCGGCGACTGCATAGGGCTCGTGGAGGCCCCGACCTCCGGTGAACAGTGGGGAACATCGGGAAGAGACTGACTTTGGTGCCTTCCCTCACAGTGGGAAACTTTGATCCTGCTGTGTGGCGGTGTTTTAAGTTGAATTCTATCATGTCTATGTTGTGTTCTTTATTTTTTTTACTGTATTGCTGTATGGTGATTTCGTTTCACAGTGCCAATTGGCACACGTGACAAATAAAATGTATCTGTATCTGTATCTGCATCTAGCCTCATGCAAGTAGAGGCACTCCAAAAGTTCACGCAGTCCCAAGCATTCTTCCAGAAGATTGACATCAGACTGCGTGGGAGCTACCTTTTATAGATCCCCGAACCTTGAGGGGCCGATCCACAGTTACTGAGAGGTGGTCTCTTTATAAACCAATTAAACATATTAATAATAACAGTATAAAATTGACAGTTCCCTAACCCAATAATATGATCTTGAATACATTTTATTTGAAATAAACTTCTAGATGGAAGCAAACAAGAATAAACGTTGAAACATGTGCCCTGGGATTGAAACAGTTTCTCCAAGGCTCAACAGTTCGACCAATCATCAATTAACAGGATGACCATCTCGCTACATTATTTGTACAATACAATGCCCTTGCAGCGATCCAATCGAAATGATGCATTTAAGGTTTGTTTGCAACACTGCTATACAGTTTACAAATTTAGGTGATCCCTCATCATCCTGCAGACCAGTCTGAGCCTAGACTGGCTGGAACCTTCCAAAGCCTGTAAATTCCAGCTGAGAAAGGTTGAGCAATTCTGACAAGTGCAGGGATCCTCCATTTGATGGTGTATTTAATTTGGCCAGTATTAACATTGATAGTACCCATCAATTTACACATGGTCACTCTACTGCTGTTGGGTCTGACCTCATCTTCAGCTGGGAAGTTGAGTTATCACCTGAGACAGGCTTGGGGGGCAAACCAATATTTGCGCCAGAGTTTCAATGTAAGTGGAACATCCTCTGCTATGATCCCAGGCATCACCTATCCAATAAATATTCCGCAATGAAAGTATTAATTGTGGAATGAACTTGGGCATGTCCAAAACACTCATTGGACCAAGAGGTACTTGTATGAGAAGTGAAGAGTGGCGGCAGAAGCAATTAATTTCTTGGCCAATAGGTGAGGCTGAGCCTTTAGATACCTGATCCAGTGCTTCTCTGTTGCCTTGGTTACTGACCCGGTGACAAACTGAAAATGTTTTACTATGTATAATAAGTTCCAGAATTTGATTTTTTATTATATTTTAGCTGTAATTTGTATTTGGAGGTGCCATTCAGTGATTTTATTGAAAAGGTCAAGCAAGAAATAAATCTTCATTCAGAGCATGTCGGCAGAAATATCTTGTGGCGTGATGCCCTAATTTAAAAAATATTATATATATATATATATATATATATATAAATATATATTTGTGTTTTATATGTGTCTATATAGTAGATTCTTTGCGTCATACAGTATAGTTGAAGACCTTTAGGCCCACCATGCCCATACCAATATAGGATCACTGTATATTTTACAAAATGCAGATATGAACAGAAAATACTGAAAAACGCAGACAGTATCTTTAATGAGATGAGCGTTAATGTTTCAGGTTGATGATCTTTCATCAGGAGATGAAGAAAATTAAGAAAACAGTTTTAAGTTACTGAGATAGGCAGAAGACAAGGAAAAAAAGGAAAGAAAATGTGTGTGATAGAATGGAGACAATAAACGATAAAAAAAATTATAGTGTGCAATAAAGCGCATGGTGAAAACCAGAAGAAGTTCATCACCGCTTTCAATGAGCATGAATGAAAATTTGCCTCTCTGGTGCTTTCCTGCTCTGCTTCTCCAGTTATTGTCACATCTGTTAGTGAACTGTTGCGAATCGGTAGTAAAGAAGGCAAACTCAATGCTAACATTTATTTCATGAGGACTTGTATACAAAAATAGGGATGTAATATTGAGGCTCTATAAGGTGCCTGTAAGGCTGCATTTGGAATATTGTGAGCAATTTTGGGCACCATATCTGAGGAAGGATGTGCTGGCTCTGGAGAGGGTCCAGAGGAGGTTTACAAGAATGATCCCAGGAATGAGTAGGTTAACCTATGATGGGTGCTAGTTGGCATTGGGCCTGTACTCGCTGGAGTTAGAAGAATGACGGGGGACCTTATTGAAACGTACAGAATAGTGAAAGCATGGATAGAGTGGATGTGGAGAGGATGTTTCCACTAGTGGGAGAGTCTAGGACTAGAGGTCATAGCTTCAGAAGTAAAAGGTGTTCTTTTAGGAAGGAGATGAGGAGAAATATATTTAGTCAGAGAGTGGAGAAAATGTAGAATTCTTTGCCACAGGCTGTAGAGGCCAAGTCTGTGGATATTTTTAAGACAGAGAAAGATAGAATTTTGATTAGTACAGGTGTTAGAGGTTATGGGGAGAAGGCAGGAGAATGGGGTTAGGAGGCAGAGATATTTCAGCCATGATTGAATGCATAGTCTTGATGGGCTGAATGGCCTAATTCTAGACCTATCACTTATGACCTTATGACTTCATGACGTTATGAAGGTGCTTGGTTATCCCTGGTGTAATTCAATGAAGCATGTTTGATTTTAGTGCAGGCAGAATGAAGAATATGATGACTCACCTGTAATGAAGGTCCCCAGAAAGTGGAAAAGGTATCTATGCAAATAAATTACTGACCATGTATTTTGGAATGTCTGATTTATGGGACCATGTTTATTGGAAATTCACCATGTAATGTACAAAAGGGTTTTCAGCAACACAATAATGAGACCTATCTGCATAGATTCATAGAGTGATACAGTGTGGAAACAGGCCCTTTGCCCAACTTGCCCACAACGACCACCGTGCCCCAGCTAAACTAGTCCCGCCAGCCCATGTTTTGTCCGTATCCCTTAACCTGTCCTATCCATGTACCTGTGCAACTCTTTCTTAAACATTGGGATAATTCATGCCTCAACTACCTCCACTGGTAATTTGTTTCATACCCCTACCACCCTTTGTGTGTAAAAGTTTCCCCCTCGTGTTTCAGGCATTCAGGGCATTGATGGGATCAAATCTGGGCTACTGTGCATTGTTTTGGTATCCTAGCTTAATGGAGGATGTTAATGGTTGGGAAGCATTCTGGGAAGTTAATTAACTTACAACTGGAAGGGACAGGTTGTCTTTTTTGGCGTTCAGGAGTATGAGAAGCATCTGGAATACAGCATAGAACATTTTGAGGGATCTTGACTGAGCAGAGTTTGTGTTTCCCATTATGGGAGGATATGGAACTCAGGATATTTTTTTTTTAAATAATGGGTATCTATTTAATACAAAGATGAGATGATTTTCTTTCTAGATTGTTGGGAGCATTTGGAACCCTTTATCTCACCAGGCAGCTGAAACAGTGTTTTTGAATATTTTGAATATTTTGAATATTTTTTAGGTTGATATGCCTAATGGGCCTGTCCCACTTAGGCAATTTTTTCGGTGACTGCCGCCGATTATCACAGTCGTAGCAGGTCTCCAAAAAACTGGCAAGTGGACCCCCCCGTATGACATTGTCTACGACAATGTTTACAACAACCTACCAGTCGATGTCAAGCTACGGCAAGCTATCGACAACCGGCGACCCATTAGAACGTCCACCAACGACCAGAACCACGAAAACCTACGTCCACCCGGGACAAGCTATGGCAAGGTATGACCATGTCAGCGACAACTGTAGACAACTTAAGACATTTCAGTCGCCGGTACCTGTCGCCGGTTGACGTAGGTTAACGTAGATAGTCACCAATGGAATTCACCGGTCAGTGGCACCAATGGAATTCACCGGCGACAACCTACATCACCTGGTGACAACCTACGTCACCTCGCGACAACCTACGTCATCCTGGCGACAATCTACGACAACACCAACTGTCGGCGACTGTCGCCAAAACGTTTTGAACATTTCAAAATCCAGCTGCGACCAGATAAACGTTATGATTCTCTGGGCAATTGAGGAGACTACTCATGGCCATACAGGCAACTCCCTGGCGACCAAGTGGCGACAGCCTAGTCGCCTGTAGTCGCCTTAAGGTCCTATGCACAGCTCATTTGATAGTTGGTCGGTCTATCTCACCCACATGAGCAGCAGATGCTGCAGCTGCTTCTCTGTCACCCTCACACATTGTTACCTGCTAATATCAGATTATGGCCTCAAGAACTATGTCACCTCATTATGTCTATTGAGGCCTTTGTGAAAGCAATGTTGGGCTACGCATATTAGTCAAGTGTCTAACAAAGCAAATAAAACTCTTGGCCTTCTCAAAAGAAATTTTCACGCATGTAATAATAATAATAAAAATAATAATAATAATGCATTTAATTCATGGGCACCTTTCACAACACTCAAGGATACCTTACAGTTAAAACAAGCAAATTACAAATATATACAGAATTCGGAGAGAGAGCAGCGGCAGCTAGTCGTGCCAGCATTCACTCTCACTTCCAGCAGCCATTTGCATCACACCAATAAAAAATAAAACACAACATTAAAGAAGAATTTAACATTAAACATAAAACATCCCCCCACAATGATTCCCACTGTGAGGGAAGGCAGCAAAGTCCAGTCGTCTTCCTCTTGTTCACCCCGTGGTCGGGGCCTATTTGAGGATGTAGTTCATCCGGCAAAGAGAATGCCTACAAGTCCTTGTTCAGGCCCAAATTGGAGTATTGTGGAGCCGTATGGGATCATTTCAACAACAACATCAAGATCACCCAGGAGAAAGTACAACGCAGAGCAGCCTGCTTTGTATATAATGACTACAAGTGCAAATCAAGGGTGAATGATATGCTGACTTATCTCGGATGGGATACCCTAGAGCTCCGCAGCCAGGCTAAAACTTGTTGCAATTTACAAGGAGATTCACAAAATCACAACATCAAATCTCCTGTCATCCCAGAGCACCAACTGCCATGAAACAAGACAAAATAATGGTCCCTACATCATCAACTTGCTAAATTTCAATAAACGTTGCTACCAATATTCCCTTTACCCAAGGACGATAAGGGAATGGAATAGGTTATCACCAACACACGTGCTGCTCCCGATGTTAATTCATATAAAAAGGAGATTCAGCAACTAGATCTCCTCAACTTGGTCAAAAAGGCCTACTACTCATTCCGACCTGTGTGAGATAGCCACTGATGAGGTGTTTGCGCAGTAAGCAACCAGAACCAGAACCAGAACCAATGTGTAATGTTGTCAACTCAGCAGCCATTGTGGCAGCCTTGAAAATGTCCCAAAAGGTTGCTTTCTTTCAAAGGGGGGGGTGGGGGGTGGTGAGGGGGTAGATGATTGTAAGTGGGGACCTCACGGTGAATGAAACTCCTGGAAGACCAATTTCTGGTTACTGCACAACTGTGTATTTTATCAAAAGGGACCATCTGTCATCAGATATCAACTCCTCAACCCTACCTGGATTGGCTCATGTCTACCGGAGAGTAGTCTCCACCATGAATTATCCTTGTGCTGCCAGCTCTTTATGTATGTAGAATAAAAGTAGGACACAGAGGGGAATTTTATTGTCCTATACCTTGGGTTCACCTATGTTGTCTTCTGGATGATGATCGGAACACGGTGTCAGACCTACAAAGTTTCCGTCCGAAACTGCAGATTGCCAGTTCCACTTTGGTGCTGCTGCCTCTCATCCATGCCCACTGCCGGATGCAATGACATTGCAGGTGGCAAGAAAAAGGAGAACTATCCAAGCTGAAAGGATGCCCAGTGAAAAGCTAAACAACTACATCTGAAGAAGCGTCTCCACCTGAAACATCACCCATTCCTTCTCTCTGGAGATGCTGTCTGTCCCTCTGAGTTACTCCAGCTTTGTGTGTCTATCTTCAGTTTAAACCAGCATCTGCAGTTCCTACACAACTACATCACCGTTACTGAGAAACAGCCTGGGGATGAGTTGACTGCTTCAGCCAAGCTTTCAGTTACCTGTGCTATCATTACATTCAATAACCTATAGCCATTAAGGACTATCCAGGGCCAATATACATTATAATTCAGCTTTTAAATAGTGCTTGTCATGCTATTTAAAAACGGATTTTAAAAATAATTGGAGATTAGTGGAAGACGGCTTATCTCCATATTTTATGTTCTATATAATTTAAATTTATTATGCTTAATTGCACTTCGCAAAATATGCTGTAAATGCTCAGCATATCAGATAACATCTGCAAAGATAGCAACAGAGTTAATATTTCAAGTTAACAATCCTTCATCAGAACAAAAATAGAGAGAGAAGAAAAAGGTACAGGTAGTTCTGCTATAAATAATACCCAGTAGTTACATTCCTAAGGAGTCCCGTGTTACAGAAAATTGCATTATAATGATTAGGGATGATTATAACATAAGGGGATTAGGGATTAGAAAGTGTGGGAAAAAACTGCAGATGCTGATTTAAATCGAAGGTAGACACAAAATGCTGGAGTAACTCAGCGGGACAGGCAGTATCTCTGGAAAGAAGGAATGGGTGACGTTTTGGTTCGAGACCATTCTCAAAGATTCAGGGATTAGAAAGTTTCAGATTTCCATTGACAATACTGAGCTAACCTGTGGGGATCATCTCAAGGAACTCCCAAATAGCATAGGAAGGAACTGCAGATACTGGGTCTGAAGAAGGGTCTTGGCACGAAACATCACAAATTCCTTCTCTCCAGAAAATCTGTCTGTCCCGCTGAGTTACTCCATCGTTTTGTGTCTAACTCCCAAATAGCTAAGTTTATAGCTATTCCCTAATCTAGTCCCTAATCCCCTTTCCCCCCATTGACACAATGATCTTAATAACACAATGCTCATTGTTGGTGAGGCTGCCTTTGGACTATTGTGTTCAGCTTTGGTTGGCCTGCTAGAGGAAGGATGTACCTTTTTTTGTTGTTGTGTACCTTGTGCCTTGTGACTGTCGGCAGGCCAATTTCCCTCTGGAGATGAATAAAGTTTTATCATATCGTATCATATCGTTACGCTGGAAAGAATGCAGAAAAGATTTACAAGATTTACATGTGGCCAGGGGTTGAGGGCCTGAGCTAAAGGGAGAAATTGGGCAAGCTACGACTTCATTCCTTGGCGAGCAGAAGGATGAGGGTTGATCTTAGAGAGGTGTATAAGATCATGAGGGAAATGGATAGGGTATATGCTCAGAGTCTTATTTCCAAAGTAGGGGAAACAAGAAACAGGGGAGGTAGGTTTATGGTGAGAGGTGACAGATTTCAAAGGATCCTGAGGGGCAACTTGTTCACACAGTAGATAATGGGTATTTGGAACAAGCTGACCAGGAAGTGGTTGGGGCAGGTACTATAACAATGTTTAGGAAACATTTAGACAGGTACGTGGACAGGAAAGATTTAGAGGGATATGGTCCAAAGGCAGGCTGGTGGGACTTGGGTAGATGGGGCACCTTGATTGGCATGGGCAAGTAGTTCTAATGAGCCTGATTCCATGCTGTATGATGCTATGACTATGAGGGAGTCAAAGTAGTGAGCATGGAGCTATTGGGTATGTGGAATTTGATGAGAGCTAGTAAATAGGCTGCTGCGCCTCGATTGTAAACTTCCTCTCAAAATGCTTCCGCTCACACCTGGATCACACTTAACCTAATCGGATTTGTAGTCTTGGGTGGTGCGGCCATTTTGAAAATCTTGCCTTCACCTTTACCTGAATGGCAGGATGATGAGTTTGAGAAGGAGGAATAAGATCATGAGCGCAATCAACTCACATAACCAAGCTTCTGGAACTCTTAGGACTGGCTCCTGATAGAATGTTTCACGTTCCAACTCTCTCATCTCCAGTCCATGAAGCATCTGCCCAGCACCTATCCTCCATTATTAGCATACAATGGCCCAATTTTTGGAAAAGCCTAGAATCCTTTGTCCATCTTGGTAACTTCTTCGTTACCCTCGAAAAAACATGCTCTCCGCTAAACCTGGCCTCTTATTCACCTCTTTTAAATATCTCCACGACTGGTGGCCATGCCATCAGCTGCCATGGATTTAATGGACAGCCCAGTGGTTTTGCAGTTAGAATGGCCGCTTCAGTAACCTGGGTTCAATCCCAATCTCAAGTTCTGCACTTCCTCCGTGTGGTTTTCGTTCAGGTGATCTGGCTTCCACAAACATCCCAATAATGTGCTGAATTTGAGGTTAATTTGATATTACACACTGCTCTTTGTGTGGGTGATTGGCAGGAGTAACTGGAGAGATGTTAATGGGCATGTGAGAGAGAAAAAATTACAGGATAATGGATTGCTCAGAAAAACACCAAATAATGTACTGAATAGCCTCCTTATACGTTATATAAAAGATAGTTTTTGGAATCTCCTACTTAATGTTCACTGATTTTCCATCTCTCTTCCACTGTAAAATATATCCCTTTAACCAAGTTTTTTTCTCTGCCCTTTCGAGAACTTCTGTAGCTTGGCATCAACAGTGAATTGATAATGTTCACATGAAACACTGGGTCATACAAAATATCTCTCAGACTCGTAAGTTTATATTGCTGTTATAGTTTGTCACAAATACCAGGCCAGAATTTATGATGAGCATCAAGCCATCCACATTCCAAAGAATTGCAGTCTCCTGTTGCATGGTTCCCTCAGCAAGAACAACTGAGAGAAGCCATTTCATCCATCATGGTTGCACTGCTAGCCTGCCTAAATCATTTTAACGAGATCCCAGCACGAGTTTACAATGGGACCATGTGAAGGGATACAGCTTATCTCCTGTTCATAATAAAGATAGAAAGCTACCTCCAACAACACCCAATGCAATGTGCAGGACGGATGCATTGCAATACACCAAAAGTCTGAAGAAGGGTCTCGACCCAAAACAACACCCATTCCTTATCTCTGGAGATGCTGCCTGTCCTACTGAATTACTCCAGCTTTTTGTGTTGATTTTTGGTTTAACCAAGCATCTGCAGTTTATTCCTACACTCTAAATTTACAATATGCTTTCAAAGATATTGAAAAGATGTAAATGGAACAAAAATAAAAGTTTCCTTTGGTAAGCAATTTGTTGTAACATAATCTGCAACATCCAATATTTTTTATTGAGGAAGCATTTTTATACTCTGAATATCTATCCCAAATTATTCTGGACTAAAATCTGCAGTCTATTGCACAATAATTGATCTTAAGCCTTAATGCGATGCATTTCATAATGTCCGAGCTTTGATGTTATTGCTGCTGTTTGGATGCGTGTTTATTAACAGAGTGAAAAATTCTGGTTTATATTCCATCCCCTCACTTGCTCTTAGTGGTTTTGCTTGATTGAATCCTTCAAAGCTGACAGTTGCTGCGGTTTCCTGATCAACACATCACATCACGTGAACCTTGTTGATTTATGTGTTTTTTACTGTTTTTTTCCGTTTATACAAAGGCAATGGCTGAAATCAAAATACTGACTGAAAATTGTGCAAAACAGCATTTTTTATGTGAAAGAAAATGAAAACTGCAAATATGTTATATTCACAAATATTATGGATACATCTGAACTGTGGTGGTCTGAGTCCCCAGGAACTTGAATATTTGAAGTGTGCGTATTCTTATCTGCTTGTATTTCTGTTATTTTCTTGGGAAAGGTATACATTCTCATTTACATCAGCAGCATTTACTCCCCTTCCCCCAGGCTTCTTGACAATATTTGCTTTCTTGAGTAGTCCTTGAGTTTATGTTCATAACTTATAACTTATAGAAGCAGAATCAGGCCATTCGGCCTGTCAAGTCTTCTCCACCATCAGTCATGGCTGACCTATCTTTCTCTTCCAATGCCATTCTCCTCCCTTCACCTCATAACCTCTGACACATGTACTAATCAAGAATCTGTCAATCTCTGTCTTAAAATGTTCCATTGACTTGGACTCCACAACTGTCTGTGGCAATGAATTCCACAGATACACCACTCTCTGACTAAATAAATTCCTCCTCTTCGCCATTCTGGAATAGGTCCTCCAGGGATAGCAGGAAGAAGATATTAAACACCATGTCTGCGATATCTGAGCAAAATAAAACAGCAGGAATTTTTCAGTGGGTCAGGCGGAGGGAAATGGAAGGAAGACCTTCGAGGTTAGGGACACTTCCTTAGACTGGGAGTGGATATAGCTGGTATATAGAGGTGAGAGGAAGGGTTGGGGCATGAACTGGCAAGCGATAAATTGATCAGGTAAGGAGTGGTTGATTAGCCGATGTCGGGTGGATTAGAGAAGAGTGGAGATTGTCGCCAAGGCTAGAGTTGGAGAAGACAAAAGGCGGCAAGTGGTAGAATCTGTTTAGAAGGAAGGTGGGAAATGAAATGTAGTATCAAAGGGGAGCATGTTGGTAAAAGGGAATGTGCGGAGTGGTTTAAAAAAAAATAGCTGACTCGGGATAGGGAGGTGTGGGACAAGAGCAGATGGAGAAGGAGAGAGGAATTAGGTGATGGAGATGGGGCAGTGTAGTGGAAAGAAAGGTGTGTTTGGAGGGGTGGGGAATGGGGAAACTGAATGGATAAGAAGGAAGGAAGGATGATTTCACTGAAATTAGGGAATTCATTGTTCATGCTTTTGGATTGTAGACTACCCAAGCAGAATATGAGATGCTGCTCTTCCAATTCACGTGTGGCCTCACTCTGGCATTGATGGAGGCCGAGAATAGAAAGGTCAATAATGAGATTTGAAAGGGGAGTTAAAATGGTCTGTGAACTTAATGAACAGAACATGAGTGTTCAGCAAGCTGGTCACCTACTCTACAGTAAAATCCATGGGGTTACCAGAAACGAGGTTGTATGGAATCAGAATTGGCTCACTGATGGAGGGGGGAGGGTTATGATAAAAGATGATATTCAATCTAGAAATCTGTGGAGTTCTGCAGAGATTTGTGTTGTGACCACTGTTAATTACAAAATATATATATATATCTTATATTACTCAAAGTCTGATCTTGACGGCTTTTGGCCCACCGTGCTGTGATTTCCGAGAGAATGCCGCCACCTATGGCCGTCATTTTTGGCCACCTTGCTCAGAGCCCCCCTCTGCCTTCTCGGACCAGAGGATTTTTCCCATCGATGAAAAATGAGATATTCATGTTTATATTTAATTTCCCATTCTTTCTGTTCTCTCTGCTGCCCCCACTGGTGGCAGGGGGAGGGCGGAGGGACTATAAAACCCGGAAATGTCGTGGCTCATTCAGTCTCTGCCAGACCCAGGAAGCGAGAGGGTCAAGGCTCTCTGATCTGTGAATAACACTGAACGGATGTCTACTCCACGGTGAATCCCCTTGATGTCGCTGCAGCCAATTTGTTTACCTTTTTTATAAGTTTGTGTTCACAAAATGAATTTTGGTTGTGAGGTGGCAGCCCAATTGTTTGCCTCGCAATCTTAAAGAGTTTGTGTTCACAAAATGAATTTTACTTCGGAGTCACGTGAGTGACTACGTGAAGAAGCCCCGCCTGGCGCTGGAACGGCATTACGTCGACGCTGACGGCAGAAGCAAGAGTTGCAGAGCGCAGCTCCTCGCAGCGGGCGGAACGGACCCGCAGGTAAGTGTAAGGAAAAGTGGGGATGTTCTAAAAAAGACGTTACGCTGGTAAAACCAGCAAAAGAGAAAGTAAAAGTTAAAATCAGAGTCACGCTGGCGTACTGATTTAGCCAGATAAATGGAAAAGAAAATGGAGAAGTCTCAAAGGAAAATTTCGCGGGTAAAAAGATCGTCCCAGGGTGAAGCTAAAGATACGGGACAAGAGTTTAGTGCGGATCCGGTTCCGATACCGGTGGCTGCTGATTCACCCGTTAGTGCGACTATAATTTCTCCAGAAATACAAACCACGGAGGAAAATGTTCCTAGAAAATGTAAAAAGAAATCCGTGAGGCCCGTGGTTTCTGATAATGACTCTGATAATGAAAGTCCTCCGGATAATAAAACTATATGGCTAAAAATGGAACATATGGAGAAAGTGCTCCAAAATATAATGAGACAAGGGTCACAGTACCCAGAAGTTTCCCAAAATGACCCTGAGGGGCTTGAATATACAGAATATGGCTATGTGCCAAATTGGGAATTTGAAACTCCGGACCCAGGATTAAGGGTGGAGGAAGTCTCATTGGATATAATTCCAAGTGTATCAGGGCTGCAAAAGACAGACCCTGCAAGTGGTGATGTGGATTATGAGTGCACACCACGAATAAAAAAGAGAAGGCCAGATGTGCCTGAGATGGCAAAAGATTTTGCTATACCTGAAGGAAGTGGTGAGGCTATGGATGAAAACCTAGCTGCCAGTATTAATTATATGGTATCTCACCAACTTCAAGATTCTGTGATGATTGAAACAGCAGAATTATATAAAACACCGGAAAATTGCACCTCAATGAAGGTACCTACGGTTAATCCGTCTATATGGATGCCTATGACTCCAGGCATGAGAGGACAAGAAATAAGATTTCAAAGAATCCTCAGATTGATTTCTGCTGCCATTACTGCTTTTGGAAGGCAAATGGAGGGATTGGATATGGATAAAATTCAAAAAGATACTTTGGGCTTATTATGCAATTCCTTCTATGAAATTAATTGTATGAGGAAGATTGCGATTCGGCCCATATTTCATCCAAGGTTTGCAGGTCTGTGTCGATGAAGTGGTGTTCAAGCTCCTGGTTATCTATTTGGAGAAAACCTGCCTAAACAAATAAGAGAAATGGATGAAGAGGCTAAATCTATTAGCCACATGAGACCTTTCATCTTTGGACAAAAAAGGTATTTTTCGTCAAGAAGGGGATTTGATTTTGGAAACAGAGGCAGGAGTATGATAAGAAAATATTATCATCCGACACAGCCTAATGTTCACCCGTATACGGGGAGAAGGAGACCACACGTTCATATGGAGAGGTACAAAAAATTTATTTTATGCTTAAAGAAACTGTGGACAAATCTCCAGTTGGAGGGAGATTACAAATGTTTTATGATGAATGGCTTGCCATCACATCTGATCGGTTTATTTTACAAACAGTTTCAGGAGCTACCATTACATTTAAAGAAGGTGTTAATTCTCCGGTACAAAATAAACCTGCTTATGGTTTCATGTTTTCTGCAATTGAAGAGGCAGAAATAAATGTGGAAATTGACAAATTATTTAAAAAAGGTGTTATTGAAAAAACTGTTGAACATGAGCATCAATTTGTGTCAAATATATTTCCAAGAAATAAAAAAGATGGTGGTTGCAGTATTATTCTGGACCTTACAAATCTTAATAAATTTGTCGAATATAAACATTTTAAAATGGAAACATTTAACACTGCAAGACATTTGATATCAGCAGGTTGTTATATGGCTACAATTGATTTAAAGGATGCGTACTATTCAGTACCAATACATCAGTTCTTTCGAAGGTACTTAAAATTTAATTGGCTGGGACAGCTGTGGCAATTCAAAGCTTTACCAAATGGGTTAAGTTCAGCTCCCAGGCTCTTTACAAAGCTGTTGAAACCAGCTTTAGCACAATTAAGAGCACAAAAGCACATCATTTTGGCTTATCTGGATGACATTTTAATCATCAATAGTAATCAGGAATCAGCTGGAAAATCAGTTTCAGCAACTAAAACTTTATTTGAGAAGTTAGGGTTCTTGATTCATCCAATTAAGTCCCAGCAGCAGCCAGCACAGTCAATTAACTATTTGCGGTTTGTAATTAACTCAGTTACTATGTTAGTAACTTTGCGAACAGATAAGATTGATGATATTTTGGTGACCTGTAGGGATCTCATTCTCAAACCTTATCCCTCCATCCGAGATGTAGCAAAGGTTATTGGTAAACTAGTAGCAGCATTTCCTGCAGTAGAATTTGGTCCATTACATTACCAAAACCTTCAAAGGGACAAAATAAGAGCTCAAAAAAGAGAGCAGGCCATTTTGATAGGCCTATGCAATTAACAAAATAAGCTTTATTGGAATTACAATGGTGGATTGAAAATGTCCCACAGGCTGCTAAAAACATTCTGATACAACAGCCTGAAGTAATTTTACAAACAGATGCTAGTGCTCTCGGATGGGGGGGCGACAGATTCATTCACCAGCTGTGGGGCAGATGGACTGTCCAAGAGGAAATGTTTCTCCAAACATATGGTATTAACTATTTAGAATTATTGGGTGCATTTTATGGGTTGAAGGCATATTGTTCTACAAAAAAGAATCTGCATGTACTGATACAATTAGACAATAAAACGGCTGTTGCATATATTAATCACATGGGTGGAGTCAGATCGGTATCATGTGATTGTTTGGTCAATCAGATATGGCAATGGTGTATTAACCACCAAATTTGGATTTCGGCAAATTACATCCCAGGTAAAGACAATGTGGTGGCAGACAATAGATCAAGGATGTTTAAAGATAACACAGAATGGATGTTGAACCCAGTAATTTTCAGTAAAATTGTGACTCAATATGGGTTTACCAGACATTGATCTGTTTGCATCAAGACTAAATCATCAATTGCCTAAATATGTGTCTTGGGAACCAGATCCAGACGCAGTAGCAGTAGATGCTTTTTCACTAAACTGGGGGAATATGTTCTTTTATGCTTTTCCACCATTTGCTCTGGTTCAGCAATGTCTGAAGAAAATAGAACAAGATTCTGCCACAGGATTATTGGTAATTCCAAATTGGCCAACACAACCATGGTTCCCATTGATGTTAAATATGATTAAAGAACCATATATGTCAATTCCTAGCAGCAGTGATTTATTGATAAAACCAGTAACCAAAGAAATTCATCCATTACATGCTTATATGAATTTGTTAATCTGCAGGTTTTGACCAGACCACTACAGGAGCTTGGATTGTCGGATAGAACTATGGATATTATAGTCGCATCATGGCGAGATAGCACTCAGAGACAAATATATGACACATATAAAGAAATGGGAAAATTTTTGCAGACAGTCAAATATATCCTATCATACTGTGAACATTGCAAACATATTGGAGTTCCTTGCCGAGTTGCATTTTGAACAACACTTAAGTTACAGTGCCATTAATAGTGCACGTAGTGCCTTATCATCTTATTTAGGACAAATCTCTGACCAGAAATCAATTGGATCACATCCATTAATATCCAGATTTATGAAAGGAATCTTTAACAAAAATCCACCCAAACCAAGATATACAGAAATTTGGGATGTTAGCATTGTACTTACCTTACTTAGGCAATGGACTCCAATCGAAGGTTTGTCATTGGAAAGGTTAACATTTAAATTAGTAATGTTAATGGCATTGGTTTCAGCTCAAAGGGTGCAAACATTACAAATGTTACGTTTAGACTGTATGCATGTGACTGCAGATAACGTTATGTTCTATGTTTATGTCTGATCAAACAAAGCAAACCAGGGAGAACTGAAGCGAAGGTAATGTTTCAAGCTTATCCCATTGATCCAACGTTGTGTGTAGTTAAACATTTGAATCATTATGTAAAAGTTACCAAAACTCTTCGAGGAGATGAATAAAACATTAATGATTACGCATAAGAAACCACACACAAAAGCTTCAGTGCAAACAATCTCAAGGTGGTTAAAACAGGTGTTACTTTTAGCAGGAGTAGACACTGATGTGTTCAAATCTCACTCCACCAGGGCAGCAGCTACATCCGCGGCGAAGTTACAGGAAGTACCACTCGAACATATTTTAGAAACCGCAGGGTGGTGTAAAGAAGAAACTTTTTCAAAGTTCTACAATAAACCTGTTCACACAATAACAGGCTTTGGACACGCGGTATTGGGTTCACTATAATCACCTGCTTTGTTTCACTATTGATTGATATTATCAATTATGTTATCACTTATATCTTTTATCACTTTGTAATGGTTCCCTCAGGTGTAAAAAGAGGGTTATTATATGTTCTTTTATCATTAAAAGTTTTATGGAAATAACTAAAACTAGTCTAGTTTTCTCATGTATGTGTTGACCTAGCCGGACTGTCGTATGGAAGAATTCTACGACATGAAAAACACAGAAGCTTCAAAATCTTCACGTAGTCACTCACGTGACTCCGAAGTAAAATAGTAAGATTAAATGAGAACTTAACAGTTCGAAGTTTGATCTTTATTTTATGAGGAGTAACGATGAGGGATTACGTGCCCTCCACTCCACACCCTCATAAAATAAATGATCATCTGGTAGTTCTAAATCTATGATGAGCCTTACTATCTTACTCCGGCTATTGTGTTCTGTGTTTTTCATGCCGCTGCTTTGAAGTATGCCATTCCAGCGCCAGGCGGGGCTTCTTCATGTAATCCCTCATCGTTACTCCTCATAAAATAAAGATCAAACTTTGAACTGGTAAGTTCTCGTTTAATCTTACTATTTTGGTTGTCGGTTGGCTGCAGCCCAATTGTTTGCCTCACCTTTTTAAAGAGTTTGAGATCACAAAATGGATTTTGGTTGTCAGGTGGCTGCGGCCCAATTGTTTGCCTCGCCTTTTTTAAAGAGTTTGTGTTCACAAAATGGATTTTGGTTGTCAGGTGACTGCAGCCCAATTGTTTGCCTCATCTTTTTAAAGAGTTTGTGTTCACAAAATGGATTTTGGTTGTCAGGCGGCTGCAGCCAAATTGATTGTATTGGGGATCAAATTTGCACTTGGTCTGAACTTGGACCAAGTGCAGACTCGTTGGGTCCGTTCCCCCAACGTGCGGTTGTGGGGGGGGGGGGGAGGGGGCAGCATCGGGCATCACACACACTAACTACCACCCTGCACACACACTAACTACAAACTTTGATATTATATTAATATTATTAATTTGCTCCTTTTACCCCTTAACCGCCCTATCCACCGATGCATAGCTCCCGACTCGCAGGCACGTCTAGAGGGTGGGGGAGGGGGGGCTAGAGTGTGAGGGCAGAGAGAGAGTGGGGAGAGACAGAGAGAGGGGCAGAGACAGAAGGGCAAGAGACAGAGGGAGAGGGGGGTGGAGGGGAGGAGGAGAGGATGAGAGGGGGGGGTGGGGAGGAGGGGATAGGATGGGGAGTGAGTGGGGAGGAAGAGGAGGAAATGGGGAGAGAGTGGGGAGGGGCAGGAGAGGGGAGGGGGAAGGGAGAGAGGGGGATGTGGATGGGGGAGCAGCGGAGAGCGTGGAGGGTAAAGGAGGAGACAGGGGTAGGGGGAGAGGGTGGTAGAGGGGTGAGGAGGTGTGGGGGGGGGGGGGGTAGAAAGGGGTGGGGAAGGGGAGGGAGAGGAGATGGGAAGATGGGGAGGTGAGAAAAGAGGGGTAAAAAAAAAAAAAAAAGTGTATATTTTAATGCTAGGAGCATTGTAAGTAAGGTGGACGAACTTAGAGCCTGGATTGACACCTGGAAATATGATGTTGTGGCAATCAGTGAAACATGGTTGCAGGAGGGCTGTGATTGGAAACTAAATATTCCAGGATTTCGTTGCTTCAGGTGTGATAGAATTGGAGGGACCAGAGGGGGAGGTGTTGCATTGCTTGTCAGAGAAGATATTTCAGCAGTGCTTTGGCAGGATAGATTAGAGGGCTCGTCTAGGGAGGCTATTTGGGTGGAACTGAGAAGTGGGAACGGTGTAGCAACACTTTTAGGGGTGTATTATAGACCGCCAAATGGGGAGCGAGAATTGGAATAGCAAATATGTAAGGAGATAGCAGATATTAGTAGTAAGCACAAAGGTAGTGATTGTGGGAGATTTCAATTTTCCAAAAATAGACTGGGAAACACATTCTGTAAATGGGCTGGATGGTTTGGAGTTTGTAAAATGTGTGCAGGATAGTTTTTTGCAGCAGTACATAGAGGTATCGACCAGAGAAGGGGCAGTGCTGGACCTCCTGTTAGGAAATGAGGCAGGTCAGGTGACGGAGGTATGCGTTGGTGAGCACTTCGGGACCAGTGATCACAATACCATTAGTTTCAATATAATTATGGAGAGAGTCAGAACTGGACCTAGGGTGGAGATTTTTGATTGGAGAAAGGCTAACTTTGAGGGAATGCGTAAGGATTTTAAAGGAGTGAATTGGGACACTTTGTTTCATGGGAAGGATGTAGAAGAGAAATGGAGGACATTTAAAGGGGAAATTGTAGGAGTACAGAATCTGTATGTCCCTGTTAGGTTGAAAGGAAATAGTAAAAATTGGAAAGAGCCATGGTTTTCAAGGGAAATTGGACACTTGTTTCGAAAAAAGAGAGATATCTACAATAATTATAGGAGGCATGGAGTAAATGAGGTGCTAGAAGAGTATAAAGAATGTAAAAAGAATCTTAAGAAAGAAATTAGGAAGGCTAAAAGAAGATATGAGGTTGCTTTGGCAAGAAAGGTGAAAGTAAACCCAAAGAGTTTCTACAGCTATATTTAATAGCAAAAGGATAACGAGGGATAAAATTGGACCAATTAGAGAACCAGAATGGACAGCTATCTGCAGAGCCAAAAGAGATGGGGGAGATATTGAACAATTCTTTCCTCTCGGTATTCACCAAGGAGAAGGATATTGAACTCGGTGATATAAGGGGAAAAAGTAGAGTAGCTATGGAAACTATGAGATTCAAAGAGGACGAAGTACTGACACTTTTGAAAAATATAAAAGTGGATAAGTCTCCAGGTCCTGACAAGATATTCCCTAGGACATTGAGGGAAGTTAGTGTAGAAATAGCAGGAGCTATGACAGAAATATTTCAAATGTCATTAGAAACGGGAATAGTGCCGGAGGATTGGCGTACTGCGCATGTTGTTCCATTGTTTAAAAAGGGTTCAAAGAATAAACCTAGCAATTATAAACCTATTAGTTTGACGTCAGTGGTGGGCAAATTAATTGAAAGGATACTTAGAGATAATATATATAAGCATCTGGATAAACAGGGTCTGATCAGGAACAGTCAACATGGATTTGTGCCTGGAAGGTCATGTTTGACAAACCTTCTTGAATTTTTTGAAGCGGTAACTAGGGAAATTGATGAGGGTAAAGTAGTGGATGTTGTCTATATGGATTTCAGTAAGGCCTTTGACAAGGTTCCCCATGGAAGGTTGGTTCAGAAGGTTCAATCTTTGGGTGTTTAATGGCGGAGTAGCAAGATGGATTCAACAGTGGCTGAATGGGAGATGTCAGAGAGTAATGGTGGATGGCTGTTTGTCAGGTTGGAAGCCGGTGACCAGTGGGGTGCCTCAGGGATCCTGTGTTGGGTCCACTGTTGTTTGTCATGTACATCAATGATCTGGATGATGGGATGGAAAATTGGATAAGTAAGTATGCAGATGATACTAAGATAGGTGGTGTTGTGGATAATGAAGTAGATTTTCAAAGTCTACAGAGAGATTTGGGCCATTTGGAAAAGTGGGTTGAAAGATGGCAGATGGAGTTTAATGCTGGATAAGTGTGAAGTGCTACATCTTGGCAGGACAAATCAAAATAGGACGTACATGGTAAATGGTAGGGAATTGAGGAATGCTGTGGAACAGAGGGATCTAGGAATAACTGTGCATAGTTTTCCCTGAAGGTGGAATCGCATGTAGATAGGGTGGTAAAGAAAGCCTTTGGTTGTGCTGGTCTTTATAAATCAGAGCATTGAATATAGGAGTAGGGAAGTAAAGTTAAAATTGTACAAGGCATTGGTAAAGACCAATTCTGGAGTATGGTGTACAATTTTGGTTCGCCTAGTTATAGGAAGGATGTCAAACAAAATAGAGATAGTACAGAGGAGATTTACTAGAATGTTGCCAGGGTTCCAGCAACTATGTTACAGAGAAAGGTTGAACAAGTTAGGTCTTTATTCTTTGGAGCGCAGAAGGTTAAGGGGGGTTGATTGAGGTTTTTAAAATGATGAAAGGGATAGACAGAGTTGACGTGGATACGTTTTTCCCATTGAGGGTAGGGAAGATTCAAACAAGAGGGCATGACATGGGAATTAAGGGACAGTGGTTTCGGGGTAACGTGAGGGGGAACCTCTTTACTCAGAGGGTGGTGGCTGTGTGGAATCAGCTCCCAGCAGAAGTGGTGGAGGCAGGATCGATTTTAACATTTAAGAGTAAAGTGGATAGGTATATGGACGTGAAGGGAATGGAGGGGTATGGTCTGAGTGCAGGTAGATGGGACTAGGGGAAAACAAATGGTTGGCACGGACTGGAAGGGCCGAGAGGGCCTGTTTCCGTGCTGTAATTGTTATATGGTTATATGGTTATATGGGTAGGGGAGGAAAGAGGGGTGGGAGGGGATGAGGGTGGGGTGAGGAGAGAGGGAGAAGAGGAGAGAGGGGGAAGGGGAGGAGGAGAGGCGGAAGGGGAGGAGGAGAGGGGAGTGGCTGAGAGGGTGAGAGAGGGTTTGGCGAGGGGGTGAGAGAGGGGTGGGGAGGCGGGAGAGAGGGGGGAGAGAGGGGTCGGGCAAGGGGAGAGAGGGAAGGAGTGGGGAGAGAGGGGTGGGGCAAGGGAAGAAAGGGATGATGGGGAGGAGGGAGGGGAGGGAGGAGGGAGGAGGGAGAAGGGGATGGGGAGAGAGGGGGAAGGGTTTGTGGAGGGGGGAGAGGGGTAGGGGGGAGAGAGGGAGGAAGACTGTGTAGGAAGGGGGAGAGTTGGTAGGGGGAAGGGGATGAGTTGGGAGGGAGGGGGAGAGCAGAGAGAGGGGAAGAATGGGGAGGGAGAGGGAAGGGAGGGTGGGAGGGAGGAAGATGGGGAGGGGTGGGGGATGGGGAGCGAGAATTGGAAGAGTGGGGAGCGAGGGGGATAGATGTAGGAGGCAGTGGTGGAAGTGGGTGAGACGGAGAGGGAGGGTGGAGGGTGGAGTGGTGAAAGAGGGAGGGAGGGGTAGGGGAAAGGGGTGGGGATACGTAGGGAGGGGGGGAGAGAGTGGGTGGAGGAGGAAGAGAGGTGGGGAGGAAGAGGGAGTGAGGGAATGGGGGAGAGAATTGGAAGTTGGGAGGGAGGGTAGGGGAGAGGGGTAGGGAGTGGTGGAAGTGGGAGAGAGGGAGGGGGAGGGGAGTGGGGAGGAGGGAGTGGTGGTAGAGGGAGAGAGGGGTAGGGGAAAGGTGGTGGGGGAGAGGAGGTAAAGGGTAGGGGGGAGAGAGAGGGAGGTGGAGGAGGAGAGTTGTGGGGTGGGAGAGGGGTGGGGAGGGAGAGGGGTGGGGAAAGGGGGACAGATGGGTAGGGGGAAGGGGGCGGGGGGAGAGAAGGAAGGACAGTGTGGGAGAGAGGGAAGGGGTGGGGGAGAGAGGGATGGGTTGGGAAGTGGAGGGGGTGAGAGGGAGATGGAGAGGGGGCGGAGAGATGGGTGGGGGAGGGGTAGAGGTGTGCTGGAGGGTGGGGATATAGATGGGGTAGGAGAGAGAGGGTGAAAGAATGTGGAGGGAGGGGGGAGAGTGGGGGAGGGGAAGGGGTGGGGGAGAGATGGAAGGGGTTTGGGGGAGAGGGAAGGGGGTGGGTTAGAGAGATGTGGGTGGGTGGGGGGGGAGAGGGAGAGGGGTGAGGAAAGTGAGATGGAGAAGGGGAGGAGAGAGTGGATGGGGAGGAGAGAAGGATGGGGAAGGGGAGGGAACTGTGGGGGAGGGGGGAGGGTTTGGGTAAGGCAAGGGGAGAGAGGGACAAGAGGGAGATGGGGTAGGGAGGGAGGGGGTAGGGTGTGCGGGGGAGAGGGGTGGGGGAGAGAGGGGAAAGAGTGGGGAGGTAGAGTGTGAGGGGAGGGGTAGGGGCAGTCCATCTATTCCCCATTCCCTATCACCCCCAATCCTCTTTCTCCATTCCCACTCACATGATCACGCATTTCGACACAGGCTGCGGGGGGGGGGGGGGGGGGGGGGCAGAGCTGGGGCAAAGGCATATGTAAATGAATCCATTCCGATTGGACATCTGAGAACATTGGGCATTGTGACATCACACAATGGATCATTCACCAACATTCTATGGGTGAGAGCAGTTTGATTTTTTTTAACATTTTGAAATATTGGGGGGGGGGGGGGCAGACAGAAGGGCAAGAGACAGAGGGAGAGGGGGGTGGAGGGGAGGAGGCTGGGTAGGAGGGGAGAGCGAGATGGGGAGAGAGTGGGGAGGGGCAGATGGGGAGAGACTGGGGAGGGGAGGAGAGGGTAGGGGAGGGGTGAGGGGAGGAAGAGGGGGGGAGAGGTGAAGTGAAGTTAGAGTGGAGGGGGAGAGAGAGGAGGGAGAGACAGGAGAGAGGAGGGGAGAGAGAGGAGGGGGAGAGAGAGAGAAATGGGAGGGAGAGAGGTGGGGAGGGGAGGAAGAGGGGAATGAGGGGAGGAGGGGTAGCAGGGAGTGCTGCAAGAGCGAGGGGAAGGGGGTGGGGGAGATGGGGATGAATGGTGGGGGAGGGGAGGAGGGAGAGGGGTGAGGAGAGAGGGGGATGGAGAGGAGGAGAACGGTGGAGGAGGGGGTGAGAGAGGGTTCGGGGAGGGAAGTGAGAGAGAGGTGGGTGAGGGGGGAGAGTGGGGTGGGGGGAGGAGGGGGAGGAGGGAAGGGAGGGAGGAGGGAGAGGGGGAAGGGGAGAGCAGAGGAAGAGTGTGGAGGGAGGGGGCGAGGGGTGGGGGGAGAGAGAGGGAAGGGTTTATAGGGATGGGGGAAAGCAGAGAGCGTGGGGTGGGAGAGGGAAGGAGAGAGAGAAAATGTGGGGGTGGGAGATGTGGGGGTGGGAGGGCTGGGACATGGGGAGATAGAAGTGGTAGAGTGGGGAGGGAGGGGAGAGATGTAGGGGGGAGTGGGTGGAAGTGAGAGAGGTAGGGGGAGGGGGGGAGTGGTGGAGGAGAGGGAGAGAGGTGTAGGGGAAAGGGGTGGGGGAGGGGAAGAGTGGAGAGGGAGGGGGAGAGTGGAGAGAGGGGTTAGAGTGGGGAGAGGGAAGAGAGGGGAGAGAGAGGGGTGGGGGAGGGAGATGGGGGAGGGGTGGGGATGGGCAAGAGAGAAGTGGGAAGAGTGGGGAGGGAGGGGGAGGAGTGTAGGGGGAGTGGTGGAAGTGGGAGTGAGGTGAAGGAGGGGGTAGTGGTGGAAGAGGGAGAAAGGGGTAGGGGAAAGGGGTGGGGGAGGGGTTAGAGGTGGGGGAGGGACAGGGGTGTGGGAAGGGGGAGAGATGTGGATGAGTGGGGAGGGAAGGGGAGAGGGGCGGGGGGAGTGGTGGAAGGGGAGAGATGGGGGGGAGGGGGTTAGGGGTAGTGGTGGAAGAGGGAGAGGGGTAGGGGAAAAAAAGGGTGGGGGATAGATGGAAGGGGGTGGGGGTGAGAGAGGGAAGGGCTGTAGGTGGAGAGAGGGATGGGGTGGGAGGAGCAGGGGAAGAGGGAGAGGGGTGAGTAGAGGGAGATGGGGCAGGGGGGAGGGAGATAATATGTGGGGGAGGGGAGGCGAGAGGGGAAGGGGAGAGAGGTCCTTTTCCTCTTTCTCTGTGTGGGGGAGGGGGAAGGGGAGGGAGGATGGGGGTATGGGAGAGAGGGGGGAGAGTGCAGAGGGAGGGGGAACAGTGGGGAGGGGGAGGGGAAGGGGGTGTGGGAGAGAGAGGGAGTGGGGGTGGGGGAGAGGGAAGGGGGGTGGGGGAGAGAGTCGGGGGTGGGGGAGGAGGGATGGGGTGGGAGGAGGAGGGGAGAGAGGGGTGGGAGGGGGGAGGTGGGGAGAGGGGAGGAGAGATGGGTGGGGGAGGAGGAGAGAGGGATGGGGAAGGGGAGTGAGGTGTGGGGGAGGTTGGGAGGGAGGGGAGGGATGGGGAGGGAGGGGAGGAGGGAAATGGGGTAGTTAGGGGAAGAGTGGTGGAGGGAGGGGGGAGAGGGGTGGGGGAGAGAGGGGAAAGTGGGGAGGTCGAGGTAGGAGAGGGGAAGGGGGGGGGGAGAGGTATTTTCTGGGGCAGTTCCATCTTTATTTCTCCACTCCCTATCAACCCTATCCTCTTTCTCTATTCCCACACACGTGATCACGTGCTTCGACACAGGCTGCGGGGGGGGGGGGGGTGGCTGGGGCTGCGGCAAAGGCATATGTAAATGAGATCCATTCCATTTGGACATCTGTGAGGGATGGCATTGTGACATCACACAATAGAAGGTGCTGGAACATCAGGCGGGGAGGGGGATGGGGCTGGTGCAAGGGCAAATGTAAATGAGATCTATTCCGATTGGACATCTGTGAGCATTGGGCATTGTGACATCACACGATGGAATGTTTACCAACATTCTATGGGTAAGGGCAGTTTGATTTTTTTAATTTTGAAATATTTGGTGGGGAGAAGGATTTTATTAAAAATGTGTACGTAAAAATGTCTAAATGTAATGAGGAGTGTATTAGTGAATGTAAAAGCGTAATCTCTAGCAAAATGGAAAAATGGCGGCATTTGAGGGTCTGGTTTTGGCGGACCAGGGAATCAGAGGGCGAAAATCTTATCTGAAGAAAAAAATGGAATGTGACATACACCCACAAAACACACACCCGGTCGGCAGACACACACACACACACAAACACACGCACACGCACACACAGAGTTTTAAAAATAGATAGATAGATAGATAGATAGATAGATAGATAGATAGATAGATAGATAGATAGATAGATAGATAGATAGATAGATAGATAGATAGATAGATAGATAGATAGATAGATAGATAGATAGTTTTGTAAAAGTTCCAAAGATTTCATTCCAAAATTTATGAAGTTTATACAAGAGACAAAGGAATGTGCTATAGTGGCGTTTTGAGTTAGACATTTGTCACAAATGGGGGAAATGTTTGGAAATATTGTATTCAGTTTAGTTTTCGAGTAATATAATCTATGTAAAATTTTAAATGGAATTAAGTTATGCCTTACAATAATCGAACATTTATGTACATACAATAGGTTTTTTCCCATCTGTCTTTCGAAATTTTATTCCCATCTGTCTTTCGAAATTTTTATCAATAATTCTTGTTCCCTGTCCCTTCTAATTGCCTCTGTTGTTGGTGTTTCTATATTTAAAAATATATTGTGTAAATATGATATTAAATTGCTTGATTCTGCTTTTCTGTTCATTCCTTCATCTACTAAATCTGAAGTTAGAGTTTGATATATTTGTATGTTTTTTCAAATAATCTTGAATTTGAAGGTATTTGAAATATTGGTTATTTTTCAGATTGTATTTTAGTTGTAGTTTTTGGAATGATAGAAGTTTTCCCATTTCATACATATCTACCGTCATTTTAATTCCTATTCTTTCCCAATGGATAAATGTTTTATCACTAATAGATGGTTTGAATGAGGGATTGTTAACTACTGGAGAAAGTAGCGATAGGTTTCTTAATTTTAAAGTTAATTTTATTTGATTCCAAATTTGTATTATACTGTAAATAATTGGATTCTTCTGATATATTATATTGTTCAGTTTCACTGGAGAAAGAAGAATTGCTCCTATATTATAGGGGAAACAATTCTCTTTATCCATTCTTATCCAGTCTACTTGTTGGGCAGAACTGTCCAACCAGTAAATTAAGTTTTTGATATTCACTGCCCAATAGTAGTATAACAAATTGGGGAGTGTCAGTCCCCCGAATTCTTTAGGTTTACACAGATGTTTTCTTTGGATTCTATGTGATCTATAGTCCCATATGAAATTTGTAATATCAGTCTACTTTTTTAAATAATTTTTCTGGTAAATATATTGTTAATTATTGAAATAGGTACAGTATTTGTGGTAAAAATATCATTTTTATAGCATTTATTCTGCCTGTTAAGGACATCGTAAATGTTTTCCAGAATTGAATCAACACATTCATTTTAGTTAATAAAGGCATGTAGTTTGCGTTAAATAATGATTTATATTTTCTAGTAAATTAGATACCCAAATACTTGAATTTTTCTGTTGCAGTTCTGAAAATGAATTTCAACAGATGTGCCGGTTCTTGAGGTTTTTACGTCATAATTTCGATTTTATTCCATTTTATTCTATATCCTGAAAAGGAACCAAATTCCTATATTAAATTGAATATATTTGGTATGCTAATTTGCGAATTTGTAATGTATAATAATATGTTGTCAGCATATAATGAAATGTTATTATTTGAGTGTTTGGTATTATATCCATGAATAGTCAGATGACTTCTTATACTTTGTGCTAGAAGCTCTATCACAAGTGCAAATAATCTTGTAGAATCTTTTATAGAATTCATTACTAAACCATTCTTCAACAAATTTATTGCTCTTCTACTTCCTTAAGTGTAATCTGAGCTCATAATTCCTCTTGTTCCGACGTGTTGAGTTTTGGAAGATTACAATCGTCTAAGAAGTTTGTAATTTTAATATTATCTGCTGAGGTATTAGATGTATATAGGTTTTGATAAAATTGAGCAAATCTTTTGTTAACGTTTTTAGGTAATGTTAATAATTCACCTTTATCTGATTTTATTTTAGTAATTGTATTTTCCGTTTCCCATTTTTTCAGTTGGCGTGCTAAGAGTTTATGTGGTTTATCAACGAATTCAAAGTTTTCCTGTTTTGTAATTTGAAATAATCTTATTATTCTTGCTGATAAAATGTTATTTAATTTGTATTTCAGTATTGTTATCTTATTATGTTTATCTATGGTTGGTTCTTTGGCATTATCTAGATCTAATTGTCTAATTTGGTGTTCTAGCTGCAATTGTTCAGTGTTCTTTTTTATTTTGGAAATCTTGATATGAAATTATAGTTCCTCTAATGAATGCCTTAAAAGTTTCCCATAATAAGGAGGGTGAGATAACTGGTGTATCATTAGTCTCAAAGAAGAATTTAATTTGCTGTTTGAAATATGTACAACCTTGTAAGTTGTTTAAAACTTGGGGGTTTAACCTCCAGAACGATTTTTTATCAGACATTCCTTCTAATTTTAAGAAAAATGTTAACGGGGAATGATCAGAAATAATACTATTATGATATTTAGAGTTGTATGTGTAAGGAATTAATTTTGTGCCACTATAAAATAGTCAATATGTGAATACGTTTTATGTACCATTGAATAAAATGAGTATTCCCTTCCAACTGGATTTGCGATTCTCCATACATCTGTTATGTTTGTGTTTTTATGTATGTATTTAGGAGTTCACTAGTTTTAGATTTTATGTTAGTCCTTTTTTGTTTTGCTGATTTATCCAGATATGCATCTAGAACACAATTGAAATCTCCCCCTATTATCACATTTTGATAGTTAAACTCTGAAATTATATCTAGAATTTTATTAAAGAATTGAGGGTTATCAAAGATGGGAGCATAAATGTTTATCATAGTAAGTGGGGTAGAGTGAATTTCTCCCGTAACTATAAGGTACCTCCCCTCTTTATCTGCTATGATATTCTTTGATTTAAATGGTATACCTTTACGAATAATAATAGCCGTGCCATTAGATTTAGAAATGAAGAGTAGTATGTTTGCCCAATCCAATTTGCCTTCAGTCTTATCTGTGTTTGATGTTTCAAATGTGTTTCCTGTAAAAAAAAATGTGAGGATTGAGTGCTTTTAATTGGGCAAAAATCTTACTCCTTTTAATTGGTTCATTACCGCCCCTTATATTCCAGCTACAAAACGTGATTCCTCCAGTTTTCTTTTGTTTATCCTCTTGCATTGCAAATCATGTTAATACCCTTAAGTCATATGCTGCAACCAAATACCTCAGATGGTCATCCACAGCTGTTACATTTTGTTGGCATCTCCCCTTCAAAATAGACCTTAAAAAACCAGAAAGTGTAAAGTGGTGAAAAGGTAATTGAAAATCAAAAAGTGATAATATAATATCTAAAAATAAAGATATTATATAAAAGAAAAGTAGGTAAGTTCTTGTAGACTTCAGTATATGTTGTTATACATTCTGCTCTGCCCCCTTGACCAATTATTATTAAAATGAGGAAAAGCCAGTTCAAAATTGAAACATATATATAAGATAAAACGCATTTCAAATCTAACTATTCAAATGCATCTTTGAAAAATCCAGCATTAAGTATACACTAAAATATAACAGTAACTATGTTAGTAATATACCCGTGTATGCCTATATACCGACAATTATTACATTTCACTCCCCAATTAAGTCCCATTCTTTTATATTAGACAACAGCAGGTTCCAGGGGGTTAACCAGATTCAGAACCTTGGATAGTTTCCAAGTATCTAAGTCTCCTCCCCCCCTCCTTTACGCACAGCTTAAACTAGATCTGCTATATCCATTAAATTTGTTAGTATATTGCTAATACATATCATAGAAACATAGAAAATAGGTGCAGGAGTAGGCCATTGGGCCCTTCGAGCCTGCACCACCATTCAATATTATTGTTTATTTACACCATGTTTTAAAAGAAGTCAAACAATCAATTTATAATACCATACAGTGCTGGGAGGGAAGGGAAGCCCAGAGGGCTTATACAAAGTCCGCTCCCTTCTGAAAATGAGCGTTAATGGCAAATCAGGGGGTAGGAGAAATAAAAAAGACAATAATAAACAATAATACAGTTTAAGAATGAAAATTAAAAATATGAAATTAAAAATATGAAAATAAATAAAATAATAAGTATGAGATAAGTGTCAACAGAAGTAGTTTGAGCTCAAAAATAGCATTACAAAAAGCTGGAGGTCAGAACTCAGGACATGATGAGAAACTTTTTAAGCTCAATCTTAAAGGTGGCTAAGGAGGTGTGAGACTTTAATGACAGAGGCAGGGTATTCCAAAATTTAGGACCTTTAAAAGTAATGCAATGTTGGTGTTTGGATGTTCGACAAAACGGAAGATGAAGATCATTTGTTCTTCTGGTTGGGTAATGGTGAATATTAGAAGAAAGGGTGAAAAGATCATGAAGAGAAACAGGCAAATCATGTTTACATTTAAGATATTTGAAAATAAAAATACATATTTGGAATGCATTCAGTTTATCTTCAGACATAATTGAGTACTTCTTGAAGAGAGGGGCAGAAGGTTCTTGTGAATTTGAATGAGAAATTAATCTCATACATTTCTTCTGTATGATGAGTAGCTTAGAAAGATAGGAAGGATAGGTAGAACCCCAAACAATATTACAATAATTGAAATAAGGACAAATCAAACTAATATATTGTTAGATGGGAAGATGGGTGAATAAATGCACAAACCTTTCTCAGAATACCAAGCATTTTCATTGATCTTCTACACACAGTATTGATATGTTCTTTTCAAGTTAAATTTTGATCAATGGTTATTCCTCAAAAAAATTTGTATATGTTACTTCAGGAATTTCATGTCCATTGATAAAAATGTTAGATTTGTTTTTGGGAAACATTTTGTTTTTATTGCAGAAGATCATGTAATTGCATTTTTTGATATTGAGAGAGAGCCTATTCACTTCAAACCACATAGAGACATGAGACATTTCTTCATTAAACAATTCAACCAATGATTTTAGATCACTATGTGAAGCTATAAGATTGGTGTCATCTGCAAACAGGATAGGAAGAAGTACTCTACAGGTATAGGATAAGTTATTTATATATAAATCAAGAATAGTGAAGGACCAAGGATGGAGCCTTGTGGTACCCCACAGTGATTATCAATTTTATCAATATGATCATGGCTGATCATCAGTATCCTGTACCTGCCTCTCCATACGCCCTGATCCCTTTAGCCACAAAGGCCACATCTAACTCTCTCTTATATATAGCCAATAAACTGGCCTCAACTACCTTCTGTGGCAGAGAATTCCACAGATTCACCACTCCCTGTGTGAAAAATGATTTTCTCATCTCGGTCCTAAAAGACTTCCCCCTTATCGTGAAACTGTGACCCCTTGTTCTGGACTTCCCCAACATCTGAAACAATCTTTCTCTTCTAGCCTGTCCAACCCCTTAAGAATTTTGTAAGTCTCTATAAGATCCCCCCTCAAACTTTGTTTTATTACTGGGCAGTTAATATTAAAAATATGAATTTTTGGTTTGTAGAGACAGATAAACAACCAACCTGGTTAAAAATGGAAAAAGAAGATTGTACGCCTTTTGAAATTAGTTTGCTTTTATTCGCCAATATTAAAATAGGTAAGAAAACCTATAGTGAAAAAATTATAATAGATAGTGCAATATGTGCAATAAAGAAAACACTAAAATTGGAATGTATACCATTAGCCCTTACCATTGTAAATAATGTTACATTTAAACCCTCAATGATGGACAAAGGTTTTTTACAATGGAAAAACTATGGAATTAATAAGATGGGAGATCTCTACAGAGAAAATTCTTTCCTTTCATTTCCAGAATTACAACAAATTTATGGATTACATTCAAAAGATTACATTGGATATCTAAAAATTAGAGACTATGTAAAAACAAATACACAGGAAATTAGAAATAGAAAGACAGAAATTTTAGATGAATGCCTAAATAAACACCCGAACACAGAAAAATTGATATCATATATTTATAATATTTTACTGGAAAACGATGTCCCAATGACAGAAATATATAGGCAATCATGGGAAAACAAATTAGGTCAAATCATTAGACCTGAAATATGGGATGAAAGTCTACAACATATACACCACTGCTCGTTAAATGCTAGACACTCTCTTATACAATTTAAAATATTATATAGACTACATTATTCAAAATCCAAACTAGATAGTATTTTTGCAAATGTATCTGCCATGTGTGATAAATATCAACACTTAGAAGCTAACTTAACGCACTCATTTACAAATTGTGTAAAAATTACTAAATTTTGGACAGAGATATTTAAGATAATTTCAAATGTTGTTAATATGAATCTGATCCCTGATTCAAAGTTAATAATACTGGGAATATTAGAAACAGATCAATTAATAACAACAAATCAAATAATTTTTATTGATTATAGTTTAAGAATTGGGAAAAAAATATTATTGAAATTCGGGAAAGGTCCTACATCCCCCACAATCAAAATGTGGATTACAGGAATGTCGGAGACACTTCATCTGGAAAGATTAAGGCTTGTCCTATTGGAAAAGTTGGATCTTTTCAGAGGAATATGGTCTCCATTTATTGAATATCCAAAGGGTAAAAATGGCTCGGTACGAGAGCCTGACTGAAGCCTGAATAATGGAATAGATGAAGAATCATGTATAACATATCATGGATATATCTCCAATGATGGATAACATTTTTAATACTCCATTCATTCCTACTCTTAATTTATTTTTCTCTATCTTTTCTTACCTGCAAAAAAAGTATAGAAATATATAAGACATAATTGTTAATATTAATAAAATTATGAATGTATGTGAGAAGTATACTCTAGTAACATGTACTTACGTCTAATAAAAATATTTAACAAAAAAAAAGATCCACCCTCAATCTTCTAAATTCTAGCATGTACAAGCCGAGTCTATCCAGTCTTTCTTCATATGAAAGTCATGTCATCCCAAGAATCAGTCTAGTGAACCTTCTCTGTACTTCCTCTATAGCAAGAATGTCTTTCCTCAGATTAGGAGACCAAAACTGTATGCAATACTCCATGTGTGGCCTCACCAAGACCCTGTACAACTGAAGTTGAACCTCCCTCCTCTTATACTCAAATCCTTTTGCTATGAATGCTAACATACCATTTGCTTTCTTCACTGCCTGCTACACCTGCATGCTTACTTTCAATGACTGGTGTACCATGACACCCAGGTCTCGTTGCATCTCCCCTTTTCCTAATCGGCCACCATTCAGATAATAGTCTACTTTCCTGTTTTTGCCACCAAAGTGGATACTTACATTTATCCACATTATACTGCATCTGCCATGCATTTGCCCACTCACCCATCCTATCCAAGTCACCTTGCAGCCTCCTAGCATCCCCCTCACAGCTAACACTGCCCCCCAGCTTCGTGTCATCTGCAAACTTGGAGATGTTGCATTCAATTCCTTCATCCAGATCATTAAAATGTATTGTATATATTATAAATATCAATCATATTTTACTCATTATCCTCATACTTAGCAGTTAATTTGCATCTTGAGATAAACCCCCCTTTTCCACCTTATGGGGAATCAGTCATTATTACGATGTGCATCAATATTACACAGTAGTGGGTTATTGATGTTGAGTTAATTCTGTTAGTTAATTGTTTTATGTTAGTATATAATTGTATGTTTCTTAAGTCATAAATGTTTATATACAAGTCCATTAGTATTATTTTTTCGTATTCACAAATTCCGTTTGTTTTCCACCTCGGCTTCACTTGTTTTCCAAGTCCTTCATTCAGAGTGAAACATAGAGTTCGACCTTGAATTAACATTCCAGAGATAAAGTGTCCAGCCATCGCCTCATGGAGTAATCCGCCATCTTAACAAGAGCAGTTTTTTTAATTAAAAAGTCTTATCTTCGCCACTTCTCCTCTGTAATATTATGAAAGACCGACTCCTGATAATCAGTCGATCTCCTTTACGACACCTTGTCCATATTTAAATGCCTCTTCTGGGTCTGTGAAAGCACGTTCAACAGAATTATAAGTATTTCTCATCTTTGCAGGATACATTATTCCATATCTTACACCAGTGATTCCTTTCAAAATCATTCTTGTCTTTGTGAACATGTCCCTCTTTTTGGCGATTTCAGCTGGATAGTCATGAAAGAATCTAAGCTTTTCCTCTTCAAATGTCAAATTCGATCCATATGGAATCAGTATCATAATTTCTTCCAGAGCAGAGATGTCATGCAATTTCACTATAATCTGTCTTGGGGGGGGGGGGGGGGGGGCGGGGGGGGGGGGGGGGGGGGGGGGGGAGGGGGGTTGGGGGGGGGGGGGGGGAGCTGAGCTTACTTGAGTTTTGCGTCGAACCCGGTGAGCCACGTCTATTCTTGGGTTTTTAGGCAGCTTAAATACTTGTTTAAGTAAGTTGGCAGCAAACTCCCAAGGGTTTTTTCCACTTTCCTTTCCCTCATTTACACCAAATATTAAATTCTGCCTCCGCGATCTTGCTTCCAAGTCCAAGCATTTATCATTCATTTTGGCAAGTTGCCCCCAGTAGTTTCTTGCTCCTTTCTCAGTCTCTTTATCTCCTTAGACATCTCAGTCATCGTATTTTCCATTTCTTCCATAACTGAATCATATTTTGCAGTAGTCTTAAGAAGTAAATCAAACTTCTTGTTACCGTCCTTTTCAACCCGCTTAATTTTCTGGTTTAAATCCTCCTCAATTTCTTCAACACATTCTTTTAAGTTATCAATTTTCAGCATCACTTTCTCATTACCGTGTTTAATTGTTTTAGAGATACTTTTGTCCAGTGCGGCATTCCCTTCTTGTATCAATTTAGAAATGTCTTTAGTAAGTGATGTTCTTATTGATTGTTCCAATTGCTCCATCTGTCCTTCCTTTGAAGTCATTTCTGTAGGAGGACTTCGAGAATCAGCTTCTTCTTCCGAGCTTTCAGCTGATGTTTGAGGAGGTTTACCAAGTTTTTTCATGTAGAGATTTGTAGCAGGTCTTGCAACGGGTTTTGCAGGCTCCTGCTGAGGATTCCCTTTTTCATTTAAAACTGCCCATAATCTTTTGGAATTCTTCTTGTGCATTTAAAAGTATCAGAAAACCCCATTATCAGCAGGATTTCTGATAAATCCTTTTACACAATTAAATAACAGCTCCTGTAGTTATTTTTACAACTCCCCCATCTTTCACCTCGGATTTTAGCACATTAAAGCATTCTTCGGGAGCGGAGCTAAACAGCAGTGTCTCTCAGCACTCCGGATGCCCAATCGTTTGCCTCGCATTTTTAAAGAGTTTGTGTTCACAAAATGAATTTTGGTTGTCAGGTGGCTGCAGCCCAATTGTTTGCCTTGCCTTTTTTAAAGAGTTTGTGTTCACAAAATGAATTTTGGTTGTCAGGTGGCTGCAGCCCAATTGTTTGCCTCACCTTTTAAAGAGTTTGTGTTCACAAAATGAATTTTGGTTGTCAAGTGACTGCAGCCAAACTGTATGCCTCGCCTTTTTAAAGAGTTTGTGTTCACAAAATTAATTTTGGTTGTCAGGTGGCTGCAGCCAAATTGTTTGCCTTGCATTTTTAAAGAGTTTGTGTTCACAAAATAGATTTTGGTTGTCAGGTGGCTGCAGCCAAATTGTTTGCCTCGCCTTTTTAAAAAGTTTGTGTTCACAAAATGGATTTCGGTTGTCAGGTGGCTGCAGCCAAATTTAGTCTAAAAAATACAATTAATTACAAGATTGAAAATATATATTAGGCCAATGGCTCAGCTTTGCATGATATCTGCATTACGATTGGATCAATCATGGACCCATTATTACATCACTTTGCATACCACCATGGAGTAACTAGGAAATGGAAACACATTTTCACTGGTAATCAATTAAGTGGAGAGGATGTATAGAATGTGCTTGCATCTGCCAGTGTTCAGATGTGTGCGAGTTGTCTTAATTTAACCATTTAAGATCCAGAGTGGGCTTGACAAGGTAGATGCAGAGTGGATATTTTATCTTGTGGAAGAATATGGAACGAGGCGTTGCTGTTTAAAATAAAAGATTTCCCATAGAAGACATGGGTGAAATGAGCCTCATCTCAGTGGAGAAAGAGTCATGCATTATTTTATTAATTTAGAGGTAGAAAGATACGATAAGCAAGGGAAAGAAAAGTTATTTGGGGTGGAGGGGAATATGGAGTCGAGGGTACAATCATGTCAGCCATGATCTTATTAAGTGGTAAATCAGGTTTGAGAGGCTCAGTGTCCTTCTACTGCTTTGAGTTCATGTCTGTACTTATGTTCTGTTGCAGTTGAGTAATTGTTAATCCTGCCCTTTCTCAATCACACAGCACAAATTAGTTTTATTCCTATTCTAATGAAAGAAGTAAGAGGCTAATAAAAAAAGGAACAAATAGAAATCCAATGCAGTACAATTTTAAGATTTACACTTTCAACCGCCTATCTAGAAATGATGGTAGAGGCAATCATAACAGGTCAATTCAGAACATCACAGCATAGTTAGATTTATGAGGATTT
The DNA here is from genome assembly GCA_035221665.1 of Okamejei kenojei. NCBI lineage: Eukaryota > Metazoa > Chordata > Chondrichthyes > Rajiformes > Rajidae > Okamejei > Okamejei kenojei. The sequence goes on along the minus strand of CM069133.1, from coordinate 59,060,297 downwards.
GGACACACAACTTACTATGGCAGCTGTTCACAGTGAGATAAATCAAGTCAGAGGCAAAGACTGAGAAAAATAATGAGAGAGAGAGAGAGAGAGAGAGAGAGAGAGAGAGAGAGAGAGAGAGAGAGAGAGAGAGAGAGAGAGAGAGAGAGAGAGAGAGAGAGAGAGAGAGAGAGAGAGAGAGAGAGAGAGAGAGAGAGAGAGAGAGAGAGGGGAGAGAGAGGGGGAGAGAGGGGGGAGAGGAGGGGGAGAGAGGGGGAGAGAGAGAGAGAGAGAGAGAGAGAGAGAGAGAGAGAGAGAGAGAGAGTTGCCCCACATGTATTCCGGACGCATCACTTATTCCACACCTGTCTAAGTTTGAGGAGGTGCGGTCTAAGTGCCTTAGGCTCATGCACCCTGGGGGGGACCCAGAGGAAAGTATCATGCAACAGTTATCTGTGAGGTGCGAGAGTTCCTAAAAACAAGAGAGCATCAATGAAGGCTGCATCAATGAAGCTGGTGCCGTGCTCGGACCACTGTCTGGTGCGTGTGGATTTCAATCCAGCGCGCGCTCGGGCTGGGTCCACGTACTGGCACTTTAACAACAGGCTGCTGGAGGATCAGTGTTTCCGGGAAGCATTCAGTCGGTTTTGGGGGAAGTGGAGAGAGAGGCAGAGGTGCTTCTCTTCCCTTAGGCAGTGGTGGGATGTGGGGAAAGCTCACATCTGTCTCTTTTGTAAGGATTATACGTGGGGGTCGACCGGAAGGCGGGATTCAGCGGTCGAGAGGTTTGAGAGGGAGATACTGGACGCAGAGTCTCGTCTGGGTCGGTTTGGTGAAGACTCCTGCGAATGGGGAGAGTTTCAGATGAAGAAGGAAGCCTTGAGGAGCCTGCTGCTTGAGCGGTCCCGAGGCGCCTACGTGAGGTCGCGGGTCCAGATGCTGCACGATCTGGACCGAGCTTCGCCTTTCTTTTTCTCTCTGGAGAAGGGGCGTGGAGCTCGCAAACAGCTCGTGGAACTGCTCGCAGACGACGGCTCCTCTGTCACTGATCCAGAGAGGATCAGTGCCTTAGTCAGGTCCTTTTATGGGTCCCTGTTCTCTGCGGATGGATTCAACAGGGAGGCTCAGCGAGATCTGTTGGAGGGTCTACCGACTGTAGATAGGGGTGTGGCAGATCTTCTTGATGGCCCCTTATCTTTGGAGGAGTTGACTCGTGCCCTGCATCAGCTCAGGAGCGGTAAGTCCCCTGGGATGGATGGGCTGACGGTAGAGTTTGTTAGTGCTTTCTGGGATGTCCTTGGTGGAGATTACATGTTGGTTCTGGGGGAGAGCCTGGCGACCGGGAAAATGCCCCTCTCGTGGCGTAGGGCAGCTGTTGTCCTGCTGCCCAAGAAGGGCGAACTCCGCTTGTTGAAGAACTGGCGCCCGGTCTCTCTCCTATGCACAGAGTATAAAGTTTTTGCACGGGCAATGGCAAATCGCCTGGGCTCCGTGCTGTCTCAACTGATTCATCCTGACCAGTCCTATACAGTCCCTGGCCGGTCCATTAACGGTAACATCCACCTGGTAAGGGACCTGATTCATCTAGCCCAGGGCAATGGTCAGTCAGCTGCTTTTCTGTCTCTTGATCAGGAGAAGGCTTTTGATAGGGTGGAACATGAATATCTTTTCGGGACGTTGCAAGCGTTTGGGTTTGGACCGCATTTCGTGGCCCGGGTCCAGCTTTTGTACACTGCAGTGGAGTGCCTTGTGAAGGTTAATTGTGCATTGTTGTCTCCTTTTCATTTTGGGAGGGGGGTCCGTCAGGGGTGCCCCATGTCGGGTCAGTTATCTCGGTCTGTGTGGAGCCGTTCCTGTGTCTTCTTCGGAGGAGGTTGACAGGCCTGGCACTACCTGGCCCGGGGGTGGAGGTGGTTCTTTCAGCGTATGCCGATGATGTACTCCTTATGCTCACTGATCCTGGTGACCTGCGGAGGATACGTGACTGCCAGGAGATTTTCTCGGCTGCATCATCTGCTAGGATTAACTGGAGTAAGTGTTCTGGACTTTTAGTGGGTGAGTGGCAGGTAGACTCCCTGCCAGAGGAGATGGTAATGTTTGCGTGGAGTACCGCGCACCTCCTCTATCTGGGGGTGTACCTGAGTCCAACTGAGGATGCTTGGTCGGCAAACTGGTGGGAGTTGGAGACGAAAGTGGCCGCCCGGCTGGGGCGCTGGTCAGGCCTGCTTGGAGTTCTTTCCTTTCGTGGGAGGGTGCTGGTCATAAACCAGCTGGTGGCCTCCATGTGATGGTACCGGCTGGCTACTCTTGTCCCGCCCTCTATCTTTGCAACTGCTGTACAGAAGAAGCTGGTAGATTTCTTTTGGGGAAATAGGAAGCACTGGGTTTCCACGGTGGTCCTGAGTCTCCCGTTAGAGGAGGGCGGCCAAGTCCTTGGTATTGTGTGCTACCCAGGTGGCAGCTCTCCGCCTCAGGACTCTGGTGAGTTACATGTACGTAGAGAACCCACCCAGATGGCATGCTCTGGCCACGTATTTTTTTTTTTTCCGTCGGGCTCGTTGTCTATAGGGTGGTCCTCAAGGCTCACCCGGTGGCGGGGTATCAGTTCGACCCGCCCTAAGGGGTTTGCCTGTCTTCTACCGGGATATGCTAAGAGTGAGGAATTGGTTGTTTTCTGCCAGCGTGTTGTTCCACGAGGGGAGGGAGTTGTCGTGGCTGCGGGAGTGGCCGGTCCTCACCCTGTCATGGCGGGTGTCGAGGAGAGGCGAGTGCCTAGAGTGGTTCTGATAAAGCTTACCCCCGCTCCGTCAGATCTGCTCATCGGGCCTAGGATCTGGGATATTTCTCAGGTACCGGTTCCAAACAATCTAAGCCGCCTTTCTGAGATGACCAGCGTGCCATTTTGTGATGCGAAGAGACGCACACTGTACAGGATGCTCCTGCACATTCTGCACCTCCTTGCCTTCATCTCCCATCCCGACACACCATGGCGGACGGTGTTACCACCTGAAGGCGGGGGAGGTCCCCAGTGGGGGTCCTTCTATAAGCGAGTTGTTCCCCTTTACATTGGGGACCTGGGGTGGAGAGTGTTGCACAGAGCGGTGGTTTGTAATAACCTTTTGAGTCGGTTCACGGGATCGTCTGCCGCATGTATTTTCTGCGGCGAGCAAGAGACCGTGTTCCACGTGTATATGGACTGTGAGAGGCTACTGCCCCTGTACCAATATCTGAAGGGGTTGTTCCTCAAGTTCTGGTTGCATTTTCCCACGATTCTAGTGTTCGGACACAAGGCAGGGAGTGGGGAGAGCCGAGTGGGGGGGGGGGGGGGGGGGGGGGAACTTCCCTGTCGGTTTGCTGATCCTGGGCCTGCCCAAGATGGCCATTCGTGGTCCAGGCAGCGGGCGGTCGATGGTCAGGCTAGAGTCGGCTGCCTGCCCCTTTTCTGGGCCTACGTCTGTGCACGTGTGTCCCTGGAGCGGGAACATGCGGTGTCCACGGGGACTCTGGAGGCCTTCCGTGGGCGCTGATCACCGCGTGGGGTTCAGAGTATTGTGAACAATGATTGTATTGTTGTACTATAATGTTTTTTATATAGTGCAATTTTTGATTATGGTTTGATGTGTTGTATTATATGCTTTTGTCAAATAAAGTTTTTGAAACATAAAAAAAAAAGAGAGAGAGAAGAGTCGGCTGCCTGCCCCTTTTCCGGGCCTACGTCCGTGCACGTGTGTCCCTGGAGCGGGAACATGCGGTGTCCATGGGGACTCTGGAGGCCTTCCGTGGGCGCTGGTCACCGTGTGGGGTTCAGAGTATTGTGAACAATGATTGTATTGTTGTACTATAATGTTTTTTTATATAGTGCAATTTTTGATTATGGTTTGATGTGTTGTATTATATGAGTCATATAAACATGTGTCAAATAAAGTTTTTGAAACATAAAAATAAAAAAAGAGAGAGAGAGAGAGAGAGAGAGAGAGAATCAAAGTGTGTGAGAGAAAAAGACTCATTGGTTAATTTGATGTTCTGTTTTATGACAATCTGCTGGTTTTATAGTCACCTTCAACAATACTAGCTTTTTTTATTCCAAATGTATTTAAATAATTGAATCTAAATTCTCCAGCTGCTATATATTACTTTTCTAATTCCTAGGTCGTGTGGAACAAAAATGGAAACTGGCACTTGATGCCTACCCCTCGTTACCTTCAGAAAGGGGCAGCCTCCGACTATGAGGCAATTCTTTTGATTACAAGCTCAGTAACATTCCTGCTGAGTTAATGTGCCTATTTTTATTGCATTCCTCAGTGCTATAGTGCATGTCAAGTACTTCACAGTGAATGAAGTACTTTTAAAAAATGTATTCCCTGTGGTAATTAAGAAACCACAGAAGTAAATTAGTACAAGTTGAGTAGCAGTAAGTCATTAAGGGATCGAAGACGGTGTATTTCTATGGTTAACCCGGTTCACCTGCTTTAGCTGTTCATTTCAAATTCATTTTCCTGGATATGGGTTTCACTGGCACACATTATGGCCTCATCTAATTGCCCTTGAGAAGGTGGTAGTGAGCTGACTTCTTCAATAGAGACATAGAACGTAGGTGCAGGAGTAGGCCATTCGGCTCTTCGAGCTAGCACGGCCATTCAATATGATCATGGCTGATCATCCAGAATCAGTACCCCGTTCCAGCTTTCTCCCCATATCCCTTAATTCAGTTAGCCCCAAGACCTATATCTACAGTGGCTTGCAAAAGTTTTCATACCCCTTGAACTTTTCCACATTTTGTCACGATACAACCACAAACATAAATGTATTTTAGTGGGATTTTATGTGATAGACCAACACAAAGTGGTGCATAATTGTGAAGTGGAAGGAAGATGATATATGGTTTCCAAATTTTATTACAAATAAAAAACTGAAAAGTGTGGCCTGCAAAAGTATTCTGCCCCCTTTACTCTAATACCCCTAAATAAAATCCTGTGCATGTATCCCAATAAAATACATTTACGTTTGTGGTTGAACGTGACAAAATGTGGAAAAGTTCAAGCTGTATGACAACTTTTGCAAGCCACTTTAACTCTCTCTTGAAAACACCCAGTGAAATGGCCTCCACTGCTTTCTGTGGCAGAGAATTCAACAGATTCACAACTCTGTGGGTGAAACTTACCTCAGTCTTTTTTTTAAACTTTTTTTTAAATTGCTTTTATGTATACACAAATAAAACACAAATATAACAACAAAACATACAACATTACAATGAAACGTACAACAGTGTAGCAGGGGGTTCAGTTTACAATGAATGATGCAGTATACAGAACTATTTTCATATTAAAACATTTTCGAATAACTTACATTATTGTCTATAAAATTATACAGTGTTGATGTCTTTATTTCTATACCTAATCCATTTTTCCCATTTTCTTTTTAACTTGTTTTCTTTTCACTCTTAGAGAATATGTCATTTTCTCCATGACAAATATTTCTGTACTATGTCTAACCATTGTCCCTAAGTCTGGGTGTGTCCGCTGCAAGCCAGTTTCTTGTAATGGCCTTTCTGCCAGCTGTGCGAGTAGGATTTTAAACCAAGCAATGGTCTTCCTTCAGCACCACTGTATTTATATTACCGAGGTATAAAATGAACACTTCTTGCAGACTATAATATCCTAATACCTCCGTTAATTCTGAAGTTCACTCTGTCCTAAAATGGTTCCATTTTTGGGCAACCACTCCAGAAGATATGTGCATGGTTTGCATCTGTTTGGCCACATTGCCTCCAGCATGTTTGCTGCCTTAGAATTTGCTTGCTTTTTTATGTTAGGCGTAATAAAGAAACAAATCAATTTTTTTCCAATTAAATTCTCTCCAATTTTGTGAATTGGTGGATGTCTGTAGTGTACACATATATAATGTTTCCATTACTTTCTTCTTCTGAGATCGTAAATGTTCAATTCCTTTTCCCACTTAAATTTTACATAAAATGTAGTTTTAGCTTGACATTCCATTAAACTATGATAAAGTTTAGAAATAATCCTTAATGCTTTTTGATGATATGCACTAACTATCACTTCTATCACTGGATTATTTTCTTCTAGTGCCTCCCTTTTTATTGTAATAATCTCTCAGTTGGTGGTATCTAAACAAGTCTTGGTTCCGAAGAGAAAATCTATCCTTCAAATCTTGAAAACTTCTTAGGTCTCCATTTTCAATAACAGTACAAAATGCAGTCATTCGTTTCTTCATCCACTCTTTAAATGTTGAGTCATACATCCCTGGTTTAAATTCATTATCCAAAGCTATCCATGTTAAAACATTTTGTCGTTTATTCAGTTTAAGTTGTCTGGTAAGCGTGAACCAGGTTTTTTTTAAGTAAATATCATTATTGGATCGATTATGCACCAGATATGTCCAGGAAGCGCTTTTTCTCCCAAAAGTGTTTGGATGTGGAAGTCAGGGATATCTGTCTCAATCTCTTTCCACCTAGCTATATAGCTGTCCTCACACCAATTAATTAGTGGTTGAAGTTGGGCTGCATAGAAATATATCCTAACATTTTGAAGTGCCATTCCACCTTTGTCCTTTGGCAACTGTAGTGTATTGTATCGAATTCTGGCCTTCTTTTCTCCCCAAATAAATCTAGATATTAATTTATCCCATTCCATGAATTGTTTTAAAAATGGTACCTAGTCTATTGGCAAGATTGAAACAAGTACAATAGCCTTGACAAAATATTCATTTTCACCACATTTATCTTACTACTAAAATCCATTGGGTAGGTGGACCATCTTTGTATATCCTTTCTTATGTTTTGGTTGATGTGATTATAATAGTAAGATTAAACGAGAACTCACCTGTTCGAAGTTTGATCGTTATTTTACGAGGAGTTACGATGAGGGATTGACGTGAAGAACCCCCCCACGCTGGCAACGGCATACTTCAAAGCAACGGCATGAAAAACACAGAACACCAAAGCCGGAGTAACATAGTAAGGCTCATAAAAAGACTTAGAACCACCATTTGATCATTTATTTTACGAGGGTGGGAGTGGAGGGCACGTAATCCCTCATCGTAACTCCTCGTAAAATAACGATCAAACTTCGAACAGGTGAGTTCTCGTTTAATCTTACTATTTTAACTTCGGAGTCACGTGAGTGACTACGTGAAGAGTTTTAAAGCTTTCTGTGTTTTTTATGTCGTAGAATTAATCCGTACGACAATCCGAGCTAAGTAAACACATACATGAGAAAGCACACAAATGTTAGATCTTTTCACAAATCAAGTTTTTTAAATGCTGAAAGACCATATAATACCCTCCTTATATTTGAGGGAAAAAAATGATTACAAGACAAAAAATATCAGTGACTACACAACTGATTATAGCAATTAATAGCAAACAAAGCAGGTGATTATAAGCGCTCCCAACACCCGCGTGTCCAAAGCTTGTCATAGTGTGAACAGTTTGTTGTAGAACTTTGAAAAAGTTTCTTCTTTACTACTCCACCCTGCGATTTTTAAAAAATATGCTCAAGAGGTACGTCCCGCCCCTTCGTCGCGGACCGTAGCTGCCGCCCCTGGTGGAGTGAGATTTGAAGACATCATGTCTATTCCCGCTAAAACCAACACCTGTTTCAACCATTTTGAGATAGTTGAACTGAAGCTTTTGTGTGTGGCGTTTGTGCGTAAGCAGCAATGTCTTTTTCGTTTCCTCGAAAAGTGTCCGTCACTTTAATACATTGGATTCAAAAGTCTAACCACACACAAAAGCAAGCTCAATATGAAAAGCTTGAAAGGTTACCTTTGTTCCAGATCTCCCTGGTCTACTTTGTTTGATCAGATCGTAAACATAGAATACAACATTATCTGTAGTCACATGCATACAGTCTAAACGCAACATTTGTAAAGTTTGCACTCTTTGGGCTGAGACCAGTGACATAACATGACCATTTCAATGTTAACCTATCCAATGACACCCTTCAATTGCGTCCATTCTCTAAGTAGAGCAAGTACTATGCTCACATCCCAAATCTCTGTATATCTAGGTTTTGGCGGATTCATGTGAAAAATTCCTTTCATGAATCGTAATATTAATGGGATGCGACCCAATTGATTTCTCTCACCAGTCATAAGTCCTAAATAGACGACAAGACACTCTGCGTGCAGTGTTAATGGCACTGTAACTTAAATGTTGACCAAAGCGCAAATTGGCAAGAAATTCCAAAACATGAGTAACATTCACATAATCATCAGAAATATTTTGACTGTGTGGCAAATTATTCTTCCTATTTCTTTAATATGTGTCCATATATTGTTTCTGTGTGCTATCTCGCCATGATGTGGCCAATAACTGTCAATTTGGTCCGACAATCCCAGTTTCCTGTAGTGGTCTGGTCAAAACCTGCAGATTAACAAATTCATATATGCATATAATGGATAATCTTCATTTGTTACTGGATTAGTCAAGATATCACTACAGTTAAGAATCTGCATATACGGTTCTTTTAATCATATTCAGCATAACTGGGAACCAGGTTGAGTTGGCTAATTTGGTACTACCAACAATCCGGAAGCTGAATCTTGCTCTGATTTTCTTCAAGCATCTCTGGATCAGAGCAAATGGTGGAAAAGCATAAAAGAAACATTTTTCCCCATGTAATAAAAATGCATCTACTGCAACTGCGTCCGGATCGTGTTCCCAAGACACATAATGAGGCAAATGATGATTAACCCTGGATGCAAAATCAATTTCTGGCAACCCAAAATCGTCGAACAATATTCTTAAATATTGGTGGGCTTAAACATCCATTTCGTATTATCTTTAAAAATCCTGGACCTTTCATCGCTACCACATTGTCTTTACCTGGAGTATAGCTTACTGCAATCCATATCTGCCGACCAATACCCATTGCCATATCTCATTGACCAGACAATCACATGATACTGATCCAACTCTCCCCATGTGATTAATGTAAACCACAGCTGTTTTATTGTGTAATTGTATTAACACATGCAGACCTTGTTTACACAACAATAATGCTTTAAAGCCCATAAAAGGCCCCCAATAAACTCCCAATAGTTAATACCATACTCTTGGGAGAAACACTTGTTCTTCATTTTTCCATCTACCTCCACAACTGGAGGATAAATCTGTGGCCCCCCCATCCGAGAGCACTAGCATCTGTATGTAAAACTATTTCAGGCTGTTTAAATCATATATTTATTTAGGCAGCTTGTGGGACATTTCCTTTTTTAAACCCACCATTGTAAATTCCAATACAGCTTCTTTTGTTAATTACATAAGGCCTGTCAAATGGCCTGCCTACTCTTTGAGAGCTTGTATCTTGTACCTTCGAAGATATCAATAAATGTAATGACCAAATTCTAATGCAGGAAAATGCTGCTAGCAGTTCACCAATGGTTGTCACCATTTCTCGGATGGAAGGATAAGGTTTTGAATGAGATAATGACAAGTTACCAAAATATCATCGACTTTAAAACTGTTGGTAAAGGTATTAACATAGTCACTGAGTTAATTTACAAACCCCAAAAGTAAATTGTTTTGCTGGCTGCAGCTGGGGCTTAATTAGATAATTAAGAACCTTAGCTTACCACAAAGCTTTAGTAACTAAACTGAGTCCTCAGCTGACTCCTGATAAATCACTAATGACCAGAATGTCATTGAATAAGCCATAATGATGTGCATTTTGTGCTCTATTGGGCTAAACTGGTTTCAAACAGTTTCGTAAAGAGTAAAAAGCTGAAACTCAGTCCATTTGGCAAGCTTAACTGCCATAATTGTCACAACCAATTAAAATTTAAGTATCACCGAAACCTGATACATAGTACAGAATAATAGGCGTCTTTTCATCAATCTAGCCATATAACAACCTGCTGAATTAAATATTTTGCAGTATTCCATGACTCCATTTGAACATGTTTGTTTCTACAAACTTATTTAGACCTGTAAGGTCCAGAATACTTCTGCAACAAATCATCTGTAATGCCATTCTAACATTAAAGACAAATTTATGCTCGTGTTCAAAATCTTTTCCATTACCCCTTTTCCAGATAATTAGGCAATGTGGACATAAAACTCTGCTTTTTCAATGCAGAAACACGAAAACATAAGCAGGTTTATTCTGTACAGGAGGATTAACCTCTTGTTTTTTAAAAGTAATAGTAGTTAATGAAACTGCTCGTAATATACTGATCAAAAAAATAATAGTAAGCCAGTTTTAATAAACTTTTTTGTAATCTCCCCCTCTAACTGAGATTAATCCGCAGTTTCTTTAAGCAGGGAACACGTCTTTAATCCTCTGCATATTAGCGTGGTGGTCTCCTTATCCCCTGAATTCGGGTAAGTATTTGGTTGTGCATACAATAAAACTTCCTTGACATATTTCTGCCTCTATTTCCAATATCAAATCCCCTTCTGGGCGAAAATACCTTTTCCGTTCCAAAGACGAAGGTTTCATGCAGCTAAAATATTTAGCTTTTCATCAATTTCAATAAGTTAGGCAGATTATTCCCAAACAGATAACCAAGAGCTTAAACAACCACTTGCTTGACACAGGTATGCAACCTTGGGTGAAAAATGGGCCAAATAGCCATTTATTTTATACAAAATTTCATAGAAAAAATTGCACAATAGCGTCTTTTATTTTATTTTTCCTTTCATCTGCCCAAAAGCCATAATAGCAGCAGAGTAATTTGTGAGGATTTTTAAACCTCACTATTTGACGCTCTCATATTTGGAGTCATGAATGCCCATATTATACCGGATAAACCGTAGGCTCTTCCAATGAGGCACAAATTTCTGTGCTGTGCAATTTTTATATATTTCAATCATCACAGAATCATGAAGTTGGTGAGATACCATATATATATGTTGGCAGCTAGGATTTCTTCCATAGCCTCACCACTTCCTTCATATATAGCAAAACCTTTTGCTATTCCATGCATCTTTGGCCTCTTTTCATATTTTTTTCATTTTATTTTTATTTTTATTTTGTGGTGTGCTTTCAAAAATGCAAATCACCATTAACAGGGTCTGCCTTCTGCAGCCCTAAATCAATTGGGATTTCATCCCATGAGACTTCTTCCGGCCCAAATCCTTTCCTGGGTCCGGAGTTGGGGGGGGGGGGGGGGGGTAACTTCCAATTAGGCCCATGGCCATATTCAGAATAATTAAACCCCTCAGGCTAACCTTAGGAAACCGTTCAGGGTACTAAAACCTAGTCTCATAATTATTTGGAGAACTTCTCCATGCTCCATAATCAGTTCCACATAGTTTAAACCTTTACATGTGGAGGATTTTTCAATGTCAGAGTCATCAGAACCACGGACCTCTCAGATTTTTTATTTTATTTTATTTTCCATTTTTCACATAATTCGGGAGCATTTCTCTTCCGTGGTTACATTTTGTAAACTAATTCGCTAACACGGGTATATTCTGCGGAACCACCGGTATCGGATCCGGCTCCGCACTAGCTTTCCCGTATATTTATTTTCAAACCCAGTGGGGTGGGGCAGCCCAGAAGCATTAAACCCGCGAATAAATAAATTTAACTTCATCAATTTGTGCTTATCCAGCACTAATAATGACTCTGACCTGTTTTAACAAATTTCCTATACTGCTGGACCTACCCCGCGCCGCTAAAAAACCCAACTTTACTGTTCTTATTTCTACTGCGGGCCGTTCCGACCGCGCGAGGAGCTGCTCCTTACTGCAGCTCCACCTTCTGCCGTCAGCGTCGACGTCATGCCGTGTTGCCAGCGTGGGGGCGGGTTTCTTCACGTAGTCACTCACGTGACTCCGAAGTAAAATTGGCCCCATACAACATTGATATATTTTTTTGTTATATGTATCCCTAGGTATTTGATTGATTTTGAATCTCATTTAATATTATAATTTTGTTTGATTTCTTCTGGAGGAGGACAATTAAATAGGAGGATTTGAGTTTTTGAAATATTCACTTTATATCCTGCATGAAAATAAAATGTATCTATGATCTCCATCATCCTTGGAAAGGAGGTGTTTACTTCCGTGAGATACATCATTACATCATCTGCAAAAAGGCCAAACTTCCCAAACGGCCTACCCCTTATTCTTAAACTGTGACCCCTGTTTCTGGATTCCCCCAACATCGGGAACATTTTCCCTACATCACGCCAGTCTAATAATTGTATATGTTTCTATAAGATCCCCTCTCATCCTTCTAAATTCCAGCGAATATAAGCCCAGTTGACCCATTCTTTCATAATGTCAGTCCCGCCATCCCGGGAATCAACCTGGTGTACCTATGCTACATTCTCTCAATAGCAAGAATGCTTTCCCTCAAATTAGGAGACCAAAACTGCACATAATGCTCCAAGTGTAGTCTCACCAGGGCCCTGCACAATTGCAGCAGGACCTCCTTTCTCCTCTGCTCAAATCCTCTCCCCATGAAGGCCAACATGCCATTTGTTTTCTTCACTGCCTGCTGTACCTGCATGCTTAGTGAGTGATCAATGTGATTTTACTTCGGAGTCACGTGAGTGACTACATGAAGAAGCCCCACCTGGCGCTTGATCGGCATTACGTCGACGCTGACGGCTGAAGCAAGAGCTGCAGAGCGCAGCTCCCCTCTGCGGTAAGAACGGGCCTGCAGGTAAGTGCAATTGATTTACTTTAGGGCGTTCAAAAAATGTTACGCTGGCGTATAGAACCAGCAAAATGAAAGTAAAATTTTTCTTACAAAAAATCAGAGTCAGGCTGGCATACCGATCCAGCAAAGATAAAAAATTGAAACAAAATGGAGAAGTCTCAGAGGAAGATTTCGCGGGTAAAAAGATCATCCCGGGGAGAGGCTAAAGAGTCGGGACAAGAGATTAGTGCGGAGCCGGTTCCGATACCGGTGGCCGTTGATTCAACCACCCCGTTAGTGAGCCTATAATTCCTCCAGGAAACTAAAAACAAGGAGAAAACTGTTTTTTGCCTAAGAAAAAGTAAAAAGAAATCCGTGTGGCCCGTGGTTTCTGATGATGAATCTGATAATGAAAGTCCTCCGGATAATAAAGCTATATGGCTTAAAATGGAACATATGGAGAAAGTGCTCCAAAATATTATGAGACAAGGGTCAAAGAACCCAGAATTTTCCCAAACAGACCCTGAGGGGTTTGAATATCCATAATATAGCTATGTGCCAAATTGGAAATATGAAACTCCAGACCCAGGATTAAGGGTGGAGGAAGTCTCCTTTGATGAAATTCCAGGAGTATCAGGGCTGCAAGAGATAGACCCTGAAAGTGGTGAGATTTTGCTATACCTGAAGGAAGTGGTGGGGCTATGGAAGAAAACCTAGCTGCCAGCATTAATTATATAGTATCTCACCAACTTCAAGATTCTGTTATGGCTGAAACAGCAGAATTATATAAAACACCGGAAAATTGCACCTCATTGAAGGTACCTACGGTGAATCCGACTATATGGAAACATATGTCATCAGTCATGAGAGGATAAGAAATAAGGTTTCAAAGAATCCTCAAACTGATTTTAGCTGCAATTACTGCTTTTGGAAAGCAAATGGAAGGGTCAGAAATGATCAAAATCCAAAGAGATACATTGGGCTTATTGTGCAACTCCTTTTAATGAAATCAATTGTATGAGGAAAATTGCGAATTCCGCCCATATTTCATCCTAGATTTGCAGGTCTGTGTTGATCAAGTGGTGTCTCAATCTCCTGGTTATTTATTTGGAGAAAATCTGCCCAAACAAATAAGAGAAATGGATGAAGAGGCTAAATCTATTAGCTACATGACACCTTTCGTTTTTTTGGCCAAAACAGGTACTAAACACCAAGAAGGGGATCTGATTTTGGAACACAACAGAGGCAGGAATATGGTCATAAATATTACCATCCAACACAGCCCCTACATGTTCACACCATATATGGGGAGAAAGGAGACCACCACGTTCATATGGAGAGTACAAATACTTTATTCTGTTTCTTGAAGGAACTTTGGACAAATCTCTAGTTGGTGGGGAGATTAATATCAAATGTTTTATGATGAATGCTTTGCATCACAATCTGACTGGTTTTTATTTTACAAACGGGTTCCCAGGAGCAACAATAACATTTAAAGAAGGTGTTGATTCTCCAGTACAATAATAACCTATTTAATGGTTGCATGTTCTCTGCTATTGAGGAAGCAGAACATTAATGGTGAAATTGACAAATTGTTTAATAAAGATGTTATTGAAAAAACTGTTGAGCATCTTTCCAAGAGATAAAAAAGATGGTGGTTGTAGAATTATTCTGGACCTTGCAAACTTTAATACATTTGTCCAGTATAAACATTTCAAGATGGAAAGTTCAACACTGCAAAACATTTGATATCAGCAGGTTGTTATATGGCTACAATCGATTTAAAGGATGCATACTATTCAGTACCAATACATCATTTTTTTCGGAGGTACTTAACCCATTAGGTAATGCTTTAAAGTGCCACAGCTGTCCCAGCCAATTAAATTTTAATTGGCTGGGACAGCTGTGGCACTTTAAAGCATTACCTAATGGGTTAAGTTCAGCTCCTAGGCTCTTCACAAAGCTGTTGAAGCCAGCTTTAGCACAATTAAGAGCACAAAAGCACATCGTTATGGCTTATCTGAATAACATTTTAATTGTCAGTAATAGTCAGGAATCAGCTGAAAAATCAGTTTCAGCAACTAAAACTTTATTTGAAAACCTAATTAAGTCCAAGCTGCAGCCAGCACAAACAATTAATTATTTAGGTTTTGTGATTAATTCAGTTATCTTTGCCAACGGACAAGATTGTTGATATTTCAACTGTATGTTGGGGCCTCATTCACATACCTATCCCTATCCCTCCTCCAAAAGTAGCAAAGGTTATTGGTAAATTAGTAGCAGCACTTCCTGCAGTGGAATTTGGTCCATTACATTACCAAAACCTTCAAAGGGACAGAATGCAAGCTTTAAAAAAGCGATCAGGCCATTTTGATAGGCCAACGCAATTACAAAAGAAGGCCATTTATTGAATTACAAGGTGGATGACAATGTTTCCCCATGCTGCTAAAAACACTTTTAATACAGCAGCCTGAAGTATTTTTACAAACAGATTGCAAGTGCCTCTCCGAGGGGTGCGACAGATCAATTTACCAGCTGTGGGGGCAGATGGACGTGTTTTTTCCAAGAGGAATTGTTTCTTCTCCAAACATATGGTGTTAATTATTTGGAGTTATTGGGCATTTTATGGATTAAAAGCCTATTGTTCTAAAAAAAAGGATCTGCATGTTCCAGGGTACCAATTAGACAATAAGACAGCTGTTTGCATATATTAATCACAGGGGTGAAGTACGATCATAATCATGTGATTGTCTGTCATCAATATGGCATTGGTGTATTGAGCACCAAATTGGGTTTCAGCAAGTTATATCCCAGGTAAAACAAATGGGTGGCCAGACACCAGATCAAGGGTATTTAAAGAAAACAACAGAATGGATGTTGAACCCACAAGTTTTCAGTAAAATTGGACTATTCCTATGGGTTACCAGACTTGATTTGTTTGCATCAAATTAAAATCACAATTGCCTAATATTGATCTGGGAACCCGATCCAGGTGCGTAGCAGTAGATGCTTTTCGCTACTTTGGGGAAATATGTTCTTTTAATGCTTTCCCCCATGTTTGGCCTGGTTATGCCCAAGTCTTAAGAAAATAAGAACAAATTCTGCCACAGGTGATTCGAAAATTGCCCACTCAACCAGGTTCCCGTTGAGTTAAAATGAGTAAGGAACCATAATGTCAATTCCTAGCTGCAGTGATTTGTTAATACAACCAGTTAACAAAATAAAGTAACCATTACATCTCCTATGAATTTGTTTAATCTAGGTTTTGACCAGACCACTACAAGGGCTTGGGACTGGCGGATAGGAACCAATGGATGTTATAGTCTCATAGCGAGATAGACTAAGAAACAAAGCATCATGACACATACAAAGAAATGGGAATTTTTTGTAGAACTCTCAAATATATCGGAGCATACTGTGAACAGTTCAAACATATTGGAGTTCCTTGTGAGTTTGTATTTCAGCAGCACTTGAGTTAAAAGTGCCAGTAATAATGCCGTAGTGCTTTAACGTCCTATTTCGAAACAAATTTCTGACCAGAATTCAGTTGGATCTCATCCTTTAATATCCAGTTTTCATGAAGGGATTTTGAACAAAAATCCGCCCAAGCCAAGATATACAGAAATAGGGATGTCCAGCATTGTACTTACTTTGCTTAGACAATGGACTTCCATCACAGTTGAGTCTTTGGAAAAAAATAACATTTAAAGTAGTAATGTTAATGGCATTGGTATCAGCACAAAGAGTGCAAACATTGCAAATGCTACGTATAGATTGTATGCATGTGCCTTCAGATAACATTGTGTTTTACGTTTATGATCTGATCAAACAAAGCAGACCAGGAAGAACTGGAGCTAATGTAATTTTAAGCTTACCCGATTGATCCAACGTTGTATGTAGTTAAACACTTGACTCAATATATAAAAGTAACCAAGAGTCATCGAGGTGATGAAAAAGCGTTATTTATTACGCATAAGAAACCACACACAAATGCATCAGTACAAATCATTTATAGATGGTTAAAACAGGTGTTACTTTAGCGGGAGTAGACACTGATGTGTTTAAATCTCACTCACTGCAGCTACATC
Source organism: Okamejei kenojei (assembly GCA_035221665.1). Lineage (NCBI taxonomy): Eukaryota > Metazoa > Chordata > Chondrichthyes > Rajiformes > Rajidae > Okamejei > Okamejei kenojei. The sequence goes on along the minus strand of CM069133.1, from coordinate 59,043,616 downwards.
CACGGCGAAGTTACAGGACGTACCGCTCAAACACATTTTAGAAGTTGCAGGGTGGCACGACTTCCATATGAAGAAAGACTGGATAGACTTGGCTTGTACTCGTTGGAATTTAGAAGATTGAGGGGTGATCTCATAGAGACTTACAAAATTCTTAAGGGGTTGGACAGGCTAGATGCAGGAAGATTGTTCCCGATGTTGGGGAAGTCCAGGACAAGGGGTCACAGTTTAAGGATAAGGGGGAAGTCTTTTAGGACCGAGATGAGAAAATCATTTTTCACACAGAGAGTGGTGAATCTGTGGAATTCTCTGCCACAGAAGGTAGTTGAGGCCAGTTCGTTGGCCATATTTAAGAGGGAGTTGGATGTGGCCCTTGTGGCTGAAGGGATCAGGGGGTATGGAGAGAAGGCAAGTACAGTATACTGAGTTGGATGATCAGCCATGATCATATTGAATGGCGGTGCAGGCTTGAAGGGCTGAATGGCCTGCTCCTGCACCTAATTTCTATGTTTCTATGTAAAGAAGAAACTTTTTCAAAGTTCTACGATAAACCCATTCTCACAATGAGAGGCTTTGGACACGCGGTGTTGGGTTCACTGTAATCACCTGCTTTGTTTCATTATCGATTTATATTATCGATTTATGTTATCACTTTATATCTTTTATCACTTTGTAGTGATTTTCCCCAGGTATGAAAAAGGGGTTATTATTTGTTCTTTTATCATTTAAAGATTTATGAAATAAACTAAAACTGAATTCTGGTAAAAGGTTATTTACTCATTTATGTATTAACCTAGCCGGACTGTCGTATGGAATGACTCTACGACATAAAAAACACAGAGGGAGCTACAAAATCTTCACATAGTCACTCACGGGACTACCGAAGTAAAATAGTAAAGATTAAACGATAACTTACCAGTTCGAAGTTTGATCATATTTTATGAGGAGTAACGATGAGGGATTACGTGCCCTCCACTCCCGACCCTCATAAAATAAATGATCATCTGGTAGTTCTAAATCTATGATGAGCCTTACTATCTTACTCCGGCTATTGTGTTCTGTGTTTTTCATGCCGCTGCTTTGAAGTATGCCATTCCAGCGCCAGGCGGGGCTTCTTCACGTAATCCCTCATCGTTACTCCTCATAAAATAACAATCAAACTTTGAACTGGTAAGTTCTCATTTAATCTTACTATTAATGCGTACTCTTGGTGAATGTATTCCCAGGGTGCTGTTGAGGAAAGAGTTTCAATTATATAACTGCCACGCACGACTAGTCTCAATATTCAATTAAACTATGGTTGTCTTGCTCCTCAGCATCATTTTGCTGCACTAACCTTGTAGCCCTTGGCTTATAATATAATATAATATATTGTAATATAGGGCTTCCTGCTGCTAACGTGCACACAGCAATTTCCAATAAACTGCAATGTGACAATAACCAGTTGATCTGAATGTTTGACAGATACACACACCCGGGTCTTATCACCCTGCGGTGGGCCTGCCTCGACTGTGATAAAAGGCCGTAACACTCAGTGATTTTGAGGTACACAACTGAAGATGTATCAGATTGGTAGCAAATCACCTAGTGGTCATCCCCAAGAATACCAAATGTCAATTATAATGAAAAACCTTATGGATTGTAACATCCAGTCCTACTAATCAATCATCGTTGAAAACATCAAAGGGCAGGGTGCCTTACAATGCTATGTAAAACAGTGATCGCAAGTTCTACTGAAGTGTGGATGGCCATTGGCTTGCTAGGAGCTCATCCAACCTTTGACAGATCTTGTTTTTGGCCATGCTGGGGGTCCACAGCCCCCTCCTCACCTGGCAAACCAGGTGGGGATGACGGTTTAGTCGCCGACTATCCGACCATGGAGCAGGTAGCATAGAATTACATGGTACCCGCGGCAGGGGGGAAAACCCCCCGACCTGACCTGACAGAAAAACATTTGTTAATAAATGCTAATAGGGTTTAACATCCCGGCCTTTCATTGACATAAAGTGTATTATTATAGAACAGCAATTCCTCAGCATCAAACTTGATTTTTGTACTGAACTTCCAGGTATAGGATTTGAATATGCATATAGGATTTGCCTCCTGGCCCTCCTACTCTGCCTCCTTTGCCTCATACGCAGCTGATGTAATGCTCAATGATTTTTCTTAAGTGTAGATGCAGAAAACTTGAACTAAAAACAGAATATTCTGGAAACAATCAGCAGATCAGGCAATACGTGGCAAGAGAAACACAGTAAACATTTCAGGTTGACAATCCTTTGGCTCCCTGATGAATGGTCTTTGACTTAAAACATTAACACTGTTTTCTTTCCACTGATGTTGCTTTACCGATTCTGATCCAGGGTTTTCAACCTAAAACGTTGAAACTTTCTCTTTTCATGATTACTGTTCCCTCCTGATATGATCATCAATTGGCCGTCAATTGTTTGAAGTGGACATGCTGATTCCTAATACATAAGCATTTATTGAATACTCAAGTGTGCAAATTTACAAGGCTTAGTTCATTGCTAATATGTTACAGCACATCTCACCATTGTGCTTTATAGAGAAGTATCTTTCAATGTATTCTGTTGTAATGCTGAAAACAGTCAGCTAATTAAAACACTGTAAGTCACAGAAACAGCAGTGTGACAAGGGCAAATAATCAATATTTATGATGCCTTTGAGGGATGGGGAATATCGGCCAGAACCACAGTGATAACTCTCCAGCTCCGCATCAGAAAGGACCTCAGAAACGACCTGCGAGGTTAGACAAAGCCTCACCTTAACATCTCATCCAAAATATATTCTGAGAGCAGCCTTCTCCCAGTAGTCCACCATTGTAAATTTAGATTTTTCTGTTTGGTGTTCAGAGATCAGTTGGAATCATTTTTCAATTCAGAAATTAGCCATTTCTGATTATAAACATCCACAGCAAACAAAGTTTAAACTGTAAGGAAAGAGCAAGGACTATATCACAAATTTTATCAAATCTTGTGGTTCAGAAACACTTCAGAAGAAGTTCATTAATAGTATAACATATTTAAATAAATAACAGTTAACTTTTCTTTGCTTTTTGTAGACCCACTGACAGATAAGGTGGAATAGTGCTTGAATCTGAGCTCAAGTATTACCAATCAAATTTATCAGGTGTCAAATATGAAATCGGCCAGCCAAGAAGGAAATGCATGGCTCTTGTTGACTACAAGAAGAGGCATATCATGACACTAGACTAGAGCTTGCATTGGTGGTGGTTTTCCCCAAAGTAATTCACTTGAAATAGCTTGGGTGGATTTAAAAAGACAAGAAATTGCAGATATCAATTCTGGAGTTCACATTAAGATCAACTCATTAAAAAGTTGATCTCGTCCTCAGCCTCTACGGTTGGTTTCCACCAACTGCAGCCATTTAGTATATTTATTTTAAATACACGGACAATAATAAATAATAAAAAAACAAATTATCATTTTTTAACTTACTTTAATTTACTTCACAAAGTAACTGAAAATTATACACAGGTGCAACTAATAACTAGATCTGTAGATTTTTATGGCTTGTTCGGTTTCCTTAAAATCAGATTATTTATAATAGTAGATGTGAAACTGACTACAGATGCTTATTTTTAGGTCATTAGCCCATTTTTGGGGTGTTAATAAAGCTATGCCTGGTTAACTTCATAATTATTATGGTTAATATTATTTAAAATCTCAGATACTTGATTAAATGCAATCAATTTTCAAAAATGTTGATCCATTGGAGAATCTGACATGGCCCTTATGCAAATTAACTTTAAGTTGAAACCTGAAAAAGAAAATTATCATTTAATACAAGTCCAGCTTCAGGGCTAATTTGTACACAGATGGTGATTGATCCCAAAGTGAAAATTTTTGGCCTTTTGTCTCAAGGAGCAAATGACAGGGGATGCTTAATTGGTGAGTTAGTTGGATGTGAATGGTTGTACAATGAGTTTTGAAGTTTACAAGTACTTTTATCCCATCATTACTACATTGCTGCTCTTATCAATTTCAGCCCAGACCGCTGGAGCACTTCAACATCAATAATCTAATGATAACATATTTCAATAAATTGGGAGTCCCAGGACTTGGAGACTTGTCAGCTAAAGGCATGGTTGCAATAATGGAGGTGGGCAAAGGTTTTGCAGGAACGTACTGCTCGACAAGATTACAGAAATAAGAAGTGGCCAGGCCAGGTGGGACATTTGGAAAGAAGGGGAGGGATTTTATGATCAAGGTATTGTTTAATCTGGAGTAAATGTGGGTCTGGGCATGATGAAAGAATATACCTGACCATTGATGCGTTAAAATTGTCAAAGCTAGAGGTAATGGGGTTGCAACGGGAATGCAGAGATTTCAGCAGCAGAGGGACTGAGGCAACATCAGAATCAAGCTAGGTTGCGCAGGTTAAATACAATAGCTATTCTTAGTGATGATGTTGATCGGTGACTCAAAATTCATTTCAGATTCAAATATGATTCATAGATTGTGAGCAGGAATATCAAAAAGGCTTTGAAAATTGTCAGGAGAATGCATATGGGCAGGGTGGTTAGATTGAAAAATATCAGAGTAGCTCTTCCTAAGATTAAGTAGTGGGCAAATTGAGGTATGCAGGTTGACAGAGGATTTTGATGGCATGTATAAATAGAAATCATTCATTGCAATGAATGGATTAATAACCAGGGCTCATATAATTAAGATTATTGAAAAGATACAAAGGGAAGGTGAGGAGGTATGTTTCCCACCAGAAATATATCAGGTTCTCTAAAATCTGACCTAAAATGATGAAAGATTAAAATTATTTTTAAAATGCTGAACAGATACTTGTGAATGAGGATGTTACAAAGATACAGATAAATAATGAGCAGCTTGCACCCTTAAGGGCCTGTCCCACTTAGGTGACATTTTAGGCATGCAGGAGACTCTGTGCTCACCTCATGATCGCCACATGTTCGCTGGTGGACTCTGGTGAGTCTCCTTCATTGTCGCAAGAAGTTCCCGCATTCTGGGAACAAGTCGCATCCTCAGTATGGTCGCCGCAAATTTTTCAACATGTTGAAACATTTTCTGCTACCAAAAATTGGTCCCCAAGGAGAAAATCGCTAATCCTGTAGTCATAGGTGCAGTTGTAGTGGGGTCGCCATGTAGTTATGGGTAGTCATGGGTAGCTTTAGTTAATTGCCTTTTATTGACCGGGTATTTTCATTGGCTCATTGGGGAAAAAACTGTAAGCACGTGTTTTCAGAACCAAGGATAACTGACCAGTAATGTTAAATGCCTAATGAACTTCACAGCCTCGTATCGCTGGCTTATTAAAAGTTGTCTGGCTTCTTAAAAGTGTGTTCCCTCCTTTTCTCCCCCCCCCTTCCGTCCCCCTTCTTCCCCTCTTCCTTCCCCCCTTCCTTCTTCCCCCCTTCCTTTTTCCCCCCCTCTCCCCCCCTGCCCCCTCTGCCCCCCCCCCACCGCTCCCCCCCTCCCCCCATTCCCCACCTCTCCCCCCCTCTCCCCCCTGTCCCCCCCCTCCCCCCCCTCCCAGCCCCCCCCTTCCCTCCCCCTCCCCCCCTCTTTCCCCCCCCTTCCCCCCCCTTCTCCCCCCCTTTCTCCCCCCCTTCTCCCCCCCCCTTCCCCCCCCCCCTTCTCCCCCACTCCCCCCTTCTCACCCCTTCTCCCTTCAACCCCTTCTTTTTCCCCCTTCCTTCTCCCCACCGCCCCCCTTCTCCCCCCCTTCTCCCCCCCCTTCCCCCCCCTCTCTCCCCTTCCCCTTCTCCCCCCCCTTCTCCCCCCTTCCCCTTTCCCCCCCCCCTTCTTTCCCCCCCCTTCTCCCCCCCTTCTTTCCCCCCCTTTCCCCCCCTCTCCCCCCCCCCCCCCTCCACTCCCCCCCCCCCCCTCCCCCCCCTTCTCCCCCCCCCCCCCTTCTCCCCCCCCCTTCTTCCCCCCCTTCTCCCCCCCTTCTCTCCCCCCCTCTCCCCCCCCTTCCCCCCCCCCCCCCTCCCCCCCTTTTCCCCCCCCCCCCCCCCCTCCCCCCCTTCTCTCCCCCCCTTCTCTCTCCCCCCTCTCTTCTCCTCTCTCTCCCCGCCTGTCTTTCTCTCTTCTCCTTCTCTCCGCCCTTCCCTTCCCTCTCCCCCTTCTCCCCCCCAACTCCCCCCCCCTTTCCCCCCCATTCTCACCCCCCCTTCCCCCACACCCCCCCCTTCTTTCCCCCCCTTCTATCCCCCCTTTCAATCCCCCTCTCCTTCCCCCCCTCCCCCTTCTTCCCCCCTCCCCTCCCCCCTCCCCCCTACCCCCCTCCCCCCCTTCTCCCCCCCCTTCTCCCCACCCTTCCCCCCCCCATTCTCCCCCCCCCTTCTCCCCCCCTTCCCCCACCCCTTCTTTTTTCCCCCCTCTTTCCCCCCTTCTTCTTTCCCCCCTTCTTCACCCCCCTTCCCCCTTCTTTCCGCCCCCCTTCCCCCCTTCTTCCCCCTCCCCCTCCCCCCTCCCCCCTACCCCCCTTCCTTCCCCCTTCTTCCCCCCTTTCTTCCCCCCTTCTCCCCCTCTTTATTCTTCACCACCCCTCCTCCCGCCCCCCTCCCCCCCCTACCCCCCCCTTCCCCCCCTTCTCCCCCCTCCTTCTCCCCCCCCCCTTCTCCCCCCCCCCTTCTCCCCATTCTCCCCCCCCCCCCTTCTCCCCCCCCCTTCTTTCTCCCCCCCTTCTCTCTCCCTTCTCACCACCCCTTCTCCCCCCCCTTCCCCCCCCCTTCTTTCTCCCCCCCGCTTCTCCTAGTCCCCCCCTCTTTCCCCCCCCTTTTTTTCTCCCCCCCCCTTCTCCCTCACCCCCTTCTTCCCCCCCCCCTTCTTCACCCCCCCCCTTCTTCCCTTCTTTCCCCCCTTCTTCTCCCCCATCCCCTTCTCCCCCTTCTTTCCTTCCCCCGTCCTTCCCTCCCCCCTCCCCCCCCCCCTACCCCCCTCTCCCCCCACCCCCTTCTCCCCCCCCCTTCTTTCCCCCCCTTCTTCCCCCGTTCCCCCTCTCCCCCCCTTCTTCCCCCCCTTCTTTCCCCCCTTCTTTATCCCCCGTTCTTTCTCCCCCCCTCCCCCCTTCTTATTCTCACCCCCCTTCTTTCCCCCCTGCTCCCTCCGTCTTCCCCCCCCCCTTCCCCCCGTTATGATGAGGGATTACATGAGAAGCCCGCCAGCCCGCATGCCTCCCTCAAAGCAAGCGGTGGAAATCACAGATAACAGTGATGAACTGATTATAGGAAGATTCGATAAACTAGAACCCCCCGTAAACCACTCTCCTCCCGTTGAACGTGTTTAAGTTTCTCGTTTAATCTTCCTATCTTCGCAAGCCGCAAACACTCCACACACTGCATCAGTTAACCAGAGATGAAAACTAATAATGCATTCAGACATGACATAGATTTAAAAGATGCTGATGCTTTTACTAAACAAATGATATATAAAAAATAATAGTGACCCCCCATATCCAGGAGTAAACTATAGAACAGAAACTAAAATCGAGTTGACAAACAACCCCGGCCTGGCAATGGGTTTATTATAGAAAATTTGGAATGTTCTCTAATTCGACCATCCTGCAGTCGCTCGGATGTGGTCCAGTGGAACTTCCATAACCCTTGCTGCTGATGTTGTTGCAGCCCTGGTGGAGTGAGATTTAAAAACATCAGTGTCCACTCCAGCACAAGCCAATACACATCGTAACCACCTGGAGATGGTTTGCACTGATACCCTCTTGTGTGTGTTTTTATAACTAACAAACATTGCCAGTTCAGTGCCTCTAAGGTTCTTTGTGGCCTTAATATACTGTTGCATATGTGTGACCACACACAATCGAAGGTCCATAGGGCATGCCATAAATTCCAGTTTTAGACCTGCCACCCTGGTCTGCTCTGCTTGAAAAGCTCATGAACATAAAATGTTATTTTATTGGTAGATGTAACCATTCTGTCCGGCCGTTACTTATGCAATGACTCGACCTGTTGCGCTGAAACCAGTGCCATGAGCATAACCACTTTATAAGTGAGCTAGACCAAAGACAAGGATGTAGCTGGAGCCCACTGACGAAGCAGCATTAGCACAATGTTGACATCTCATATCTCCATGAACCTGGGCCTGGGGGGATTTGTGTTATAGATACCCTTCATGAATCTGGATATCAGTGGGTGAGACCTGACAGAGTGATGTACTTATCCCAGCAACAAAGATGATGACAAGGCACTCTTGGCACAATTAATGGCACTATAACTCAATCTCTCGTCAAAGAACAGTTTTGAGAGAAATTCCAAGACATCAGTTACACATGCTGTGTCATACGTTATGTTGGACTGTGAACAGAACACGTCCCATCTCTTGATGTAAGAGATATAATGCTTCTTGGTGCTATCCCTCCTAACCGCAGTGATCACGTCCACAGTTCGCTCTGACAATCCAAACCCCAGGAAAGGTCTTCTTAAAATCTGCAAATCAATAAATTGATTCGATCATGCAACGGATGGCCCTCCCCAGTCACGGGATGAACCAGCAAGTTATTGTGTTTGGAAATAACCATATACAGTTCTGTTATAATTCCCAATATCAGTGGTAACCATGGCTGTGTAGGCCAGTCAGACAATACCGAAATGCCTGAAGCGGAATCTTGCTGGATTTTGTGCAAGCATCGACTGATGAGGCAAAATGGAGGGAATGCATAATAGAACATTGCCCCCCAGTATAGTGAGAATGCATCTATCGCCACTGCCCCTGGGTCTGGCTCCCATGCAACATACTTTGGTAACTGGTGATTGAGCCTAGATGCAAACAAATTGATATCCGGTGTTCCATACCGAGCAACAATGTCGTTAAACACTATATGATCCAACATCCATTCTGTGTTGTCATTAAATTTTCATGACCTGGTGCCCGCCACCATATTAAACCTACCCGGCAAGTGGGTAGCTGAAATCCAAATGCTTCTTTCGATACACCAGTGCAAAATAAGGTTAGCTAATTTATCACAGGATACTGACTTGATTCCACCCATGTGATTAATATATGCCACCGCTGTAATGTTGTCAATCTGTAGTTGAACATGCAGATGATGCATCTTCCCACAATAAACTTTCAACCCATAGAGTTCCCCCAGCATCTTTAAGTAGTTAATACCATGTAACTGAAGAATTGACTCATGCACATCCTATCTGCCACTGCAACTAGAGATGATATTAGTAGCTCCCCATCCTTGAGCACTAGCATCAGTTTGAAATATAACTGAAGATTTGCTGACCAAAATGTTACAGGAGCAATGCCGAATATTGGTCGTCCACCATTGTAACTCTGATATAGCTTCAGCTGGTAACCGCATAGGTCTGTTAAAATGACCTAAATGATATTTGAGTGCTTGCTACTTTGCACGTTGTAAATTTTGATAATGCAAAGGCCTAAATTGTGCAGCTGGAAAAACAGCCACTAATTTGCCAATTACACTGGCTACTTGTCGAATGGATGGTTGCTCCATAACAACAAGGTTGTTACAGGCTTCTATTAATTCTAATCTCTTGCCCCAGGGCAGTCACAGACATATTAACAGAGTTAATGGTAAATCCCAAATAATCAATAACTCTAGTTGGTATCAACTTGGATTTAACTGGATGGATGAGAAACCCCAATTTCTCAAAGAAAGTGAGTTGTATGGCTGAAACAGCTTATGTAGCTAATTTCAGCATTTTCCCTATGATTAGGATATCATCCAAGTATGCCATAACAATGTGATGTTGAGCTCTAAGTAGCCCAAGCAATGGTTTCAATAATTTGGTAAATAATCTGGGGGCTGAAGTTAACCCATTAGGCAACACTTTAAACTGCCACAGTTGCCCCATCCAGCTAAACTTCAAATATTTCCGGTGATCCCTGTGAATGGGTTTGTATGCATCTTTGAGATCGATGTATGCCATAAAGCATCCTTTGGAAATCAGTTGATTGGCAGTAACAAAGTTTTCCATTTTTAAATATCTATACTGCACACAAGTGTTAGTTGAGTTAAATCAAGAATGATTCGGCACCCTCCATTTTTCTTTTGTCTGGTAAATATATTAGAAATTAATTGGTGATGTTCATGACTCGACTTCTCGATTACCCCTTTTGTGTATAATGTGAGAATTTCAGCTTGTATATCCAAACCTTCCTGTTGGGAATGAACAAATGTACGGCTTGGTGCATGCTGTGTGGGTGGCAATGAATTGGGAAGGAATTTAATTTGGAACCCTTGTATACTGTGCAGTATCAACGGGTCTGATGTTATCCAATGCCATTAATTCAAAAACAAGTGTAATCTACCACCAACTTGTAACCGGTCCACACACCCAATGTTCCGGAACGAATCAGACCCACCTACCTCTATGATTACCAGTGGTTTTATGGTAGGCCCAAAGGCCTCTGATGCAAATTCTATTTCCGCCCCCGTGATTTTGGGGGGTAGGGTTGCTGGAGTGCGCAGATTGAGCATCTTCCATGAGATTTAGCGGCTGAACATTGCTGGCCCTGCACCATCCCGCAAATTTGGGTTTCAAGGCAGGTTGGGTGGCTTTCTTCCAAAAACAGTTTATTTTGAAATGTGTGTTGCACACCAACGCCTGGGCATCCTGCTGTACATCAGACAAGGATCCCCCATCCACAGATGCCGTAATACCTGAAGCCAGCAATTTGAGGATTCTTGGAGCTTCACCTACTGGGCTTTGATGCCCCCTCCAATATATCCCTAGATTGAACTGTTCACAGCCGGCATGTTCAGTGAAGCACAATTTCCAGGTGCATGGTACTTGCCAGTTGTTTCCACCATCACCTGTTCCTGCAGCTGGTGCGATGTGAGGTAACTTATGCCCGCAGCTAGTTCCTCTTGCAGTGGCTCCCCTGTTTGCGAGGGTATTGCAAATCTTGATGCCATGGCAGGTAATTCTTGTGCCTCACATATGTCGTGCATTCTGGTATGCTCCCCAGACACACCTCCAAATTCGGAGTCAGTGCAGAACTGACCCCGTACGCTTCCCACCTCAGAGTGGGAGACATTATGCATCCCTGGATCAGGCGCTGCCGCGTGCCCCCGAGGAGACCCGCGCTGATATTACTCCATTTCACGGAGCTATCATGATGGAGCATCCTTTCCATAAGGTGCTCCATCCGGGATAAACGCCCGAAGACGCTATCCATTGTCGGAGGTGAATCCTCCTGGCCTGACACATCTGAGTAAACAGGCATATCAGACTTTTTCTTGGCTTTCCCCCCTTTCGGGGTTGACAAGATGCTTTGGACAGGCACCAAGTCTGAAGTCGCTGACCGCACCGTCAGCGACTCGGATGGCGAAGTCGACAGCCGCCGGCTACCCACACTCCCGCGGTCCTCCGTAGCTGGTTTCCCCGCAGCCCATCTGGACTTTGCCCTGGTTTTCTCCATGATTAGTTCAAACTTGAACGCTGTAACAAGATTTTTAACGAACAAAACAACCTCAGAATATGTTTACAACTTACCTTTAGTGCCTTTAAACTATTCTGAAGAAGGGTTTCAGCCTGAAACGTTGCCTATCTCCTTCGCTCCATAGATGCTGCTGCACCCGCTGAGTTTCTCCAGCATTTTGTGTGCCCCCAGGCTTTTAAACTTACTGCTGAAGGAGCGACGCACCTCCCAGCCAGTCGTGCGCCGTGCGTTAGATGTATTGACGCGCATGCGGGCTGGCGGGCTTCTTGACATAGTCACTCACGTGACTCCAAAGTAAAATATACTATATAAAACATTGAATCTCCAAAAGTATTGAACTTCTGGGTAAGTTTATGATTGATTTATGTTGTTATATGTGATTGACATTTAAAAGAAAATAACTGATATCCGTCTTCTTGCCTCCTTACTGCCATATTAATTTGAACAGTCCTTCTCATTGGTATTATTAATGAGAAACATAGTTTTGTGGTGCTATGTTATTCCATTTAGCACCAGTGAGCTCTTGGGAGCCCCATAAAAAAGTGTTGAAAATGGGCGAAAATGATATTTAAAATATGGTTAAGGTGGTTTACAATCAGAAGCTTGCACTAAATTGCTGCAATGGGATCACACTCATCTCAATGCAGCTTCTGACAAGATGTCTCAACAAACTGTCAGCCTCTTAAGGAAAGCACCACAACACAACACGGTAGTCTGTCATGAAAGAGAGAGAGAGAGAGAGAGATTGTAGGGGGAGAGTAAATTCTTGATTAGTACGGGAGTCAGGGGTTATGAGGCGAAGGGAGAAGAATGGGGCGAAGGGAGGGGAATGGGGTTGAGAGGGAAAGATAGACCAGCCATGAGTGAATGGTGGAGTAGACATGATGGGCTTATTCTGCTCCTATCACTAATGAAAAAGGCCTTTCAGCCCATTGCGTGTGTGCCAGCCATCAAGCACACATTGACACTATTCCCTTACTCATCCCAATTTGGTCCTCCCTTATTCCTCTCAACTTTCCCCCAAATCAACACTGTAGCCAATTTACAAAAATCAATAATCTTCCAACCTGCACGTATTTGGGATTTAAGAGGAATTTGGAGCACACTGGGGGAGACCGTACTGTCACAGCTGAGATGTGCAAATTCCACGCAGATAGCATCAGAATTAAGGATTGAACCCAGGGTCGCAGGAGCTGCGAGATTGTAGCTCTACTACCTGTTACTATGCTGCCCCAAAGATGAGAGCAGGAGACCCTGGAGAGCCATTGTAGGGAAAAAACAGGCTGGAAGTGTTGTGAGTTGTTTCATTCAGAGTGTGAAAATCCAGAGAGTATGGAGCAACATCATGATACATTTCACAATCTATCATGATATTTTTCAGTGAAACATACACGCATATGCGTAGGTATTAAGAGTGGTAAAGAAGGTATGTGCTATCTTGCCTTCATTAGTCAGGGCATTGAATATGAGTGTGAGACAATGAGGAAAAGGTGGCACAGTCATCCAGTGCCAGATAACTAAATCGGGTAGTAAGAAACTGCAGATGCTGATTTGAACGAAGATAGACACAAAAAGGTGGTGTAACTCAGTGGGACAGGCAGTATCTCTGGAGATAAGGAATGGGTGATGATTCGAGTCGAGACCCTTCTTCAGACCCGAAATGTCACCCATTCCCTCTTTCTAGAGATGCTGCCTATCCCGCTGAGTTACTCCAGCTTTTCGTGTCTATCTTCAACCTAAATCATGTGCTCTGCATGTGGAGTTTTCACATTCTACCTGTGACTGTGTGGGATTCCTCCAGATGCCCCAGTTTCCTCCCACATCCCAAAGATGTGTGGATTTGGAGGTTAATTGGCCTCTGTAAATTGGCCCTAGTGTTCAAGAATTAGATCAGAAAATGGGGTAACATGGAACTAGTGTGGATGGGTGATCAATGGTCAACGTGGACCTCAGTGGGCTGAAGGACCAGTTTCCATGCTGTATCTCTTACCTAAACCAAATTGGGAGGAGAGTCAGAGCAAATTCTACATTGTCCAAGTTGGAGGATGCTATCCTCTTCATGCGGTGCACAGACTCTATGGAATCTGCCACCTGGACTGGTGAGCAATACTTCATTGTGACTACACTTCCTGTAAAGTTAGCAATAATAGACTCTGACTTTGCTAAATGTGCAACTGTGTCAAATTAAGGTGTTTGAACCGCAGCTTACATGTGCAATCATTTTTGGATTTTTTTTCCTTTATTGACTGTCAGTAATGACCCCTTCTTTAACTTTCCTATAGACTATGACGAAACAGATAAAGGAGGATTATGGTAAAATTATGCAGGGAGACAGCAGGGTTGAGTGGAGACAAATGTGTCATTGTAATTAGATCTTCTTACAGCACCATAGAGAGTAGCACCAGAGTGAATGAGCAGCGTGGGTTGGACGGACATTTATCATTGGGAGATTCAATGTATGCATGAGAGCTTCAGTCTGGCACTTTGTTAAAAGTACCTAGTGAGATGGCTCACAAGTGGGCAGGGGGATTGTGCCTGCATCCTGCCAGAGGAAATAGGTAAGGACTTTGTTTGGGATGCTGTCATATCAAGATTGATGTTGATCGACACAGTGATGATATCAGGCTGCCGGTCTACTAAATGAATGAATGAATGAATGATACTTTATGAATGAATGATATTCCATGAATGGATGATACTTTATTGTCACATGTACCTAGCATACTGAGGTGAAAAGCTTTGTTTTGCACAGAACCAGTACACGAGTGTCACCTTCGTGTTGCCGCCAACAGTTACAAACGTACCACAGAGTCCTATCTACTGGCTGCTGCCGCAGGCCCCCATCCCCCATCCAGAGTTCCCCCTTTGTTCTTGGTGGCCTCCAGCACCCCCCCCCCCCACACACGATGCCGGGTCTCCCCATTGTTCTTGCCAGTCCTCCTCGCTCTTGGTCCCATCTCACTCTCGGTGGTGCGGTTCCTGATGATGCCGGTGGCTCAAGCCTTTCAGCCCATTCAGTAGAACTGTACTCTAAGTTCTATGTTCAATGATTGCATTTGTTGCTAAATTGCTTCCTATCACTTTTAAACAATTATTTCAATATATATTAGGCGCACGCCAGTTAAAGGAGCACCTTTATGAGGTAGGGAAGTGTTCACATGGTGGGATTAATCCTTTAGTTAGTGCTGACTTACTGTGCCTTACTTTATTTAGATGATTGAAAGTTGCAAGAAGCAATGAAAGAGTGGTGGTGAGGACAATAATCAGATCCAGTTGCTTCTATTGCTGATGCTCCCATTTGTGCCCCACTGTGCATCTTTTAATGGTCAATTAGTGCAGTTGTCTAGAATGAACACCTCTTTGGACTTTAGGAGAGCCTCATTGTTGAATGTAATATTTTAAATAAAATTCCTGAAACTATCTCTGTAACCTTCAGATATCAATTTGATCTTTTCATTGCGATGGGTATTGCTGTCAGCTCATATGGCAACAATGCTGACACATCATTCTTGCCGCTGAGCTGCTGTCTGATGGGTTCAAGATGTTGATCAAGGTTTATATTTGGAGACGGCAGCAGATTTGAAAAAAAAACTTACGTCGAGTTAAGTGTTCTTTAAATTAGGTGCATCTCCAAAAATACACAAAGTTTACAAAGTTAGGGAATTCAGGAGTCAGTCATTGATTTATGTTAAGTTTTGCAGGTGGTCCTGGAAAGACAGATGTGAGGAGACTGTTACAGGCCACATAAGTGCACCTCGTGACTATTGCTGACACACATTCGTACCAAGAATTGTTTTGTTAAACAAACCATGAGCTGTGCTTTGTGACTGTGAATTAACAAGCTCCTTATGAAAAGTGTCTTTCAAAGGAGTCCCTTGTAGGCAATGCAGTCAATGCTTTCGTCCACTGCACAGCTGAGGGATGGGATTACACCAACTATTCCCCTGTGATATCCATCTGAAATGTCCTCAACCTACTGCTCCTGTTGGTCCAATTTGAGTCTTGTGTGTGCCTCTCTCTATGGTATGGAATGTTTTTTGCAGTTGTCAGGGTTATGCAGCCAATAGTGCATCAGAATGATGCCACCACACCAGTCTAGCTGCACTTCATCACCCCCTTGTCTGCACAGACACCAGGAATATATTTTCTTCCAGCAGTCTGGATCCCAGGAGTATCACTCAAATTGCTCATTCACACAGAGGCTGATGAAACTGACTTTAGTATTCATTCATAAATGTACTTCATGATGCACACAGGAAAGAGTGTTTGGTGTGTGTGTGTGTGTGTGTGGGGGGGGGGGGAGGGGTATACAATAGAATAATTAAGAATAGACACCTTTGAAATTTGCTGATTCTAAGATACCAGTGAGGGTGATAAAAATTGTTTAAATAATTTATGCACATTAAAGCCTGGGAGGCCTTTCTGATGTTGGGATGATCAGTAAATTGGAAGAGTTTTGGACTCTTCTGGCTGAGAATAACATATAATTTATATATATTTATATAGTTGTCTTTGCACTGAAAGCTGCAGCAGGTAAGAATTTAATTGTTCCATTTCATAATCAGTGAATATGACAATTAAACACTCTTAACTCTTGTGATGCTAGAGATATGCTGGAATCATTTGGAAATTTTGAATTGGTGTCTCTTTGGACTCTCTTGATGTTTGCTTTTTGTAAATGTACAGATCTTTGCCTTCTGACCTGAGATTCCCGAGCAATCCAGAGTCATTGGTCATTGCCAATATTGGATATTTTTTCTACTATTGGAAGTTACATGGGGTGGGCAATTGCAACCTTTTCGTGGTCCACCCTGTTTTGACAAGCAATCAACCCAACGTGCACAAACAAGATCAAATACAACTTTAGGCTGTGCACGCCATACGCAAGAAGAAGAAAAAGCAATCTGTTGATGTAGATGGGGGAATCCGAGGAAGAGCAATCTGTTTGATGTAAAACATTCCGTGGTTTTTTTGAAGGTGTTTGAGCAGCCTGCAGTTTAAATTCTGTTTAAATTCCAAAGCTATATGATCAGGTCTCCTATTACCATTAAAGCATTGCCTTAAATAGGAAAAAGGTAACAAATGGCTGGTGTGCTTGGGGTTATACTGAGATTGTTTTGGCGGTACCTTCAAACTCCAGTTTGTCATGACATTTGAAAAAAGGTGTTGCACCAATCACCATGATTACATTGCCCTTGATCATCCATCAACCAGATGGTCATCAACAGCAATTCACCACAACAATCTTGGTCAAATCCTAACATAGATTTTCTCTATACCCCATCCATCCTTTCTCATCCTCTCTAAAAGTTAAAATTAATTTGTGTTCTCTTTTTTTCCAAATATGATAGAGTGTCATAGACCTGAACCATTAATTCTGTGTTTGTTTCCGGAGATTATGCTGGACCTGCTGAATATTTCCAAAATTTTTGTTTCAATTTTAGAATTTCAGCAAATGCATCTATTTGATTTTCATTAAATACCATTTGATCCTGGAGAAGGCAGGCATGGATTATGTTTGTATTTGCCAGTGAATTCTTGCAATGGGCATAATTTGTTTGATTTTTTGCCAGAGAGGATCAACAGCACAGTTTACTCCAGCTAAAATCAATCATTGTGCTATTAGCTCCTAAAGAGCCTGAGATAAACAAATCCACTTCCCAGGCTAATGTAACTGGAGCGTAATAGTAAGGTTAAATGAGAACTTACCAGTTCAAAGTTTGATCCTTATTTTATGAGGAGTAACGTTGAGGGATTACGTGAAGAAGCCCCGCCAGGCACATGCGCGTCATACTTCAAAGCAGCGGTGTGAAAACGCAGAAAACAAATAGCCAAAGTAACATAGTAAGGCTTAAGAAGACTAGAACTACCAGATGATCTCTTAGATTATGAGGATGGGAGTGGAGGGCACGTAATCCCTCAACGTTACTCCTCATAAAATAAGGATCAAACTTTGAACTGGTAAGTTCTCGCTTAATCTTACTATTTTAATTCGGAGTCACGTGAATGACTACGTGAAGATTTCAAAGCTCTGTTTCCATGCCGTAGATACACTCCATACAACAATCTGCTTCGGTTGACACAGTAGTGAATAAATAATATATTGAACATTGCTTCAAATTATTCAATAACTATTTTAATAATAATAACAAAAAAAAGTAATAACCCCTATGTCCCACGGGGAAATTAAAAACAATGATATATAAACAAAGCAAATAAATAAAATGGAACCCAAAACAGCATGCCCAAACCCTGGCACTGTCTGTACAGGTTTGTCATAGAATTGAGAAAATGTTGACTCTCTAGACCATCCTGCGGCCACGAGGATTTGGTCTAGCGGCACGTCCTGAGCCTTCGCCGCGGATGTTGATGCTGCCCTGATGGAGTGAGATTTAAATACATGAGTGGCGATTCCAGCACAATGGAGAACCTGTTTCAACCATCTAGAAATAGTTTATACTGACACTCTTTTATATGGCTTTTTGTGACTAATGAGCAGTCCTGTCTCAGAACCTCTGAGACTCCTTGTTAACTCAATATATTGGCTTAAGTGTTTAACTACACATAACATTTGGTCAACAGGATATGCTTTAAACATCACCTTGGTTCCTGCCATACCTGGTCTGCTTTGTTTGATTAAATCATAGACATAAAATGTAATGTCATCTACAGACAAATGCATACAATGTATTCGTAACAATTGTAATGTTTGTACACATTGCGCTGAAACCAGTGGCATTAGCATAACCAAGCGTTAATCTCTGCATAGATAACACATAATTGGAGCCCATTGCCAAAGCAGTGCGAGAACTATACTGATATCCCAGATTTCTGTATATCTAGGCTTCGGAGGGTTTTTGTTAAAAATTCCTCTCATAAATCGGGACACTAATGGATGAGACCCGATAGGTTGTTGTTGTTCTGAAGACTGCCCCAAAAAGGAGGACAAAGCACTCCGAGCACTGTTAATGGCACTATAACTCGGGTGCTCATCAAAATGCCACTTAGCAAGGAACTCCAACTCATCACATATGCTTGCAGTATGATAAGATATATTTGATTGTACACCGAACATCTCCCATTTCTTTATGTGCACCACATATTGTTTTTTAGTGCTATTTCTCCAGCCTGCAGCGATAACCTCCATGGTCCTATTCAATAATCCAAGGCCTTGGAATGGTCTGGTCAGAACCTGCAGACCAACAAATTGATACGGTCATGTAACGAGTGACTTTCTCCTGTAACCAGATGTACCAACAAATTACTGCAGCTGGGAATCATCATGAATGGCTGACCCATCATTCTGAGCACTAATGGGAACCATGGTTGTGTTGGTCAATCTGGGACCACCAAAACGCCCATAGCGGAGTCATGCTCTATTTTGGTGAGACATTTCGTGATCAGACAAAATGGAGGAAATGCAGAAAAGAATGAGTGCCCCCAATGTAACGAGAAAGCATCCACAGCCACTGCTCCTAAATCTGGCTCCCATGAAACATATTTAGGCCACTGGTGATTCAAGCTGGATGCGACCAGATCAATATCTGGCAACCCAAATCAAGTGACAATTGTTTGAAAAATCTAAGCATTCAACATCCACTCTATATTATCATTGAACTTTCTCGACCTATGGTCTGCCGACAAATTGTCTATACCTGGTAGATAGGTGGCTGAAACCCAGATGTTCCTTGAAATACACCAATGCCAGATGAGGTTAGCCAAGTTATCACATGATACTGATCTTGCCCCTCCCATATGATTAATATATGCCACTGCTGTGGTGTTATCAATCTGGAGTTGAACGTGTAAATTATTCATTGTGGAGCAATATGCTTTTAACCCATAACATGCCCCCAATAATTCGAAATAATTTATCCCTTGTGTGTGGAGAATCAAACCTTCTTGTTCATTCCATCTACCCCCACAGCTAGACTCGGTGTCTGTAGCCCCCATCCGAGAGCGCTTACATCAGTCTGTAAGATCACTGAAGGTTCGTGCACCAAAATGTTATTGGTAACTTGACTAACATTAACAATCTACCACTGCAATTCTGCTAGAGCTGTGGTTGGTAACTGTATAACCCGATAAAAATGGCCTGCACGCTCTTTTAATGCTTGGTCTCTTGCTCTTTGCAAATGTTGATAATGCAAAGGTCCGTACTGTACTGCAGGAAAAGCTGCTACCAATTTTCCAATGACCTTTGCGACTTCTCGAATGGAGGGATAAAGCTTGTGTGTGAGGCAAATACAGACATTAGCAATATCCACAACCTTGGCTGATGGTAATGTTACTGTCATATCAACTGAATCGATAAGAAATCCCAAATACTCAATATTTGGGGTTGGCTGTAACTTGGACTTAGTTGGATGGACCAAAAACCCTAATGTTTCAAACACATTTTTGGTTACTGCAACCGACCCTTCAGCTGACTCTTTAGTGTTGCTAATAATTAAGATATCATCTAAATAGGCCATGACAATGTGATTGTGGGCCCTCAATAGCCCCAGCACAGGATTTAACAATTTAGTAAATAGCCTAGGTGCTGAGCTTAATCCATTAGGCAATGCTTTGCATTGCCACAGCTGTCCCATCCAATTAAATTTCAAGTATCTGCGATAATGAGCATGAATTGGCACCGAATAGTATGCATCTCGCAAATCAATAGTTGCCATGTAACAACCCTGTGATACCAGCTCCTTTGCAGTAACGAAGGTGTCCATTTTAAAGTGCCTGTAGAGAACTGAACAGTTTAAGTGAGTGAGGTCCAGAATTACTCTACAACCCCCATCTTTTTTAGGTCTGGGGAATATATTAGACACAAATTGTTGAGAATGATTCATGGCTTTCTCAATCCCTCCTTTTTGGAATAAATTCTTAATCTCATCGTTTACCTGTTCAGTCTCTGAAGCAGAAAACACCAACATTTTGTTAGGCTTGTGCTGTTGAGGTGGATCTATCCCTGAGATAAACTCAATGGTAGAACCTGACACAGTCTTTAGTATAAACATATCAGACGTTATACAGCACCATTCATTATAAAACAATTGTAATCTACCTCCAATAGGAGGTTGTCCACCAGAAACTTTATCATTAACAAAAGGTCCCTGTACCTCTCCAGTTGGCCTGTAAGCCTGTTGTCTGCCCATATTGGGGTTGTAGCCGATCTGTCTTGGTGGGTATCCTCGGTGCCCCACTGGCCTCCCCCTGCTGGGCCCAGCACCTGGATCTGACCTTCAGTATGTAAACCCAGGCTTTCGAATTGTTGGCCGAGAGGTGGTTGGCTTCATTAAGCCAATAGTTTTAGCCTCATCATCAATCTCACGGATTTGCTTCACAAGATCCGTTCCAAACAGGAATTCAGGCGTTTGAATATTCATTGCCTTACACAGAGCAGCAAATTTCTGATTGAGAGTAGGCGTGATGGGGATTTTTCTAATACAATTAACCTCAAAAAAGGCATTGCATAACATAGCCAACATATCTTTTTGTATTTGATTTATCATTGTCCCTTTTACCATAGTGCCAAATGCAGTGATTGTAGCCGCCACCAGTTGGAGGATGTGTTGATATCAAACCTCCTGTCCCCTCATAGAAAGACTCATGGGTGCCCATATTGCTGGGTTCACCATAGGCACTTTCAGCGAAGCACAGTTGACAGGTATCTTATACTTGTTTGTTGTCTCTGTCATCATAGATTGCTGGAGATGGTGAGATACTAAATAGTTGATGTTGTTAGCAAGGTACTCATCCATTGCCTCACCAGTACCCTCCAGAATATCAGAGCTCATTGCTATTTCTGGGACACCCGGAGCGTGGCTCTTGTGCTCTGGTGTTTGCACATAAGCAGGGACACCAGAATCAGGGTCAGCTGCATCCTGCCCTGCTTCTCCCAATTCATATTGTAGGGAGGCATCCTCCAGTCCTAAACAAGGCGCTGTAAGGAAATCCCCTTGCTGGTACTCCATATAGTCCTCTTGATATGGGCCTTCTTGCACAGCTGTCTGGGGAACCACTGGGGCCTTTGACCCTTGTTTAATTAAAGTCTGGAGCATCTTCTTCATATTCTGCATCCTCCCCCACATTCTTTTATTATGTGGGGGAGAGTCACCATCTTCGTCAGACTCGTCTGACAACACTGGTCTGTTGGACTTCTTTTTAGCCTTTTTATGGCTATCAGTAGCCTCAGGCTGCTGAGCCTCTGGAGCTAATGTAGGAGGTTCGCTCTCTAGCATAACTGCTGCCAGTAAAACGGCACCCAGTATCGGAACCGGAGTAGCCGCGCTAATCTCCCGACCCGATCGATTTTGTGAATCCTCTCTAGACCCACGCTTACTACAGACCCTCCTACCTGACCGTTCCATTTCTCCAACTCCTACTGGCTGCTCGAGCCAGCTTGACGGAGTTTAAGTACTTGCAGGCAAAGTTTCCAAAACCACTTACCTGCAAGTTTCTACTTACCGCTGGTGGAGTTGCGCCCTCCAGCCCGTTCAGTGCGACATGCGCGAACGTAATGACACGCATGTGCCTGGTGGGGCTTCTTCACATAGACACTCACGTAACTCCGAAGTAAAATTGTAAAGCTTACAGATAAAACAGCATTGCCACCAGTACTGGGACTCATTCGATATGTGTACTGATTGGGCTTAAAAAAGACCTGCCTGCCTCGGATGGAAGTATGTGTATTGATTCTGGGGCATTGCTGCCAAGAGAATCAGTAAAGTTCACCTCTTGATCGGTTCGCTTTGAGACCTCAGCTCATCGTCAGTTCATTCATGCTCCCTGTCACAGGGTGAAAGTGAGCATAGTGTTTACAAAACCTACGAAACACTTCACAACACATCACACCCCTTTCACTGCATTTCCCAGGCCCAGCACTAAAAAGGGTCACACGGTAGACAATGCTGGAGAAACTCTGCGGGTGCAGCAGCATCTTTGGAGCGACGTTTCGGGGTCAGATTAGCAGATGTATGACTTCCGGTGGCGTCAATGGTGGGGTGAGAGACGTTGCTGTTTCGCTCAGCTCCCGAAGAATGTTTTAATGTGCTAAAATATGAGTTGGAAGACGGGGGAGTACTGAAAATAATTACCGGAGCTGCTATTTAATTGTGTGTTATCAGAATCCTGCTGATAACAGAGAATAATTGCAGCTTTAAATGAAAAAAAAACAGAAACCTCGCCAGAAGCCTGCAAAAGCCGCTTCAAAATCTGCTACAAGAGCCTACTTGAAAAAACCTGAAAAGACTCCTCAATCCCTTCAAACTGGAAGTTCAGAAGAAGAAGTTGATTCCCGAAATCCTTCTACAGAATTGACTTTAATGGAGGAACACAGGGAACAAATGGAACATCTGGAAAAGTCAGTATTAGCTTCAGTCACTGAAGTTATTTCTAAATCTATACGAGAGGGGAATGGACAAAAGCATCTTTGAAAAAATTAAACAAGGTAATGATAAGCTGATGGGGAAAATTGATGACTTAACTAAACGTGTGATCGAGGTTGAGGAGGATTTTAACAAAAAAATTAAGCGGGTTGAAAAGTATTGTAATAAAAAGCTGGATGCAATGCTAAAATCTCCTGAGGCGGCTATGGAAGGAATGGACAATACGATAGCGAAGGAGATAAAGAGACTAAAAAAGGAACAAGAAAGCACTGGGAGGGAGCTTGCTAAAATGAAGCATAAATGTACAGACTTGGAAGCAAGATCAAGGAGGCAAAATATAAGGATATTTGGAGTTAAAGAGGGAAAGGAGAGTGGACAAAACTTTCAGGAGTTTGCTGCCAACTTACTCAAACAAGTACTTAAACTGCCTGAAGCCCCGAGAATAGATATGGCTCATCGGGTCCGACGTAAGGCTCAAGCAAGCTTAACTGCCCCCCCCCCCCCCCCCCCCCCCCCCCCCCCCCCCCCCCCCCCCCCCCCACCCCCCCACAAGACAGATTATTCTGAAATTCTATGACATTTCAACCCTGGAAGGAATTATGAAAAATATTCCATATGGTGTGAATTTGATGTTTGGAGAAGACGAACTAAGATTCTTCTGTGATTTTCCAGCTGAAGTCATGGAAAAGAGGGACAAGTTTACAAACACGAGAAGGCTACTGAAAGAGGTCGCGGGAGTAAGATATGGGATAGTATGTTGAACGTGCATTCACGGATCCAGAAGAGGCATTTAAATATGCACAAAGTATCACAAAGAAACATAGAGGTCTACTGATCATTAGGAATTGGTCTCCTACAATAACATCGAGGAGAAACGACAAAGAAAGGATTGTATCTCTTTTTTTTTAACATACAAAAAAGACTGCTCTTGTTAAAATGGCGAACCTTCCTCAAGGTGTTGTCTAGACATTTTATCGTTGGAATGTTAATTCAAGGTTGGATTTTATGTTTCATTTCAACAAAGGGCTGACAAGGAAGAGAAAGTGTGGCGGGGAAAATAAATTGAGAATATAGTGTAATATAGAATATTATCAGTGGACTTGTATATAGAAATTTATGATTTAAGAAACATATAATTGCATACTAACATAAAATATAATTAATAAAATTGGGTAATATTAAGGCATAGCTTAACTATAGCTGATGTTTATTTCATGATGTTAATTATTTGCTAATAAGAATAACGAGTTAAATATGATTGATAAGTATTAATAACATATTAAGAAATGTTATGGATATAGTAGACTTAGTCTAGATTGCGCGTAAAGTGGGGGGAGGAGACTCTGATACTTGGAAGTTATCCAAGGGTCTGAATCTGGTTAACCCCTTGGAACCTGCTGTTGTCTGATACAAAAGTTTGAGACTTAATTGTAATAAATCTAGGCATATTGATAGATATGGATATATAATTAACATAATTACTGTTATATCTAAGTATATAATTAATGTTGGAAACTACTTTTTATTTTGTTTTTCCTCTTTGAAGATACATTTCTAATCTAGCTATTGGAGTACGTTTTATTTTATATATATAATTTTGAACTTTGTATCGCTTTCTCTTCCAATTAATAATAATTGGTCAAGGGGGCAGAGCGAAACATATAAATACATCTACGGAAGTCAATAAGAATTTTTCTACTACCTGTTGGTTGTTTGTTTTTAATTATAATATCTTTATTTTTGGATATTATAATATCACTTTTTGTTTGTTAATTATCTTTTCACAACTCTACACTTTCTGGTCTTTTCCAAGGTTTATTCTGAAGGGGAGATGCCAACAAAACTTAACAGCTGGGGATGACCATCCTTCATCTGGAGTTATAAGGTTCTTGGTTGCACCATATGAAGTAAAGGTATTAAGATGATTCATAATGCAAGACGATAAACAAAAGAAAACTGGAGGAATCACATTTTGTAGTTGGAATATAAGGGGCGCTAATGAACCAATTAAAAGGGGTAAGATCTTTGCCCAATTAAAAGCCTTAAACAGTGATATTATTTTCTTACAAGAGACGCATCTGAAATATCAAACACAGATAAGACTGAAGGCAAATTGGATTGGGCAAACATACTACTCTTCATTTACTTCTAAATCTAGAGGCACGGCTATTATCATTCGTAAAGGTATACCATTTAAATTAAAGAATATTATAGCAGATAAAGAGGGGAGATATGTCATTGTCATGGGAGAAATTTATTCTACTCCACTTACTTTGATAAATATTTATGCTCCTAATTTTGACAACCCCCAATCCTTTAGTAAAATTTTGGATATAATTTCAGAACTTAATCATCTAAATGTGATAATAGGGGGAGATTTGAATTGTGTTTTAGATCCATATTTGGATAAATCAACAAAACAAAAAAGGACTAACATAAAATCTAAAACGAGTAAACTCCTAAATACATACATGAAAAATACTACTATAACAGATGTATGGAGGATCGCTAACCCAGTAGGTAGGGAATATTCATTTTATTAACAGTACATAAAACATATTCACGTATTGATTATTTCTTAGTGGACACAAAACTAATTCCATATACATATAATTCTAAATATCATAATAGTATTATTTCTGATCATTCCCCGTTAACTTTTTCTTTAAAATTAGAAGGAATGCCTGATAAAAATGCATTTTGGAGGTTTAACCCCCAAATTTTAAATAACTCACAAGGTTGTAAATATTTAAAAGAGCAGATGAGATTCTTCTTTGAGACAAATGATACACCAGATTTTCATCCTCCTTATTATGGGAAACTTTTAAGGCATTTATTAGAGGAAGTATAATCTCATATCAAGCTTTCCAAAATAAAAAGAATAATACTGAACAATTTCAGTTAGAACAAGAAATTAGACAATTAGATTTAGAAAATGCCAAAGAACCAACTATAGATAAACATAATAAGATAATAATACTAAAATATAAATTAAATAAAATTTTATCGGCCAGAATAATAAGATTATTTCAAATTACAAAACAAGAAAATTTTGAATTTGGTGATAAACCACATAAACTCTTAGCACGCCAACTGAAAAAACGGGAAACAGAAAATACAATTACTAAAATTAAATCAGACAAAGGGGAATTACTAACACTACCTAAAGATATTAATAAAAGATTTGCTCAATTTTTATCTAAACTTATATACATCGAAAACCTCTGCAAATAATATTCAAATTACAAATTTCTTAGATAAGTGTAATCTTCCAAAATTAAATATGGCGGAACAAGAGGGATTAGGAGCTCAGATTACACTACAGGAAATAGAAGAAACAATTAGTTTGTTGAATAATGGCAAAACGCCAGGACCAGATGGCTTTAGTAATGAATTCTATAAAAGATTCTACGAGATAATTTCTCCACGGTTGCAAGGTTTATATATATACGCTTTTAAAGAAAATAAACTACCAGAAACACTGAGTCAACTTATACCAAAAAAGGATAAAGATCTAGAAGACCCAGGCTCATATAGAGCTATTGCACTCCTAAATACAGAACAAAAAATATTAACAAAGACCCTGGCGAGAAGATTGAGTAAATATGTTAGTAAACTAATAAATCCGGACCTAACAGGGTTCATACCAAAGAGATACTCATTTAACAATTTGAGACGGCTGTCTAATATAATGTACTCACATAATACTGAAGAAGAACTAGCAATTATTTCATTGGATGCATAAAAAGCTTTCAATCAAGTAGGTTGGCAATATTTATTCAAAGTATTGCAAAAATTTAACATGGGAGATAATTTTATTTCATGGGTAAATTTATTATATGATAAGCCGATGGCTAGAATACTGACTAATAATATATTATCCCAGAAATTCCAATTAGCAAGGGGCAATAGGGAGGGGTGCGCGTTATCGCCCCTGCTATTTGCAGTAGTGATAGAGCCTTTAGCTGAAAGTATAAGAAGCCATCCGAATATTCATGGGTATATTACCAAACACTCAAATAATAAAATTTCATTATATGCAGACGACATATTATTATATATTACAAATTCGCAAATTAGCATACCAAATATACTAAATTTAATAGAGGAATTTGGTTCTTTTTCAGGATATAGAATAAATTGGAACAAAAGCGAAATTATGACGACAAAACCTCAAGAGTCGACACATCTGTTGAAATTCCCTTTTAGAATTACAACAGAAGAATTTAAGTATTTGGACATCCAAATTACTAGGAACTATAAATCATTACTCAACGCAAACTATATGCCTTTATTAACTAAATTAAATGGGTTGATTAAATTTTGGAAGACACTGCCGATGTCTTTAATAGGCAGAATAAACAATCAATACCAATATTCCTACCTCAAAAATTATTTAAAAAATTAGATTCTGATATTATAAATTTCATATGGGATTATAAATCACACAGAATTAAAAAACAACACTTGTGTAAATCTAAAGAATCACGGGTACTGAATCTCCCTAACTTGTTGTATTATTATTGGGCAGTGAATATTAAAAATATAATCTGCTGGTTGGACAGTTCTGCCCAACAGGTAGATTGGATAAGAATGGAGAAAGAGGATTGTTCCCCTTATAATATCGGAGCAATCCTTATTTCCCCGATAAAACTGAACAGTATAATTTACAAGAATAATCCAATTATTCATAGTATAATACGAATTTGGAAACAAATAAAATTAACTTTAAAATTAAGAAAATTATCGCTTCTTTCTCCAATAGCTAATAATCCCTCATTCAAACCATCCATTATTGATAAAACGTTTATCCATTGGGAAAGAATAGGAATTAAAACGATGGGAGATATGTATGAAATGGGAACATTGTTATCATTCCAACAACTACAAATAAAATATAATTTGAAAAGTAATCAATATTTCAAATACCTTCAAATTCAAGATTATTTGAAAAAATACATACAAGGATATCGAACTTCAACCCCAGATTTATTGGAGGAAGGAATGAATAAAAAGGCAGAATCAAGCAATTTAATATCTTACTTATATAATATAATTCTAAATATAGAAACACCAAGGACAGAGGCAATTAGAAGAGACTGGGAACAAGAGTTATTGATAAAAATTCCGAACAATAGATGGGATAAAAATTTATTATATGTAAACAGATGTTCAATGAATGTAAGAAATAACCTAATTCAATTTAATATTTTACATAATTATATTATTTGAAAACAAGACTGAATAAAATATTTTCAAATGTTTCCCCCATCTGCGACAAATGTTCAACTCAAAATGCCACTATAGCACATTCCTTTGTCTCTTGTACAAAACTGTATAAATTTTGGAATGAAAGTTTTGGAATTTTTACAAAACTATTTAACACAAAATTGAACCCCAATACAGAATTGATTATCTTTGGATCAATGGAAGAGGGAAGTAAACTAACTATATTCCAAGAAGCTTTTCTTAATTATGGTCTAATAACAGCAAAAAAACTTATACTTAATTTTTGGAAAAACGCACCTACATTCAAAATGTGGATCTCAAACATGTCTGAAACGCTACATCTTGAAGAAATGAGATTCCTCCTACTAGGCAAAGTAGACCAATTCTTAAAGATTTGGTCTCCTTTTATCAACTTTTTACAAGCATATGGTGCAACATAACATAACCTTAAAAATTAAATGGTTTAGAAGTGGGTGACGGATGGGCAAAAATACGAGTTAGGTTGATCTCTCCTAATCTCTCTTTTCTTTACTTTTTCCTTTTCTTTCAAACTTTTAACTTATCATCTCTGTCCTTTATTTCTTTTGGTTTCTGTTTCTACTCGCTTGTTTATCTATTCTGACACTCTTTATTTATT
Organism: Okamejei kenojei; assembly: GCA_035221665.1. Taxonomy (NCBI): domain Eukaryota; kingdom Metazoa; phylum Chordata; class Chondrichthyes; order Rajiformes; family Rajidae; genus Okamejei; species Okamejei kenojei. Next base: position 59,014,925 of record CM069133.1, on the reverse strand, counting down.
TTTTCTCTCACTGTTCTTTTATTATTGAAGCAAAAGTATGAAGTTGCACAAGAATGAAAATATGTATTTATGTATTAGGTACTTAAGTACCAGACTATTGTACTTACTTCTAACAAAAATAAAAAATAAAACATAAAAAATTAGCAGATGTATGATTTTAAGAGTTTCTGCAAATGACCTTCCAAGTAGCACACCATTCCGACATGCATTTATTTCCGTTTCTTGATGTGGGTCAAGATCTTGGACTTCTCTTCCTAAAATCACAAATCAACTCACTACAAGAATAACACAAATGTCCAATAAATATTGAGTTTATTAGCAATGGTCATGCCATAAATACATGAAGAAATTGAATTTTACTTGGACTGGTGTGAAATGTTGTATTTTGGTAAGTTAAACCATGGCAGAATGTGCACAATAAATAGCAAGCCCCTGGAAAATGTTGTAGAACAGACAGAACAAGGATTATATGTACATAATTCGCTGAAAGAAGCAACACAGATGGACAGGGTGGTGAAGAAATTATTTGGCATGCTCATCATCATTGGTGAGAAGATTAAGTCAAGACTTGCATTGTCATGTTCCAACTGTACAAGGCGTTGGTGAGACCGCACTTGGTTTATTGTGAGCAGTTCATAAGAATGTTACCAGGGTTGTTGTTCTTACCAAGATTGGAAGGTAGTTTTTATATGAAGACTCTTGATAGGCTGGGGCTCATTTCCTGAGATGATAGGAGGCTGATTCTTAGGCCCCCTTCAGTCATGGTGACCATGGCTGTCTCCAGGGTGCTATCCCCTATACGGAGGATGCCTGTGCATGACTTTATTTAACGTGGGGAGACTGGTGCACTGACAGCCACCCCACGGTCCTTGTCAAATCTGGATCAGGATCCAGTGGCATGGAGTCCAAGACGACCGGAGACCCTTTTCTGCTGCAGCTGTTCCCAGCTGTTGTGATGCTCCACTACGGTCAGCCATCATCCTCCGCCTGTTCACCGTTGAGGTCTTGGTTGGATTGCTCTTTGTCAGAGACCTCCCCCTCGACCTTACCGCCATGGGTGGCCCTACCAGGAGCATAGCTCCAGACGACATCACTCTCAGGATCTCCGGCCCACACAAGCTTCCTAGACAATAGACAATGGACAATAGGTGCAGGAGTAGGCCATTCAGCCCTTCGAGCCAGCACCGCCATTCAATGTGATCATGGCTGATCATCCCCAATCAGTACCCGTTCCTGCCTTCTCCCCATATCCCCTGACTCCGCTATTTTTAAGAGCCCTTTCTAGCTCTCTCTTGAAAGCATCCAGAAAACCTGCCTCCACCGCCCTCTGAGGCAGATAATTCCACAGACTCACCACTCTCTGTGAGAAACAGTGTTTCCTCGTCTCTGTTCTAAATGGCTTACTCCTTATGCTTAAACTGTGGCCCCCGGTTCTGGACTCCCCCAACATCGGGAACATGTTTCCTGCCTCTAGCGTGTCCAAGCCCTTAACAATCTTATATGTTTCAATGAGATCCCTCTCATCCTTCTAAACTCCAGAGTGTACAAGCCCAGCTGCTCCATTCACTCAGCATATTACAGCACTGCCATCCAGGGAATTAACCTTGTAAACCTACGATGCACTCCCTCAATAGCAATAATGTCCTTCCTTAAATTAGGGGACCAAAGCTGCACACAATACTCCAGGTGTGGTCTCACTAGGGTGCTGTACAACTGCAGAAAGACCTCTTTGCTCCTATATTTGATTCCTCTTTTTATAAAGGCCAACATGCCATTCACTTCTTCACTGCCTACTGTACCTGAATGCTTACTTTCATAGACTGATGAACAAGGACCCCCAGATCCCGTTGTACTTCCCCTTTTCCCAACTTGACGCCATTTAGATCCACCACAACAAGGTGACAATCCACGGAGAAGGCTGATAGAGGTTTATAAAATAATGAGAGGCATATATAAGGTGAATGACCATATTCTTCCCCAGAGTAAGGGAGTCTAAGACCAGAGGACATAAATTTAAGGTGAGATTTAATGAGATTCACATACACATAGAGCTCATGTGTATGTGAATGAGCTCCAAAGAAAGAGTTATATGTAGGTACAATTATAACATTCAAAAGACATTTGGACAGGTACATGGTTTTGAGGCATATGCCCCAAACAGACGAATAGGATTGGTGCAACAGCCAAATTGGTCACCATGGATGAGTTGGGCCGAAGGGTCAGCTTCCACGTTATATAATTTTAAATGCATCCAAGAGATGGAAACCAAAGAGAGATGAGCATTAAAGACATGGAGAGATTCTGCTTACTATTTTATCACATAGGAATCACCCCTCGACTTCATCTTTGAGAGTGTTGTAAATTAAATGGAGCATAAGCTGACAAGATAATACATCTCATTAAGATGCAGTCCTTGCGCCTTGAAAACAGCATTAAATCAAACAAAAAGCCTGAAAAAAGCCTGAGAGTAAGGCTACAAGGTAGAAGTTTGCTCTAAATTGGAACCACAAGTCCCTTTCGGGACCTGTGCAGGAAACAGAATGTATTCACTTTTAGACATTGGCTCTCTGCTCAGAATCTCTGCTTAGTTATTAACTCGTTCAAGGAAAATGATGAAATCTGCAGCACAAATTGCAAAGCAGATTGTTTCAGTATTGAACCAGCTGCTTTATTGCAGATGGTGGTTATGGCACACCATTCTATTGCAGCACAAAGGAAATTATAGATCCCAGGTAATGTTACTTGTGTACATGAAAATAAAAATGCGCTGTTCGTTTCCCCAGATCCCATTCACAGTTGACCTAAAAGATGAAAGCAGAGCACTTCATCAATGTAGAAAACCAGAAATAGGTGAATGAGAAAATTCATGCAGATTAAACATGTTTCTTCTTAAACAGTTCTTTGGGCATGAGGATGACTTACTATATTTCCATTTCTGCAGCCTCGGAGATAACTGATGTCTCGTCTTCTCCACAGATTCGGTAGTTGTCGGATGTTTAGAATGGGTGCTAAGTTGTGAGGTGGTGCACTCTTCCACAGATGCACTGAGTTTCTGTAGCTCCCAAGGTACAAGGATTCTCAATTGCATCCCAAATGCTCCTGCTGACAGAGCTGCTGCTCCACTTCGACAGATAATGGACAGTTTCCCAAAGTTCAGTGGGGATGATCCATATTTTCAAGGCAGTTATGAGCATATTTTTGAACAATTTCCTCAATCAGATGGTGATATCTTCTCATGACCAAGCTCAGAATAAAGAGTCCACTGTCAGGAATACGGAATACAGGAATACACTGTCGGGAACACTGACCTTGATTCACTTATACTTTCAGTTAATTTGGCAAACTTTGCAGAGGTATCTGCCATAGAGAGTCCAGATTGCATAAGTTTATAGGAGGACAGTGATCACTGTTGCCTAGTACGCCATGAGCTTTTGATCTTCAATCAACCTTTATCCCCAACTAACCAGTATTGAGCATTAATATACATATGCTGAACAAAATTATTATTATTTGTTTTTAATATTATTTTTATTAGAAGCAATTGTACAAGAATAAAACAGTCAGCATGTAAAATTATACAATTATTGTACAGCTTCAATTTTGAGCATTTAACCTGAAAATGAGGGAAAAGAAGAAAGAAAGAACAAGAGAGGGAGAAAGTGAAATGTGAAAAGATATGACCCCTAGACTATCAAAGTAGTGTGGCCAAAGAGTGAGTCAAGATATAAGAGAGGAAAAGGGAAAAAAAAAGAAAAAAGGAAAAAAGTGGAGATATATCTGCCCCTCGTCCCCACCCACCTCATCCAGCCCATAATTGGATTTAAATCCAAATTTGTGTTGCGTCATACTATCCTTGTAAGAATTCAGTAAAGGTTGTCCATGTCTTGAAAAATTGCTCTAGTTTTTCTGCCAAAACAAGACTAATATTTTCCAAATGTAGTGTCTCGGACACATTTGTAATCCACATCTTTCCAGTAGGGACTGATGTGCGTTTCCAAAATTTAAGTATTAGTTATTTTGCTGTTATCAAGCCATAATTATGGAAACGTCTTTGAAATAATGTTAGCTCAGAACAGACGTCTGACATACCTAGAGTAATCAATTCAGTGTCGGGGTCCAATTTTATTTTAAGTATTTTAGAAAAAAAATCAAAAATCCCCTCCAGAAATTATGTAACTTTATACAGGAGGCAAAAGAATGAGTTATGGTTGCTTCCTGAAGGAGACATTTATCACAACTGAACAAAATTATACAGTCGTACAGTCCTATTTCAGTCCACTGTCCCTGTACCAACCATGAAGCACACATTTATATTGGTCAAATGTAATTCTTACCATATTCCCCTCAAATCTCCCCAGATTCTACCGGTCGCCTGTAAATGATGAGAAATTGACAATTGTCAGTTTAAACTATACGTGCTTAGAGGAAGCCAGAGTACCTGAAGAAAACCCAATCTGTCACAGGGATAATGTACAAACCCCACAAAGACAACAGTAGTAATTCAGGATTGAACTCTGCTCCCTGGAATTGTGAAGAAGGAACTCTACCAGCTGCTTAATTGTTTCTTAATGTCTTCACATTTAGTGACATACAAGGGTGAAAGGTTATCCCACAGCAAAGAAGGCCCAGGCAAAGGTCTGTGAACATTAGAACTCTGAATATAAATGGCCACCCCATGTTATGAAAGATTACTGGCATGAACAGCATTCTGCATATCAGAACAATAGCTGACGTTGACGGTATCACTATCGTGAGAGACCATGCAAACCAGGGCTGTTTCCATGGAATATAAATGGTTAAAAGATGCATTTTTCTAAGGGACAAAGAGGAAACTGACCAGGTGGTAGTGCACAATTTGGATACACCATTTAAAAATCCTCACAAGAATAACATTAGAAACTCTTCCGTATTCACAGGGTGACCGAAAATTAGAAATCAATGGTCATTGTTGGTTTTAAATCTGGGATTGAGAGGCTTCAGTTGGCTGAAGATATTAAAAATATAAGGGGCAAAGCCTTGTATATGGATTCAGGTAGCAAGACAGTCACAGAATATTGAATGGTGGTAGAGGCTGAAGGGGCAAAATCCATTATTCTGTTCCTCTCCCATTCTATTTTCCTGTCATTGCCTTTGATGAACATGAAAAATAAATCAGCTGCATCCGCTCCATATCAGACAGCAAGAAGAGAAAATATGTTCAGCATTAGCATTTAGCTTTACATTATGTGTGTACTGTGAGGGATTGATATGCCTAAACTTCACCATAGAATCATGGACTCATAAACTATAGAAGGTAGTAATTCAGCCCATCATACTATCCATGTTCAAGAAGGAACTGCAGATGCTGGAAAATGGAAGGTAGACAAAAATGCTGGAGAAACTCAGTGGGTGAGGCAGCATCTATGGAGCGAAGGAAATAGGCAACGTTTCAGGTGGAAATGCTTCTTCCGACTATCCAATTAGTCCCACTCCCCTGCTCATTCTTCAATCTATGGTGAAATATTTATCTATGATGAACCCTGCTTCTTTTCCAATTCTTTTGAGACAGGGAACAGAAATACATTGTGCCTGTTCTTTTGAAGTGCCGAGCATTTGCAATCCAAGCCACCATCTGCAATGCATAGATAAACAATTAGGGCAGTGACCAGTGAAAAGAAATAAATGCAAATGCTTTCAAGTAAGCTCACTTGTCATGTAAAATAGATGACTTAGTCTGTCGTTTGCATATATTTGAAATCACAAGCAATCGAGGAGTAATGAAATGAAACTCAGAGTTGGCTGTTGCATGGTAAAGCGATGAATGGCAATTTAAATCATTCAACTTAGAGAACAGAGTGTTCCTGCAAGTAGACCTGCTGCTCACACTTCCAGCATTCTGCATTCAATCCTGGCCTCTTGTGCTGTGTCTGCAGTTCACACATTTTTCCTGTGGCCACGTGCTCCAGTTTCCAAGGTCTATGAGTTGGGAGGTTAATTGGTATTGGAAAAAAATGGTATTGGTGTGGGATTAATGTAGATGGGTTTTCAACGAGGTGAAATGAAGGGTCTATTTCTCTGCTGTGCAATACTTATAGTTCCTTGTTTTGAATAGTGAATTCCTTTACTCATTGTATCAGTCAAAGATGGTTCCAAATAATGAAATCTAGGAATTCTACTCTCTGCTCAGAATTGGAAATAAAAGAAAATACTGCGGTTCCAAAATCCAAATGTATTTTTGCTCAAGGTTCCAGGATCTGCAGTCCATTCTGTCTCCAAAATCCAACTGTTTGACACTGTATGGATGCTCTGGGCACTGATAAACATTTATAAGATGAGTTGTGCTGCCGACCATTTTGGGAAAGCAGCTGGTATCTATGACATGAAAATAGAAAATGGTCAACAGGTCAGGCCGCCTCTGTGGAAAATCAAATAGTTAACATTTTTATTCAAAGCCTGAACATCAGGACTTCAGTGGCAGGCTTTTGTTTCTTGAAAGGATGCAAATTAGCCAGAATAATATTGACACATTGACAATAAAGTCACAGAATCAGGCCATTCAGCCAATTATGTACTTTGCTAGCCACAAAAAGAGAAGAAATTGGACAAATTGGTCCACATTTCTTGGTCTATAGTCATCAAGGTTATAAAACATTTGGGCAATTTTAAATATGATGATTGCTTTTCTCCCAAACATTCTTCCAGACAGTGTCTCCAAATCCTCACCACTCTTTGGTTGATAATATTTCCTCAATTCTCCTCTAATTTCAGTACCTATTTTCTTAAATCTATTTTCACGAGCGACATCTCTACTAAGGGGTAAAAAAGGAATTCTTCCTTTCTTACCTCACTGTCAGACTATTGCAATTCCAGAAATGGTTTAAAGAAGGGTCTCAACCTGAAACATCACCCATTCCTTCTCTCCAGAGATACTGCCTGTCCTGCTGAGTTACTCCAATTTTTTGTTTCTATCATTGCAATGTCAATCGCATTCATCCAATTTTATACCAACGTTGCCAGTTTCAATGATGTAGCAAATTAAAATTGTTCATCATATATCGAGGATCCATAATCTGATGTCTCATCCACCAGAGCCATTCAGTGGGCTCACTAATTAGATAGATTAGACTCACAATTTATATCCCAGGATGGAAATGTCATGCGAGAATAACTTTAAGGTGAGAGGTACAAAGTTTAAAGATATGCGGGGCAATTTGTTTACACTTACAAGAGTTGCATTTAAGAGGCTTTTAGAAAGGCATGTGAATATGCAGCAATACGGATCATGTGCAAGTTTAGGAGATTAGTTTGACCTGCAATCACGTTCACGCCAAACACTGTGGGCTGAAGGGCCTGTTCCTGTGTTGCACTGTTCTACTTTTGACGTTTAATAACTAACAGGGTAATTCCTGATGGAGCTTGATCAAGTAAAGTTTGGTGCTTCCAGAATTCTTCAGAGTTTGTATTGTAGGTAGGGAAGAATATGCCAGAAGCTTAATTAGTCTTTTTCTTTAAACTTATGCAATATTTAATTGTTCCCTGACATTAGTCCTTTATTAGTCAATACAGTCAGGGCGCAATTTGACTGGGAGGATGAGGAGAGGACGCACACAGAGCAAGCAGTGACTCCTGCTGGAGAAAGGAGGATGAGTTGGGAGAAGGAGGACTCCCTGTAGAAGAGTGTTTGCACCCAGGGCATCATGACAAAAAAATTAAACACAGCCACTCATGTTTCATCCTGAAGCAATGTACTTTGAAATGTTTGAGAGTTTGTTGCACAGCACAGTTGTCCTGTGGCAGCAGGACCTGATACTGTAGTCCTACCCCTCAAAGCCTTTGCAGTCTCACCAGACTTTGATGTGTCTCTTAGAATGTACTCCTGCACTTTGTAATATAGTTGTTGACAGAGTTAGCTCGCACTGGAATCTCCTTACACTGGAAGATCAATAGGTTTCTGGCAGGCAGAGTAATTCAATCTTAGTATGCATTTGGATACAATCCACAGATCACCAGGTCCTCTGTTATGCCCCTTCTCCGGGTAAAGCTTGATAACAAATGATGCATCCTATTCCATACCTTTTTGGCAAACATCAAGTCCAAAGGAAGTTGACGATTGTCACATCTGCAGCACATCTCAAGACCAGTGACTATTTACTTCAGCTGCACCTTCAACACTGTAATTCCAACCAAATACAGCTCCAAACCCCCAAACCTGTGACTCTGCAACCTCGTCTGCAACAGGATCCTTGACATTCTGACCCATAGTCTACAATCAGTAATTCTTATTCTTCTTAGGCCCCCTTCGGTCATGGCTGACCATGGGTGTCTCCAGGGTACTAGTTCCCTATATGGAGAGTGCCTGTGCATGACCTTGTTTAACGTAGGGAGACTGGAGCCCAGACAGCCACCCGACAGTCCTTGACAGATCTGGGTCAGGATCCAGTGGCATGGAGTCCAAGATGACCGGAGACCCTTTTCTGCTGCAGTCTTCATCCGCCTTTCCAGCCGTTGTGACGTTCCACTAAAGTCAGCCATCGGTCTCCGCCTGTTCCACCATTAAGGTCTTGGTTGAATTGCTCTTTGTCAGAGACCCCCCCCCCCCCTCCTCCCTCGACCTCACCACCATGGGTGGCATAGCTCCAGATGGCATCGCTCTCAGGATCTCGGGTCCACACAAGCTTCTCCACCACGACCAGTTGACAATCCACGGAGAAGTAAGGATACACAACAAAACATCCTCCACGATAATTCTCAACACCAGTGCCCCACTTGGATGCATTGGCAGCCCCATGCTAAAGTCCCTGTACACTCACAACTGCGCAGCCAAATTCTGTGCTGACTCCATTTACACGTTTATAGATGATTCTACCACTGTAGTGGGTCTGAAATGGAACAATGAAGAGGCATATTGGAAAAGATAGAAAGTTTAGTAGTATGGTTTCAAGACAACAACCTCTACCTCAATTTTAGCAAAATGAAAGAGCTGATCAACTTCAGGAAGCAGGATTGATTGAGTCCCCAATTTTAATGATAATTTTCCTGACTATCTCTCACACTAATGTCTTGCTTTTTACAGTCCTTTTTTAATGTCCTACAAAATGTATGTGCCATTTATATTTTGCCAGGTTATATGCGCCTGTGATGCTGCTGCAAGCAGGCTTTTCATTGTACCTGTATCTTACTTCTATCTGGACCATGGCAATAAACTCAACGTGACGTAACTTGGTTTGACTTTAGCTCAGCACATAGTGACACTTGTTGCATAGTCCACTCCATGCACAACCTGTTGCAGCTACACAAAGGTGTCCATCAGGATGAGGGCTATATATAACCATATATAACAATTACAGCACGGAGACAGGCCCTCTCGGCCCTTCCAGTCCGTGCCGACCATTTGTTTTCCCCTACTCCCATCTACCTGCACTCAGACCATACCCCTCCATTCCCTTCACGTCCATATACCTATCCACTTTACTTTTAAATGTTAAAATCGATCCTGCCTCCACCACCCTCTGAGTAAAGAAGTTCCCCCTCACGTTACCCCTAAACTTCTGTCCCTTAATTCTCATGTCATGCCCTCTTGTTTGAATCTTCCCTACCCTCAATGGGAAAAGCTTATCCACGTCAACTCTGTCTATCCCTTTCATCATTTTAAAGACCTCAATCAAGTCCCCCCTTAACCTTCTGCACTCCAAAGAATAAAGACCTAACTTGTTCAACCTTTCTCTGTAACATAGTTGCTGGAACCCTGGCAACATTCTAGTAAATCTCCTCTGTACTCTCTATTTTGTTGACATCCTTCCTATAACTAGGCGACCAAAATTGTACACCATACTCCAGAATTGGTCCTACCAATGCCTTGTACAATTTTAACATTACTTCCCTACTCCTATATTCAATGCTCTGATTTATAAAGGCCAGCACACCAAAGGCTTTCTTTACCACCCTATCTACATGCGATTCCACCTTCAGGGAACTATGCACAGTTATTCCTAGATCCCTCTGTTCCACAGCATTCCTCAATTCACTACCATTTACCATGTACGTCCTATTTTGATTTGTCCTGCCAAGATGTAGCACTTCACACTTATCAGCATTAAACTCCATCTGCCATCTTTCAGCCCACTTTTCCAAATGGCCCAAATCTCTCTGTAGACTTTGAGAATCTACTTCATTATCCACAATACCACCTATCTTAGTATCATCTGCATACTTACTTATCCAATTTTCCACCCCATCATCCAGATCATTGATGTACATGACAAACAACAGTGGACCCAACACAGATCCCTGAGGCACCCCACTGGTCACCGGCTTCCAACCTGACAAACAGCCATCCACCATTACTCTCTGACATCTCCCATTCAGCCACTGTTGAATCCATCTTGCTACTCTGCCATTAACACCCAAAGATTGAACCTTCTGAACCAACCTTCCATGGGGAACCTTGTCAAAGGCCTTACTGAAATCCATATAGACAACATCCACTGCTTTACCCTCATCAATTTCCCTAGTTACCGCTTCAAAAAATTCAAGAAGGTTTGTCAAACATGACCTTCCAGGCACAAATCCATGTTGACTGTTCCTGATCAGACCCTGTTTATCCAGATGCTTATATATATTATCTCTAAGTATCCTTTCCATTAATTTGCCCACCACTGACGTCAAACTAATAGGTCTATAATTGCTAGGTTTATTCTTTGAACCCTTTTTAAACAATGGAACATGCGCAGTACGCCAATCCTCCGGCACTATTCCCGTTTCTAATGACATTTGAAATATTTCTGTCATAGCTCCTGCTATTTCTACACTAACTTCCCTCAATGTCCTAGGGAATATCCTGTCAGGACCTGGAGACTTATCCACCTTTATATTTTTCAAAAGTGTCAGTACTTCCTCCTCTTTGAATCTCATAGTTTCCATAGCTACTCTACTTTTTTCCCTTACCTCACAGAGTTCAATATCCTTCTCCTTGGTGAATACCGAAGAAAAGAAATTGTTCAATATCTCCACCATCTCTTTTGGCTCTGCAGATAGCTGTCCATTCTGGTTCTCTAATGGTCCAATTTTATCCCTCGTTATCCTTTTGCTATTAATATAGCTGTAGAAACCCTTTGGATTTACTTTCACCTTTCTTGCCAAAGCAACCTCATATCTTCTTTTAGCCTTCCTAATTTCTTTCTTAAGATTCTTTTTACATTCTTTATACTCCTCTAGCACCTCATTTACTCCATGCCTCCTATAATTATTGTAGATATCTCTCTTTTTTCGAAACAAGTGTCTAATATCCAGTGACTATTAATTTTCAGACATTGTTTAGGACGCACCTGCACCACACAACACATAAAACAGAGGAGAATGGGCAGCCTAGCCTGACTCCAGATTTGATGGAAAAGGTAGACATTAACAGGGGGGAAATGGAAATCTTTCCCATCAAATCTGGAGTCACAAGTGTAAAGAGTAACTCAGTGTGTCAGACAGTATCTCTGGAGAACATGGATGGGTGCCATTTCAGTTTGGGACCCTTCTTCAGACTGATTGTAGTGGGGGAAGAAAACTGGAAAAAGGGGGAGTACAAAGCCTGGGAAGTCATAGGTGGATACAGTAGAGGAGGATTTGATTGGCAAGATGGTGGACAAAAGGCAAGGGATGAATAGGAGCCAAAAGGGTGTAAGCTGAGGAGAGAAGAGGGATGAAATGTAATGCCAGTGATTCAGATGAAGGCGACATGAGAAGAAGATGAAGGAGGGCAGGATTTTGGGAGAGGTGGGTGCGCACCGGGCACGGAAAATAGAGGGAGATAAAAGGTGGCTTTGTTACCTAAAATTGGAGAATTCAATGTTAATATCATTGGATTGTAAGCTACCCAAGCTGAATATAAGATGCTGTTACTCCAGTTTGCGCATGGGAATGAAGGAGGCCCAGGACAGAGAGGTCGGTGTGGGAATGAGAAAGCTAGAATGGTTAGCAACCAGGAGATCCAGCAGACCTTGGCAGACTGAGTGCAGGTATTTGATAATTTGGCTACCTATTCTGCGCTTGGCTTCACCGATGTAACAGAAGCCGAATAGCAAAGGGCTTTTATTGTCATATGTACCAATTAAGGTACAGTGATATGCGAATGACCATATAGCCATACAAAATAAAAAGGAACAAGGCACACAACTACACAAAAGTTAACATAAACATCCACTACAGTGGATTCTCCACATTCCTCACAGTGATAGAAGGCAAAAAACTCCAAGCCCCTTCCTCTTTACTTCTCCCATAGTCGGGACAGTCAAAGGTGCCGCAACACAGCGGTTGAAGCTCCTGCATTGGGGCTATCGAAACTCCCGTGTCAGGGCGGTCGAAATTCCCATGGCTTGAAGATCCCAATGTCGGTCTCTGACCTGATGTAAGTCCACAAACACCCACAGTTGGAGCTCCAAGGTCAATCGCTGGCAAAGGGATCGCGGGCTCCGCGATGTTAAAGTCCCGTAGGCTCCCGTGGTGGAGCTCTCCCAAGTCGGCCTCCAGCAAAGGCCACCAATTCCTCGATGTTAAGCCCCAGTGTGGACGGAGATACGGTAGGGAAAAAAATCGCCTCAGCTCACACCCGTCCACCCGGAACCCGGCACCCGCTCCCGCCGCAGACCCTCTCCCTCCCTTCTCTCCTTCCCTTCCCTCCCTCCCTTCTCTCATTCCCTCCCACACACACATAACGCACAGACAACTAACACCCACACAACTAACACACACGCACACGTGCACACACACACAACTAAGTTAGGATGGGGTAGAAGCCCAAAGGGTAGGATGGGTTCTGAAGCCCTGACTTTAATGCCAGGACTGGTTTTTCGCCAATGGGTATTGGTTTTCAAGGATCTATTTATTTATTTATTTATTTTTCATTTCACAGCCACTAAAACAAGTGGTATTGTAACTATGTACTTTTCAGAGGTGGTCTACACATTTTGTTTGTTACTTGTAGGCTTACATGTGTGCAATTTTATATTAAAATGTAGCTTAGATCTGTTGTCTGGCACAACAGATTAACTCGCATGCACTTTTTAAGCGCACATTTTGATTTCTTTCCATTCTGCCACAAAGTTTATAATAGACTTTATTTATATTTCTATGATTCTACAGACCTTGGCAGGGAATCTGGGGCTCACCAAAATTGTTCCCAATTGGACTCCGCACCTCCTAAGGCCGGCCCTGACAGCAGCAGTGAGAACACGTTTATTAAAAAAAGATGACATCTCCGACTTCCAAGAACGCCTCATCCTGGAAGCAGATGTGGCGGAAGTGGAGAAATTGAGAGTAGGGGATGGCGTCTTTGCAAAAGGCAGGTTGGGAGGATGTGCAGTCCAGATAACTGTGGGAGTCAATGTATCTAAAGGAGACAGTCAGTCGATAATCAGTCTCCTGCGAGGCAGACAGAGCGAGTGGAGAGAGATGTCAGAGATAGCCCAAGTGAATTTGAGGGCAAGGTGGATGTAAGTAGTAAGTTTGATGTGTTTGTGGATATCTTTTTCCTGATATCCTCCCCACAGTCCATTTTCGAGAGATCATCCATCATGTGCATCTGCAATATTCTGTCAAATGCCTTCTTCTGGTTCAAGTTAACCAGGCAAGCATCCATTCCTCTGTCTCACATACAGGCAATGAAATCCCTGAGCAGTATAATGCTTTCAAAGACAATCCCGCGGGACATGCTATAAGCCTGGTCCATTTGGATCACATGTTTTTCTGTAAGGAGGTCTTCTTTTCACAACACATCTTTCCCTTCCTGGCTATGGTTTGTGTCCTCTCCACCCCCTCCCTGCCAGGCAGTACTCCAAGGGGAACAGCTGCTAAAACTCTAATGCAGAAAAACAATTAGATATTGCAGAAACCTTAAAGAGAAAATTAATAGAGTTTCTGGCACACTGCTCCCTGTCTACATTCAAACTCTGGAACTTGATTGGTGATGACCTTGAACATAATTATATAATCTACTTTAGACAGTGAGATGCATCACTAGTTTCTGGTGTCCTTTTACTTCCTCTCATCTTGCAGGGGGAGGAACAAGATGCCCTTCCTCATAGATGTCTGACATACTGCCAACTGGAAGCGCTATACAGTATGCTTCTTGCAGATCTGACCCCATCCAATCCAACAGTGTGAGGTACGATTTGACTACCATGTCATTACTTCTGGGAGTGTTATTCATATTGAGGGAATGAATGGAACTTGTCAGTTCAGTAGCTTGTCTGGATTCTCCCAATTGTTGTCATCGAAAATCTCCAAGATCAGATGTGTGCTCTGTTGGGTTTCTGTCAGCACACCATCACAGAAGGATCTGCTGATCCTCCACATGTCTCTCTATGAGGATGTTACTCACTTTTCCACTTTCTTATTATAAACAGATCTTCCGATGTGCCATGTGGGGGAACTGCTAGAGTCAGTTATTAAAGATGGGATAGCAGTACATTTGGTAAGTGGTGAAATCATTGGACAAAGTCAGTATGGATTTACGAAAGGTAAATCATGTCTGACGAATCTTATAGAATTTTTTGAGGATGTAACTAGTAGAGTGGATAAGGGAGAACCAGTGGATTTGCTATATCTAGACTTTCAGAAGGCTTTCGACAAGGTCCCACATAAGAGATTAGTATACAACCTTAAAGTACATGGTATTGGGGGTTCAGTATTGATCTGGATAGAGAACAGGCTGGCAGACAGGAAGCAAAGGGTAGGCGTAAACAGATCCTTTTCAAAATGCCAGGCAGTGACTAGTGGGGTACCGCAAGGCTCAGTGCTGGGACCCCAGCTAATTACAATATATATTAATGATTTGGACGAGGGAATTGAATGCAACATCTCCAAGTTTGCGGATGACACTAAGCTGGGGGGTAGTGTTAGGTGTGAGGAGGATGCTAGGAGGCTGCAAGGTGACTGGGATAGGCTGGGTGAGTGGGCAAATGCAGTATAATGTGGATAAATGTGAGGTTATCCACTTTGGTGGCAAAAACAGGAGGGTAGACTATTATCTGAATGGTGGTAAATTGGGAAAAGGGGGGGATGCAACGAGACCTGGGTGTCATGGTACACCAATCATTGAAAGTAGGTATGCAGGTGCAGCAGGCAGTGAAGAAAGAAAATGGTATGTTAGCATTCATAGCGAAAGGATTTGAGTATAGGAGCAGGGAGGTTCTACTGCAGTTGTACAGGGTTTTGGTGAGACCACACCTGAAGTATTGCGTACAGTTTTGGTCTCCAAATCTGAGAAAAGATTCTTGCCATAGAGGGGGTACAGAGAAGGTTCACCAGACTGATTCCTGGGATGTCAGGACTTTCATATGAGGAAAGACTGGATAGACTTGGCTTCTACTCGCTAGAATTTAGAAGGCTGAGAGGGGATCTTATAGAAACTTACATAATTCTTAAGGGGTTGAATAGGCTAGATGCAGGAAGATTGTTCCCAATGTTGGGGAGGTCCAGAACAAGGAGTCACAGTCTAAGGATAAGGGGGAATTCCTTTAGGACCGAGATGAGGAAAACATTTTTCACACAGAGAGTGGTGAATCTCTGGAATTCTCTGCCACTGAATGTAGTTGAGGCCAGTTCATTGGCTATATTTAAGAGGGAGTTAGATGTGGCCCTTGTGGCTAAAGGGATCAGGGGGTATGGACAGAAGGCAGGTACAGCATACTGAGTTGGATGATCAGCCATGATTATATTGAATGGCGGTGCAGGCTCGAAGGGCCGAATGGCCAACTCCTGCACTGATTTTCTATGTTTTTCTGTTTCTATGAACTTGCCTGGAAAGGGAATCCCAGCAAGCCAGGCCGCTGCGAGCCCCTAAAGTTCGTGAATCGGAGAGGAGGATGGAAGGAGTTGGCAACGGCGGTGAACGCTGGACCAAAGGCCCTGTAAGAAGAACTACAGTCTTACCGTCCATGCCCTCAAGATTGGCTGTGGGAGGTACCCCCAAGGACTGAAGAGGCAGGGCGGCGACAGCTGCAATGGATCTTAGTGGTCAGCAATAAATGGTGCCTAAGATACACATTTTGCACACAGAGTCATTGGGCTGTTTTGTACATTCTGTACTAATTGGGGGGTGGTGCTTAAGTGTGGTGATAGTCTTGCTGATCTGTATGCCAAAAAAAGTATTTCACTGTACCGTGGTACACGGGGTGATAAATAAACCATTCAACATTGAACAATTGAATATTGAACCATGGAACATTGAGGAGGTTATTCTAAGTCACATTTTAACACTGGTGAATTCAGTCTATTTTGCAATTGTAACTAATAGGACACTGAATAGATTAACCCACTAAAGTTTCACAAATTAATCTTTCCTACCTCCCCATTTCGGGAAAGAAACAAAGAAAACAAAAAGTCAATTGTTTTGGAAACTATTATAATGGAGACAGCAAATTTCAAATTGGGTAGACAACCCATCATGGTATTCTGGAGTACATTGAAGAAGTAATGTGTTCGGTCAATTGAGTCAAACTGATTGAAAGACAATACATAGATTTCCAGAATGCATTTCGTAAAATGTGATTTAAAATATAATTGTGGAAAATAAGATCTTGTATATGAGTTTGTATATTAACCTGAACTAGAAGAATATCTGGCATTCAGGAAGCAGAATAACAATAAATGAGCCTTAACACGTATGAAGATGGCAGACATAGATAAATTCTTTATTGACCAAAGGGTGAAAGATTATTGCAGAAATATGAAGTTGAGGATACAATCACTTAATTGTATGTCTATATATTCCCATTTCCCCTTCTCTCATCGGTATCACTGTCATATTGTAGGAGAGAATTTGATAAATAAATCTTGCACAATAATTATGAAGAAAGGGAACCTTGCGGATAAAACGTAGAAAAGGAGTTTCATAACCATGGTGACCTTAGATTTGTATTTAATGTGGTCGTTTCACTGCATAACATGTTCCATTTATTTTCAGTTGCTGTCAGAAAATCGCAAGAATATTGATTTTTAGCAGCAGGAATAATGGTAAGGCTAATAGTTCTCACTGTCAGAGGAGTGGAAAGGAGATGGCAATATCCAGCAACTGTGCATTCACAGTTAAACATGGAGATCAGGAAGTTCCTATCAGAATCTCCATATTCCTTCCAAAACTGCAGCTTTACCTCACAGGAGATGCCATGTATAGTGTCATATTAGTTTGATAATAGAAGTCCATAATTTTTTTTAAACCTAACAGCCACTCAGGTACGGAAAATTAACATTTACAAGTGTTACACACGTTAACTTGTAAATCAGAATGCTTTCCATTTCCTCTATTTTTAAATTCCCTCGTGACATTCTTTTTTCCTTCTTTTATCTTACATTCTATACCTGACGTGATGTTGAATCACTTATTTTTACTGACGCTTCCTGGCTCTGTCTCTGTGCAGCTCTGACTAAATCCTTCCACCTACTGAGCTAAACAAGTGGACAGCTGTTTGTGCAGCCCCTAATCCCTTGAAGATGGTGCACTCTAGGAAGATTCACTAGTCATATTAAATCCTATTGCAGAATCCTTCAAAGGTTCATGGACAGATGTGAGTCTAATTTGGAATAATCTCCGTCTCTGCCACATCTGCTCCCAAGAGGAGATTTTCCACTCCAGGACATCCAAGGTGTCTTCTCTCTTTAGTAAATGTGGATTCCCCCATGTTGTCAACGATGTATTCCTCACCATATCACTGCTGTATCCCTTAGTTCTGCTCTTACTTTCCCTACCCCCAGATGGAACAATGATATAATTCCCCTGGTGCCTACCTTTCACCCCATCAGCTTCCACATTTAACACATATTTCTATCACCTTCAATGTGATTCCATCACCAGTCACATTTTCCTATCCCCACCCCTTTCCACTTTCTTCAGAGACTGCTCCCTCCACAACTCCATGCTTCACTCATCCCTTCCTACCAAAATCACACCATCCCCAGGTACTGTCCTCTGCAACTACAAATATAACACCTGTCCGTATACCTCCTCCCTCACATCCATCCTGCGACCCCAGCATTCCTTCCAGAAGCTCAGTGCACATTGGCGAGACTAAGTGTAAATTCGGCAGCTGTTTCGCTGAACACACGAACTGCATCTACCCAAGCCTGCTGGATCTCCCGGTTGCTAAACATTTTCGCTCTCCTTCCCATTTCCATTCTGATCTTTCTGTCCCGAGCCAACTCCATTGCCAGAGCGAAGTCACATGCAAACTGGAGGAGCAGCATCTCATATTCCACTTGTGCAGCTCCAACCGGTACGAACATTGAATTCTTCAGTTTTGGGTAACTAACCTATATACATGCCATCCCCCTTCCCTCCCACTCACATTTTTCCTCCTTTCTTCCCTGTTCCCCACCTGGATGTGCAACCAGCTCTCCCTTTCTCCTGCCCTCTGCCCACATCCTTCCATTTATGTTCCTTCCTTTTGCTTCACATTTCGCAATTCTTTTATCCTTATCTCACATTTTTTGTCTTCTCATACTGGCCTTTGACCAACCATCTGCTAATTAAAATCCTCCTACACCTGTATCCACCTATCACTTACAAGAATTTCTCCTTCCTACCTTTCTTCCAGATTTCTACCCCCAACTACAATGTCTGAAGACTCAAAACATCACCTATCCCTTTTCTCCAGAGCTGCTTACTGACCTGCTGATTCATTCCAGATATTTGTGTCATTTTTTGTATACCAACATTGGCAGCTCCTGGTGTCTACATCTTATCAAGCCCACCCAGGGATGCCAAATTTTACACTTATACCAAGCCAATTAACCTACAAACCTGTACATCTTTGGAGTGTGCAGGGAAACCGAAGATCTCGGAGAAAACCCAAGCAGGTCATGGGGAGAATGTACAGACAGCACCCACAGTTGGGATAGAACGCGGGTCTCCGGCGCTTGAAGGGCTGTAAGGCAGCAACTCTACAGTTGCGCCACCATGCTGTCCCACCGTTCTTTCTAATTATACTTTTTTTTATTAATCACCATTGGTTAAAATAACTCAAAGATATATTTTGTACTTTCAAACAAGACTCATTAACCCCTTGGTCCCACAACTTTTAAAAACCACAATTTTTTATTTAGATGAACCATTCCAGATGAACCTGGCTGATGTAGCAAATTATTCCTCTAGAGAGATATTGGGGTTTACTTCTGCAATTGTTGGTCTCTGGGGAAATAGCTGTTAAGTGCCTGTCCCACATCAGCATAGTTGACACGCGGTCCTAGGAGGTCACTGTAACTTTCCTTCATGCTCGAGGGAAGTTCCCACAGACTCGTCATGCTGAATTTTTTTCCGCGAGTAAAAATTGGTCAGCATGATTCTTTTGAACTCGTAGTGCAGTGGAGTAGGGTCGCTATGTAGTGATAGACAGTCGAGGTAGCCTCCTTTGCTGACCAGACATTTTAATTGGCTCATTGGTGTTTTCAGAACCAAGGAAAACCGACCGGTAATGTTAAATGCCCGCTCAACTTTATTAAAAGTTGCCTGGCTTCTTAAAAGTGTCTCCAATCCTTCTTCCCCCCTCTCTCCCCCCCCCCCTCCCTACCCACCCCGCCTCTGCGCTCTCTAAAGGACTTACCTTACACTGTGCCAGCCGTCTTTTACCATCCTGTTCATCGCAGTTGTGAATTTCTGACAACGCTTTCCCAAACGGTGTCGGTGTTGGTGTCTGTGTGCGCGCACGTTGATGGTCGATCCAGCTCACGGTTTCATCGCTGACGGTCGATCCAGCTCGAGGTTTTTCAGGCGAGTGCCCTTGTGCTTGAAGGTCGAAGACAGTTGCTGAAAAGACGCGTTAGTGGGACAGGCCCTTTAGGCATCTCATAAAGCAACTTTTGATACATTCTTTACATATCATCCAGATATTACTTGGTGCATTACAGCCCATTTGCTGTTCAGCTTATAGGCTGTCTATCCACCCCTTTTCCATACGAGTATGTGTTTCTTTAATTTTTCAAAATCTTGCTTACGTTGTTTCATAATTACCTCAACCATCCATTTTTTATTATGCTTGCAATGATTTTGTTATCTCCTAGGCCGTTGTATAATAACTACCTGACATCAAGTAATTGTGACTGAGAGTAAGATCTCATACATTAATCAATTTAATTGACATTCAAATGTATGGTTGGAAAGTATTCAGAGGGGGCCGAAATTTAGGGGCCAACTCCATTGCCAGAATGAAGCCACATTTTAAACAAAATCACCTCCAGGTAAACAGGTTACACCAGCTTTTAGATTTTACAGTCTGTTAAAGTTAGAGGGGAACACTCCAGGCTGAGGTTTCAAATTATAGATCTGAAAGCGTTTCTGCGGACATTCAAGTTCATTTAGTGGCAATCATTATAGACCAAGGTTTCCAATGCAGTTAGCGAAGGTCATTACAGGCCATGGTTTCCAATACAAAGTCATTGGAGATCATTATAGGCCATAGTTTCCAATACAAAGTTAGTGGAGATCGTTACAGGCCATGGTTTCCAATCATAGAACTGAACACGTTCATGTGAAGCCGTTCAAATGCAAGTGACCTGATGGTATTGAGCCAATTTCCCAGCTTTAGTCTGAAAGCTCGTTGATTCTGTGTACAAGTATTAATACAGCTATTATTGTAAATGTGATGAGATTTTTTTCTCCCACTAACATTTCAGGGAGTGAATTCTAAACTCTCACCAGTCAGATGGATAAATATTTTTTCCTTTGCGTCCCCAAATTTAACTTGTTTCTGTTACCCTGAATTCGATCAACTTGATTCCAAGGTTATTACTGCCCAAAGTCTTTTTACCATCTTCTCATTCAATTCTCCAGATTTTAGTTTCTTTGACACTGATTTTGTCTTGAGAAATGCAGGACAGGCCTGTAATGATTTCAAGCAAGTTTGAAAAATTCAGATGGCTGTCATGGTGTATAATTGCACATACATATCAATTCACACCATGAAGGCCTCCTCCAGGCAAGTGGAAAAAAAGTACTCATTGAAAGTGTGAAGCTGTATAACCAGAGGGTGGATTAAACCAATTTAAATCCCAGTGGGGAGCTTTGTACACTTATAGGCTTGTTAGCCCTGGCAGGGATTTCTATCCATTGGTATTAATCCGGTGTGTCTCACTGACCACCATCCAGAATTTATGACATGAATTGCTGTCTTCTGAAAACCACACACAAGAAAAACAAATATAGAGGTTATACAGTATATGTGAAACTGAAGTTAATATGCTGGAGTCTCCATTGTGGAGCATTCAGGAAATTATTCCCAAAATGCACTTGAAATCATGGTCGCTGGTTGTTATATTTGAAGGTGTATTAATGTATTTTCATAATCATGAGCAAAAAAATCTTCCATAAGCAAGTGTGATTGGGCCCAGAGAACTGACTCACCTTTATTCACCATTTGGTTCAAAAAGTATTTCCCTGATGCAATTTTGAATGGTGTGGTAGCTGACGGATATAGTGTTGTCAACAAGTAATGTAAATTAAGAGTATTCATTTCTTTATCTGCATTAAAAATGATTCTAAATCAGTGAAATTGACATATGAAATCAATATTGAGTAATTTAATAGTTTGATTACAAACTAATCAGTTTTTTGGTACATTAAATACTTTTGAAATTAACTTTCATAACTTACCTGTTGGTGCCTGTACATCCAAGAAACCAGCAATTTGAAGAGAGTTTTTGAAGCTCTGCATTCAACAAAATCACATTATTTTTGATGTGGCATATAGGCAGATCTTCGGCATAGTTTGATCCTGGAAATATCAGTCCTGAACAAGTATAACAGATCATGGAGTAGGTAAGTTCTTCCATGTGCTATCTTGTCAGTAATTCAGTTACATTTAACATGGTCATAAGATCATAAGGTCAAAAGAAAAGGAGTAGAATTAGGCAATTCGGCCCATCAGGTCTACTCCACCATTTAATAGTAAGATTAAACGAGCTTACCAGTTTGAAGTTTGATCTTTATTTTATGAGGAGTCGAGTTGAGGGACTACGTGAATAGAAGCCCGTACAGCCGTTGGTGCGTCAATCTTCAAAGCAGCGGAATGAATTCACAGCTAACAATGACCGAAGTATAACGGTAAGATGATAAAACTAGAACTACCAGATGAGATCTATGAGGGTGGGAGCGGAGGGCACGTAGTCCCACAACTCGACTCCTCATAAAATAAAGATCAAACTTCAAACTGGTAAGTTCTCGTTTAATCTTACTATTTTACTTCGGAGTCACGTGAGTGACTACGTGAAGACTTCAAAGCACTGTGAATTCACGCCGCAAACTCAAATCCGACGTTCACACTGCCTGGATTGACTCAAAAGTCGTTAACAATCAACCCTGCATCAGTAATACATTTGTTAAATGAAATAACAGTTTATTTACAAACAAATCATAACAAACCCCTCTAACTCAGGGGAAAAATGTAACAGTACTGACACCAGAATCAGCAAACACCCCGAGCCTTGAAATCGGCTTGTGATAAAACCTCTGAAAAGTTAGCTCACTGGACCATCCTGCGGCCGCGAGGACCTTGAAATCGTTTGCACCGACACCTTACTGTGTGGTTTTTTGTGACTAATAAACAAAGCCAACTCTGTTCCTCTCAGAGGTTTAGTAATCTCAATGTAACGAGATAAATGTGAGACTATACAGAAGCGATCATCTGCGGGGTATGCTGAAAACACAATCTTACATCCTGTCATGCCTCTTTTATTATGTTTAAGCAAATCATAGACATAAAATATAATGGCATCAGCCGACACATGCATTCTATCTAGCCGTAGCTTTTGCAACATTTATACACGTTGAGCTGAAACCAATGCCATAAGCATGACCACCTTCATAGATAATTTGTCTACTGATAGGCTTGTAACCGTAGCCCACAGGAGAAGAGCCATAAAAACCTCACTCACATTCCAAATACCGGCATACCTGGGTTTAGGAGGATTAAAATTGAAAAATTCCCTTCATGAATCGTGAAACTAATGGATGTGTCCCTACTGTATGCAATTCTGCATTCATAGGTAAATAAGAAGACAGAGCACTTCTGGCTGAATTAATCGCACTGTAACTTAATTTTTTTTTTTTTTGGTCAAAATAAAGAGTTGACAAACTCCAATACATCCGTGATCATGGCAGTGTGATATACAATATCCTGCTGTAGGCAGAATTGCTCCCACTTCCTTATATAGGTGATATATTGCTGCTGTGTACTATCCCTGCAGGCCGACGTGAGAACATCCACCGTCCGATGAGACAGTCCTCTCCCCAGGTATGGCCTCCTTAAAATCTGCAAATTAACAGATCAATACGATCCTATAAAGGATGTTGATCCCCAGTGACTGGATTTACCAGTAGATTTTTATTCTTGGGCATAAGCATGTAAGGCTCCCTAGCCATTTGTAATACAACGGGAAACCATGCTCGTGTAGGCCAATCTGGCACTACCAATACCCCTGAAGCGGAGTCCTCCTTGATCTTTTGCAAACATCTGCTGATGAGACAGAATGAAGGAAATACATACACAAACATTCCTCCCCCAATGCAGCGAAAATGCATCCACTGCTACTGCCCCAAGATCTGGTTACCATGAAACATATCTAGGTAACTGATGATTTAATCGAGATGCAAACAAGTCAATATCTGGCAATGCATACTGATCAATCATTTGGTTAAATACATCCTGATTTAACATCCATTCAATGTTGTCATTAAACTGACGTGACCTCTTTCTGGCAAATAAAGTGCTGAAAGCCAGATATTTTGGTCAATACACCAGCTCCAAATCTGGTTAGCCAGTCTATCACAAGACTGTGACTTAACTCCACCCATGTGGTTTACATATACCACTGCTGTGGTGTTTGTCAATCTGACCTGCACATGCAGATCCCTCCTTGTAGAACAATAAGCTTTGAGCCCATACCAGGTGCCCAACAACTCTAAATAATTAATCCCTCTTAATTGAGGAAGCAATGTCTCATCCACATTCCATCTGCCTCCACAACTAGAAGACATATCTGTTGCACCCCCAACCCAGTGCACTTACATCAGTCTGTAATATCAGTGACGGTGATTCCACCAAACCTTCCTTAAATTTTTTGAAACATGTACTATCCACCATTGTATGTCAGCAATCGCCCCAGCTGACAACTGCATAGGCCTATCAAAAATGGCCCCTTTGTATTCTCAGTGCCTGTTCCTTTGATCGTTGTAATTGTTGATAATGCAGAGGACCATACTGCACAGCTGGAAAGGCTGCAACAACTTCCCAATAAAACTGGCTACTTGTCTAATCGAAGGCCGTTGTTCTCCAACGAGATTAACACAGTCCTCAATTAACTGATTCAATTTATCCCTGGGCAAAGTTACCAACATGTGATTGGAATTAATGGTAAATCCCAGATAATCAATAATTTGGACTGGTGATAATTTAGATTTATCTGGGTGAATAACAAATCCCATTTGTTCAAAAGTGATTTTAACAACTGAAACTGATGATTGAGTTTCAGCATGAGTCTTTCCAACAATCAGAATATCATCTAAATAGGCCATTACCACATGCCCCTGAGCTCTAAGTAATGCTAACACAGGTTTTACCAATTTAGTAAATAACCTAGGAGCTGAAGTTAATCCATACGGCAATGTCCAGAATTGCCACAGCTCAGTCATCCAAATAAATTTCAAATATCTTCTATCATCACCATGAATAGACACTGCGTAATACGCATTCTTTAAATCAATGGTTGCCATATAATACCCTTTGGACACTAGATGTTTGCCCGTGGTAAAGGTCTCCATTTTGAAATGCCTATAACAAACAAATTTGTTCGATAAATCCAGAATAATTCTACATCCCCCAGTCTTTTTAGATCTGGGAAATATACTTGACAGAAATTGTTGACTTTGATAGACAGAAGGCTCAATTACCCCTTCTTATGTAACGACTGAATCTCTGCTTGAATAAGCACATTTTCCTCATCTGAAAAATAAGTTTATGACTAGGAAAATGTTGATTAGGTAGACTGTCCTTATAGTAAAATCCAATTTTTTACCCCTTCAATACACTAAGTATGAACAAATCTGATGTCAACTGCTGCCATTGTTTGAGAACAATTTTAACCTTCCCCAATTTGAACAGGAACATCAGTTAATTCATCATCTGTCAATGTTATATTCCTTACCAGCATCTTTCCTTGCGGCCTTGTTGTCCTCGACTTCTTGTAGAGAACCTTTTTTGCCTTGCTTCTAGCTGGCTTAATGAGGGCCATGGTTATAACAACCTCATAATAGTCTTTGACCCTTTTTGCAAGATTACCACCAAACAACAGATTTCGTGGTGGTACACTGGTCGGTTTGCACAACTCGCAAAATTCAGGTTAGCACTGGCCTAATAGCGGCCCTCCCGATATTATTAATTTCAAAATGCATTACAAAGGAGTCCCAGTTCATCCTGGTGTGCTTCAACCATATCATTTGTATCAATAACTTTCACCACAGCTGTAATACCTGCTGACAACAGTTTAAGCACTTTTTTAAAACTTCATCTCCTGGGCCCTAGCAGGCAAACCCATCTATGCAAATTTGGTGATTAACCACCGGTACCTTCAGGAGATCACAATTAAAGGAGCTGTATAGTTCTTTGCTACTTCATCCATAGCTAGCTCCTGTAACTGATGGGAGAGCATATACTGAATGGCTTCGGCCAATTCTACATCAATCGCCTTTCCTGCCTCTACACTCAGCAAACTTCCCAGCAATGTTCGGAATTACCTCCAACCGAACACCTTTACTGCTCTCCCCCAGCATAGAAACAGTGTCAGCAAACTGCCCTGATAGAACATCCTCCTCACAGGCAGGATAGTTCTGCAGCCCTGAAACAGGTGCTGCTAGCACAAGCTCTCCATCAGCCTGGCTTGGGCACCACTCCTCCTCACAGAGCTGGTCCCTGTCGAGCATTCTTTTGTAATAGAATCTCGACGTGGGAGAGCCGTGAGCAAACTGACTCTCCTATGGAGGGTATAACCTCCAGGCCCGACTCATTTACGGGCCACAGAGACTTGCCAGTGGCCTTCCACCCTACTGACAAGCCTCCACTGCCCCCTGGCAGTGGGTCCGCAACCACTGGCTGTGTAGCCAGCACCGGACCAGGTGTACCAGACGGGCCTCCATTCTCAACACTCTCCTGCCACTTTTCCTTTCTACCCCCGGAGCGCCTCGCCGACACCTTCTTCCCTTTCTGCAACATTCTCTACCCAAACCGTCGCAGAAATTGAACATGCGGTAAAAAAAATTTTAAAAACCTTACCTCTTTAAACTTGTTTAACGAAGAACTGCAAATGCTGGAGAATCGAGGGTGAAGTATGAAGAAGGGTCTCGACCCGCAACATCGCCCATCTCCTTCGCTCCTTAGATGCTGCTGCACCCGCCGAATTCTCCAGCTCTTCGAATAACCCGCGGTTTAAACTTACCGCTCGGAGGAGCGCTGCTGCTCCAACCGGCCGACTGCACCAGCGTCTGACGTCATGACGCACCAACGGCTGTACGGGCTTCTATTCACGTAGTCACTCACATGACTCCGAAGTAAAATCATGGCTGATCTATCTTTCCCTCTTAACCCCATTCTCCTGTCTTCTTCCAACAACCACTGACACCTGTATTAATCAAGAACACACTTGTACTTTGCATTAATTTATCCAATTATGCCTGAATTGTACTGATATAAGTAATGGAAACTCCATGATGCGTAAAATAGATTGATCTGTCATCGATTTTTAATTGAGACACAAGAGATGACAGATGCTGGAATCTGGAGCAAAGAAAGAAAACGTTGGAGGGACTCAGTGCAGCATCTATGGGGAGAAAGGAGTTATCGGTGTTTCTGGTTCTGAACCTACATCATCTTCTTAATGGTCAATTTTTCTTTCCCATGTGAAGCACAGAATGTTAATATAAAAATGCAGTAACTTACAAATTTGCCATATGTAGGTAGTGCAGTGATACTGCCATTTAATTATTGTGATGCATTTTTATTATGGTATATTTTTCAGATACAATGGATGGGTGTGGAACAGACCTCCAAAGGTCAGCAGGATGCAGGAATGTAGACAACTCAGAGTTATAATACAAAGTCATTTCAACATCCCCAATATTAACTGGGTTTGTTCTGTGAAATGCGTAAATGGGGTGTAATTTATAAAGTGTATCTGAGAGAAGATAGAACATAGATAAAGTACACCACAGGAAGAAGTTCTTTGGCTCACAATGTCTGTGCCAAACATAATGCCAAGATAAACAAGCATCTGCCTACACATGATCAATATTCTTCCATTTCCTGCACAAACATCTCTATTATATCTGCTTCCACCACCACCATGAGCAGCATGTTCCCCGCGCCCAGCACTATCTGTGGAAAATATTGCCCCGGACGTCTCCATAATGCTGTGTCCTTCTCGTATTTGACATTTCCATCCTGGAAAAAGTGGCAACCCGTGTGTGTGGAGTCAGAAAAAAGTAGATGAGGTCTTAAATGAATATTTTTCATCTGCCTTTCTAAGTTAAAAGACATTGTGGTTGGAGAATGCTGGGAGGGATTAGTGAAGTTCTAGAATGTGTTATCATCAAAATGGAAACAGGTTTACTGGGCTTAAAGATGGATAAATCCCCAAAACCTGATGGGATGGAGCCTAGGCTGCTATGGGTGGCAACGGAAGAGCTCCTAGTTTAAATCTTCCCAAGATGGACTCAAAGTGGTGGAGTAGCTCAGTGGGTTAGGCAGCATCTCTGGAGAAAAAGGATGGGTGACATTTGGGGTCAGAACCCTTCTTCAGGCTCTTCTTAAGGCCACAGATTATGTGCCAGATGACTGGAGGATTGAAATGTGATGTGCTTATTCAAAACAAGTTGAAATATACAAGCAACCCAGACACAGATCCAGCCACAAACCTACTCATAATCTCCATCATGTGCTTATCCTCCTCTACTCCCAGTGTTCCCTTGATCCTGGCCCCAGCCACATGCCCAACCTGCACATGTGCCCCTTGTTCAATCTCTGGACTAATGAGAAAGCCAGACACAGAATCATTTAGATTTTCAAACAAAATGGATAGTGGACTGTCAGGGTTTTTCTGTAAATTAGCCATTTATGTGATGCAATGGCATCATCATAGTTGTAATGTAAACACATCTGCTAGTTGTTGTTAGTCTGCAACAATGAGCTGACACATATTCAGAAGCTCCTGGTAATCCCTGGAGATAATTTAAATCAACAGATACAATAGTATCCTATAGGACATTTCCAAAAGGATATTGCTGGAACTTCTTGGAAAGTGACTTAAAACCAATACACCGAAGGTGATGGCAATCAAATAAAAAGAAGAAAATACTGGACTTATCTCACTCAGGCACATCAGGTGAATGTGGGGGAAGAGAAAAAAAACTATAAAACAAACATGTTTTACATTACAGAAAGGGGAAAGAGTGGAGAGATTAAAGGGAATGTCCATGATGGAACAGAGACCAGTGGTCCCCAGGTGCTGCTGGTTCCATCTTGGAGATGTGGATGAAAACCTGCTATGTCAGAAACGGTCAGTCTAGAGGAATGTAAAATGTGAGAGATGAATGGGAGCAGTAGTAAGAGAAAAAAAATGCTGCCAATGCGAGTGACAAAAAATACTGCAGTCACAGAAAATTTGAACTGAGAGTGAAAATCTGAAAGTGAATGATGGACATTCTCAGCTGATCAATATAAAAGAAAAACATAATTAATAATGCAATAAATAATTCCACAATTGTAGTGGCCAGCTATGACACATACAAAAAATTGAAATTGGTGAAATTGAGTATTCGTTCAAAGTCCTGGTATGCCTGGGAAGATAAGGTGCTGTTCTTTGAGCTTATGTTGGCCACCACTGGAACAATGCCACAGTTCTCAGATAGAGAAGTCAAAGTGGGAATAGGATGGTCAATTGAATTGATAGACTGAATTGATATGTTGTGCAGAAATATTTTCTAGTATAGATGGGACTCTATTCTCAGCATTAATTGCAACACACTAGATAGGAAGAATTACCAGAGAACGTTGATGCACTTGCGAGGAATGTTTGGATCCTGGTATGGGGCTATGGAAGAAATTAATAGATTGGTGTTTTATCTCCTCTGACTGCATGTCAAAATAACAATAGACAATAGACAATCAACAATAGGTGTGGGAGTAGGCCATTTGGCCCTTCGAACGGCACTGCCATACACTGTGATCGTCCACAATCAGTACCCCATTCCTGCCATCTCACCATATCCTCTGACTGATATCTTTAATTGCTCTACCTAACTATCTCTTGAAAGCATCCAGAAAATTGGCCTCCACTGCCTTCTGAGCCAGCGAATTCCACAGCTTCATAACTGTGGGTGAAAAAATATTTCCTCGTCTCCATTCTAAATGGCCTACCCCTTATTCTTAAACTGTGGCCCCTGGTTCTGGACTCCCCCAACATCGGGAACATGTTCCTTGCCTCTAGCATGTCCAATCCTTTCATAATATTATATGTTTCAATAAGATCCCCACTCACCCTTCTAAATTGTAGAGTACACAAGCCAATCCGCTCCATTCTATCCACATATGACATTCCCGCCATCCCAGAATTAACCTTGTGAACCTACGCTGCACTCCCTCAATAGCAAGAATGTCTTTCCTCAAATTTAGAGACCAAAACTGCAAACAATACTCCAGGTGTGGTCTCACTAAGGCCCTGTACAACTGCAGAAGGACCTCTTTGCTCCTATACTCAACTCCTCTTGTTATGAAGGACAAAATGCCCTTAGCAGTCTTCACTGCCTGCTGCACCTTCATGCTTACTTTCAGTGAGTCGTGAACAAGGACCCCCAGATCTCTTTGTACTTCCCCTTTTCCCAACTTGACACCATTCAGATAATAATTGCCTTCTTGTTTTTGCCACCAAAGTGGATAACCTCACATTTAACCACATTAAACTGCATCTGCCATGTTTCCGCCCTCTCACCCAACCTGTCCAAGTCACCTTGTATCCTCATAGAATCCTCCTCACAGTTCACACTACCACCCAGCTTTGCGTCATCTGCAAATTTGCCAAAGTTACTTTGAATCCCTTCATCTAAATCATTGATGTATATTGTAAATAGCAGCGGTCCCAGCACCGAGCCTTGCGTTACCCCACTAGTCATTGCCTGCCATTCTGAAAGGGATCTGTTTATCCCTACTCTTTGTTTCCTGTCTGCCAACCAATTTTCGATCCATGTCAGTACCCTACTCCCAATACCATGTGCTCTATTTTTGCCAACTAATCTCCTATGTGGGACCTTATCAAATGCTTTCTGAAAGTCTAGTTACACCACATCCACTGGCTTTCCCTGTCCATTTTCCCAGTTACATCCTCAAAAAATTCCAGATTAGTCAAGCATAATTTCCCCTTTGTAAATCCTGCATCTTCCCTACCACTGATGTCAGTCTAACCGATCTATAATTCCCAGTTTTCTTTCTCCCGGCTTTCTTAAAAATTGGGATAACATTAGTTACCCTCCAATCCACAGGAACTGAACCTGAATCTATAAAACATTGGAAAATGAACGCCAATGCATCCATGATTTCTTGAGCCACTTCCTTAAGTATGCTGAGATGCAGACCACCAGGACCTGGGGATTTATCAGCCTTCAGTCCATGAGTCTACCCAACACCATTTCCTACCTAATGTGAATTTCCTTCAGTTCCTCTGTCACCCTAGATCCTCTGGCCACTAGTACACCAGGGAAATTGTTTGTGTCTTCATTAGTGAAGACAGATCCAAAGTACCTGTTCAACTCATCTGCCATTTCTTTGTTCCCCATAATAAATTCACCAGTTTCAGTCTTCGAGGGTTCAACTTTGGTCTTACATATTTTTTTCCTCTTCACATACCTAAAGAAGCTTTTACTATCTTCCTTTATATTCTTGGGTAGCTTACCTTCATACCTCATCTTTTCTCTCTGTATTGGCTTTTTAGTTGTCTTCTTTTGCTCTTTAAAAGTTTCCCATTCCTCTGGCTTCCCGTTCATCTTTGCTATGTTAAACGTCTTCTCTTTTATTTTCATACTGTCCTTGACTTCCTTTGTCAACCACGGTTGCCCCTTACTCCCCTTGGAATCTTTCTTCCTCTTTGGAATGAACTGATCCTGCACCTTCTGTATTATTCCTGGAAATACCTGCTATTGTTGTTCCACTGTCATCCCTGCTAGGGTATCTTTCTGGTCAACCTTGGCCAGCACCTCCTCATGGCTCCATAGACCTTTGATCAACTGTAATACTCACTCTTCCGATTTTCCCTTTTCCCTCTCAAATTGTAGATTAAAACTTATCATATTATGGTCACTACCTCCTAATGGCTCCTTTACCTCGAGTCCCCTTATCAAATCCACTTTGTTACACAACACTAAATCCAGAATTGCCTTCTCCCTGGTAGGCTCCAGTACAAGCTGCTCTATGAATCCATCATGGAGACACTCCACAAACTCCCTTTCTTGGGGCCCAGCACCAACCTGGTTTTCCCAGTCTACCTGCTTGTTTTGAAATCTCCCATAACAACTGTAGTATTACCTTCGCGACATGCCAATTTTAACTCTTGTTTCAACTTGCACTCTATATCCAGACTATTGTTTGGGAGCCTGTAGATAACTCCCATTAGGGTAGTTTTACCCTTACAATTCCTCAGTTCTATCCCCACTGACTCTACATCTCCTGATTCTAAATCACCCCTCGCAAGGGACTGAATTTCATTCTTCACCAGCTACCCCACCCCTTCTGCCCACCTGTCTGTCTTTTCGATAGGACGTGTACCCTTGAATATTCAGTTCCCAGCTATGGTTCTCTTGCAGCCATGTCTTTGTAATTCCAAGAACATCATACTTGCCAATTTCTAACCGAGACTCAAGCTCATCCACTTAATTTGTGCATTCATATATAACACTTCTAATCCCTTACTCCACTCACCCTTCACGATTTATATTTCACTTGGCCATACTCTCCTATCCCTTCCTGAGCTTTTTGCCTCGTTAATACTAGTGTTTTTTTAAACTTTTCTCATATTCTCTTTCCCTTTAATTCTATCCGTATATATCTCCAGTTTGTCTCCCCCCTTACACTATTTAGTTTAAACCCACCCGTGTAGCAGTAGCAAACCTGCTGATCACATTCCTGTTAAGGTGCAACCCGTTCTTTTTGTACAATTAACCCTTCCCCCAAAACAGATCCCAGTGGTCAAAGAATCTAAATCTCTGCTCCCTGCACCAGCTCCTCAGCATCACATTCAGATCCTCTATCTCCCTGTTCCTGCCCTCACCAGCACGAGAAATCGGAAGCACCCTGGAGATCCTACTTTTCTGCCTTCTTCCGAATTCTTTGAAGTCATGCTGCAGAATGTCTTTCCTCCTCTTTCCGACATCATTTGTGCTGACATGCACTACCACTTCCTGCTGCTCACCTTCACCCTTGAGGATAACGAGAAGTAAACAATGGCAGGACACCCATATCAAGCTTTAAGAGAATATTGTGGACATTCTCAGAACTGATTAATGTGCAAGTGTTGTCTTGTTATTGAGAAATAACTGTTTGAACTAAAAATAAAACACAATAGTATTGGAAAATTGCAATCAAAATCAAATAACCAATTAGAAAAGCAGTAATAAAATCATAATCAAACAACAAAAGATTGCTCAAGCATAATTTACCAGAGGGCATTCACGAGTGAGGAATGAAAAGAGAAATCAATTAAATTGCAAACATTATGCAAAGTTCTTAAAGGAAATAATCAGGTATATCAACTAACTTCTACAAACTGGGCTGTCCCACTACGTTTGGTTGCTCCATTTCATGTTCTCCATTCTGACACCTCTCTCCCCTTTCTTGATCATCACAGGAGACAGACTATCGAGTAATGTCTACTACCAATCCATTGACTGCCACAGTTATCTGAACAACACTTCCTCCCACGCTGCATGGTGCGAAGAAGATATACCCTACTTTCAATTTCTCCAACTCCGCCGCATTGTTCCTAAGATGCGGCTTTCCATCCTCGGACACGTCCTCTTTCATCCTAGGAGATGTCCTCTTTCTTTAGTAAATTATCCCCCCCTGCTGTCATAGATGGATTCTTCATCTGTGCCTCCTCTGTATCCTGTAGTTCTGCTCTCACTCAGCCTTCCCCCAGATGGAACAAGGAAATCACCCCCCTGATCCTTACCTTTCACCCCATGAGGGTAACCGAAGGAGATGTAACACCTGTACCTATCGCTCCTCCCTCACATCCATCCAGGGAACCCAGCAGTCCTTCCAGGTGAGACAAAGGTTCACGAGCACCTCTTCTAACCTCATCTACTACATTTGGTGTTCCCGATTTGCCCTTCTTTGCATTGGCAAGACCAAGCATAGACTCGGCGACTATTTCACCAAATACTTGTGCTTACTCCAACAAGGTATTTTAGATCTCCCAGCTGCTAACCATTTTAACTCCCCCTCCCATTCCTATACTGACCTTTCTGCCTGGCCCTCTTCCATTACCAAAGTGGCGCCATGCCAAATTTTAGCCCTATGTTCTTAATCATGCAACTGAGGCAGTTTTGATTTAATTTTTTTTTTTTTTGCTGGCCACATCAGCATTCATTGCCTATCCCTAAATGCCCTTGAGAAGTTGATTCTTAAAATGCTGCAGTCCTTCCAGTGAGAATTCTCTTAGCAAATAACTCTGGCTCCAATTTGTTTCATATGCATTGCAACCAAAATTCTACCTTTCACAGTTCAGATAAATGTACTATCAAAGGTATCTTCAAACCATCCACTTTGTCGCAGATCATTGTTCTCATTGAATTTTGCATCATACCAGTTCTGATAAAGGTGCCTTTAGGTGGAGAATTTAGAAACAATGACGTTGAAGGAGTAGTGATATGATCCCAACTTAGATTGTGTGAAATGCAAAATGTTGGTAGGTTGAGGGGAAACCTGAAAGAAGTTTATAAAAGGGAGAGGCATAAATATAGTAGATAGTTCTCCAGGGTTAAAATGTCAAATTAGGGGCGCAGCCTTGATGTGAGAGAGGAAAGGTATAAAGGTGATGAGTAGTGGAGGTCTGGAACATTCTGCCAGGAGTGATGGTGGAAGCAATACAATAGTGGCATTTAGGATGCCTTTAGATAAGCACATGGATATACAGGGAATGATGGAGTATGGATCACGTGTGGACAGAGGAGATGACATTAAATTGGCATTATTTTAGAAACATAGAAAATAGGTGCAGGAGTAGGCCATTCGGCCCTTCGAGCCTGCACCGCCATTCAATATTATCATGGCTGATCATTTAACTCAGTATCCTGTACCTGCATACCCCCTGATCCCTTTAGCCACAGGTGCCACATCTAACTCCCTCTTAAATAAAGCCAATGAACTGGCTTTAACTACCTTCTGTGGCAGAGAATTCCATAGACTCAACACTCTCTGTGTGAAAAGCATTTTGGCACAGCATTTGTGGGCCGTAGGGCCTGTTCTAGGAAATAGAAAGACAGGGCAACAGAAGGCTGCAGTTGGTGAAAATACTTTCGAGTGTGAGAGAGGTTGTGACTTGTATCTATGAACTATGATTGTAGCCATGCTGTTTTAATGAGCCCAAGGATTTTGATGGTGGGGGATTAATTGTTGTAAATACTACTGAATGCCAAGTACAGATGGTTAGATTTTCGTTTTAGATGTGGTGTTTGCCTGCCACTTGCACGCTGCAACAACTTGCCACCTGCCAACCCATGACTGAATGCTGCTTGGGTTTTCCTGTATGTAGGCATGGATTGCTTTTTTTGCTGAGAAGCTGCAATCATCAGTGAGGAAGAGAATTAGGTTGTTTCCTAATGTAGAGGGGGATAGGGAGGGGGGGGGGGATAGTGTCTACCAGCACAAACTTAAGAAGAGTCAGGGCAGAAAATAAAGAATCAGAATTACAGTTATTTCTTAAATGGGATGAGTGGAACAGTGTTTCATGTTACAGACCCTGCAAATGCAGTATGACAGGTAGCCATCATAGTATCGTGGGATGAAATTAAATGGTATAAATTGGGTTAGACAATTTCAACCAAATATCATAAAGTATAGATCTCCTGGTTAAATGTCAAATTGGAGCAATTCAACAGTAAGGACACAAACATATTAAGATGCATTTGATTTTGACACAAATCTCAGTGATATTGCAATAATAAGGTATGAGAACTAATTGAGTCAGCCTGGGAGCAAAGCTGTCCGGTTAAGAAATTCAAATCGCAACATTGCCATCGGAGATCTGAATATCAGCATTCCATATTTAGAGTAACTTTTTCAAGCATGGATCTGTGAATGCTGTGTTGCCCGCGAGCTGGTGTGATTCATCAGTGCTGAGTAGCCCCAAACCATCAAATCAGCCACTGGAACTAAGATATATTATTAAATGTAGAATAGCAGAAGCAGAAATATCTCTGAGAACAAGCTGCAGGTTTTAATGCAAACAAGGATTGGAAGAGATTTATTTTAGTTTAACCATGTTTTTAATGATATCGAGTTAGTATTGGCCTACTGGGTTGGTGGGATTTGCACTCCTTTTGATCCGTAGCTGGTGGCATGAATAATGTGCCTGTCAACTATCAGATCAGTAGATAAATATACTCTGTATCTCCCTTCCTTTTGGATCAATATAGCTGCCCGCGCCCCCTGATTTTATAAAAATTCAGTTAGACTTGAGCCTGGTAGTGTGAAATATTAATGTTGAGGTGTGCTGGAAGATGGAGTGCAGGTCATTGGGGCTTCCTAAAACTCGATCCATTATAGAACAGCTGACACCATTTGAATGGCCCAATTCTATCTAAATCATAGTGGAGTTCTAACTCTTCATAGACTTAATTAGGTACTAACCTCCTGGAGAAAAAACGCTATTGGCTTCAGTGAAAAGCTCAGATAGAAGAGAGCTATGAAGCACTTTTACTGGGTAGAGTAATTCACTGCAGTATAATGGTGTAGTGAAATTTAGCAACTTATGTCATTCGGACTCTCAAGGGGTAAAGCTTGTTTGGCACACTTATGGGCCTGTCCCACTTAGGCGATTTTTCAGCAGATTGCCGGCGACTGTCAAGTTGCTCGCAGTCGCCTGAAAAACCGGGAACTGGAACGGCGACTGTCATAGTGGAACACACACAAACACATCGCAAAGGCTGGGGCCAGGGAAAGTGGGGGGAGCGCTGTCGGAAATTTGCACAGTGCAAAGCCAAGATGATACAGACACACACTGCGATGAACAGGAAGGTTGGTGCTGTAATTAAGATGGCTAACATAGTGTACGGTAAGTCCTTTGGGGGTGGGGGGAGAGGGGGGGGTAGAGAGAGAGAGGGGGAGGGGGGGGGAGAGGGGGGGAGGAGAGGGGGGGAGGAGAGGGGGGGGAGGAGGGGGGGGGGGGAGGAGGGGGGGGGGGGAGGAGGGGGGGGGAGGAGAGGGGGGGGAGGAGAGGGGGGGAGGAGAGAGAGAGGGGGGGGGGGAGAGGGGGGGGGGGAGGAGAGGGGGGGGGAGGAAGGAGAGGGGGGGGGAAGAGGAGGGGGGGGGAGAGGAGAGGGGGGGGAGGAAGAGGGGGGGAGGAGAGGGGGGGGAGGAGAGAGAGGGGGGGGAGGAGAGGGGGGGGAGGAGGAGGGGGGGGGAGGGAGGGGGGGGGAGGGAGGGGGGGAGGGGGGGAGGTGAGGGAGGAGTGGGGGGGGGGGGAGGGGAGGAGAGGGGGGGGGAGAGAAAACTTTTAAGAACCCAGACAACTTTTAATAAGCCAGAGGTACACAGCTGTGAAGTTCGGCGGACATTTAACATTACCGGTCGGTTATCCTTGGTTCTGAAAACTCTTGCTTGCATTTTTTTTCCCAATGAGCCAATGAAAATGACCGGTCAGCAAAGGTGATTAACTAAAACTACCTACGACTAGCTCGGCTACATGGCGACCACACTGCAACTGCACCTACGACTACAGGATTATCGATTTTCTCCATGGCGACCAATTCTTGGTCGCAGAAAAATTTTCAACATGTTGAAAAATTTGCGGTGACCATACTGAGACTGCGACTAGTTCCTAGAATGCGGGAACTCCTCGCGACCATGAAGGAGACTCACCAGCGATCTCGCGACCATGAAGGAGACTCACCAGCGATCATGTGGCGACCATGTGGCGAGCACAGAGTCTCCTGCAGTCGCCTAAAAAGTCACCTAAGTGGGACAGGCCCATTAGACTTTCTTGTCATTGATGAAGCAATTGATCTGCTCTTGAAGCCATTAGTGGTCGTAAATAAACACAATACTACCCATTCAACCACACACCTAATAATTACTCAAGGCTACAAAAAAATAGCTCAGTTGTCTGGGGCTTTATATTACAAA
Organism: Okamejei kenojei; assembly: GCA_035221665.1. Lineage (NCBI taxonomy): Eukaryota > Metazoa > Chordata > Chondrichthyes > Rajiformes > Rajidae > Okamejei > Okamejei kenojei. The sequence continues at coordinate 58,977,534 of CM069133.1, read as the reverse complement.
ATTGTGAATGTGGTGATCGCTATCAAATTAAACAAAGGTGCTGCCCTCATAATGACTGGTGTGTGACTAATGTTAATCAAATAACCTGCTGCCTATCCCTGATGATTAAGTGGGGTGAAATTGCAGCATTAGTATAACAGAGGAGAATGTCTGTGTTTGTCCAGAATTAAGGATGCTTTTACAAAGCTTTGTTACATTACCATTTAAAAGTGCATCTCCGGTGGCAGCATTTTCAATATGGAAAAATAATGAGAATCTCAATGTTTGCCAAAAGGTTAAATTGTACACTTAAAGGGGCACTGCTGTCTGGAAGAATTTTTGCCCGTGTCTATGGGGGAAGTGATATGTCTGAGGGCTAGAAATTATTTGGTGTGTAAAACAGTGCATTGAACCTGTAGTGCACAGTGTATCATGACAGCTCTGTGCCAGGACTTCAGCAGCATTATACATGGTCCACGGCAATGTCCATAAGAAAACTGACTTGCATGCAAAAATGCTCAATGGGATTACTCTTCTGCCTGGTCTATTTTTTCTGCAAACATCTATGAAACTAAAACTTGCATAAAGGACATGAACATTTTTAGTTTAGAGGCACTGCATGGAAACAGGCCCTTCAACCCTTTGCGTCCACACTAACCATCTATTACCAAGTCACACGAGTTCCATGTCAACCCACTTTCACATCCACATCCTAATCACTAGGGGAGACAAGACATGAAATATCAAAAAATCAGATGCAATGGCATCGTTTTTTGAAGGTGACAAAGAAAATTGATAAGAATAGACCTTATATTGTCTATAAGGTCTTTAAACAAATACAGCATATTGGTCTGGAATGTTTGAACATCTGGGATCGAAGGCAAGCCAGCCAATTCGATTAAAAAAATTGGTTTGAAGGTGGGAGACAGAGGGTGGTGGCAGAGGGTTGTTTTTCAGCCTGGAGGCTGTAATACGTAGGGTGCTGCAGGGATTGGTTCTGACTCCATTGTTTATTATTTATATTAAAACATTAGATTTATGAATGTAGGTGGCATGGTCGGCATGGTGAGTTGGCCCTGGTGTTGATAAAAAATAAGACCTTGAAGGTAGCAATATCTAGATTATTTTTAGGCTGAGAAAAATAGAAAGATAAAGATTAATACCAGGCTAAAGTGGAGAAAGTAGAGAATCAGAATCTTGCAGCCAGTGCAAGGGTCAATGATGGTGAGATTGTTAGTTAGCTTCTTTGTGTGAGTCATACCTCGCACAATTGAAGATGTTTGGTTCTTGTGAAGATGAATCAACCCAGTCCCAGGAGTTCCACAGGCCAATGCTCACGGCTCAACCATCTTTCACTGTTTGTATCTTAGGGTGAGCAGGAGAAATGTTTGTTAATGATTGCACTATTTAATTTATAGCTCCCCAACAAATGAAGCAGTCTATGCCAGCATGCAGCAAGACCAACGCAGCATTGAGCCATAGACTAATCAGTGACAAGTAAAGATTAAACCACACAAGTACTAGGCAATGTCTCATCTAAAACAAAGTCTAACCACCTATTCCTGGTGTTCAATGGCATTTATTCAATAAGTATCCACCATTAACATTCTTAGGGGTCACAAAAATAATAAAGCTGAAAGCACAGTTCAGACACTGGTTATCCTGCAGTGAGTGGATCATCTCCTCATGTCCCAAGGTCTTTTCACTAAGTGCAATGTTCGAGTCAGGAGTGTATTGGAAAAGTCAGTAGTGTATAGGAAAGATTTGATCTCTGTGAGTGCAGCTTCAACAGTTCTCAATAGTTCAGAGTTCCATTACACACCGTACTAATTTGAAAAGATATCGGCAGCATTTTCATCATCACTGGTTCTAAATCCTGTAACCGCTTACAGTTGGGCACTGGGAGGGCAGTTTTCCAAGAAAGACTGATTTTAGACTTTAGAGACACAGCATGGGTGCAGGCCTTTCAGCCCACCGAGTCCGCACTGACCAGCAATCACCCCCGTATACCTGCACTATGCTACACACTCCGGACAATTTAGATGTTTTTTCTATGCCAATTAACTTGCAAATTTGGAGTGTGGGAGGAAGTATATGTGTATATGTACAGTGGCTTGCAAAAGTATTCATATCCCTTGAACTTTCCCACATTTTGTCACGTTACAACCACAAACGTAAATGTATTTTATTGGGATTTTATGTGATAGACCAACACAAAGTGGTGCATAATTGCGAAGTGGAAGGAAAATGATACATGGTTTCCAAATTTTATTACAAATAAAAAACTGAAAAGTGTGGCGTGCAAAAGTATTCAGCCCCCCTGAGTCAATACTTTGTAGAACCACCTTTCGCTGCAATTACAGCTGCAAGTCTTTTGGGGTATGTCTCTACCAGCTTTGCACATCTAGAGACTGAAATTCTTGCCCATTCTTCTTTGCAAAATAGCTCAAGCTCAGTCGGATTGAATGGAGAGCGTCTGTGAACAGCAATTTTCAAGTCTTGCCAGAGATTCTCAATTGGATTTAGGTCTGGACTTTGACTGGGCCATTCTAACACATGAATATGCTTTGATCCAATCCATTCCATTGTAGCTCTGGCTATGTTTAGGGTTGTTGTCCTGCTGGAAGGTGAACCTCCGCCCCAGTCTCAAGTCTTTTGCAGACTCCAACAGGTTTTCTTCCAAGATTGCCCTGTATTTGGCTCCATCCATCTTCCCATCAGCTCTGACCAGCTTCCCTGTCCCTGCTGAAGAAAAGCATCCCCACAGCATGATGCTGCCACCACCATGTTTCACAGTGGGGATGGTGTGTTCAGGGTGATGTGAAGTGTTAGTTTTCCACCACACATAGCGTTTTGCATTCATGCCAAAAACTTCAATTTTGGTCTCATCAGACCAGAGCACCATCCTGTGTCCCCCACATGGCTGGTGGCAAACTGCAAACAGGACTTCTTATGACTTTGTTTCAACAATGGCTTTCTTCTTGCCACTCTTCCATAAAGGCCCGATTTGTGGAGTGCACGACTAATAGTTGTCCTGTGGACAGAATCTCCCACCTGAGCTGTGGATCGCTGCAGCTCCTCCAGAGTTACCATGGGCCTCTTTGCAGCTTTTCTGATCAATGCTCTCCTTGCCCGGCCTGTCAGTTTAGGTGGACAGCCATGTCTTGGTAGGTTTGCAGTTGTGCCATACTCTTTCCATTTTCGGATGATGGATTGAACAGTGCCCCGTGAGATGTTCAAAGCTTGGGATTTTTTTTTATAACCTAACCCTGCTTTAAACTTCTCCACAACTTTATCCCTGACCTGTCTGGTGTGTTCCTTGGGCTTCATGATGCCCAAGGAACATTATTTGTTCACTAATGTTCTCTAACAAACCTCTGAGGCCTTCACAGGACAGCTGTATTTATACTGAAATTAGATTACACACAAGTGGACTCTATTTACTAATTAGGTGACTTCTGAAGGCAATTGGTTGCACTGGATTTTATTTCGGGGATTCAGAGAAAAGGGTGCTGAATACTTTTGCACGCCACACTTTTCAGTTTTTTATTTGTAAAAAGATTTGAAAACCATGTATCATTTTCCTTCCACTTCACAATTATGCGTCACTTTGTGTTGGTCTATCACATAAAATCCTAATAAAATACATTTACGTTTGCGGTTGTAACGTGACAAAATGTGGAAATGTTCAAGGGGTATGAATACTTTTGCAAGCCACTGTATATACATACACACACACACACACACACACACACACACACACACACACACACACACACACACACACACACACACACACACACACACACACACACACACACACACACACACACACACACACACACACACACACACACACACACACACACACACACACACACACACACACACACACACACACACACACACACACACACACATACAGATTAAGTGAAATGGGCTATTGAACGATCAGAGTTTTGTTTGAGTAAAGTTTGATCAGATTTGAGAATATTTTTATTAATAACACAAGAAATAAAATACAAAATTTTCAGGTAAGCCAATTTCGGACTCCAGGGGATAAAACTCTAGCAGAATATGTAAAAATGTTCCCATTCACACATAGTTTTTTCGAGAAGTTGCCAAAACAAACACACACACACACAATTTATAGTTTAAAGGACATATTCTTGACACTATGATAGTAATAGATCTATTTCTGCTTAAATGCATCTGTAGTATTCGACAATGACTTTTTGGCACTGACACAAAACTACAATCTTGACAGTATCTATGTAAAATTACTCCAAAGCAGCCAGGTTGAACTTGAACCTCGTGGCAGCAGTCTGTGGAAGGGGAAGGTTAGGGCCAGAGTTTGACGTGTAGCCTAATCTATTCACATGATATCATTTTGAGTGAGGCCTTCAACTTACAATCACCAAATTATATTCTTAATGCCCATATACCTAATAGCCTATGTCTGGTCAGTGGCACTAAATGTGCCATGAAACTCATGCAACCAGTTTGGGCAACACAGTGACGCATCTGGCAGAACTACTGTTTCACGGAACAAGAGAGCCGGGATCAATCCTAACCTACATGCTGTTTGCATGGAGTTTGCATGTTCTTGCTATGACTGTGTGGGTTTACTCAGCATATTCCAGTTTCCCATGACATCCTAAAGACTTGCAGTTTGGCAAGTCAATTGGCCACGTAACAACTACTCCTAGTGTGTAGGTGAATGGTGGAATCTGAGGGGAATTGAAAAACAATGTGGGGAGAATAAAAATTATGTGATTAATAATGGATTTGATGAATCGGTGCATGGGATTGATGGGGTGAAGCTGTATCTCTCTATAACTCAAGATGTCAGCACACTGCATTCTGCTTCCAAAATCCATTCCATTGTTGTCAATAGGTTAAACAACCTAGTCCAAGTGCAGCACACCGATACCACTGAAACATCAAAGCAGAAAATGCTTGGAATACTTAAAGTGATCGCAGCATCGGTGGAAAATAATGCAGTTCACATTTTGTGCCTGGGATCTTGCATCAGAAATGGGGAAGAGGTAGACCAATGTAGAAACAAGGAACTGCAGATGCTGGTTTACAACGAACACAAGTGCTGGAGTAACTAAACAATGAGTTTTAGATAGTATAAAATAGGTGAGGGAGTAGATCATTCAGCCCTTCGAACCAGCACCGCCATTCAATATGATCATGGCTGATCATCCGAAATCAGGACCCCATTCCTGCTTTCTCCCCACCTCCCCTTGATATCATTAGCCCTAAGCCCTATTTCTAATATCTAATGGAGAATATAGTGTAGAACAAATGTAATGTCTTGGATATCGTGGGTGGGATTGAATGCCCTAATAGGATAGTTATGTTAGAATTGGTTCTTGGTAAGTGGAGTGCTGTAACTTTAGAGAGCAGTTGGTTACAGTGAGTGAAGGCAGTGGAATAATAAAGAATATCTATTTTTTCTCATTGGTGGCTAGCAAGAAGAAGATCAAAAGAAAATAAGCCATAAAAAAACGTCAAGATGGATTGGGGATTCTGGATATAGGGTTCTCAGCCTGGGGTGAGGATTTCAGGCTGAGGAAATAGGTGCAGTGTAAAACCCCTGTCTCATGGTGCGAGCTGACCCATGAGGTACCCCGAGTTTAAAACAAATTTAACTCGTGGTAATCACGTACAATTTACGTAGCGGGAAAGTTGGAACTCGTGGGCGCAACTTAGCGACTCGTGGTGCGAATGGCAGGTACCCGTGAAACTTATTAACTCTTGAAAAAAATCAAATATGTTTAAAGTTTTCCACGAGTAAAATGTACTGCTGAAGTTAAAAATTGAAACATTTAAACTTGTTGTAAGAACGTAGTGGCCCTTGAGTTTACCTTAGTGACTCGTGAGTCTACCGTGGGCACTCCTTAACTCAGCGGGCAGGCAGCATCTCTGGAGAGAAGGAATGGGTGACGGGTTGACATTTCTCTTGAACCTTGCAATGAAAGGACAATGGATTTCACCCTTGTACTTCAGCATACTTGCTCAAAAGTTTACTGCCGAACTGAACTCAAAATATGGTTTGTATATCAAACATGCATGTTACAAGCACTAACCAACCATTTACAGATTAAAGATACATGCAGCTCCTGGAAAGCTAGCATTAATAGTAAGATTAAACGAGAACATACCAGTTTGAAGTTTGATCTTTATTTTATGAGGAGTCGAGTTGAGGGACTACGTGAATAGAAGCCCGTACAGCCGTTGGTGCGTCAATTTTCAAAGCAGCGGAATGAATTCACAGCTAACAATGACCGAAGTATAACGGTAAGATGATAAAACTAGAACTACCAGATGAGATCTATGAGGGTGGGAGCGGAGGGCATGTAGTCCCTCAACTCGACTCCTCATAAAATAAAGATCAAACTTCAAACTGGTACGTTCTCGTTTAATCTTACTATTTTACTTCGGAGTCACATGAGTGACTACGTGAAGACTTCAAAGCACTGTGAATTCACGCCGCAGATTCAAATCCGACGTTCACACTGCCTGGATTGACTCAAAAGTCGTTAACAATCAATCATGCATCAGTAATACATTTGTTAAATGAAATAACAGTTTATTTACAAACAAATCATAACAAACCCCTCTAACTCAGGGGAAAAGTGTAACAGTACTGACACCAGAATCAGCAAACACCCCGAACCTAAATCGGCTTGTGATAAAACCTCTGAAAAGTTAGCTCACTGGACCATCCTGCGGCCGCGAGGACATGGTCTATTGGCAAGTCCATCGCCCTTGCCGCGGAAGTTGATGCCGCCCTGGTGGAGTGAGATTTGAATTTATCAGTATCAATTCCAGCACTTGCCAGGACCCACTTTAGCCACCTTGAAATCGTTTTGCACCGACACCTTACTGTGTGGTTTTTTTGTGACTAATAAACAAAGCCAACTCTGTTCCTCTCAGAGGTTTAGTAATCTCAATGTAACGAGATAAATGTGAGACTACACACAAGCGATCATCTGCAGGGTATGCTGAAAACACAATCTTACATCATGTCATGCCTCTTTTATTATGTTTAAGCAAATCATAGACATAAAATATAATGGCATCAGCCGACACATGCATTCTATCTAGCCGTAGCTTTTGCAACATTTATACACGTTGAGCTGAAACCAACGCCATGAGCATGACCACCTTCATAGATAATTTGGCTACTGATAGGTTTGTAACCGGAGCCCACTGGCGAAGAACCATAAAAACCTCACTCACATTCCAAATACCGGCATACCTGGGTTTAGGAGGATTAAAATTGAAAAACTCCCTTCATGAATCGTGAAACTAACGGATGTGTCCCTACTGTATGCAATTCTGCATTCATAGGTAAATAAGAAGACAGAGCACTTCTGGCTGAATTAATCGCACTGTAACTTATTTTTTTGGTCAAAATAAAGAGTTGACAAACTCCAATACATCCGTGATCCCTGCAGTGTGATATACAATATTCTGCTGTAGGCAGAATTGCTCCCACTTCCTTTTATAGGTGATATATTGCTGCTGTGTACTATCCCTGCAGGCCGACGTGAGAACATCCACAGTCCGATGAGACAGTCCTCTCCCCAGGTATGGCCTCCTTAAAATCTGCAAATTAACAGATCAATACGATCATATAAAGGATGTTGATCTCCAGTGACTGGATTTACCAGTAGATTTTTATTCTTGGGCATAAGTATGTAAGGCTCCCTAGCCATTTGTAATACAATGGGAAACCATGCTCGTGTAGGCCAATCTGGCACTACCAATACCCCTGAAGCAGAGTCCTCCTTGATCTTTTGCAAACATCTGCTGATGAGACAGAATGGAGGAAAATACATACACAAACATTCCTCCCCCAATGCAGCGAAAATGCATCCACTGCTACTGCCCCATGATCTGGTTACCATGAAACATATCTAGGTAACTGATGATTTAATCGAGATGCAAACAAGTCAATATCTGGCAATGCATACTGATCAATCATTTGGTTAAATACATCCTGATTTAACATCCATTCAATGTTGTCATTAAACTGACGTGACCTCTTCCTGGCAAATAAAGTGCTGAAAGCCAGATATTTTGGTCAATACACCAGCTCCAAATCTGGTTAGCCAGTCTATCACAAGACTGTGACTTAACTCCACCCATGTGGTTTACATATGCCACTGCTGTGGTGTTGTCAATCTGACCTGCACATGCAGATCCCTCCTTGTAGAACAATAAGCTTTGAGCCCATACCAGGTGCCCAACAACTCTAAATAATTAATCCCTCTTAATTGAGGAAGCGATGTCTCATCCACATTCCATCTGCCTCCACAACTAGAAGACATATCTGTTGCACCCAACCCAGTGCACTTACATCAGTCTGTAATATCAGTGACGGTGATTCCACCAAAACCTTCCTTAAATTTTTTTAAACATGTACTATCCACCATTGTATGTCAGCAATCGCCCCAGCTGACAACTGCATAGGCCTATCAAAAAATGGCCCCTTTGTATTCTCAGTGCCTGTTCCTTTGATCGTTGTAATTGTTGATAATGCAGAGGACCATACTGCACAGCTGGAAAGGCTGCAACAACTTCCCAATAAAACTGGCTACTTGTCTAATCGAAGGCCGTTGTTCTCCAACGAGATTAACACAGTCCTCAATTAACTGATTCAATTTATCCCTGGCAAAGTTACCAACATGTGATTGGAATTAATGGTAAATCCCAGATAATCAATAATTTGGACTGGTGATAATTTTAGATTTATCTGGGTGAATAACAAATCCCATTTGTTCAAAAGTGATTTTAACAACTGAAACTGATGATTGAGTTTCAGCATGAGTCTTTCCAACAATCAGAATATCATCTAAATAGGCCATTACCACATGCCCCTGAGCTCTAAGTAATGCTAACACAGGTTTTACCAATTTAGTAAATTAATCTAGGAGCTGAAGTTAATCCATTCAGCAATGTCCTGAATTGCCACAGCTCAGTCATCCAAATAAATTTCAAATATCTTCTATCATCACCATGAATAGACACTGCGTAATACGCATTCTTTAAATCAATGGTTGCCATATAATACCCTTTGGACACTAGATGTTTGCCGTGGTAAAGGTCTCCATTTTGAAATGCCTATAACAAACAAATTTGTTCAAATTCGATAAATCCAGAATAATTCTACATCCCCCAGTCTTTTTAGATCTGGGAAATATACTTGACAGAAATTGTTGACTTTGATAGACAGAAGGCTCAATTACCCCTTTCTTATGTAACGACTGAATCTCTGCTTGAATAAGCACATTTTCCTCATCTGAAAAATAAGTTTACAACTAGGAAAATGTTGATTGGGTAGACTGTCCTTATAGTAAAATCCAATTTTTCACCCCTTCAATACACTAAGTATGAACAAATCTGATGTCAACTGCTGCCATTGTTTGAGAAACAATGGCAGCAGAAACCTTCCCCAATTTGAACAGGAACATTAGTTAATTCATCGTCTGTCAATGTTATATTCCTTACCAGCATCTTTCCTTGCGGCCTTGTTGTCCTCGACTTCTTGTAGAGAACCTTTTTTGCCTTGCTTCCAGCCATGGTTATAACAACCTCATGACAGTCTTTGACCCTTTTTGCAAGGTTACCACCAAACAACAGATTTCGTGGTGGTACACTGGTCGGTTTGCACAACTCGCCAAATTCGGGTTAGCACTGGCCTAATAGCGGCCCTCCCGATATTATTAATTTCAAAATGCATTACAAAGGAGTCCCAGTTCATCCTGGTGTGCTTCAACCATATTGTTTGTATCAATAACTTTCACCACAGCTGTAATACCTGCTGACAACAGTTTTTAAGCACTTTTTTAAACTTCATCTCCTGGGCCTGGGCCCTAGCAGGCAAACCCCATCTATGACCAAATTTGGTGATTAACCACCGGTACCTTCAGGAGATTCACAATTAACAGGAGCTTTATAGTTTTTTGCTACTTCATCCATAGCTAGCTCTGTAACTGGTGGGAGAGCATATACTGAATGGCTTCGGCCAATTCTACATCAATCGCCTTTTCCTGCCCCTCTACACTCAGCAAACTACCCAGCAATGTTCGGAATTTACCTCCAACCGAACTCCTTTACTTCTCTCCCCCAGCATAGAATCAGTGTCAGCAAAACTGCACTGATAGAACATCCTCCTCACAGGCAGGATAGTTCTGCAGCCCTGAAACAGGTGCTGCTAGCACAAGCTCTCCATCAGCTGGTTGGGCACCACTCCTCCTCACAGAGCTGGTCCCTGTCGAGCATTCTTTTGTAATAGAATCTCGACGTGGGAGAGCCGTGAGCAAACGGACTCTCCTATGGAGGGTATAACCTCCAGGCCCGACTCATTTACGGGCCACAGAGACTTGCCAGTGGCCTTCCACCCTACTGACAAGCCTCCACTGCCCCCCGGCAGTGGGTCCGCAACCACTGGCTGTGTAGCCAGCACCGGACCAGGTGTATCAGACGGGCGTCCATCCTCAACACTCTCCTGCCACTTTTCCTTTCTACCCCTGGAGCGCCTCGCCGACACCTTCTTCACTTTCTGCAACATTCTCTAAGAACCCCAAACCGTCGCAGAAAATGACATGTTGTAAAATTTTTTTTTTTTTTTAAACTTACCTCTTTAAACTTGTTTAACGAAGAACTGCAAATGCTGGAGAATCGAGGGTGAAGTCTGAAGAAGGGTCTCGACCCGCAACGTCGCCCATCTCCCTCGCTCCTTAGATGCTGCTGCACCTGCTAAATTCTCCAGCTCTTCGTATAACCCGCGGTTTAAACTTACCGCTCGGAGGAGCACTGCTGCTCCAACCGGCCGACTGCACCAGCGTCTGACGTCATGACGCACCAACGGCTGTACGGGCTTCTATTCACATAGTCACTCACGTGACTCCGAAGTAAAATTAGTTACGTATTAGAGTGAAGTTCTTACAGATATTATTAATTTTATTCGGAATAGTTTAAATCAACCGAGTAGCATTTTAGTTTACACTCACCGCCTCCATACTAATACTCGTGTATTCACATGTTGTTTCCTCCATATACCACCTGTTGTATCGTTATTTAGGTGTTTTGGCCACCCTGAGTCTGAATGGCGCTGTAATACGGAGCAAGTCTTTATTTCTATTTCCCTTTGTAAGAATATTTTTCCCCTGATCATTTTCAGTAAATAGACGTGCGGGCAGCTCTAATAATGTTCACATGTTGCCTGATCTGGGTTCCCCGAAACTACACAGGTTTGTTCCGCGACAAGCCGATTGTACTGCCTTCACCGTTTGTAACACCTTTTCCCACGGACACCTTTCAGAACAAGCTCAGAATAAGCTCGTTTGTCCGTTTTCAGGTGAGCCGACAATGTGGAGAGGTAGGTGTAGATGGTTTATATGCAACCAATAATATAGTTACCTCACTCCCATTAACCCCGCCTAGTTAACATCAATCATAACGCCTTCCCCTTCCTGGGTGCAGCAGTAGAAGAATGTAGCTAGTGCTTGAAGATGTATGTAATACCCTGTGCTATCATTAAAAGATGTTGCACACTTTAAGAGCTTGTAAAGTGTTTATTTACAGAAGTTACAGGCCTTACCAAAGGCGGGACACGTCGACAGTCTATGGTGCATGTAGTTACAGTTTGGGCACCTTTTTTGGGGCACTTCACCAGGACCAGGGTTGGCACGCGGCAGAAAAACATTGTTTCCCATCCGAGGCTGTGGGCTCCTAAACCCAGCCAGGTTGACAGATTTATTGCCCGAGTCCCGGTGGTTCATCTGGCAGCTCTGCAAAACAACGACCTGGACCAATCTGCAGGCATGATGGCCTTTTTCCAAACGTTAGATCCGGATTCCTCAAAAGCTCACATCGAGACGCATGCCAGTTACTAAAATGTCTCTAGTGAGCTGGTCTGTCATGTCACCAAAACGGCACCGCTGGGCGAGATGACGCAAATCAGCAAATAAACATTCAACGTCATCCGGCAACTGTCTCCTTGTAAAGAACCGTTCTCTAGAATCGGTTCGAGGGCAGGTCACAAATCTCCCGAACTTACGTAGCAGGCAGCGGGGTCGTCGGCAGACTCTGATTGAGTAACCCTCGTAGTTGTCGTTGTCCCCCGGGAAATAACCGCTGGAGCGTAGGTGAAAGTTCTGGCTCTCTTCATGGCATCAGGTCCGACAAGGTTGAGTAGGAGGGAAGCTTTAAGGAAGTCAGGATCAGCGCATTGTGCGACGTTGACAAAGTGTGTGAAATCAAATTCAAACGTGGCCCAGCGCTCAGAGATGTCAGCATCAAAGACAAGCTGCTCGGGCTTTCTCCAAGAGGACGCCATGGCCAGAGAGATTAAGCACAAAAACACAAATCAAAAAAAAGAAATAAAACCCGATAGACAGGAGACGCAAGTGTCTTCCAGCTTCGACACCATGTAAATAAACACTTTACAAGCTCTTAAAGTGTGCAACATCTTTTAATGATAGCACAGGGTATTACATACATCTTCAAGCACTAGCTACATTCTTCTGAACCTCAGGAATGTTTCCAGGGATCCGGCCATGGGGTCACCTGCTCAGCGTCTGATGTCCAGAACTACCAGATCTACCATCCCGATTGCCCAGCGCCAGCTGAAACCTCGGGTGCTGGAGCCCGCCTCCGTGCAGAGGCGAGTTCAAGAGAAACATGACAGCCAGCGGCGTTCCCACAATCGGTCGTGCAGACCACTCGATCCTCTGTTGCCCGGACAGGTTGTTCGGTTGCAGACCGCCAGTGGTCACTACCGTCTGGCCACCGTGGTTGGGGTGGCCGACTCACCTCGTTCGTATCTGGTCGACTGTGAGGGTACCAACTTTTCGGTCCTAGACGCTAAGAACTCGTTTTGGCAGATCCCGTTGGACAAAGCGTCTTCTGACCTGACGACCTTCGCCACACCGTTCGGCAGATTCAAGTTCCTGCGAATGCCATTCGGCATCAATTCTGCTAGCGAGGTTTTCCAGCGAACGATGGAGCAGATATTCTCGGACCTGCCATGTGCCATCATCGTGGATGATATCCTGGTTTATGGGAAGGACATTGCCGAGCACACCTGAACCTTCCGCCGCTCCTGGATCGGGCGCGACAGCGAAACCTGAAGCTGAATCCCAAGAAGTGCCGGTTTCGTGTCTCAGAGGTCACGTTATGTTGGACAAAGTTTTCACCTCTAACGGACTAAAACCCGACCCCTTGAAGGCAGCTGCCATCTCCGAGATGGCAGCCCCCCACTGACCAGGTCTGCAACGATTCTTGTGCATGGTGAACTACCTTGAAAGTTTGTACCAAACCTCAGTGAGCTGAGTGCTCCCCTGCGGCAGCTGACAAAAAAGGATATCGCCTGGGTCTGGCTCCCACATCACAGGGCCTTTGACTGCTCAAGTCGAAAACTGATTAGCAACTCCGACGTTGCGGTTCTTCGACGTGGGTCGCCCCATCACCGTCACCTGTTGACGCTTCCAAGTTCGGCCCTGGTGCGGCCTGCCTTCAGTCTGTCGATGGATCGCTACATCCTGTCTCCTATGCCTCCCGCACCATGAACGCACCGAGCAGCGGTTACGCTCAGATCGAGAAAGAGCTGCTCGCGGTGGTGTTCGCCTGCTCCAAGTTCAGAGACTTCCTGTTCGGCAGCAGATTTACGGTCGAAACCGACCACCAGCCACTGGTGACAATCCTGAACAAGCCGATTCACGCTGCCCCTGCCAGGCTGCAGCGTATGATGCTGCAGCTCCAGCGTTTCGACTTTGATATAATCTACAAGAAGGGCACCGAGATGCACATTGCGGACACCCTATCGCGCGCCCCGCGGACCTCCTGCACTAGCCACTCTCCTACCAGCAGCCGGCTGCCGTCCCGGCTGGTGTTCCCTGCATGCCTCGGTCCCCGTCGCGGGCGCCTGGTTCCCCTCTGCGCGGGTCCCCTGTTGCCGGTCGCGGTTCTCCCTCTCCTGTTTCTCCCACCCCAATGCCCTTCCCTGGTTCCCCAGCTGCCTCGCGTCCTCCTGTTTCTTCTGCTCCATCGGGGGAAGGGGGAGACATCCGTACGCGCTCGGGCCGGATCAGCAAGCCACCTGTTCGCTACGGCGATTTTGTTTAATTCTGCTGTTTAATTCTGTTGTCGTGACAACAATCTGTTTTTTGATTTCTAAGGGGAAGGATGTAGATGGTTTATATGCAACCAGTAATATAGTTACCTCACTCCCATTAACCCCGCCTAGTTAACATCAATCATAACGCCTTCCCCTTCCTGGGCGCAGCAGTAGAAGAATGTAGCTAGTGCTTGAAGATGTATGTAATACCCTGTGCTATCATTAAAAGATGTTGCACACTTTAAGAGCTTGTAAAGTGTTTATTTACAGTAGGGTTACACGACTTTGGTCTGTAATGGATATTTGTCACTGAACCAGCGAATTCCTGGAGACCAAACACCACATATAGCTCGTTCTACCTGTTTTGCTTAAAAATGAACCCCCCCCCCCCCCCCCCCATTCCCATTCCAACCAACCCTCGGAGAGAACAGCGAGGGTTCTTTGTTCTTGTTCCGAATTGTGTAAGAGTTGAAGAAAAGTGTCTTTTTCCACGCGCGACTCAAGTGGTGACCTGATCTCTCTGGGAAAAGGAAAAGTTCAAAATGCAATGGATGTGGCCGTGCTGAATTCTATCTTTAGCTCAAAGCCGCAGGATGGAGATGTCTTCTTTAACACTGTTGCTTGTTAAAACAGACCTTCATTCACATTGGTCAAGAGAAACTCGGGAGAGAAACTTGGTAACTCAGGAGACAAACTTGGAACATCGCCGAAATGACAAGTCAATGGCAAACTTAGTCATACCCGTGGGAACTCGTTTAAACTCTTGCTCATACACTTGGAATCTCGTACACAACCACGAGTCTTTCACTCGGGGTACCTTGTGGGTCAGCTCGCACCGTGAGACAGGGCTTTAAAGGGAAAGTTCAAAATATCATATCAGGCTAAGAATTCATGGGATACCGGGGGATGATGCTGTGACCAATTGTGATTGTGATTGCTCGGGACCAATCGCCTGCGATCGAAAAGGGAAGATCAGAAGGAATGGTGGAAACGTATGTGGTTTGGAACTAGCAACGTACTTCCACACACGCCAATGTCATTTGTTGCAGCTGAACGTCCAGGTAATTGCATTTTAACCAAGGGGAATACAAGTTAATGAAATCTGTTAAAAGATTAATTCTTTGGGGGGTTTTTCCGCAACCACAAAGATAATTTAAAAAAGGCAACAGTTCTAGGCAAAACTTGTGCTGCTGTCCGATTAGCTATATACCATAAATCACATCTCCATTCACCCAATATTGAAAGGAACCGTGCCACAGTGAAATTCTTACAACCTGCTCTCTGTTTGTTCAGAACTCCTGATAGCTTGGCTCTGGCTCACTGAATGTTGGTCCCTGTGCTTCCTTCGAACGTCCTGGGTCATTGGAAAAGTTGTAATAAACAGTACTTGTACAACATCTCAAAGCAAATAATGTATTAAAAGAATATTGGAGTATTATTTGGAATGACGTCCAATAGTCCAGATGATCTGTGAGGCTGGCACCCCTGCAGTCCCTGGCATGATGGATAACAGGAATTTTTTTTTTTTTAATTTTTATTTTATTTTTTTATTAGAGAATTTAGACAGTGGATTAGCAAACATATATTATGATAGAAATACTTCATGTTCAACAAGCATACATTATTAATATTATCAGTTGTATCATTTTGACTCTAATAGTGTTTTTTTTATATAGAGGAGAGCAGTAAGAAAAATAGAATAATAATCTATATCAAAGAAGAAAATCATAAAGAAAGGAATAATTTACTATTAATACATCGTAGGAGATAAGATCAAAGAATATAAGATATATTTCATCTATTCCTAAATTCAAGTTTCAGTTAGGGTTCCCTGCCGAACCATTCTACCCTTTTAAGTAATCAATGAAAGAAGACCATGTTCTAACAAAAAACTTCTTGTTTGTCCATTAAGGCAAATCTGATTCTTTCCAGGTGTAGGGTCTCTGACATTTCCATAATCCACATTTTAATTGTGGGGGATATAGGGCCTTTCCAAAATTTTAATATTAATTTCTTCCCAATTATTATACTGTAGTCTAGGAAATTTCTTTGGCTTGTTGTAAGGGTTAAACTTTGTTCTGATGTTCAAAGTATTATTAATTTTGGGTCCGGATCCAGTTTAGTATTAATAACTTCAGAAGTTATTTTAAAAATCTCAGTCCAGAAATTCTTAATTTTTATACAATTTGCAAAGGTATGTGTTAAATTAGCCTCTAGATGTTGACATTTATCGCAGTTAGACGATATTTGTGGGAAGATCCTATTTAGTTTAACTTTGGAATAATGTAATCTATGTAAAACTTTAAATTGTATTAGAGCGTGTCTGGAATTTAGCGAGCATTGATGTATGTATTGTAAACTTTTATCCCATAAATCTTTCGTTATAGATTGATTTATTTCATTTTCCCATGTGTGTCTATATGATTCCGTTGATGGTATCTCACTATCTAAAAGGGTGTTGTAAATATAAGTTATCAATTTTTCTGTATTAGGATGTTTATTCAGACATTCATCTAAGATTTCTGGTTCCCTATTCCTATAATCTTGTGTATTTGACCTAACATAATCTCTGAGTTGTAAGTATCGAAAAAAAAATTATTTGAGTGTAAACCCATAAATCTGTTGCAGTTCTTGAAATGAGAGATGTGCCTTTTTTGTAAAGGTGTTCCACCCTTTTAATTCCATAGTTTTTCCATTGTATAAAGCCTTTATCTAGTATGGAAGGTTTGAATAAGGGATTATTTACAATAGGGAGGTAGAGTGGTATATTGTCCAGTTTTAGAGCCTTTTTAAGTTGTTTCCAGATTCGTATACCACTATATATTATAGGGTTTTCCCCATAAGTTTTTTTTGTGCAATTTTGTCGGTGCAAATATAATCAAACCGATTTCAAAAGGTAGACAGTCCTCCTTTTCCATCCTTAACCATTCTGGTTGTTGATCCATTTCTTCCAGCCAAAAATTCATGTTTTTAATATAAACTGCCCAGAAATAGAACAAAAGGTTTGGTAGAGCTAAACCTCCATTAATCTTTGATTTACATAAATGTTTTTTATTTATTCTATGATTCTTGTAGTCCCAGATGAAACTTGTAACAGTGGAGTCTACTTTAAAAAAAAAAGATTTTGGAATATATATCGGGATGGATTGAAATAGGTACAATAATTGCGGTAGAAAAATCATTTTTATAGCATTAATTCTACCGAACATTGAGATAGGAAGTGTTTTCCAGTATTGAATATTCTTATTTAGTTTATTCATTAAAGGTGGAAAATTTGATTTAAATAAAGAGCTATACCCCTTAGTTACATAAATACCTAAATATTTAAATTTTTCGTCAACTATTTTAAAAGGTGATTGTTGTAGTATATGTATATTATGATCCGTTATTGACATGATTTCGCTTTTATTTCAATTCATTCTATATCCTGAGAAATGACCGAATTGAGTTATTAGATTTAATAAATTTGGAATGCTAGTTTCCGGCTTTGTAATATATATTGTACATCATCTGCATATAGAGAATGTTATTCGTTGTATCTTTAGTATTGTACCCATGTATTTCTGGATTAGATCTGACATTTTCTGCAAGCGGTTCAATTGCTAAAGCGAATAATAATGGAGATAACGAGCATCCTTGTCTACAACCTCTGGAAAGATTAAATTTAGTTGATAACATTTGATTTGTTAGTATTCTAGCTGTTGGGTTAGAATATAACAATTTAACCCATGCGCAGTACTTCTCTCCCAATTGAAATTTTTCCATCACTGAAAATAAATATGGCCATGCTACTTGATCAAAGGCTTTTTCAGCATCTAGCGATATAATTGCTAATCTTCATTAGCAATTTCTGTTTGAATATATAATATTAAACAATCGTCTAAGGTTATAAAATGAGTGACGTTTAGGGATAAAACCTGTTTGATTAGGATGTATTAATTTGTTAATTACTAAGCTCAGTCTATTAGAAAGGATCTTAGTTAATATTTTCTGATCAGTATTTAATAGAGCTATTGCTCTATATGAGGCGGGTCTTCTAGGTCCTTATCAATTTTAGGTTATCAGTATTATTGTAGATTCATTTAAAGTTTCCGGGAGTTGCTGTTGAGTATAAACATGTTTATACAGTGTTTGCAAGCGTGGAGAAATCAGATCATACATTTTTTTATAGAATTCAGAGCTTAGGCCATCAGGGCCAGCGGCCTTTCCATTTTTTTTAAAGATCTAATTGACTCTTCAATATCTTTGGTCATTATTTCAGCTCTAATAATTCCTGTTCTTGCAGATCTAAGCTCTTTAAGGTTGCATTTCTGTAAAGAATGCTTCCATTCCTATTGATTGTTGTGTCACTTTAGTTGAATAAAGATCTTGATAGTATTGTAAAAAAATCTGTCATTAATATCTTTGGGGAGTGTGTTAGTATTTTTCCCTTTTCTGATCTAATCTTATGAATCTTTTTTTCTCCATCCAGTTTTCGAAGCTGGCGTGCCAATAGTTTGTGGGGTTTATCACCAAATTCAAAATTTAATTGTTTTGTATGTTGATAAAGTTTTATTATTGGGTCGGAGTATATTTTTATTTTAATTTATATTTCAAGCAGCTATTTTATTATGTTTTACCAATGAAGGTGTTCTTGCGTTTTCTATGTCTAATTGTTTTATTTCCAATTCCAATGTCTGTTGTTTAGCTCTATTCTCTTTGTTAAGAAATGCCTGAGAGGAGATTAATACCCCTCGTGTAAATGCTTTGAATGTTTCCCAGAGAAGGGAAGCAGAGTTTCGGGATGGTCATTGATCTCGAAGAACATATTAATCTGTTTTACAAGATATTCACAACATACCTGTTCTTTTAAAATTTGAGGATTAGGTCTCCATTGTGTCTGTTTCTTGTCCATTCCATTTAGTTTAATCATAAACGTTAATGGGGCATGATCCGAAATTATAATATTATGATATTGTGATTTATAAGTGTGAGGGATAAAGTGATTAAACCCTATTAAAGAAAGGAGTTTTAAAGAGAATTCAAACAGAGAGGGGCTGGAGAGAGGATTCTGACACAGCAGTGTCTGAAGGTTGCCAGACCCATCCTTGAGTCCTTGAGTAAGAAGTAATAGCATTGTATAGCTAGAGAAGGGAGTGATGTAGAGAGATCCCTATCAGTGGAAAGGAGTGATGGATGGGACCCGTCACTATAGCTTAGCTTTAGTACTGATATAGGAAAACTGAGAGGGTTCACTAGGAGGTGAGTAAAACTGGGCCAGGTCATGAGCAGCTGAGCATGCTTAATAGAATAAATGAATATTACAACATACCCCTGGTCAAGAAATTGTTCATTACCATGAACATGTTTGAACATGCAATGTATGATATGGGAGGTGCGAGGGGATGTACGGTGGGATGTACCTACAGATTGTGCACCTCCGACCCTGATTGGAGAAGGGTCCGGAGGGGAGATTGAATGTAAGATTTTGTGTATAAAGGGGGATGATCTCTCTGGCTTCGGTGTGTCTCGAGTTGGAGAGGCACCCGGTCTGCAGACTCGTAAAATAAAGAAATCTCTTGCTTCCAGGATTTAGTCTTTGAGTATTAATTGTGAGCATAAAGGGTATCTCACATAAGTATATGGAATTAGTTTAGCATCTACTAAGAAATAATCTATCCTTGAATAACTTTTATGCATAGATGAGTAAAATGAGTATTCTCTTCCGGATGGGTTTTCAATTCTCCAGACATCCTTAATATTGGTATTATTTATATATGAGTTTAAAAATTCACTTGACAGAGATTTTGACTTTCTCTGTGTTGATGATCTGTCTAAATATGAATCCAGTGTACAATTTAAATCTCCACCAATTATTAAATTATTTTGTGCATATTCCGGAATAATATTCAGTATTCTCTTGAAAAACCACGGGACTATCAAAATTAGGCCCTTATATATTAATGAGTCACTTTTTTTGAGTATAATTCGCCTACTACTATGATATGTCTACCATCAGTATCTTCTGTAGTTGATATATGTTTAAAAGGTATACCTTCACGAATTAGAATTGCAACTCCTCTAGATTTATGTGTGAATGAGGAATGATACGTTTGGGCAATCTATTTTGTTTTCAATCTGTATTGCGCTTCCTTTTTAAGATGAGTCTCTTGGAGGAAAATTATGTCTGTTTTGAGCAATTTTAGGTGAGTTAATACTTTGCCTCTCTTAATGGGTTCATTAATTCCCTTAACATTCCAACTGCAAAATGTAATTCCTTCACCCCAGTGTTCACTTTTTACGTCTCGCATCAATGATTTGGGTGGTCTATAATGGAGTAGATGATTCAGCATGTTAAAACCATACCTTACACCTGGATCTCAGGATAGATGCATTTCAGAACTTTTAGGTTTTTCTTCTCGGTCATATCTCCTTGAATAACAATTATAATTCCATTCTAAATAAAAATTTATATTGATTATAACATACTACAAAATAGAAAGAGTGAGTGGTTTTTATGTTAGTGAAATGTGAAAGAAAGAAAAATACTACATCTATGGTTAGTGT
Source organism: Okamejei kenojei (assembly GCA_035221665.1). NCBI lineage: Eukaryota > Metazoa > Chordata > Chondrichthyes > Rajiformes > Rajidae > Okamejei > Okamejei kenojei. Next base: position 58,956,869 of record CM069133.1, on the reverse strand, counting down.
AGTTAGTGAAAGCCACCCTAATGTGGCTAGGCATCTAAAGACCTGTAGCTTTTGGTAAAAAAAAAAATGTTGCTAGCTCCGTTCTTTCCCTTGAAGGGAAAAAATTCAAATACAGTAAAAAAAAAACATTATGCGGGGGGGGGGGGGGGGGGGGGGGGGGGGGGGGATAATGGATATATTCCAATAGTGGAATAATTATTAGTCTCAAGGTTAATAAAATATTAGTTTCATTTAACTAAAGTATTGGTCCATGATTAGTCTAAATAGTATCAATATCTAGGATTAAACCTACATCTTCTATTTTAATCATCTTATGATTCATCCTTTTAACTAATTCTGAGTTAATCCAATTAACTATAATTGATAATGATTAATTATTATGATTAATAATGGTTAGTAATAGTTAATACAATAATATAAATTATTATAAAACGATGATCAATTTCATTCTAAATTCATAACAATCCTAAAGTATAGTGATTTAAAGTTCAGTTTCTTCTCAATAAAGGTACCGAGTCCAATATCATCACATTATATTTAGCGTTAAGTATTAATCCTCATTGTCCTCTTTTTCGCTCTCATCCTCGCTAATTTCAATCTTTTCAGTGGCCTCAATCTTCTTTGCAAATTTTAAAAGCCTCTGTGTGGTTAGTAAAGAAGTATCCTTTGTGGTCGTCGGGTGATTCTCAGTGTTGCAGGGTACATCAGTCCATATCTCAGGTTATTAATGTTCTTGGTATTCTTCTTGTATCTGTATACAATGCTCTTTTCTTGGCAACCTCCGCCGGGTAGTCTCGAAATATGCTGATCTTGTCTCCTTCAAAAACAAGATTTCTGCTGCGAACAATTTTCTTCATCATGTCATCCAAGACATGGTCATATTGCACCTTCACTATAAATTGGCTTGGAGGGGCGTCCGCCCCTGGACGGCGTCTCAGTGCTCTATGTGCCCGAGCCAGTAAAGGTGCTTCATCCAGTTTTAAAACTTTCTTCAGTAAATCTGCAGCAAATTCACGAGGGTCCTGATTCCCCTCTCTTCCTTCCCGGACACCGATAATTCTTAGATTCTGGCGTCTCTGTCGTCCCTCCAAGTCAATGGATTTTTCGGATATTTTATGCAATAAGTCCGATAAACGCTTGTTCTCGGAGAGAAGCTTGCTTGTAGTTGTTCCAGTGCCTGAGAGATGGGTTCCAGCTTCGAATTAAATACAGATTCCATCAGATTGATTTTGACATTTACCTCATCAATCTTTTTATTTAGATTTTCTTCCATGATCTTCTTCCAAGAGACCAATTGTTTCTGTACAATGACAGCAATATATTTCTTAATTTATTCTTTAATTTCTTCTTTAATTTCTTCTTTAATTTCTTTTTTAAAAGTTTTTAACTCATCTTTAAAGTCCTTTTTGAGTTTTTTAAATTCTGCCATTATTTTTGAAATTTCTGAGGCAAGGAAACTTCTTAGTTCTTCCACATCTGTCTTTCTTTCTCTTGAGATCTCTTCTTGAGATGCTGTTAAAACTGAGGCCGAGGCTTCGGTTGGGCCTGCTTCCCTGGCCTTACCGGTTTTTTTCCCTAACAGGATAACAGGAATTTTACTGTACTATATGGGCCGCAAGCTCTTTCTGCCAGAATCTAATAATATTTCATGTAGATTCTTCATACATGTTTAGCATTTTGACAATTCCCACCCTTGATACAGTTTAGAGCATTCTCATCCTCAAACTTTAATATGCTCACCCCATTCTTTCTCGGTAATCAACTCCAATTCCTTGAAATATCTGCTTATTCTAATCTCTCGGGCATCCTCTATTATATCACCCCATGATTGGTGGCACAATCTGCCATGTCTTTAAGCTTTGGGATTTTGTCTCATAGATCCTCTTTATCTACTTCTTTTTCCTCTGTCAAGATCTTTCTTTAACCAGAGCTTTGATTATTTGCTCCAATGCCTCCACGTGTAAGTCAGAATCTAATTTATTCCTGCAAAATGTCCTGGAATGCTTTATTACAATCATTCAGATAAGAATAAGTGGTTGTTGTTATTGCTGAAGGCATGTACCCTTGAAATCAATGCAACCCAATTTCAAAAGCAGAGTTCAAGATGGATACATTTCAAAACTGTGTACTTTGAGTCCAGAACAAAGAATACATTTCTACCCCATGGTGTCTTTGTTCAAAAATCGAACTGCTCAATTTGAAGCATATGGTTGGGGAAAGATATTCATAATAATGCTTTGAACATATATGCTTATTATTGCTTGCTGATCTCTGTTTTAATGTTCACCCAGGAAGTTTTTGTCTTGTTAGTATTCTTCAGCTTTGTTATCCACACAAAGAAGTCAACTAGAACATATACCATTGACCTGTATAGCACAAGAACAAGCCCGCAAGACCAGCACTTATACACCCGTACCTTTCTACACCTGTACCTGCAACACATATCTTTCCATTCCCTGCAAATCCATATGCCCGACCAAAACTCCTTTTAGAGCCACAGATTCAATCACCATCCCTGGCAGCGCATTCCATGTACTCTACCACCCACGTAGAAACGTGCTCCACACATCTCCTTTAAACTCTTCCCCTCTCACCTTAAACCTGCCCCCTCTGATAATTGATTTTTCAATCCTTGGAAAAAGATTCTGATTGTCTATCCTAACTAAACCTCTCATACCTTGCTCTCAGAGATCTCCCAGCAAACTCTGGTATTCCAGAGAAAACAATCCAATTCTGCCTAATTTCCTCCTTAGCTAACACCCCACAATCCATGCATCATTCTGGTAAACCTCATCTGCATCTTTTCCTCAACTTCCACATCCCTTCCAAAATGGAACAACCAACTGCATGCAATAATCCAAATGTAGCCTGACCAAAGTTCGATAAAGCTGCATCATGACTTCCTGCCTCTTATGCATGCCCTCACCTATGAAGTTAACATACCATATTCCTTCTTTATCACTCTATCTACATGTGCTGTCACTTTCAGGGAGTTATGGACTTGGACTCCAAGATCCCTCTGTACACCATTCCTCTTCAGGGTCATGACAGTAATTGCATATTTTCACCTTACATTTGACATTGAAGAGCAGAACCACTCATACTTACTCCGTTTAAACTCCATCTGCAAGTTCTCTGACAATTTTTGTAGCTGATCTCCAGCCTGTTGTGTACTTTGTGTAGGAAAGAACTCCAGATGCTGGTTTAAATCGACGATAGACACAAAATACTGGAGTAACTCAGCAGGACAGGCAGCATGTCTGGAGAGAAAGAAAGGGTGACGGTTCGGGTCGAGACCCTTCTTTAGACTGATGAAGGGTCTCGATCCAAAATATCACTCATTCCTTCTCTCCAGAGATGCTGCCTGTCCCACTGAGTTACTCCAGCATTTTGTGCCCATCATCTGTTGTATACTTTGACAGGCTTCCAAACAGTCTGCGACCTCAGCAATCTTGGTGTCATCTGCAATCTTACTAACCAACCCATCAACGTTTATGTCCAATTCATTTATATATATCACAAACTGCAGCGGTCGCTGCACAGATCCTTGCAGTCACGCGATGTGATTCCGTGAAATGAAGGTATATCCGCCAGCCCTACCTGCAGGCGTGTTAATACGTCAACGCATGGTGCAACGCTGACTGGTAAGCGGTAAGTTTAAACCTGAAGGTAAGTTTTTAAACTTTTCAGGTTAGGTTTCGATTGCAGGAATCTCTTCTTACAGAGTTTCCTGCTGGAGTTCGGGTCGAAGTCGTGACGGGCCATGGGGAAATCTTTATGGACAACGGGGTAATCCCAGTCACGGATCGTGGGGAATCCCAGTCACGACCTTGGGGAACCCCAGCCACTGACCACAGGGAACCCGCTATGGAGACCGCAGAAGTGCGGGTAGCAGCGGCGGTCAAATTCGCCTTCACAGTCGCTGGCGGTGGAACCAGTGGCTTCAGACTGGTGCCGCTAGCACCTTGGCAAACCCCCTTGGAAGATAAGTCACTAAATATCTCCCTCTCGGAGGAGGGGAGCGTAGGGAAGAGGCCTGTTGACAAAAACAAGTCGGGTCAGGAGGGAGGATTCCTGATGGAAAGGATCCCCTCCTTCAATGAGTAACGTTCTTTGGATGTCAAACCCACATGGAGCACCTAATGAAGAGGTGCTCCACAATGATATGCTCCAAGGAGGGAGTTATATCACCACGAGTCTCTGCAGGGCCCGCGGCAACAGCACCTGTGTACAGGGCTGCACACTGTCTCCCTCTCCGAGCAGGGGAGCAGTTGGGATCAGTGTGTAACTGACTCCAAATTCGGAGTTATGTCCGTGGCACATACTGGAGTTCCTGAAAGTGCCTGCAGTGAACAGCGCCATCAAGGGTGACGTTGGAGGGGCATAGTACCCCAGGAAACCAACTGCCGTATCTGCTATTCAGGTAAAACCTATGCAACAGGTGAGACCTGCATGAGGGAGCTAAAGGTGTCGAACTACAAGTACAGTCTCATCGTTTCGGCGACAATACACCCCACACCTCCATCGGCAGCAAACGGTTCACTGAAGCTTGTGGCAGACAGCAATCTGGGCAGAGGGCTTTAGGCCAAGGCCCAAGTCGGTCTCAGGAAAAATATGGAATCCACGTACCCTACCAGTCCTCTCCAATCAAGGACGGAAATAGAACCCGCATGAGGGGCCTTTGGGCTTACCATAAGACCACCGGTAACCATGAAGGTAGGTGGGTCTGGTTATTTCCGAAACATGGTGTATGTGGACCATTTACAAGTTGGAAACACTTGTAAAAACCTGTAAACAACTATGTTATTATGAAGCAGCCTCTATTCATCAAGAGCATTGGCAATATAGTGGCTGTGTTTTCAGCTGTACATTTGGATCTTTGCATTTTCAGTGGCATGCAGGTCGTTCTTAACAGACCGATTCCTATTACCAGCTGAAGCTATCAAAGTCACAATGGTGTATTCTACATTGCTCCTGTACTTTTGCTCAGTAACTCTTCAGTTATATTAACAACTGATACTAGTACTCAAAGATGAAAATTTTCGAATATCATCTCTAGTTACGGAGGCGGATGTGTTTTGCATGCTCAACTCCAAGTTGATACACTATGGTGGGGGCATTTGACGCTGGTATATCATCACGTAAAAATCTATGACAACACCGTATGGATGTTGTATCACAATGTATTAATGACATTGTGGTTCGATGGAACACAGAATATCAATATGTTTGCATCCAGGCTCTATCACCATTCGAAAAATATGTGGCACAGTGGGAATAGATGATTTCTCACTACACTGAGGAGGAATGTTCTTAATGTCTTTCCTCCATTTTGCCTCATCAGTTGGGTCTTGCACAAAAACCAGCAAGATCTCGCCTCGGTCATTTCGTACTGCCTGACTGGCCTATGCAACCATGGTTCCTGCTAAATGTTGGGGATGATTATAGGACCTTATATGGTTGTCCTAAACACAAAAATGTGATGGTTCACCCCGTGACTGAAGAAACCATCATCTGCATGATAAAATCAATTTATAGACTTGGAGTCTCTGAGAAGACCACTCGGTGGCACGGGTTGCCAGACCAATCCATGTACATGCTCACTGCAGAATGTAGGGATAGCACCAAGAAAGTAGCACATTTTTCCTCATCAGGAGATGGGAAGTGTTTTGGCTTTAATGCTAAAGTTCCATATAATACAGCATGGATAACTAATGTCTTGGAGTTCATTTCAGATGGGTCTTTGACAATCAATTAAATTACAGTACCATTAACTGTGTCAACGTGCTTTCTCATCATAGTTGCTGCAGCGATCAGGACCCACTCTGTTGGGTCTCACTCTCTGATATCCAGATTTATAAGGATATCTTTAACATAATTCTCCCAGGCCCAGGTACTCAGAGATATGGGATGTTAGCATTTTTCTTAAACTGCTTCGCCAGTAGGGCCCAGCTACATCTCTATCCCTGATCACTTACAAAGTGTTTATGCTCATGGCATTAGACTCAGCGCAACTGGTCCAGCCACTACTTATATTGTGACTGGACAGGATGGTCACATCTGCTAATAATGTAATATTTTATGTTTATGATGTAGTTAAGCAGAGCAGACCAGGGGTGTCAGGTCCCAAACTATTTCTCATGGCATACCCCATGGACCCTTGGTTGACTGTAGTCACTCATTTACAACAATACGTCAAGGCCACCAAGAGCCTTAGAGGATCTGCACTAGCAATGGTCGTTAGTTACTAAAAACCTCATAAAAGGTCTCTATTCAGACCATCTCTAGGTGGTCAAACAGGGTTTTAGCTTATGCAAAAGTAGATAGAATATCTTCTATCTCACTCCACTAGGGCTGCTACTACATTAGCAGCAAGGGTCATGTATGTTCTACTGGACCACACCCTAGCGGCTGCAGTATGGTCAAACAAATGCATTTTCCAACATTTTATAATAACCCATTGCCAGACCGGGGGTATTTGCCAAATTCCATTTATGATTTGTTTATAAAACACCTGTCCCACTTAGGAAACCTGAACGGACACCTCTGGTGCCCCACCTAAGGTTTCTGTGAGGGTCCCAGAGGTTCCGGTCACTCTCCATGAGTCACCAGAGGTTCTGGTCACTTGCATGGAAAGCCTTGACCGAAGCGTGAGCTGCATCTACTGACCAAAGATCCTATAGGATCTTTGCTGCCGACCGCACGCGCACACACACACAAAACACATCGCGAAGGTGGGGGCCAGGGACAGCAGAGGAGCGTTGTCTGCACATTGAAGAGGAAAGTAAACGGCTGCCACTGAGCATGGTAAGTCCTTTAGAGAGCACGGGAGTGTTCCGGTGGCGCTATGGAGGCATAGAGACCAGCGTCAGCTAGCTCCACGCAAAAATCACAGAAACGGGAGAGAAAGAACGGGAATTACCTGCTGCTATCGCACTGGCTGCCTTCAACGAGTGAGTGACGTCATCAGGCGCGCAACTCTAGCGGTATGTCCATGCAACATACTCCAACCCCCCCCCCCCCCCCCGGAGAATCGAAAAAGACCGGTAAGTTCAGGCAACCAGCAGAAGAAGTAGGCCTGACTGAAGCCTCGGGCTCATTTTCAACGATGTCCCAGGAAGATGTATCAAAGAAAACAAAGCCAAAAACAAATCAGAATTAGAAGAACTTCGAAATTTTCTCTCTCAAGAAATTAAAAATATAAATAGCAATTGAAAAGTTTTAATGAAAACTGATTTTTAAGGAAGAATTTAAAGAGGAATTCCACTCTTTCAAAGAAGAATTTAAAAAATAAATTACCTCCACTGTTCACGAAATATTAGAAGTCTGGAAGCTGACAATGGAAGAAAGTTTCAATAAACAGATTGAAGATGTAAATGTTAAAATCAATTTGATGGAAACCAGCTTTAATGCTAAGTTGCATCCCATCAATGAGACAACAAAATAAAGCAATAAGTGAACTAGAGGAAATTGCTATGACAAGTGCTGAAACTACAAAAAGGCGCTTTCTCGAGAATCAGCGTTTATCAGAATTACTGCGTTAAAATAACTGAAAAATGCACTGATTTGGAGGGACACCAGAGATGCCAAAACTTAAGAATTGTAGGTGTCAGAGAAGGAAGAGAGGGGGGCCGAGACCCCCGTAAATTTGCGGCAGACTTGTTACAAAAAGTCTTAAATCTGGATCAAATATCTTTACTAGGTCGAGCACATAGAGCGCTGAAACGCTGACCATGGGAAGATGCCCCCTCCTCCCAAGACAACTGATAGTAAAGGTACAATACGATCATGAATTGGATGACATGAAGAAAATTGTCCATAACAGAGAGTTAATTTTTGAAGGAGAGAGGATCAGCATCTTTAGAGACTATCCTGTGGAGGTCTCCAGGAAGTGAGCGGTGTTTACAGAGACAAGAAGAATACTTAAGAACATACCAGATTTGAGGTATGGCCTGATGGACCCCGTAACACTGAGAGTCACCTACAAGAAAAAGGAACATTTCATTACAGATCATAAACGAGCACTTGAATTTGCCCAGAACATCGAGAATATGACCAAAGGCTGAACAACATACATCACATCCCTGACATCAATGAGCAGCTCGACCTCAATGAGTACTAATGGAACTTTCAATTGTTATACTTAAGGACTAATGAAAATTGAAACGGATAGTGGAGCAAGTTTTCTCCTATTGATATTGATGTAATATATTTCTATTTTAGTATTATTGTTACTTGTTATTTATTACTGATTATTACTAATTACATAACTGATATATTACATTTATATTTTAGTATTGTTGTTAATTATTATTAATTACTGATTATTACTAATTACAAACCAATCACAAACATTTGGCATTACTAATTACTAACTTTAATTGGTTTACTTAGAAATACTTAAATATGATTATAAGTAAGGTTTAATTTAGGCATGTTATTAACAAGGGTTTGGGGTTTTCCTCTTTATTTTTGATTTTAATATATATATCTCATATATTTTTTTCGATTTTAAAATATATATATTATATATATGAGATTACTATGGTAATGAGAATAATAACTTTACTAACGGATTATAAATTCCTTGGTTTAAAAATGTTTTTTTTTACTCCCTTAAAAACTGTTTTATTGATTTTTTTTATGGAAAGCATGGAGCTAGTATTTTTTTAGATTGTTAAAGGCCTACGGAAGTCTTTAGAATACTAACCACGTTAGTGTGGCTAACACTAATGGCCCTGTCTCACAGTGCGAGTCATCCCATGAGTGACCCCAAGTGAAAGAAAAAAAAACAGACTCGTGGTTGTGTACGAGATTAAGTTTATGATCAAGTGTTTAACCGAGTTCCCACGGGTATGTCATTGCTGCGATGTTCCAAGTTCCTTTCCCTAGTTACCAAGTTCCTCTCCCGTTACTCTTGAGCCAACCGTGAATGAAGGTAAGTCTGTGAGGGTGTCCGGGTGCCCGCCGCAGCCGCTGTACTTTCACATCAGTTGCACATCAGATTGTTGGGAGGGGAAGCTCAGGGTTCGCCTCCTGAGCTGCTTTGGTGCCCAGGTGTAAGTTGAGGTGAAGGGTGGTTGGGGGTGGGGGGTGACAGACAAGGCTCTTGGGTGCTGGGATTATTCTCTGCTGGATGGTCTTAGTGCGGGAGACATGTGCAGGAGAGGTGTGCTGACTGCAGGCAGACACTTTGGTAGTCTGAAAAAAACGGTCTCAAAAGCCGCTGTCTCCCTGTCCCTGTGATAGCAGGGGGCAATCAAGCAGCACAATAGCCCCCTCACCAACACAAAGGACAACGATCCCAAGGCTTTAGGGGCAGAAACAGCGGGCAGGCGACAATCACCCGCCATAACGCGAGAGATATCATGCGCTATTGTAGGTCTCCTTTGCACGTCGGTGTTTCTGTATTTCTCCATCTCATTGTTGGCCCTGTCTGTCACCAACCCCACCCCCACCCCTCTGCTTCCCGGCCATGTGTGTGACCCCTTCCCTCCCCTCTCCAGTTCCCAGCCCATTGCACCGGGTGCGGGGGCTTCGCACCGTCTTCATGTTGGCGACTATCCCAAGGCTTTAGACGGAAGGCAGACGCAACAAGCTGGAGTAACAACGCGGGCCAGGTAACATCTCTGGAGAAGGTGACGTTTCGGATAAGGGCTCCTCTTCTGAAGAAGGATATCGACCCAAAAAGTCACCTATTCCTTCTCTCCAGAGTTGCTGTCTGACCCGCTGAGTTACTCCAGCTTTTTTGTGTCTGTCATTGAATGGGTGATGTTTCGGGTCGAGACCCTTCTTCGGACTGAAAATAAAACTTGCCTCTCGTGAAGCAGCTTGTAAATTAAAACATAAAATCAAGAAATGTTAAAGGTCGACTCATTTATGCGCTGCTATTCATTCACCTGGCCTATTGCTGTCCCCCCTCGTCCACCGTGAGCGCTGGACAACTCACCGGGTGCAAACCTCCGCTGCATTCCTGGCGGAGGGCGATGATCAGCGGACTGACCTTCAAGTAGAGGCAGCGGGTCGGTCAAGCCCGGCTCCCCGCCACCGGGATAGACACCAACTACTGGAGTAAACTCAGCGGGATCTCTGGAGAAGTCTGAAGTAGGGTCTCGACCCGAAATCTCACCCATCCCATCTCTCCAGAGATGCTGCCTGTCCCTCGGAGTTACTCCAACATTGTGTGTGTCTATCTTCTGTGTAAACCAGCATCTGCAGTTCCTTCCCAATCCCACACTCTCGGCCCCTGGGGGTGGATGGAGCATCACACGTGGACACATCCCACCCACCGCCCCAGACTTGCCCCTCCGGCGGGTCTTTAACCGCGTCCTAAAGCCGTTCATTGAGACAGAGTGACGAATACAAAGCCACGGGGCAGGCGCCTCAGCAATAATGGACAAGTGGCAGATCATCACAGAAAGGCAGAAGATAGACACAAAATGCTGGAGTAACTCAGCGGGACAGGCCGCATCTCTGGAGAGAAGGAATGGGTGGCGTTTCGGGTAAGTCTGAAGAAGGGTCTTGACTCCATTCCTTCTCTCCAGAGATGCTGCCTGGTTTGCTGAGTTACTCCAGCATTTTGTGTCTATCTTTGGTTCAGTCTTTACTCGAGCGAAAGAACAGATTATAAGAAAGTTCCCACGGTAGACTCACGAGTCACTAAGGTAAACGCACGGACCATTACGTTATTACAACGAGTTTAAATGTTTCCATTTTTAACTTGAACAGTTAATTTGACTCGTGAAAAAAATCAAACATGTTTGATTTTTTTCACGAGTTAACAAGTTTCCCGAGTACCTGCCGTTAGCGCCACGAGTCGATAAGTTGCTCGTGCGAGTTCCGACATTCCCACTAAGTGATCACCACAAGTGAAAACTCGGGGTCACTCGTGGGCCAACTCGCACTGTGAGACAGGGGTTTAACTACACACATTTTAGATGTAGTTTTTTTCTTTCTTTCGCACCCTACTAATCATCTATTCTGTTACTTTTCTTACTTTATGCTTTATTATAATTTTAAGTTTGAATGGAAATGTAAGTTTTATACAAGGAGATATGTACGGAATAACGACCTACGAGATTTAAAATGCATCTATCAGATGTTCAGGTGTAATGTCAGTATTGGTGTGTTGAGCCATCTGCTCTTTTACAGTCCACCCTAAACATAAGATGCAAGATGTTAATATGACAATTGGGAGTGAAGGAATTACATTTTGTATTTGGAATGTTAAGGTAATTAATGAACCAATTAAGAGAGGTAAAGTATTAGCACATTTAGAATTGCTTAAGACAGACACAATTTTCCTTCAGGAAACCCACCTTAAAAAGGAAGCACAACATCGACTGAAAGCAAAATGGATTGCTGAAACGTGTCATTCCTCATTCTCACATAAATCCAGAGGAGAAGCAATAGTAATCCATAAAGGGATACCTTTTAAACATACATTAACTACAGCGGACAATGATGGTAGATATATTGTATAAGTAGGTGAGTTAAACGCAAAAAAAGTGATTCTTCTTAATGTTCATGGACCAAATTTTGATAGTCGCATGTTTTTCCAAGAAAACATTCAATACCATCCCGGAACTCACACAATACAAATTAATAATTGGAGGAGACTTAAATTGTACACTAGACCCTTATTTAGACAAATCATCAAGACAAAGAAAAGTAAAATCTCAGTCAAGTGAATTTCTAAACTCATATATTAATAGCACTAATATCAAGGACATCTGGAGAATCGAAAATCCAACCAGATGAGAATATTAGTTTTACTCACCTGTACACAAAACCTACTCAAGAATAGACTATTTTTTAGTAGACTCTATGCTCATCCCATTTACCTATAACTCGAAATATCATAATATTATAATCTTGGATCACGCACCTTTAACATTTATGATTAAACTAAATGGAATGGCCGAAAAACAAACAGTGGAAACTCAACCCCCCAAATTTTAAATGAAAAAGCATGTCAGGAATACCTTATTAAACAGATTAATATGTTTTTTTGAGACTAATGACCATCCTGGAACACCTGCCCCTCTTCTTTAGGAAACATTTAAAGCATTCGATCGAGGAGCATTAATCTCCTCCCAAGCATTTTATAATAAAGAGAATTGGGTTAAGCAACAGATACTGGAAAGGGAAATAAAGCAATTAGACATAGAAAATGCGGTTGCACCATCTATGATAAAACACAACAAAATTGTTGTATTGAAATATAAATTAAATAAAACACTCAGATCAAGTAATAAAACTCTATCAGCATACTGAACAATTACATTTCGAATTCGGTGATAAACCACAAAAGCTCTTAGCATGTCAGCTTCAAAATTGGACAGGGAAAAAACAATCCACGAAATTAGATCAGACACGGGAGAATTATTAACACTTCAAGGATATAAATGAGAGATTTCTGCAATATTATCAAAATCTTTACTCAGCCAAAACTATAGAACATCCGGTAGGAATAGTAGCATTCTTACAGAAATGCAATCTAAAAGGTTTAGATTCAAAAGACTAGAATTACTAGAATCTGAAATAATGGTAAAAGATATTGAAGAGTTTATTAGATCTTTAAAAAACAGCAAGGCTGCCGGCCTAGATGGTATAGGTTCTGAATTTGATTAAAAAATTTATGATCTGGTCTCTCCATGTTTACAAACATTGTATGAGTACACTTATACTCAACAGAAACTGCCAGAAACTTAAAATGAATCTATAACACCACTTATACCAAAAACAGATAAGGATCTTGAAGACCCAGGCCCATATAGAGCAATTGCTCTCTTAAATACCGATCAGAACATATAAACTAAAATCCTAGCACAACGATTAAGTACAGCGATTAATAAATAATTACACCCTGACCAAAGAGGTTTTATCCCGAAACGTAACTCATCTTATAATTTGAGATGATTATTCAATATAATATACTCAAAGAGAATCACCAATGTAGACCTAGCAATAATCTCATAGATGCTGAGAAAGCATTTGATCAGGTGGTATGGCCATATCTATTTTCGGTGATGGAAAAATTTAAATTGGGCGAGAAGTTCTGTACATGGGTAAAACGTTTATACACTAACCAAACAGCTAGAATATTAACAAATCAAATGTTATCAACTAAATTTAATTTATCTAGAGGTTGTAGACAAGGATGCCCGCTATCTCTGTTATTATTTGCGCTCGCTATTGAACCACTTGCTGAACGTGTTAGGGCCCCATCCAGAAATATACAGGTATAATACTAAAGACACTGTGAATAAAATTTATTTATATGCAGATGATGTATTAATTTACATTACAAATGCAGAAATTAGTATCCCAAACGTACTAAACCTAATAACTCAATTAGGTTTGTTCTCCAGATACAGAATTAATTGGAATAAAAGCAAAATCATGCCAATAATGGAATTCAATCTCCTCATAATACAACAATCCCCATTTAAAATAGTTAATGAAAAATTGAAATATTTAGGAATTTATGTTACTAAGACATATACCTCATTGTTTAAATTAAATTTCCCCCCTTTACTGAATAAACACAAGAATATTCAGTATTGGAATATACTCCCCATTTCAATGTTTGGTAGAATTAATGCCCTAAAAATGAGTTTTCTACTGCAATTATTATACTTCTTTCAATCAATCCAGATATATCTTACCAATTTTTTTTTTAAAAAGGTGGATTCAATCGTCTGATTTTATCTGGGATTATAAGAATCATAGAATAATCAAAAAACATTTATGTAAATCAAAGATATATGGAGGTTTAGCTTCACCGAATGTTCTGTTTTATTTTTGAGCAGTTAATATTAAAAATATGAATTTTGGTTGGAAGAAATGGACCAGCAACCAGATTGGTTAAAGATGGAAAAGGAAGATTGTTTACCGTTTGAAATTGATTCGATTCTGTTCGCTCCCTCAAAATTGAATTAAAAAAAAAACTTACAGGGAAAATCCTATAATACAGTGGTACGCAAATTTGGAAACAATTAAAAAATACCTTAAAATTGGATAATTTATCACTCTGTCTCCCCATCGTGAACAATCCCTCATTTAAACCTTCTATTTTGGACAAAGGTTTCATACAATGGAAAAATTATGGAATTAAAAAGGGAAACTTTATAAGAAAGGTACACTTCTTTCATTTCAGGGGCTACAACAGACTTATGAACTCCACTCAGATGATTTTTTCAGATATTTTCAAATTAGAGATTATGTTAAATCAAATCCTCAAAACTATAGAACTAGAAATCCAGAAATTCTTGATAATTGTTTGAATAAACATCCTAATACAGATAAATTAATATCTCATATTTATAATATCCTATTAGATAGTGATGTACCATCAACAGATGTATATAGGCAAACATGGGAAAATGAACTAAGCTAACCAATAATGAAAGATAGAGGGGGGGGGGGGGAGACGTGGGGAGAGGGGCGGAGAGGGGGGGAGAGGGGGGGGAGAATGGGGGGAGAATGGGGGGAGACGGTTTTAATAGGTTTAATAAAGTTAGCGGGTATTTTACCTTCCGGCGGATCTTCCCACTTAGGAAACGTGAACAGAAACCTCTGGTGACCTTGCGCCCCACCCAAGGTTTCCATGAGGTTCCCGGAGGTTCCGTTCACTCTCCCTATTAGTGGAAAGTGGTTTCCACGTAGTCGAGGCTTCTTCTTTGTTCCCGCGATTATTTAAAAAAAAAAAAAAACGGCCTTGACTAAAAATAGGTGGCCGTTTTGTCGAAGCCAGTGGAGTGGGGTTGTTATTTACTTACAGACAGTTGAAGGCCTTCACTGACCGGCCATTCTGATTGGCTCATTGGTGTTTCTAGCAAATACATCTTCTTTGGTTTTCAGGACCTAGTAGATCCGCCGGAAGGCAAAATGCCCGCTAACTTTATTAAACGTCTAAAAACTGTCTCCACTCCTTCGCCCACCCCCCCCCCCCCTCTCCTCTTCGCGCTCTCTAAAGGACTTACCATGCTCTGTGGCAGACGTTTACTTTCCTCTCCCCATGCAGAAAGTGCTCCTCCGTTGTCCCTGGCCCCCACCTTTGCGATGTGTTTGTGTGTGTGTGTGTGTGTGCAGTTGGCAGCAAAGATCCTATAGGATCTTTGGTCAGTAGATGCAGTTCACGCTTCGGTCGAGGCTTTCCAGGCAAGTGACCAGAACCTCTGGTGACTCATGGAGAGTGACCGGAACCTCCAGGAACCTCTGGGAACCTCACGGATACCTTGGGTGGGGCACAGGGTCTCCAGAGGTTTCCGTTCAGGTTTCCTAAGTGGGACAGGGGCAATAGTTTCCCCCAGGATGGAAGCTTTCACTATTATTCTCCTTTGATGATTAAAGCATCAGCATTTTTAACAAACTATGTCATGGCTGAATGCATTAATCTTTTTCACTCATCCATGGTCAATTGATGCAGTGTGTGATGCCTGGACTCGTATCTGGCATGAAATCACAGAGCTTTGAAGTCTTCACGGAATCACTCGCGTGACTCCGAAATGAAATGGTAAAATTAAATAAGAACTTACCAGTTTGAAGTTTGATCTTTATTTTATGAGGAGTTACGATGAGTGATTACGTCCCCACTGCTCCCAACCCTTGTATCATAAACGTCATCTGGTAGTTCTCAAGTTCTCTCCAATCTTACTATATTCAGGTAAACAACTGTTATCGGTGATTTTGCACCGCTGCTTTGAACATTGACACGCATGCGGGCTGGCGGCTTCTTCACGTAATTGCTCATCGTAACTCCTCATAAAATAAAGATCAAACTTCAAACTGGTAAGCTAATTTAATCTTACTATTCTCACAACTTCCCTTCTTAAATAAAGGAAAAATATTAGCTGCTGTCCAGTTCTCTTGGACATCGTCTCTGGCTGGAGAAGATGCAAAGATCTTCATCGAGGTTACCGCAATTGCCTCTTGCCTCTCTCAACATCCTGAGTAAATCTCTTCAGGTCCTTAATGAGCTACAATTCCTCCTCCCTCTTAATAGTAAAGTGTCCTTGCATATTAGTATTCTCCACATTGACTTCACTGTCCTCTATGTCCTACTCCTTGGTGAAACAGATGCAAAGTATTTGCTTAATACCCGACTTACATCCCCAGTCTCCAAGCACGAATTCCATCCTTTATCCTTGATCCCTAATCAAAAGTTGTGCATGCTGTGCTGTTACTGTGAAGGTAACACAGTGCTTCTTTTTATACTTCTGTCCATTTGGCTCTGAGCTTGGGATGTTGTGGATGCCATTCTAGGGATTTAAAGTCCCCATACATTCCTGGACACTCCTTCTTCATAGGTTGGGGATTTCACTTATTTAGTGAAGGTGTTCCATATTTTCAAGGCGAATTTGAAACTTCTCCCTTCTCCCTCTTGGGAATATTATAAATGGAGCTTGGAGTAAAGTGTTATTTTCAAGGATCTGTGGTCAGGCATGAGGACAGAGTGCCCCCTTTTCCCCGCACGTGTCTTTGTTCAGTGTGATCAATGCTTTGAGGCGCCGGACAATGAGCCTACAACCCAAATTGGAGGTTTTCGTAGAAACATATAAAATAGGTGCAGGAGAAGGATTCGGCCCTTCGAGCCTGCACCGCCATTCAATATGATCATGGCTGATCATCCAACTAAGTATTCCGTACCTGCCTTCTCTCCGTACCCCCTGATCCCCTTAGCCAAAAGGGCCATATCTAACTCCATCTTAATTCGCCAATGAAATGGCCTCAACTACCTGTGGCAGAGTATTCTAGAGATTCACCACTCTGTGTGTGAAAAATGTTTTTCTCATCTCCGTCCTAAAAGACTTCCCCCTTATCCTTAAACTGTGATCCCTTGTTCTGGACTTCCCCAACATCGGGAACAATCTTTATGCATCTAGCCGGTCTAAACCCTTAAGAATGTTGCAAGTTTCTATAAGATCCTGACAAAGTTAGTGATGGTTTTCTGATGCTTTGAGATATTTCTTGCAGATTTCCCTTCCTCTGAAGCGTAGAGGAGAGTGAAGATTGCCGCGGCCTCGCAGAACACGAGCCTTGTCAGCATTTCCAAACTTTAACATGTCAATGGTGGATTTCACCATCACTATCTGGTTATGCTGTGAGATGGCTTCCCAGGCATGAAAGCAGTCCTTGCTCTCCACAGTTTTGCCATAAATTTGATTGTTAGCGGGGCAGTGTTGCTCAATTTACAGAGACAATCCTTAGTCCTCTGGACGTTAACTGTAAGATCCATTGCGGCAGGAAAATATTTGGCGATGAGGTGTGGGATTGATGAGGCAAATTAAGTAGATGATTTGTGTGAAGGCACAGCCTCACTTGACACAGTACACATGATTAATGGATCTATGCTGGATCCTTGAGTTATTTTATAGACCACATATCATGAAATTGACATGGAATGGTAATTAACTCTTGAGGCACATTAATTGGAGCAGTCTTCCCACTTAGTATAATCCCACTTAGTTGATGGAGCTTTATAAAATCAAAGGTCATACAGAATAGATAGTTGTGTTTTCTAAATGTTTCTTTGATTAGGGGCAATTTACAGGGGACCAAAGTACCTGGAGGAAACGCACGTGCTCACGGAAGAACATGCAAACTACACAGAGTTAGCAGCTGCATACAGGAAGGAACTCACGTCTTGGCACCCGTGGATAGCATCTCTACCAGCTGAGCCAATGTGCAGTCCAATGGATATGATCACAATGTCTATCAAGATTGTTTGGCTCCGTTTGTCACCGAGGATGGGGCAAGAGGTACTTCTGCATGTTACAGTACATTGCCTGGGATTTTTGCTGCTCCAGAGGCTTCAAGGTTAAATAATTTTTAAAACATATGCTGTGCTAAGGCATCACTGAAGGGGTGGATGGGGGGGGGGGGGGGCAGATAGAGAGAGGGCAGATGGAGAGAGGGCAGATGGAGAGAGGGCAGATGGAGAGAGGGCAGATGGAGAGAGGGCAGATGGAGAGAGGGCAGATGGAGAGAGGGAGGAGAAAGGGGGTAGGAGGGGTAGGAGAGGGGGGTGTAGGGGGGGAGGAGGAAGGGAGAGGGGGGTGAAGGGGGGAAAGGAGGCGAAGAGGGTAGTGGGGAGGGAGGGGTAGAGGGAGGAAAGGGGCAAGGGGGGGGTAAGGTTGGGAGAGGAAGGGGGAGTGGGGGAGCGGAGGGGTTGAGGAAGGCCGTGGAGGGGGTAGAGGAGGGGGCAGAGGAGGGAGGGGGGCAGAGGAGGGAGGAGAGGGGCAGAGAAGGGAGGAGAGGGCAGAGGAGGGAGGAGGGGGCAGAGGAGGGAGGAGGGGGCAGAGGAGGGGAGGAGGGGGTAGACTTGAACTTGGCCAGTGGGTGGCACGGATGGGGCCGACTACGAATGAGCGGTGGGCCTCGGCAGCTGTCTAGACCTCTCAGGACCTCTCTGGACCTTGGAAGCACAACCAAATTACGGTGTGTTTAATGCCTTCAATCCAGAGCCCGGGTGGGGGGGGGGGGGGAAGCGAGGGAGGGCAGGGCACTGTGGACGGCTGGCCGAGTGCGAGTAATGCGGTGGGGGGGGGGGGGGGGGGGGGTTTAGATGACTCGCAGCTCATGGAAAACAGTGGCCAGCAGGCTGTGCATTGATAACTCTTCGAAGCTGGTCACGAGGAGCAGAACCATTGTGACGTCATCAGCTCGCATCAACTCGTTAACTTAAAAAAAATCTCAGATTGGCGAAGAATATCAAGATATAACTCAGGAATTTGTGAATCAAATCTTCAGATGAGGTGATTTTTTGAGATCATGAGGTAAATCTGCACTGGAATATGCAAAAATGTCACCGTTAACACGTCGGATTTACGAGGAGATATGACTCAAAGAAAAAGAGACAAGCAAACAAATAAATAAATACTAGACTAAGTGGGACCCATTGGGTCCCGAGTTCACATGGGAGGGCTGGCCTCCCGATGCAATATTCCACCTCTCAACCAATTCCAATATTGGTGGCCAGTGGGGGAGCTTTCTGGAGGACTGGTATGTGTTCTTGGGGTGGCAGCTCAGTCCCTCAAGCCTGATGTGCTGGCAGCTCACTCACTACTGGTGGGCTGGCAGTTGACTCATGGCTATTCCTTGAAATTCCATTTAAAGCAGGGTGCAAGGCCACCAAATTCGTGCAGTTTCTTATCTCTTCGAGCAGGGTGCAAGGCCACTGAATTCAGGTGCAGTTACCAACCACTTCAAGCAGGGTGCAAGGCCACCAAATTCAAATGCAGTTTCATACCA
The DNA here is from genome assembly GCA_035221665.1 of Okamejei kenojei. Taxonomy (NCBI): domain Eukaryota; kingdom Metazoa; phylum Chordata; class Chondrichthyes; order Rajiformes; family Rajidae; genus Okamejei; species Okamejei kenojei. The sequence continues at coordinate 58,937,612 of CM069133.1, read as the reverse complement.
ATTCAAGCAGGGTGCAAGGCCACCAAATTCAAATGCAGCTTCATACCATTTAATGCAGTGTGCAACACCACCACATTCAAATGCAGTTTTACACCATTTCATGCAGGGTGCAATGCCACCACATTCAAATGCAGTTTCATACCATTTCAAACAGGGTGAAACCACAATAAAACTACCATAAAACCACACAAAACACCAAACTCGCAGTTCAATAGACATTCAGTGTGTTCAGTTGAATCACAGCTCAGATAGAGTCATGACCTCTCCCTCCCCCATCATGCAGAGACTGAGCCACACCCACACTTCCAGGTTTTACAACACCTCCCCCGCCCACCGGAAAAGGAGTGGCCTTTATGGCGTGATTGACAGGAGAGAGATTCTCAACAATTTTTTTAAAACACTAATTTTTAATTGATGGGAAGAATCTTCTGCACCTGCTGAGCGGAAGGGGACGGAGTAAGATGGTCAAAAACAATAGGCGTAAGTGGTAGTGTTTTATCTTAAATCAATATACAGTGCTACAGAAAATAAAAATAAAATCAATATACAGTGCTACAGGAAGTTACCCAAAGCACCCAAGCCACCATTGACAGTAGTGCCTTTTAACTTCAAGCAAAAGCACCCAAACCACCATTTGCAGTAGTGCCTTTTAACTTCAACCCAAAGCACCCTAACCATCATTTGCAGTAGTGCCTTTTAACTTCAGCCTAAAGCACCCAAGTCACCATTTGCAGTAGTGTTTTTAACTTTAAACCAAAGCACCCAAGCCACCTTTTGCAGTGGTGCCTTTTTAACTTCAAGCCAAAGCTCCCAAGCCACCGTTTACAGTAGTGGTTTTCAGTTCAAGCCAAAGCAACCAAGCCACCATTTGCAGTAGTGCCTTTTCACCTCAGGTCAAAATGCCCAAGTCACCATTTGTAGTAGTGCCTTTTAACTTCAATCCAAAGCACCCAAGCCACCATTTGCAGGAGTGCCATTTCACCAAGACAAATCAACCAAGCCACCATTTGCAGTAGTGCCTTTAAACTTCAACCCAAAGCACCCAACCCACCATTTATAATAGTGCCATTTAATTTAATCCTGAAGAACCCAAGCCGCCATTGGCAGTAGTGTTTTAAACTTCAACCCAAAGCACCCAAGCCACCTTTTGCAGTGGTGTATTTTAACTTCAACCAAAGCACCCAAGCCACCATTTGCATTAGAGCCTTTTCACTTCAAGCCAAAGCACCAAAGCCACCATTTGCAGCAGTGCCTTTTCACCAAGCCAAATCAACCAAGCCGCCTTTTGCAGTTGTGCCTTTTAACTTCAACCCACAGCACCCAAGCCACCATTTGTAATAGTGCCTTTTAACTTCAGCCTAAAGCACCCAAGCGATCATTTGCAGTAGTGTTTTTAACTTCAACCCAAAGCACATAAGCCACCATTTGCAGTAGTGTCTCTGTTCGCTTCAAGCCAAAGCACCCAAACCACCATTTACAGTAGTGCCTTTTCACTTCAAGCAAAGCTCCCAAGCCACCCTTTGCAGAAGTGCATCTTCACTTCAAGCCAAAAGCGACCCAAGCCATCATTTGCAGTAGTGCCTTTTCACTTCTAGACAAAGTACCCAAGCCACCATTTGCAGTGGTGCCTTTTAACTTCAAGTCAAAGCACCCAAGCCACCATTGGCAGTGGTGCCGTTTAATTTGAAACCAAAGCACCCAAGCCAACATTTGAAGAAGAGCCTTTTAACTTCAAGCCAAAGCACCCGCCACCATTTGAAAGTAGTGCCTTTTCACTTCAAGCCAAAGCAACCAAGCCATCATTTGCAATAATTCCCTTTCGCTTCAAGCCAAAGCACCCAAGCCACCATTTGCAGTAGTGCCTTTAAACTTCAACCCAAAGCACCCAAGCCACCATTTGTAATAGTGCCATTTAACTTAATCCTGAAGAACCCAAGCCGCCATTGGCAGTAGTGTTTTTAACTTCAACCCAAAGCACCCAAGCCACCTTTTGCAGTGGTGTATTTTAACTTCAACCAAAGCACCCAAGCCACCATTTGCATTAGTGCCTTTTCGCTTCAAGCCAAAGCACCCAAGCCACCATTTGCAGCAGGGCCTTTTCACCAAGCCAAATCAACCGAGCCGCCTTTTGCAGTTGTGCCTTTTAACTTCAACCCACAGCACCCAAGCCACCATTTGCAATAATGCCCTTTTTTCAGCCTAAAACCCCTGTCTCACTGTGCGAGTTGGCCCACGAGTGACCCCGAGTTTTCACTTGTGGTGATCACGTAGCGGGAACGTCGAAACTCGCACGAGCAACTTATCGACTCGTGGCGCTAACGGCAGGTACTCGGGAAACTTGTTAACTCGTGAAAAAAATCAAACATGTTTGATTTTTTCCACGAGTCAAATTAACTGTTCAAGTTAAAAATGGAAACATTTAAACTCGTTGTAATAACGTAGCGGCCCGTGCGTTTATCTTAGTGTCTCGTGAGTCTACCGTGGGAACTTTAATAATCTGTTCTTTTGCTCGAGTAAAGACTGAACCAAAGATAGACACAAAATGCTGGAGTAACTCAGCGGACCAGGCAGCATCTCTGGAGAGAAGGAATGGAGTCGAGATCCTTCTTCAGACTTACCCGAAATGCCACCCATTCCTTCTCTCCAGAGATGCGGCCTGCATGAGTTACTCCAGCATTTTGTGTCTATCTTCGGCCTTTCTGCGATGATCTGCCACTTGTCCTTTATTACTGAGGCGCCTGCCCCGTGGCTTCGTATTCGTCACTCTGTCTCATGAGGACGCGGTTAAAGACCTGCCGAAGGGGCAAGTCTGGGGTGGTGGGTGGGATGTGTCCACGTGTGATGCTCCATCCACCCCCCGGGGCCGAGAGTGTGGGATTGGGAAGGAACTGCAGATGCTGGTTTACACCGGAGATAGACACACACAATGCTGGAGTAACTCCGAGGGACAGGCAGCATCTCTGGAGAGATGGGATGGGTGAGATTTCGGGTCGAGACCTTACTTCAGACTTCTCCAGAGATCCCGCTGAGTTTACTCCAGTAGTTGGTGTCTATCCCGGTGGCGGGGAGCCGGGCTTGGCCGACAGGCCGTCTCTACTTGCCGGTCAGTCCAGTGATCATCGCCCTCCGCCCGGGATGCAGCGGAGGTTTCCATCCGGTGAGTTGTCCAGCGCTCACGGTGGACGAGGGAGGACAGCAATAGGCCAGGTGAATGAATAGCAGCACATAAATGAGTCGACCTTTAATATTTCTTGATTTTATGTTTTAATTTACAAGCTGCTTCAAGCGAGGCAAGTTTTATTTTCAGTCCGAAGAAGGGTCTCGACCCGAAACGTCACCCATTCAACGAAAAAGCTGGAGTAACTCAGAGGGTCAGGCAGCAACTCTGGAGAGAAGGAATAGGTGACTTTTCGGGTCGAGATCCTTCTTCAGAAGACGAGCCCTTATCCAAAACGTCACCTTCTCCAGAGATGTTACCTGGCCCGCGTTTTTACTCCAGCTTGTTGCGTCTGCCTTCCGTCCAAAGCCTTGGGATCGTCGCCAACATGGTGCGAAGCCCCCGCGCCCGGTGCAATAGACGGGGAGCTGGAGAGGGGAGGGAAGGGGTCACACACATGGCCGGGAATCAAAGGGGTGGGGGTGGGGTTGGTGACAGTCAACAATGGGCCAACAATGAGATGGAGAAATACAGAAACACCGACGTGCAAAGGAGACCTACAATAGCGCATGATCTCTCTCGCGTTATGGCGGGTGATTGTCGCCTGCCCGCTGTTTCTGCCCCTAAAGCCTTGGGATCGTTGCCCTTTGTGTTGGCGTGGGGGGGGGGGGGGGGTGCTATTGTGCTGCTTGATTGCCCCCTGCTATCATAGGGACAGGGAGACACAGCGGCTTTTGAGACTGGTGGGCAATCACTACCAAAGTGTCTGCCTGCAGTCAGCACACCTCTCCTACACATGTCTCCCACGCTAACCATCCCGCAGAGAATGATCCCAGCACCCAAGAGCCTTGTCTGTCACCCCCCCACCCCCAACCACCCTCCACCTCAACTTACGCCTGGGCACCAAAGCAGCTCAGGAGGCGACCCCTGAGGTCCGTCTCCCAACAATCTGATGTGCAACTGATGTGAAAGAACAGCGGCTGCGGCCGGCACCCGGCATGGACTTCTCACACCCTCACACACTTACCTTCATTCACAATTGGCTCAAGAGTAACGGGAGAGGAACTTGGTAAATCGGGAGAGGAACTTGGAACATCACAGCAATGTCATACCCGTGGGAACTCGGTTCAACACTTGATCATAAACTTGAAATCTCGTACATAACCACGAGTCTGTTTTTTTTCTTTCACTTGGGGTCACTCGTGGGATGACTCGCACCGTGAGACAGGGCCATTAAGCACCCAAGCGATCATTTGCAGTAGTGTTTTTAACTTCAAGCCAAAGCAGCCAAGCAACCATTTGCAGTGGTGCCTTTTCACTTCAAGCCAAAGCTCCCAAGCCACCCTTTGCAGAAGTGCCTCTTCACTTCAAGCCAAAGCGACCCAAACCACCATTTGCAGTACTGCCTTTTCACTTCAAGCCAAAGCTCCCAAGCCACCATTTGCAGTGGTGCCTTTTAACTTCAAGCCACAGCACCCAAGCCACCATTGGCAGTGGTGCCGTTTAATTTGAAGCCAAAGCACCCAAACCAACATTTGAAGAAGAGCCTTTTAACTTCGCCAAAGCACCTGCCACCATTTGAAAGTAGTGCCTTTTCGCTTCAAGCCAAAGCAACCAAGCCATCATTTGCAATAATTCCCTTTCACTTCAAGCCATAGCACCCAAGCCACCATTTGCAGTAGTGCCTTTTCGCTTCAAGCCAAAGCACCCAAGCCACCATTTGCAATAGTGCCTTTCCGCTTCAAGCCAAAGCACCCAAGCCATCATTTGCAGTAGTGCTTTTAATTTCAACCCAAAGCACCAAAGCAACCATTTGCAGTAGTGCCGTTTAACTTCAACCCAAAGCACCTAAGCCTCTATTTGCAGTTGTGCCTTTTAACCTCAGCCCAAAGCACCCAAGCCACCATTTGCAGTAGTGCCTTTTAACTTCAACCCAAACCTCCCAAACAAACATTTGCAGGCAGTGCCTTTTTACTTCATACCAACCATATTTTTCATTTTCAAACCACATTAAGGCCATTCACAGTTGAGAAGACATGTGTTCAGTGTTATTCAGAGGGATGTGACACTGTGGCATGCTCCATCTTGCAGTGACTGAGTGAGGCACACCACTTCCTGGTTTTATAGTCCCTCTCCCTCCCTCCTGCAGAACAGCAGAGAAAATGGGGATTTAAACAAATCCATTTACATCTCTCTGATTTTTCAGCAATGGGAAAAATCCTCTGGTCCAGGAAGGTGGAGGGGGGGTCTGAGCTAGTGGCCAAAGATGACAGCCGTAGGTGATGGCGTTCTCTCAGATAGCACAGCGAGCCAAAAGCGGTCAAGATCAGACTTTTAGTAATATATAGATATAGATGTAAACATCCAAGTTTTATATTATAATAGAAGATAGATAGATAGATTACATCTTGGATCTCCTGCTCATTTTCGCCGAATAAAGGCATCTTATCTAATCAAAGCTAGATCAGTCTGAAGAAGGGTCTCAACCCGAAACATCACCCTATCTTTCGTGTTCGTTTTCTAGGTCTGCACAAACCTCGAGAGCCTTTAGTTTACAACAGAAGTATTTAATGTTTCACTCAATGCTGGCAGCAAGACTAGTCACCATGGTTACCCGCATACTGTCTGCCTACAGGATAAACTATATACATGACATCTCCCATTTTCTCTGTGCTGTGCCACATGCTGCTTGGAAGGAGCAACAGGTCCTCCCACCCCACACAGTCCACCAAACATCACACTCCCCCTTTCCAGTTTGAACGTCTCTATTCCTGAATGAGTCGCCTTGGAGGAGTACCACGATTGCAACGTGTCAATCAATGAAGGACCACAGGCAGATTGGCAGGGAGTTCGTCTGGCGGAACTCCAGTATCCACACGATTCGGCACGGGGTGTCCAACTGCTTTGTTTTGGTCATGTTCTGCGCAGTCTTCGCTGGAGGAATGCGGCTTCTTAATTGGTCATCATGCCATTTGCATTGTCCGTCTTGTCCTTGGACGGTGTACATGTTGGTTCCAATGTGAGCCATGATCCTGCCAGTGCACCATTTGCTTTCCTTTGCCGTATAATTATGGTAGTATAAATAGTCGCCAATGTCGAATTTGGACTTGTTCGACTTCGTTCGCTGAGTGCGCGCCATATAAGAGTTACAGGTTGCGTTCAAAACTGAATGCGGAGAACGCACTTGACGTCCAAGCATCATCTCCACTGGAATTTGATCGTTAGTGCAGTTTGGAAAGGTTCAACATTGCTGTAAGAAATCGCGCAATGCCAATCGTTTCGATCTATTTTCGATTCTGGGCGAGCATCTCCTTCAACCTGGAGAATGCGTGGTCACCCTCTTTGGACCAGTGCCATTCAACGTCCTGTTTTCGCAAGTTGTTCACGCACTTGCTGACATTGTTGCCATCCATGGTAGATGACAATGCCATAGTTGATGAATCGTAGATCAAGGCATTCTTGTCAAGCGTGAAAGCATGGATCCAGTCGACGTATCTTCTTTACCAACGACGATCAGCGGCAACATCCGTGTCAGACCATTACTGGAAATGGCGGCAGTGCATTTGCCTTTCATGGGAATAGGCTGTCGTCCACATCCGAAAAGGCGAATGTAGGCCGGTTTTAGTTTTGGTGATCAGATCCTCTCCCAGATGTCCTGACCCACTAGTGACACCGCCGCACCAGTATCCACCTGGAACTTTAGATCGATGTTAAATTCTCGCCTTGTCGGTGATGGTAGAAACAATGAGCACTTCATAGGAATGGTCTCCGTGATTTGGTTGCTGTGTTTTGCGTTATCTTGCCCTTTCTCAGCTTTCCTACAGATTGACACACTGCCTGGAGATGAGCTTTTCGGTAACAGGCATAACAAACAGACGTGATATACAGGCACAGGGTGATGATGAGCAGTCGAGCCACACCGGTAGCAGGGTTTTGATCCTCTCCACACAGGGGGATGGCTCTTCTGAAACTGTCCCACCTTGCTCTGGGTCGATCAAGCGGTTTCTGGCGTTGCGGAATCTGGCTTGGCGGACGAGTCTGACGAAATGTATGCACCTCCTGAGGGAGCTTCGACGCTGTTTTGCCGGCCATTTTGTGCAGTTCTCTACTTAGCAGCATGGCCATCTTAGCACACTGCAGCACTTTCTTCAATGAGGCATCCAATTCCTTGAGAATCACCTGCTGGATAAATGCGTGCCTGCAGCCCATGAACAGTCTACCCCGCAACGCATTGTCTTGGCACTTTTCGCAGCATTGAGTTTTAAAATCACATGCCTTTGCATTGGTATGAAGTTCGACAAGAAATTCAGTGATCGATTGTCCATCCTGTTGCACCGTCCAATAGAAATCAAGGCGAGCTTCGAGGAAATTTTGACTTTCTTCGAAATTCAGCTGCAAAGCCATTGTAATGTCAGCATATGAGGCTTCAGTTACTTCTTCTGTAAGTAAATTTTGAAGCAGTGCAAAAGTTTCTGGAGACTTTGATGAACACAAGAGAGCCTTCTTCGTCTGGTCAGTCATAATTGCCATACTTTCAAAATTGAACTCAGCGCACATTAAATACGATTACGTTTCTCGCTCGGGATTGAAACGATCGAATTGCCGAGACATGTTAGTTTGAGTTCCGTTTCTTTTTTAAATCAAAAAATTGGCTCGTATCTGGGTCTTTGGATGCAATCTCAAGAATCCCACTCCGTTTTCTAGGTCTGCACAAGACTTGAGAGTCCGTGCTGTAATTGTTATATGGTTATATGGTCTTTAGTTTACAACAGAAGTCTTTAATGTTTCACACAATGCTGGAAGCAAGACTAGTCACAATGACTGCCCACATACTGTCTGCTCACAGGATAAACTATATACAAGCCATCTCCCTTTGTCCTGTACAGCGCCACCTGCTGCATGGGAGGAGCAACATGTCTTCCCACCCCACACAGTCCACCAAACGTCACACTATCCTTCTCACCAGATATGCTGCCTATCCCGCTGAGTTACTCCAGAATGTTGTGTCTACCTTTGATTTAAACCAGCATCTGCAGTTCTTCCTTACATATCTAATCAAATGTTGTACATGTCATGTTAACACTTTGAATGTGGCCCAGTGTGAAGCAATAATAAATACACATTCCTAAAGGGAAACACAGTTAAAGTATTTATATGGGAAATATGCTTTACTGGAATCTATGAGGAATGGATATTTGTGTAATTTGCTGTTACATGCATTACAGTTTGAATATTAAGAGCTGTTATCTCGATTGTTTTGGGTGGATGTGGTATTGATTAAGCACTCAGGAAAATTGCTGATGCCTTCTCAGAAGAGAAAAAGAAGCAGTTTGCTGGAACGCATTAAGAGCCTAAAAAAATGAACCTCGGAAAGCATGGATCAAAAGATATTGAGGCACTTTAATGTGTCCACGTGATTCTCAGTGGTAGAAAAGCAGACATTTCCTTTCAAACCCACTGTGACAGGAACTCATTGAAAGACTTTTGATTACATTAGGATATACTTGAGCAATGATTCCTGCTTTTATAGCCTGCTGGTGGGAGTGGGGAGTGGGTGGTTGATAGAGAGAAGGGAAGGGGGTTCAAGCAAACTGTGTGATTCATTGCTAGTCTGTATTGCGGGATTATTTAATCATCCAGGATCTCTGATTCTTTTTACTTTCCATCTACTTAAATACTAAATTATGCACATTTTACATGGAAATAAAGTACAGAATGTAATAAATTGGATTGGGAGCTTGGTAGATGAGAATATTCAGACTTACCTTGTCTGCTCTGGCCAATATCATTCCCGTTGGTGAATCACACTTTGTTTATTATATCTGAACTTTTTTATTCCTTCAGCCTTAACTTGTGTTGTTGTCTGAGTCAATGTGAATATATTTACACTAAGCTAATTTTTGGGGTTCATTAAATTCATAGAGTGATACCGCATGGCAAAAGGCACTTTGGCCCAATTTGCCCTTGCCGACAAACATACCCCATCTACACGTCCCACCTGCCAACTTTTGGCCCATATCTCTCTAAACCTACCCGACCCATGTACCTGTCTAAATGTTTATTAAACATTGCAATAGTCTCTGCCGCAACTACTTCCCCTGGCAGCTTGTTCCATACACCCACCAGTCTTTGTGCAAAATGAGTACTCTTGAGTATCCCATTAAATCTCCCCCCCCCCCCCCCCCCCACCCACCTTTAAATCTATGTCCTCTTTCTTGATTCCCTACTCCTGGAAAAAGACAGTGTGTTTACCCAATCTATTCCTCTCACGATTTTATACACCTCTATAAGATCACCCCTCATTCTCCTGTGCTCCAAGGAATAACCCTTAGCCTGCTCAACCTCCCATATAGCTCAGTCCCTTGAGTCCTGGCAACATCCTGGTATGTCTTCTAAAATGGAATGCAATACTCAAAATGTGGCCTTACCAATATATTTTATAACCGCAACATGACCTCCCAACTTCTATATTCAATACTCTTGTGCTGGATGTCAGATGCGGGAAGTCATGGAGTCTGATAGCCTTCCAGACGTCCACATCTGCACCAGGTGTGTCGAGATGGGGCTCCTAAGGGATCGTATTATGAACCTGGAGCAACAGCTCGATGACCTCTGTCTGGTCAGGGAGAGTGAGGAGGTCATAGCGAGGAGTTATAGAGGGGTTGCACTACAGGACCACGAGAGGCAGACAAGTGAGTCACGGTTAGGAGGGGCAAGGGGCAGAGGCAGGGACTAGAGAGTACCCCGGTGGCTGTACACCTTGGCAATAACTACTCCTGTTTGAGTACTGTTGGGGGGGACAGCCTACCTGGGGGTAGCGACAGCGGCCGGGCCTCCGGCACAGAGACCGGCCCTGTTGCTCAGAAGTTTAGGGAAAGGAAGAGGAGGGCAATAGTAATAGGGGACTTTATAGTTAGGGGGTCAGATAGGCGGTTCTGCGGACGCAGTCAGGGGACCCGGATGGTAGTTTGCCTCCCTGGTGCCAGGGTCTGGGATGTGGCCGAACGTGTCCAAGATATCCTGAAATGGGAGGGAGAGGAGCCAGAGGTCGTGGTACATATAGGTACCAATGACATAGGTAGAAAAAGAGAAGAGGTCCTGAGAGGAGAATTTAGGGAGTTAGGAAGAGAGTTAAGGAGAAGGACCGCAAAAGTAACAATCTCAGGATTAGTGCCTGTGCCACGTGACAGTGAGAGTAGGAATGGAATGAGGTGGAGGATAAATGCGTGGCTGAGGGACTGGTGCAGAGGGCAGGGATTCAAGTTTCTGGATCATTGGGACCTCTTTTGGTGAAGGTGCGATGTGTACAAAAAGGACGGGTTGCACTTGAACCCGAGGGGAACCAATATCCTGGCGGGGAGATTTGCAAAGGCTACTGGGGGGACTTTAAAGTAGAACGGTTGGGGGGAGGGACTCAAATAGAGAAAGCGAGTAGACAGTGTGTGAGGCAGGAGGCAGAGAAGGGAAGCAGTCAGACCCAATATGTAGGGGAGAAAGAAGAAAAAGATAATAAACAGAGAATAAGTGGTGGTGGGTTTCTTAAATGTGTATATTTTAATGCTAGGAGCATTGTAAAAAAAAGGTGGATGAGCTTAGAGCCTGGATTGACACCTGGAAGTCTGATGTTGTGGCGATTAGTGAAACATGGTTGCAGGATGGCTGTGATTGGGAACTAAATATTCCAGGATTTTGTTGCTTCATGTGTGATAGAATTGGAGGGGCAAGAGGTGGAGGTGTTGCATTGCTTATCAGGGAAGATATTACAGCAGTGCTTTGGCAGGATAGATTAGAGGGCTCGTCAAGGGAGGCTATTTTGGTGGAAATGAGAAATGGGAAATGTGTAGCAACACTTATAAGGGTGTATTATAGACTGCCTAATGGGGAGTGAGAATTGGAAGAAAAAATATGTAAGGAGATTACAGATATTAGTAGTAAGCACAAGGTGGTGAATGTGGGAGATTTCAATTTTCCACACATAGACTGGGAAACACATTCTGTAAAAGGGCTGTACGGTTTGGAGTTTGTAAAATGTGTGCAGGATAGTTTTTGGCTGCAATACATAGAAGTACCTACTAGAGAAGGGGCTGCGCTGGACCTCCTGTTAGGAAATGAGACAGGTCAGGTGACGGAGGTATGTGTTGGGGAGCACTTCGGGTCCAGTGATCACAATGCCATTTGTTTCAATATAATTATGGAGAAGGTCAGAACTGGACCAAGGGTTGAGATTTTTGATTGGAGAAAGGTTAACTTTGAGGAGATGCGAAAGGATTTAATAGGAGTGAATTGGGACATTTTGTTTTATGGGAAGGCTGTAGTAGAGGAATGGAGGACATTTAAAGGTGACATTTTAAGAGTACAGAATCTTTATGTCCCTGTTCGGTTGAAAGGAAAGAGTAATAATTGAAAAGAGCCATAGTTTTGAAGGGAATTGGACATTTGGTTCGGAAAAAGAGAGAGATCTACAATAAATATAGGCAACATGGAGGTACTTGAGGAGTATAGAGAATGTAAAAAGAATCTTAAGAAATAAATTAGAAAAGCTAAAAGAAGATATGAGATCGCTTTGGCAGGTAAGGTGAAAGTAAATCCAAAGGGTTTCTACAGCTATATTAATAGCAAATGGATAACAAAGGATAAAATTGGTCCATTAGAGAGACAGCTATATGCAGAGCCAAAAGAGTTGGGGAGATATTGAACAATATATTTTCTTCGGTATTCACCAAGGAGAAGGATATTGAATTATGTGAGGTAAGGGAAACAAGTAGGGTAGCTATGGAAACTATGAGGATCAAAGAAGAGGAAGTACTGACACTTTTGAAAATATAAAAGTGGATAAATCTCCAGGTCCTGACAGGATATTCCCTTCCATTGTTTAAAAAGGGTTCTAAGAGTAAACCTAGCAATTATAGACCTGTTAGTTTGACGTCAGTGGTGGGCAAATTAATGGAAAGGATACTTAAAGATAATATATATAATCATCAGGATAAACAGGGTCTGATGAGGAACAGTTAACATGGATTTGTGCCTGGAAAGTTTGACTAAATTTCTTGAATTTTATGAAGAGGTTACTAGGGAAATTGATGAAGGTAAAGCGGTGGATGTTCGCTATATGGACTTCAGTAAGGCCTTTGGCAAGGTTCCACATGGAAGGTTGGTTAAGAAGGTTCAATTTTACTTTGGAGTCACGTGAGTGATTCCGTGAAGAAGCCCAGCCAGTCCGCATGCGCGTCAGTACGTCAGCCGCATTGGCGCAAGCATCAGGCTGGCAGGGCAGCGCTCCTGCCGGCGGTAAGTCAAACTTAGAAGATAAGTTTGTTTTTATTTACCAGGGTTTTTTCGAGCAGGAGCCCCTCTTCACAAAGGTTTTCCTGCAGATTCACAACCCGATGAGTGAGCCGGCTATGTATTGTTGGGGAAACCCCGGTCCGACCGCGGAAGCGGATAACCGGCAAAAAGATCGGGTTGTGAGATAAGCAGCCGCTGACAAGGCAGTCAGTGGCTTCCAGCTTGCGGGGATGCTGTAGCATGGCAAGGAAATAACGCCAGAGTTGCTGACAGTGTGGTCAGCGGCTCACAGACGTTGGTCCCCAGGAAGAGAGTAAAATTGGTGGAGAACGGACTCGTTCAGCTTATTGGACTCAGGTGAGTCGGGCTACAAGGGCTTCTCTTATAATAAAGTTTACATGTATGTTATAGTGTTTTTCTTAAAGTTAAAAGTTAAAGGCAAAGTTAAAAGTTAAAAATGTTATTGTCATCTGTCCCTGACAATGAAATACTTTCTTGCTGTGAATGGTTAAAATTGTTTTAACCTTTCACAGGTAAAGCTGTACACTAAAAATTTGATTTAGTAAGCCTACAGTGTAATAGCGCGGGCCTATGGGACAGGCCGCACCAGCAGCGCCTGGCAGGGCTGCCTCATGTATGAAAGCGCTGGCCTACGGGAGAACCGCGCCAGCAGCACCTGAGACAAGGCTGTTTCATTTGAAACATTGCCGGCCAACGGGAGAGCCGCGCCAGCAGCGCCTGGTACAGGGCTGTTTCATGTCAAAAGGTGCCGGCCTCTACGAGAGGCGGCGCCGGCAACACCTGGGACAGGGTTGCTCAAAGTAACACGTAAGTCTGGTAGGCCCACAGAATTGGGGGAAGATTCCCCGCCGGGGCTGGATAGCAAAATAATAGGCCCACGGAGTCGGGGGATGATTCCTCAACTTGGCTGGATAGTGTGTTTGAAACGACTATCCCAAATGCAGCAACTATTGCATACAGTGCTACAGCAGGGCAAACGCCAGCAGGAGGAGTGTCAGCGCCACCCTGAACAAAAAGGCACCAGCAGCATCTAGTAATGAGCTGTTTGATAGCACCTTCATGGATGAGGAGGCGCAAGCCATGGGTCATCTTAGTTCTGACCCCGACTCTGATGGTAAGGTTGAGCCAGATGTTCCACCTCTGTAGGCTGCATCAGCAGCGCCAGTTGACAGAACTGCTATAGGTCTCCCTCTTGGAGGCAGAAACCAAGACGGGTCAGTATCCTGCCGACGCTGAGTTTCAGGGTATGGCCGTGGGGCATACCCCAAGGGATGAAGGGCACGTGTCAGAGGTACCTTTTCCTGACAACAAAGTTGCCATCCCAGCAGAATGTTCTATTCAGGTATAGGTCCAATGGGTTCATATCAGCACAGGTATCCTGCGGCCTGCAGCACTACCTGTTTTGGGCTGCCTACGAATTTCCCTCTCTGAGGAGGGGAGTGCAAAAGGTCAAGATATAACTGACTCCAGGCTCTAAAGAAGTCGATGGAACATACTGAAGCACATATGTGCCAGCCATAAACAGCGCCAACAGGGGGATGTGAGAGTCAGCCACCGAATCTGTTATTCAGGTAGGCCTATTCAACAGGGGAGGAAAACCTAGCAGATGAATCAATTAAGGCCAACGGTGGGCAAAGGTCATCGTTTCAGAACGCACCCCTGGGGGCAGCATGATAGCTCAGATATTCCATGCACCCTACCAACCCTACTCAACAAAGTGGGTCTGGCACTTCCAAAACATGGGTAAGTGCACCATTCACAAGTTGTAATATTTACATTTGTTTGTACAACACAAAGGATAAAAACATCTGGTTGAGGCACAGTACTAGCATTCCAAGCATGTTTGGATTATGGCCAGGGTTGTCTTTGAAGATAAGGTTCAGAAATCGGGCCAAAGTTCTCATGCAAAACACCCATGGAATAAGGCAGGAGTGGCATGTTTATGAAAAATGGAGTGTGTCGGGCATATGAACTTTCCGAATATGAAAACTTATTTTCCTTACTAACAACAGATTCATAAGGGTCTCAAAGATCCATTCTATACAGTTCCCATTACAGAGGTTATCAAAGACAATATAACTGGACTAATAACAGTAAAACATTGTGGAATGGGATAACCTGTTTGTTGGTCATTGGGATTTACCTTTAACTATTAATTAGTCTATGACTCCAATCTGTGGCAAGAGATTGGAGCTAATAGCAACCTGTTATAAAACTGACTTTTATTTCATCAAGAGTATTGGCAATATAGTAGCTGTGTTTCAGCAGAGCAAATCAAGGAACTGATATTGTGCAAAGTAGAGACCTCTCAAAGGACCTGTAGACCATTGTTAACAACCTTATGCTATTATCAGCTGAAGCTACCTCAGTCACAATGATGAACAAACAGTATTCAGCATTGCTCCAGTAGTTTGGTCGGTCAAATTCAGTCATTTCAAACTGATGCTAAGGGCTCTAAGGTGAGAAGTTCCAAATACCATCTCTAGTTGGAGGTAGTGGAGATTTGCATGAGTTACCAATTCTTCAGTTGTTGGTATCAACTAAATATATACACTAGATGTAGCCCATGGGTAAGGGGCTATTGAGCGAATATACATATTCTACATGCTCAACTTCAAGTTGCTACACTACGGTGGTGACATATGTTAGTCACATGGCAATCAAGTAAAATTATTCTGTAATAATTTACCTAATCTCCTTTGCCACTGGTGTATCATCCAGTTCAGATCGATGACAACACAGAATAGGTATTGGATCTCAAAGTATTATGAAAGTATGGTTCAATGCTACATCGAATATCGACATGTTGATTCACGTTTATTCACTGATTGCAAAAATATGTGGCACAACATTGCGGAGAAATTCATTCTTGCTACAAAAGGAGGTTTGTTCTTTTTTGTCTTCCTCCCATTTGCCTCATTAGCCAGGTCCTAAAACAGTCTGCAAGACCTCGCTTTGGGTTTGTACTGTCGGACTGGCTAAGCAGCCATGTTGCCTGCTTTCATCAGGCATAATAATACAACGGTATACAGTTATCCCAAAAAACATAAACTTGTGATGCAGGGATTGCTGTTGCTTTCTTTATTATCGTAAACCATTAATGCATTTGAATCAATATCATGCTTAATGCCTTTTTTTTTTGATTATTCACTCGTCCTGAGTCAATCAGTGAGATGCTGAGATTTGAATCTGCGGCATGAAATCACAAAGCTTTGAACCCTTCACGGAATCACTCACGTGACTCCGAAGTAAAATAGTAAGATTAAACGAGAACCTACCAGTTTGAAGTTCGATCTTGATTTTATGAGGAGTTACGTTGGTGATTACGTGCCCTCCACGCCCAACCCTCTCTCATAAAGGTCATCTGGTAGTTCTCGAGTCACGCATCTTACTATGTCACCGGTAATTGGTATTTGTGATTTCATAATGCTGCTTTGAAGATTGACGTGCATGCGGACTGGCTGGGCTTCTTCACGTAATCACCAATGTAACTCCTCATAAAATCAAGATCAAACTTCAAACTGGTAAGTTGTCATTTAATCTTAATATTGTTGGATATTAATAGTGAAGTAGCAAGATGGATTCAACAGTGGCTGAATGGGAGATACCAGAGAGTAATGGTGGATAACTGTTTGTCAGGTTGGAGGTCGGTGACTAGTGGGGTGCCTCAGGGATTTGTGTTGGGTCCACTGTTGTTTCTCATATACATCAATGATCTGGATGATGGTGTGGTAAATTGGATTAGTAGGTATGCAGATTATACTAAGATAGGTGGTGTTGTGGATAATGAAGTAGATTTTCAAAGTCTACAGAGAGATTTAGGCCATTTGGAAGAGAGGGCTGAAAGATGGCAGATGGAGTTTAATGCTGATACGTGTGAGGTGCAACAGCTTGGCAGGACAAATCAAAATAGGACATACATGGTAAATGGTAGTGAATTGAGGAATGCAGTACAACAGAGGGATCTAGGAATAACTGTGCATAGTTCCCTGAAGGTGGAATCTCATGTAGATAGGGTTGTAAAGAAAGCTTTAGGTGTGCTGGCCTTTATAAATCAGAGCATTGAATATAGAAGTTGGGATGTAATGTTAAAATTGTACAAGGCATCGGTGAGGCCAATTCTGGAATATGGTGTACAATTCTGGTCGCCAAATCATAGGAAAGATATCAGCAAAATAGAGAGAGTACAGAAGGGATTTACAAGAATGTTGCCTGGGTTTCAGCACCTAAGTTACAGAGAAGGGTTGAACAAGTTAGGTCTTTATTCTTTGGAGCACAGAAGGTTAAGGGAGGACTTGATAGAAGTCTTTAAAATTTTGAGAGGGATAGACAGAGTTGACGTGGATAGGCATTTTCCATTGAGCGTAGGGAAAATTCAAACAAGAGGATATGATTTGAGAATTAGTGGACAAAAGTTTATAGGTAACATGAGGGGAAACTACTCAGAGGTTGGTAGCTGTGTGGAATGAGCTTTCAGTGGATGTGGTGGAGGCAGGTTCGATTTTATCATTTAAAAATAAATTAGATAGGTGTATGGACGGGAAAGGAATGGAGGGTTATGGTCTGAGTGCAGGTAGATGGGACTAGGTGAGAGTAAGTGTTCAGCATGGACTAGAAGGGCCAAGATGGCCTGTTTCCGTGCTGTAATTGTTATATGGTTATATGGTCAATAGATCAAGATTTGTATTCTTTGACAACGTTCTTCACTATCTACAATACCACCCACTTTAGAGTCATCTGCAAACTTGCCAGTCATGACATGTACAGTCTCATTCAAATCATTGATTATACATGACAAACAGCAATGGGCCCCGCACCGAAGCTTAAGTTACACCACTAGTCACAGGTCTCCGGTCCAAAAAATAACCTTCCACCATCACTCTCTGCTTCCTTCCATGAAGGCAATTTTCTATCCATTCAGCTATCTTTCCATGGATCTCACACCGTGTAACCTTCCAGAGCAACCTACCTTGTGGAAATTTGTGGAATGCCTTGCAACATTTTTTTGCTCTGTCCTTATCAACCTTTTTTGGTCACTTCTTCGAATAACTCAATCAAGTTCATGAGGCATGACCTCTCACATATGAAACCATGCTGTTTATCACAACGCAGTCCATATCCATCTAAATACATATAGATTCTATCCCTCAGCATAACCTCTCGTAATTTTCTCACCACAGATGTTTGGCTCACTGACCTGTAGTTCCCTGGCTTTTCCTTGCAGCCCTTCTTGAATAGTGGCACAAAACTTGCCACCCGCGAGTCTTCCAGCACCTCATCTGTATTTAATGACGACTTGTAAATCTCATCCCGGGCACCTGCAATCTCCACTCTGGTTTCCCAGATTTTTTTTTTTTACTTTAGTTTTTATTGCTTTTATGTGTACACAAATAAAACACAAATATAACAACGAAACATACAACATTACAATGAAACGTACAACAGTGTAGCGGGGGGTTCAGTTTACAATTAATGATGCAGTATACAGAACTATTTTCATATTAAAACATTTTCCAATAACTTACATTATTGTCTATAAAATTATACAGTGTTGATGTCTTTATTTCTATACCTAATCCATTTTCCCCATTTTCTTTTAAATTCATCTTCTTTCACTCTTAGAGAATATGTCATTTTCTCCATGACAAATATTTCCTGTACTATGTCTAACCATTGTCTAAGTCTGGGTGTGTCCGCTGCAAGCCAGTTTCTTGTAATGGCCTTTCTGCCAGCTGTGAGTAGGATTTTAACCAAGTAATGGTCTTCCTTCAGCACCTCTGTATTTATATTACCCAGGTATAAAATGGAACACTTCTTGCAGACTATATCTCCTAATACCTCCGTTAATTCTGAATTCACTCTGTCCCAAAATGGTTCTATTTTTGGGCAACTCCAGAAGATATGTGCATGGTTTGCGTCTGTTTGGCCACATTGCCTCCAGCATGTTTGCTTCCTTAGAATTTGCTTGCTTTTTATGTTAGGCGTAATAAAGAAACAAATCAAATGTTTCCAATTAAATTCTCCCCAATTTTGTGAATTGGTGGATGTCTGTAGTGTTACACACACATGATGCCATTCTTCTTCTGAGATCGTAATGTTCAATTCCTTTTCCAACTTAAATTTTACATAAAATGTAGTTTTAGCTTGACATTCCATTAAACTATGATAAAGTTTAGAAATAATCCTTAATGTTTTTTGATGATACGCACTAACTATCACTTCTATCACTGGATTCTTTTCTTCTAGTGCCTCCCTTTTTACCTTTTTATTGTAATAATCTCTCAGTTGGAGGTATCTAAACAAGTCTTGGTTCCGAAGTGCAAATCTATCCTTCAAATCTTGAAAACTTCTTAGGTCTCCATTTTCAATAACAGTACAAAATGCAGTCATTCCTTTCTTCATCCACTCTTTAAATGTTGAGTCATACATCCCTGGTTTAAATTCATTTTCCAAAGCTATCTATCTTAAAACTTTTTGTCGTTTATTCAGTTTAAGTTGTCTGGTAAGCGTGAACCAGGTTTTTAAAGTAAATATCGTTATTGGATCGATTATGCTCCAGATATGTCCAGGAAGCGCTTTTTCTCCCAAAAGTGTTTGGATGTGGAAGTCAGGGATATTTGTCTCAATCTCTTTCCACCTAGCTATATAGCTGTCCTCACACCAATTAATTAGTGGTTGAAGTTGGGCTGCATAGAAATATATCCTAAAATTTGGAAGTGCCATTCCACCTTTGTCCTTTGGCAACTGTAGTGCATCGAATTCTGGCCTTCTTTTCTCCCCAAATAAATCTAGATATTAATTTATCCCATTCCATGAATTGTTTTAATGGTACCTCTATTGGCAGAGATTGAAACAAGTACAATAGCCTTGACAAAATATTCATTTTCACCACATTTATCTTACTACTAAAATCCATTGGGTAGGTGGACCATCTTTCTATATCCTTTCTTATGTTTTGTTTGATGTGATTAGAATTGGCCCCATACAACATTGATTTTTTTTTTTGTTATATGTACCCCTAGGTATTTGATTGATTTTGGATCCCATTTAATATTATAATTTTGTTTGTTTTCTTCTGGAGGAGGACAATTAAATAGGAGGATTTGAGTTTTTGGAATATTCACTTTATATCCTGCATAAAAATTAAATTTATCTATGATCCCCATCATCCTTGGAAAGGAGGTGTTTACTTCCGTGAGATACATCATTACATCATCTGCGAAAAGGCCAATTTTATGTTCTCTGTCTCTTATAGTTACTCCCCTCAGTTCCCTATCTTGTCGAATCGCTTGAGCCAATGGTTCAATATATATAGCAAACAGGGTAGGGCTAAGACAACATCCCCGTCTCGTTCTTCTTCCTAACACAAATCTCTCAGTTAAGGACCCATTCACCATTACTCTTGCAGTAGGTTGCTGATAAATTGCTTTAATAACTTGAATTGACTCTTCAGTAAAGCCAAATCTTTCTAGTGTTTGATATAAGAATTCCCAATTAACCCTATCAAAAGCCTTTTCCGCGTCTAGACTTATCAGGACAGTAGGCGTACTTTCCTTTTGAATCTTGTGTATTATATGTAGGGTTCTTCTAATGCTGTCCTGTGTTTGTCTGCCTATTATAAAACCAGTCTGGTCTTCATCAATTAAATCTGGCATTAACTTTTCAAATCGTTTGGAGATAATTGAAGAATATAATTTATAGTCCACATTTAGAATTGATATCGGTCTGTGGTTGGTACAATTTTCCTTGTCTTTGTTCTCTTTGGGGATTAATGTTATAATTGCCCCTTTCCATGACGGGGGTGTCTTGCCTTCTTTGATAATCTAGTTAAAAGTTCTCAGAAGAAGTGGATTCAGCTCATTCCGAAATATTTTATACCATTCTATAGGGAAACCGTCGCTGTCTGGGGCCTTGTTTGATTTCATCCTACCAATCTCTATCTCCTCCAGTGATATTTCTGCTGTGATTATTTTATTCTGTGTCCCTCCAATACAGGGCAGATCTACATTACTTAAAAAAGTCCTTATTGGTTCCCCATCTACTGTAGATGTTTGTGTATATAATTCTTTATAATATTCCTGGAAGATATATTCTATTTCTTTTGGATCACTCTTCAAATTCTGTGTACAGGGGTCCTTAATTTTGTGTATGGTGTTGTCAGCCTGTTGTTTGCGTAGCCTTCGGGCAAGTATTTTAGTGGATTTAGGGCCAAGCTCATAATGTACCTGTTTTACAAATCTTGCTTTTTTTCTCCACTTCTTGACCCAATATTCCATCCATTTGTCCCCTCATATCTTCTATTTGCTTATAAGTTCTCTGGTTCTTATTATTTTTGTACTTCTGTTCTAAATCCTTCAGGTCTGTTATCAACTTATTATATGTTTTCATTCTGGCCTTTTTAATATGTGATGCCCTCGCTATTAACCTACCTCGTATTACAGCCTTCAATGAGTCCCATAGTATGGATGGGTCCACCTCCCCATTGTCATTCTCCCCTAGATAAGTTTTGATTTCCAATTTAATATCATTAACAGTTGTTTTATCATTCAGTATTCCAACGTTTAATCGCCGCACTGTGTTTTTCCTTCCACTGTCCATTTGAATTGTTAGGTATATGGCATTAAGGTCTGATACATCTGCCACACCAATTCTGCAATCCGTTACCCTATAACAGTCTTCTTTCTGCATTAAGAAATAGTCTATTCTGGAGTAAACTGAGTGGGGTATTGAGTAATGTGTATAGTCTCTTTCTAGAGGGTGAAAATTCTGCCAGACATCAAGAAAACAAATTCTTCACAGGTAGTGTTTAGTAGTTTTGTTAACTGGTTCTTATTCTTCTTTTTACTTGTTGTATCAAGCCTATGATTCAGTACAACATTCAGATCCCCCCCCCCCCCCCCCCCCCCCCCACATATACAAATTCCTTCTGCTTCCATTGCAAAAATATCAAATAGGGATTTGAAAAAATGTTTAGCACTATCTGGGGGAGCATAAATATTCACCAGATTTACCTCGAATATATCTGATCAGGCTCAGGAGATTTGTTCACCTTCATACGGATCAAGTCCTTCAGCACCTCCTCAACCGTAATACTGACTGCTGTCAAGACACTTCCACTGACTGCCCCAAGATTTCCAGTCCTCATGCTTTTCTTTACAGTATAAAAAGAGGAGAAATACTCATTGAGGACCTTGTCCATCTCTTGTGACTCTACATAGAGTTGACCGCTTTGATTCCTTAGGAGTCGTATTCTCTCCCTGGTTCCCCTTTTTCCCTTTATGTAATAAAATCTCTTGGGATTACCTTGATGTTACTTCCCAGTGCTATCTCCTGTCCCATTTATGCCATCCTGATTTCCTTGATTAGCTTGCTCCTTAGTTCCAGAACCTCCTCCAGGGATAAACTTGATCTCAGCTGCTTATACATGCCCCATGCCTTCTTTTTACTCTTGCCCAGAAACTCAATTTAACTCATTATCAAAGCTTCCTAATGCTCACCCGCCATGCTCTTAACTCTAACAGGAACATGCATGTCCTGGACGACTGTCAGCACACCTTTAAAAACTTCCCATTTTCCTGACATCCCTTTTACATCAAACAACCTGTTCAAATCAACTTGGGTGAATTACTGATTATTCCTTCAAAGTTGGCCTTGCCCCAATTTAAAATTTAGTGGGCGCGCCCTGTCTCTCTCCATAAGTATCTTAAACCTATTAAAACAGTGATCACGTCCCAAAAAGCGCATCCACCACTGTTATTTTGTGTTTAAAATAGTTACGGATTGAGACAAGAAAACTTGAAGCTTGAGTTATGGATAGCTTGAAAATCTTTGTCCATGTTAGAGTGGCACACTGGCACAGCTAGTACAGCTGCCTCACACATCCCATGATCTGGGTTTAATTCTGACCTCTGGTCCTGTCCATGTGCAATTTCTTCCCTTTTCACATGACTGCACATATTATCTCTGGATGTTCTTGTTTCCTTCCATGTTCCAAAAGACATCTTGGTTGAAAGGTTAATTATAAATTGCTCTTGGTATGTAAATGGGTTGTAGTATCTTGGGCGGGGGTGGGCTTGGAGTGTTTGTGAGGAGGATAACATGGGATTGGTGTAAATAGAAAGATTAAACAAGAACTTACCGTTTGAAGTTTGATCTTATTTTATGAGAAGTTGAAGTGAGGGAATACATGAAGAGCCCGCCAACCGCATGCGTGTCAATCTTCAGAGCAGCTGTGTGAAACCACAAACTAGTTGCCGAACTTAAGCTATAGAAAGATTAACAACCTTAGAACTACCGAATAATCTTTATCAGAAGTAGGGTTGGGAATGGAGGGCATGTATTCCCTCACTTCAACTCCTCATAAAATAAAGATCAAACTTCAAACATTAAGTTCTTGTTTAATCTTTCTATTTTATATCGAAGTCACGTGAGTGACTACGTGAAGCCTTCAAAGCTTTGTGGTTTCATGCAGTAATGCAATCTGTATGTGAAACACTTAAACAGATGAACCATTAATGGTAGAAAAACATGGGTTATTAATACAATGATGCTAACTTTCATACATGGCCTTTGTTCTTAACTGGATCATAGTCTCGATTGTCTTTGAGTTAGACAATAACTCATGCAACACTGTGCAGACTTCTATCTGCAAATATCCATACATATTCAACCAAATGTTATAACTTATTAACATGCACTGTGTAAGCCTCTTGCTGTATGATGAAAGGGAACTTTTGGCTGCTAATGAGCCATCAGCAATATCTTGAGACTATTGAATAACAATAAATAAACTATCTTTCATCTCATAGGTACTAGCAAGCTCAGTGTACTTGTATACCTAATGACACCCCCAATCTCCGCTCTGGTGGGTATGCTGTCACTGAAAATGTACGCAATCATGCCCATTTTGCTTATGAGATCATTCCAATAACAAGCTACCCTAATGTCAGTTATGACTCAGAGACCAAGCCAGAGATTGAGTAGAGACTGTTCTTTGTGCTGAAATCAGTTGCTGAAAGCATAATTGACTTAAAAATACTGCTCCCATTAGGAATATAGTAGAAGAAAATATGCATAATAATTTACTGATATACATCGCACACTACAATGAGTGTAGGCTTTTTGAGTGGTCATATAAAAGATACCCTGTATAACGTTAGTGAACAGCGGGTGAATAACCAATCATTCATTGTCCCACTTATGGTACTATACAGAATGTCAAAGCAGCACAAGCAGTGTCAATTGTGCTATCACATAAACGATTCTCTGGGCCCAAAATGAAAGCCACACAAACCTCTCTTACTTCCGTTTAAAAGTAACTCACATATTTAGTTCCCAAACTTTTTTGCATTTTTGCATATTATCTGAAACTCGATGACACAATGCCCTTTGATCTGAGTAGGGCAGCATTGGCGTCCACCACTGGCCTTGTTATCAAACACCAGATAATCTGTGCCACATGTGTATAGATATGGCAAAGTATGCATCTTGAAGAACGATACTCTGAATCAGTTAAATTGCTGAAAGCCAATCATCCATCTTAAACTGGGTAACTAAACACATGATCAGATTAGCCAAATCCTGACTCGGCATGCTCCATGTTTCTGTGATCTTTTGAAGTATCAGAAACATACCCTTCTTGTTCTTGGGCAGACCACTCATCCTCCGTGAGATGTCACTGATTCCACTTGGAACCACCGTTCCTCTATTGACCATGCAGACGGAACATTTTGGGCTTCTTTTGCCACGAATGATGCATTATCTAGTTATTCATACATTTCGCTGATAACATATAATAGTAAGATTAAATGAGAACTTACCAGTTTGAAGTTTGATCTTTATTTTATGAGGAGTTACGGTGAGCGATTACATGAAGAAGCCCCGCCAGTAGGCATGTGCGTCAATCTTCAAAGCAGCGGCGTGAAACCACAGTAACTACCGATGAAGTGATATAGTAAGACTCAGAAGACTAGAACTACCAGATGATCTTTGCGATTATGAGGGCCGGGAGCGGAGGGCACGTAATCGCTCACCGTAACTCCTTATAAAATAAAGATCAAACTTCAAACTGGTAAGTTCTCATTTAATCTTATTATTTTACTTCGGAGTCACGTGAGTGATTCCGTGAAGATTTCAAAGCTCTGTGATTTCATGCCGTAGATCCAGTTCCATATGACACACTGCCTCGGTTGACACAGGATAAACAAATAATGTATTGAACATTGTTTAAATTATACAATGAATGTTTTTAACAATAAAAGAACAGTAAGAACCCCTCTCTTCCAGGGGAACCTACAAAGGAGAACACAAACAGAACCCAAAACAGCATGCCCAAATCCTTCCATTGCGAGGACAGGTTTATCATAAAATCGTGAAAAGATTCCTTCACTGGACCATCCTGCGGCGAGGATTTGGTCTAAAGGCACGTCCTGCACCTTTGCTGCGGATGTTGACGCCGCCCTGATGGAGTGAGATTTAAACACATCAGTGTCTACTCCTGCATAATCCTAAACCTGTCTCAACCATCTAGAAAGAGTTTGTACTGACACCTTTCTATGAGGTTTTTATGTGGCTGATGAGCATCGCTGTTTCAGAGCCTCTGAGACTCTTGGTGACCTTGATATATTGACTCAGGTGCGTAATGACACATAGTATCAGGTCAATGAGGTATGATTTAAAGCTTATTTTGTTTCCAGCCGTCCCTGGCCTGCTTTGTTTGATTAGATCATATACATAAAATATAATATTATCTACAGAAGAATGCATGCTGTCCAGTCGTAGCTTTTGCAATGTCTGGACCCGTTGCACTCTCACTAGTGCCATGAGCATGACCACTTTGAGCGTTAACTTCTGGAAAGACAGAGATGTAACTGGAGCCCATTGCCGAAGCAGTGTGAGAACTATGCTCACATCCCAGATTTCCATATATCTAGGTCTGGGAGGGATTTTGTTAAAATACCTCTCATGAATCGGGCCACCAATGGATGAGATCCGACAGAGTGTTGTCCCGACCGTTGCTCTAAATAGGAGGACAAAGCACTTCGAGCACTATTAATGGCACTATAGCTCAACTGCTCGTCAAAACGCAATGTAGCAAGGAACTCCAATACATCTGGTATGCCTGCAGTATGATGAGATATATTTGACTGCAAACAGAACATCTCCCATTTCTTAATATGAGATACATAGTGTTTTTTAGTACTATCTCTCCAGGCCGCCATAATCACATCCTACTCGATAGTCCGAGTCCCTGGAACGGTCTGGTCAGAATATGCAAATCAACAGATTAATGCGATCATGTAAAGGGTGACTCTCTCTGTCACAGGGTGAACCAACAAGTTGCTGCATTTGGGGATAGTCATGAATGGCTGTGTCATCCGTCTCAGGACCAATGGGAACCATGGCTGTGTGGGCCAGTCAGGAACTACCAAAATGCCTAAAGCGGAGTCGTGCTCTATTTTGGTGAGACATTGACTGATGAGGCAGAATGGGGGAAAAGCGTAAAAGAACGTACGTCCCCAATGTAGCGAGAATGCATCCACCACTACTGCCTGTGGATCCGGTTCCCATGAGACATATTTAGGTAACTGGTGATTTAACCTGCATGCAACAGATCTATGTCTGGCAATCTATATTGGCTGACAATCATTTTGAAAACTTTTGGATTCAGCATCCATTCTGTGTTGTCATTGAATTTACGTAACCTGGTGTCTCCCACTTTCACGTTATCGCTACCTGGTAGGTAGATATCTGAGACCCAGATGTTTCTCGTAATGCACCAGTGCCTGATGAGGTTAGCCAGATTGTCACATGATAATGAGCTAATTCCACCCATGTGATTGATATATACAATAGCTGTGGTATTGTCAATCTGAAGCTGAAAATGTAAATCATGCATTGTTGAGCAGTATGCTTTTAGGCCATAGAATGCACCCAGTAATTCTACATAGTTTATCTCATGCCTCTGCAGGATTAATGCCTCTTGCACACCTCATCTGCCGCCACAGTTAGACTCGGTATCAGTGGCTCCCCATCCTGAAGCACTCACATCAGTTTGTAAAAACTGAAGGTTGTTGA
Organism: Okamejei kenojei; assembly: GCA_035221665.1. NCBI lineage: Eukaryota > Metazoa > Chordata > Chondrichthyes > Rajiformes > Rajidae > Okamejei > Okamejei kenojei. The sequence continues at coordinate 58,911,073 of CM069133.1, read as the reverse complement.
GTCAGAATGTCTCTAGTACATCGTGAGACTTTAGTTATCCACCATTGCAACTCGGCGATAGCTTTGGCTGGCAACTGCATTCGTCTATCTAAATCACCTGCATGATCTTTCAGGGCTTGTTCTTTAGCACGTTGCACATTCTGATAGTGCAGAGGTCCGAACTGCACTCCAGGGAAAACCGCCACTAATTTACCAATAACACTGGCTACTCATCGAATGGAGGGTTGTTGTTCATCTACCAGATTGCTATAGGCCTCCATAATTTCTACAGTTTTGGCCATAGGCAAAGTCACTGACATGTTAGTTGAATCAATGATGAATCCCAAATAGTCAATCACTATAGATGGTACTAATTTGGATTTAGTGGGATGGATGAGGAACCTAACCTTTCAAACATGTGTTTGGTAACTGAAACCGATTCCTCAGCTGCTTCCTGAGTTTTGCCTATGATCAGAACATCATCCCGGTATGCCATTGCAATGTGATTCTGAGCGCGGAGTAGCACTAATATTGGTCCCAACAATTTTGTAAATAACCTAGGGCTGAGGTTAACCCATTGGGCAAAGCTTTAAATTGCCACAGCTGTCTCATCCAACTAAATTTCAAGTATCTACGGTATTGGTGATGAATTGGTATGGAATAATATGCTTCTTTCAGATCTATGGTTGCCACATAACACCCTTTTGAGACCAGTTGCTTAGCAGTACTGAAAATTTCCATTTTAAAATGTTTATACTGGACATAAGAGTTAAGTCGGGTTAGGTCCAGAATGACTCAACACCCACCATTCTTCTTTTGCCTGGGGAATATATTGGACACAAATTGTTGAGGCTGATATGCCGTCCTTTTAATTACCCCTTTTTGGAATGATATTCCAATTTCATCATTCATCTATAGAGTTTCTGGTCTTGAAAACCCAATACCCGACTACGTGTATTTTGTACGGGTGGATGCACTTCCGAGATAAACTCGATTTGAGACCCATGGATACTGTCCAGTAGAAATAGATCTGATGTTATGCAGCACCATTCATCATAGAACAATTGCAACCTACCCCCAACCGGTGACCGATCTCTAGAGGATATATCCTGGACTAGTCCAGTACATGTACCTCCATGGTTGCTGGATTCCTTGGTCTCCTGGCCCTGTTTGGGGTGTGCATTGGAGCATGCCAATGGTGTGTAGCTGGAGTTGTCTGGCTTGGTCCTTGACCTGCACCATCGTCTGTAGCTCGTCTGAAAGGGTATGGTTTTCAAGGCGGCATCCTGCTCCCGGGATGAGTTTTGATGAGGCCGATTGTTTTTGCCTCATCGTCCAGGTCTTTTTCTGGATATTAGAGGATCTGCACAAGGCTGCAAACCGTGGGTTGAGCGTAGGCTTCATGGCTATTTTGTAAATAATTAATTTTCAAAATGGGCATTAGACAGCAGTGCCAGCATATCCTGCTGTGTTTTTTGATAGTGGTGCCCCTTGTACTATTTGCCCAAACGTCCTTATTCCTGCTACAACCATTTTCAGGACTTTCTGCAGCCTCAACTCATGCGCCCTCATGATGCGCCCATTTGCTCACATAGCCTGGTTCACTGTGGGCACTTTGAGCGAAGTACAATTAACAGGTGTCTGATATCTCTGCGAAGTTTCCTGGAGCTGGTTAGAGGCCATATAGTTAACATTGCTGGCCAGGTTTTCATCCATCTGTTCACCAGTTCCAGCCAGTATGGCAAATTTGCTTGCCACATCCGGCACACCTGGAGCATAGCTCATATGCTTTGGTGCATGCTCTTCTGCAGTATCACCAACTTCAGGGTCAGAGTCATACTGCCCTGGCTCTCCCGGCTCATGGTCAAGGGAGGTATCATGCAGCCCTTAAAAAGGCGCTGCTGTTATGGGTCCCCATGCAGACTCATAGCCATATTGTTCTTCCTGCCTGTACAGCTCTTTGCTATACGGACATCTGCTAGAGCTTGCTGCTGAGAGCTGCTGGGGAACCCTGGGGGTATAAAACCCTGGCTGGAACACCTCCTGGTTGATAATTTTATCTATGAGGTGTTCCATCTTGTCCAGACGTCCCCAACCTTTTTATTGGAAGGAGGGGAGTCTTCCTGGCTGAAATGATCAGAGTCGACAGGCCTGGACAATTTACTCTTGGCCTTCCTCCCGACAGGAGTGGCCACAGTGCTCTGAAGCACTGGAGTTGCTGCCGCTGACTGAACTGCCGGTGACTCTGAAGTCGGCGTCTCTGAAGCCGGTGTACGTTAAGCGGGTAAGCTTTTTACTTCTAATTTTTTCATGCTGAATTTGTTCCTGCTGGTTCCTGCAACCAGCCTTATGGAACCTACGTAAACCGCAGTAAAGTTATAAAAACTTACCTGCGGGTTTTACTTACCGCTAGTGGAGCTGCACTCTCCAGCCCGTCGGCGCACCATGCGTCTGACGTAATGACGCACATGCGCACTGGCGGGGCTTCTTCACGGAATCACTCACGTGACTCCGAAGTAAAATCAGAACCTTATGACTAGAGCTGAAAGCACAGTCTCCCCTTGATGTGGGAATATGAGTTCCCATGGCAGCCTTGAAATCTGTCCGCCTGCTCCCATTCGGAGCACCAATGCCGGTAGACGTAATATGGAAACCCAGCTCTGTATGGAGCCTCCATGGCAGCCTCCAAATTCGGCCGCCTGCTCCTGTATGGAGCTCCAATGCTGGTAGCCGTAAATATGGAATCCCAGCTCCTAATGGAGCCTCCACGGCGGCCTCCAAATTTGGCCGCCTGCTCCCGTTCGGAGCTCCAACAGCGGCGGCCACACAGGCTGCGCCCGTCAGCTACTCGGGCCCGCTGTACCTGCTCCCGTTCGGAGCCCGCAGCGACCTGATGAAGTATAAAATTAACTTACCTGCCAGAGCATTTTCGAACTGCTCTGACTCACTCAAGGGAGGTATCATGCAGTCGACGTATTGATGTGCATGCGGCTGGCGTGCTCTTCACGTAGTCACTCAAGTGACTTTGATATAAAATTAATACTTTGTTGGCGGTGTCCACCTGGTTGGTTCCATGCTATATGACTCAAAATGCCATGGTCCGAAGGCCAAAGCTGACTCGTACCTTGCCTTTGCAACTCACAATATAACATATAACCATATAACAATTACAGCACAGAAACAGGCCCTCTCGGCCCTTCCAGTCCGTGCCGACCAATGATGCAACTTGAAATTGATTCCCAATTAAATGTGTACGCTTTGCATTGTGATTTCAGAAACACTTTGTTTGCCAGGCATCACAGTAGGGCAGACAAAAAATAATTGAAAGACCTTTTCCTGTCCATTATAATTCATGTATATTTGAAGATTGCAACTGAATATAGCAATCAGTAGCAGAGAAATGATGTTAGCATCTGCTTCATTGTGGGCTTCAGACGAGAGACTTGCTAATCCAGTTTCTGATCCAGTTTGGTGCCTCCCACTGAGTATGTGTGGCACCATTGAGGAACATGGCAGTCTTTCCCTTTTTGGGATTCAGAAGGTAGTGGTGAATGATGTTGGACATGTGTAACTCTTCCAATCAAGATATCCCATGATGCAGTGGGTGGGGGGTACCATAATTTGGACTCACCAGGAAGAAATTAACAACATAGAAACATAGAAAAATAGGTGCAGGAGTAAGCCATTTCGCCCATCAAGTCAGCACCATCATTCAATATGATCATCGCTGATCATCTAAAATTAATATCCCGTTCCTGCTTTTTCCCCCATATCCCTTAATTTCTTTAACCCAAAGAGCTAAATCTAACTCTCTCTCTTGAAAACATCCAGTGAATTAGCCTCCACTGCCTTCTGTGGCAAAGAATTCCACAGATTCACAACTCCCTGGGTGAAAAACATTTTCCTCATCTCAGTCCGAAATGGCATACCCCTTATTCTTAAACTGCAATCGATGGTTCCAGACTCCCCTAACATCGGGAACATTTTTCCTGCATCTAGCCTGTCCAATCCTTTAAGAATTTTATATGTTGCTATAAGATCCCCTCTCATCTTTCTAAATTCCAGTGAATACAAGCCCAGTTGACCCATTCTTTCATTATATGTCAGTCCCGTCATCCCGGGAATTAACCTGATGAATTTATTTCCAATCCTGAAAGGAATAGGATTTGGAGTCATGGGTTTTCACGAGCACCGCCTGTCGCCTGCTTAACATGGTGAGATAAATTAACTAATTTGATGATCATGATGGACACATGATATCAAGCGATGTATGATTTACTCTTTTCACCTCTTTACATGACGTCAAGGAAAGAGTGTTCACATCGCGACCCTGTTTCACCAATCTTTCCACAACCACGCACAAGAAGGACAAGCGCAAGGCAGACACCATTGTATGCAGATGAAGAGAAGTGTGTTCAGCTCTGTATGGACAACTTTTGTGTGGACTTGATAAGAAGAAGAAGACCTCTGCGCATCATATAACCAACACCAAATGTTGATACATTTGGACAGACAAATTTCTTGATATAAGACAACATTTTGCTTATTTGCCTTCTGCAAACTGAAGTTGGAGCATGGAAGTAACTTTCTTCCCAACTCCAGCTGAGGAAATATTTAATCCATTAAGAGATCCCGTGCTTAAGTTTTTAATGTGCACTCTGCAGCAGTAGCGTTAAATATACTTAATTCATTCTGAGAGATACAAGATCTCATGGGTACAAAATACCTATGAGGCTAGAAAATACATTGGGATGCCTTGAGGATCTGAGCAGTAGAAGATAAATGTTAGTCTTTTTTTGTGCTGTTTATCTATGACTTTACAAAACTTGCTGTAGGTTGTAAAAAAACTTTATTTGCACTCTCCTTGAGATTTTATTCCCAATTGCTGACACACTCATTTTTATTTCTGTTTGATGGATTTGCACCATTTGCTAAATCAAACGTGGGAGTTAGAGTAGGCCATTCACCCCTTTAAAACAGTTCTGCCATTTGCTGGGGGGCATCTCTGTCTTTATTTACTCATGCTAACACTTTCCTCTGCAAAACCATTCTATCTTTGATCAGTCACTTTGATCTGTTCAAAAAGAAATGGCCTAGAAATTTACTTATACCAATCTGAAAAAATAATCTAACAAGTTGAATAACACGTTGAACTCAAACTGGTCTAATTTTGGCATCTTGACTTGTCATGATTTTAATGCAAGATTTTACCTCCTATTAGTAATGTCCTTCCAGTATCAATCTCACCCAAGTAATGTCAACTGTCGTATAACCCCCAAATACTTAATTGACAAGATTTACAATCACACCGGTCTGAAGAATATCAGCATTACTAAACAAAACTTATTTTACAAATGTGTGTTGGCCAGAAACAAGTCACTTGGCGTGTTGATCTCAAACAACACCCAGAAGGGTGTTCAGGGGAATTGGTAAAAGTGGAAGATGGAGCTGTCACACCAAGAATGCCTTGCACTTGTGTTTAATTATCTCCTGAATTTTGTACGTTAGTCCCATGAACTCAGTCCTGATTCTTCGTAGTGAAGCCAGGAGCCCATTCGCAGGTAGAAACATAGAAACATAGACACATAGAAAATAGGTGCAGGAGTAGGCCGTTCGGCCTTTCGAGCCTGCACCGCCATTCAATATGATCATGGTTGATCATCCAACTCAGTATCCTGTACCTGCCTTCTCTCGATACCCCCTGATCCCTTTAGCCACAATGGTCACATCTAACTCCCTCTTAAATATAGCCAATGAACTGGCCTTAACTACCTTCTGTGGCAGAGAATTCTAGAGACTCACCACTCTCTGTGTGAAAAATGTTTTCCTCATCTCGGTCCTAAAGGAATTCCCCCTTATCCTTAGACTGTGACCCCTTGTTCTGGACCTCCCCAACATCGGGAACAATCTTCCTGCATCTAGCCTATCCAACCCCTTAAGAATTATGTAAGTTTCTATAAGATCCCCCCTCAGTCTTCTAAATTCTAGCAAGTACAAGCCAAGTCTATCTAGTCTTTCCTCATATGAAAGTCCTGACATCCCAGGAATCAGTCTGGTGAACCTTCTCTGTACCCCCTCTATGGCAAGAATGTCTTTTCTCAGATTTGGAGACCAAAACTGTATGCAATACTCCAGGTGTGGTCTCACCTAAACCCTGTACAACTGCAGTAGAACCTCCCTGCTCCTATACTCAAATCCTTTCGCTATGAATGCTAACATACCATTTGCTTTCTTCACTGTAGAGATTTGTTGGTTCCTGTAGGTTTGACGTTAAAGGCTGTGTGGTTTTGTATGAGATGAGGAAACCCTGAGAGCTTCAGCAAAGTGTTCTTGCAACAATGCTATGTTTGATGCAGATTTCTTGTGACAGATTGATGGAAAGGATTAGTAAGTAATCAGTCCAGTGGTCATTGATACCTGTCAAACCCCTTGACCATGACCTCATCTTCCCTGCAGAACAACTTTTGTTAGGGATTCAGGGGTTATAAAATTGTGGAAGTCACAGCAATTAATTCAATACAAGAATCAGTCTTCAGAATATCTGTGCTAATATCCACTGCAAGCAGTAATCGTTTTGAAATTGAAAGCTCAGCTTTGCAAATAGACACAATAAACCATGGTTGCTGTTTTTCAAAAAATACACAAAGTGCTGTATAAATTTGGTGAGATAGACAGCACTTCGAGAACAGGAATAGCAACATTCCGCAGGCTGATAGTGGTGGAGAGTAGAAAGCTGGAAGAGAGGCGGAGGCAGGACAAAGCCTTGTGTGATAGATGGATATAACTGAAATACTTCCCCTCAGTAACAATCCCAATATTTTAATCAAACCTGCCTGCAAGGAAGGTGCTATTGTAGTCTAGCAGGCTGACGTCAACCTTGCTGAGGCGAGGCTTCAGTTCTCAACACCTCCTCATATCTATCCCTTGATTACGACCCCAGAGTCAAACCCCAGGCTATAATTTCCTCGACTGGTACCAATCTCATCACCTCTGGCGACCTGCCCTCCACAACCACCAGTCTTACAGATCCCCAGTCCCATATTGCCCACTTCAGCCTCCTTCCCAGAATCCACAAACATTGTTTCTGCTTGCCCAATCTTATTCTGCCTTGTCCAATCCCGTCCCACTCACGTTTGGCCAAGCACTTACACTCGGTCTGCAAGGCCTGCTGGATCTTTATGTTGCTAATCATTTTAACCTCCCTTCCCATTGCAAGACTGACTTTTCTATGCTCGGCTCTCCCATTGCCTGACTAAGGCCAAACACAAACTGGAGCATCAGCACCTCATATTTGGCTTGAGTAGCTTACAACCTAATGGTATGAACATTGAATTCTACAATTTTAAATAACTCACCTAGAAACATCTGCCCCTTTCTAATCCCCTGTTTAGCCTCTCTTTCCTGTGGCCCACCTGGATGCACACCCATTTCTTCCTTTCCCCTTCCCTCCCCCCCCAAATCCCCTTCCATCTTCATTTATTTTTCTGCCTTCGCAATTCACAAGGTTGCTATCTTTTGTACTGATGTGGCAGATCCCAAATTCCTCTGCCTTGGTAATTACCCAGGCTGTCTTTCTGTTCACTTGGGGATAAAACGTGGAGTGGGTCCAACAGGTCCATTGAACCATTTACCCATGATACCTGTCCCTGGTGGTGTGAAGAATGCGCCTGCCACATAATGTGTCAGTGGGTTGGACATTAACACATCACTGGTCCTTTGTGGAAAAGATCTTCCAGGTCAACACCTTTGACCATACATCCATCATGCTGTGGTCAGCATGGAATATCCTACAGGCACCCCATGACACGGACTCAATGGATCCTATGGGGTGGGTCCCTGAGCAGACTGCCAAATTGATCTGGTGAAATGCCTCATTGCCAGAACTCACCTAGAAGCACCACAACCTCAATTGCCTGGTGGCAAGGTGGAGCCTCCCATTCGGATTCCTCCTGTACTATTGGGGTCTCACTACTGATACAAACTGTCCTTGAGATGGAAACAGTTGCTTACATCTTATCAGAGTGTGAATTTGAGAAGTGGATCTGGAGAATAATGCAAGGGACCTTGAAACGGTTCATCCCAAAATGATCCAATATAGGACTCTAATTTACAAGCTGTTCCCAAGGACACATTCAGAGATGGACATCAAATGCTGCTGGAAGACCATGAACTCTGTGAAAGTTGCTCGTTTGTCTCCGGCAACTTGTTGAACTCCCAGTACAGCAAGCTGTCCAACGGGGAATGTTGTCAACGGGCCCATTTAAGTCTGCAGGAGTACATTCTAAGGGATGCACTGAAGCTTGGTGCAGCTAGTGCAAAAGCTTTGTGGGGAAGGAGGACAGCCTAGAGTCCTTCCGCTGCTGAACATTGAGGGGCATAGTCCGGTGGGGACACCCTTTAAGCAAGGGAGGGGATATCACTACAGGGGGTCACATGAGTGACAAAGGTCTTTTGTTTAAAGATAGTTGCAAACATGACTGAATTTGACTCTATTTAATGTAAAGACTACTGAATGCATAGATACTGAGAATGTATGAGAAGATTTTGCACAGACTTTTGTTTTGTATATATTCTTTATTATGAATAAAGTTTATTTTTGGTTAAAGAATTGCCCTTTCTCTTGACGAAGAAAGACTTTTATATCAACGACTTTCAGCTTCCAAGTGACTCCATTTGAAAGGGCTCACCAACTTCAGAAAAAATGCAAGAAACAACAGCAACCATCTTTCCTGATCTCACTAAAGCATTTTACTCCATTAATGAAAAATAAGGATGGAGTATTCCTTGTTCATCTCCATCTTATGTGTATACCATGAATAACAAGGGAAATCAGGGATAGTATAAAAACAAAAGATGAAGCCTACAAATTAGCCAGAAAAAGCAGCCTACCAGAGGACTGGGAGAAATTCAGTCCAGCAGAGGAGAACAAAGGAAAGGGAAAATAGATTATGAAAGAAAACTGGCAGGGAACTTAAAAACTGACTGCAAAAGTTTTTATAGATATGTGAAGAGAAAGAGATGAGATAAAACAAATGTAGGTCCCTTGCAGTCAGAAACAGGTGAATTGATCATGGGGAACAAGGACATGGCAGACCAATTGAATAACTACTTTGGTTCTGTCTTCACTAAGGAAGACATAAATAATCTGCCGGAAATAGCAGGGGACCGGGAGCCAAATAAGGTAGAGGAACTGAGTGAAATCCAGGTCAGCCAGGAAGTGGTGTTGGGTAAATTGAATGGATTAAAGACAGATAAATCCCCAGGGCCAGGTAGTCTGCATCCCAGAGTACTCAAGGAAGTATTCACAAAAATAGTGGATGCATTAGTGATAATTTTTCAAAACTCCTTAGATTCTGGAGTAGTTCCTGAGGATTGGAGGGTAGCTAATGTAACCCCACTTTTTAAAAAAGGAGGGAGAGCGAAAATGGGGAATTACAGACCAGTTAGTCTAACATCGGTACTGGGGAAACTGCTAGAGTCAGTTATTAAAAATGGGATAGTAGTACATTTGGAAAGTGGTGAAATCTCTAGACAAAGTCAGCATAGATTTACGAAAGGTAAATCATGTCTGACGAATCTTATAGAATTTTACGAGGATGTAACTAGCAGAGTGGATAAGGGAGAACCAGTGGATGTGTTATATCTAGACTTTCAGATGGCTTTCGACAAGGTCCCACATAAGAGATTAGTATACAAACTTAAAGCACACGGTATTGGGGGTTCAATATTGATGTGTATAGAGAACTGGCTGGCAGACAGGAAGCAAATGGTAGGAGTAAACGGGTCCTTTTCAGAATGGCAGGCAGTGACTAGTGGGGTACCGCAAGGCTCAGTGCTGGGACCACAGCTATTTATCACAGCTACAGGGAATTGAATGCAACATCTCCAAGTTTGCGGATGACACTAAGCTGGGGAGTAGTGTTAGCTGTGAGGAGGATGCTAGGAGGTTGCAAGGTGACTTGGATAGGCTGGGTGAGTGGGCAAATTCATGGCAGATGCAGTATAATGTGGATAAATGTGAGGTTGTCCACGTTGGTAGCAACAACAAGACCTGGGTGTCATGGTACACCAATCATTGAAAGTAGGCATGCAGGTGCAGCAGGCAGTGAAGAAAGAAAATGGTATGTTAGCATTCATAGTGAAAGGATGTGAGTATAGGAGCAGGGAGGTTCTACTGCAGTTGTACAGGGTTTTGGAGAGACCACACCTGGAGTATTGAGTACAGTTTTGGTCTCCAAATCTGAGAAAATACATTCTTGCCATAGAGGGGGTATAGAAAAGGTTCACAAGTCTGATTCCTGGGATGTCAGGACTTTCATATGAGGAAAGACTGGATAGACTTGGCTTGTACTCACTAGAATTTAGAAGACTGAGGGGGGATCTTATAGAAACTTACATAATTCTTAAGGGGTTGGATAGGCTAGATGCAGGAAGATTGTACCCGATGTTGGGGAGGTCCAGAACAAGGGGTCACAGTCTAAGGATAAAGGGGAATTCTTTTAGGACCGAGATGAGGAAAACATTTTTTACACAGAGAGTGGTGAGTCTCTAGAATTCTCTGCCACTGAAGGTAGTTGAGGCTAGTTCATTGGCTATATTTAATATGGAGTTAGATGTGGCCCTTTTGGCTAAAGGGATCAGGGGGTATGGAGAGAAGGCAGGTACAGGATACTGAGTTGGATGATCAGCCATGATCATATTGAATGGCGGTGCAGGTTCGAAGGGCCGAATGGCCTACTCCTGCACCTATTTTCTATGTAAATCCTTCCTATCCATATATCTATCCAAATGTCTTTCAAAACTCTTAATTGTACTCCAGAATCCTGGAAACCACCTCTGAACAGGGACAGATGTGGATGGAGGAAAGGAGTACTTGTCGATTCAAACTAATCTAGTACAACTCAAAGGTTCAAAGGTTATTTTATTGGTCACATACACCAATTGGTGTAGTGAAATGTTTCTTGCCAATGCAGCACATAAAAAAAGAATACAGACATAACACTAATAAAGAGATTTAACATAAAAAGCATCCCCCCACAATGGTTCCCATTATGAGGGAAGGCACAATGTCCAGTCCCCAACCCATGTCCACCCATAGTCAGGCCTATTGAGGCTTCCACAGTCGCCTTCACAGAGGCCCGATGTTCCAGGCCATTCTCGCCGGGTGATGATGTTCAGGCATTGATAGAATCCTCTCAGCGCCTTGGGACACCTGGAATGGCCGCTTCCTCACCAGAGTCCGAAGCCAATAAGGCCACGCTGAAGGGAACTCCCCCCACTGGCTCCCGATGTAGAAGTCAGCGTCGCCTCCCGCAGCTGGCCGCTCCACAGACCCTCAGCTCCGCAATGTTTTTTTGTCGGCGGTCTTCAGCTCACCGGAGCTCCAGCGCGGCGACCCAGGCAAGGCATCTCACGCTCCGCGCTGGCGCTCCAGCACTGCGCCGCTACCGAAGCCGAGGTTCTGGGCAGTCTCCTCAGGAAACGCCGCTCCAGGCCCACTAGTAGGCCACGAGAACGGGTCGAAAGTGCAGCCCGAAGAAAAGTTGCCTCTCCGACCAGGTAGGGACCAGACTCTCATGGTCTACTGGACACCAGTTATCCCTGCCCTCTTATATGCTTCTGAGACGTGGACTACCGACAGTGCTATTACCTTTTCCAAAGAACTGGGCAAATATTTCCAATGCTGACTCCATAAATACTCAAGGTCTCTTTAAATGAAAATCAAACTAATACCGATGTCCATCCCGTGGATGATGGCACCAGCATTGAGGCTTAATTACACCCATTCAGCTCAATTGGGTCGACCATGTCATTTGATTGGTCAGCATATAACTTCTAGAACAGATTCTCTTTTCTGAACGCTATCACAGGAACCAATTATCAGCCAATGAAGGAAAGGAATCCTGACATGTTAAAAACTTGCAACATCACCACTGACTCCTGGGATTCTCTTCTCCACTGCTCATTGGCCTCATCAATCACTTGAGAATGCACAAAACTGAAGTGAAAGCATCTCAAGGGACTGTCTAAGAATAAGGGCTGCACAGAACATTGCCCATTGCAAGTCAGTTTTCTTGATGCAGAAAACCTATTTTTATTGCAAGAAAACTGACTTACAGTGGTCTTTGCCTTGATCCACCACTCTTCTTGATTGATAATATGGACCTGAAAGAAATGCCTTCTAGGGCCATGTAGCTACGATAACTTATAACAATACTCATTATTAGCCAGTCACAGCAACGTAGCTCCAAGGGGCAAAATTCTGGGATGGATTTAGGTGGACAAGGATTGTCCCCTGTCCCAAGGATCTATTTTGATGGATGAGAGCTTTACCATGCCATTTGGGATTGGTTTTGATGGACAAAGACTATCCAATCCAATTTTAATTTATAGATAGAAGAGGGAAATTATATGTGTAGCTGAGTTGAATTGAGTTGAGTTGAATATGTTGGTTTAATAACCTCTTCATAAGAATCACAATACTATATCAGATGAGATTGTGAGTGGGAAGGAGGAATGTTACAGAATTTAAGATGATATACATGGGTTTACAATGAAGACATTTCCTTGGCTAAGGAGTTTCAGAATTAGCGATGGGTTTAGGACTGAGATGAAGAAATACTTCTTCATTCTCAGGATGGCAAATCTTTGGAATTCTCTATTTTTTCAATTTTAAAAGATTTGAGATATGTGAGAATAGTGCAGATGAATGGTGCTGAAGTTGAAAATCAGTGATGATATTAATGAATGAGGCAGCAGGCAAGAAGGGTTGGCTGGCCTATTCTGGCTCCTTTGTCTTATATTTAGTATGTTTCTTATTGCTATTCCAGTGATGGGAAAACTGAACAGGCTCCCCCATCCTGTTCACTCTTCCAGCAACCCACACAAGTCTGGAAATGCCTGTGTCTGCAAAGTGCATCACAGAATCTCCACATTGCTTCCAGACATTCATAGCACTGATAGTATCATGACTCCAGTTTTGCGGCCTACCTGGTATTTAGTTGATGAGAAAGGATCTATTGTTATTGCAGCAATTATCAGGTAATTTATCAAGTTAACTGGCTATCTCACTGCTCTTTGTAATGATGAGAATGAGTTGAATGCAGTCCATGGAAAACTTTAATAAATACATACCCAGTCCTGGTCCCACAGTAGAACCATTCAAATATTATTTATTTACAAAGCAATTCTGTCTCAGTACAGGTAGTGGGGAGAATGTAGAGGTTTTGGGAGATATTGACAGCCTTGATTAATGAGATAGGATAAATCACGTGAAATATGTTGGGAAATGAGAGATTATCAACTTTGTTAGAAGGAATTGAAAGGTAGTGTACTGTTTTAAAATTGTGAGTATTTGAAAGATGTTGGTGTTCTGAGAGTTCTTGTTCAAAAAACATAATGTTAACATTTTGGTAGAACAAGCTATTAAAAAGAAAACCAATGTCCTGACCTTTGGTGCAAGAGGAATTCCGCAGTTGGAGCTTTATAATTCAGGTAATTAAACAATATGCAAGTGAGTTTACTTACAAGTGCTGTGGTATCTGACTGCAATTACATAGGGCCCTGGTGAGAACAAAACTGAAATATTGTGAAAAGACTTTTGCAAGAGAGGCCTTCATGAGAAAATTAGTAATAACGTGAATGAGAGAGAGAGAGAGAGAGAGAGAGAGAGAGAGAGAGAGAGAGAGAGAGAGAGAGAGAGAGAGAGAGAGAGAGAGAGAGAGAGAGAGAGAGAGAGAGAGAGAGAGAGAGAGAGAGAGAGATAGAGAGGACAAAAGAGAAAATAAAGTAACCATACAATGCAGGAATGGTTGCATCAACTAAAAAATAATCAAAATGGGAACTACCAAGCTAAAAATTGACTTATTTTAATATTGTTCCTGAGGAATTACACATTCAAGAATAAAGTGATACTGCTGCAAAAAAAAAGAGAGAGAGAGAGAGAGAGAGAGATAAAGAAAAAGGGAGAGATATTTCTGCAATAGGGAATCTGTATGAGGAACCATTAAGACCTGTACCATCCTGAACTCAGAAGAATGAGTTGCCATATGTGGTGCGAATATAAAGGGCCAGCCACCCAGGACTGAGAGCAGAAGACATTTCATCATCCTGAAGAAGGTGAATTTTGTAATTCTCTAGTCAAGAGGACTATGTTGATTCAATTACTATGCACAGTCAGGAATAAAGATTGATATGTTTTTATATATTGAGTGGAACAAGTTTGTTAGGTTAGTGCAGGAAAGTGATATTGAGGTAAACTGTCAGCCATGACCTTACTAAATGATGCTTTGAATAAAAGGACCGACTCATACTTTGTTCTTATGTTCTTTCAAAAGTTGTGTCTCAAGTGAAAATCCAAGGTGCCAAACGACTTCAGAGAAACTCAACTAACAAGCATAATATGGTTCTATGATTACCTTAGATGCTATGTGCTTCATCATGCCTATTCATTGTTCACAGCCAAGATCATGCCATGTTTTGATGGAAAGCTGGTGGCAGTGCCACCTTGCCAAATGGGGACAGCAGTGAATACACTTACAATGATCTCCTTCAATTGTGACATAACTGTGAACTCAAATCAGATTTAGAAATTGTGTTCAGAGCATAAGAGACTGCAGATGCTAGAATTTAGAGCAAAAAAAATGTTGGGGGAACTCAGTGGGCCAGGAAGCATCAAAGGAGAGGAATGGACAGATTTTTCAAGATCAGAAGGAGGATCCTGACAAGAAATGTCTTTCGCCTCGTCCATACCTTTTTTGTTTGTTTTATAGTATGTGTTAAATGTATGTTTTAGTGTTCTTTTGTTTGTTTTATAGGGGGGGAGGGCTGGGGAAACTTTTTAAAATCAATTATCTGGACGGAGATGCAGATATTTTCCATATCGTATCTCCAACCGTACTGCAGCCTAACATCGTGGAGTTGACGGCCTCTGCTGGAGACTGACTTTGGGAGCTCCAGCCACAGGTGCCTGCAGACGTACCATCATGGAGCTTGCGATATCCCCTTGCCAGGTATCGACCTCGGAGTTTTAACCGTGGGAGCCTGCGGACTTTAACATCGTGGAGCTTGCGGTCCCTGGTTAGAGATCGACTTAGGGAGCTTCAAGCCGCAGGAGCTTTGATCGCCCCATCTGTGGATGGTTTGACTGCCCCAACCGGGGAGAATAAAGAGGGAAGAAGATTGGACATTATTGCCTTCCTTCACAGTGAGGAATGAGGGGAATCCGCTGTGGTGGATGTTTATGTTAACTTTTATGTAGTTGTGTAGCTTGTTGCTTTTTTTTAGTATGGCTGTATGGTAAATCAAATATCACCGTACATTAATTGGTACATGTGACAATAAAAGAACTTGAATCTGGAACCTTGATATTGCCTGGCTTGTTGAGTCCCTCATGCAGACAGTTTTGCTTTGCTTTAGAAATTCCTTTACTTCTTTCAACAATATTAAAATAGCATCATGAATCACTCTAACACTGCCTCTGAAATTCATACAAAAGGCAAGATGTTCAATTGTGACTTAATGGAGCTGAATTATCAGGCTTCCTTATGCAACACTGCACAGTGGTTGACCTTGTTAGTGTTAGCAGAAGCCGCTATTAGGTACTGCATGTCATCGTAGCCAATGGCATTTAGCATGTGCAATCTCTATGGTCAGTTCTGAAAGACACATAGTACAATACCTGGTAGATAAAACTGCTGGGGAAACTCAGCGGGTGAGGCAGCTTCTGTGGAGCGAAAGATTAGACGACGTTTCGAGTCAACACCCTTCTTCAGACTGATATGGGGGTGGGGGAAGGAAAAAGAAAGGAAGAGGTAGTGAGGTTGTGGGACAGCTGGTAAGGGAGGGGAAGGAGGGAGAAAGCAAGGATTACCTGAAATTGGAGGTCAATGTTCATACCGCTGGGTTGTAAACTACCCAAGCAAAATATTATGGTCTCCACAGAAGGTTGTAGTTGTCATTCCAAAGGTTGTTTTCAGGGATATATTATGCTAGTAAGTCATGAATTTTCCATGAGCAAATACAAATCATATTTTTCAGACTTATATGGTTGAAAAATTCTCTATTGATGAATTTTGCATATAATTATGATTTGGGGGAGTTACTTATTGGAAAACATGAACCAGGAAAGGACATTTTCTGACCAATAGACAATAGACAATAGGTGCAGCACTGCCATTCAATGTGATCATGGCTGATCATCCCGAATCAGTACTCCGTACCCGCCTTCTCCCCATGTCCCCTGACTCCGCTATCTTTAAGAGCCCTATCTAGCTCTCTCTTGAAAGTATCCAGAGCACCAGCCTCCACAGCACTCTGAGGCAGAGAATTCCACAGACTCACAAGTGTGGTGAAACTCACACAGAGAGTGGGGAGTCTCTGGAACTCTCTGCCACAGAGGGTAGTTGAGGCCAGTTCATTGGCTATATTTAAGAGTGAGATGGATGTGGCCCTTGTGGCTAAGGGGATCAGAGGGTATGGAGAGAAGGCAGGTACGGGATACTGAGTTGGATGATCAGCCATGATCATATTGAATGGCGGTGCAGGCTCGAAGGGCTGAATGGCCTACTCCTGCACCTAATTTCTATGTTTCTATGTTTCTATGTTCCTGCCTCTAGCATGTTCAAACTCTTAATAATCTTATATGCTTCAATAAGATTCCCTCTCATCCTTCTAAACTCCAGAGTATTCAAGCCCAACCACTCCATTCACTCAGCATATGACAGTCCCACCATCCCAGGAATTAACCTTGCAAACTTGTGCTGCACTCCCTCAATAGCAAGAATGTCCTTATAACCATATAACCATATAACAATTACAGCACGGAAACAGGCCCTCTCGGCCCTTCCAGTCCGTGCCGACCATTTGTTTTCCCCTAGTCCCATCTACCTGCACTCAGACCATATCCCTCCATTCCCTTCACGTCCATATACCTATTCACTTTACCTTTAAATATTAAAATCGATCCTGCCTCCACCACTTCTGCTGGAAGCTCATTCCACACAGCCACCACCCTCTGAGTAAATAAGTTCCCCCTCACGTTACCCCTAAACGTCTGTCCCATAATTCTCATGTCATGCCCTCTTGTTTGAAACTTCCCTACCCTCAATGGGAAAAACGTATCCACATCAACTCTGTCCATCCCTTTCATCATTTTAAAGACCTCAATCAAATCCCCCCTTAACCTTCTGCGCTCCAAAGAATAAAGACCTAACTTGTTCAACCTTTCTCTGTAACATAGTTGCTGGAACCCTGGCAACATTCTAGTAAATCTCCTCTGTACTCTCTCTATTTTGTTGACATCCTTCCTATAATTAGGTGACCAAAATTGTACACCATACTCCAGAATTGGTCTTACCAATGCCTTGTACAATTTTAACATTACTTCCCTACTCCTATATTCAATGCTCTGATTTATAAAGGCCAGCACACCAAAGGCTTTCTTTACCACCCTATCTACATGTGATTCCACTTTCAGGGAACTATGCACAGTTATTCCTGGATCCCTCTGTTCCACAGCATTCCTCAATTCCCTACCATTTACCATGTACGTCCTATTTTGATTTGTTCTGCCAAGATGTAGCACTTCACACTTAACAGCATTAAACTCCATCTGCCATCTTTCAGCCCACTTTTCCAAATGGCCCAAATCTCTCTGTAGACTTTGAAAATCTACTTCATTATCCACAACACCACCTATCTTAGTATCATCTGCATACTTACTTATCCAATTTTCCACCCCATCATCCAGATCATTGATGTACATGACAAACAACAGTGGACCCAACACAGATCCCTGAGGCACCCCACTGGTCACCGGCTTCCAACCTGACAAACAGCCATCCACCATTACTCTCTGACATCTCCCATTCAGCCACTGTTGAATCCATCTTGCTACTCTGCCATTAACACCCAAAGATTGAACCTTCTTAACCAACCTAATCCTTCCTCAAATTAGGGGACCAAAACTGCAAACAATACTCCAGGTGTGGTCTCACTAGGGTCCTATAGAACTGCAAAAAGATCTCTTTGCTCCTGTACTCTACTCCTCCTGTTATGAAGGCCAACATGCCATTCGCTTTCTTCACTGCCTGCTGTACCTCCATGCTTACTTTCATTGACTGATGAACAAGGTCCCCCAGATCCCGTCTTACTTCCCCTTTTCCCAACTTGACACCAACTTGACACCATTTAGATAATAATCTCCCTTCTTGTTTTTGCTACCAAAGTGGATAACCTCACATGTATCGACATTAAACTGCATCTGCCATGGATCTGCCCACTCACCCAACCTTTCCAAGTCACCCTGCATTCTCATAGCATCCTCCTCACAGTTCACACTGCCACCTAGTGCTAAGACCCCCAGAACCATGAACACTGTTTTTTTATGCCACCGCTTGAAACAATACTCAAGTGCACAATGCCATTTGTTCTGCAGTTGTGTAAATTAATTTCTTGATTTCTCATCTCCTCAAACTTTCCACTTGCGATATTATAGATAGAGTTCCTCAAATATTTACAACCAAGGACATTCCTATTGTATCTCTTCAATTGTGTTGCGCATCAGTTAATGCATTTACACCTAATATTAAATATGAGAAATATAGACACAAAATGCTGGAGTAACTCAGTGGGTGAGGCATCATCACTGGAGAAAACGGATAGGTAACATTATGGGTTGGGATCTTTCTTCAGACTCATGAAATATGAGGCTTAGTTTCTTCACCCCTGCTACCCAAAAGCACGTTGTCAACAATTTTTGCCATAGTAGAAGCGGCACTGATGTTCGTACAACCCAACAACTCAAGTAAAATCTAGACTTACACGCCAATGCAATATTTATGGCTGTATGGATTGCTGCAAGTGATATTGTGTAGTTGGAATCCTGAACTGATATTCTCTGTTATCCTGGTGGTCCTGGAATAAACCAAAGACTTTATTGCAGATAACAAGGGTGGATCTTTGTTTGTCTTTGTTCTGATCATATATTTATCTTTAAATATGTTTATGCAGATTAACTTGTTATTCTTTTAATATTATTTATGGGATCTTGCTCTGTACGAATCGGCCACTGCATGTTTTCTATTATGCTGGTAGTTGCATTTTACATCAGTAGCTACAAAACAATTTGAAATGCACTGAGGTCATAAAGAAATTTTAAAAATTGCAAGATTTAGTTTTATATTTACCAATGTGGTCGCAATTCCTGGGGAAAAAAAAGGTGAATTTTTCTCCTGAGCAGCATACAGAGAAAATTTAATTAAGGCTTATCCGAAACAGAATTTGACAATTCTTATTTATTTACCTGACCCACTAAAAGATCAGGGTCATTGTGCATAAACATGTACTTACTTTATGCTCAATATAATTTTGCTTCATAAAATGCTTAAATAAAAATAAATGAAGCAAATGGCCATCATGCAAGATGGCTTTGTGTGGGGTAGACCGTACAAATATATTTGGTTTTGAAGGATCGGTGGTGGTAGTTGTGTAATTGACGGCAGTGGTGGAGTTGGTGATGGTGGTGGCGGTGGCGGTGAGTTGACTGCGGTTGCGGCGGCAGTGATGCCGGCAGTGGTGAAGTTGGCAGTGGTGGTGGAATTGGCAGTGGTGGTGGAATTGGCTACGGTGGTGGCAACGGTCGCAGCGGCAGTGGTGATGGTGGTAGCGATGGCCTGGGAGTGTTCAGGTTGGTGGTGGTGGTGGCGGTGGCTGTGGTGACGAGAGCGACCGGGGCAGTGCAACGGCAAGAGTGGCCAGAAAGGCGGCATGGGTCAGAGTGCAGTTACCATCTCAGCCTGGCAGTGAATGTCAGTAGGTCAGACTTTTATAACCAAAACCCGTTATAGAGAGATCCATAAAAACTAGGGTTTACTGTATTATCAAATTTAAATTCTTTCAGGTACTTTAGCAACAACAGGTACAATCTAGTTTGACATTTTGCTGCTGGTTGCACTATGGCTATGATAGCATAGTAGTAATGTTACTGGTTAGAATCCAAAGTATAACCCATTCATCTCAAGGGTTCAAGAAATTTGAATTTTACCACAGGAAATTCCAATCCAACTTGTTATTATTAGTGCTGATAATTATTCTATTTTACTTCGGAGTCACGTGAGTGACTACGTGAATAGAAGCCCGTACAGCCGTTGGTGCGTCATGACGTCAGACGCTGGTGCAGTCGGGCGGTTGGAGCAGCAGCGCTCCTCCGAGCGGTAAGTTTAAACAGGTTACACGAAAAGCTGGAGAATTCAGCGGGTGCAGCAGCATCTAAGGAGCGAAGGAGATGGGCGACGTTTCGGGTCGAGACCCTTCTTCAGACTTCACCCTCCATTCTCCAGCATCTGCAGTTTTCGTTAACAAGTTTAAACGGAGGTAAGGTTTGTTGAAATACTTTACCACAGGTCATTTTCTGCGACGGTTGGGAGTAGATATGTTGCAGAAAGTGAAGAAGGTGTCGGCGAGGCGCTCCGGGGTAGAAAGGAGAGTGACCAGGAGAGTGTTGAGGATGGAGGCCCGTCTGGTACACCTGGTCCGGTGCTGGCTACACAGCCAGTGGTTGCGGACCCACTGCCGGGGGGCAGTGGAGGCTTGCACAGTAGGGCGGAAGGCCACTGGCAAGTCTCTGTGGCCCGTAGATGAGTCGGGCCTGGAGGTTATACCCTCCATAGGAGAGTCCGTTTGCTCACGGCTCTCCCACGTCGAGATTCTATTACAAAAGAATGCTCGACAGGGACCAGCTCCGTGAGGAGGAGTGGTGCCCAAGCCAGGCTGATGGAGAGCTTGTGCTAGCAGCACCTGTTTCAGGGCTGCAGAACTATCCTGCCTGTGAGGAGGATGTTCTATCAGGGCCGTTTGCTGACACTGTTTCTATGCTGGGGGAGAGCAAGGTGTTTGGTTGGAGGTAATTCCGAACATTGCTGGGAAGTTTGCTGAGTGTAGAGAGGCAGGAAAGGCTATTGATGTAGAATTGGCCGAAGCCATTCAGTATATGATCTCCCACCAGTTACAGGAGATAGCTATGGATGAAGTAGCAAAAAACTATAAAGATCCTGTTAATTGTGATCTCCTGAAGGTACCAGTGATTAATCACCAAATTTGCATAGATGGGTTTGCCTGCTAGGGCCCAGGAGATGAAGTTTTTAAAAAGTGCTTAAACTGTTGTAAGCAGGTATTACAGCTGTGGTGAAAGTTATTGATACAAATGATATCGTTGAAGCACACCAGGATGAACTGGGACTCCTTTGTAATGCATTTTGAAATTAATAATGTCGGGAGGGCCGCTATTAGGCCAGTGCTAACCCGAATTTGGCGAGTTGTGCAAACCGACCAGTGTACCACCACGAAATCTGTTGTTTGGTGGTAACCTTGCAAAAAGGGTCAAAGACTGTTATGAGGTTGTTATAACCATGGCCCTCATTAATCCAGCTGGAAGCAAGGCAAAAAAGGTTCTCTACAAGAAGTCGAGGACAACAAGGCCGCAAGGAAAGATGCTGGTAAGGAATATAACATTTGACAGACGATGAATTAACTGATGTTCCTGTTCAAATTGGGGAAGGTTAAAATTGTTCTCAAACAATGGCAGCAGTTGACATCAGATTTGTTCATACTTAGTGTATTGAAGGGGTGAAAAATTGGATTTTACTATGACAGTCTACCTAATCAACATTTTCCTAGTCGTAAACTTATTTTTCAGATGAGGAAAATGTGCTTATTCAAGCAGAGATTCAGTCGTTACATAAGAAGGGGTAATTGAGCCTTCTGTCTATCAAAGTCAACAATTTCTGTCAAGTATATTTCCCAAATCTAAAAAGACTGGGGATGTAGAATTATTCTGGATTTATCGAATTTGAACAAATTTGTTTGTTATAGGCATTTCAAAATGGAGAACTTTACCACGGGCAAACATCTAGTGTCCAAAGGGTATTATATGGCAACCATTGATTTAAAGAATGCGTATTACGCAGTGTCTATTCATGGTGATGATAGAAGATATTTGAAATTTATTTGGATGACTGAGCTGTGGCAATTCAGGACATTGCCGAATGGATTAACTTCAGCTCCTAGATTATTTACTAAATTGGTAAAACCAGTGTTAGCATTGCTTAGAGCTCAGGGGCATGTGGTAATGGCCTATTTAGATGATTTTGGATTGTTGGAAAGACTCATGCTGAAACTCAATCATCAGTTTCAGTTGTTAAAATCACTTTTGAACAAATGGGATTTGTTATTCACCCAGGTAAATCTAAATTATCACCAGTCCAAATTATTGATTATCTGGGATTTACCATTAATTCCAATCACATGTTGGTAACTTTGCCCAGGGCTAAATTGAATCAGTTAATTGAGGACTGTGTTAAGCTCGTTGGAGAACAACGGCCTTCGATTAGACAAGTAGCCAGTTTTATTGGGAAGTTGTTGCAGCCTTTCCAGCTGTGCAGTATGGTCCTCTGCATTATCAACAATTACAACGACCACCTGGTATGGGCTCAAAGCTTATTGTTCTACAAGGAGGGATCTGCATGTGCAGCTCAGATTGACAACACCACAGCAGTGGCATATGTAAACCACATGGGTGGAGTTAAGTCACAGTCTTGTGATAGACTGGCTAACCAGATTTGGAGCTGGTGTATTGACCAAAATATCTGGCTTTCAGCACTTTATTTGCCAGGAAGAGGTCACGTCAGTTAATGACAACATTGAATGGATGTTAAATCAGGATGTGTTTAACCAAATGATTGATCAGTATGCATTGCCAGATATTGACTTGTTTGCATCTCGATTAAATCATCAGTTACCTAGATATGTTTCATGGTAACCAGATACTGGGGCAGTAGCAGTGGATGCATTTTCGCTGCATTGGGGGAGGAATGTTTGTGTATGTATTTCCTTCATTCTGTCTCATCAGCAGATGTTTGCAAAAGATCAAGGAGGACTCCGCTTCAAGGGTATTGGTAGTGCCAGATTGGCCTACACGAGCATGGTTTCCCGTTGTATTACAAATGGCTAGGGAGCCTTACATGCTTATGCCCAAGAATAAAAATCTACTGGTAAATCCAGTCACTGGGGATCAACATCCTTTATAGGATCGTATTGATCTGTTAATTTGCAGATTTTAAGGAGGCCATACCTGGGGAGAGGACTGTCTCATCGGACGGTGGATGTTCTCACGTCGGCCTGCAGGGATAGTACACAGCAGCAATATATCACCTATATAAGGAAGTGGGAGCAATTCTGCCTACAGCAGGATATTGTATATCACACGGCAGGGATCACGGATGTATTGGAGTTTGTCAACTCTTTATTTTGACCAAAAAATTAAGTTACAGTGCAATTAATTCGGCCAGAAGTGCTGTCTTCTTATTTACCTATGAATGCAGAATTGCATACAGTAGGGACACATCCGTTAGTTCACGATTCATGAAGGGAGTTTTCAATTCTAATCCTCCTAAACTCAGGTATGCCGGTATTTGCAATGTGAGTGAGGTTTTTATGCTTCTTCGCCAGTGGGCTCCGGTTACAAGCCTATCTATAGCCAAATTAACTATGAAGGTGGTCATGCTTCTGGTGTTGGTTTCAGCCCAACGTGTACAAACATTGCAAAAGCTACGGCTAGATAGAATGCATGTGTCGGCTGATGCCATTATATTTTATGTCTATGATTTGCTTAAACATAATAAAAGAGGCATGACAGGATGTAAGATGGTGTTTTCAGCATACCCCGCAGATGATCGCTTCTGTATAGTCTCACATTTATCTCTTTACATTGAGATTACTAAACCTCTGAGAGGAACAGAGTTGGCTTTGTTTATTAGTCACAAAAAACCACACAGTAAGGTGTCGGTGCAAACGATTTCAAGGTCCTCGCGGCCGCAGGATGGTCCAGTGAGCTAACTTTTCAGAGGTTTTGTCACAAGCCGATTTCATGGCTCGGGGTGTTTGCTGATTCTGGTGTCAGTACTGTTACATTTTTCCCCTGAGTTACAGGGGTTTGTTATGATTTGTTTGTAAATAAACTGTTATTTCATTTAACAAATGTATTACTGATGCATGATTGATTGTTAACGACTTTTGAGTCAATCCAGGCAGTGTGAACGTCGGATTTGAGTCTGCGGCGTGAATTCACAGTGCTTTGAAGTCTTCACGTAGTCACTCACGTGACTCCGAAGTAAAATAGTAAGATTAAACGAGAACTTACCAGTTTGAAGTTTGATCTTTATTTTATGAGGAGTCGAGTTGAGGGACTACGTGCCCTCCGCTCCCACCCTCATAGATCTCATCTGGTAGTTCTAGTTTTATCATCTTACCGTTGTACTTCGGTCATTGTTAGCTGTGAATTCATTCCGCTGCTTTGAAGATTGACGCACCAACGGCTGTACGGGCTTCTATTCACGTAGTCCCTCAACTCGACTCCTCATAAAATAAAGATCAAACTTCAAACTGGTAAGTTCTCGTTTAATCTTACTATTAATTTATTCTTTGGAAACAATCTTTGGAAGATTATTTGGAAACAATCTTTGTCACCCAGATCCAGGTTCTGTTTGATGACCATCTGTTCTCTGAAATACCTAGCAACCCCTACAGTTCAATGGACAATCAGGGTGGACAATAAATTGTGTTGAATGTGTTAAATAAGCAAAGGTTCCCAGCAAAGCGTGCTACTAATCATTCCACACTGAAGAGACAGTCTTATCTTACCAAGATTTGTTTTTGTTTCTATTTTGCTGAATGAAGATTGTATTGATACTGCTTCAGATGGTACATTACAGTATACCATCACTATTGTCCCTGTAATGATTGCAATCTGTCCAGTGCCACCAGATTTAATGAAGGTAGGCGAGAATAAAAACAATCATAAATCTTCTTGACAGTGCCTGAAATCATGCTTCAGTCAACTTTATACCTATGAACAATAATTTCCTACAAGAGAGAACCAAATATCATATTTTGCAACTGTATAAAAAATTGCTCCATTCAAACCATAATGTTTATGCCAAAATTAATCCCATTTCATGCACCCTCAACATCTCATTCCTTGCAACATAGTCTCTCTATGTCTTCCATTCCCTGACCATCTGTGATAATTCTATTGTGGATATATTCTGGTGGGTAATTTACTGTGGCTGATCAGCATGCTTTTGGGATGTGGGAGTAAATGGAGCACTCAAGTAAAA
This sequence comes from Okamejei kenojei, assembly GCA_035221665.1. Lineage (NCBI taxonomy): Eukaryota > Metazoa > Chordata > Chondrichthyes > Rajiformes > Rajidae > Okamejei > Okamejei kenojei. Next base: position 58,885,922 of record CM069133.1, on the reverse strand, counting down.
TCAACAGAAGGCGAAGGAGCACACACAAACAGCACGTTGAGGTCAAGATTGAACCTGTGTCACTAGATCTGTCAGGCAGTAGCAATAACTATTGCACTACTGCGCAACACACCACTCTATACTCATCCCTGGACTAACTGAATCATGGATTAGTTCAGCACAGAAGATGATCATTTAACATTAATTCTGTGTTGCTTCCTTTAAACAATAAACCAGTTCATCTTGCTAAACCTCTCTCCTCGTATTATTTCTTTGTAATACAATTCTCATTTGAAACGTACCATTTAGTTGTTTTAATTTGCTTTTGAGTCAATGCCTAAAAATGTTCTTCCTCAGATTTCCACTGATTCTTTGACCAATCCCCTTAAAATTGCGGCCTCTGATTACCGACCTTTTATTTATTTAATTGAAACATTTTGTGATTTCAAGCAGTAGAATATGTACCATAGATTAACTGCTCTCCTGCCCATTCATTGTAGATTAATGAGAAAAACTGAAGAGGTTATTTAAATAAAAGTGAAAGTAAGTGGATGCTTGCTGTGCAATATTCACTTTGAACTTATTTTTATCTTTATTTTACATGTGCTTCCAGGCATTGATAGTAATGATAGCTAGTTTATCATTGAAGCACAGGACACTTCCCCGAAGCTGGATGCATAAAGCCTCAGTTACCCAAAAAGAGCATAAATATATATATTTTACTTGTATTGCATCAGAACATCAAAAAGTGCTACACAGGAGAATTATCAAGTAACATTGGAATGAGCCAGATAAGGAGGTGTGAAGGGCAAATGGTCAAAAACGTGGGCTATGAGTACATATTAAGAGACTTCTTGAAGGAAGCACTGGAACAGGCCCATTGGTACACAACTTCCATGGTGAACATGACACAAAATTGAACTAATCTTCTCTGCCTGCAGATGTGGTCAGTACTGCAGATGTGAGGAGATTTAGTTAGAACATTTTGGAATTTAGGGCCTTTGCAGCTTCAAACATGACTATGAACTGACCAAATTCATTGAAGCTCAAAGGGATAGGTATTGTAGTGCTGAAGCAAATTACTGAGGAAGGGTGAGCAAGATTATGGGGAGATTTTAAAACAAGAACAATAAAGGTGAAATGCTAATTAATGTCAAAACCAGAGCACAGCATAAAACACAGATGAGATGAGTATAGACAAAATGTGAAAGAAGGAACTGCAGATGCTGGTGTAAACCGAAGATATACACAAAGTTCTGAAGAAGGATCTCGACCTGAAGCGTCACCTGTTCCTTTTCTCTAGACATGCTGTCTGACCCACTGAGTTATTCCAGCTTTTTGTGTCCATCTTTGGAGATGAGTACAGAAATTGGTTCAGTGTTAGCACATGGACAAACAAGCTTCAAAGGTTGAGTTTGATAATGATTCTCCACTCTCTTGAAATGCCTTCCGTAAAGGATAGTCCCAGGCTCACAGCTGCCTCAAACATCAGGAATTTTGTGGTCAGTTTGAGATCTTGATTCTCATATACTATGTTTTGCATAACTTTACTGTAAACGTTAATTAAGATAGGGCAGTACATTGGGAGCAGAATAGCATACTGTATCCTTTTATGCCTTGCCTATTTAAGTGTCAGTCTATGTGTGTCTCAAATGAATGCATCCAATTCCACCATCTCCTCTGGCAGCATGTTCCAGGCCATCCACTTGCTGTGTGAAAAAAAATCTGAACTCCCTTAAAACTTCTTCCACTCACTTTACACATAGGCACGTTTCATTTTATTTTAGGTATCACTACCCTGGGACTCTTGTTTTTTGATGCCCCTACCAACGAGACACCTCAAAGAGCACCTCAACCATAGCTTTGTCCTTGATGTGAGCACCCTTGATTCCAGTAGCTTTTGTACATTCCAACTGAAAGGCTTCTTCATCTTATGTTTGCCTCCTGCTGGTATGCCAGCCATGATTCTCATCAGTGCAGAACATTTACCAGAACTGATCTTACCACATGGCAGCCAAACAATTACAATATCCATTGGCAAAGAGATGTCAGCCCAAAACCCTAACTCTGTTTCTTCTTCCACAAATGTTGTCTGTGTTTCATTTCAGATATCCAGCATCTGTAGTCAATTTTCAGTGTTGTACTTCATGGCCAGAATGGAGGGTAGAAAGGTTGGAGCGCCCACAGATAATCATCAAGGTTTTCTGAGGGAAACACAGAAGTAGTGCGGCATAAGTTACAGGGCAGGAGTTGTACAATGGTGCATTATTATTACACCAGAAGATAGGTCAAAGTCATCTGTGCACCAAAGCACACACAAAACCTGGGCTGAATGCTGGGTTGAAATATATTTTTCCATGCCATAACTCTAAGAGATGGATCACCAGTTAAAGATGCTCCTTATTAATTAAATTCACAAATGAACACAGCCCGAGCACTGTAGGAAATGTGAGTGGTATCCACTAATTTTTGAAGTTCTATAATTAAGTTGCATAATGCCAGTATGTGATCCATATCCTTCCATTTCCTGCATATCAATGCGTATATCCAAAAGCCTCAAATGTTACCATTGCATCTACCTCCTCCATCCATGGCTTGTGCTCCAGGCACCCACCACTCTCCGTGTAAAATAACTTGCCTCGCACATCTCCTTTAAACTTTGCCCCTCTCACCTTAAAGCTGTGCCCTCTAGTCTTTGAGATTTCCATTTTGGGACAAAGTTCTGACCATCTACCCTATCTATGTTCCTCATTATTTTATATACTTCCATCAGGTTTCCCTTCATTCACTGTTTTTCCAGAGAAAACAATCCAAGTTTACCCAACCTCTCCTTATAGTCAATACCCTCTAAACAACACTCTGGTAAACCTCTTCTGCACCCTCTCCAAAGCCTCCACATAGTTCCTGTCAATGGACCAACCTGATTTGGACAAGAATACTTTAAAATTTAAATTTAAACTTTTAGGAGTGCACAGGGCCGTCCTTAAGCCAATTGGACCGATTGCTCCCAATTAGGCCCCGCGACTAAGGGAGCCCTGCACCAGAGTAATCGACTCTTGGCTCCCTTCCCTTCCCACACACACATGCATAATGCATAAAGCACAGACAACTAACACACACTCAACTAACACACACACACACAACTAAGTTAGGATGGGAAGAAGCTCAAAGTGTAGGATGGGGCTGAAGCCCAAAATGTAATGCCTGGACTGGTTTTTCACCAATGGTTATTGGTTTTCCAGGATCTATTTAATTAAATTACTTTGTTTCATTTCACAGTCACTAGTGGTATTGTAAATATGTACTTTTCAGAGGTTATCTGCACATTTTGTTTGTTACTTGTAGGCTTATATGTGTACAATTTTATATTAAAATGTAGCTTAGATCTGTTTAGACCATTGTCGCAGGCACTATTTAAGCACACATTTTGATTACTTTCCATTCTACCATAGAGATATAAAGTCTATAATAAACTTTATTTATATTTCTATGATTCTACAGACCTTGGCTGGGAACCTGGGGCACACCAAAATTTTTCCCAATTGGGCCTCGCACCTCCTAAGGCCGGCCCTGGGAGTGCAGGCCTAAAGTATTCCTAAGGAAAAATCTGGAATAGAAGCAGAAAGTTCTTGACCTAAATGTCACCAATCCATTTTCTCCATAGATGCTGCCTAACCTACTGAATTACTTCATCACTTTGTGTCCATTTGTAAAAGCATAATATCTGGAGAAACTCAAAGGTCCAAATGGTATCTGTCGTGGGGGAAATAGCCTATTGTTGCAGGCAGAGGACATTTCATCAGAACCTGTTGGACATTTTGTATTCCGATAATGAAGTTGAAATTCTGAGCTTCTACCAATCACCAGTCTTGTTGGTTGGAGTCAAAAATTCCCTTCAGGGTTTGTAACGTTTCCGAGGGCAGGTTAATGTCCAGTCCTAACTGAAAATAATTTAATAACTGCAGATGCTGAAAATCTGAAATAATAACAAAAAATACTCAGCAGCCACAATAAATGTAGTGTTGCCTGGACAACATATCACCGTCAGTCCTTCTCTGTCCCTCTGTCCCTTTCCCTTTCCCTGTAATTTTAAACACACTTGTTTTATTACTTTTTCCACTTTTAGTGAAGGGGTTTTGACCTGAAATGGTGACCTGCCTTGCTTTTTCTCTCTCTGCTGATACTGCCCCTGTCTACTCTCTCAGATATCAGCAGAAGAACATAATATTTCAAAGCAAGAGATATTTTCCAAAACTCATACTAAATCAGCTAGCATCGCTGAAGAGAATAAAGGGCACGTTTGGAGTACCATGTGCCGTTCTGGTTGCCCAACTGTAGGAAGGATATCATTAAGTGGGAAAGAGTGCAGAAAAGTTTTACCAGGACATCACCTGGACTTCTGGACTTGAGTTTTAGGTTGAGGCTGGGTAGGCCATTTCTTGGTTTGGAGCGTAGGAAGCTCTGAGTGAACATAATAAAGTAGACACAATTATGAGGGGCATGGATAAAGTGAACCTCCACTGTGTTTTTCCCAGGGCAGAGGATTCTAAAACTAGAGGGTAAAGGTGAGAGCAGAGAGATTTAAGGGGGGCCTCACGGGCAACTTTTTCACTCAGTATGTATCTGGAATGGCTGCCAGAGGAAGCTGTAGAAGTGGATACAATTATGACGTTCAAAGACATTTGGACAGATGGGCCAATGGGGGCAAAATGGACTAGCCAAACTTGGTCAGCATGGATGTGGGCCGAAGGGCCTCTATGATTATATGAATCATACCATGGTTCCTAAAATGCATTAATGACCCGCTTCCCATATTCTCTTGGAAATCTCTAGATCCCTGTCTCCCACACTTATTTGGAACTGAGTGAAACCCCAGTTTCTGCAATCCCTTGGAACTCACTAGTGAGTTACTAGTAACTCAGTAACCTAATTACTGAACACCCTTGATGCTTACTGGAAAATTGGAACACAATTCCTGAGCTCCCTTTGAATTCACCAGGGCCTGTTTAACATGCTCCCTTTAAATGCAATGGATTTGTTGGAAAAAGTACAATAATACAGAGCAACATCTAAAATTAAAAAACATGTCAGACTATTAATAGACATAATATCTAATCGTCCAGAAAATCTGTTGGTCCAATACCACATGAATCCTAAGTGTACCAGACAAATTGATGATGGCTATATTTGGAAAAATAAAAAATATTTTTAAAATGTTTTGTCCTTTACATAAATGGCATAGTATAACTGAACCTAATATTTAAACCACAAAGCATAATAAACTGTCACTTCACTCCTTTCATTACTGCTTGCGTCCAATGTTGCTAAGATACCTAGGGAGGTTCCCATATGTAAAGAAAAGTGCTGTGCGTCCAATTTATTCATGAATAGCACATTAACCAGACGAGATCTGTGCTTAGAATTTGAGGATGCACGGGGTTGTTTTCAAGATACTTTTTTCCATGCATTTTGTCACTCAATGTTTCAAAAATGTGTCAAGGATTAAATACTCTGCCCCGTTGTGTAACCCAGATGGGAATTACCTCGATTTGGGACCATTATACATTGTACAGGAGAAGATGTCCTATCTAACTTCCCCAGAATCAAGCAGTGTCCAATGTATAGGTGTACACACATATATATATATAGAAACATAGAAACATAGCAAAAGTTGCAAGAGGAGGCCATGCAGCACAGGCATTCATTGTGATCATGGCTGATCGTCCCCTATCAATAACCCATGCCTGTCTTCTCCCCATATCCCTTGACTCCACTAGCCCTTAGAGCTCTATAAAACTCTCTCTTAAATTCATCCAGTGGGGGGGGGGGGGGGGGTCTGGAGCGTTAGTATGGTTGTTGTGGACCAAAGGGACTGGTTTCCAGAGGGCTAGTATCAACATTGTAGACCAAATGGATTATTTGGCAGCTCAGTCACTCATGCCTGGTGGGCTGGCAGCTCAGTCACTCAGGCCTGGTGGACTGGCAGCTCAATCACTCAGGTGTGGTGAGCTGGCAGCTCAGAAACTGCCAGACATTCTACCCAAAACAGGTGAGAGACTCTGTAAGATAGAAGGGGTGGGGGGGGGGGGGGAGAATCAATTTTAGACATTTTTCATATCTTTCTGCAGATCACAGCAATGAAGGAGGAAAGTCTATCCTGGCCTGGATCTCACAGGGATCCAATGAAGGGAGGGAGAAAAATACTGGGGTGAGGTTTAATACTTGCAGGGGCAATACTTACTAATGGTCCAAATAGACTCCTCCTGGGCTGGTACAGGCCTGATGGGCCAAAGGCACCATTTAAAAAAAATCTGAGTTGAATCACAGTGAAAGGCAATTTTTCTGGACTTTTCCTGGACTGGCACGGGCCTTTTGGGCCAAAATCCTCTTCTTGGGTGAATATGGTCATTTTGGGCAAAGGGGACTGGTTTGTAGGCTAATAGGGGCCTTGTGGGCCAAAATCAGTGGCTTCAGGCAGGCCAAGCAACTCATTTCATTTTCATTTCATTTCCAATGTCATTTCCATTTCAATTTCAATTTCAAGCACAGGGCAGGCCAAACAATCATTACATTTTCATTTATTTTCCATTGCAATTTCCATTTCAATTTCAAGCACAGGGAAGGCCAAACAATTAATTTCATTTTCATGTCATTTCCATTTCCATTTCAATTTCAAGCACAGGGCAGGCCAAACAAATCCTTTCCTTTTCATTTCATTTCCATTTCCATTTCCATTTCAATTTCAAGCACAGTGCAGGCCAAACAACTCATTACATTTTAATTTCATTTCCATTTCCATTTCAATTTCAAGCACAGGGAAGGCCAAACAACTAATTTCATTATCATTTCATTTCCATTTCCATTTCAAATTTCAAGCACGGGGCAGGCCAAGCAACTAATTTCATTTTCATTTCATTTTCATTTCCATTTCCATTTCAATTCAAGCACAGGACAGGCCAAACAACTCATTTCATTTTCATTCCATTTTAATTTCATTTGCATTTCATTTGCATTTCCATTTTCAATTTCAAATGCAGGGCAGGCCAAACAACTAATTTCATTTTCATCTCATGTCCATTTTCATTTCAATTTCAAGCACAGGGCAGGCCAAACAACTAATTTCATTTTTATTTAATTTCCATTTCCACTTCCATTTCAATTTCAAGCACAGGGCAGACCAAACAACTCATTTCATTTTCATTTAATTTCCATTTCCATTTCAATTTCAAGCACAGGGCAGGCCAAACAATGCATTTAATTTTCATTAAGGGCTAACAAATCATTTATTGCAAATACACTGCCGACCACACAGTTCAGTTCACTCACAGCTTGGAATCACAGTTGTGGACTCTCCCTCAGGATCTTCCAGAGTGACTGACTCATGTCCGGCATCTGGGGCTTTATACTCCTGGCCCCTCGGAAGGGGCGTAACCTTCATCATAGTGATTGGCCAGCAAGAGGACCAATCAGCTGATCTCACAATTTTTTTAAACATTCATAAATTTTTCCAGGATTGGAAATATCCTTGGGATCGCAGGAGCGGAGGAGGACTGTGTGTAAGATGGCAAAAAAATCATAGTGATATAAGGTAGCGTTTTTTTTCTTCTAAAATCAATATACAACATAGACAGGAAATGATCAAGATGAGCATTTTAGTATATATTCGTTTGTCGTTTGTGGATTTACTCCTCCACCCTTTGCCGTAACGAAGACATTTTTACATATTCCTGTAGAGTTTTTCCTCCTCCACATTTTGTTTTGAAAATTAGAAAATTTGGTTATTAATTTCCCCTCCTCATCTCCCCCTCCTCCCCTCTCCCTCCTCTCCCTCCTCCCCTCCACCTCCTTCCCTCCCCTCTCCCTCCTCCTGTCCCCTCTCTATCCACCTCACCCTCCTCCCCTCCCCTTCTTCCCCTCCCCCTCCCCACTCTCTCCCCCCATTTCCCTCTCCTCACCCTCTCCTCTCCCACTCTCATTTTCACCCTCTACATTTCCACCTCTGCCCCCCCTCTCCCTCCTCCAATTCCAACCTGCACCATTCCTCCTCCCCTTCTCCCTCCCCTTTCCCTTCCCCTCCCCACTCGTTCCTCCCAATCCTCCCCCTTCCCCCTCCGCTTATCTCTCCCCACTCTCTCCCCATCTCCCACTCCCTTCACTCTCTCCCCATCCCCCCCTCCCCTCCCCGTCCCTCTCCACCTCCCCTTCTCCATTTCCCCATCTCCTCCCCTCTCCCTGCCTCTCCCTGCCTCTCCACCCCCTTTCCCCTTCCATCCCATCTCCACCCCCCCTCCCTCCACGCCTTCTCTCTCCCCTCACCCCCGTCCCCTCTCTCTCCCCTTCTGGTGGTTAGTCGTGTGTGTTCGTGGGGGAGGGGGATGGTTAGTGTGTGTGTGTTTTGGGGGGTGGGGTGGTTAGTGTGTGTATTGAGGGGAGTGGTTTGTGTGTGTGTGTGTGTGTGTGTGTGTGTGTGTGTGTGTGTGTGTGTGTGTGTGTGTGTGTGTGTGCGTGTGCATGTGTGTCCCATCCCTCTCTCCCCTATACCCCTGCTCCACCTTATCTCCCCCCTCCCTCTACCCCAACTCTCTCCCCTCATCTCCTTCCCCCCTCTCCCCCTCTTCTCCCTCCACCCGCTCCCTCTCTTTCTTTATCTGCCCCACTCTCTTTGCCCCTCGAGATAGGGTGTGGGTGGTGTAAGAGCCAATGAATAATAGTAATATAATATCAACAGGGTGGTTAGTGTGTGGGGGAGTGGTTAGTGTGCGTGTATGTGGGGGTTGGTTTGTTTGTGTGTGGCAGGTGGTTAGTTTGTGTGTGGCGGGGTGTGGTTAGTGTGTGTGTGTGGGCTGGTTAGTGCATGTGTGGAGGTGGTGGTTAGTGTGTGTGTTGGGGGGGTGGTTTGTGTGTGTGTGTGGGGGGGGGGTTGGAGTGGTTACTATGTGTGTGTGTGTGTGTGTTGGGGTGGTTAGTGTGTGTGTGTGTGTGTATGTGTGTGTGGAGGTGGTTATTATGTTTGTGTGGGAGGGGGTGGTTAGTGTGTGTTGGTGTGGGGGGAGTGGTTAGTGTGCGTGTGTGGGGGGTTGGTTAGTGTGCGTGTGAAGCCACAGCACCCCCCCCCCCCACCACCACCACAAAAATGCGCTGCGGGAACACACCCAGCAGTCTGCACTTGCTCTAGTATATATATATAAATACTTCACCAAGTGCAGATTCATTGGGACTGCTCCCCAATGCACCCTGCCCTACCCGTAGCTCCCATGGGAGGGGTGGTCCTCCAACTCAAGCCATTCCTGAATGTAAGATTCCAGCACTCCCCTGCCTCCCTCAGGAATGGGCTTTAAAAAAAAATTCCAATTGCACTTGCCCTGTGTGTTGCAATAGCAATTCGCCCTCCCCCTCCTGTGAGGTGAAAAGTTCAGAGTGTTTCTTTGTCGCAACATTGTATCGAAGTGTGTTGGAAGTTGGCAGGAATGATTTTAGTAAAAATCATGAGAAAGTTAGCATTTTTAATCGCAAATAACGTCAAATACAGGATGAAGCTGATCACTGCTAGCCAAGCTATTGTGACGTCATCAGTTGAAGCTGATTGTTTTAAATTCAAAGCCTTTTGTTTTTTTTAAACTTTAATCAGGAATGTTGAGAAATAAAGCACAAAATATTCAGTGAAGGTGAATACTGCGTAGAGGGGAAAATGTGAATCAGAATATGTAAAAATCTTGTGAAAGTTGCCATTTTTAGAGTTTTAATCATGAATGACGTGAAATATAGGATGATTTCTTCAGGCACGCTAATCACTGCTAGCCGAGCCATTGTGACACCATCAGTTGAAGCTGGTTGTTTTAAATTCAGTATTTTGATTTTGTTAAACTTTTAATCAGTAATATGTTGAGGTTAAGTCAAGAAATAAAGCATAACAGTGAATGTGCTCTCCGCCCAGAGGGGAAAAATGTTAATCAGAATATGTAAATGTGTTATCGTTACCATGTGTTCTTTTTGCGACGATGTTAAGACAACCACACATACACACACATATACACATACACAATGTACAAGATCAGACTTTTAATAAGTACTAGACCAAGTGCAGACCCATTGGGTCTGTTCCCCCAACACACCCATTCCCTATGCATACTCCCCATGGAAGGTCTGGTCCTCCAACTCAAGCCATTCCTGAACATAAGAGTCCAGCACTCACCTGCCTCCCTCAGCAGTGGGCTTCAAAAAAATTACAATGCACTTGCCCTGCGTGTTGCAATAGCAATTCGCCCTCCCCCTCCCCCTGCTGTGAGGTGAAAAGTTCAGACTGTTCCTGTGTCACAACATTGTATCGAAGTGTGTTGGAAGCTGGCAGGAATGATTTTAACAGTAAAAATCTTGTGAAAGTTCGCATTTTTAAAGCTTTAATCGCGAATAACGTCAAATATAGGATGAGATCGTGATTGAAGCTGATCACTGCTAGCTGAGCCATTGTGACATCATCAGTTGAAGCTGGTCATTTTAAATTCAAAGTCTTTTGATTTTTTAAAAATTTAATCAGTAATAAGTTGGGAAATAAAGCATAAAATGTTCACTAAAGGTGCTCTCTGCCTAGAAGGGGGAAATTTGACTCAGAATATTTTAATCTTATGAAAGTTGGCATTTTTAAAGCTTTAATCATGAATAACATCAAGTAGAGGATGAAATCTTCAGTGAAGCTGATCACTGCCAGCCGAGTCACTGTGACTTCATCAGTTGAAGCTGGATCAAAGTCTTTTGCTTTTTTACAACCTTTAATCAGTAATGTCGAGAATAAATTGAGAAATAAAGCAGAACATGTTCAGAGGGAAAAATGTACATCAGAATATGCAAAAATGTAATTGTTACCGCGTAGTGTTTTTGCGAAGTTGTAAAGACAACCACATATGCACACACACATACATACACATATACACACATACAAGATTAGACTTTTGATAAGTACTAGACTAAGTGGGATTCGTTGGGTCTCATTCTCACATGGAAGGCCTGGTCTCCAAATGCAAAATTCCACCACTCACCCATAGCCCCCAACTGCGCAGGCGTAGCCGACTCCCAGCTTTCTGGACACACTCTCTTCTTTCTGGACTCACTCATGGCATTCTGGACTCACTCACCGCTTTCTGGACTCACTCACCACTTTCTGGACTCACTCACCACTTTCTGGACTCACTCGCGGCTTTTCGCACTCACTCACTGACAGGGCTTTCTGGACACTCACTGATTCATGGCTTTCTGGACTCACTTACTGACTTGGCTTTCTGGACTCACTCACTGACTCATGGCTTTCTTGACTCACTCACGGCTTTCTGGACTCACTCATGACTTTCTGGACTCACTCACGGCTATCTGGATTCACTCACTCACTGATTCACGGCTTTCTGGACACTCACTCACTGACTCACAGCTTTCTGGACACTCAATCACGGCTTGATCACTCACTGATTCATGGCTTTCAGGACACTCATTCACTGACTACGGCTTTCTGGACACACACTCACTGACTAGGCATTTTGGACAATCTCTCAGTTACTCATGGAACCCGGACACTCTCTCACAGATTCACGGCTTCAGGACACTCACTGACTGACTGGCGGCTTTCTGGACTCACTCACTCATGGCTTTCTGGACTCACTGACTCATGGCTTTATGAACTCACTGACTCGTGGCTTTGGACACTCACTCACTGACTCGCGGTCTTCTGGACACTAACTCACTGACTCGCAGTCTTCTGGACACTAACTCACTGACTTGCGGCTTTCTGGACTCACTCACGTCTTTCTGGATTTACTCACTCACGTCTTTCTGGACAGTCACTCAGAGGTTTCTGGATTTCTGGACACTCACGGCTTTCTGGATACTCACTGACTCGCGGCTTTATGGACATTCACTCACCGACTCGTGGCTTTTGGACTCACTCACTCGCGGCTTTCTGGACTCACTCACTTGCGGCTTTCTGGACACTCACTCACAGCTTTCTGGATACTTACTCACAGCTTTCTGGACTCACTCATTGACTCATGGCATTCTGGACTGACTCACGGCTTTCGAGACTTACTCATGGCTTTCTGGACACACTCACAGCTTTCTGGACACTCACTCAGGGCTTTCTGGATTTCTGGACATTCACTCACGGCTTTCTGGACACTCACTGACGTGGCTTTACGGACTCACTGACTCACGGCTTTGGACACTCATTCTGGACACTCACTCACCGAAGCGGCTTTCTGGACACTCAAACCCCTGTATCATGGCGCGAGTCCACCCACGAGTGATTCCGAGTTAAAAACAAATCAAACTTGTGGTAATCACGTAGAATTAATCACGGGAAAGTCGGAACTCATGGACGTAACCTAGTGACTCGTAATGCTAACGGCAGGTGCTCGGGAAACTTATTAACTCGTGAAAGTTTTTCAACATGTTGAAAGATTTCCATGAGTAAAATTTACTCTTGAAGGAAAAATTGGAAACTTTTAAACTCATTGTAATACCCGTGAGTTTACAGTAGTGACTCGTGAGTAATTTGTGGGTTTGGCCTGAGTGCAAGAAGTGAAATGTTGAAGATTAGTCAGATCTTAATGGAAAATTTTACAGTGATCTAACAATTCACTGTTAAGGAGCAGAAAGCACTCACCGGGGATCTGAGAAACAGTGGCAAAAAAGAATGAACCATGCAGTGTGGGAAAAGCCGCATTGTGAGAGTTAATTAGTTCCCTTCAGAACTTTAACTTTTCACATTGAAACGGTGCCATGAATCCTTGCTAGGGTAATGCACTTTTTATGGAGCAGCAGATATATGGGACTGGTGTCCCATCTCAGGATTTATATCCGACAAATTAACGTCAGTTATTGAAGGCTGATGCGTTTATACAGGGGATTTTCTCAGGCATCACTTTCCACCCAGTCTTTCCACGTTAGAGAGCAATTGCTCCAACAATGTTGTAAATGGGATGTTTTATTTAATAATTTTATAAATGGGAATTTTATAAATGTTATAAATTATAAATGGGAAGGAACTGCAGATGCAGGTTTAATACGAAGAAGGGTCTCAACCCGAAACGTCACCTATTCCTTCTCTCCAGAGATGCCGTCGGTCCCGCTGAGTTACTCTAGCTTCTTGATAAATGAATCGTTGAAAGCTCCTTTGTGGCATGTTGCTATTCAGAGTTTTAAGTGTTTTTGTACTAACCCGTTTAATATGCTTGCTAAAGATACGAGGCATTCAGTGGGGAAGTTCGCAAAATAAGTTCACAAGTTCAAGAAGGAACTGCAGATGCTGGAATATCGAAGATCGACAAAAGTGCTGGAGAAACTCAGCGGGTGCAGCAGCATCTATGGAGCGAAGATAATAGGCAACGTTTCGGGCCAAAACCCTTCTTCAGTCTGACAAAGTTTTTAGAGTCCTACAGTCACCCCAGTCCGCCCCTGTAGGGCTCTGAAAACTTTGTTTCCCAGGGCTGGGGTGAGTGTGAAAGGGGTGGTTTCTGGGCAGATATGCCCAATCAGCAATGTTTTGAGCTGCTGCTTTTTATACAATTTAAGATGGCTGCTCTGACGGACATACTGGGTGAGTAGAGAGACACACACTGCGGTTACGGACCTTGCTGCCGGGGGAAAAATAAAGTTAATGTTCAATTTACCTAATCTTTTTGTTAGAAGTTTACCAACGTTTTGATGAGAGATAAATTAAGGGAATAAAGCAATCTTACTAAACACAAAAAGCTGGAGTAACTCAGCCAAACCGGCAGCATCTCTGGAGAGAAGTGTCGAAACGTTTTTTCAGTCTGAAGAAGGGACTCGACCACAAACGTCACCCATTTCTTCTCTCCAGAAATGCTGCATAAACCACTGAGTTACTACAGCATTTTGTGTCTATCTTCGGTGTAAACCAGCATCTGCAGTTCCTCCCGACACAAAACAGCCTATGCCTTTCAATGATTGCCAGACCTTGAACAAATGCAGTTCAAATGGACTTTTGAATTCAATTTGGAAGGATTGTTTCTTGAAACAAACTGCTCTAAAAGTTTGAAGGAAGGAATTGCAGATATTAGTTTAAATCAAAGATAGTCACAAAATGGGACTAATTCAGCTGGCCAGGCTGCATCTCTGGAGAAAAGAAATAGCTGATGTTTCGTGTCGAGATCATTCTTCAGGCTGGGCCTTTTTATAGTGAAAAAACAAATTACATGACATCATTTTTACCATGTGATGATTTTTCTACACGTCGGTAGTGGAGGGGGGTGTAGGGCAGGGGGTGTAGGGGGAGGGGGGTTGTGGGGGTAGGGGAGGAGAGGTGGGGGAAAGGGGGAAGGAACAGGGGAGGGGTAAAGGAGGGGGTGTGGGTGTGGAAGGGAGGGGGGCGTGTGGGAAGGTGGGGGGAAGTGGGTGTGTGGGGAGGAGGGGGAGAGGGTAAGGGGGAAGGGGGTGTGGGGAGGAGGGGCGATGTGTGAGGGAGAGGGACCACACAGCACCTCCCGACTCCACACAGTGGCTTACCTGACTCCACCCACAGCTTTCCCGACTCCACACAGCGGCTTTCCTGACTCCACACAGTGGCTTACCCGACTCCACAAAGTGGCTTTCCCAACTCCACACAGCGCTTTCCCAACTCCACTCTTGCGGACTCAATCAGCACGGCTTGTTTACTCAGCCCCACCGCTGGGGTTTTATTCTCCAGCGGGTGCTGGAAGGGGCTTTACCTTTATGGTGAGTGACAGGTGAGAAGACCAATCTGCTGATATCACGATTTTTTTAAACCTTCATCACTTTTCTCATATGTCACCGATCGGAACAAAACTTGGTGGTTTGGAGCAGAGGAGAACGCTGAGCAAGGTAGCGAAAACATCCTAGCGATATAGGGTAGTATTTTGTGCAAATTTAATTACAACGCAGACCGGAAGTGGTCAAGATGAGAGTTTTAGTAATAGTATAGATATAATATGATATGATATACACACACTATACATACACAGACACATAAAAAACAAACAACAATATTAGTGCTCTAATAACAATAATAGTTTATATATTTCAGAGCTTAATGGAGGTTTTAATGTTTAATAACCTGATTGTTGTAGGGAAGAACCTGTAACTGAATTTGGACCATACAGTTCTTCAGCTCCTTACCTTCTTTCCGATGACAGGGGTGAAATGTGTGTGTGGACAGGGTCTCTGATGATGCTGGGTGCCTTTCTGAGGCAGCGACTCCTGTAAATCCCTTTGATGATAGGGATATCAAAACCCATGATGCACTAGGCAGTGATCACCACTTTTTGCATTCTTCTTCGCCCTTCAGTCTTATTTTTGAAACTATCAATTGGTATTTGTGGTAATATATTTCTAAAGACAAATCATTTACTAAAACATTTATCACATTTACCCAATCACATCGGATCCTGCAAAGGCTTGGATACTCATCATCAGAAAGTCATGATTCATTTAGGTGGGACTTCCATTCAGAATGGAGACCTTCCACTGTATCCCCAGCAATGAAGGCAATACAGAAGTTTAGACCAAGAAGGAAACCAATGCTGAAATCTGCAGTAGGAATTGAAATGAGAAGGATTCATAAACTCATTTTTGCACATGGGTGTACACTTGTACTGTTTATATGTTAGCAGATTAGTATCCCAAATGCCTGGGATAATGATCTGTAGGCATTAGTTCAAAGTATTCTCAGGCATCTGGGCACACTTTAAATCCAATTACATATCTGAATAAAAAGTTGGCATCAACAGCAGGGATCTGAAGTTAAACAGGTTGCATTAAAGACCCTCAGGTTCATTACTTTTTTTAAGGGAGGAAATCTTCCATCTGTTAGGGAGATTTGCTAATGCTATTCGGGATGGTTCAATCTAGTGTGAACCAAACTAGATTGAACCATGGAATGGATCTCAAAGCATGTGCGCAAATTGAAGCAAATTTAAATATTAATATAATGCCCCTGTCCCACTTAGGAAACCTGAACAGAAACCTCTGGTGACCTTGCACCCCACCCAAGGTTTCCATGAGTCACCAGAGGTTTTGGTCACTCGCCTGGAAAGCCTCGACCAAAGTGTGAGCTGCAATAACTGACCAAAGATCCTACGGGATCTTTGCTACCGACTGCGCACACACACACACCCACAAACACATCGCAAAGGTGGGGGCCAGGGACAGCGGAGGAGCGCTGTCTACACGATTAAGTGGAAGGTAAACGGCTGCCACAGAGCACGGTAAGTCATTTAGAGAGCATGGGAGGGAGGGAGAGAAGGACAGAGAAGGGGAGAGAGAAGGGGAGAGAGAAGGGAAGAGAGAAGGGGAGAGAGAAGGGGAGAGAAGGGGAGAGAAGGGCAGAGAAGGGCAGAGAAGGGCAGAGAAGGGCAGAGAAGGGGGGAGGAGAGGGGAGGAGGGGGGAGGAGGGGGGAGAGAGAAGGGGAGAGAGAAGGGGAGAGAGAAGGGGAGAGAGAAGGGGAGAGAGAAGGGGAGAGGAGGGGGAGAGAAGGAGTGGAGACAGTTTTAAGAAGTTTAATAAAGTTAGCGGGCATTTTACCTTCCGGCGGATCTTCTAGGTCCTGAAAACTTAAGATCCTATAGGATCTTTGCTGAAAATTCCAATGAGCAAACAAAATGGCCGGTCAGTGAAGGAGATTGCCTTCGACTGGCTGTAAGTAAATAGCAACCCCACTCCACTGGCTTCGACCAAATAGCAACCTATTTTTAGTCGAGGCCGGTTTTGAATTTGTTGAAATACTCGCAGGAACATAGAAGAAACCTCGACTACACGGAAAAAAACTTTTGACTATTAGAGAGATGACCAGAACCTTCGGGAACCTCATGGAAACCTTGGGTGGGGTGCAAGGTCTCCAGAGGTTTCCGTTCAGGTCTCCTAAGTGTGACAGGAGCAACTTCAGTAGACAGGACAGGCAGGGAGCAAGGAACTAAACTGCATTTATTTTAATGCAAGAGGCCTGACAGGTGGGAAAGGTGAAATCAAGCCATTAATTGGTACATAGGCCTGACAGCTCAATGTTCCAGGTCACTGATGCAATAGGCACGCCAGAGGTGCCGGTAAGAGAGGAGGGAGAGTAGTGTTTTTGTTAAGGTAGAATAACACAACAGTATTTATGAAAATACTATTCTTGGGGGATTATCCAGCAAATCTATATGAGTGGAACTTAGAAATCTTCTTATCAAGTCCACACCACAAGATTATAAATTGTTCGGCCAGAGCTTCTTGTGCCTCTTGTGCTTCTAGTGCATAGTGGTGGAAAGATTGGTGGAAACAGGGCCATGATATGAAATGCTGTTACCTTGGCCCCAACGTAGAAATAAGAAGGCAATTATTGCTTTGATGGGATTTAGTTTCATTTTGAGACAGAACAGAAACAGGCCCTTTGTCCCACCGAGTCTGCACCGACCAGCAATCCCCACACATTCATACTAATCTACACACACTAGGAACAAATTACATTTATACCAAACTAATTAACCTACAAACTTGAACGTCTTTGGAGCGTGGGACAAAACCGAAGATCTCTGAGAAATCCCACGCGGTGACAGGGAAGGTACATACTCCATACAGACAAGCACCCATAGTAAGGATTGAACCCAGGTCTCTGGCACTGTAATGCAGCAACTCTACTGCTGAGCCACCATGCCACCCACATTTTATGCTCTGCCCCAATAGTCAGCAGAAATTTGAGGAACAAATAGGTATGGAGATAGACACAAAAATCTGGGGTAACTCAGCTGGACAGGCAGCATCTCTGAAGAAAAGGAATGGGTGACAAAGGGTCTCGACCTGAAACATCACCTATTCCTTCTCTCCTGAGATGCTGCCTGCCCCACTGAGATACTCCAGCATTTTGTGTCCATCTTCGGTTTAAACCAGCATCTGCAGTTCCTTCCTACACAAATAGGTATGGATGTTGCAGATGACTGTAAGAATGATGGCATTGTAAGATTAGGTGATTTTAGTTTACCTCATATTGATTGGGATTGCCAGTGTGCAAGGGGCTTGGTGGTTGTAGATTGGCTATTGCATGCTAGCCAATTACAGTGTTTGTTAGTAGTAGCCCCGCCTAGTACATGCTTTATAATATTAGGAACTCACCTACATCAGGCAGTTGCTGTAGAAGCTTGGACATGTAATGTGCTGCATATCCAATACTGTAAGTAGTTTAATAAAGATGTGTTGTATCCTTAAAAGTGTACAAGTCCGGTAATTACAGTGGTGATTATTAAATGCTTCCAGGGCCAAGGAGATGTCTGCAGGCATTAAACATGAACTTGTGTAGGTTGACTGGAGGCTGTTTGAAGGTAAAGGGGCATCTTGTAAGTGGGAGGCTCATATATGTGAAATAGGGAGAGTTCAGAGGCAGCACATTTCTATGAGAGTGAATGATAAAGCAAATAGGATTAGGGAACCTTGATTGCTGAGGGATATTAAGGCACTGATGGGGAATGGGGGGGGGGGGGGGTGTAGGCCAAGAAAAAGCAACAGGAATCAAACAAATCCCTTGAAGAGTATGGCAGATAGGGGTATGCTCAGAATGTGCAGAGAGGGGAAGTGGGAGGAGGAGGAGGAGGGGGGGGGCAAGAGGATGGGATAGCTTTTGCAGATAAATAAAGACAAAGCTCAAGAAATTCTACAAGTGTTCAGCAAAAGGATAACTAGGGAGAGGATATGGTCCCTTAAGAATCAACGTGGTCATCTATGTGTGAAGGCATTGAAAATGGGAAAGGTGTTAAATTAATATTTCTCATCTCTGTTTACCATAGAGAAGATCATGAAAGCTGAGGAATTAAGGAAAATGAATAGTGATGAATTGGAACAAATCCACATTACAAAAGAGAACATGCTGGCTGTCTTAAGGTGTATTAAGGTAGATAATTCCGCAGGGCCTGAGCAAGTGTGAACTAGGACTTGGTGAAATGCTGGGGAAGAAATTGCATGAGCCCTGTAAGAGATGTTTACATCACCTTTATCCACAGATGATCTGCTAGATGACTGGATGGTAGCTAATGGTGTGACTTTATTTAATAAGGAAACAAGGACAAGCTTGGGAACTATAGGCTGATGAGCCTAACATCAGAGGTAGGAGAGTTATTGGACGGGATTTTAAATGACAGGATCTACCTGCATTTGGAAAGGCAAGGATTTAGTGAGATTAAGGATATGCATTGTTTTGTGCCTGGGAAAATGTGACTTGGTGAAAGGAGGCAGAGGTTGATAGTGGAGTGTTGTCATTCAAATCGAAGGCCTGCGACCAGTGGTATGCCACAGAGATCAGTGCTGGGTCCAGATTGTTTGGACAACTGTATTAATAATCTAGATATTGTTCCCATCAGTGTTGTTAATACATTTAGTAAGTTGTGGATGACACCAACATTACTGGTGCAATGGACAGCAAAGAGGACTACCTAAGATTACATCACAGTCAAGATGAACTTCAGAAATGGGTTGAGGAATGACAGATGGAGTTTTATTCCAATAAATGCAAGGTGTGTGTTTGGGTAAGAGAAACTAGAATAGGACCTACAATGTTAGGATGCTGAAAACTGCTGTAGAACAGAAAGACCTTGTACAGCAACATGGTTCCCAGAAAGTAGGGACACAGGGTGGTGAAGCCACATTTGGCTCATTTGTCTTTATTTGACTGGGCACTGAGTAGAGGAGTTGGGATGTAAAGTTGTAACTCTAAGCTGGCATGGGTGCAATAAAGAGTTACAAAAATATTACCAGGACTGGAAGGCTTAAGTTATAAAGAGAGGTTGGATCAGCTGGGTGCTTTCTCCGTGGAGCGTAGGACATTGAGGGGTAACTTCATGGAGGTCTATCAAAACACGAGGGATTTATTGAATGGTACAACATTGAAACAGGCCCATTGGTCCTGCATGTCCATGCCGACCATCGATTACCCGTTCACAAATGTTCTATGTTATACCACTTTTGCATCCACTCCCTGCACATTAAGGGCATTTTCTTTTAAACAGAGGCTAATTGACCACCAAAATATTTTGGGATGTGGGAGGAAAATGGAGGACCCAGAGGAAACCCATCGTCACAGGGAGAACATTCAAACTTTACACAGACAGCATCCACTGTCAGTTGAACCTGGGTCTCTGGCACTGTGAGGCAGCAGCACTACAAGCTGTGTTACTTGTCACCCTATGCACCATTGTGCTGCTCTATATGTAGGTAAGGTAGATATCTTATCACAGTGTTTTTCCCAGAGCATGGAAGTCTAACACTATAGGAAATAAATTTAAGATGAGAGTAAAAAGGGACTAGAAGGGCTACTTTTGCCAGACAGAGTGGTAGTAGGTATGTGGAACAAGCCGGCAGAAGCGGCTGTAGAAGCAGGCACAATTACAACGTTGTAAAAGACATTTGGCCTGGTATGCAGATAGAAGAGGTATAGAGATTCCGCATTGCACAACTCTATAAAATATCCTCACCCCTTAATGTGAAGCGTCTCAAATGCGATTCGAGGCTCACAACATTAAGGTTGATTTTTAATTGTCCTCTGAAATAATCTAGCAATCCCCTCAATGTAAATATTCACTCACAAGGTCTCTGCAATTGCGAATTACACTGATTCTCCAACTGATCTAATTTCAGACAACACATCTAATTTAATTCCCAAATCTTTAGCTTTGTAGTCTGAAAGTTCTCCTTCATTCCAAACCTTCCAGACTGGGGAACCATTCTCCATGCATCCACTCTGTCCAGCCCTGTCATAGTTTTGTTTGTTTCAATTAGATCTTCTTTCATTCTTCTAATCTCTCATTAATACAAAGCTAATCACGTTATTTCCAGCTCATTTTACATTTTACCTTCCCAGGAATCAGTCTGGTGAAGATTTGCTGTACTCCATATACTACCTCAAACTTCTTCTTCTTCTTATCGTCCACATCAAGATTAGAAATTGTTCAGCCAGAGCTGAACACATTTCTCGGCACCCGCATACAATGGTGTCGGTCTTGTGCTTCTTGTGCGTGGTGGGAGAAAGATTGGTGGAAACAGTGCCGCGACGTGAAGCTCTTTCCTTGACCCCGACCTCAAGCTGCACAAAATGATCTCAGTGTGGTGCTATCATCAGTTCTGTATAAAACCATACATCTTGTTTGCTTTAAATCATAATCGTACTTGTTTTCTGCTTGTCAACCAATTTTCAGTCCATGCCAGTAGGTTATCCTCAATACTATGTGCTTTAATTTTGCACACTATACTTTTACATGCGCTTTATCAAATAAATTGTGAAAATCCAAGTGTACTACATTTAGTTAAGCTTATTGTCACATGCACTAAGGTACAGTGAAAACATTTTTGTTTTGTGCTATCAGTCAGTGAAAATACACAATCAAACCACCCACAGTACAGATAATGTTTGGTGCAATAAAGTCAGATTAAAGATAGTTCAAACGTCTCCAATGAGGTCAATGGGAGGTCAGGACCACTTTCTAGTTGGTGAGAGGATGGTTTAATTGCCTGATAACAGCTGGGAAGAAACTGTCATTGAATCTAAAGGTATCCATTTTCAAACTTCTGTACCTGTTGTCTGATGGAAGAGGGGAGAAGAGGGAGTGTCCAGGATGAGACTTGTCCCTAATTATATTGGTTGCCTTGATGAGACAGCATGAAGTGTTAATGGAGTCAATGGAAAGGAGGTTAGTTTGCATGATTGACAGGGTTGTGTCCGCAACTCTCTGCAATTTTTTGCGATCTTCGATGGAGCTGTTCCCAAACCATGCTGTGATTCATCCTGATATATCAACTGGTTCTCTCTAATCTATTTAATCAGTTACACCCTCAAAACACTCACCACATTCACCAATTTCCCTTTGAGAACTCCAGGTTGACTCTCTGTTGACCTGTCAATAGCTTTTAAGTTTCCAGTTATCTATTTAAAAAAAATAAAAAAAATAGGCTCCTGCAAAGGCACTTAGGGATAATGGTGGTCTTGACAATTTTGCCCTAATTAAAACAAACCTTGAAGATACATAATTCAGCTCGAGCGAATGTCATTTTTTTATGCTAAGCAATACCTAAAAGTTATGTATTTGTGGTTTAAGGAAACCTGCTGTTTTCATAAAAGCAAGGTATTAAGTGATTTGGGCCAGGTTGTTGAGGCAAACAAAATTTGACTTGCCAATATTCCTGTACAATGTATCCTTCAGAATTGATCACATACCTTAAAAAAAAAATAGCCAGAAGTGAAAAAGGCATGCCATTTATTGTACTAACCTTCTCAGTTTGGAATAAAGCAGTACCACACCCTAACTTTTCCTTGGGTTGTCAGTTTAAAACAATCTGCTTTAAAGTAATATCAGCAAAAAGCATTTGCATAAATATTTAATGAGATTGCCAAATGAGTTAACAAAGCTCATTCCTAAACAATTCAATAAACCCGATTAATTTTGAAACGCACAATAACATTTATTTGGCGATTTTCTTGACATTCAGTCTGATATCCATCAATCTTTTAAAATTCTATTGTTAATGTTTCTCTCCAGTCTCATATGTTGTCTCCTACCTTGCTTATTGACTTAGGTGGGACTAATGCCTGACTTTATTGAGTCAATTTGATTAAAGCAAAGTAGTGACATTTACTTCACTCCTTCTCTTTCAAAATGTTGCATCTCTTTGCTTCCCTTTAATAAAATAACTTCTGTTGGTATAGTGTATTCTTCAATCTCAGGATATCCCAAGGGTTTTACAGTTAATGAAATATGTCTAATATGTAGTCACTACATGGTCAGTAAATAGGTAGCAAGCTCCTTTCAACAGCAGTTTGATAATCACCTGACAATCTGTTCTTGGAGAAGTTGGCTAATGAATAATGGTTGGATCCCCCTTCTTTACACATGAGTTCACAGAAAGGCCTTGGTTTACCATTAAAACAGTACAGCAATTTCATAACAAAATGTGGATGCGGACTTTGTGTTTTAATTATTCTGAGTGTGGCTTGAATCCAAAAACTTCAGACTCAGCAGTGATGCTGCTATTCACTACTCTAGACCATTCAGCACCAAACTTTTCAACGTTTATTCACTTATTTTACTTCCTCCATCATTCCCTTCATTGCATTTTGCAGGTTAGATACATTTAATCCTGGGCCACTCCTTTGCAGAAAGTCAGTGGATCGTTTCAATCGCATTGTGATCATGGGTCCCTGCAGCATCCACACCCCCTTGTTTCTGGTATTATCTTGTTGTGAATTTACTCTGCTTTACAGCAACATATAGGATACTAGACATCTTGGAAAGTTACAAGAATTCAATTTACTTTGAGCGGTTTTTGACAGCAGAATTTGAAATGGAATTAATTCCTTAAATTTACTATCAGGAAGTTGATCCACATTCAGTGGTTAATATTGAAAACTTTTTAAGGTACTAGAAAAAATTAGACTAAGTGAGACCCATTGGGTCCCATGTACACATGGGAGGGCTGGTCCCCCAACGCAATATTCCACCTCTCCACCAATTCCAATATTGGTGTCCAGTGGGGGGGAGGGCGGTTCTGGAGCGCTAGTATGGGTGTTGTGGACCAAAGGGACTGGTTTCCAGAGGGTTAGTATGGAGATTGTGGGCTGATTGGATTCTTGGGCTGGCATCTTAGGTTTGGTGGGCTAGCAGCTCAATCACTCATGCTTGGTTGGCTGGCAGCTCAGTCACTCAGGCCTGGTAAGCTGGCAGCCCAGTCACTTAGGCCTGGTGTGTTGACAGCTCAGTCACTCAGGCCTGGTGGGCTGGCAGCTCAGTCACTCAGGGCTGGTGGGCTGGCAGCTCAGTCACAGAGGGCTGGTGGGCTAGCAGTTGAGTCATTCAGGGCTGGTAGGCTGGCAGTTGAGTCATTCAGGGCTGGTAGGCTGGCAGATCAGTCACTCAGGGCTGGTGGGCAGGCAGTTCACTCACGGCCAATCCTTGAAATAGCATTTCAAGCAGTGCGGGCAACCAAATTCAGTTTCATAGCATTTTGTCCAAAGTACAGGCCACCAAATCCAATTTCATAACAGTTCAAGCAGAGTGCAGGCCATCAAATTCAATTTTGTAGAATATCAAGAAGAGTACAATCCACCACATTCAATTTCATAGCATTTCAAGCAGAGTGCAGGGCACCAAATTCAATTTCAAAGCATTCCAAGCAGAGTGCAGGCCACCACATTCCATTTCATAGCATTTCAGGCAGTGCAGGCCACCCAATTCAATTTCATAGCATTTCAAGCAGAATGCTGGATACCAAATTCAATTTTATAGCATTTCTAGCAGAGTGCAGGCCACCAATTTCAATTTCATTGCATTTCAAGCAGAGTGGAGGCCACCAAATTAAATTTCATAGCACTTCAAGCAGAATGCAGGCCACCAAATTCAGTTTCATAACATTTCAAGCAAAGTGCAGGCCACTAAATTCAATTGCAGAGGATTTCAAGATGAATGCAGGCCACTACATTCAATGTCATAGCATTTCAAGCAGAGTGCAGGCCGCCAAATTCAATTTCATAGCATTTCAAGCAGAGTGCGGGCCACCAAATTCAATTTAATTGCATTTCAAGCAGAGTGCAGGCCATCAAATTCAAAGTCATGGCATTTCAAACAGAGTGCAGGCCATCAAATTCAATTTAATTGCATTTAAAGCAGAGTGCAGGCCACCAAATACAATGTCATAGCATTTAAAGCAGAGTGCAGGCCACCAAATTCAGTACTGATTAATAAAGCCCCTCCCCCAGTGCATCCACAGCTTCCCGGCAGGATCTCAATATTTTCAAAGCTTTCAATAGTTATTCTTGCAGACTCTCAATGCTATGCTGGGCCACCTGGACAACAGCTACACAAACATTAGGCTGCTGTTCATCGGCAATTCCAGCATGAGAGGAATAGACCGGGTGGATGCACAGAATCTCTTGCCCAGATTAGTGGAATCAAGGACCAGAAGACATAAGGGTCTGTCCCACTTGGCGATTTTTTTGGCGACTGCCGGCATCTTTGACTGACGTATCAGGGGGGTCGCCAAAAGATTTAGAACATTTCAAAATCCAGCAGCAACAAAGAAAAATGTTGCAACACCTGTCAACAAGGCATGTCAATACGTCATCACGCCGCGCCACCGCCACATTACACCGCAACCTTTTCAGTGATCTGATATGCCAGTCAATGATACCAGCTGGCACCGAAAAAATCGGCGTGGGACAGGCCCTATAGGGGAATTGAGGACCAGAAGGTGAAGGGGGAAAGATTTAATGGGGAACTGAGGGGTAACATTTTAACACAAAGGGTGGTGGATGTATGTAACAAGCTGCCAGAAGAGGTAGTTGAGGCTGATACTATCCCAACATTTAAGAAACAGTTAGACAGGTACATGGATAAGACAGGTTTGGAGGGATATGGACCAAGCGCAGCAGGTGGGACTAGTGCAGTTGGGACATGTTGGCCATACGGGCAAGTTGGGCTGAAAGGCCTATTTCCACACTGTATCACTCTGTGACTCTATGGCTGCACTTAGCACTATGATAGCTTCCAAACCAATCATTAAAGTCAGGACTGTATCTCAACTCCTCTCTATGCAGTTGGAGCCTTGACGTCCTCATTAGCAGAACTCAATAAATATTGATGAGCAACAACACTTCCTCTTTGCCATCAACAGCAGTGGGGCACCTCAATGATGTGTGCCCAGTTCCCTGCTTCATGCCTATTTAAAAAAAAAAATGAAATCTAATGAAATTCCCATCTTCCATTTCAGGGCAAATATGCAATGTGGTTACTCACATCATGAAACTTAAGACTGTTGACCTGGCAGCCTTGGGTTCAATACCCGTCTTGCCAAATATGAAATATAAATTCAAGCAGGTAAGCAAATCAGAATTTTTTTAAAAATACAATAAACTACTACGTTGGCAAAGTCTTATTGTGTTTATTATAGTGCTAAGTATAGCCATAGTCACAAGTTTGGCCTTTGGCTGACTACAAGCTCAGCAATGTGGGTGACATGTTATTGTCCTCAGAGAGATACTATTAAATAGTAGTAGCAAATGAATACTGCCCTGACCAACACACCTCCATCAAATGAACAAGTAAATGAAGTGAGACTGGTATTGGTGCTTGCAATTGTGGGTAGTAGACATTGCTCAATTTTGGCTAGGTACTGATCAAGCAAAATGCGTATATTTATAATCTTCAACAGATGGTATGCTGATGAATTTTACAAATAATTTCTTCAGAGGATGAGAGGGTAAGGATAAATTGTCTTATTGCTGCATTTATATCTGAGCCCTCTTGGAGAGATGTTTCTACTAATTTATTTTTCCCTTCATGAGTGACCTTGGGAAGGACGTTGACAGCCTTTGCTTATGTTGCTTCCCTCCGCAGATTGTTTCACTTCCCAACTGAAACATAATTACAATCAGTCAGAGAGATAAGCAAAAATTGGATTAGTAGTGAACAATCAAGAAAAGATGGATTAAAAAAAGATCAAAGTCCCTCTAGTCTGCCATGTACTGATGCTGGCACTCACCTGACGCATGAATAACAGAGCAGTTGAGTAGTTACAGGAACCAATCTCTGTCAACTAGTCTAGTTGGACTTCATGTACTTCTCTTTGGCAGAACCCTGCCATTGAGGTTAGCTTTCTTCCATTCCAGCTTAGTGGTTCCTGAGTTGGCTGATGAGGCCAAAGTGACTACTGCAGACCTGGTGAGTTGGTGGTAGTTTATGAAGTTGTGCATTCCTTCTGCTCTGTGTAGGTGGCTTCCGTGTACTCCCAGTGCAGGGAGTGATGGTTCTCAATAGCACGCTGAATGTTCTTTCTACACCTGGTGTAGTCATGAACCAGGCACTCCTTTGAGCCAGTGGAGATGTTCAATTTTACAAAGATGCTTTGAGCACTTCCTTGAATCCTTTCTTTTGTCAGCCTGGTAATCCCCTCCCATGATGCAACTTGGCAGAAATATCTATTGCACAAGTCTGGTGCTGTTCATGCATATGAAATGTTCTACCCAGGGGAGATGACTGAGTGTAATTGGGACCTCTGTGCTGAGAATCCTGATCTGAAAGTGGAGACTCAGAGTCATACAGCACGGAAACTGCCCCCTTGATTCAACTTGCACATGCCGACCAAAATTCCCCATCTATGCTAAACCCACCTGCCTGCATTTGATCTGTAATCCTCTAAATCTTTTATATCCACCAACTTGATATTGGTTCAGTGGTTCATTGGAAGTCATTGATTCATTGTTTTATTGGACGTTACTTGGTTCACTTAATCTTGCAGATAAGTTTGGATTACTGTACGGCGACATAATAGTAAGATTAGACGATAACTTACCAGTTTGAAGTTTGATCTTTATTTTATGTGGAGTTACGAGGAGAGATTACGTGAAGAACCCCGCCAGTCAGCAAGCGCGTCAATCTTCAAAGCAGCGGTGTGAAATCACAGAAGAACAACAATTGAAGTATTATAGTAAGATTATAAACCTAGAACTACCAGATGAGCTTCGTGATATGAGGGTTGGGAGTAGTGGGCACGTAATTGCTCATCGTAACTCCTCATAAAATAAAGATCAAACTGCAAACTAGTAAGTTCTCGTTTAATCTTACTATTTTACTTCGGAGTCACGTGAGTGATTCCATGAAGATTTCAAAGATCTGTGATTTCACGCCGATTCAAATCCAGGCGTCTCACACTGCAATCAGTTGACCCGGGAGGAGTGAATATTAGCAATGCATCGAAACATGATACTGATTAACATGTTAAAGCTTTAATTCACGAATAAACAAATATACAATAGAGACTCCTCTCTCCCAGGGAGAAGCTATGAAACAGAACAGAATGGGCGAACACCCCGGCTTCAACAAGCGGCTTATTATAAAACCTTTGAAAAGTCAATTCATTTGACCATCCTGCAGCGGCAAGGATATGGTCTAGAGAGATGTCCATTGCCCTCGCAGCTGACATTGATGCTACCCTGGTGGAGTGAGATTTAAAATTGTCAGTATTAACTCCTGCACACCCTAACACTTGTTTCAGCCATCGCGAAATGGTCTGAGCTGACACTTTCATATGTGGCTTTTTGTGGCTAATAAACAATGCTTGCTCAGAGACTCTAAGGCTCTTTGTGACTTCAATATAATGTCGCAAGTGCGCCACCACACACAGCCGTAAATCAATGGGATAAGCTGACAGTACAAGCTTGAATCCGGACACATGCCTGGTCTGCTTTGTTTAATTAGATCATAGATGTAAAATGTAACATTTTTCTGTGATGACACCATCCTGTCCAGGCGCAGTTTGTGCAAGGTCTGAACCCTGTGCGCTGATATGAGCGCTATGAGCATAACCAATTTAAGGGTAATCTTTGTTAAGGACAAGGATGTGGCTGTACCCCATTGACGAAGCAGCATCAGTACCATGCTTACTTCCCAAATTTCAGAATACCTAGGCCTAAAAGGATTAGAATTAAAAACACCCTTCATAAATCTGGAGATTAATGGATGAGATCCTATAGACTGAGGTTCTGACCCCCAGCATAGGTACGAGGACAAAGCACTCCTGGCACTGTTGATGGCACTATAGCTCAACCCTTCATCGAAATGTAACTTGGACAGAAATTCGAGCACATCTGGGATGGAGGCTGTGTGGTATCTAATGTTCCCCTGTAAACAAAATTACTCCCATTTCCTGACATGAGAGATGTACTGCCTTTTCATACTATCCCTCCAGGACGCTGTGATGACATCCACGGTCTGATTGGATAGTTCCAGACCCAGATATGGCCTTCTAATATCTGCAAATCAACAAATTTAGACGGGTGTTGACCTCCAGTCACAGGGTGCACTAACAGATTATGACGTTTTGGAACTACCATAATAGGCTGTGTACTAATACCAGAAATCAGATGGAACCATGGCTGTGTAGGCCAGTCAGGAACCACCAAAACCCCTGAAACAAAGTTCTGCTTGATCTTAGTAAAGCACCGACTGATGAGGCAGAAGAGAGGAAATGCATACAAAAACATTCTGCCCCAACTCAGTGAGAATGCATTAACTGCAACTGCCCCTGAATCTGGTTCCCATCAAACACATTTCGGTATCTGGTGAATGAGTCTGGATGCAAACAAATCGATATCTGGCATCCCATACCAGAGAACAATTTCATTAAATACATCATGGTTCAACATCCATAAGTGTTGTCGTTGAATTTGCGTGACCTGGTGTCTGCCACTATATTGAATCTGCCTGGCAAGTAGACAGCTGAAATCCAAATATAATTTTCAATGCACCAGTGCCAAATAAGGTTAGCCAATCCATCACAAGATTTCGATGTGATTCCACCCATGTGATTAACATACGCCACTGCCGTGGTGTTGTCAATTTGAAGCTGAACATGTAAGTGATGCTTAGTGGTACAGTAAGCTTTGATCCTGTAAAATGCTCCTAAAAGCTCTAAATAATGCATTCCATGTGATTGGAGAATCAACGCCTCATGCATATTCCATCTGCCTCCACAGCTAGACCTGGTATCAGTAGCACCCCAACCTATGGCACTAACATCAGTCTGCAAAACAACTGAAGGTGTTTCAATCAAAATCTTGCAAGAACAATTTGAAATGTTTCTAATCCACCAGTGTACTTCAGTAATGGTTTCAGATGGTAAGTGCATGGGCCGATTGAAATGACCTGCATGTATTCTAAGTGCCTGTACCTTTGCCCTCTGTAAATGCTGGTAATGCAAAGGACAACATTGCACAGCTGGAAAGGCAGCTACCAATTTACCAATTAAGCTGGCCACCTGTTTAATTGAAGGTGATTGCTCCCCCAAGAGTTTGATGCAGCCTTCAATTAAATCTAATCTCTTGCCATTGGGAAGAGTCACACACATGTGATTTGAATCTATTGTGAATCCCAAATAGCAAATTGTGTTAACCGGCACCAATTTTCATTTAGCTGGGTGGATAATGAACCCCAACCTCTCAACCATGTGTTTAACAGCTGAAACTGATCATTTGGCTGCCAAAAGAGTGTTTCCAATTAGTAAGATGTCATCCAAATAGGCCATTACAATATGGCCCTGTGACCGTAATAACCCTAGTACTGGTTTCAGCAATTTTGTAAATAAGCGAGGGGCTGAGGTTAACCCATTAGGGAGTGCTCTAAACTGCCATAATTGCCCCATCCAGCTAAATTTCAAATATCTCCGATATGCTTTATGAACAGGCACTGAATAATATGCATCTTGAAGATCTATACATGCCATATAACACCCTCTGGAAAACAATTGCTTGGCAGTAGCAATCAGTTTCCATTTTCAAATGATTATACTGCACAAACGGATTAAGTCCTGTCAGGTCCAAAATAATCCGACACCCACCATCTTTCTTTGGTCTAGGAAACACATTAGACATGAATTGATGGGTTTGATAAACTGTCTTCTCAATTACACCTTTAAAACATAATTTTGCTATTTCAGCTTGAATCTCCAAATTCTCCCGTTGTGAGAAAATGCGTACCCGCTCTGGCTTGTGCTGGGTGGGTGGACACAGGTTGGGAATAAATTCAATTTGAAACCCTTATATACTCTGCAGTATAAACACGTTTAATGTTATTTTACACCATTTTTTGAGAAACCTGTGTAACCTCACTCAATATTTTTCGACAAGTATCAGACCCAGCTACCTCCATGGTTACCGGTGGAGTTCTGTGTCCCCTGGCTCTGGATGGAAAAGGCATGTTTGTGCCAGCTGCGCATAGTGAATGGCCGGCTTGGTCCTTGGCCGGACCCGGTTTCAGCAAACCGTTTGTAAGGGTACTGTCGCCGAAGCGTTCTGCTGGTCATTGGCGCGTTGATGAACCCAAGAGTTTTTGCCTCTTCATCTAGCTCCTTTACCCTCTTTGCGAGGTCTTTCCTGAACAATATGTTTGGCCGCTGGATGTTGCTAGGCTTACACAGGGCAGTGAACCTTGGGTTAATGGTAGGGCGGATGGCGCTCTTTCTAAGGCAGTTAATTTCAAAGTGCACATTGCACATGAGAGCCAGGGCATCCTGCTGAACTTCAGTCAGGAGCCCACCATCCACCGACCTACCAAAAGCCGTAATGCCGGCTGCGAGCAGTTTCAGCACCCGTTGCAGTTTTAACTCCTGCGCTCTGATGGCTAGTCCCATATGGCACCAAATGGCATGGTTGGCGGCCGGCACTTTGAGCAGGATACAATTTTCTGGGGGGGTCATATTTTTTGGCCGTTGTATCCATGGCCAGTTCCTGAAGCTGGTGCGAAGACAAGTAATTTATACTGGCAGCCAGCTCTTCTCCCAGCGGCATTCCATAGTCTATTGGGACGGCAAACCTGGCCGCCAGGAATGGGACCTCTGGCTGTTGTCCTTCGTCCTGTGGGGCAGCCTCCAACAATAAGCCCTCAGAGTCGGCGTCAGAATCATACTAACCCGGTATACCCTCCTCCTCCAAGAGGGAGATACTAGGCAGCCCAGTAGGTGCTGCTGGCGCGGGCTCTTGAAGAGGCCGGCGCTCTTGATGGAGCATCCTCTCCAATAGGAGCTCCATCCTGGATACCCGTTCTACGGTATCCATTCTTGAGGGAGAACCCTCCCAACCGTACTTGTCTGAGTCTATCGGTCGGACAGACTATCGAGTGGCCTTACGTCCCTCCAGCTTAGCCTCTGTGCTCTCGGACACCAAGTCTGTAGTCGCTGGTCTCACTACTAGCGACTCTGTAGATGAGCTAGGCGGCCGCCCACTACCCGCGCTCCCGCGGGCATTAGACACTTTTGCTACGACTCGCCTTGCTGCTGATGACTTCTTCATGCTTGAACTTGAAGATTTAACAAGCGCAGAAATCGACCTCCAACAAGTTTGACACTTATCTGAGGCTTTTTAAACTTACCGCTGGAGAAGCGCTGCTCCTCCCAGCCGGTCGCTGCACCATGCGTCAGATGTAATGACGCGCATGCCGACTGGCGGGGTTCTTCACGGAATCACTCACATGACTCCGAAGTAAAATTGTGGGTCTTTTTCCAGAGCTTTGAAGGATCTGCAGAAAGCAGTTCAGGTTTCAGAAGCAGACAGGAAAGTAAATATTACTGTCGGTTCAAACTTGAGTTCGTATCAAGAGAGTTCTTGATCATTTTGTTTTAGTTTAGTTTAGAGAGACAGCGTGGAAACAGGCCCTTTGGCCCACCGGGTCCACGCCGAACAGCAATCCCCGCATATCTAACACTATCCTATACCAATGGGGACAATTTTTACATTTACCAAACCAATTAACCTATATACCTGTACATCTTTGTCCTGTTGGAGGAAACCGAAGATCTCGGAGAAAACTCACGCAAGTCATGTGGAAAACGTACAGTCGGGATCGAACCTGGGTCTCCGACACTGCATTTGCTGTAAGCGAATCATCAAATATCCTTTTTCATCAATCGACCAATTAACAACATAATTAGTGTGCTCTGCCAAATGTGAAAGGTCAAGGCAAGATGCGGGCACAGTGGTGGCACAGACGGTGAACCACTCCTTTGCTCAATTTGCTGTAGACTCCAGGCATGACGAAGGGAAAGGCTGATTACACTTAGCATTTGGACTCTCAGCATTATGCCCGGGAGGACTGACTTGGGGACGCTACCGCCATTAATTTAACTGAAGTCGCCAACCCTTCGGTAAATAGTTGGTGCTTTATTTATTTATTTAAATATTTTATAAATATAAGTCATCATCTTAAAGTTATTTGGTATTAAAAAAATTGTTTTGATTCTTACAAATTCTTTTTTTAAAGATATTTTAATCCATTTGAAGATTTTTTAATTGTTTATATCAGTAACATACAAACAGACTTCAAAGGTCTATGTTGGTCAGAGGTTTGGTCCCATGACATGCTGCCTGAGGCTTATTCAATGCTTGCAGCACACACCGTTTCTCGGGAATGAAGGATCAGACCATCTGGTTCTCTTCATCGAGAACAGTACCTCTATGCAGATAGGCACCAGAGCCAGTGGGCTATCATAGAGGCAAACAATATGTAAACAGGCTCTTTGGCACAAATTCCCATTTATACACTAAGGTATTACACTAATTTATACACTAATGACTCTGAAGAAGGGTCTCGACCTGAAATGTCAACCATTCCTTCTCTCCAGAGATGCTGCCTGTCCTGCTGAGTTACTCCAGCATTTTGTGTCTACCTTCGATATACACTAACGTTATTCTCCCTGGAGGGCCTGTTCCACTTAGGCAGAGGCAGAAAACCCTGGGGCCAGAGGGGACACGTCCCCCCCATGTTTTGAGAGGTGGGGGACAAGTTTTTGTCATCCGGATTTTAAAATCTCCACTTTCCGCGAGACAGCGGAGGTGGGACTGCTGATCAAGGGCGCCGATTGGACGAGAGAGATGTCGGTCAGCAGGAAATGGGGTCGGGACATAATGATTCAGCCCGATGATTAGAGGAGGGAGACATGGCACAGACCTGCGCCTCTTCCACAGGCAGGATCAATCCCAGCCGGCTCTCCGGCGCGGCCCCGTCCCCACCCAAGTGGCCAGAAGCGTCGGCAGTCAGACGGGAGCTGTACCCCCAGGCCCACAGCCAGCGCAGAGAAGCAGGCTAAACCCAGCTCAACTCTGCCTGTCCCACCAGGTTAACGTGCCTGGGCTTGCGGGAAATATGGCCAGCGCGGAGAAGCAGCACTGGTATCCCGTCAGTCCAGTCGGGGCATGAAGGTTAATCCAGCGAGACAGGCAGAATTGAGCTGCATTTGGTGCTGGATTGAGACTCCGAAGCCTCGCGCATGTGTGTGTGAGTGTGCGCATGCGCGCGCGGCTGTCAAAAAATTGTGTCCCCCCTGTCGCCCCGGTCTCTTCCATATTTTGATAGCGAGTTCCGTGCCTGCACTTAGGTGATTTTTTAAGTGACTACAGGCAACTACGCTGTTGCCACATGGTCGCCGGGGTGTTGCCTGTATGGTCGTGAGTAGTCTCCTCAGTCGCCCAAATTGTCATACCGTCTTTCAGGTCGCCGCTGGATTTTCAACATGTTGAAAATTTTTCGGGGCCTGTCGGCGACAGTGGGTTTAACGCCAATGAACGTAGCGTGACTTCTCCGGATGTGGGTGCTGTCGTAGTTGTTGCCAGGTTAAAGTAGGTTGTCACCAGGTTAAAGTAGGTTGTCGCCAGGTGACGTAAGTTGTCGCCGGTGCTGACTTTGTTTTTTGGTTGTTGTTAAAGTAATGATTCTATTTCAAATTTTATGTCGAGGGGGAGGGGTCCAGTCGCCAGTTTTTCGGCGACCTGCTATGCCTATGACAGTTGCCGGAAGTCCCCTTCACATTCCCATAAACTCTCTCAGTACTACCACTTACCTATAAAGTACACAAAGATCTTACTTGTGTGCTTGAGATATTAGAGCTGTAAATTTTTTTCCTGGAGCACAGGTGGCTGAGGGGTGACCTTACAGAGATATATTAAATCAAGAGGGGACATGGATAAGGCCAATGATCAGAGTCTTACACCCAGGGTAGAGGCATCTTTTTCACACAAAGCTAGTGGGTATACAGAACAAGTTGCCTGAGGAAGTGGTAAAGACCGGTAGGCTTACAACATGTACCTTTAAAAAGGAGATGAGGATAAATGTATTTTGCCAAAGCATGGTGAACCTGTGAAATTCATTGCCACAGATGGCTGTGGAGGCCAAGTCAATGGATATTTTTAAAGCGGAGATTGTCAGGTACTTGATTAGTAGGGGTGGCAAAGGTTACAGGGAGAAGGCAGGAGAATGGGGATAAGAGGGGATGATAGATTAGCCATGACTGAATGGCGGAAAAGACTCGATTGAATGAATAGCTTAATTCTACTCCCATGACTCGTGAACTTCTGAACAAAAGACATTCAGACAGCTACATGGATAGAAAAGGTTTGGTGGGAAATGGGTCAAACACATGCAAATGGGACTAGCTCAGGAGGGCAATTGTTCAGCAGATTGATTAGCGTAACTGACCAGATTCTGTGCAGTGTGACAAGGGCCAATAGACAGTAGACAACTAACCTACCAACATACATCTTTGGAAGGCAAGACTCCAAGAGGAAACCCACATGGTGACAGGAAGATCGACTAAATTCTGCACACACAGACATACACACCACCCTAGGTCAGGAATGAACCTGGCTCTCTGGAACTGTGAGGCAGTAGTTTTACTGACTTCCTCCCCCTCCTCCTCCTCCCCCCTCTTCCCCTCCCTCCTCCCCCCCTCCTCCTCCCCCTCCCTCCCCTCCCCCCCCTCCCCCTCCTCCCCCCTCCCCCCCCTTCCACTCTCCCCCCCCCCCACCCCCCCCGCCTCATCCCCCATTGCAAGGCCCAATCATGTTTCACAATATGCAGTTATTATTTACACAGATCACTTTTGACTACTTTCAAATGCAAGCACGGGCTTCAACTGTTCTAGGTAAGATGATGCAGACCGCATAGATATCTAGTTAATTGTACAGAAATTCCAAGATGTGCTTATTCTCTATTTCCCCTCATTTATCATTTCCCCTCCAGTATTGGCATAGACTAAATAGAGTCAGGGCACCAGGAGTGTGATTTTCAACAGGCTATCAGGCCTTAGGCTGGGAGACCTGAATGCTGGAAAAGTGCCAGGCTAAACCTAGCATTTGGGCTATGGGTACATTGAAATCAATGGGAGGAAAGAGGAGAATGCTAAATGGAACTGTTCATGATGTACTAATTTTAACAGTAAGCATATTTTAAATGTAACTCGTATGTATTTCAATGGGAACTCTGAATGTTCACCTAAGTCCCAGTATATACTAGGAATATACTAGTAATACTGAAAATCTGCTTAATCTTTCATCACAAGGCAAAGCTCCCTTCACAGAAATAGTTAAGTGAACTCTTATTGCATGGTTTCAAAACTGATTATGTTCTTATTTAAACCACACAAAATTTGCCAGGTACAATCGTACTAAAATCTTGTGCAACTCTGGCAAGGCTTCCCTACACTTGTACTCCATCCTCATTTCAATTAAGGCTAACATTGAATATGACTTCTTAATTATGTAGTACCAGCATGTTAATATTTTTGTACAAGAGCACTAATCTCCCTCTGAACAACATTGAACAATTTGTAGCTATAAATATATATATTTTAATGGTCTTTCAAGCAAAGTAGATATCAATATGATGTCCATCTTTGTATTTGATCAGCTGTCTTTTACTTAATCACTTAATGCAACTAAATCTTTTTGATTGTCGCCATCTTTGGATATATTGCATTTGGGGGTTTCATCTCTGTCCTTAAAATGGATGGTAAATGGCTGAGAGCTCAGCACACAACTCTGAGGCATCACATTATTGCAGATTGCCAAATTGAAAATGAGCTGTTTTGTCCCTAATCTCTCTTTGTCTGTTAACCAAATCTTCTGTCCAAATTGACTGCCTTGAGCCCTTGTCTAGCACAATATTTTTTAATATTAAATCCTCAATTTTAATTAATTTGTTTAATACAATTTTTCTTTCTAAAATCATTTTGACCAATAATGTTGTCTTTTTTTAATTATGCCTCTTTTAATTGCAGATTTCCATAATTGTGGATACTGGCACAAAGTATTAAGCTAGACCTTCCTGTTTTCTCGCTCTCTGTTTTTCCCCCCAGTAATAGGACTGTATTTGTTGTCTTCCAATACCTGTATATTGGGACCATTCAATATCTAGAAACTTTTGGCAGATCAAATCCAAAGCAACCAAACATTCTTTGCAGAAACCTTAATTTGGATACAGGCCATCAGGTCCTGAGCATTTATTTGCCCTTTTCTCTTCAACTTATGGTTATTGTTATATTTACTGATAGAAATTGATGATACTCTTTCAATTTCTTACTTTCTTCTTACCCCGCTGGACATTACTATTGTATGTAATATTT
Source organism: Okamejei kenojei (assembly GCA_035221665.1). Taxonomy (NCBI): domain Eukaryota; kingdom Metazoa; phylum Chordata; class Chondrichthyes; order Rajiformes; family Rajidae; genus Okamejei; species Okamejei kenojei. The sequence goes on along the minus strand of CM069133.1, from coordinate 58,849,033 downwards.
TGCGAAATATATATAAAAAACTCAATTAAATTTTCAACCATTTATTTATTTTTCAATATTAATTCACCTGTCTTAACTTTATAGGGTCCAACATTGTCATTTGTTATTATCTTCTTTCTCACCTATTATTAAAGCACTTACAATAATTGCTTTATATTTATCACTAGTGCCTTGTAATACCTTTTCCAGCTCTCTAACCTGCCTGTACCCCTATCCTCTAACCTGCCTGTATTTTTTTCAACTTTATTTCTCTATCTTACATTCTTTAAAATAAAGTTACTGTTCACCCATAATCACATGTTCAATCCAATTTCATAATATGCTTCAATAACTCACTCCTTAAATTAATGTAATTGTCAATATTTAATATCTTGTGAAGAATTCGGCTCTCTGATCTGTTTGGTTCACTGCCAATTTGTATTTGGCTCAGCTAGTAATCCAGATGTTGTTATCTTTGTAGTTCTGTTTGTTAATTTAGGGCACAGGTCCTCATGCACCATTAGCTGAACCCTGTAAGTGTCTTTGTAATTCTTGGCTCCTTTGCACAGTGTGGGTGGCACAATGACGCAGCTGGCAGCGCTGCTGCCTCACAATTGCAGACTCAGGTTCAATCTTAATCTTGGCTTGCTGTCTGTATAGAGTTTGCACATTGCCCATGTGGGTTTCCTCTGGATGCTAGGGTTTCATCCCACACTCCAAAGATGTATGGGTTTGTAGGTTAATATTGCTCTGGAAATTGCCCTTAAAGTCTCAAGAAGGGATGTGAACATAGAACTAGTGTGAATGTGTTATTAACGATCAGCATGGGCTCAGTGGGCCAAAGATCCATGCTGTATCTCTAAACTAAAACTAAAATTAGTTGTATCTGGACATCTGCAACTTTCCTCCTGCACTGCACATTCCTTGCCTGCCCTGAGGACATGTCCTTGTTTAAGACAATGACGAACTAAAAATGTAAAGCAGCGGCATGAGTGTGCAGCGGTAGAGTTGCTGCCTTACAGCGCCAGAGACCTGGGTTCGATCCTGACCATGGTCGGTGCCGACTCGGAAGGGCCTGTTTCCACACTGCATCTCTAAACTAAACTAAACAAAAGAGGTTCAAACTATGGCATACAGTACACCCTGACTCTATGGTTCTTGACTACTCCCCACACTTCTTTTCACCGTTACCTCTTCAATTGTCTCGTATCACAGTCTGGTGCCATATTTCCCATCCTCGTAAACAATCATGGTTCACATCCTTACAGCGATCATAAAATCTTATCTCTGTTGAACAAGATTAAAAACTAAATCTCCAACACCATTCTTCCTTGGGTCTTCATACCTACCAACATCCAGTCAGATCCTTTTATCCCTCACTCAAAAACTAGATATCTAATTCAGCCAAACTGAATTATCAATCAAGTCAATTTGTCCCTTGCAAGCCATCCCTCAGTTCTACACAGAGCATCAGTCTCAACCGCATGCAAACATTGAGACCGTGACCTTTTACATTGTGGGTGGGGGAGCTAACATAATTGTACAGGCAATGAGCATGGTTTATCTTGAACTATTTTCAAGTAAAGGAATAACTTAATTCATGTTCAGATTTAATGCTGACAAAGATAAACCTTGGATGAACAGGGAGGTTCTCTTATAAAGACCAGATCAGGGGTTTCATGAAGGGTGACCCCCATACCATACAAGAAGGACTCGTTTGCTCCTGCTGAGGCCATCAAATATGACAAGAGAGATTTTTAGAACAAGCTAGAGGGCAATTCAATCAAACAAATTCCAAATGACTGAAGGAAACCCTGCATAATGTCATGGATTACGTCAAAAAACAGGTGCAATCTCTCGCAACAATGCATCATTATTGGACAAGATCAATGCATTCTACGACCATTTGTAATAAGCAAACAAAGTTCCATCAAGGCATTCCACCCATCTCATGCTGGCTATGTCCCATGCATCTCGTTGGTAGGTTAGTGTAACTCTCCAGCCCTGATGGAGTCTCTGGATGTGTCTTGAAATTGTGTTTGCCAATCAATTGACCACAATCTTGCCTGACATCTTCAATCATGTATTTCAATTGTCTCCCATCCCCATCTGCTTTAAGAAAACCTCCATCATTCCAGTCTCCAAGAAAAGTAAAGTGATTTCTCTGATAGACTACTGGCCAGTAGCTCTGTCATAAACCATGATGAAGAGCTTTGAACGATCGTCAATGAACCATTTCTGCACTGGTCTCCTAGACAAACGAGACTCCCTGCAATCTGCATACATAAATAATATGCCTTTGGAGCATGCAATCCCCCTTACATTACATTCAGCACTTGGCCCCCTTGATATTAAGAACACCAAAGACAGGATGCCATTCATTGACTACAGATCAACATTCAACATCATAATACTGAATACTCTCATCTTTAAACTCCTGGATCTTAGCCTTAGAGACTCCAGCTCCAATTGGCTTCTAGACTTCCTGACCAGATGGCAACAGTCAATTAGAATCAGACATAAAACATCCTCTGACCCTCAACACTGTGCTCCTCAGCATTGTGTGCTCAGTCCCTTGTCCTACTCCTTGTGCATCCAGGACTCTGCAGCCAAGGAGAATGCCAGCTTGATCTTAACTTTGCAGATGGATCAACAGCGATGATGAGATGTAGACAAGAAAAATGACCGGGATCCATCTGTCATGGTGTCAGGACAATCTAGCCCTTAATATCAGCAAGACAAAAGAATTGGGAATTGACATAAGGAAGGGGATGTGTGAACACAACCCTGTCCTCATCATGAACTTGCTCAAAAGATGATTCACATCTTCAAGTTCCTCGACACCCATATCACCAACAATCTAATGTGGTCACTTCACACTGATGGGCTGATCAAGATAGCACATTTACTTTCTTAGGCATCTGAGAAAATTCATCACATCTACAGGGATTATCTCAAACTTCTAATGATATGCTATAGAAACTAATCTGACTGGATTCATCTCAACCCAGAATGGCATCTACTCTGCTCTTGACCAATTGAACCTTTATGAAAGGTAAATCATGTTTGACGAATCTTATAGAATTTTTCGATGATGTAACTAGTAGAGTGGATAAGGGAGAACCTGTGGATGTGTTATATCTGGACTTTCAGAAGGCTTTCGACAAGGTCTCACATAAGAGATTAGCATACAAACTTAAAGCACATGGTATTGGGGGTTCAGTATTGATGTGGATAGAGAACTGGCTGGCAGACAGGAAGCAAAGAGTAGGAGTAAACGGGTCATTTTCAGAATGGCAGGCAGTGACTAGTGGGGTACCGCAAGGCTCCGTGCTGGGACCCCAGCTATTTACAATATATATTAATGATCTGGATGAGGGAATTGAATGCAACATCTCCAAGTTTGCGGATGACACAAAGCTGGGGGGCAGTGGTAGCTGTGAGGAGGATGCTAGGAGGCTGCAAGGTGACTTGGATAGGTTGGGTGAGTGGGCAAATGCATGGCAGATGCAGTATAATGTGGATAAATGTGAGGTTATCCACTTTGGTGGCAAAAACAGGAGGGTAGACTGTTATATGAATGGTGGCCGATTAGGAAAAGGGGAGATGCAACGACACCTGGTTGTCATGGTACACCAGTCATTGAAAGTAGGCATGCAGGTGCAGCAGGCTGTGAAGAAAGTGAATGGTATGTTGGCATTCATTGCAAAAGGATTTGAGTAGAAGAGCAGGGAGGTTCTACTGCAGTTGTACAGGGCCTTGGTGAGGCCACACCTGGAGTATTGCGTACAGTTTTGGTCTCCTAATCTGAGGAAAGACATTCTTGCCATGGAGGGAGTACAGAGAAGGTTCACCAGACTGATTCCTGGGATGGCAGCACTTCCATATGAAGAAAGACTGGATAGACTCGGCTTGTACTCGCTGGAATTTAGGAGATTAAGAGGGGATCTTATAGAGACTTACAAAATTCTTAAGTGGTTGGACAGGCTAGATGCAGGAAGATTGTTCCCAATGTTGGGGAACTCCATAACAAGGGGTCACAGTTTAAGGATAAGGGGGAAGTCTTTTAGGACCGAGATGAGAAGATCTTTTTTCACACAGAGAGTGGTGAGTCTGTGGAATTCTCTGCCACGGAAGGTAGTTGAGGCCAGTTCATTGCCTATATTTAAGAGGGAGTTAGATGTGGCCCTTGTGACTAAATAGATCAGGGGGTATGGAGAGAAGGCAGGTACAGGATACTGAGTTGGATGAGCAGCCATGATCATATTGAATGGCAGGACTTCCATTTGAAGAATGCCGAATGGCCTACTCCTGCACCTATTCTCTATGATTCTATGGTTCTATAACCTGCTGAGAAAGAAGAACACTGCACAATCCATCACTGGCTCATAACTTCCTTCCACCCTGTAGTTCCTCATGGTCTGTTGTACCAGAAATGTTGATAGTGTCTGCCGCCCTGGCCAGTCCCTTTTCTACCTTCAGGAAGAAGATAGAAGTATTTTAAAGTCTGGATGTCCAGACTAAAGAACAGCTTCTTTCCCATTGTTATTATACTCCAAAACCAATCATCTCATATTCCCTTCCTGGAGGGAATGTATTGCTTTCAACTCTTCATCATTCGGGAATTGGAAACTACTGCGGCTTTAAATGTCGAGACAACACACAGGCTGACGGCTGAGGCGGAACGTATCTCCGGGTAAAGTAACAGAAAAATGTCTAGATTTGGAAGGGTGCTCTAAACGTCAGAACCTAAGGATTGTTGGAGTGAAAGAAGGCAAAGAACTTGGTCAAAATCTATGAGATTTTACAGCTCAACTACTTCAAGACTTACTCTCTTTGGATGAAAAGCCTAAACTTGACCTGGCTCACAGAGCTCTGAGAGCCTGGTCAGACATCACAGCCCCACCAAGACATTGAGGGTGCAGCACTGCCATGTTCTAGAGGATATTCTGCAGAAAGTTGCCAGCAACAGAAACCTAACTTTTCAAGGTGAAAACATATGAATCTTCAGAGACTTTCCTGCCAAAGTCGTTAAGAAAAGACCATTCTTCAAGTCAAGAGCTATTCTGAGGGCATACCTGATCTCCGATTTGGCCTATTATATCCAGCCAAATTGCGTGTTACTTATAAAGGGGTTGAATCCTTCTTTACTGATCCTGATAAAGCATTCAAGTTTGCCCAGGACACTGTGGGATCCATCCAGTAAGTACTACTTTACTGAGTTTATACTGTGATGATAATCAATAAGTTTATACTGTGTTTATAGTCAACAAGTTGTTATAAATCTACAGGGTCGGTTGATATGTCAAAAGAGTATTAATAGAAAGTTAAGTAATAAGTGCTGTATGTTAGTTAAATTTCTCAATATTCAACTACTTATTTAGATCCCATTAAGATAATTAAATTCTTGGGAATGTTGATTCCCGGACCGATTTAAATATTTAAAAATATTTTTAAGGTTGAAGTCAAACTTATCCCTTTTACCTAAAAACCGAAATATCACAACATTATTATTTCAGATCACTGTCCTCTTACTTTTTCAGTAAAATTGGAAGGAATGTATAATAAATAACCATTTTGGAGATTTAATCCACAAATACTAGCTGAGGCAAGTTGTTGTGACTATCTGAAGCTACAGATTAAAACATTTTTTGAGACAAATGAAACCCCAAGTATTTTTCCATCTTTGCTGTGGGAAACTTTTATAGCCTGTGTAAGAGGCTATATTATTGCATATCAAGCTTTTCAAAACAAGAAAAATAAGAATGAACAATTGGAATTAGCAAAACAGATAAAACAGTTTGACCTAGAAAATGCGGCTGACCCAACCATTACAAAACATAATAAGATAGCTGCACTAAAAATTAAATTAAACCAGATTCTCTCAGCAAAAATTATTAGGGTATTTCAATATACTGAACAAAAAAATGTTGAATTTGATGATAAACCACACAAGCTACTAGCACGGCAACTTTGCAAATTAGATAATTACCGTACTATACACAAAACTACGACCGTTGCACCGTTTTCTTGTTTTGTATATGTCTTTTAGAGATACAGCATGGAAACAGGCCGTCAGCCAAACGCTTCCACACCGACCAGCGATCCCCGCATATTAACACTATGCTACACACACTAGGGATAATTTACACATACATCAGGCCAATTAACTTACATACCTTTACATCTTTGCAGTGTGGGGGGAAACAGAAGATCTCAGAGAAAACCCATGCAGGTCACGGGGAGAACGTACAAACTTCGTACAGACAGCACCCATAGTCGGGATCAAACCCGGGTCTCCGATGCTGCAAGCCTGTAAGGCAACAACTCTACCATTGCACCACCGTGCCGTCATTATATTTTTTGTTGTATCTATTATTATCATGTATACTATTTACTCTAATTTTGTGAGTAGAAAGAATTTCATTGCACCCTGCTATATATTGCCATAAACTAATGTGATTCTGAATCTGACATTATCTACAATTGAAGATGACCATGAAATATGCTGGTGTTCTTGGGACTTGGATCTCCTTGCACAAGAATCATTGACAGTTATGGGTCTATCCCACTTAGGCGACTTTTTAGGCGAGTGCATGAGACTCTGTGCTCGCCACATGGTCGCCACATGTTTGCTGGTGGTCCCTGGTGAGTCTCCTTCATGGTCGTGAGGAGTTCCCGCATTCTGGGAACTATTCGCAGCCTCACTATGGTCACGTACATTTTTCAACATGTTTGGTCGCCATGGAGAAAATCGATAATCTTGTAGTCGTAGGTGCAGTTGTAGTGGGGTTGCCATGTAGTTATGGTTAGTCTAGGTAGTCGTAGGTAGCTTTAGTTAATCGCCTTTGCTAACCGGTCATTTTGATTGACTCATTGGGGAAAAAAAACCGTAAGTAGGAGATTTCAGAACCAAGGAAACCGACTGGTAATGCAAAACGTCGCCGAACTTCACAGCTGTGTATCACTGGCTTATTAAAAGTTGTCTGGCATCTTAAAAGTTGTCTCCGACCCTTTTCCCCTCTTCTCTTCCCCCTTCTCCCCCCTTCTCCCCTATTTTAAAGGACTTACTGTACACTGTGCTAGCCATCTTAATTACAGCGCCAACCTTCCTATTCATCGCTGTGTGTGTCTATATCACCTTGGCTTTGTACCATGTGAATTTCAGACAGCATTCCCCCACTTGCCCTGGCTCCAAACTTTGCGATGTGTTTGCGTGTGTGTTTCACTCTGACAGTCGCCGTTCCAGTTCCCGGTTTTTCAGTCGCTGGCAGTCCGCTGAAAAATCACTGAAATGGGACAGGCCCATTAATGTGCAGATAGAGCAATCAATTAGAAAGGCAAATGACAGTCTGGCCTTTATGACAAGTTTATATGAGTATAAAAAGTTCTTGCTCCAGTTGTATGTTTGTGGACAATCTGCAATGTTGTGCTCAAATCTTTTAGTTTAGTTTAGTTTATTGTCACCTGTACCAAGGTAAAGCTTCTACTTCATGCAAACCAGTCAGGGATAGATTATACATAATTACAATTGTCACTGCCATCCGCATTGTACAGATACATGATAAAGGGAATAGCATTTAGTGCAAGGTGAAATCCAGTAAAGTCTGATGAAAGGTAGTCCGAGGGCTTCCAATGTGGTTGATAATAGCTAGGGATGATTCTCTAATTCTCTAGTTGTTGAAAGGACAGTTTGTTATAAGCGAAGATATACTTGCAAAAGAGAGAGCGCAGTGAAGATTCACTAGATTGATTATGCATTGATTGTGCCATCAAGAGAGATTAAGCAGATTAAATTCCTCCTCTCTTGAGGAGAAAAGGATAATCTCATTAATATGTGTAATTTTCTTATACAGTTTGACAGCACTAATGTTGAGCAGATGTTTATCTTGCCTGGTATTAATCTAATTTGGATCTCACAGTAAGGATCAATCATTTAGGTAAGAGATAGGGAACAAAAATCTTCATCAAAAAGATTGTGGGGCATTTTATGCTATGCATTTTCACAAAAGGATTCATATTTTTTTAATTGTTAGTGGAATGTGGGACGTGGTGTTTATTACAGAAAGGGGGCACAGATATAAAAGATTACCCATGTAGTTATTGGATGGTGGAGCAGACACAAGGAGCTGAATGGCCTGATCCTGTATCAAATATTCATATTCCAATCAGGTGGAAATTGTGTTGACTAATGCCATAAGTTATGCTGAGAGAAACAAATTTCCTCACATAACAGTAGCAACTTGACAAGGGAAAGCACATCAAAAGTGCCCTTGAAAGTTCATTACATTTTCTATTTGTCTCAAAATATAAATCTTACACTAACACTTCAAAGTTTTCTGTAGCTTATTATTTATGGAAGACTCTAGAAATTCATTGATGTAACATGGTTATATGAGCAGCACAATTGATTTCAAGCTGAAAATGGATCACAAGATTACTAATTTAAGGCATTTATCAGATGCCTCTGTGCCAAACCTGTTAATGTGCTGATGTTGCTGGGTGTGTACCAGAGAGGATAGTCAGCGTGCAATGCACATTTGTAGTTCAAACTGAGGCAATGTACTGTACATTGCACTGAAACAAATGTGTGGACCTCAACTAGAAAAGCAAGGTCTGATTAAGAGCCTTAATAGTCTTAAAATCAAGTTATATAGCACCAAAAAAAGATAATTTGGCCCAAGTCATCCATGCTGATGAAATTGTCTAACCAAGTCCCATTTGACTGCATCGAGTCCATATACTTCCAATCGTGTCTTTTCAATGTTGTAATTGTACCCACTTCTGTCACTTCCTTTGGCGACACCTTCCATATATGCACCACCCTCTGTGAGAAAAGATTTTTCAACCCATATACATTTACGCCCAGGTCAGTTATATATGTCACAAACAACAGAGCTCTCTGCATAGATCTCTGCGGAGCTCCACTGGTCACAGACCTCCAGCCAGAATAACAACCTTCCATCACTCTCAGTGCTCCATGAATAAACCAGTTCACATTATAAATGACCAAATCACCATGTGTCCCAAGCATCATAATCTTCTGGATCAGCCTACCATAAGGGAATTTATCCAATGTCTTAAAAAAAACTCCATGTAGACCACATCCATTGCCCTGTGTTCATCAATTACCTTTGTCACCTCCTCAAATACTCAGTTGATCAAGATTCTGTTGAAATCTAAGAATCTTTCTCACTGCCATTATGCCACCATTTTAGTGCTATCCACGGACTTACTAACCATGCCACCTACTCCCTCACCCAAACCATTCATGTAAATAAAGAACAACAGTGGACCCATCATCAATCCATGTGGCACACTTGTTAAGAGCACCAGTCTGATAAACAACTCTCTACCACCAACCTTTGTCTCTGACCTTCCAGCAAATTTTGAATGCCAATTTAAATCCCATGTGAACTAACCTTCCAGACCAGCCTACTATGCAGTACCTTGTCAAAGGCCTTGCTAAAGTCCATGTAGGTGACGTCTACTGCTTGCCCTCATCAATCTTCCTCGTCAGCTCTTCAAAAAAACTCAATCAAATTTATTAGACATGAAACCCCATGTGCAACCATGCCTATTCCTCAGCAATTCTTGCCTTTCCTAATGTTTTTGTTCAGAATGCCCTTCAGTAACATCTGATATTAGGCTAGCCAGTGTGCAGCTCTAAGGCATTTGTAGATTTTCTTAAACACAGGCACAACATTAGCCACCATTTAGTCTCCTTGCATCTCTCATATTGCTATTGACGATGCAAATATATCTGCCCGGAATCCCACAATTTTTTCTCTAGCTTTCCACAATGTCTTAGGATACACTTGGTCATGTCCTGGGGATTTATCTATTGTTATGCTTTTAAGAATGAAAGTAACATTACTTACCTTAGTTGCTGTTGGGTAGTTCACCACTAAAACTAGCCATGGTATGCTCACCAATGGACTAGATGTCAGCATGGTTGATATGTATCCTTTTTCTTTTGATAGAGATACAACAAAGAAGCCTGACTGCAGTCATTCTCCTCCTTGGTGTTCTCCTCTGGTGTCACAATGTGCAAGCATCTGTAGGACACCTGGAATGCCTTCTTCTAATTTATGTTTTTAAACACCAAAAGCTATTACTTGCTGAGTCCACAATTCCCACATGACTCCTGAAATTGTACACAGTTAGCAAATCATGTTGCAAAGAAATCTCAAGAATTGTGAATGTGACAAGTTCATATCATTTAAGTCAGAATAATCCCTCCCTTGTGGCCTGGTAAGAAACCGACATGTGCATCAATATTTTAGAATTCATTTCAATACGTAATTTAATTTCAGTTGCATGATTTTCAACACTTTATTGGGAATGAAAAACAAGCTAGTTGTGAAATATGCATATTATTAATGTGGATCTTGATCAACAGTTCAAGGTATTGCATACATCACTAAATATGGCCAACAGGAGTACACTGGTATAATAACATCCTAGAAAATATTTAAACGACTTGAATGCTGAATGGATTAGGACCTGACAAGATCTGCTCTTGAATTTTGTCAGTCTACTTTCAAGAGATTATCATAATGAACCTGTGGTGTAAATGTAAGCAGGGAAGTGAATCTCATCGGCCAATATGATTTGATAAGCCACAGTCTTACTTTCTCTTGCATTTTATAAAATCTAGAACTGGAGCTAGAAAGTTACATCTTTTTAACAACCTCAATTCATTGTTGCTGCATGTCAATTGACATGTTCTAGGCTGCTTTGAAATTATTTTATTTGTCAATATCTGAAATAATAAAGCCAAATGTTTAGATTTCTGATGGTAAATTGGTATGTTCTTAATTTAAGAGTAGCTGAGTTCGGAAGAAAGGCAAGGTCGTGGGAAAAATTGGTTATCTCTTTTGAATTGTTGGATCAGATTCAGTGAGGTGAAAGCTACTTCCTGTGGCATTGCAGTTCCTCGATTCTATGAATCAAAGCATCCCTTGAACCAGCTATTCGGCTGTTCATTTCAACCAGGTGTAACTTCACTGCAGACTAGGCAAGCAGACTGCAGACTGGGCAAGTCCTGATAGAATACTTATTCTCTGGAATTGGTTCAAGAAATGCAGCATCATCCAATTTTGCTGCTCACCTAAGAGAGGTACTCCTGTTTATTTAAAAAAAAATCTCGAGGAACATATTCATAAAGCTCAGCTGGAACATTGGGCTGCAGCACTGGATAGTAGATATATATTAGTGTTACTGAACATTCACTATTACATAAGAGATATTACAAAAGCCATTAAAGTTCATAGCCTACTTAATTCTTTAAGCATCGGAATTTCAAGTCAAGTTAATTCCAGTATATTGTCTCAGTTGCAAGTATGGTGAGGTACAAATAGAATGGAAATCTTGTTTCCAACAAACAATAAAACATAAATTATACACAAATTCTGTATAAAATCTGCAAGTCAGTAAAAAGAAAAAAAAGTGCAGCAAGACAGATGTCAGTGCAAAACACAATTAGACAAAAAATCCATGGTGGTGTAGCATATGATCCATAGATGAAGAAGACATCTAGAAAATGCTTTGATGGTAGGTGGGCTTTTCCTTCTTAACCTTCTGAAACTTCTGAATGTTGTAGTCGGCAGGGCAGTACTCTGACAATTTGGACAATTTAATATTTTATCCAACGTCTTTGGAGTGTGGGAGGAAACCGAAGATCTTGGAGAAAACCCATGCAGATCACGGGGAGAATGTACAAACTCCATACAGACAGCACCTGTAGTCGAGATCGAACCAGGGTCTCTGGCGCTGCATTTTGTTGTAAGGCAGCAACTCTACCACTGTGCCACCATGACTTTCGCTTGGTGTACTGGGCTGATTCTTCCAATCCTTCCAACCATTTGCTTCCTGTGCATTGGAATTGCCATACCACTCCATACTTCAACTTTAAGTGCATAATTAAAATAATCCAGGGGTCATCGAGATCTTGGTGAAGACCAACTCACTAATCCAATGATTAAATTGCATTCACACCAATAAGAGTCTCAGCGGCCAACTCGGTTGGGACTGGATATTGAGGCACACCAAAAATTCACGAAAGCAGTGATAAGAATGAACATCTTTCTGATTCTGAATTCTGTTCTTTGAAAGCAGGGCAGCTATGCCAAGTGGCAGATGCTGTTGGTGTAGGAGTAATCCGTGTAATAGTGAACAAACTAAAATAGACCCACAAATTTATTTATCTATTTTATTGCTTAATTCAACACCCTTCTTTATTTTATTTTTTTCTGTATTTGATCTGACCCCATGTTTTACCTCATTCTATTTCCTTTTCAGACATTAAATTTAATGGATTAAGAGATCTCCTGCCATCGTTCGGGTCTCAGATGAAGGCTGTCCGTGATGCAGCGTGGGTGAAAGCTGTAGCCACAGCTGTGACATGCCTCACTCCAACAAGCATAGTCTCAATAAGCTGTAGCAGGTAAGAGCCAGAAGTGACCATGAGTTAAGATGTTAGAACAGGGAAGCATGTAACAGATGTGAAGATGAACACAGAATGCTGAAGTAATTCAGCAGGTCAGACAGCATCTCTGGTGAAAAACAATAGGTGATGTTTCGGGTCTGAAGCCTTCTTTGGTCTCCAAATCTGAGGAAGGACATTATTGCCATAGAGGGAGTGCAGAGAAGGTTCACCAGACTGATTCCTGGGATGTCAGGACTGTCTTATGAAGAAAGACTGGATAGACTCGGTTTATACTCTCTGGAATTTAGGAGATTGAGAGGGGATCTTATAGAAACTTACAAAATTCTTAAGGGGTTGGACAGGCTAGATGCAGGAAGATTGTTCCCGATGTTGGGGAAGTCCAGGACAAGAGGTCACAGCTTAAGAATAAGGGGGAAATCCTTTAAGACCGAGATGAGAAAGACTTTTTTCACACAGAGAGTGGTGAGTCTCTGGAACTCTCTGCCACAGAGGGTAGTTGAGGCCAGTTCATTGACTATATTTAAGAGTGAGTTGGATGTGGCCCTTGTGGCTAAGGGGATCAGAGGGTATGGAGAGAAGGCAGGTACGGGATACTGAGTTGGATGATCAGCCATGATCATATTGAATGGCGGTGCAGGCTCGAAGGGCTGAATGGCCTACTCCTGCACCTAATTTCTATGTTTCTATGTTTCTATGTTTCAGACTGAAAGTAGAGATGGGGGGTTAAAATAAGTTGGAGGCGAGAAAAAAATCAGGGCCGGCAACAGATGACCTCAGGAAGAGTGGTTCATTCTTGACCTTATAATGGTTCATTATTGGCTGGGGAAGGTGTGATAATAAGAGGGATACCCTCCATCCCCAGCCGACAATGGGACATTGTGGGCTCCTCCCTTCCTGAGGTCATCTGTTGCCGGCCTTGATTTATTCTGGCTTTTTTTAGCCTCCAATTTATTCACCCATCCTTCACACCACAACCTCAACTTTCAGTCTGAAGTAGGGTTGCACCCAAAATGTCACCTATTTCTTTTCTCCAGAGATGCTGCCTGACCTGCTGATTTATTCCAGCATTTTGTGATCAGTATCTTAGGTATGAACCAGCATCTGCAGTTCCTTCCTACACAAGTATCAGGTTAAACAGAACTGGAACTGTATAAATGGAATGTTTGAAGATACTGTAGATTGAAGCTTGGTAATTAGCAAAAGGGAAGTAAGCTTAAAATGTAAATATTGTTGTAAGTGTATTTGCAATGACGATCTGTGCATCACTTGTGTTAAAGAAGGAACTGCAGATGCTGGAAAATCGAGGGTACACAAAATGCTGGAGAAACTCAGCAGGTGCAGCAGCATCTATGGAGCGAAGGAGATAGGCAACGTTTCGGGCCGAAACCCTTCTTCAGACTGTGCATCACTTGTTAAGACCAGGGTTTAAATCCCATTGCTAAAAGTAATTAATTGTGTGTCATAGAGTTATACACAATAGAAGCAGGCCTTTTGGCCCAACTTTCCCATGCCAACCAAGATGCCCCATCTACACCAGTCCCATCTGCCCACATTTGGCCAATAACCCCCATACCAGTCCTAGCCATGCATCTGTCCAAATGCCTTTTAAATGTTGTTAGTACATGCCTCAACTACCATTTCTGGCAGCTCATTCCATTTACCCACCACCCTCTGTGTGAAAAATTTGCCCCTCAAGTTCCTATTAAATCTTTCCCTTAACCTGTGTCCTCTAGTTCTTGATTTCCTTACTCTGGGTAAAGGAACTTTATCTATTCCCCTCACAAACCTTGCCCTCCTGCACTTTAAAGAATAAAGGCACGATCCACATAAAAATCATGTAGTCATGGTTTATTTTTAGTACCAGATTCTCAGCAGAATGTATATTCCTTTGCTGCCATGGTGGCAATTGAAGTCAGGTTTCTGGATTGTTCATCCAGACTTCCAGTTTATTAGTTTCAGTATTTAACTGCTGCACCACGATTAGTCCCTGTGTATCCAAATTGGGGTTGAACTCACAACCTTCTGATTCAGAGCTAAAACTTAACCAATGAATAAATGTAAAATCCCAACAAAACCTTTGCAATGAAGGAAGTTACAACAAAGTTACAACCAATAAATGACAGTCAAACATCTGCAGTGCTGAAATTCTGAAATAAAATAATAAAAATGCTGAAAACATGAAGAAACTCCAATCTGACTCTCCACAGATGCTGCCTGACTTGCTGACTGTTTTCAGAAATTGTATGTTTTTATTATACATAATAAGATTGTTTTTAAAATTCATAACCACAGTCTTCATGGCAGAGATGCAAGTACCAAAGATGCTACCATACAGATCTTGTTATTCGAAAGTTTATTCCTGACATCCATTGCCCTGTAGATGGAGTCTGCATGTTCCACCATGATGGCTTGGGTTTCTCAATAAAACGTTAATCTTGAGGAAGGGTCTCGACCCGAAACGTCACGCATTTCTTCTCTCCAGAGATGCTGCCTGTCCCACTGAGTTACCCAAGCTTTTTGCATCTATCTTCAGTTTAAACCAGCACCTGCAGTTCCTTTTTACACAAAACGTTAACCAAAACAGGGTCTCGACCCGTAACGTCACCCATTCCTTCTCTCCAGAGATGCGGCCTGTCCCACTGAGTTACTCCAGCATTTTGTGTCTATCTTCAGTTTAAACCAGCATCTGCAGTTCCTTCCTATACATTAAGTTGTTAATTGGCACAGCAGATTGCCTCTAGTGTGGGGTGAAATCTGGAGGAGTTGAGCGAGCTAGTGAGAATGAAATGGGCTTTGCTTAGTATCAGTGTAATTGGGTGTTTGATGGTCAGCATGGACCAGGCCCATTTCCAGGTTGCATGGTTCTATTGAAAAAGGGATTGGGAGGGCATACACACAAAATCGACCAAGGCACTAAAATGGGGTGGTTGCATTTTCAAACAGAAAGTGGTATACTGTGGGGCACCATAGCCAGTGACCAGGATCACTACTTTTAATGATATGTCTAATTAAACTAGATGTGGTGTTCAAAGCATAATTTCAAAGTATGTAGATGGCACAGGATTAAAAGCACAACAACATTGAATGGGATATTAACATACTTTCAGAAGCAAGGGATAACTGGCTCAAAGGAAATCTCATAACTAAATGAATTTTAATATGACGTGACATGAGTTGGTGGGAGGGGAGAAATGCAATAGATGCAAAGGTTTTAATTACAATGCAGGGATGGAGAGACTTGAGGGTCTATAATGGTGCAGAAGAAGTTGAGAAACCGTTAAAAGGCTTTGTTAATGGGGTTGGGGAGTGCATGAAAAAGTTATCTTAAACCTCTTAAAAGCACTGACTAGATTTCAGATCTTTGAGTACCACATTTCAAAGGATTTACTGGAACAGTGGCAATAAAAAAGCCCGAAAATAAGTCTGTGGAGACTGAAAAAGCTTGTTGCTCAATAGGATTTGAATGGGATGTTGGCAATTAAGTATGATTTTCACAGAGGAAATGACGGGGTAAATTACATTTTGACCTCTAAATGTTCTACTTAGCTGGTGCGCATTCAGCATAGTTTAGTTTAGTTTAGAGTTGCAGTATGGAAACAGGCCCTTTGGCCCACCGAGTCTGCGCCGACCAGCGATCTGCATACACTAATACTATCCTACAAGGGTCAATTTATAATTTTACCGAAGCCAATTAATCTACAAACCTGTTCATCTTTGGCGTTCTTTTTAAAGACAATGAAGCTGCATTGTATTAGGTAGGAAGACTGAGGATATATGTGTGTGCTTTCATGGGTGTGTGCATGCGTGTGGGTGGGTGTGCTTTCATGTATGTGTGTCTGTGTGTGTGCGCGCATGCATATGTGTGGGGAGGAGTCATGAGGGGGGCAAGAGGTGACGAAAATCAATAGGGTTCTGCATTTTGATTTTTTTTAAGTAATTGCACTTTTGGAGACTTTGAAATCTGCGGAAAGGCTTTGTGTGAATGTGTTTCTTCTTTATCCTTCCTCTTCATTGAACTGTTTTTGACAAATTAGAGGCAGTCAGTATACAAAAGCCCCATTCCTCTGTTTCCCTGTCAGCCAGCAGTTGGATTTAATTGTAACTGTTGTGCTTCTACGCACATCGTCTTAGTGGCTGGTATAAACAGATCCAATCTATTTACCGATCAAGCCCTTGAAGGTTAAAAGTAAAGCCTTAATAAACCAAACTCACAGCACAATCACACATTCTGGATCACACAAAATCACAGAATTCCTCAGTAATTCAGACATGTTTCATGTCTAACCCATCAAACGCTCTTTGTCAGTCTTTAATGACAGTTCCTTGAATACAGTCAGGGGCTGTTTTTATTTAAACTATTTTAGGGATTATGCAGCTTGAATGCAATTAGAACAATCAATGTGAATCTCTATTTACAACTAGCGCTAACTTGGTTGACAATGCCAGAAACATAGTTATGATTATAAATGAGCATCCAAATAATGGGTTTACACATAAAAAAGATCCGCATTTTGGAAAAGGGCAGTTGGCTTAAATTTCCCTTTTCCAAAATGCTCAGTAGAAAGTTATTTTAGTACACATTCGCTATTGGAAAGCCCCTTTATTTTTATTATATCTTGGCAGGTAAATTTCCTTACTACAAAAAATGCAGTAGAGATGATTCAGTTTAAATAGTCCGACTTATTTAAGCATAAGCACAAATAGCCTTTAAAACTAAAAAGGATAATAAAATCTCTGCAGTTAATCACCATAAGCTGTTCCTCATAAAGTTAGTATTGGTCTGAAGTATCTATTTCTAATGGAAGTCTCATATATTGGGGCACCGGATCATGGTATTTCCCGTTTTATTAAGCCTCGATGTGTCACTTTCCCGTGATATTTCCACACACAGTGTAGTCAGTGGGTGCGGCGCAGAACGACTAAAGCAGCAGAAAATTGGATCAAAAAATCAAGACAAGGCCTTGGTATTTAACTCTCAACCGTAGAAGTACATCAGGGTGGAATAAGTGACTCATGCATGAGCAAACGTGTCCTCGTAGGAATGGGGTTATATTTTATATATCCACTCCAGTTTCTTCAATGTATTAAGTCTTTTTGCCTGCAGCCCTAAACACAAATCGAAGCATCCATGCACCGATACCTTCAGGCGACAGGTGCCCCGACCTCTGCCCTCAACTTGCCTTGGCGCTAGCGGGACGGGGTTACAAAAGACACGGAGCGCACCTGTCCTCGCCAAGGGGCGGGTTCTTCATCCAGTGGCATGTATTTTTGGGAATGTTACAAATTTTGAGATTTTAGAAATCAAGCCTGTAATTTATCCCATCAGATAAAACATAAAAATAACTTTAATTTAATACCTAATTAACTTTCATATCTTCAGTATTTTAAAAGTTATGGTCATTTTCATACTCGGAAATTAGCATCTTGCTTTTCCATTGACTTAACAGAAAAGCTGTGATCGAGCACAGTCAAAAACCCATAACATTCTTAAATACTAAGAGAACTGAATGAAATTTTCAGTTATTATAGATTGAGCTTTCTGAAACAAATATGACACATTTTACTTGGATGACCTGAAATGAAAGCATATATTAGTGAAGGGTCTGTCCCACTTAGGAGACCTGCACAGCAACCTCTGGTGACCTTGCCCGCAAACCATGGTCAATGCAAGGTCGCCACGAGGTCACAGGAGGTTTTGGTCACTATCCCTAATGGTCAAAAGTGGTTTCCGCGCTTCATCCAGGTTGCTGCTTTTTTTCCATCATGATTAAAACCGGCCTCGACTAAAAATAGATCGCTGTTTGAAAAATCGATAATATTTTAGTCTCAGGTCTAGACGTAGCTGGTTGTGATGCTAGATGTAGGTAGTCAAAGGAGGTCAAAGGGTAGTGGAGTGGGGTCGCTATTTACTTACAGGCAGTCGAAGGAAGCCGTAGGCAATCTCCTTCACTGACTGGCCATTTTGATTGGCTCATTGGAGTTTCACGACCTAGAAGACTCACCGGTAGGTAAAATGCCCGCTAACTTTATTATACTTCTTAAAACTGTCTCCACTCCTTCTCCCCCCTTCTCTCCCTTTCTCCTCCCCTTCTCTCCCCTTCTCTCCCTTCTCCCCCCCTTTTCTATGCCTTCTCTCCCCCTTCTCTCCGCCCTCTCTCCCCCTTCTCTCCTCTTCTGTCTCTCTTCTCTCTCCCCTTCCCTGTCTTTCTCTCCCCTTCCCTCCCCCCCTTCATCTTCATCGCACAGACAGCGGTACTCTGCTCTCCATGGCCTCCACCTTTGCGAAGTGCTTGTGTGTGTGTGTGCGGTCTGTAGATGCACCTCGCGGTTTCAACGCGGCCGGTCGATTCAGCTCAAGGCTTTCCAGGCGAGTGCCCTCGAGCTTGAAGGTCAAAGGCACTCTTCTGGACTTGCGGATTAGGTCGCCCAAATGGGATAGGTCTTTAGATACCTAATTGTAGCTAATTACAAAATTGACCATTGTGACGGAAATAGTAATAAACACTCAGACTGCCTTGAAAATTCAAAAATGTGATATTCTCAAGATCAGAACTTTAATATTATTGTATTATATTCTGTATGTCCATTTTGCTAGACTGTAAAGAAATTACAGTCTAGCAAAATACCAAGTCTTTATGGAGTCTTCAGTTGCTAGCTGGTACATTGACATAGCATAATCAGTAGCATCATCATACTCCTCAGATTGTAACCAATAAGCAACTCTGTACACCTTGTTTTTCCTCAACTTTTCAATTTAGGCATTGTAGACTACAAGTTTTTGGTATTCAAACCATGCATGACATTCCTTTCTGCCCACTTCTTTCCCATTTAGAATGTCCTGTTGATCTTCATATTTGGAGTAGTTCAAGTTCGGATAATCTCTGTGAATGCTGTCTAAATCAGTCTCTTTTGCTGGACATTTGGATTGAAAATTTTGCATTTCTTTTTCGGAGACAACTGTTTAAAATGTAAAGAAAATAAAACACTGAACAGCATTAACAGAAACAAGTTATTATTTGCAGTTTTAGAAAAAAAGGTAAACATGATAAAGTTAAATGCTAAAACAAATAGTTAATACCCCCAAAAAAATCATATTCATCAGTTTCATCAAATCAATGTAATCAATCTAATTCATCTAATCAATTAAATTCATCTAACTTCATTTACTAGATCTAAACATCCATCCATTTCTTAAGAAAAGGCTAATTTTTAAAAATACCCTAAGTATTCAAATAACAAATAACAAACTGTTCCCATTCACACAATAATTCACAATATAACATGATTTTAAAATCTCACTTTGTCATGAATTGCCATGCCAAATGGAAGGGATTTAATGTTTAATTCCCATAAATTAATCCAGAAACATCCACTCTCAAGATAAACAAAATAATTATTTTTTGCACAATACATCTGTACTCTGGATATTAAGTATGAAAATATTGATCATACATAGACAATAACACAAAATATAGATGATTTAGATGTTCTTACAACATGATTGTGCAAAACAATAATGAATTTGATTATCTTTAGAGTGGATGTTTCTGTGATCGATTGAAATGTTGCAATTGCCATAAATTTAAGCCCATGTCAACAGGCAAGACATGGCTGATTCATCTGGGTGCCTAAGTAACATTTTTGCATCATAAGATTAGAATAAAGCCACACCAAAAAGCAGAATAATATGGTAAATAAACAACATACCTTTTGTTTTGTTCTGATATTGTGATCCCTGATGTTGAAGGCGTTTTCAGTTATGTTTAACTTCTATGCAGCAATTAAATCATCCAGCAATTATTTTTTTTAACCCACGAACGGAAGCCTGGACGATTTTTCTTCATCAGCTAGCAGCCCAAGGAAATCCCTCTCCGACAACCAATGCAAACCTCAATTTTAGTCCCCCCACCCTCAAAGCCTCTGGAATCGCACACACCGGCAATGGCAGATTTGTAGCTGATGGTAGGTTTTGTAACATCGTTAATGTATGAAGTTAACCCCTCAATGTTGCACTTCCTACATCGTACCCCATTTCTCCCCGCCTCTATGACAGAAAACCTTGCAACGGCGCTGGTTTCACATAACCAACATGAGAATAACACGGCAGATGCCTGTGTTATCAGGGAAGTTGTGGTTTAAAGGGAGGAAACAATATCAATGCTCTCTTAAAGCAAACATGTTCGCTTGGGCAGCTGAACAGCACCTCATATTTTGCTTGGGCAGCTTACACCCTGCGGAATGAACATTTACTTCTCTAACTTCAGGTAACCTTTGCTTTCCCTCTCTCTCCAACTGTCTCTAATTACATTTTATCTCTATTTGGTTTGTTGTTAACTTCTCCCAACTTACTGTCAGCTCACAGTTGAGATAATTAATAACAAGTCAATTGGGAACTTGCTGACGGAATCAACCATATAATTTTCAATACAGCATTACACAACAACTTTCTTCTATGAACCGTGCAAATGAAGCTCGCTATCTCTGTATGACTTTCCCAGGGAGCATTTATGTGTCCCTTGACCATTTTTTAAGGTAATAAAATGCCCTGGCACAATTTCTAGACTGGAAATTCCCGTGACTTAATTTGACCAGCAGGAATACGAAAAAATAATAGTATTAATCACAATAGTGACAAATAAATGCAAGACCAGGTCCTTAAAGGAGACAGCAGAAGGAGAAGATAATAATGCTCTGTGAGATCATCTCTTACATACTCAGAGTCACTCTGGATGTTCTGAGGTCAGTTGTGGCACAGGCATTGGCATGATTGAGAGAAATGGACTAAACGTACCTGTTCTAAGCAGCTAACACCTGGCTGTAAACATGCGAGCAAGGGCAGGAGTTGACCAATATTCTCATCACCCTGCCTTGCCGTTCAATTAGATTTTGTCTATTCCAATCTTGAACTCATCTCTCTACCCAGGCCCTTTAAATTCTATATAGTTCAAAATCTAGCAATCTCTTTGGATGTATTCAATGACTACCCCTCCAGAATTATCTGCGGTGTAAAATCCATGGCTCTCTGAGAGAAGGAATTCATCATCTCTGTCTGAAATGGATGAACACTTACTCTGAGTCTCCAAGTTTCAAGTACCATCACTAAAGGAGACATGGTATCAGCATCCATCCTGTCATCCAGTTCCGCATCCTAAATGTTCAATATGATCACCCCACAGCTCAGACTACAAAATGCTGGAATAACTCAGTGGTCAGGCAACATCTCCAGAGGACATGGACAGGTGACATTTTGCATTGGACCCTTCTCTCTGGACTCAGATTTACTCAAGAAAAATAATTCTGATGGACTAGAATATGTATAAGGAGTGCCTGCAGAAAGCAGGCTTGTTCCCCACCCATGTTCTGAGAGTGAGTACCTTGAACAGACAACAATCCCATAATTGATACACTCCATTAGTGGAAACTCCCCTGTTAGTATGGGACATACACTTCTACACAGAATGTCTTCACAGCAAATTTTCCAGAAAATATATTCTGAGTTGCATGCACATTTACCGTAGCATAGGGTAACAAGGGAACATAAAAAGGGAAACAATTTTAGTAGTTCTTCCACTTTGTCATGCTTCTTGTGAAGAAAATTAAACATACACTGTTCACAAGTTAACAATTGCAGCTGCTGTGTTTAAAAATGGAACAAGTAAAGCTAATGGCAATTCTTTGAATGCAAGTGTAAGTGGTTGAAGAAATGTGATACTTTCTGCAGGAATTACTGGAGGAAATGAGGGAATCGATTAACAGTTCAACAAGAATCCTTTATCACAGCCCAGCCTTACACTCCACACAGCTGCTTCTTACCTGCTGTCAAGGTGTGGCCTCATCTATCGTAGTATTGTCCAACAACTTGCTACTTAGTGCAAGCTTTCTGTTCGCACATTATTGAATGCTTGTTGACATTGCTACTAAATCTTTTGGGCATAGTTTCAGTAAATATAAAGACTGCATATCTGCTTTCCATGTGGGTAGGGATGCCTGACAATTGTGTTCTCAGCTATGCTCTGGCTATGTAACCAATCCCATTAATCAGCCAGACTGCGTTATAAATTGATTATCTCAGAATGAAGGCCATATGGGAACTATTGACTGAGATGAAGCCGAATAGAAATTCATCCAAGTTAAACGCATTAATTCCTCAAAATTCAATTAGATAACATTCATCACCATCTGTTTCAACAGGCTAATCACACATAGAATGCAAAATATGCCTTTTTTGATATGTGCATCCCCATTACTAGCTGTAGCCTCAAACACTGAAGAATAGGTCTGGGCATTTGCTGTCACGATTCGCAACACACGTCATGGTACATCTCCCACATGTGATAAGATCATCAATGAATGCTTGAGTTGCATGGGTGTGTGTCCTGCCTTTAAGAGATCTCTTTAATAGTAAGATTAAACGAGAACTTACCAGTTCAAAGTTTGATCCTTAGTTTATTAGGAGTGACGTTGAGGGATTACGTGAAGAAGCCCAGCCAGGCGCATGCGCGTCATACTTCAAAGCAGCGGTGTGAAAACACAGAAAACAAATAGTAAGGCTCGTAGAAGACTACAACTACCAGATGATCTCTTAGATTATGAGGGTGGGAGCGGAGGGCACGTAATCCCTCAACGTCACTCCTCATAAAATAAGGATCAAACTTCAAACTGGTAAGTTCTCATTTAATCTTACTATTTTACTTCGGAGTCACGTGAATGACTACGTGAAGATTTCAAAGTTCTGTATTTTCATGCCATAGATGCACACCATACGGCAATCTGCTTTGGTTGACACAGTAGGGAATAAATAATATATTGAACATTGCTTCAAATTATTCAATAACTATTGTTAACAATAATAAACACAGGAATAACCCCTCTGTCTCAGGGAAAATTACAAACAATGATAGAAAACAAAGCAAATTAATTAAATGTGACCCAAAACAGCATGCCCAAACCGTGGCACGGTCTGTACAGGTTTGTCAGAAAATTGAGAAAATGTTGCTTCTCGAGACCGTCCTGCAGCCTCGAAGATTTGGTCTAGCGGCACGTCCTGAGCCTTCGCCGCGGAGATCGATGTCGCCCTGGTGGAGTGAGAGTTAAAGACAGGAATGTCAACTCCAGCATAATTGAGAACCTGTTTCAACCATGTAGAAATAGTTTGTGCTGACACTCTTTTATATGTCTTTTTGTGACTAATGAGCAGTCCTGTCTCAGAACCTCTGAGACTCCTTATTACCATCATATATTGGCTTACGTTATACGGCGTAACTACATATAACATTTGGTCAACAAGATAGGCTTTAAACATCACCTTGATTCCAGCCAGACTGGGCTTGCTTTGTTTGATTAAATCATAAACATAGAAGTTAATGTCATTGACAGACAAATGCATACAAGGTATTCGTAAGAATTGTAATGTTTGTACACGTTGTGCTGAAACCAGTGCTATTAGCATAACCACAGCAAGAGTTAATCTCTGCGTAAATAATGAAGTAATTGGAGCCCATTGCCGAAGCATTGTGAGAACAGGAGTGATGTCCCAGATTTCTGTATAGCGAGGTTTCGGAGGGTTTTTATTAAAAATTCCTCATAAATCGGGATACTAACGGATGAGACCCGATAGGATGTTGTTCTGAAGACTGCCCGCAATAAGAGGACAATGCACTCCGAGCACTGGTAATATCACTATAACGCAGGTGCTCATCAAAATGCAACTTAGCAAGGAACTCCAACACATCATATATGCTTGCATTATGATAAGACATATAGGATTGTACACAGAAACAGTTCCCATTTCTTTATGTGAACCATATATTGTTTTTTTAGTGCTATTTCACCAGCCTGCAGTGAGAACCACCATGGCCCTGTTCGACAATCCAAGTCCTTGGAAATGTTTGGTCAGAACCTGCAGACCAACAATTAATATGGTCATGTAAAGGGTGACTTTCTTATGTAACCGGATGCACCAAAAAATTACTGCAGCTGGGAATCATCATGAATGACTGAACCATCATTGAAAACACTAAAGGGAACCATGGTTGTGTTGGCCAATCTGGGACCACAAAAACACCTGTGGCGGAGTCTCACTCTATTATGGTTCAGGATGAAAAAATGGAGGAATTGCTTAAAATTTAGTGCCCCCAATGTAACGAGACTGCATCCATGGCAACTGAACCCGGATCTGGCTCCCATGAAACATATTTATGCAACTGGTGATGTAATCTGGATGGAACACTTCAATGGCTAGCAACCCAAATCGAGTGACAATTGTGTGACAAAGTTTAGAATTCAACATCCACTCTATATTGGCATGAAACACACACAACCTATGGTCGGCCACCACATTAGCTATAGGTGGTGAATAAATGGCTGAAATGCAGATATGCCTTGACATACACCAATGCCACATGATGGTACTCAGTTAACACATGATACTGATCATGCTCCTCCCATATGATTAATATATGCCACTGATGTGGTGTTTTCAATCTGGAGTTGAATGTGTAAATCCTTCATTGAGGAGCAATAAGCCTTTACCCATAAAATGCCCCCAATAATGCGAAATAATTTATCCTGTGTGTTTGGTGAATCAACCCTTTGTGTTCATGCCAGCTACCCCCACAGCTAGACTCGGTGACCATAGCCCCCCATCTGAGAGCGCTGACATCAGACTGGAAGATTAGGGAAGAGTCTAGTACCCAAAATGTTATTGGTAGCTAGATTAACATTAACAATGCACCACTGCAATTCTGCGAGAGCTGTGGTTGGTAACTGGATAACCCGATGAAAATGGCCTGCATTCGATTTTAGTGCTAGTTCTCATGCTCTCTGCAAATGTTGATAATGCAAATGCCCGAAGGTACTGCAGGAACCTGCTCCCCATTTACCAATGACTGTAGCGTCTTCTCGGATGGAGGGATAAAGTTTTGTGGGAGGCAAGTACAGACATCATCATCATCAACAACCTTGGCTGTTGGTAATGTTACTGTTATAGCAACGGAATTAATAAGAAACCCCTAATACTCAATATTTTGGGTTGGCTGTAACTTGGACTTAGTTGGATGGAGCAACCCCTAATAACTCAAGCATCGATTCTTCAGCTGACTCATTAGTGTTGCTGATAATTAAGATATCATCTAAATAAGCAATTACAATGTGATGATGGGCTGAATAGCACCATCACAGGTTTTAACAAATTAATAAATAGCCTGGGTGCTGAACCTAATCCAGGAGTCGATGCTTTGTATTGCCACAGCTGTGCCATCCAATTAAATTTCAAGTACCTGCGATAATGAGCATGAATTGGCAGTGAATAATACACATCTTGCAAACCAATAGTTGTCACATAACAGCCCTGTGATAGCATGTGTTTAGCAGTAACAAATTTAAGTGATTGAGGACGAGAATTACTGTACAACACCCATCTTTTTGAGATCTGGGGAAATATTAGACACAATTGTGGAGGATGATTAATGGCTTTATCAATCACCATTATCTGTTTAGGCTCTTGAGCAGAAAACACCCACATTTTATTAGGCTTGTGCTGTTGAGGTGGATCTATCCCTGAGTTAAACTCAATGGGAGACATGAGACAGTATTTAGTATAAACATATCATATATTACACAGCACCATTCATTAGAAAACAGTTGTAATCAACCTCCAATAGGAGATTGGCCACCAGAACTTTATCGTTAAGAAAATTTCCTGTACCTCTACAGTTGACCTGTAAAGCTGTTGTCTGCTCATATTGGGATTGTAGCCGGTCTGTCTTGGTGGGTACCCTCATTGCCCCACTGGCCTGCCTCTGCAGAGCCCAGCACCTGGATCTGACCTTCAGTATTAACCCAGGGTTGCGAATAGGTGGCCTCGAAATGCTTGACTACATTAAGCCAATTGCTTTGGCCTCATCATGAATTTCACGAATTTTCATGACAAGGTCCATTCCAAACAATATTTCAGGCATTTGCACATTAATCGCCCTACATAGAGCAGCAAATTTTTGGTTTAGTGTTGGCCTGATGGCGATATTCCCTGATGCAATTTCATGAAAAATGCATTGCATAAAATACCCAACATATCTGTTGTGAGTTTGAGGAATGATTGTCCCTTGGACCATAGTGCCAAATGCAGTAATTGCTGCAGCCACCAGTTGGAGGACGTGTTAACACCGAACATCCAGTCCCGTCAAAGAAGGACGCATGGGTGCCCAGAACCTGGGTCACCATAGGCACTTTCAGTAATGCACATTAAACAGGTGTCTCATATTTGTTTGCAGTCACTTGCATCATATCTTGCTGGAGCTGGTGAGGTACTACATAATTGATACCGCTGGCAAGGGATTGTTCCATTGACTCACCAGTCCCTCCGGAATAGCAACTCAGTGCCATTTCCGAGACACCCGGAGCGTGGCTCTTATGCGTGCTAGTGTTTGCACATAAGCAGGGACACCAGCATCAGGGTCAGCTGCAATCTGCCCGCTTCTCCCAAATCATATAGTAGGGAAGCATCCTCCAGTCCTAAACAAGGCGCTGGAAGGAACCCCAATATATGGACCCTCCATATGTTGGTCTTGGTATGGCCCTCTTGGACATTACTGGCCCTTAGACCCTTATGTAATGAAGGTTGGAGCATCAGCTGCATGTTCCCAACCCCCTCCACAGTCTTGTATGATCAGGGGAAGAGTCACCATTGTTGTCAGAAAACCCAGGTCTGTGACTTTATATTGGCCTTTTCATGGCTAGGAGCAGCCTCAGTCTATTAGCACCCTTGGAAATAAACAGATGTACCAGGCTCATTCTGAAGCAAATTCCAGTTGGCCTGCCTTTTGTCAATGGAGCTAGAAGGGAAAATTAGCGTGCTATTTTAACTGCTGCCAGCATCGGAACCGGCATTGCCACGCTTATCTCCTGACCCGATCAAATTGGTGAATCCCTGGACCCACGCTAAGACGGATCTTCGGAAGTGACAGCTCCAACTCCCCACTCCTACTGACTGCTCGAGCCAGCTTTACGGAGTGGAAATATTTCTAAGTAAAGTTTTTAAAACACTTACCTTAGAAGTTCCTACTTACCCGCTGGTGGAGCTGTGCCCTCCAGCCCGTTCAGTGCAACATGCGCGGACGCAATGACGCGCATGCGCCTGGAGGGGCTTCCTCATTTTGTCACTCACGTGACTCCGAAGTAAAATAGAGCAGTCTTGCCTCACGTATGCCAAACTGTGAAAGCTAACCCCATTGATCAGATCAAAACAAATTGGCGCTCAGTAAACAATGCATTCAATGTATAAAAGGATGAGTTTTAATATTTAGGGAATTGTAGTCATCTTTACATTGGCATATTCTTCTGATGCTCAATCCCATGAGAGTTATATTTCACAATGCAAACTGAGCAGAGGGTGAATATCTTATAAAGCTGTGATTTCTTGTGGGCTTTGAAATGGGCTGTATGAATGAATATTGGTATTTGGAACAATGGATATTTTGCATTTTATTTTATTGATTTATAATGTTTAAAGCAAATTACTGTGGAAGCCAGAGGCATGAAGAACTGCAGACACTGAGATTTTGAGCAAAACACAAAGTTTTGGAGTAACTCAGTGGTTCAGGCAACACTTCAATAGTTTATACGTTTCCGAGTCCAGAATCAACGGTTGTCAGGTCTTTTCAATATCTGACGAATTAAGAGAGTCAAGGGTCAAGAATGTTTAATTTTCATATGAACTGACAACAGAACAATTAAATTCTTAATTCTTAATTAATTCTAAACCAAGATTTTTAAATGTATTCACCTTGATCATGTGACATGTTATGTTCTACATTCCCACATATGCACTAACTTCAATTTAAATAGCAATCACATTCCAATCCTTCACTTGATTGAGCTGCCATTCAGATTGTCCACCTGCAGACAGTTACAGAGAATAACAACTTTACAGATGATCTATGTAAACTCGGAATGTTAGGCCCTTACATTTAATCGCATAGTCTCACTGATGAGCAGGATGTAAAACAATATTTGTTTTCCTTATTGCCATCTTCAAGCCATACTCAGAACAAGGAGGCATATTGTTATGCACAATAGCATAACACTACACTATGACTGTATTCCAAATGTGTATGTGACCCAGCAAACTGATCCAAGGAGGCATTAATCTTGGAGCAACTTCTATAAGATATCTCAGATATGTATACATAAACACACAGAATTAAGATTTCATTTTATGTTTTATTTTTCCATATGTTTTCCATAAGTTTTTCTGAAACTAATAACTTATCATTTCATTTCATGCTTTAAGATTTAATGGGTCATGTAACAATTTGGCTTTACTGTTGTTTGGCTTTTGTTGTGTTGTAGGATGTGTTCTTCAAGCCTGTTGACATCTTTTCATCACCACACTGAAGACCGTTTTGCATTACAAACTACTACTAAAGAGCAGAACAACACTTAATGTTTTTTTAGAAAATATATAATTGCTGGGGGTTCCAAGTAACAACTACCAGGCTGTTACTGAATCACTTCAGATAACATATGCGAACAGTGAACCATAAAGATCAGATCCCTTTCTTGACAGTTTGTAGAGAGATCTGGGTTTGATTGTTCAGATCTTTATTCAGTGAAAATAGGATAATTGCATTTGTTTTTCTCTTGCATCCATCGCTCAAATAAATCTGATATATCAAAGCTTTGACTCTGCACAATGAAGAGAAACATCCTGAAATGTCATCTATCCATTACCTCCACAGATTATGCTTGACCCTCCAGTTACATCAGCATTTGTTTTTTACTTAATTAAAGCATTGTTTCCTTGATGGTTTCCTTAAGGCAACCTTTTGACAGCATTAACTGAACTTCCTCTTTGGTAGCTTTCAATTACCACTGCACAATAATCTTCACTTAACTGGCAAAGGTCAGCAATAATAAAATATACTGTATATTAATTTGTGCCTTCCAATTGGGCACTTAATGTACATCCATTCTTTGATGGAAAAATTGGCTTTTCTGTATTTGTGTTTTCGATATTTATGTGTGGAACATGATGCCAAATTGGAGTAATCTCATGTGTCTGTTGGATTGCACCACAAATTGGTTTGGGAGCAGCTCTACTCAAGACCACGTGAAAATGCAGGGAGTTGTGGATGTAACCCAGTTCATCATGCGGACCAGACTCCCCATTCGTGACTCCATCCACACCACAGCCTCAGAGAAGAAGCCAACTAAATCAAAGCCTTTTCCCTTTCCGGTCATTCCTTTTTCTCCCCACTTCTATCATGTAAAAGAAACAGGTTGAAAGTGTGCATCACCAGGCTGAGGAATAGCTTCCTCTCCTCTGTTACTAGGCTTCTAAATGATCCTTTATATAGTCCAATTCGCGTTTACCCTCTTGCAAACATTGGACTTTTCTCTGGAACTGATGCTAAGAACTATATTTTACTTCGGAGTCACGTGAGTGATTCCATGAAGACACGGCTAGTCTGCATGCGCATCATTATGTCTGACGCATGGCACAGCGACCAGCTGGGAGGAGCAGCGCTTCTCCAGCGTTAAGTTTTAAAAAGCCTCAGGTAAGTGTCAAACTTGATGGAGGTCATTTCTGCGCTTGTTAAATATTGTTACAGGAGGACAAGTCCAAGCATGGAGAAATCGTTGAGAGCAAGGCGAGCCATTGCGAAAGTAACTAAAGACCGCGGGAGTGTGGGTAGCGGGCGGCCGCCTAGTTCATATACCGAGTTGCTAATAGCAAGACCAGAAACTACAGACTTGGTGTCTGAGGGCATCGTGGCTGTGCTGGAGGGGCGTAAGGCCACCAGAAAGTCTGCACGGCCGATAGACTCGGATGAGTCTGGTCAGGAGGGTTCCCCCTCGAGAATGGATACCATGTCACGGATATCCAGGATGGAGCTCCTAATGGAGAGGATGCTCCATCAAGAGCACCGGCCTCTCCAAGAGCCCGCGATAGCGGTGCCTACAGGGCTGCCTAGTGTCTCTCTCTTGGAGGAGGAGAGCATAACGGGTCAGTGTGATTCTGATGCCGAATCTGTGGGCTTAGCAGTGGAGGCTGCCCCAAGGGATGAAGGGCATGATCCAGAGATCCCATTCCTGGTGGCAAGGTTTGCCATCCCAACAGACTCCGGAGAGCCGCTGGGTGAAGAGCTGGCTGCGAGTATTAATTATTTGACCAGCTTCATGAGCTGACCATGGATGCAACGGCCAAGAAGTACAAAACCCTGGCTAATTGTATCTTGCTTAAAGTGCCGGCTGTAAGCCATGCCATCTGGGGCCATATGGGCATAGGCATCAGGGCGCAGGAGATAAAGCTGCAAAGGGTGCTGAAGGTGCTCGCATCGGGCATTACGGCTTTCGGTAGGTTGGTGACTGGTGGGCACCTGACTGGGGTTCAGCAGGGTGCCCTGGCTCTCATGTGCAATGTAAACTTTGAGATAAACTGCCTTAGGAAGAGCGCCATCCGGCCTATCATTAACCCGAAGTTCGCTGCCCTGTGTAAGTCTAGTAACATCTAGTCATCGAATCTGCTGTTCAGGGAAGACCTCGCAAAGCAGATGAAGGAGCTGGATGATGAGGCAAAAACCGTCGGGCTCATCAAGGTGCCAGTGACCAGCAGAACCCTTCGGAGGCAGTACCCCTACAAGAGGTTTGCTGAAACCAGGTCCGGTCAAGGACCAAGCCGGCCATTCAATGTGCACAGCTGGTGCACTCCAGCAGGAGTACGGGCAAACATGCCTTTTCCCACCAGAACCAGGGGACAAAGAACTCTACCAGTAACCATGGTTCTTTTCGAAACATATTGAGTGAGAATTACCTACCAGTTGGGGTGAGGTTACACTGGTTTCTGAAAGAATGGTATGGAATAACATCAAACTTGTTTATACTGCAAAGTATACTAGGATTTCAAATTTAATTTATTCCCAATTTGTGTCCAACCACACAGTATATACCAGAGCAGGCACTCATTTTCTCACAAAAGGAGAATTTGGATGTTCCAGCTGAAATTGGAAAATTATATTTAAAAGGTGTAACTGAGAAGACAGTTTATCAAAATCACCAATTTGTATCTAATATTTTTCCTAGACCAAAGACATATGGTGGGAGTCGGATTATTTTGGACCTGACAGGACTTAATCCATTTGTGCAGTATAAACATTTTAAAATGGAAACATTTGTTACTGCCAAGCAATTGGTTTCCAGAGGGTGTTATATGGCATGTATAGATCTTAAGGATGCATATTACTCAGTGCCTGTTCATAAAGAGTATCGGATATATTTGAAATTTAGCTGGATGGGGCAATTATGGCAATTTAAAGCACTGCCTAATGGGTTAACCTCAGCCCCTAGTTTATTTACAAAGCTGCTAAAACTAATACTGGGGTTACTCCGGGCTCAGGTTCATATTGTAATGGCTTATTTGAATGACATCTTAATAATTGGAAAAACCCGGGAGGCAGCTGAGTTATCGGTTTCAGCTGTTAAACTCATGGTTGAGAGATTGGGATTTCTCATCCATCCAGCTAAATCAAAATTGGTACCGGTGAAAGTAATTGACTATTTGGAATTCACAGTTAATTCAACTCACATGTCTGTGACTCTGCCCAAGGGTAGGAGATTAGATTTAATTGAAGGCTGTATCAAGCTCTTGGTGGGGCAATCACCTTCAATTAAACATGTGACCAGCTTGATTGGCAAATTGGTAGCTGCCTTTCCAGCTGTGCAGTATGGACCATGTATTACCAAAATTTACAGAGGGCAAAGGTACAGGCACTCAGGATACATGCAGGTCATTTCAACAGGCCCATGCAATTACCATCTGAAGCCATTGCTGAAGTACAGTGGTGGATAAGAAACATTTCAAAATTTTCAAGCAAAATTCCGATGGAAGCACCTTCAGTTATTTTGCAGACTGATGTTAGTGCCCTAGGTTGCGGTGCTACTGATACCATTTCTAGCTGTGGAGGCTGATGGAATATGAATGAGACATTTATTCTCCAATCACATGGAAGTCATTATATAGAGATTTTGGGAGCATTTTACGGGCTCAAGGCTTATTGTATCACCAAGTATCACTTACATGTTCAGCTTCAGATTGACAACACCACGGCAGTGGCGTATGTTAATCACATGGGTGGAATCAAGTCAGAATCTTGTGACAGATTGGCTAACCTTATTTGGCACTGGTGCATTGAAAAGAACATTTGGGTTTCAGCTGTCTACTTGCCAGGCAGTGTACTTGCCAGGCAGATTCAATATGGTGGCAGACACCAGGTCACACAAATTCAATGACAACACAGAATGGATGTTGAAGCATGATGTATTTAATGATATTGTTGTTCGGTATGGGATGCCAGATATCGATTTGCTTGCATCCAGACTCAATCACCAGGTACCGAAGTATGTTTCATGGAACCAGATCCAGGGGCAGTAGTGTTTTTATATGCATTACCCCCATTCTGTCTCATCAGTCGGTGCTTGACCAAGATCAAGCAGGACTCCGCTTCAGGAGTTTTGGTGGTACCGAACTGGCCTACCCAGCCATGGATCCCTCTCATTTCAGACATTATTACACAGCCTATTATGGTGGTCCCAAAACGTCATGATCTATTGGTGCACCCT
Organism: Okamejei kenojei; assembly: GCA_035221665.1. Lineage (NCBI taxonomy): Eukaryota > Metazoa > Chordata > Chondrichthyes > Rajiformes > Rajidae > Okamejei > Okamejei kenojei. Next base: position 58,815,987 of record CM069133.1, on the reverse strand, counting down.
GTTACTGGAGATCAACACCCGTTGTATGATCGTATTAATCTGTTAATTTGCAGACTCTAAGAAGGCCATACCTGGATCTGGGACTATCCAATCATACCGTGGATGTCATCACATTGTCCTGGAGGGATAGTACAAAAAAAGCAGTGCATCTCTCATGTCAGGAAATGGGAGGAGTTTTGTTTACATGGGACATTACATACCACACAGCTTCCATCCCAGACATGCTCGAATTTCTGTCGAAGTTATATTTTGATGAAGGGTTGAGTTATAGTGCCATCAATAGTGCCAGGAGTGCCCTTCGTCATACCTATTCCTGGGGTCGGAAATTTAGTCTGTAGGATCTCATCCGTTAATATCCCGATTTATGAAGGGTGTTTTTAATTCCAATCCCCCCAGGCCTAGGTACTCTGAAATCTGAGATGTGAGTATGGTACTCATGCTGCTTCGGCAGTGAGGTCCAACCACATCCTTGTCGTTGGCAAAGATTACCCTAAAGCTGGTCATGCTCATGGCGCTGGTGTCAGCGCAAAGGGTTCAGACTTTGCACAAACTGCGTCTGGACAGGATGGTGTCATCAGGGAATGACGTTATGTTTTACATCTATGATCTAATTAAATAAAGCAGAACAGGGATGTCAGGATTCAAGCTTGTACTGTCAGCATATCTCACGGATTTACGGCTGTATGTTGTGGCGCACTTCCGGTGTTATTTTTCGAGGTTACCAACAGCCTCAGAGGCTCCAAAGTAGCATTGTTTATTAGCCACAAAAAGCCACATACGAAAGTGTCGGTTCAGACCATTTCAAGATGGGTGAAACAAGTGCTGGGTTGTGCAGGAATTAACATTGACAATTTTAAATCTCACTCCACCAGGGCGGCATCAACGTCAGCAGCGAGGGCAATGGACGTCCCTCTAGACCATATCCTCATGGCCGCAGGATGGTCAAATGAATTTACTTTTCAGAGGTTTTATAATAAACCACTTATTGAATCCAGGGTGTTCGCCCATTCTGTTTTACGTTCTGTTTCATAGCTTCCCCAGGGAGAGATGAGTCGCTTTGTGTCTTCCTTTGTTTGTTTTTTGTGAATTAAAGAATCAACATGTTAATCTGTACACAAAAAGCTGGAGAAACTCAGCGGGTGCAGCAGCATCTAAGGAGTGAAGGAGATAGGCAACGTTTCGGGCCGAAACCCTTCTCCAGTTAATCTGTACCATGTTTCAATGTATTGCTCATTATTGACTCCTCCTGAGTCAACTGATGCAGTGTGAGATGCCTGGATTCGTATCTACGGAATGAAATCACAGAGCTTTGACATCTTCACGGAATCACTCACGTGACTCCGAAGTAATATAGTAAGATTAAATGAGAACTTACCAGTTTGAAGTTTGATCTTTATTTTAAGAGGAGTTACAATGAGCGATTACGTGCCCACCGCTCCCGGCCCTCAATATCATAAAGGTCAACTGGAAGGTCTGGTTGAAAATCTTACTATGTTACTTCAGTTACTGTTACCTGTGATTTCACACCGCTGCTTTGAAGATTGACACACATGTGGACTGGCGGGGTCTTCACGTATTCGCTCATCGTAACCCCTCATAAAATAAAGATCAAACTTCTAACTGGTAAATTCTCATTTAATCTTACTATTCTGCACTGCACCTTTCCCTTCACTATTATTCTGCACCCTGGTTTTCCCTTCTACCTATTGTACTTGGGTTTGGCTTGATTGTATTTATTAATACTATTATCAGTTTTTGAAAATAGCAGGTGAAACAAATCTTTTCGCTGTTATTCTGTACTTGAGACAATAATACAACTAAATGTAAACCTGCATGTGAACCCATCTAAAAGCCTCTTAAATGCCACTATCATATCTGCCTCCATAATTACCCTTGGATGGATGTTCCAGGCATCCACTATTCTCTGTTTACTAATGTAAGCAACTTGGCGTATCATTTTGTCACAAGGAAGGGAGAATAAGAAGGGCTTGGCAGCCAAATGACAGACAGCAAGTAGCCACAAACAACAATTACAAGTAACCTGCTCTAGTAATACTTGCCGAAGGATAAATATTTCCCCAATATTTGCCATCTGAAACTCTTTTTGAAATGTGTGCCAGTGTCGCTAGACTTTGTTTTAAGAGTAGTGGCTCTGGTAACGTGCAAGAGCCTACATGTATTTCCTCATGATTCTTTCTTGGGATTTGGACCCATACATCTAGATGCAATGGCAATGGTTCCAACTATTGAGCTAAGACAGAGAATTAAGACCAGACCTGATCTCCAGAGGTCTGGCCTGCTTGCCTGCCTATATTCGCTTTAGTCATCACTGGTGGAGCATCTACAGTGGCTTGCAAAAGTATTCATACCCCTTGAACTTTTCCACATTTTGTCACGTTACAACCACAAACGTAAATGTATTTTATTGGGATTTTATGTGATAGACCAACACAAAGTGGCGCATAATTGTGAAGTGGAAGGAAAATGATACATGGTTTTTAAATTTTTTTATAAATAAAAAACTGAAAAGTGCGGCATGCAAAAGTATTCAGCCCCCTTTATTCTGATACCCCTAAATAAAATCCAGTGCAACCAATTGACTTCAGAAGTTACCTAATTAGTAAATAGAATCCACTTATGTGTAATCTAATCTCAGTATAAATACAACTGTTCTGTGACAGTCTTAGAGGTTTGTTAGAGAACATTATTGAACAAACAATGTTCCTTGGGCATCGTGAAGCCCAAGGAACACACCAGATAGGCCAGGGATAAAGTTGTGGAGAAGTTTAAAGCAGGGTTAGGTTATAAAAAAATATCCCAAGCTTTGAACATCTCACGGAGCACTGTTCAATCCATTATCCGAAAATGGAAAGAGTATGGCACAACTGCAAACCTACCAAGACATGGTCGTCCACCTAAACTGACAGGCCGGGCAAGGAGAGCATTGATCAGAGAAGCAGCCAAGAGGCCCATGGTAACTTGGAGGAGCTGCAGAGATCCGCAGCTCAGGTGGGAGAATCTGTCCACAGGACAACTATTAGTCGTACACTCTACAAATCAGGCTTTTATGGAAGAGTGGCAAGAAGAAAGCCATTGTTGAAACAAAGCCATAAGAAGTCCCATTTGCAGTTTGCCACAAGCCATGTGGGGGACACAGCAAACATGTGGAGGAAGGTGCTCTGGTCTGATGAAACCAAAATTGAAGTTTTTGGCCTAAATGCAAAATGCTATGTGTGGCGGAAAACTAACACTTCACATCACCCTGAACACACCATCCCCACTGTGAAACATGGTGGTGGCAGCATCATGCTGTGGGGATGCTTTTCTTCAGCAGGGACAGGGAAGCTGGTCAGAGTTGATGGGAAGATGGATGGAGCCAAATACAGGGCAATCTTGGAAGAAAACCTGTTAGAGTCTGCAAAAAACTTGAGGCTGGGGCAGAGGTTCACCTTCCAGCAGGACAACGACCCTAAACATACAAACAGAGCTACAATGGGATAGTTTAGATCAAAGCATATTCATGTGTTAGAATGGCCCAGTCAAAGTCCAGACCTAAATCCAATTGAGAATCTCTGGCAAGACTTGAAAATTGCTGTTCACAGATGCTCTCCATCCAATCTGACTGAGCTTGAGCTATTTTGCAAAGAAGAATGGGCATAAATTTCAGTCTCTAGATGTGCAAAGCTGGTAGAGACATACCCCAAAAGACTTGCAGCTGTAATTGCAGCGAAAGGTGGTTCTACAAAGTATTGACTCAGGGGGGCTGAATACTTTTGCACACCACACTGTTCAGTTTTTTATTTGTAATAAAATTTGAAAACCATGTATCATTTTCCTTACACTTCACAATTATGCACCATTTTGTGTTGGTCTATCACATAAAATCCCAATAAAATACATTTACGTTTGTGACAAAATGTGGAAAAGTTCAAGGGGTATGAATACTTTTGCAAGCCACTGTATGTGGCATGCTATGGCTCCAAGACCCAACACTGATCACTGCTCTGCTTTTAACTGGATGCCAACATCGCTCTGCCTTGTGCAATTCACCCTGTCACTTTGACAATTATATATTAAAATGTCTGTTAAACTCAGTTATATAAGATTTGGTATAATGAGAAATATTCATTTCCAATCACATTCCACAGTTTTTGGATCATGTATTATTTTCAAAATTGACTTTAAATGAAGAAGATAATCAAACGTTTCTGTCATGTTTGATGATCCATTGTCTACATCCTTGGATACAAAATTAACCACAATTTAACCATTTTCATCACAATGTTCCAAGAAACACTTATATAGTCATAACAGCAGTACCCTCCAGACAGAAAGCATCTGATGCCACATAACTCACTGTCCAATATTCCATATTTTCCTGCACCATGCAAGCAATGAGCTCTGGTACATTATGACCAAAAATATGGGGACAACCTGAGGTAGTAACAGGCTTAGATTTCCTTGTATGTGCAGATGAGTTTTCCTGGGTCTCAAGGAAAGAGAATAAACCTTGCTCATATTTAATGTTTCAATGGTTCAATTGTACTTTATGTCACATGTACCTTGGTACAGTGAAATTCTTTTATTGCATGCAGTTCAGTAGCAATTTTACAGTATATTAGGCACAATTATACTTAAGAACAATAGTAGGCAGAATACAAGAGTCGGTACCACCCTGTACCCTTCAAGTTCAGAGTTGTTATTTTTTTTTCAAACTAATTAGTACTGGAGTTACAACATTAATTTAAAAAAAAAATTATTCGCTGCCTTTTAGCCTCACCAGTTACTTGGCTAGTCCACAGATATAGCCATAACATCTTCCCCAGGTCAGACCTCTGACTGCTCAGCATGCAGATGTCATTAGAACCTTCCTCTATATGTAAAGGTGTCCAGTATACTTTCTAGATGTCCCTTTGGCCTGTTGAAAAAATAATTAAAACTGGAGGACAGCTGGTACATGGCTACATCCGCCATCTTGTCAGTATCCAGGTAGATTAGAATTGGCCTTCATGCGCTCAAAATGGGAAACGATTTGTCCTGTGAGATCTACTCCAACCGGTGAGGTTTGCAGCCTCTAAGCATCTCCTGCAGCCTCAATCTCATGGAGCTGCTGACCCAACCAGTTGACTGGGCCATGGTGCCGCAAAACCGCTGACTTGTTTGGATCACCAGGGCTGACCCGGAGTGAACTTCGACCTGCCAGAGCACTCAACCCCATATCTCGACATCAAGACCCAACCAGGTAAAAGCCCGACCTCCCGTGGCACCCGCCACTGCCACCTGACCACTGGGCTGCACAGAGTGCAACAAACAAACCTCATGGAGACACAAGGAACTGCAGATGCTGGTTTATAAAAAAGGACACTATGAGTATCCAAGAAGGCTCCTGACCCAAAATGTCACCTATCTATGTTCTCCAGAGATGCTGCCTGCGCCTCTGAGATACTCCAGCTCTTTGTGTCCTTTTTCACCTATCTCATTGAGCAGCCAACTCCACATTCCAACTACTGGGCCAGACCATCTTCTTAGCAATCGTGGGTGATGAACTCGACTGCAGGTGAGACTGAAACAATGTGATTTTGTCCTCTTTTCTCCGCATTCTGCTGGCAAATGTCCAACATTGATAACCAGCTGGATGAACTTAAGGCTAGACTCACCTACCTTGGAGAATTGAGGGAATATAATGTGCTCTGTTTTATAGAGACTCATCCTGCCTCATCTGACTGCCCCCAAACAAATTGAGGGCTTCTCAACACATTGTATATACCACACAGCGTTCTCAAGTGGAGGGATATACATCCTAATAACTCCACATTGTGCTCAGACATGGTTGTCCTGGAGAGAATAAAGATGGAGGACATGCCCGGGATGCTTGGCCTGCCCACCGTGGACTGGGGGCTCGGTGCTGTGCATTGGGAACCTGCCCACTTTTGCTATCCTGACAGCTGTCGACATCCCACCTCAGGCTGATGCTAAGTTTCTACTTGAGGCACTACATACAGTCACTAATAGCCTTGAAACAGATTATCCCGAGGCCTTATTCATAATTGCCAGACCTCAATCAGGCCAACCTTAAGCAGACGGCTGCAAGAGGGAATGCACGGCATTGATGGTGGAGGTGGCTGCTAGAGGCCCAGCAAGAGCCTGGTGATCAGCTGGATCAGGCGCCGCTCACAGAAGCCGAGCACATGGACCAGACATGGCATTGTGCGATGGAGCTGCAGCAGAGAAGCGGTGGAGGATACCAACAGTCACACTTGACCAGGCCGACTGTGCAATGCTGCCAGTACAACGGCTCTTCATGGTCAGGTCAAAATCCCATAATTACAACTGGGACATGAAAATTGTGCCACACTGCCGACTCTGTATGTGCAGTGCTGTGTCCAACTGCCTCAGTATACTATAGTTATACACTTGTACTGTATATGAGATGCTTATCTAAGAAGTGCTTATTTATAGGAATAGACACAAAATGCTGGAGTAAATCGGCGGAACAGGCAGTGTAAATTGGCTATTGCATGTTAGCCAATCAGAATGTTTACTAATAATAACCCCGCCTAGTGCATGCTTTATAGTGTTAAGAACTTGTTTATTACATTTAGTAGATGCAGCAGACTGAACGTATAATGTACTGCATATCTGATACTGAGAAGTCTCGTAAAGATGTTTATATCTTCACCTGTGTACGTCAGGTAATTACATGGTGTCAGAAAAGTGGTTCTAACCCTCTCCATTTGTTTACCACGATTTATTTACTTTATCAGTTTTCCTTTGTAATTTTTCACTGTTATGGTCAACTCCTGTCGCAAGCCAAGTCCCCTTGTTTTTGACTCCGACATAGCCGAGCGATGGCGCATGTTTGAACATGACTATGCACACTATATTTGCATCGTTCACCAAAATTAACCCAATGATCAGAAGGCATAGCTACTGCTCAATCTTGCGGGTCCAGAGGCAATGATTCATGCAGACAACTTTGAGTTTGCCCCAGCTATCAACAACGCTAATGGTCAGGTCCTAGTGCCTGCAGAGACTATCGACAATCCAATCATTCTACTCAGAAAATTTGCAGAGTTATGTGACCTGCCCTTGAATCGCATCCTTGAAAGAACAAAGTTTTCCGCACGTCACCAGCAGATGAATGAACCTGTCGAACGCTTCATCAGTGACTTACGACATATGGCTACACGATGCGTGAGTTAACTTTGGTGAGTTAACTAATGAACTGGCACGCAATAAGATTGTGGGGGGAATGAGCAATCACAAGCTAAGGACTGAGCTGCTTTGAAATGCGGAACTGACTTGAGATCAAGCTATTCATTCATGTCGCATGGGCAGAGGTCATTGCCCCGCTTGCAGACTCTGCTCCCCCCAGCCCACATCAGCAACACAACGTTAATCTTTCTAACTACTCTCCCTGCAATGTTTCAAATGTTCCTCTGAAAGGTTCTAATGTGCCTGCCACGCGATGCCCCAACTGCAACTATTTCCACTCTAGAGGGCGCCAGTTCTGCATAGCCCATGGAAAAACTTGTCACCACTGCAAGAAGCTTAATCACCTTGCGACGTGTTGTCAGTCTCGTGGGAATGCTACCTCATGGACAAATCTGCACCTGTTACAACAAGAACTGTCTGACTGATTCCCAAGAACACTCATGCTTCCCATGAGTATGATTCCGATATCACCGACAACAATTCAGCAGTGCTTTTACTCCTAAGCTCCTCCGACAAACTGCTTGACCCAGCAGTGACTATGGGGATAGACAACAGGACCCTGACCGTTAAAGTCTACAAGAGTGCAAAGGTCAACTTCATGTCGTTAAGGGAGTTCAACAAGATCAGGAGCACAGAGCGAATGTAAAAGGACTCCTCCACACTACATGCTTACGGAGGTGAAGTCCTGCACCCTCTTGGGAAAGCTGATTTATAGTGCACTGTTGATGACGAAACAAGAAACGAGATGTTTTATATCGTTCAACCCAACTCTGAAACCCTGCTTGGCATCAGTGCATGCCATGACCTGGGGTTGGTATATTTTGGACGTGCTGTCCACAAACTCTGTTTAACAGAAGAGCCAACACAGCAGCTGTTGTCCCAGTACAAAGACCTGTTCAATGACAAACTTGCTGAGCTGCCCATGACGTACAGGATCCTACAGTTACACCAGTGATCCGCGCACCACACCGAGTTCCCCATGCCATGCGGGAAAGCATACACACTAAACTCAAATGCATGGTCCCCATCGGAGTTATTGCCGAGGTCAGCAACCCATCTGATTGGGTTTCCACTATGGTCGTAGCCACCAAAGATGTAATACGGGTCTGTATCAACCCCAGAGACCTAAATACTGTAATCAAATGCCCGCACTACCCAATGAGAACCACAGAGGACGTGGCTGCACAGATTGGAAACGCACCTGTATTCTCGATTCTAATTGCAAAAAGCTCTTTCTGGCAAATACCACTGGCCACGCATCTTCTCCTCTGATAACTTTTGCAACACCATTTGGCCATTCCAAATTTTTAAGAATGCCATTGGGCATCAATTCAGCCAGTGATGTTTTCCAACGCGCGGTGGAACAATTGTTTGCAGAATATCCATGTGCCATCATTTTTGATGATATCCTCGTCTACGGCCTCGACTTAGCCGAGCATGACGCCAACTTAAAGAAATTACTAAACCGAGCCAGAGACATTAACCTCAAACTCAACCCACTCAAGTGCAGATTCCGGGTTCCGGAGGTCACCTATGTCAACCATGTATTCACTAGTAATGGTTTGAAACCTGATCCACACACGACTGCAGCCATCAGCGAACTGCTAGTTCCCACCGACATCACCAGCTTGCAAGGATTCCTCCTACAGCGATCTGTCTGCCCCCCGCGACAACTAACTCACAAAGATACAGCATGGTCCTGGTACCCGCAGCACCAACGGCTCTTCGACACACTTCAGCTCCAGCTACCCAGCGCACCAACACTGCCGTAAATTAACCTCAAGCTGCCGATCACCATCACCTCCAATGCATCCCAGTACGGGCTAGGCGCAGCGTGCCTATAGACAACCACCAACGGCAATGTGATTCCTGTCTCCTATGCATCACGAATCGTAACTGACGCTGAACAACGCTATGCACAAAATGAAAAGGAGCTGCTTGCCATAGTTTTTGCCTGTTCAAAACATAAGGTCTTCATTTTAAGCAAAACTATCACTGTTGAGACTGACCATCAGCCACTGGTCATGATTCTGAATAAGCCCATCCAAGCTGCCCCGACTCGTCTGCAACGCATGATGATGCAGCTGCAGTGTTTCGACTTCTGCATCGCATACAAGAAAGGTAAAGACATGCACATAGCAGACATGCCTTTCGGAGCCCCACGCACTACCAATGAACGCCACCCAATCGAACAAGACGAATTCTCAGTCCTGAAGGTCTCGTTCGTGCCCACTGATCGTTTACATCACCTTGCTGAACACACAGCTGCGGGCAAGACTACACAATTGCTAACTACTGTCATAAGTAACGGATGGCCCCACAAACAATAAAACACCCCACTCGAAATATGACCCTACTTCCTGGTTCATGATGAACTAGTGGTGCAGGACGGGATAATCGTCAAAGGCCACAAGGCAGTTATCCCTCCCACTCTACGGGGTGACTACTTCTACGACATTCACAGAGGCCACCCCGGCATGGAGGCCACTCTAAAGCGGGCACAAAACATGTTCTACTGGCCCGGGATGACAAGGTTCATACGTGAAAAGATTAAATCAGGCCCTATCTGCAATAGCCTAACACCACACCAGCAGAAGCAGCCTCTCCTGCCTCATCCAGCTCCCTCCCTTCTGTGGTCTTCACTGGCCACCGACATCTTTGATTGGCATGGGAAACACTACCTTGTCTTGGTGGACTCCTACTCGGGCTGGTTCGAAATAGACCTGCTTCCAACGATCTCCTCCGAGACAGTGATTCAGAAAGTACAAATCCACCTGTCCGTACATGGGTCACCTGTCCATACATGGGTCACCTGTCCTCCTTCACCAGTCAGGCAATTAAAAAATTTGCCAAACAGTGGAACTTTCAACATGTCACCAGCGGCCCAGAATACCCGCAGTCCAACGGACTTGCCGAGCGTTTGGAGCACTAACAACTCACGGAGCACTCCTACCTAGCAAAATCCGACATCAACCTGGACATACTCAACCTACTGAACATTTCAAGGGACAGCGTTCTCGGCTCTCCCGCGCAGCGGCCAATGTCTCGCCAGACGCGTCCACCACTGCCTGTCTCCCAGCAACAGCTGCATTTGTACGTCCGCTCTCCCACTGCGATACAAAAGTGAATCCAATTTAAACGCAACACGTAAAAGTTCCCTATCATATCTCTGTCTGCACTGCGGCCTAACATTGTGGAGTTGCGCGGCCTTTCCTGGAGGCCGACCCGGCGCTTCAACTGCGGGTGCGCCGCGGACTTACCATCGTGGAGCTTGTGGTCCCTTTGTCGGGGATCGATTGTGCAGAGCTCCAACCATGGGCCTGTGGACTTTAACACCATGGAGACTGCATATCCTAGTTAGAGACCGATTCGGGAGCTCCAAGCCGCAGAGTTTCAACCACCCCGACAAGAGAGTTTCGATCACCCCAATGCGTGGGCTTTGGGTCGCCGACTGCGGGAGCTTTGATGGCCCCGACTGTGGATGGTTTGACAGCCCAACCACAGGAGAATAGAGGGAGAAGATAGAACTTTATTACCTTCCATCATAGTGAGGGATGTGGGGGGCAGCTGTGGTGGATGTTTATGTAAACTTTTCTTTTATGCAGCTATGTGTCTTGTTGCTTTTCACTTAGTATGGCTGTATGGTAACTCAAATTTCCCTGTACCTTAATTGGTACATGTGACAATAAACTGACCTTGAAACCTTGAATGTCATGGTTCTATCCAATTTACAATATGCAAATCCTGGTACCCACCTCTGCCACTGGATCATCAACTTTCTGACTCACACAATAAGGATAGGTCTCAACACCAGTGTCCCATCGGATGCATTCTCTATTCCCTACTATACTCCCTATGCATTCACGGCTGTGTGGCCAAATTCAGCTCTAACCCCATCTACAGGTTTGAAGATGACACAACTATGATGGACTAGATCATGAATGATGGCAAGATGGACTACAGGAAGGTGACAAAGAACTTAGTAACATGGCGTCAGGACAATAACCTCTCTAGCAATGTCAGCATGATGAAAGAGCTAGTTATCAACTTCAGGAAGCGTGGTGGAGTACATGCCCCAATCAACATCAATAGTGTCAAAATATAAATATATGAGACTTTCGATTAGGGTCCAAATCAAGCATTTTAAATTTAGTTCAACTCTGCAACATGTTTCTTCCAATTGGATTAATGCTCGTTCATTAAATTAGCCTAGCAATTTAAACACATTGACAGGAACAAAGGAAAGTGTATCAATTGTGCAAAATCGAATGTGAAACTACCCAATCATACCTTTCAAGCTGGACTTACATCTTATCATCTCACCATCTTCACGAGCTTTGTACACCCACACTGGAATGAAGTTTAAGCATTTCCTTCATTTGAATTTTATTATAATGTTCACATGCCTCATCCGATAACCACTGACTGTGAACAAGGGACTTCAACTCTATCATTTTTAATTATTTTCCGCTTCTGTTGATAGAGCAAGGTGATTTGCATGCACAGACTGAGCACTATGATTAATTGAAGTATATGATTTATCTTCCATGTGCATGCATGTGTGTGTGAGTGTATGTGAGTGTATGTCTAGGTGTGTGTGTCTGTGCTTTTGTGTGTACGTGTGTGCACGCATGCAAGCATACATGTACACATTTTATGTGTGCAGATATGTGTGTGTGTATACATGTGTGTGTGTGTTTATCAGCAGCCAGCTAGAGAGAATGCTGGAATTTATTATACAAACCACAATCTGTTCTGATTCCCATCTGAGTCTTCTCCTGAGCTTTGGCTTTCATAATACACAAAATGTATTTGAATCTGACAGGATGACTTATCAACTAATCCCCTGTATCTAGCCCTTCTGTGATCTTTAACCTTAGTAGTGGAATCCTGCATCACAGGGATTCCAGTTATTAAATTGCCAAATTTAGAAACAGCTACCAGGCATGCACGCTGTCTATGAGCATAAAGAAAGCTCAAATATCTTCAGAGACTTAAGGGCCTGTCCTACCAGCATCCGACTCCATGCGGTGAGCACGATCAAACTAGAAGCGGGGGCCGCGCGGAGGTCGGGTGATCCCTGTACAGAGCCATTCCCAACAGCATGCGCCTGCATGCAAAGAGCGCGACCAAACCGGCAGCGGGGGCCGCGCGGAGGTGGGGTGAGTGGCGCAACACGGCGCAAAGTGAGGCGAACTTGGAGCAAAGTCTTAAAGGTTAGTTCGCCAGGACAGAGAGGGGCACACAGAAAGGGGCACAGAGGCACACACAGAGAGGGGCACAGAGGCACACACAGAGAGGGCCACGGAGGCACCTACAGAGAGGGTCACGGAGGCACGACGTCAAGGTGGTGTGTAATGTGTCGAGGCGACTGCGAGCCAACAAGCCGTTGCCGCGCGGAATTTTTGAACATGGTCAGTTTTTCGGAGCCCCGCGCGATGTCGGGACGAACTCCGCACAATTCCGCACGGCTCCGGCGATCGAAGTGGAACCGGCTCCAAGACGCCGGATGGCTCAAGCGACCACGTTAGGTCGCGCTCATCGCATGGAGTTGCATGCTGCTGGGACAGGCCCTTTAGCATTGTCCGTCATTGTAGCTATGGGCTTTAAGTACTGATTACATTTTTAAAAAAAAATTCTAGCACAGTTTTAAGCAATTCCAAGTCTATGCTAATTCTTACAAAATCCACACTCCAACGCTCAAAATTGGCTTCATCTAATTTATTTCATCTTTTTCACATATACATTGGTATGACCACATCCAACAAAAGAGCGTTTAACCATTTTCCCTTGACATTCAATGCTATTACCATCTCCAAATCCCCATGATCAATATCCTGGGCAGCGATGACTTACCAGAAACCCAACAAGGTCAGAAGCTGGTTGAGCCTGGGAAATTATTCACCTCCTTATTTATACCCCAGTGCCTTTCCATCATCTACAAGCACAAATCAGGAGCCTGATGAAATACATTCCTCTTCCCTAGTTCAGTACAATAACAGCATCTGTGAAGAAGCTTCACATGTTCCAGGAACAAGCAACTTTCTAGACCGATGCTCTAACATCACAATAAACATTCATTACATCCACCACTGATGCACAGTGTCTGTATGGGGTGACATCCCACACATACATCACAAAATGCACAGTACTCACCAAGGCTGCTTTGGTAAACTTATGACTTAAACCATCAAATAGGACTAGTATAGTGAATGCATGAGAACCCCACCTGCAGTCTCCCCTCCAAATCTAACAGAATCCTGATTTGGAAATATATTGCCCGTTCTTTGTTTATTACTGGGTTTTATCCTGGAATTCTCTTCCTGACCATGGTGTGAAAAACATCCCTAATACGGGTCTGAAATAGTTCAAGAAGACAGCTCACCGACACCCTCTCAAGGGCAATTAGAGCTGAGCAATAATTGCCAGCCTTTGCCACCAGCACCAGATCTCAAAATTGCATAAAAAAAGACAGGTTTAACATTTTTGGTCAATAGTCTTTAATCATGACTATAAAAAGTACAGATGAAACAAGTTGTAATCTGCAGACAGAATGCAGGGAGAAGCCAAGAGAACAAAACAAGCCAGGAAATATGCGGGAGAACAGGAGAGGTTCAAAAACACAGGTAGTTGTGATACTGGCTGAGGGCGGAAGGAAAAAGTTTGTCTGGAAGAGGTGAAAATGGAATAACATAAATAAAATCTGAAATATCAAAAAAAGATCGAGAAAACAAAAATAATGCTGAAAATGTGTGTTTAATTTGAAATTTGTTTCTATTTTTAGTTTAGTGATACATCGCGGAAACAGGTCCCTTCAGCCCACCGAGTCCGCACGGACCAGCGATTGCCACACATTAACACTTTCCTACACAGCTATACCAAGCCAATTAACCTACATACGTCTTTGGAGCGTGTGAGGAAACCGAATATCTTGGAGAAAACCCACGCGATCACAGGGAGAATGTACAAACTCCGTACAGACAGCACCTGTAGTCAAGATCAAACCCAGGTCTCCCACACTGCAAGCGCTGAGGCAGCAATTCTACTGTTGTGCCACCATGGCCACCCTATGTTTTGGATGGCAGAGATATTTAATATTTTGAAAGCTTTGGTAGCCAATTAAGTGAAGTGTTGTGACTTCCTGCTTGCAAAAAAACAGATTTTCAGTAGTTTTCATATCAGAGCAAACATGCATACACGGCTGAACACAAGGCCATCTGCCTCCAACAAGATCCTGCTGTGAGATATGAGTAAGGCAAAGTCGGCAAATCTAATCTTATTCTGGATATCAATAGCAAGCATTGTAGCTCATTGTAGATCACAAAATCAGGGGAAATAAATGTAACACTTTTTAGAATTCTCCTCCCAAAATAGGACAATCAATCTAAAAAGTCTTATTGCGCAGAATTTAGCAGAAGAAAATATATTTGTTCAAATAAAAACAGAGATAATGGGAGAATTGCCTAAAGGAATTCAGTCAAGGAACTGGATTCCAAGAAAAGTTTGGAAAAAGGAGAAACAGAATGCTTCAGTGTGAGAATTGCATAGACATTGAAGGCAGTGCTGCAAATAGACATTGTGATGGGAAACCATATTAGCAGTATCAAACATCGTGTCACCATTCCACCACATGGAGACCATCAATGGATATTTTTAAGGCAGAGATAGATTCTTGATTAGTACACATGTCAGGGGTTATGGGGAGAAGGCAGGAGAATGGGGTTAGGAGGGAGAGATATATCAGCCATGATTGAATGGCAGAGTAGACTTGATAGGCCGAATGGCATAATTCTGCTCTTATCCCTATGACCTTATGACTTCTGACCATTACAGGTTGAGACAATGGGACAAGGGAGGTGATTAATTGATAGCAATGATGCAGATTTTGTGATGTGGGGATAAAGAGGAAGGTATCACACTTCCTATGGTTTAATAGGAATATAGAGTAATTATTCGACTATTGGCAGACAATATAGCGGGAACAAAAAAGTTTAAAGAGATGGTTTTTAGTCAGAAAGATGTGAGTGCTTTAAGAAAGGCCAGTAATATTATAAGGGATTTAGCAAACACTGCTTTGCAGATGATGAGCGTTTTTTTGTGTAATTATTGGGAAATATAGAAACAAAATCAGAAATACAGAAAACAAATGATCTGTATACAACAACCACCCAAACATTTCCAAATCTGTGGTACTGCCGTACTAGATATCTATAAAAAAGTAAGTGCTCATAATATACAGCAAATTAGTGATGAGGGGAAAAAAGCCTAATGTTTCAGGATGATCACCTATCAATAGAATCTTTTGGAATAATGTAGAATGGGGATAAATATTGTCCAGGATTTGTTTGTTCTTCTTCAAGGTAGTTGTATTTGGATATTTTACATCTTTCCTAGACACCAAATAGAGCTTTCACTTAATGTAAGCCATCTCCTCTGACAATACAGGGCTCAAGCTGTACTGTCCTGGAGCACAATCTAACCCAAGTGCACTTAATCCTCAAAGGTAGAGTTCAAGATAACCTTCTACCTCAAAGTCTTGAGTACTGTCAGTTGACAGTACAATTAAAAGTCAAAAAATGTTCCTGTTTTTTTCTGGCTATTATTGATTAATGGAAGGATGTTTATAATTGTAAAATACAAAACCCAAAAAGAACTATGAAATATCTTGTGAACCTTTTTGCAATATGTTTCCATATGTATTTTAGATGAATATCAAAAAAGTGATCCCTATGAGTCCTTGCAAATTCTATAAACCTTCCCCTGAAACCTTTGCCTCAATTATGACTTGGCTAATTGGATTGTCTTGAAGCATAGAATCACTTGAAAGGACATGCTGTAATTAAATCTGATTTCTATTCTTAATCAGCCAGAAGACAGAAAATTACAATGTTTAATTTAATATACCTGACTGGACTGCTGAGTAACTATAGACGTTTTATATATTATATGTTACCATGATATGATTGTACTGTCTAGTCCACATTCAGGAATCTTTACAGTTGTGTGTAAAGGACATATATTGCAAACTATATTCTAAAATTAGCCTTCAAATTAACATTTTGATACCAACACAGTGGGAGTACCTCTCCAACGTGCAGTAGGCTGATTGAAAAACGATTATCATTGCTTTCACAAGGGTAATGAAGTGTGAGCAATAAGTGCCACTTATGCCAATGGTGACCAAGTATTGCGATCAAATTAAGAACAAATATCAGCTTGCTACATTCAGTTAAATAGGTGCAGAACCATGGCCCAACAAGTAGTCTAGGTGTCTCACAAATCCACTGTCCTGTGTTTGATGCTGACCTCTGGTGCAGTCATTGTAGAATTTGTACCTTCCCTCTGTAACACATGGATTCCTCCAGTGTGCACTAGTTTTCCCCCAACATCCAAAACTATTTGCTTGTAGGTTAATTGCTCGCTTAAATTACCCCTTGAATAGGTGAGTGAGAGGGGAATCAGGTGGAGCTGGTGTTCAGGTGAAAGGGAATGCTTAAAGATAAATGAATGTGGCAATGGAATGACTGAGAATACTCTGAAAGCTGGTATATATTTATCAACTGAATATCCTCCATCAGTGTCATTATGAAATCTGATTGATAAATGTATCAGGTCAAGAACCAACAAGCAAAGGAAGAAGAAATAAACATGACAGCTACTGAACCAGAGACCTAAGAGCTGAAGCATGAGTGTCAATTTAAAACCAAGCATTTCAGGATTATTTTAGCTTCTATCCTAAGCAGATCTGGGATTATAAGTGGCAGTCGAAAGCCATTGGGGAAGGATGAATTAATCGGATCAGTCCCAATGGGAATTGTTCTTCCTGTTGAATGCTTCCCTCTGTTTCAGACATGAAGAGAATCAGCTTGATAAAGGTTGACAGGCCAGGCAACTCTTACATATCCTGATCCAGTCTCCCTATCTTGAGATAGATCACGAGTTTTGATGTATTCTGTAAATGAAGATTAATGACTAACTGATTGAGCAGGAAATACCATAGCCAAGGCCAAAGGCCATTTTCTATTAAAATGTCCTATTATAATTCAGATCATGATTCCATGAGTTTTCAAATACTGCACAGATATGATGAACACCACGTTGTGAATTTTAATATTGACAATGTATAATGTAATGCCTTGGATGATGTGAATAGCCAGGAGCATTTGCTAAAAATATAAGCACATTCCCTACAGTAGTAACCGAGTGACATTCTACAAGTTCATAAGTTCTAGGAGCAGAATTAGGCCATTTGGCCCATCAAGGGTACTCGGCCATTCAATCATGGCTGATCTATCTTTCCCTCTCGACCCCATTCTCCTACCTTCTCCCCATAACCCCTGACACCCTTACCAATCAAGAATTTATAAATCTATGCTCTAAAGTTAAACGTGTAGCCATGGGCCCCAGCTATGCTTGCCTTTTTGTCAGTTATGTCAAACAGTTCTTGCTCCAAATGCACACTGGCACTATCTTCCAACTCTCTCCGCTGCATCGGTGACTGCATCGGGGCTGCCCATTCTTGAACTCTATGTCTCCAATACAGGTTCAGACTATTGACCGATGTCCACTAGAAATTTACCAAATCCCACAGTTATCTAGAATACATTTCCTCCCATGCTACTTCTTGCAAAAACGCTATACCCTACTCTCAATTTTTCCATCACTGCCGCTTCTCCTCCCAAGATGAGGCTTTCCATTCAAGGACATCTGAGATGTCATCATTCTTTTGGAAGAGTTTCTGTGAGAAAATACTTAGGGGTATCCATGAGAAATATTTTCTCCCAGGACCTCTTATTGGGACTACCAAGGGAAAGGCTTGATTCCAGTTAAAATTCTGGCACTTCCCTACATTTCTTGTTCCAACATTCAATTGCAGTTGGAAAAGCCACCGAGATTGCTGGTTCCATGTCAGTGTTTGAATCGACAAATGTGTGGTAGAGATCTATAAAACATATGGGTATTTCACACCTATTTATGAACCAATCTAACCTCAGAAATTATTCAACAATCGGAGGAAAAGAAAACAAGACTTTCAATATTTTTTTTATCAGGAGAGAAATGGGACAATAATGTGGCTGTGGTTTCTGAGCTGATTGATGTCTAATATCTTATTGATTCTTGTGTACACCAAAATTGTGCTAATCAATTCAGACAATTCTATTGAATACTATTGCAGTAGTTATTTTTTTTTTGAGGAGACCTACATTCTCCCCATTTAGTGTATAATTATACATTACACTACATGTTTCACAGACATTTGTCCTAATTACTTTTTCTATTGTTACAATCAAACAATTATTACAAAATATTTGACATCTTCAAATTGAAATTTTGTCCAATGGTTAAGTGATCTGTCTATTAATTACAATGGAGCTTCTGAGGCTTCTGTTTACAATGCTTATCCATGAGGATTCTTGAAAATAAAATCATATTGATCATAGAAAACGTCTCTAAACTAAGAAATTACTGTTTGCACTCTTACTCCATTTAAGCAGTAAGGCTCTATTGGAAGCTCTATTAAAATAATAATGCATGACTGGTCTTTTTTGGGACATGTGCTGACAATCTTTTTCCATGATAGTGGATATAAGTGCGTGTTTCTTCCATAGGAACTTCAAACATTCCTCTACCTCCAACAGGATTCTACCACGAGCCACATTTTCCCATCTTGACTCCTTTCCGCCTTCTGCCGAGACCGTTCACTCCCCAACTCCCAGCTCAACTCCCAGGTGCCAGGATCCTGGATGTCACGGACAGAGTGCATAAAATCCTCAAGGGCGAAGGTAAACAGCCGGAAGTGTTAGTGCATGTCGGCACAAACAATGTTGGAAAGAAGGGGATTAATATTCTGCAGTGTGACTAGAGAGCTTGGAAAAATGCTGAAAAGCAGGAACTCCAGGGTTGTTATCTCCGGTTTGCTTCCAGTTCCTCATGCTGGCGAGAGCAGGAACAGGGAGATACGGGACCTGAATGTGTGGCTGAGAAACTGGTGCAGGGGGCAGGGATTTAGATTCTTAGATCACTGGGATCTGTTTTGAGTAAGGGGAAACTGTACCAAAAGGGACGGATTGCATCTTAACAGGTGGGGGACCGGCATTCTGGCAGGCAGGTTTGCCACTGCTACACGGGTAGTTTTAAACTGAATAAGGGGGGTGGGGTGTCAAATGGGATAGTCGAGGATGGAGTTAAAGGGAAAGAGAGTAAAGGGATGTTTCATGATCCCAGAATTAACGGGAAAGGAAGCGCACAAAGGGATAGGAGAGTATGGCCAAGTGTTATAGGGATCGATGTGAAAGGTGAGATGCGTTATGCCCCTGTCCCACTTAGGAAACCTGAACGGAAACTTCTGGAGACTTTGCGCCCCACCAAGGTTTCCGTGCGGTTCCCGGTGGTTCCAGGAGGTTTTTGTCAGTGTCCCTAATGGTCAAAAGTGGTTTCTGCTTCTTCTATGTTCCAGCGATTATCTCAAAAATTTGTGGTTGCCGGAGGTTGCAGGTAGTGGAAGATAAGTTTTATTCCACCAGGGAGGTCTTATCGATTTTTAAAATGGCAATCTATTTTTAGTCGCGGTCGGTTTTGAATTTTTTTAAATAATCGCCAGAACATAAAAGAAGCGGAAACCACTTTCGACCATTAAGGAGACTGACAAAAACCTCTGGGAACCTTCGGGAACCACACGGAAACCTTGGGTGGGGAGCAAAGTCTCCAGAGGTTTCTGTTCAGATTTCCTAAGTGGGACAGGGGCATAAGGAATGAAAGGTATTGTATATGAATGCACAAAGTATAAAAAGTAAAGTCGATGAGCTTGAGGCTCAGTTAGAGGTTGGTAGATATGACATTGTGGGGATTACTGAGACGTGGCTGCAGCAGGATCAGGCCTGGGAACTTAATATTCAGGGTTATACATCCCATAGAAAGGACAAGCAGGTGGTTAGAGGAGGGGGTTAGCACTGCTGGCGAGGGACGGAATTCAGTCCCTTGCGAGGGAAGACATAGGGTAGGGACTGACTAGGTAGAGTCACTGTGGATTGAATTGGAGAGTTGTAAATACAAGAAGACACGAATTGATGTTATTTACAGACCCCCAAATAGTAGCCCGGATGGAGGGTGTAAGTTGCAGAAGGAGTTAAAACTGCGTGTAAGAAAGGCAATGCCACTGTGGTGATGGGGGATTTCAATATGCAGGTAGACTGGGAAAAATCAGGTTGGTTCAGGACCCCCAAGAAAGAGAATTTGTAGAGTGCCTCCAAGATGGATTCTTAGAGCAGTTTGTAATGGAGCCGACCAGAGGCAATTCTGGATTTAGTGTTGTCCAATGAACCAGATATGCCAAGAGAACTCGAGGTAAAGGAACCGCTTGGAGGTAATGATCATAATAAGATTTGTATTAATCTGCAATTTGAGAAAGTGAATGTTAAATCGGAAGTGGCAGTGATGCAGTTGAACAAAGGGGACTATGAAGGCATGAGAGAGGAGTTGGCCAAAGTAGACTGGAAAGGGATCCTAGCAGGAATAACGGTGGAACAGCAATGGCAGGAATTTCTGGGCGTAATCCGGAAGACACAGGATTATTTAATTCCAAAAAGGACAAAAGATTCTAAGGGGTGTAGGAGGCAACTGTGGCTGACAAGAGAAGTTCGGGATAGAATAAAACTAAAAGCAAAGATGTATAACACAGCAAAGAGTAGCTGGAAGCCAGAGGATTGGGAAACTTTCATAGGACAACAGAAGGAAACAAAACAAGCAATACAGGCTGAAAAGTACGAGGGGAAGCTGGCCAGTAATATAAAGAAGGACAGTAAAAGCTTCTTTAGATATGTTAAGGGAAAAAGAGTAGCAAAGTCAAATGTGGGTCCCTTGAAGGCAGACACGGGTGAAATTATCATGGGCAACAAGGAAATGGCAGAAGAGTTGAATAGGTACTTCGGATCTATCTATACTAAGGAAGACGCAAACAAACTCCCAGATGTACTGGTGGACAGAGGATCTAACGGGGCAGAGGAACTGAAAGACATTTTCATTAGGCGAGAAATAATATTGGGTAGGCTAATGGGGCTGAAGGAAAATAATTTCCATGAGTTTAGAAGGATGAGGATGGATCTCATAGAAACATATAAAATTATAAAAGGACTGGACAGCTAGATGGAAGAAAAATGTTCCCAATGTTGGGCGAGTACAGAACCAGGGTCCACAGTCTTAAAATTAAGGGGAGGTCATATAAAACTGAGGTGAGAAAAAACATTTTCACCCAGAGAGTTGTGAATTTATGGAATTCCCTGCCACAGAGGGCAGTGGAGGCCAAATCACTGGATATATTTAAGAGAGAGTTAGATATAACTCTAGGGGGGTAGTGGAGTCAAGGGATATGGGGAGAAGACAGGCATGGGTTATTGATAGGGGACGATTAGCCATGATTACAATGAATGGCGGTGCTGGCTCGAAGGGCCGAATGGCCTCCTCCTGCACCTATTTTCTATGTTTCTATGTTTCTATGTTAACTCATCCCTTCCCACCCAAACCGCCCCCTCCCCAGGTACCTTCCCATGCAACCGCAGAAGATGCAACACCTGTACCTATACCTCCTCCCTTGACTCTGTCCAGGGACCCCGACAGTCCTTTCCGGTTAGGAAGAGGTTCACTTGCACCTCCTCCAACCTCATCTACTGTTTCCGTTGTTCAAGATGTGGACTCTTATACATCGGAGAGACCAAACGTAGACTGGGCAATCATTTCGTGGAACGCGTTCGCTCAGCCCGCCTGAAACAACCTGATTCCCCGGTCGCCAAACACTTTAATTCTCCTTCCCATTCCTAGACAGACCTTTTTGTCCTTGGTGAGGCTAAATGCAAATTGGAGGAACAATATCTCATATTTTGCGTAGGCAGCTTACAGCCCAGTAGTACGAATATTGATTTATCTCACTCCAGGTAGCCCCGGCGTTCCCTCTCTCTCTCTACCTCTCCCCACCTCGTTTTCACCCTACAAATGGCTAACAATGGCCTGTTTCTTTTATCATCCTGCAACATCTTTTGCAAAGCTTTTATTAATTGTTTTTTATCTCTCCACATCATCGCCTATATCTCTCCTTTCCCTTATCCATGACCAGTCTGAGGAAGGGTCTCGACCCGAAACATCATCCATTCTTCTCTCCAGAGTTGCTGCCTGTCCCGCTAGCTTACTCCAGCTTCTTGTGTATATCTTTATACATTTAAAGCTGGGAGGTAGAGCTGTTTCTGTCTAGGCTGGCGACAACAACTAATAAAAATCTTCCCTGGAGGTTCTTTCTTGAGAGATATTAATAGAGATGCTATCCAGTCATATCAGCATGCTTTTCCCTTCCTCAGAGATTTATTCCAGCATAGTCAATAGAATGGAGTTGGTATAGAATGGGCTGACATGCATCATACAACTTATTGAGCCCTAGTGCCACTCATTGGGTGTATGTCTTAAGGATTTTATTTATGGATAGCACTTGCTGCATGCAAGTCATGGGCTGGTTTGAGTGGTATTGAATGTTGTTCTTTTCTTGCTCCCAATCTATTTGTGTCCCTCCCAGACTATTAGATATAGTGGTGGGGCTGGCTTGGGTGGTGACTGTTAAAGAACAGAGGACTCCTTCATCTTCTTGCTCTCAGTCTTCTGGAATGGGATGGGCTGGATGGACTAAATGGGCATTTTTCTGTGCATTAACATTGCATGCTTGCATTGCCAGAGAAAGGCAATATATAATCCTTTAGATCTAAAGTAATTACTGTGTCAAGCATTCGGATTATAGTGTATTGCTAATAATATTCTAAATGGTTGGAATATTATTAGTTATGCACTTTTATCTAAGGCTTGCGCAGCCCCATGATATCTCCAATTGTGTTGCTATCTCCAGAAGTCCACCTGCTGTGTGTGAGTGGATATTTTTAAGGCAGAGGTATATAGATTCTTGATTAGTTCAGGTGTCAGGGGTTATGGGGAGGGCAGGAGAATGGGGTTAGGGGGAGAGATTGATCAGCCATGATTGAAAGGCTGAGTAGTCTTGCTGGGCCGAATGGCCTAATTCAACCCCTATCCCCAATGATCATGGTCTTATGCTGTTATGGGGGCTTTGATAAAAGAAACCGGTTATCTCTTTCCCCCAACCTTCACCATCAACCTCACACCGTCTCAACATTTTTCACTCCTTCCTTGTTACAGTAGAGCTACACTTTGAATAAAGGTTAAAGATGGAGGTTTGCTGGCATTGCTCTTTTGTATTTGAACAGAGAGAAGCAAAGAGTAGTAGTGCACGGGTCCTTTTCAGAATGGCACGCAGTGGCGAGTGGAGTGTCCCAAGGCTCGGTGTTGTGGCCACAACTGTTTACCATATATATTAATGATTTCGAGGAGGGAATTAGGAGCAAAACTAGCAAGTTTGTGGATGACATAAAGCTGGGTGGCAGTGTGAACTGTGAAGAGGATGTTAGGACGTTCCAGGGTGACCTGAACAGGTTGAGAGAGTGGGCAGATGCACGGCAGATGCAGTATAATATAGATAATATAGATAAATGTGAGATTATCCACTTTGGCAGCAAAAACAAGGGGCAGATTCTTATCTCAATGGGGTTAGATTAGGTAAGGGGGAGGTGCAGCGAGACCTGGGTGTCCTTGTACACCGGTCACTGAAAGTTGGCTTACAGGTACAGCAGGCAGTGAAGAAAGCTCATGGAATGTTGGCCTTCAAAACAAGAGGATTTCACTATAGGAGTAAAGAGGTTCTTCTGCAGTTGTATAGGGCTCTGGTGAGACCACATCTGGAGTGTTGTGTACAATTTTGGTCTCCTAATTTGAGGAAGACATCCTTGTGATTGAGGCAATGCAGCGTAGGTTCACGAGATTGATCCCTGGGATGGCAGGACCATCATATGAGGAAAGATTGAAAAGACTAGGCTTGTATTCACTGGAGTTAAGAAGGATGAGGATGGATCTTATAGAAACATATAAAATTATAAAAGGACTGGACAAACTAGATGCAAGAAAAATGTTCCCAATGTTGGGCGAGTACAGAACCAGGGGCCACAGTCTTAAAATTAAGGGGAGGTCATATAAGACTGAGGTGAGAAAAAACATTTTCACCCAGAGAGTTGCGAATTTATGGAATTCCCTGCCACAGGGGGCAGTGGAGGCCAAATCACTGGATGGATTTAAGAGAGAGTTAGATAGAGCTCTAGGGGCTAGTAGAGTCAAGGGATATTGGGAGAAGGCAGGTTATTGATAGGGGACGATCAGCCATGATCACAATGAATGGTGGTGGTGGCTCAAAGGGCCGAATGGCCTCCTCCTGCACCTATTTTCTATGTTTCTATATTTCTATGTTTCTAATTATATCATAAGTACATTTACAGAAAACAATAGCAAATTCAGAGGATGATCCATGGGTCAGAATGAATGTTTCCCAACCATCTTGTTTCAAGACTTTGTTACAGTTCATATCTCATATGTGACTGCTTATTTGCTTTGAAATATTCTACGATAGCCTGGATCACTGAACAGTAAATTTTTGTGTGAATGTAATTTTACTAATTGCTTCATTAACCAGCTATTTGTGAATAATGGTTTCTTTCAATCAAGAGGTGAATCACATCGTTCCTGAATTAACAGCTTAAAATGTTGGTTGTCATCAGCATGATTGAGATTTTTGAGGTGACTGAGCCAATGGCTGCCACATGCAGCTCAATAGGTATAAATAATCAGTTTGGAAGCAAAATATTGAATTAGGCTTAACGGATAATGTGGAGCAGTTGTGCAATAAAGTTAATAGGTTTCAGTGAATCCATTTATGAAGTCATGATTATAGAGCTTGGATGGCAGAACATAAAGGCCAATGGGTGATTTTAACATTGGGGGAGTATGTAATGTTAAAGAGCGCAGTTGTTCCTACAACAGGCCAGATACCATTTGTAGTGTTTGGTTTGTTTTTGAAGCAATGCCCTTTTCTTAATGTTATTACGTCAAGACATGCGGTGATATTGGATATAAAGCAATTGCCATATGAGGTCAACATAAGAAAACATTTTCATTTGTTTGTTTATAGCCTAGTCAGAATTTATTGGAGGGGGGAGGGGGGGAAGAAGGCATAACAGAACAAAATCAATAACAGAACAAAGTTAGAAAGCCATGTTAATATTGTGCCATGTGATGATAAAGGCCTTAGCAATGGACTCAAGAAATAAATAGATATATTTTTGTGAAAAGAAGGAATTCTCAAATTACAAAGAAAGGTGAGAAGATACT
The DNA here is from genome assembly GCA_035221665.1 of Okamejei kenojei. Lineage (NCBI taxonomy): Eukaryota > Metazoa > Chordata > Chondrichthyes > Rajiformes > Rajidae > Okamejei > Okamejei kenojei. Next base: position 58,790,511 of record CM069133.1, on the reverse strand, counting down.
TAATCTGAGAAGGTTTCTATTCTGAAGTGCTTTAATTGTCATTATATACAAGGTTATTAACCTGAAATATTGATCATAATTTTAGCATGTAAAAATGGCTAGAGTAGGATTGGTCATAAACCCACTTTCATCCTGCCTACTTCCATGGTTAAATCATGAAATTATGAACAATTATTAAAGATAGACACAAAGTGCTGGAGTTACTCAGGGGTAAGGCAGCATCTCAGGGGAAAAAGGATGGGTGACGATTCGAGTCGGAATCCTTCTTCAGGCCAATTATTACAGTATTCGGGGATTCCCGGCCATTATCACTTCATAAACACTTTAGGCCTTCTGCTGTGTACAAGCTCTGTATTAATGGCTGAATGAATTGATCCAATGATCTCAGTGAGCTACTGTTCCATATAAAACATGTTGTCCCATTTGATCTCTTACTTACATCCTAGAGAATCCTTATATTCTACTCACAGATGTATTTGGCAATTTAAATCATCAGGTCACACGGCATGGAAACAAACCCTTTAGCCAAGCAAAATGTCCTAATTAAGCTAGTCCCATTTGCCCACGTTTGGCACATATCCCTCTCAAGCTCTCAACTACCACTGCTGGCAGCACATTTGATATAACCACCACCTTCTGAGTGAAAAAGTTGCCATACTAAACTGTTCATACTAAACGTTACCCCTCTTTGCTTAAACATATGTCCTCATGTTTTTGATTCCCCTGCCCAGGGTCAAAGACTGCATATTCACCGTTTCTATTCCCCTCATGCTTTTATATACCTCTATACCTCCTGCACTCCAATTGGTAAAGTCCTAGCCTACCCAAACTCTCCTACAGCTGAGCTCCTCAAATCCTGGAAACATCCTCATAAATCTTCTCTTTACCCTCTCCTGCTTAATTACATCTCTTACTGTAGCAGGATGATCAAAACATTAACAGAGTACTCCAAGTGTTGCCTCACCAACATCTTGTGCAACTGTAACAAAATTTACCAGATCCTATACTTTATATCCTGAGTGATGAAACCCGAAAGCCACTCTTATCTACCTGTAACAACACTTGTAACAACAGGGAACTATGTCCTTGTCCTTCCATTATTTTAATTACACTCTGACTTTGCTTGATTCAACTTAGACAGCTTTCCCAGATCAAAGGAAACCTCACAGCTGAAGATTGTTGAGGACATCTTTAAAGAAAATGACAGTTGCATTCACAATAGTTCTTGGAGGCCACAAGAGCAACAGTTCTTACCGGATGCCCCCAATCGTGGGCACGTTCTCTTTCATTAGCACATTGCACTTTTTCAAGGAATGCCGATTTGGAGAATCAGGCATTTCCTGGGATTGGAATTTTATCCCTGGATCAAAGCCACTCCATAATCTGGCCACACTTTAGCAGTTTGCCCCTAATCTGAGAGGCTTTTGAAACTAACGTCTACCTATTACGATACAATACAATACGATAAGATACAATAGAACTTTATTTATCCTAGGAGGGAAATTGATCTGCCAACAGTCTTAAAAACATAAAATACACAAAACACAAAATATATGAAACATTAAATTAAAGTCACGAGGGGAAAGGCTTGGGGGATGTGCAAAGATTGGGGAGGGGAAATTATGAGAGATAAATTATGGTCACTGGGAGGTGCACAGGGAAGAGAGGAAGAAAAAAGGGGAGGGGTGGGCAGTTACCTAATATTGAAGAGTTGTTGCCTGACCGCCGAGTTGCTCCAGCACTTTGTGCCTTCCTCTTTTTATGAACCTTTGTTATTTTTGTTCACTATCCGCAGAATATATCTGGTCTGCTGCATGTCTGTGTTTTTGTTCTGATAGAAAATGTTGATATAGTTTAGTTGTTGGGGCCAAGGGGGTGTGTATTGAGAAATGGGTTAGCTATGAGGACAACCTGAACAGCTTTGCAGATTACAAGCATTAAAGAGAAAGGCGCATGAAAATGTATAACAAGTTATTTCCACTTGTCAAATTGTGCTAGAATTAAACATCTCATCTTCCTACTTAACTAACTCAATTAATCTACTGAATCCCTTATGTGCCAAAGCCAAGCCGTTCTTTCAGAACTTTTTGAAACCAGTTTGATCATTTAGTTGCTGAATATAGTTTACTCTCTCGGTTGTGCTTTCCAATATTGATTTTACTTCGGAGTCATGTGAGTGATTCTGTGAAGAACCCAGCCAGTGCTCATGCGCGTCAACATGTCAGCTGCATTGGCGCATGGAGGCTGCGAGGAACAGAGCTCCTCCAGCGGTAAGTTTGAAAAATCCTGCAGGTAAGTTTAAACTTACTCTTCAGGTTGTCCATTGCAGGAATCTCTGTCGCAGGTTCCTGCTGGATATCGAATTGAGCAAAACCCAGTGGACGGTGGGGAAATTGTTGACCGCGGCGATGCCGGCTTCGGACCGCGGGAGTGCGGTAGCAGGCGGCCGGTGGGTTTTGCTGGTGGAGTCGCGAACAGAACAGTCCACGACTCCCGAGGTTTTAATTCGGGCCGCGGGGTTTGTCGACTGCGGGTTACACAAGCGACGTTCACGATAGACTGCTGGTGGATGTTGGGCTTGTTGTTCAAGTCGCTGACAGGGAGGTCAGCGACTCCTGAGATGTGTTTTAACTATCGGCCACAGGGTTCTCTAGACCGCGGGGATACCGGCTACGGTCCACGGTAAAGTGAGGAGCTGGTGGCCATCGGACTTCTTGTTAGAGTCGCTGACAGTAAGGTCATCGACTCCCGAGGGTGTTCAGGGTGCAGACTAAGCGTGGTCGTCAGGATACTACCCGACTCATTGAGGCAAGGACCCCAACTTCGGCAGCCCATATGAGTGAAATCATGTGGATCCTGGCCAGGAGGGTCCCCTCTGTCATATATGTATGTCCTCAGACTTCTATTATCCTGATACGGTGAGCCATATCAGGGCAGAGGGGATTACAGCTGCACCTGGTTTCAGGGCTGCTTACCAATTCCCTCAGTGGAGAGGAATACAAGGGGTCACTGTGTGGCTGACCTCAACCCCAATCCAGGAAGTGAGACTAGTGGTTTATCACCCTTATGTGTCTATGGCAGTAGCATTTTCTGCTAATTCTGTGGAGGTTCAAGGTATAGGTCAAAGCTGGCCTTCAAGGAGAATTTACAATTCAAGCATCCCGGCAGTGCTGCCGTCCAAATTTAGGACAGGAATGCAACCTACTTCAGGGGCCTTTGGGCTTACTTCAAGACCACTGGTAACTATGCAGGTATGTGAGTCTGGGTTCCTGTAACATGGGTTGTGAGGACCAGGTCCAGTGTATTTGTTTTTAGTATGGTCATGCAGTGCTCGCTTCGCAGCATATATACTAAAATTGGAATGATACACAGAAGGCTAGAGTAGCCCTGTGCAAGGATGATACGCAAATTTGGAAGCGTTCAAAAGGGTAGACATTATAGTTGCCACTAGGTCACATTGTGACTATCATACCGAGACAGATGATTATCATTTACTCCAATATTAGGAAATGGGAAGCCTTGTTGAGCTGTATTATCAGTCGCCTGTGGGAGTTATACCAGGTGGCGCCATAGTAATTCTGCTCATTAAAGGGATGGTGCACGTTTCTTCTCCAAGATGCCGGATTATTCATATTAAAAGTAAATAAATCCCAGATTCAACTTGGATGGGCGTCTTCATTCACATAAATGTCTTTGCCTATTATAAATGTCTGTTAAGTTTTGTTCCAGCATTTCCCACTATGTCTGATGTTCCAGCATTTCTCACTATGCCAGAGGCGCTCCAATTCTTCCCTTGGACGGCGTTGGCATTGGGAAAGAGCACGACTTGGAGTCGCTAGCATGTGCAGCCTGTTTGGGGAAGGAGGATACCAGAAGAGCATCGATTTGCACGGCTTGTCCTGGCGGCTGCTGTAGGCAGCGACGTGACAACCCCAACTCAGAGTGAGTGCCAAGCCTGGGGTATCAATGTCAGACTAGATTGCGTCTTGTCGAAATCTAACAACTCGCCATCTTAAGGCATGTCAGGCAGCAACACCAAGTAAAGGGTTGCAAAATTCCTCCCACTCAAGGCTCGGAGTGATCGAGAGAGTGCTACAGCAGGATGCACATGTGCCTGAAGCAACACTTGTTTGCAGGGTTGCCATTCCTCCCACTTGGTGCACCACGGTGGTTGAGACAGTGCTAAAATACATGCACACATGCCGGAGGTGACACCTAGTAAACGGTTTCCAAAATTAAAAAAGGCTAGAGTAAGAAACCGGGGGTTACACAAAATGCTGGAGAAACTCAGCGGGTGCAGCAGCATCTAAGGAGCGAAGGAGATAGGCGACGTTTCGGGTCGAGACCCTTCTTCAGACGTCTCGACCCGAAACGTCGCCTATCTCCTTCGCTCCTTAGATGCTGCTGCACCCGCTGAGTTTCTCCAGCATTTTGTGTAACTCTCGATTCTCCAGCATCTGCAGTTTCTTCGTTAACACTAGAGTAAGAAACCGTTTGCTGTGGTGCCGTTTTCTTTCCTAGTAGCACCATGGACAAAACGGGAAAGGGGAAGAGGCGAGGCGGAGCTGTAAATAGCCGCAAAGGAGTACGGGCTGCCTCATACCCCTGCACAGTCGCCGGCAGAAAGCGGGACGACTGCAGACGTGGTGCTACAAAGCACGGAGCCAGCGCCAGATTGCATGAAGAAGGCCATCAATCGTCATGCGCATCAACCTTCAAAGCAGCGGTGTGGAATCACAGATAAAAGAAGTTGACCTAAAGATCGTAAGATTTGGAGAACTAGAACTACCAGATGAACTGATAATATGAGGGTTGGGAGTGGTGAGCACGTAATCGCTCATCGTAACTCCTCATAATATAAAGATCAAACTTCAAACTGGTAATTTCTCATTTAATCTTACTATGTGGCCCTTGTGGCTAAAGAGATCAGTGGGTATGGAGAGAAGGCAGGTACAGGATACTGAGTTGAAATTATCAGACATGATCATATTTAATGGCGGTGCAGGCTCGAAGGGCTGAATGGCCTATTCCAGCACCTATTTTCTATGTTTCTATGTTTCTATTTTACTTGGGAGTCACGTGAGTAACTACGTGAAGATTTCAAAGCTCTGTGATTTCACGCCGGTTCGATCCAGGTGTCACACACTGAATGGATTGACCATGGATGAGTGAGAAAAAATTGATGCACTCAGACATAACATAGTTAGGTAACAAAACTGATGCTTTAATGTGAAAACAAAATGATAGTGACCCCGCCCAACCTAGGGGAAAACTATAAAACAGAATTTAAAATGGTACGTGCAAACTCCCCCGGTTCGGCAATCGGTTTATTATAAAACCGGTGGAACATCCTTTCATTGGCCCATCCTGCAGCCGCTAGGATGTTGTCGAGGGGCACGTCCATCGCCCTTGCTGCCGATGTTGATGCAGCCCTGGTGGAGTGAGATTTGTAATTGTCAGTATTCACTCCTGCACCCGCCAGTACCTCTTTTACACATCTGCAAATGGTTTGTGCTGATACCCTGTGGTGTGGTTTTTTGTGGTTGATTAGGACAGCTAACTCAGTGCCTCTGAGACTCCTGGTGACTTTTATGTACTGGTGCAAGTGTGCAACTACACATAATCGTGGATCTTCTGGGTATGCCAGGAACTCAAGCTTGGGCCCTGGTATCCCCGGCCTGCTCTGTTTAACTAAGTCATAGATGACAAACGTTATGGTGTTTACAGTGGTGATCATGTTGTCCAGTCGCAGCTTGTGCAGTGTCTGGAATCGTTGTGCCGTTACCAGCACCATCAGCATGACCACCTTGAGGGTGAGCTTGGTTGAGGGTAGTGCGATGTCTGGGGCTCACTGACGAAGTAGTGTTAGCACCACTGACGAAGTAGTGTTAGTGTTAGTCCGTATACTGTGGCCTCGGGGTGTAGTGTTGTATGTTCCCTTCATGAATCTGGTAATGAGAGGATGTGTTCCCACCAGGTGTGCCCCCGCTCCCAGCACTAAATGGGAGGATATTGCACTCCTGGCATTGTTGATGGCACTGTAACCTAATTTATGGTTATGATATAATGTGGACAGAAACTCCAGTATGTCCGTGACGCACACTGTGTCATGTGAGATGTTGGAGGCATGACAATACATCTCCCACTTCTTGATGTGGGAGATGGACTGCCTTTGTGTACTGTCCCTCCAGGCCGCTGTGATGACATCCACTGTTCGGTCAGCCAGTCCGAGTCTCAGGTATGGTCTCCTCAGAATCTGCAAACCAATAAATTGATTCGGTCATGTAGCGGGTGATTGCCCCCCGTTACTGGGTGTACCAGCAGGTTCCTGCTGTTGGGACAGCCATGAAAGGCCGTGTCATAATTCCCAGGACTAGTGGGAACCAAGATTGCGTAGGCCAATCTGGCACTACCAAAATGCCTGTAGCATTGTCTTGCTTAATTTTACCAGGCATCGGCTGATGAGGCAAAATGGAAGGAAAGCATACAAGAACATTCCTCCCCAATGCAGTGTGAATGCATCGACTGCCACTGCCCCCGGGTCTGGTTCCCATGAGACATATTTGGGTAACTGGTGATTCAATCTGGAAGCAAACAAGTCAATATCCGGCATGCCATATCGGGCCACAATGTCAGCAAACACGACATGATTCAACATCCATTCTGTGGTATCATTGAATTTCCGTGATCTAGTATCCACCACCATATTATACCTACCTGGTAGGTAAATGGCCGTGACCCAAATATTCCTTGCAATGCACCAATGCCAAAGGGGGTTTGGCAATCTGTCAAATGATAAAGATTTTATTCCACCCATGTGATTGACATACGCCACCGCCGTGGTGTTGTCAATCTGAAGTTGAACATGCACATGATGCATATTGCTGCAATAAGCCTTTAAACCATAGAGTACCCCCAACAACTCTAACTAGTTAATGCCATATTGCTATAGTATTAAGGACTCCTGCACATTTCATCTGCCCCTACAACTGGAGATGGTATCTGTTGCTCCCCAGCCCAGGCCACTTGCATCGGTTTGTAATATTACCAATGGTGTATCAATTTGAATTTTCTTAGAGCAGTGATGTATATTCGTAGCCCACCAGTGCAATTCTGCCACGATATCTGGTGGTAATTGCATATGTTTCCCAAATTGGCCTGTGTGGGATTTGAGAGCCCGTTCCTTTGCACGTTGTAGATTTTGGTAGTGCAAAGGTCCGAAGCGTACAGCTGGAAAGGCTGCCACAAGCTTGCCAATTACACTTGCTACTTGTCTGATGGTTGGATGCTGGTTTGCAATTAGCTCATTGAAGGTTCCATCAAGTTTGATTGCTTACCACTTGGCAGTGTCACCGACATTTGAATTGAATGAATTGTGAACCCCAGGTAATCAATTACCCTGATTGGAGTCAATTTTAACTGGATGGATTAGGAATCCAAACCTCTCAAACATGAGCTTGGTAACTGAAACAGATAATTCGGCTGATTCCTTGGTGTCCCCAATTATTAGAATGTCATCCAAGTAAGCCATCACCATGTGATTCTGAGCTCAAAGTAGCCCCAGAACAGGTTTTAGTAATTTTGTAAAAAGTCTAGGAGCTGGTCAGCCCATTAGGCAATGCGTTGAATTGCCACAATCATTGAAGCTGCCCCATCCAGTTAAATTTCAAATATCTTCTGTACTCCCAGTGAATGGATACTGAGTAGTATGCATCTTTTAGATCTATGCATGCCATATAACATCCTCTGGAGACCTGCTGGATGGCTGTGCTAGAATTATTCATTTTTAAATGTTTATACTGCACATGGGTATTGAGTTCCGTCACCTCTAGGATGATACGACTTCCTCCATCCCTCTTTCGTTTTGGGAATATGTTGGTTACAAATTGGTGTGATTCCTGGTTCGACCTCTGAATCACCCCTTTTGTATGTAAAGCCTGAATTTCAGCTTGTGCCTCAAATGTTTCCTGTTGTGAGAAAACATATGTGCGGTTTGGTATATTTTGTGTGGGTGGTGATGAAAGAATGTGGGGTGGTGAAGGAACTCAATTTTAAACCCTTGTATACTGTGCAGTATGAACGGGTCTGCTGTGATCCAATTCCATTCATTCAAAAAATGTCACAATCTCCCCACAACTTGTAAGTTAGGGATGTGTAAGTTGTTCCACAAGGAACTAGGTTCTCCTACCTTGAACGCTACTCCCGGTGTGGTCCTGGCTTCCATCCCCGTGCCTTGGGAAGGAGGGCTGATGGCGGATGACCCCCCCCCCCCCCCACATCCGAGCCATGGGCCGGCTGGGGCCTACCCCTAAAAAGACCTCGGTGCTTCCAGCTCGAGTCTTCCTCCTGTCCCAGAGCCCCTAGGCTGGTTCTGCCTGGTGTTGAAGGCAGCATAGGGGTGAGCCCATTGTGATGAGCCCCTGGGTGTAGTTGGGGCTTGGCTCATGAGGAGTATGGTTTTGGCCTCATCATCCAGCCCTCGGACCTGCTTCGGCAGGTCTGTCCCAAATAGATAAATGGCCGGCTGGATGTTGCTGCCCTTGCACAGCACAGCAAACTTTGGATTGAGTGCTGGCCGTATTGCGTTTTTACACAGACAGTTAATTTCAAAGAGGGCATTACAGAGGAGCCCCACAGCATCCTGCTGTGTCTCCGTCAGTGCCCCCCCCCCCCCATCCACGGACCTTGTAAAGGCCGTTACGCCTGAGGACAATAATTTAAAAATGTTTTGGAGTTTTACCTCCTGGGCTCTTACCCAGGAGGTAAATTGGCGTGATTGATGGACGGCACATTGAGGGAGGCACAGTTGGCAGGTGTGTTGTATCTGCCGGCGGTCTCCTCCATGACCAGGTCCTTGAGCTGGTGCGACACCAGGTAATTATTAGTAGTGGCCAGCTCTTCATCTAGGGATGCTCCGGTTGGAGTGGGAATGGCGAATTTGGAAGCCAATAGAGGCATTTCGGCCCCATGCCCCCGATGGTGTTCACCTGATATGCCTCCCTGCTCTGAGTCAGGATAGTACTGACTCTTTGTACTCCCCCTCTCCAGAGCGGGAGACACTTTGCAGCCCTGTGAAAGGTGCTGCTTTCGCGGGCTCCCGTGGAGACCTGGGCTGATACTGCTCCCTCCTCTGGAGCAGATCAGTCTGGAGCTACCTCTCCAATAGGTACTCCTTCTGGGAGAGGCTTCCCAGTGTAGGAGGGGATCCCTCCGGCCCGAACTCATCTGAGTCTACGGGCCTGGCAGACTTGTGGGTGGCCTTGCGCCCCGGCGAGACTGCCATGGTGCTCGCCTCAGGCACCAAGTCTGCTGCCGCTGGTTCCACAGCCAGCGGCCTGGAAGGTGACTCCGACAGTCGCCCGCTACCCGCAGCTCCGTGGTCTTCTGTAGCCGGCTTACCCGCAGACCGTCTCCTCACCTTCGACATGGTAGGTTTGTTCTGGTAGACAAAGCAGAAAACCCGAACCCACCAAACGACCGCAGAGTAGCTTTTAAAACACTTACCTGGGTTTTTTAAAACTTACCGCTGGAAGGACGCAACTCGCCTGCCAGTCAGTCTTTGGCGCATGCTTCAGACGTATTGACGTGCATGATGATTGACGGCCTTCTTCACATAGTCACTCACGTGACTCCAAAGTAAAATGGGAAGTTTTCTGTGTACAAAATAGAAATTAGGTGCAGGAGTAGGCCATTCAGTCCTTCGAGCCTGCACCGCCATTCAATATGATCATGGCTGATCATTCAACTCAGTATCCCGTACCTGCCTTCTCTCCATACCCTCTGATCCCCTTAGCCACAAGGGCCACATCCAACTCACTCTTAAATATAGCCAATGAACTGGCCTAAAATAATATTGACTATTGTACAGCAGGTATTTCACAAGTTCTAGAATTCCTGTCAACACTCTACAATGATGAGGGGCTGAGTTATAGTGCGATCGGAAGTGCTTTGTCTTCATACTTATTGATGGGGTTAGACTAACATCCTATTGGGTCTAATCCTCTCGTTTCTTGATTGATGAAAGGAATTTTTAACTCCAGTTCCCCAAACCCAGATATACAGCAATCTGGGATGTAAGCATGGTCCTCAAGCTACTTTGTCAGTGGACCCCTGTCACATCTCTGCCTTTGGCCAAAATCACCATGAAGGTGGTCATGCTCATGGCTGGTATCAGCCCGATGAGTGTAGACAATGTTACGTTCTACATTTATGACCTCCTCAAACAAAGCAGCCCAGGTGTGACAGGGTTCAAGATTGTGTTTTCAGCATATCCCACGGATCCATCTCTATGTGTAAAGACACATTTGCTGCAATACATTGCAGCTACAAGGGCCTTATGTAGCATGGAGACAGGGTTGTTTATCAGTTACAAGAAGCCACATAAGAGAGTGTCAGTTCAGACTATCTCCAGGTAGTGGAAACAAGTATTGGTTGATGCAGGTATTAACACTGATGTTTTCACATCTCATTCCACTAGAGCAACAGCAACGTTGGTGGCAAGGGCGATGGACGTGCCCATCAACCATATTTTGGCAGCCGCCGGGTGGTCAAATGTGTTGGTTTTTCAACACTTCTACCATCGGCCGATTGCCAATCCGGGGCTGTTTACCAATACTATTTTAAGTTATGTTTAAGTTCCCCCTGTGTTAGAGGAGTACTGTTGTTCTTTTGTTATTCAAATAACTTGTTACTGCATTTAAATGCAACGTCAACATTAATGCATTATTGATTATTTCTCATTCCGAGTCAATTAATGCAGTGAGAAGCCGGGATTTGAATCTGTGGCATGAAATCACAAAGTTTCGAACCCTTCACCAAATCGCTCACGTGACTCCGAAGTAAAATAGTAAGATTAAATGAGAACTTACCAGTTTGAAGTTTGATCTTTATTTTATGAGGAGTTACGTTGGTGATTATGTGCCCTCTTTCACAAAGGTCATCTGGTAGTTCTCAAGTTGCTCATCTTACTATGTTACTTCGATAACTGTTATTTGTGATTTCATACCGCTGCTTTGAAGATTGACGCGCATGCGCACTGGTGGGGTTCTTCACGTAATCACCAACGTAACTCCTCATAAAATAAAGATCAAACTTTATTGGTAAGTTCTCGTTTAATCTTACTATTTCCATTTAATACCCAACTAGCACTCATGTCTTCATTCCCAATGTCCAATACATCCAATATTTTCCCCAACCCCACATCCACCCCCTTTATAACCATGATGCCCCTCCTCTGAGAATACCTGTTAAGTTCCTGAAACGTCACTAACATTTCTCATTAATATAAAATCAAACTGGAATCAAGATAAGACGGTTTAATCTTTACTAACATAAATGAAGCTGTTGAGTTTCTAATGAGCTCACAATGATTCATAGTATCACTTAAAACTTTATGAGGCTCTGTAAATGCCTCCTTTTAAACTGTCTATTGCTTCACATGCATAATGTATAGAATTACTTCTCAGCTTTTCCTACTATTGCACATTTATTTCCTCATGTTCCAGTAACTAATCACACACCAAATGCTGCATATTGCTGGGTTTTTTGGCTCTCTGCTACTGATTATTTATACTCTTCATAGAAATGTAAATTTAGTTGTTTATTCAGAACATAGTTGTTCATCGACATTTTGCATGGTTATCATGCATCACACAATCCTTCACATGTTTCTATCCACCAAATACCTCAGTCAAAAGAAACTATCCACCCTTGTGACAAAGGGAGGAATAACGTGATGGTCACTTTATAGTCACCTCTGTCTTAATCTGAATTAATTTCATCTAGTGAGGCTTTACTATGGGAAATCATATTAAGTCAAGTCAAGTCAAGAGAGTTTATTGTCATGTGTATCCAATAGGACAATGAAATTGTTGCTTGCTGCAGCACAACAGAATATTGTAAGCAAAAATACAGAACAGTTCAGTTCAATATATTGAAAGCAGGAGGCAGCTCAATTGTCAGTGAAGCATCACTCCCTGACGAGCTCAATGTGTTTTACGCACGCTTTGATAGGGAGAACACTGATGTGCCTTCCCAAGCGCCCATTCACCGTGATGGTATTTCAGTCACAGAGACCGACATCAGAAGATCCGAGGTGAACCCTTGGAAAGCGCCTGAACCTGATGGCATGCCCGGTCGTGTTCTAAAACCTGTGTGGACCAACTGGCTGGAGTTTTTACAGACATTTTCAACCTCTCACTTCTGTGGTCTGAGGTTCCCATCTGCTTTAAAAGGGCATCAATAATACCGGTGGCCAAGAAGTGCAAGGTGATGAAGTGCTTTGAGAGGTTGATTATGGCGCATATCAACTTCTACCTCAACAAGAACCTCGACCCACTGCAGTTCACTTACCACCATAACAGATCAACGGTGGATGCAATTTCACTGGCTCTCCAGTCCGCTCTGGACCACTTGGACAAGAAAAACTCATATGTCAGGCTGTTATTCATTGACTACAGCTCGTCATTTAATACAATCATCCCCTCCAAGCTGGTTACCAAGCTCTCAAATGTGCCTTCCGCTACTCTTTTGTCAATTATTCCCTTCCCTCCCGCTCCACCCCTTCCCCGGGCACTTTCCCTTGCAACCGCAAGAGATGCTACACTTGTCCCTTTACCTCCCCCTCCAATCCTTTCAGGGACCCAAGCTGTCCTTCCAGGTCCGATAGAGGTTCACCTGCACCTCCTCCAACATCATCTACTGCATCCGCTGCTCCAGATGCCAGCTGATCTATATCAGTGAAACCAAGCGGAGGCTTGGCGATCGTTTCGCCGAACACCTCCGCTCGGTCCGCAATAACCAAGCCGACCTCCCGGTGGCTCAGCACTTCAACTCCCCCTCCCACTCCGTATCCGACCTCTCTGTTCTGGGCCTTCTCCACGGCCAGAGTGAGCAACATTGCAAGTTGGAGGAACAGCACCTCATATTCCGCTTGGGGAGTCTGCATCCTCTGGGCTTGAACATTGAATTTTCTCAATTCTGTTAACCCTTGCTGTCTCCTCGCCTTCCCACCTTTCCCTCAGCCCTCGGGCTCCTCCTCCTCCTTTTTCCTTTCATCTCCCCTCCCACCTCCCATCAGTCTGAAGAAGGGTTTCGGCCTGAAACGTTGCCTATCTCCTTCACTCCTTAGATGCTGCTGCACCCGCTGAGTTCTTCCAGCCTTTTGTGTACTCTCAAATCATATAATTCAGCGACAGACTCTGAAACAGTGAGCCTTCCTCTGATTGATTTGTCATCCATAAATAAAGCACTGCAGGATACTGCTAATGTCATGCATCAAAGACTTTTAAGAACTGCTACAGTCCTTGTGAATGATAAAAGAAATTCAATGATAGCTTTTATTTGATGGTTCAGATAGCATGGAGAATGTAACTGTGGCAATCTTTTCCATATGCTTTTCTTCCTTCTGAGGAGGCAGTTCTTAGAATATAATTGGTGTGGCCACAATCATTCAGCTATCTCAGCACCTAGCCCGTTCAATGAACAGAATGCTTGCCTTATTATCCTTATGCCCCTGTCCCACTTAAGAAACCTGAACGGAAACATCTGGAGACTTTGCGCCCCACCCAAGGTTTCTGTGAGGTTCCCGGAGGTTCCCGGAGGTTTTTGTCAGTCTCCCTAATGGTCAAAAGTGTTTTCCGCTTCTTCTATGTTGTATGGAAGAAGCGGAAACCACTTTCGACCATTAGGGAGACTGACAAAAATCTCCGGGAACCACACGGAATCCTTGGATGGGATGCAAAGTCTCCAGAGGTTTCTGTTCAGGTTTCTTAAGTGGGACAGGGGCATTACACATCTTAGCAGTGCTAATCAGTACTTGATGAGAGGCAAGAAAAGCAACTACTATTTCCCTCCCTAACTACTAACACTACAATTACGAATTGTATTGAAACAATGCACAGAACCATACAAAAGTAACCGCCAGAGTAGGCATTTAGTCCTTAGTGCCTGTTCCAACAATCATGATAGACATGAAAACCAGGTAACTTGGGGCAGTTAATCGAAAGCTTTGCCTACAGTCCGTATTACGATTAAGGAGATGCTGGATGTCCTAAGGTGTATTAAGGGAGTTATATCTCCTGGGATTATCATTTATACCTGCTGGGACTATGGGAAGTTGGAGAAAAAATTGTTTTTTTTTTAATCCCTTGCTTAGATAAATGGATCATTGTCAAACTCTGTGAAACATAGAAAACATAGAAACATAGAAATTAGGTGCAGGAGTAGGCCATTCAGCCCTTCGAGCCTGCACCGCCATTCAATATGATCATGGCTGATCATCCAACTCAGTATCCCGTACCTGCCTTCTCTCCATACCCTCTGATCCCCTTAGCCACAAGGGCCACATCCAACTCACTCTTAAATATAGCCAATGAACTGGCCTCAACTACCCTCTGTGGCAGAGAGTTCCAGAGACTCACCACTCTCTGTGTGAAAAAAGTCTTTCTCATCACGGTCTTAAAGGATTTCCCCCTTATCCTTAAGCTGTGACCCCTTGTCCTGGACTTCCCCAACATCGGGAACAATCTTCCTGCATCTAGCCTGTCCAACCCCTTAAGAATTTTGTAAGTTTCTATAAGATCCCCTCTCAATCTCCTAAATTCCAGAGAGTATAAACCGAGTCTATCCAGTCTTTCTTCATAAGACAGTCCTGACATCCCAGGAATCAGTCCAGTGAAAGTGCTGGAAGACTGGCGGGTGCGAATGTTGTGCCTCTATTTAAGAAGGCCTGCAAGGAAAAGCATGGGAACTAGAGACTAGTGAGCCTAACAGCTGTGAGCCTAACATAGTGAGCCCCCCATTTTTTGTAATCCGGATTTTAAAACCCGGTGAAATCTCGGCTTTCCGCGCGACAGTGGGGGTGAGACTGCTGATCGAGGGCACCGATTGGCCGAGAGAGACGTCGGTCAGCAGGCAATGGGGGGCGGGACATGATAATTCAGCGCGATGATTGGAGGAGGGCGACATGCAAAACACTCTCGGCAGCCCTGGACACAGACCTGCGCCTCATCCACAGCCAGGATCTATCCCGGCTCTCCAGCGCTGTCCTGTCCTCACCCGAGTGCCCCCCCCCCCACCACACCCGGGGGTGGCCAGAGACGTCGGGAGTCAGACGGAAGCTGTACCCCCACACCCACAGCCAGAGCAGAGAAGCAGCGCTAAACGCAGCTCAACTCTGCCTGTCCTGCCAGGTTAACCTACAGTCCTGCCTGGACTTACGGGAAATATGGCCCAGGCTTACAGCCAGCGTGGAGAAGCTGCGCTGGTGTCCCATCAGTCCAGGCAGGGCTGTAGGTTGACCCGACGAGACAGGCAGAGTTGAGCTACATTTCACGCTGGATTGAGCCTCCGAAGCCTCGCATGTGTGTCTGCGTCTGCCGCCCAGAAATTGTGTCCCCCCTGTCCCCCGTTCCCCTCCATATTTTGATAGTGATTTCCGTGCCTGCTGAAGAGGGCCGGGCATGGAGAGGAACATCAGGTCATGGGAAGAGGTGACGGCTGCAACAGGCTGTTGTGTCCGGCTGAAGCTGGAACTGGAGCTGGAGATGAAGCTGGAGCTGGAGCTAGATGGAGATTGGGGGTTAACTTACAGAGGTGACCATGACGGGTATGGTGTCCCAAGCCTTTAGCCCAGGATGGCCTTGCCAGAAGTCCATGCTTGGCCATATCGGGTGGACAAATGGCACATGGCACGATTTGTTCTTCATGGGAAAACCCTTCGCCAGACGGAATGCAGCTCACCTTCATCACTCTAAGTCAATTAGTTATGGACAATACACACTGGCTTTTCCAAAAATGGCCATATCCTGGTAAAATGAGTGTTTGTTAAAAAATGAATGTGGCCCAGATAGAAGCCAATGGTGTGTGAAAATCCTCAAACCTTTCCAAAAGAAAATGAGGAAGTTAGTGAACTATCATAAAGACAGGATGACAAGCAGCAACCTCCAGGTTACTTGTCAACCAAGCGCAGAATCAAAATGCCTGGAAGATGAAATAGGATTTGCCAAAGGAGTGTGGGTGTAATCAGATCAGTTTTAGGTGCAAGTAAAGTTATTCTGGCATGATGGGCTCATGGGGATCATAAAGTTAGCTTAAAAGATTAATCAGGGAGGAAGAAATGCCATCAGAAGTGTTTGTTATAAATGGATGTTTAGCATTCAAATAAAAAAGGTTTGCTGCAATGAGGAAGGTCTGTAAAAGGAATAAGAGAAATAGGAATCATAATTCATAAGTGGCTAATATTAGGAAGTAAATGGTCAAAATAAAGAGCATATACATTTATGAATTAGGAGTGGGAGTAGGCCACTTGACCTCTCAAACTTGCCCAGCCATGCAATAACATTATGACTAACCTCAACTCTGTATTCCCGTCCACTTGTTATGATCTTTCATCGCCCTTCCTTTCAGGTCTTTCCATGCCTTTAAAATAGTCAAAGACATTGCATCTGCTGCCCTTTGAGGAAGAAAGTTCCAAAGACTCATGACATTTTGATAGAAAATATCTTTTACCTCATCTATTTCTTAACTTGGCATTCATTTGTTTTTAAACAGTTGCAACTAGTTCTATATTCACCCAAAGAGGACCTTCTTTTTCTCCAGGTCTACCTTCAATGATCAAGACCAGGTCACTGAGATGATAACATTGCAAAAGTTTGGTAAAAAATAATAATTATAAGATGGTGGCGCAGGATGAAAATCCTTGCAGAAACAATGGTGTGAAGCTTGATCATTTTAAATTCTCTATTCCGATTTTGGAATTGGTTAAGGTATGCATCCGTTCCTAGGCAGTCCATGGTGTTGAGGGTGACTTCCGTGGGTCATGTGGGTGCAGGAAATAGGTTCTGTGACTGCCGGAAATAAGTCCCATGGGTGCACGTCCAGAGGAGGTATACAAGAATGATTCCAGGAATGAGTGGGTTAGCATATGATGAGCGTTTGACAGCACTGTGCCTCTACTCGCTGGAGTATAGATGGTTGAGGGGGGGACCTCATTGAAACTTACAGAATAATGAAAGGCATAGATCGGGTGGATGTGGAAAGGATGTTTCCACTGGTGGGAGAATCGAGGACGAGAGGTCATAGCCTCAAAATTAAAGGGCACTTTTTTAGAAAGGAGGTGAGGAGGAACTTCTTTAGTCAGAGGGTAGTTGATTTGTGGACTTATTGCCACAGAGGGCTGTGGAAGCTAAGTCAGTGGTTATTTTTAAGGCAGAGATAGACAAATTCTTGATAACGGGTGTCAAGGGTTATGGGGAGAAGGCAGGAAATGGGATTAGGAGGGAGAGATCAGCCATGATTGAATGGCGGAGTAGACTCGATGGGCTGAATGGCCTACCTCTACTCCTATAACTTGTGAACATGTGAACTTGTGAAATAAGGTGAGAGATGTGACAGCGAGCCATCTGAGAAGTTAAAGGTGAGGGATGAGAATCCTCAAGTGTTTAAAGGTCCTTAAGGAATTGTAAGTGAGATAACGAGAGTGGCTGAAAGGTTAAATGTGAGAAAGTGGGGGGCTCCAAAAGTTTAAACGTGAGACGGCAAGTGATTCTGGAAGATTAAAGGCAAACCAGTGAAAAGATATGAAAGGTTAAAAATAAGATAGCAAGAGGTCCTGGAAGATTCAATTTGAGACATTGGTCTCCCAAGCATCGCAAAAGGTAAACCACATTTCAAAGAATGGTATCAGTGAAGCATGTGATGGGATTGGCTAATTTGTTTCAATTGATTTGAGTCGTTCCAAATCAGTAAAAATAGATTTAAGTAAACAGAATTAAAATTAATGAGAAAATAAGGTTTTTTTTAAGCGCTTTTCCATGACTGTAGAAAATTTAAGTCTGTTATACTTAGAAAAGAAATAGGACATTGATAGTTCATTCAAGAAAACAAATGTATTGTAGTGTGCGCCAGCAGGCACCGCTACATGCCCCCCCCCCAGAATCCGCGGTAAGAAAATGCATGGGTAACCGGACAGTTCGACCGGAACGCGTAGGCCGAGGTTGCAGGGCGAGCTTAACAGTACGGGCCGGTAAAACAGAACCGAGGGGACGCGACAAATGTGAATGAGGGACGGGCATAACAGAGCGGACCGGTGAACCATAACCGGGGGGGGTAACAGGTGCAGAGCGCGGCAAAACGGCCGGCGGAGTGGCCACCGCCACTATCCTCATTGAGGTGGGCTGAATTAAGGCGGCTGACGGAGACAAACTCCTCCCTGCCACCAATGTCCAACGTGAACGTCGAGGTACCAGTCCTCAACACCCTGTATGGACCTTCATACACCCGCTGTAACGGCGAGCGGTGAGCATCCGTATGAAGGAAAACATAAGCACAATCCCATAACATAGTAAGCACATGCACCGCGGATGACCCGTGTCGGGAAGTGAGAACCGGGATGGCCCCAACGGCCCTCACCGTGGACGCATCTGATGTCGCGGTGGGTGCTGTCCTCGTTTTTCAGCAGGCAGCTGCGGGCACCCGAGATGAAGTACAGCACTTTTGATTGAGAGCTCCTCGCGCTTTACCTAGCGATCCGCCATTTCCGTTATTTCCTGGAGGGGCGCACGTTTATCGCATTCACGGACTATCAGCCACTCACGTTTGCTTTGAATAAGATGTCCAATCCCTGGTCCGCCAGGCAACAGTGGCACCTCGCCTTCATATTCGAATTCACGTCTGACATTCGGCATGTGGCGGGGAAGCTGAACATCCGGCAGCCCCTGAGGTTTCCGCTTTAAGCCTAAGTATGGATTACGCGGAGCTGGCCATTGCCCAACAGGCAGATGCCAGCATGGTGGATTACTGCAATGCTGAATCGGGCCTTAAATTGGCTGAGGTGCCACCGGCGTGTGGGTCCTTTGCGATGTCTCAACGGGCAAAGCCCACCCAATTGTCCCGATTGCCTGGAGACATTGGATTTTCGACACCATCCACAGCCTAGCTCATCCGTCCATTCACGCCACCTCTGCCATGGTCGCGGCCAAGATCATCTGGCACGGGTTGCGAAAGGAGATCGCAGAATGGGCCCGCTCTGTTTAACCCTGTCAGGCTTCCAAGGTGCAGAGGCATGTACGCCCGCCCGTGAAGGATTTCACCATTCCGGACGGCAGGTTCCTGTACATCCATGTCGACCTGGTGGGTCCCTTGCCGTGTTCGCGTGGGGCTACTCACTTACTCACTATCATAGACAGGTTCTGCAGGTGGGCGGATGCAATACCGTTAACATACCTCCGCTGAGGCTTGTGCACGGGCCATTATCTCCCATTGGTTCATTCGTTTCGTGGTCCCTTCAGATATTTCTACCGATCGCGTGACCCAGTTCACGTCCTCCCTATGGTGTGGTATGTCACAGCTGTACAGCGCGAAGCTGCACCAGACCACCGCGTATCATCCGGAGTCGAACGGTTTAGTTCAGTATTTCCACAGACACCTCAATTCGGCGTTGAAGGCTCGGCTCAATGGCCCCGATTGGGTTGACCAGTTGCCCTAGGTTCTCCTAGGCATCAGAACTACGCCTAAGGAAGACCTCAACGCCTCCTCGGCCGATCTGGTTTATGGCTCTATTTTGCAGGTACCTGGGGATTTTCTGTCCGTCATCAGGAGGTCCCGGCTTCGGCGGTGCTAGCTGAACTTCACAAGCGAGCACGCGCTTTGGTCCCGGTTCTCACTTCCCGACACGGGTCGCCTGCGGTGCATGTGGGATTGTGCTTATGTTTTCCTTCGTAGGGATGCTCACTGCTCGCCATTACAGCGGGTATACGAAGGTCCGTACAGGGTGCTGGTACCTCGATGTTCACGTTGGATATGGGTGGCCGGAAGGAGTTTGTCTCCGTCAGCCGCCTTAAGCCAGCCCACGTCAACGAGGATAGTGGCGGTGGCCACTCCGCGGGGTAGAAGGTGTTTTGCTGTCCTCTGCACCTGTTACTCCCGGTTATGGTTCACCGGTCCGCTCAGTTATGCCCGTCTCTCGTTCGCGTTTGTCACGTCCCTCCGGTTCTGTTTTGCCGGACCCTACTGTGAAGCTCACCCCGCGTCCTTGGACTATGCGTTCCGGTCAAACCGTCCGGTTACCCTGCGTTTCCATACTGCGGATTCTGGGTGGGACCATGTAGCAGCGCCTGCTGGCACACGCAGGTATTGAACCAGGCGTTTGGAAGCCGTGGTCACGTGGCTCGGGAGGGGCTGCTGTTTTGCGCGGTTTCGCTTTAGCATGGCAGTTGTGTGCTGACCACCGTTGTGGCCCGACGTGTTTGTAAGGACCTGTGAATCAAGAAGTTATTTTCGAAATAAATAAGGTAATAATACTTGATTGTCGTTCTTGCAACTGCTAAATATAAAGAATATTTTCCAAAAAGTAAAATATAAGACCAGGATTTTACTGACACATGGGCCTGCCATCATCTCTGGCCATCTGAGTGCACCTCTGCCCTGAATTAACCTTATCCAGATGTGCCAGATCAATATCTTGGTTAGGCTGCTTTGGAACTGTTTGCTGAGGGTCTTAACATTACTTCTTCCATCCTGACTCCTTTAAGGACTCTATTCCATTTTCTCAGCTCCTCCATATCTGTCATATTTACTCTCATAATTAAACTTTTCATACAGGTACCTCTAAGATGCCGTGCTTCTTTCTGAACTTCCATGGCTGCCCCTCTACCATTGTTAATGAGGGCATTGACTACCTCATTCACCTCCTGTGCATCTGCTCTCACCCTCTCCTGTGAGATAGAACAAGCATCAAGTTCCCCTGTTCCTAACCTACCAACTCACCAGTTTCTGTATTTAACAGATCATTCTCTGCAATTTCTGCCACCTTCAATGAAATTCCACCACCAGGCATCTTTCCCACTCTTCCCCTTTAGCATTTTGCAGGAATTGTTCCCTTTGCAAATGTCCTCTGTTTCCACCAACCGCCCCCCACTTTCCCTTGCAACTGAATCTCTTCAGTTCCCATTAAGGGACATGATGAGAGTATTCAGATGATTCACTTGCATTTTGTACAATCTATTGTCTGCATTCAGTGTTCACAATGTGGCCTCGACATTGGAGAAATCAAAAGCACAATTTGTATGCTCTTTTTGAGGAACATCTGTAGGATGATCCTAAGCTTCCCATTGTCCGCCACTTTAATTCTCTATCCCACTCTCACTCTGATCTATTTGTCTGTGGTTTTCTGTGCTGTTACTTTGAGCCCCAACACAACCTTGAGGAACAACATCTCATCTTCCCTCTGGATGCGGTGCTGCCTGCTGAACAATATTTAATTCTACAATTTCTGGTAACTTGATTTCTGTTTATATCAGTCATCACACTGTGATATTAACTCATCTAGAAATGAAGGACATGGCCAGTCTGAAATGAAGGACTTGCCCACCCTTCTTGTTCTGCATTTCACAACATCTGTATTCCTTTCCCCATGTTCACACACCAGAAAAGGCTAAGGCTCTTTTTCACCTGAAATGTTAGCTCTTTTTCCCTTCCTTCAGATGCAGCCTGACCTGCTGAGTATTTTCAGCACTTTTCCTTTTCATTATAATCTCCAGCATCTACTTTTTTTGTTTTATTTTTCATTTACATTACTCATTTACTTTTAACAATGCAGGCTCAATACTGAAATAGGTGGAATTTCTAGGATCAATCATTAACCAATTCCAAAATTGGGAAAGCGTTAAAATGAAACTGGAAAATCAATGAGCAATTTTGAAGGAGAATTATTAGCCGTGGACAGTAAGAATTGAATGATCAACTATGCCAGAAAATAATTACGATTTTCAGAGGATCAGAAGTGTTTCAGCAGAAATTGAAAATCAAAGTAATTAACGGAAAGGTGGGGAATCATGAATTTAGCAGTTAAAGATACCCACTGGAGACAAGTCAAGATAAATCAGTACTGAATCACATCACAGTAGGAGGAGCAGTGGAAAAGGCATTTGTTAATGATTAACATGTCACAGTTCTGCCTTAGAGCATGACATTGTGAGGAAAGAACAGATCAGGTTAGAGGGACCACTGTCAGACAGAGATGCATCAGGCACCAGCTAGCAGTAGTTTGACAGCAAATGCAGGGAGCTTACCCTTTGGGCTCATCAGATGAGTGATAGGTGAGATGTGTCCAGACTGCCTGAAAATTCAAATGAAGGACAGGATTTGGGGACATTCAGGACAAACCTGAGGTGGATTCACATTGAGATGATACTTGGTTGAGTGCAGGGGATGACCAAGAACATGGATGTTGTGTGGAGCCAGAGGGCCAAGACCTCCATGACCGCCTTTCCAGAGCCTTGGGCACAATCTTGTATTCATCCCCTTACACAACAACCAGTCGTTCAAATGGCAGTTGTAGAGCCAGATTATTTGTACAGAGCCACAAATAGTCTGGCTCTGTACAATCACATCTTCATTCTATCTACCCACGTGCCT
Source organism: Okamejei kenojei (assembly GCA_035221665.1). NCBI lineage: Eukaryota > Metazoa > Chordata > Chondrichthyes > Rajiformes > Rajidae > Okamejei > Okamejei kenojei. The sequence continues at coordinate 58,768,095 of CM069133.1, read as the reverse complement.
GCTTTGTGCCACACAGAAGTAGGTTAGAGCTTACCAGGTACTGCAAACATCATCTGGAAGCAGCGCAATGTCTTCATAGAGCAAGTGATGTCACTCTTGAGGAGGTCTCTGCTCTCATGGAATACAGGAATACTTCCCATGAACAGGTTGTAATTATCACAAAAAAAAACTTCCCATCAGCAAGAGCTGTTCTCCACAAATAGAGAAATAATGCACAAGGATAGATTGTCTCCTACATTGGTAATCAAATGCTGTGTGTGAGCCAATTGCCCTCCAACAGGATTAGGGGTATGTATAGAAGGAACTGATGCCTCTACTCCAAGGGCAGAGACACCTGCCCCTACACTCACTCACTACTTCATTGTGAGCAGACTCCATTCAGATTTTACAGAAAGCTGAGTCAATAAAAAAGAGAGTGTGTCAGCAGATCATCGTACCATGATCTAACTGATGTGTAGGTTGAAGGCACTGGATTCCTCAGTTGCTGGGCACCAACTCATTACTTATCAGAGTCAATTTTTGAGACCTGGTGTACTTATAGTCTGAAAACATTGAAAAAGCCAGTAGTTAATGTATGATATCCCGAAAAGGCTATAAGCACCACACTGCACTTGGTAAATCTTTCAGTGGGGGGAAATTATGATATTCACTCTAAACATATGCAAATTGAATTAGATGTGATTTGGGTGCAAAGAAAAAATAGGTGATGATCATGTCATTTTCTAGGTACATCATTTTTTTGTAGTTGTGAAGACAAATTTCTGCACTGATATTTTCAGGTACAATCTCAGGAGAGGAAGGTAGGACTTCAAATGCAGAACCGCCTGAAAAGGACAGGAAATAGAGATATAAAGAAACAAATGGTTACAACACACATCTTAGTGAACTCAACGCAGCTGAATTGGGTGACGAAAAGGAAAAAACTAAGATTGGTGAAGGGGGACTATAATTAAAGAATGGTACATAATATAAAAGAAAATGAAAAAGTCTTCATAGGTATTGCAAATAAAAAGTAATGGTAAAAGGAGAGATGGGACAATTAATGTCCAAGAAGATGATTAAGATGGAGAAAAATGATTGGACATCGAATAAGTACTTTGAAGCTGATGTTGTCCAAATCTCAGTAAAAACTGTTTTGAGAGATATTGTTCGAGTGAAAGTCGTTAAAGGTAAAGTTCTAAAAAGCCTGCAATGGTTAAATTAAGTAGTCATTGATGGAACAACACTCAGGAAGGGGGATGAAGGGTGCAGAAGGACCTATCCTAATTCAATCATCTCTACACTGTGGGGAGGTACAAGAGGACTTGAAAATTGCAAAGGAGTGCAAGGACATGACAGGCAACTGCAAGGTGGTCAGTTAATCCTTAGTAGGTGAGAAAGTTTTACAGGCAATAATCAGAGATAAATGGATAAAAGAGAAATAACACTGATTACTTAGAGGGAAATGGGTTTAAACGAACCTGACTGGGGTCAAGGAAAGAGCGTCATGTCGCAGCCCTGTTTCCACCAATCTTTTCACCACCACGCACCAGAAGCACAAGAAGCGACAGACACCGTTGTATGCAGATGCTGAGAAGTGTGTTCAGCTCTGGTTGATCAACTTCTAATCTTGTGTGTGAACCCGATAAGAAGCAGAAGATTAACCCGACTGAATTGTTTGACAAGATTGCAGAGAAGTTTGAATGAAGTTGCGTGTGTGAACTTTCAGTAGCCTTTCATGCAGGGTCGGAACTCGAACAATGATGAAGTGGAATACGGAAAGAAGATAGAAAGCTTAGTAACATGATGTCAAAACAATAACCTCTTCCTCCATGTGTTGGTGGCAGTGGATAGAGGAAAGAGGCGCTGTTGTTGAACAGGCTGAGGGATCACATCCTGCGTATTAGGAGGCACTCCAGGTGTTCCAAGGTCAGCTGCAGGAGGTACCCTGGGGCACAGAGGCCGAACGGTGGCTGCATGAGGTGAGGAACGTCGCATTCATGGCTCAACATTCCCGGAACATTGCATTGGTGGATAGGACCATTGGAGGCCCTGCAGCAGCATGGGACTCGATTAGGCACTGCTCCAAGTGGTCGAGTGTGTGGATTTGACATCGCCAACAGCAGCTCAGAGCTCCAGAGTAGCGGTGGAGAGAATCGACATTATCGCCTGGCCAGGCAGAACCTTGAACTGCTACCCAGTGCCGCCACCAGCACAAAGAGTCTTCATATCCAAGTTTAGACATTTTTAACTACTTTGAATTGAAGTGTATCAGATGGCATTGGAAATGTGGTGACTCTTGTTTACTGCCTTAGTGTAATCTACTATTCTTACACTCTTGTACTTGAGTGTGATTGTGCCTAAAATGATGGACTGAAGATTCAGGAGGTATGTGAGACGCAATTTTTACATAAAATTCTCATTCTCTGGAAAAGTTGCTAGAAGGAAGCCATTTGAGGTTTAATTTAATTTAATTTAATTTTGAGATATAACGCGGAAAGAGGCCCTTCAGCCCACCGGGTGTACGCCAACCAGCGTTCCCCGCACATTAACACAATCCTACACCCACTAGAGACAATTTTCATATTTACCAAGCCAATTAACCTACAAACCTGTACATCTTTGGAGTGTGGGAGGAAACCAAATATCTCAGTAAAAACCCACAAGGAGAACGTACAACCTCCATACAGACAGCACCCTTAGTTAGGATCGATCCCGGTTCTCCGGCCCTGCTTTCGCTGTAAGGCAGCAACTCTACCGCTGTGCCACCATGAGCTCCCGGTTCTCAAAGGGAAACTGACAAGGGGAAGTAATCTGAAAAGCAATGGGAAAAGACCAGATCTGATGTGCTAGATCTGCAGAGAGACAGGATAAACTCGACAGTGTGTATACATTCCTTTCATGTCAGAATGATTCCACGATTCATTGAGTTTTTTCAATGTTACACAGTTCAACTGCAATCAAATATATGTCAGAAGAGTGGCTAATGTAATGTTCAAATATCTGCAGTTAGTTTCAATATCAGTGTTAAGGAAAACTATTGACTGTTTAAATAAAAGGTGAAAACTTGGGAAATTGGATTTCACTCTTCACTGGTGCAATAAACGGGAGCTGTGTATATTGCTAACAGCAACCAGGTTCCTTGCAAAACCACATGAAACCGGGCATGGAACAGTATTGTGGGAGTTTGCACACATTTTACTTCGGAATCACGTGAGTGATTCCGTGAAGGACCCTGCCAGTCGGCCTATGCGTCATTACGTCTGACGCATGACGCAGCGACTGGCTGGGAGGAGCAGCGCGTCTCCAGCGGTAAGTTTAAAAAGTCTCAGGTAAGTGTTAAACTTGTTGGAGGTCTCTGCGTTTGGTAATTCTTGTTGCAGGAGGGCAAGTCCAAACATGAAGAAGTCAGGAGCAGCAAGGTGAGCCGTGCCAAAAATATCACGAGGCTGCGGGAGTGCGGGTAGTGAGCGGCTGCCTAGCTCATCCACGGAGTCGCCAGTTGTGAAACCAGCGATTACAGACTTGGTGTCTGAGGACACTGTGCCTACGCCGGAGGGGTGTAAGGCCACCCAATAGTCTGTCCGGTCGATAGAGTCGGACGAGTCCGGTCGAGAGGGTTCGCCCTTAAGAATGAATACCGCGGAATGGGTATCCAGGATGGAGCTCATTTTGGAGAGGATGCTCCATCATGAGCGTCGGCCTCTCCAAGAGCCCGCACCAGCAGCACCTACGGGGCTGCCTAGTATCTCCCTCCTGGACGAGGAGAGTATACCGGGTCAGAGTGAATCTAACACCGATTCAGAGGGCTTAGCGTTGGAGGCTGCCTCACGGGACGAGGGGCAAGTGCCAGAGGTCCCATTCCTGGCGGCCAGATTTGCCGTCCGTACTGACTTTGGCGAGCCGCTTGGAGAAGAGCTGGCTGCCAGCATAAATTATCTGGCCTCGCACCAGCTTCAGTAGATGGCCATGGACACAACGGCCATAAAATATGATACCCCAGAAAATTGTATCCTGCTGAAAGTGCCGACAGTCAACCATGCCAATTGGGGCCATATGGGGGTAGGCATCCGAGCGCAGGAGATTAAACTGCAATGGGTGCTGAAGCTGCTGGCATCCGGAATAACGGCTTTTGGTAGGTTGGTGGATGGTGGGACCCTGACTGAAGTTCAGCAGGATGCCCTGGCTCTCATGTGCAATGTGCACTTTGAGATTAACTGCCTTAGAAAGAGCATCATCCGCCCCACCATTAACCCCAGGTTTGCTGCACTATGTAAACCTGACAACATCCAGCCGCCTAACCTATTGTTTGGGGATTACCTGGCTAAAAGAATGAAGGAGCTGGATGTCGAGGCCAAAACCGTCAGGCTCATCAAGGCTCCAGTGACCAGCAGAACCCTTCGACGGCAGTATCGCTACAAGTGGTTTGCTGAAACTGGGGCTGGGCAAGGACCAAGCCATCCATTTAATGTCCGCAGCTGATGCACTCCAGTAGCACCATGGAGAAACATGCCTTTACCACCCAGAACCAAGCAAAGAGCTCTACCGTTAACCATGGAGGTAGGTGGGTCTGGCTCTTGTTGAAATATATTGAGAGAGAATTACCTACCAGTTGGAGGGAGATTACACAGGTTTCTGGACGAATCGTATAAAATAACATCTAATGTGTTTGTACTGCAGAGTATTCTAGGGTTTAAAATTGAATTTATTCCCAACCTGTCTCCACCCACCCAGCACAACCCAAAACGGGCACTCATCTTCTCACAAACAGAGAACTTGATGATCCAAGCTGAAATAGCAAAATTATGCCTCAAGGGAGTAATTGAGAAGACAATTTATCAAACTCATCAATTCGTGTCTAATGTGTATTTACAAGGCATTGGTAAGACCAATTCTGGAGTTACAAGGCATTGGTAAGACCAATTCTGGAGTATGGTGTACAATTTTGGTCGCCTAGTTATAGGAAGGATGTCAACAAAATAGAGAGAGTACAGAGGAGATTTACTAGAATGTTGCCAGGGTTCCAGCAACTATGTTACAGAGAAAGGTTGAACAAGTTAGGTCTTTATTCTTTGGAATGCAGAAGGTTAAGGGGGGACGTGGATACGTTTTTTCCCATTGAGGGTAGGGAAGATTCAAACAAGAGGGCATGACATGAGAATTAAGGGACAGAAGTTTCGGGGTAACGTGAGGGGGAACTTCTTTACTCAGAGGGTGGTGGCTGTGTGGAATGAGCTTCCAGCAGAAGTGGTGGAGGCAGGATCAATTTTAACATTTAAGACTAAAGTGGATAGGTATATGGACGTGAAGGGAATGGAGGGGTATGGTCTGAGTGCAGGTAGATGGGACTAGGGGAAAACAAATGGTCGGCACGGACTGGAAGGGCCGAGAGGGCCTGTTTCCGTGCTGTAATTGTTATATGGTTATATGGTTATATGGTGTATCCTAAACCAAAGAAAGATGGTGGGTGTTGGATTATTTTAGACCTAACAGGACTTAATCTGTCTGTGCAGTATCAGCATTTTAAAATGGAAACGTTTGCTACTTCCAATCAAATGCTTTCCAGGGGGTGTTATATGGCATGTAAAGATCTCCAGGATGTGTATTATTCAGTGCCTGTTCATAAAGACTATCGCAAATATTTGAAATTTAGCTGGATGGGACAATTGTGGCAAATTCGAGCTCTACCTAATGATTAACAACAGCCCCTCGCCTATTTACAAAGCTGCTGTTGGGTTATTACAGTCACAGGGCCGTATTGCTTTGGCCTATTTGGATGACATTCTAATCATTGGAAACACCTTTGACGCAGCCGAGTTATCAGTTCAGCTGTTCAACTCATGGTGCAGAGGCTAGGATTCATTGTCCACCCAGCGAAATCAGAATTGGTGCCGGTTAACCTAATTGACTATCTGGGATTCACTGTTAATTCCAATCACATGTCTGTGACTCTGCCCCAGGGCAAGGGAGTAGATTTAATTGAGGGCTGTATCAAGCTCACAGGGAGCAATAACAGGTCGCCAGCTTAATTGGTAAATTGGTAGCTACCTTTCCTGCAGCCCAATATGGACCTTTGCACTACCAACATTTACAGAGGGCATAGGTACAGGAACTGAGAATACATGCAAGTCATTACAATTGGCCCATGCACTTACCATCTAAAGCCATTGCAGAAGTCAGTGGTGGATTAGAAACATTTTAAATAGTTATGGCACAATTTTGACCGAAGCACCTTCACTTATTTTAAAATTGATGTTAGTGCCCCAGGTTGGGGTGCTACTGATACCAGGAATAGCTGTGGAGGAAGATGGGATATGCATGAGGCACTGATTCTCCAATCACATGGAACAAATTATTTAGAACTTTTAGGAGCATTTTATGGCCTCAAAGCTTATTGCACCACTAAGCATCACTTACATGTTCAGCTGCAGATTGACAACACCACGGCAGTGGCGTATGTCAATCACATGGGTGGAATCAAGTCAAAATCTTGTGACAGATTGACCAACATTATTTGGCACTGGTGCATTAAAAAGAATATTTGGATTTCAGCTGTCTACTTGCCAGGCAGACTCAATATAGTGGCAGACACCAGGTCACATAAATTCAAAGACAACACCGAGTGGATGTTGAATCAGGATGTATTTAAATAAATTGTCCTTCGGTATGGGATGCCAGATATTGATTTGTTTGCATCCAGACTTAATCACCAGGTACCGAAGTATATTTCATGGGAACCAGACACTGGTGCAGTGGCGGTGAATGCATTCTGACTGTACTGGGGCGGAATGTTTTAATCTGCTTTTCCCCCCTTCTGCCTCATCAGTCGGTGCCTGACTAAGATCAAGCAGGACACCGCTACAGGGGGTTTGGTGGTACCTGACTGGCCTACACAGCCATGGTTCCCGCTCATCTCGGACATAATAACACACCCTATTTATGGTGGTTCCAAACGCAAAAATATATTGGTGCACTCTGTCACTGGGGATCCACACCCATTAAATGATCGAGTAAATTTATTGATTTGCAGATTTTAAGAAGGCCGTACCTGGGTCTGGGACTATCCAATCATGGAATCGGGACCTGGGTGTCCTTGTACACCAGTTACTGAAAGTTGGCGTGCAGGTACAGCAGGCAGTGAAGAAAGCTAATGGAATGTTGGCCTTCATAACAAGAGGATTTCAGTACAGGAGTAAAGATGTTCTTCCACAGTTGTATAGGGCTCTGGTGAGACCACATCTGGTGTATTGTGTACAGTTTTGGTCTCCTAATTTGAGGAAGGACATCCTTGTGATTGAGGCAGTGCAGCGTAGGTTCACTAGATTGATCCCTGGGATGGTGGGACAGTCATATGAAGAAAGATTGAAAAGATTAGGCTTGTATTCACTGGAGTTTAGAAGGATGAGGGGAATCTTATAGCTACATAAAATTAAAAAAGGACTGGACAAGCTAGATGCAGGAAAAATGTTCCCAATGTTGGGTGAGTCCTGAACCAGTGGCCACAGTCTTAGAATAAAGGGGAGGTCATTTAAGACTGAGCTGAGAAAAAACTTTTTTCTCCAGAGAGTTGTGAATTTATGGAATTCCCTGCCACAGAGGGCAGTGGAGGCCAAATCACTGGATGGATTTAAGAGAGAGTTGGAAAGAGCTCTAGGGGCTAGTGGAGTCAAGGGATATGGGGAGAAGGCAGGCACGGGTTATTGATAGCGGATGATCAGCCATGATCATATTGAATGGCGGTGCTGGCTCGAAGGGCCGAATGGCCTCCTCCTGCACCTATTTTCTATATTTCTATGTTTCTATGATCAGACTGTGGATATCATCACATCATCCTGGAGAGGTAGTACAAAAAGGCTGTACATCTCCCATAGCCAGAAATGGGAGGAATTTTACTTCCATGGGAACATTACATACCACACAGCCTCCATCCCAGATAATTTCTATCCCACATATTTCAATGCAGGGTTGAGTTATAGTGCCATCAACACTGACAGGAGTGCCTGTCATCGTACCTATGCCGAGGGTCAGGACTCCAGCCGTTAGGATCTCACCCATTAATCTCAAGATTCATGAAGGGTGTGTTTAATTCTAATCTTCCTAGGCCTAGGTACTCTGAAATCTGGGATGTGAGCATAGTACTCACAGTGCTCCGTCAATGGGGAAGAGCCACATCTTTTTCCTTACCAAAGATCATTCTCAAGTTGATTATGCCCATGGCGCTTACTTCAGCGCAAAGGGTTCAGACTCTCCGCAAACTGCATCTGGACAGGATGGTGTCATCACGGAATGACGTTACATTTCATATCTATGACTTACTCAAACAGAGCAGACCAGGGGTGTCCGGATACAAGCTTGCATTGTCAGCTTTTCCCACAGATTCATGGCTGTGTGTAGTGGCGCACTTGAAGCGTTATATTGACGTCACAAAGACCCTCAGAGGCTCCGAGGTAGCACTATTTATAAGCCACAAAAAGCCACATATGCAAGTATCATCTCAGACCATCTCACGATGGCTGAAGCAAGTCCTGGGGTGTGCAGGAGTTATTACTGAAAATTTTAAATCACACTCCACCAGGGCAGCATCAACGTCAGTGGCGAGGGCAATGGACATCCCTCTAGACCATATTCTCGATGCCGCAGAATGGTCAAATGAATCGACTTTTCAGAGGTTCTACAATAAGCCGCTTGTTGAATCCGGGGTGTTTGCCCACTCTGTGTTAAATTTTGCTTCATAGCTTCTCCCTGGGAGAGAGGAGTCGCTATTGTATTATTTTTTGTTATTTGTGAATTAAAGCATTAACATGTTAATAGTAAGATTAAATGAAAACTTACCAGTTTGAAGTTTGATCCTTATTTTATGAGGAGGTACGTTGAGCGATTACGTGAAGAAGCCCCGCTAGGCGCATGCGCGTCATTCTTCAAAGCAGCGGCGTGAAAACACAGAAAACAAATAGCCAAAGTAACATAGTAAGGCTTTTAGAAGACTATAAGTACCAGATGATCTCTTAAATTATGAGGGTGGGAGCGGAGGGCCATAATCCCTCAACGTAACTCCTCATCAAATAAGGATCAAACTTCAAACTGATGTTCTCATTTAATCTTACTATTTTACTTCGAAGTCACGTGAGTGACTACGTGAAGATTTCAAAGCTCTGTGTTTTCATGCCGTAGATGCACTCCATACAACAATCTGCTTTGGTTGACACAGTAGTGAATAAATAATATGTTGAACATTGCTTCGAATTATTCAATAACTGTTTTTAATGATAGCAAAAAACAGTAATAACCCCTCTGTCCCAGAGGAAAATTACAAACAATGATATAAAACAATGCAAATGAATTAAATGGAACCCAAAACTGCATGCCCAAACCATGGCACTGTCTGTACAGGTTTGTCATAGAATTTTGAAAATGTTGATTCTCTATACCATCATGCGGCCATGAGGATTTGGTCTAGCGGCACGTCCTGAGCCTTCACCGCGGATGTTGATGCCGCCCTGGTGGAGTGAGTTTTAAATACATGAGTGTCGACTCCAGCATAATTGAGAACATGTTTCAACCATCTAGAAATAGTTTGTACTGACACTCTTCTATATGGCTTTTTGTGACTAATGAGCAGTCCTGTCTCAGAACCTCTGAGACTCCAATATATTGGCTTAAGTGTTTAACTACACATAACATTTGGTCAACAGGATAGCTTTAAACATCACCTTGGTTCCTGCCATACCTGTCCTACTTTGTTTGATTAAATCATAGACATAAAGTGTGATGTCCTTTACAGACAAATGCAAAAAAATTATTTGTAACAATTGTAATGTTTGTACACCTTGTGCTGAAACCAGCGCCATTAGCATAACCACTTTAAGAGTTAATCTCTGCATAGATAATGATGTAATTGGAGCCCATTGCTGAAGCAGTGTGAGAACTCTATACTGATATCCCAGATTTCTGTATATCTATGTTTAGGAGGGTTTTTGTTAAAAATTCCTCTCATAAATTGGGATACTAACGGATGAGACCCGATAGGTTGTTGTTCTGAAGACTGCCCTAAATGGGAGGACAAAACACTCCAAGCACTGTTAATTGCATTATAACTCAAGTGCTCATCAAAATGCAACTTAGCAAGGAACTCCAACACATCACATATGCTTGCAGTATGATAAGATATATTTGATTGTACACAGAACATCTCCCATTTTTTTATGTGAACCACATATTGTTTTTGAGTGCTATTTCTCCAGGCTGCAGTGATAACCTCTATGGTCCTATTCGACAATCCAAGACCTTGGAATGGTCTGGTCAGAACCTGCAGACCAACAAATTAATACAGGCATGTAACGGGTGCCTTCCTCCTGTAACCGGATGCACCAACAAATTACTGCAGCTGGGAATCGTCATGAATGGCTGAGCCATCTTTCTCAGTACTAATGGGAACCATGGTTGTGTTGGCCAATCTGGGACCACCAAAACGCCTGTGGCGGAGTCACGCTCTATTTTGGTGAGGCATTTCGTGATCAGACAAAATGGAGGAAATGCATAAAAGAATGAGTGCCCCCAAAGTAACGAGAATGCATCCACGGCTACTGCTCCTGGATCTGGCTCCCATGAAACATATTTAGGCAAATGGTGATTTAATCTGGATGCAAACAGATCAATATCTGGCAACCCAAATCAAGTGACAATTGTTTGAAAAATTTCAGAATTCAACATCCATTCTATGTTGTCATTAAACTTTCACGACCTATGGTCTGCCACCACATTGTCTATACCTGGTAAATAGATGGCTGAAACCCAGATGTTCCTTGAAATACACCAATGCCACATGAGGTTAGCCAAGTTATCACATGATACTGATCTTGCTCCTCCCATATGATTAATATATGCCACTGCTGTGGTGTTATCAATCTGGAGTTGAACATGTAAATTATTAATTGTGGAGCAATATGCCTTTAACCCATAAAATGCCCCCAATAATTCCAAATAATGCATCCCTTGTGTGTGGAGAATCAAACCTTCTTGTTCATTCCATCTACCCCCACAGCTAGACTCGGTGTCCGTAGCCCCCCATCCGAGAGTGCTTAAATCAGTCTGTAAGATCACTGAAGGTTCTTGCACCAAAATGTATTTGGTAGCTTGACTAACATTAATAATCCACCACTGCAATTCTGCTAGAGCTGTGGTTGGTAACTGCATAACCTGATCAAAATGGCCTGCATGCTCTTTTAGTGCTTGTTCTCTTGCTCTTTCCAAATGTTGATAATGCAAAGGTCCGAACTGTACTGCAGGGAACGCTGCTACCAATTTCCCAATGACCTTAGCGACTTCTCGGATAGAGGGATAAAGTTTTTGTGTGAGGCAAGTAAAGACATTAGCAATATCCTCAACCTTGGCTGTTGGTAATGTTACTGTCATATCAACTGAATCAATAAGAAATCCCAAATACTCAATACTTTGGGTTGGCTGTAACTTGGACTTAGTTGGATGGACCAAAACCCCCAATGTTTCACACACATTTTTGGTTGCTGCAACCGACTCTTCAGCTGACTGTTTAGTGTTGCTGATAATTAAAATATCATCTAAATAAGCCATGACAATGTGACTATATGCCCTCAATAGCCCCAGCACAGGTTTTAACAATTTAGTAAATAGCCTAGGTGCTGAACTTAATCCATTAGGCAATGCTTTGTATTGCCACAGCTGTCCCATCCAATTAAATTTCAAGTACCTGCGATAATGAGCATGAATTGGCACCGAATAATATGCATCTTGCAAATCAATAGTTGCCATATAACAGCCCTGCGATACCAGCTGTTTAGCAGTAATGAAGCTGTCCATTTTAAAATGTCTATAGAGAACTGAATAATTTAAGTGAGTGAGGTCCAGAATTACTCTACAACCCCCATCTTTTTTAGGTCTGGGGAATATATTAGACACAAATTGTTGAGGATGATTAATGGCTTTCTCAATCACTCCTTTTTGGCATAAATTCTCAATCTCATCGTTTACCTGTTCAGTCTCTGGAGCAGAAAACACCAACATTTTATTAGGCTTGTGCTGTTGAGGTGAATCTGTCCCTGAGATAAACTCAATGGTAGAACCTGACACAGTATTGAGTATAAACATATCAGATGTTATATAGCACCATTCATGATAAAACAATTGTAATATACCTCCAATAGGAGGTTGTCCACCAGAAACATTCTCGTTAACAAAAAATCCCTGTACCTCTACAGTTGGCCTGTAAGTCTGTTGTCTGCCCATATTGGGGTTGTAGCCAGTCTGTCTTGGTGGGTAAATTCATTGCCCCACTGGCCTCCCCCTGCTGTGCCCAGCACCTGGATCCAAACTTCGGTACATTAAACCAGGCTTTTGTATCAGTGGCCTTGAGATGTTTGGCTTCATTAAACCAATTGTCTTAGCCTCATCATCGATTTCTCGAATTTGTTTGATGAGGTCTGTTCCAAATAGGAATTCAGGCATTTGCACATTAGTCGCCTTACATAAAGCAGCAAATTTAATGTTGGCCTGATGGCGATTTTCCTGATGCAATTCACCTCAAAAAATGCATTACATAAAAGGGCCAACATATCTTTCTGGGTTTGCGTGATCATTGTCCCTTTGACCATTTTGCCAAATGCAGTAATTGCTGCAGCCACCAGTTGGAGGACGTGTTGAAACCGAACCTCCTGTCCCCTCATAGATGGACTCATGGGTGCCCAGATTGCTGGATTCACCGTGGGCACCTTGAGCAATGCACAATTGACAGGTGTTTTATATTTACCAGTAGTCTCTTGCATCATAGTTTGTTGGAGCTGGTGAGACACCAAATAATTTATATTGTTAGCAAGATACTCGTCCATTGCCTCACCAGTCCCTTCCAGAATAGCAAAACTCATATTTCCGGGACACCCGGAGTGTGGCTCTTGTGCTCTGGTGCATGCACATGAGCAGGGACACCAGAATCAGGGTCAGCTTCATCCTGCCCTGCTTCTCCCAAGTCATACTGTAGGGAGGCATCCTCCAGTCCTTTACAAGGCGCTGGAAGGAAATCCCCTTACTGATAATCCACATATTCCGTCTCGTATGGGCCTCCTTGACCAGCTGTCTGGGGAATCAATGGGGCCTTTGACCCTTGGTTAATCAAAGTATGGAGCATCTTCTCCATGTTTTGCATTCTCCCCCACATTCTTTTATTATCCGGAGAGGAGCCTTCTTCTTCTTCAGACCCCTCAGACAAAACGGGTCTGATAGACTTTCTTTTAGCTTTCCTATGGCTATCAGTGGCCTCAGGCTCCTGAGTCCCTGGAGATGGTGCGGAAAGTTCACTAGCTGGTATAACGGCTGTCAGTAAAACGGCACCTGGTATCGGAACCGGCATTGCCTCTCTAATCTCCCGACCCGATCTAATTTGCGAATCCGCATCGCTGGATCCACGTTTGCTGCGAACTCTCCTACCTGACCGCTCCATACCACCGACTCCTCCTGACTGCTCGAGCCAGCTTTATGGAGTTTAAATACTTCTTGGCAAAGTTTTTAAAACACTTACCTGTGAAGTTTGAAGTTTGATCTTTATTTTATGAGGAGTTACGATGAGCGATTACGTGCCCACCGCTCCCAACCCTCATATCACAAAGCTCATCTGGTAGTTCTAGGGTTATAATCTTACTATAATACTTCAATTATTGTTCTTCTATGATTTCACACCGCTGCTTTGAAGATTGGCATGCATGCCGACTGGTGGGGTTTTTCATGTAATCGCTCATCATAACTCCTCATAAAATAAAGATCAAACTTCAAACTGGTAAGTTCTCGTTTATTCTTACTATTATCATGCTCTAAAATAGGTCCCATGGCCTTCTGTCAGGAGCTGTATCATGAGGCATGTTGGTGCTGCTGGAAGAGCTTTTACTTCACAGCTCCAGTGACCTGTGTCAGTGGTTATGGGTGTCAGGGGATATGGGGAGACGGCAGGAGAATGGGGTTAGGAGGGAGAGATAGATCAGCCATAATTAAATGGCAGAGGAGACTTGATGGGGGGATGCCAAATTGCATAATTCTACTCCTATCACTTATGACCTTATGACCTCTGGTGGAGTTTGCACCTTTTTCCTGTGTCCACTTCGGTTTTATCCCACACACGAGGTTGGTAGGTTAATTGGCTTCTATATATTGCCCCAACTGTTTAAGCAAGTGCTCAAACTTAGGAATTGTTGATGGTAATATCGGGCAAATAAAATGTTTAGTTTAGTTTAAAGGTACTGTTGATTGGTTATTGTATGTGAACCAATCATAGTAGAGTAGCATCATTAACCCCACCTTACTGTATGCTTTATATTAACACCCTCTTCCTACATTAAGTAGTCTTGGAAGTGGTAGTGATGAACTAACAACTAACAACCTGCTGTACCGCTATTCTATGTGTTACAATTAAAGATGCCTATAACTACAGACCTGTGTAACAACAATCATTTACATGGTGTCAGACAGCGTGAAGTAACCCACTGCTTCTGTATATAGGGTTTTATTTGTGTTTTATCAGTTTTTATTTGTATCACCATGGCTCACTTGTGCCACAAGCCAGAGCAGCTCATCTTCGATTCAGACATTGGGAAATGATGGAGGCTATTCGAGATCGACTATGTCAACATCGTCCATTTTAATGAACCAGATGCTGTCAAAACTTTGCTTCTACTAAACCTGGTGTGACTAGAGGCTCTGATGATAGCACAAACTTTCGACTTTGCTCCAGCCGTTCTTGATGCCAACTGCGTAAATTCCGGGAACTATGCGACCTACCCTCAAACATATCTTAGAACAAGGAAAATTATTCACGAGACACCAGCTTCCCGATGAGCCTGTTGAAAGATTTATTTGTGATTTGAAATATATGGCTCAGCGATGTCGGTTCGGGGTTATGTCCAACTAATTAATCAGGGACAAACTTGTCTGTGGCATGACTGATCAAAAGCTAAAAGCGGAGTTGCTACGGAATGCTGACTTAACCCTTGAACAAGCTGTGCATGCCTGCCGCACGTCTGAGATTGTGACTCCACTTAGTGACCAGTTTGACACTCAGAAAAAAGAGTATAAACTTGACGGGTTTGAAAAAACGAGCCACACTGACAGCTAACAGAAGATTTATGAATGAGCCGCCGCAAACGGCTAACAGGGGATTTATCAATGAGCCGCTGCAAAGAAGTCCGAATTGTAACTATTTCTACAACAAGGGATGGGTGTTCTGTCCAGTGAACGGCAAGCCATGTAATTACTGCAAGAAGATGAATCATTTCACCGTTGACTGCAGATCCCGTGAGAACAGAACTTCCAGCTCTGTGCCTAATCTGCACCAAGCATTTTAAAACTTACCAGACCAGCTTGAAGCTGCCTATGAGGACGATCCAATTAGCTCATATGAGGAGTCCACTGTGCATACGCTCCTACACACAGCTGAAAAGCTTTTTGATCCGTCTGTGTCCATTTTAATTAGCAACAAGCCTGTGAAGGCCAAATTGAATACTGGAGCTCGCATTAATGTAATATCTCTGCATGTCTACAACAAGATAAAAATAATGAGACCTTGACTAGAGACAGCTCTACCTTAAATGCTTATTGGGTGGGGGGTCCTGCATCCTCTTGGAAGAACTAGCTTTGAATGTGTGCTGCAAAATACCAGAAGAAATCTGGCTTTCTATATCCTAAAATCGGACTCTGTGACTCTACTGGGCATCCATGCGTGTCTTGGGCTAATCTCCTTCGGCCGCTCCAGTCACAAGTTACTTATATCTGAGGGCCCGATAAAAAGCTACCCTGATCTGTTCGATGGCAAGCTGGGCCACATGCCATGCGAGACAGAATCGAGACTGAACTAAAAACATGGTCTCCATGGGTGTACTAGCCAAAATCAGTGAACCCACAGACTGGGTCTCCACCATGGTTGTCACACATAAGAAAGACAAAAATGAACTCCGCGTGTGCATCAATTCAAGAGACTTAAACACTGCCATCAAGCACCCGCACTATCCGATGAGGACTGTCGAGGACGTCGCTGCACAAATCAGGCGCGCAACAGTGTTTTGCTGTACTAGATGCAAAAAGCTCATTCTGGCAGATACCTCTGGATGATGAGTCCTCAAACCTCATGACGTTTGCTACACCATTTGGCAGATTCAAATGTCTTAGAATGCCATTCAGCATCAAAAAGCGAGTTTTTTCAAAGAACCAAGGAACAGCTGTTCACAGGCCTGCTGTGTGCCATCATCGTGGATGACTTCCTGGTTTATGGCAAGGACATAGCGGACCACGACAACAACCTCAAGCTCATTCTGGACAGGGCACGTGAGATTAACCTTAAATTCAATCAGAATAAATGCAAGTTCTGGGTTTCAGAGGTCACCTATGTCGGACATGTGTTCACTTCTGATGGTCTTAAGCCTGACCTGAAGAAACTGCTGCCATCCGAGAAATGCCAGCCCCTACTGACGTGCTAAGCTACAACGATTTCTGGGTATGCTGAACTATCTGGGAAAGTTCATACCGAATTTCAGCGAGCTAAGTTCACCACTGAAACCGCTACTGCAGGATCAAGTCGTCCGTTTGCAGACTGCTGTGGAACATTCCTGTCTAGGTTTCATTGTCGGCCTGTCTAAGAAACCCCACTCATACCTTGTCAACGTCGATGGTGCCCTCGTCAGTCGGAGTCGCCAACACTTGCTGCTTGTAAAAGAACCTTGTCTACCTCCAGCCGATCCTCCACCCCTGCTGTTTAAACCCTCCGCTGCTGCTGCTATAACTAGTCCCGCATGTTCCGTTCTCCGCCAAGGCCGGCAACCCCGTCTAACAGCAACACCACCTCTCCCGCATGCTCACCCTACCGGTCGCCTAAAGTGTCCCCAGCTGCTTTCTCCCTTCCGGGTTCTCTGCCTCCCTCCCACACTAATTTTTCTGGTACAGAGGGAGAGGGTTGGTCCGTATGCGTTCGGGTTGTATTAGTAGACCGCCTGACAGATACAGCAAGTATATTTTAATTTGTGCGTCTTACCATTGCTTAACTATATTCACTCTTTACGGGGAAGGATGTAGATTGGTTATTACATGTGAACCAACCATAGTAGAGTAGCATCATTAACCCCACCTTAATGTATGCTTTATATTAACATGGGCGGCCAGATGTCCCGAATCGGTGCTTCCCTGCCGGAGACCGCGGCTTCAAGATGATGTAGGCCGCAGGCCGGCGGTCAAAGATCTAATTCCCCGCCGCGCCGCGGCTAGAAGCACCGCAGACCGCGGCTTCAAGAAGTTGTAGGCCGCGGGCTGGTGCTCGGTACTCTTCTCCTCCGGGATCCCCAATGAGCGATCCCAGGCTCTGGATGCCGCGCCAGCTGGAAGCTCCGCAGGCCGCGGCTTCAGGCTGTAACTGCCTGCGGGCCAGCGATCAGACCACTCCCTTCTGGCAACCCTCAGTGAGGGCTTGCCCACTCCACGATGAAAAGTTCATGCTGCTCCTGCTGCTGAAGCTCCGGGCCCGACTCCGGGAAAGGCCGCACCAATCCTTGTTGTTAGGCCGCGAGGAAGGCCTCTCCATGGAGGAGTCGAACGAAAGCGGTTCCCCTTTATTCTCCTCACCACCCCCAACACAAGACACACCGAGAGACATTAAAACAAACATTTGAACATACAAAAAAAAAAGTAAAAATGACGAACACGCTGCTGGCAAGGCAGCCATCTCGCCACGCCCACACCGACCGAGTCATGATGGTCATCGTGATCTTAGTGGCTGAAGGACCTGTCTGTGTGCTGTGTGACTCAATTAGGTTATATCTGCTGCAACATCACTTCTGAAAAGTGAGTTGGGTCTTAAAGAACTCCCTCTGTGGCAGCTGAAAAGTAGCAATGGAACAAAGCAATGCTTTAATTCAATGATGCTTTATATGTCATGTGTGCGACTGCACAGTACAATTCTTTTTGCACAGTTACACATGAGGGCGCCGCCATATTTTGGCATAATTTCCAATGTCCAAAATATAGACCAGATCCCGATCCCAGTAACCACAAGCCTCCTGCAGGGCTTCCTCCATTACTTTTGACTGGCTCAGCCTGTGAACTGACATCCCTCTTCTCGTGCGGCCATCTTGGCATCTTGAGAGTTCCTCCTGCAGATGATCACTGAGCCTCTCGATTTTACACTGCACATTGGGATGGAAATTTAGGTCCATTTTTAGTCCAAATTCGTTAATCATGAGTTCAGGAGCACCATATGTAGTTTGCCTGTCAATATGTCTGGATGCATTTGGACTGGGTACCGCTACAAGTGGCCGAGCATGCCGATCATACATGGACTGCAGTGGCATGGAGCAGTGAACAACACCAGCAACTGCGCTTTCCAGCTCAATGTTGCAACATCGACAGCTTATGTAGAGTAATACATTTACTGAACTGTATGCAAAATGTCCACTGTACCTGTGACAATAAAATGCCATTGAACCATTGTTATGATATAAATATACCTGGTGGTGCCATACGATGGCAGCCTCACCAACAGTCTCTTTCGTCCTTTTTATTTTGTTGTTGTTTTTAATCTATTGTTAAATGTATGTTTTAATAGTAAGATTAAACGAGAACTTACCAGTTTGGTTTGATCTTTATTTTATGAGGAGATACGGCGAGTGATTACGTGAAGAAGGCCCGCCAGTGTGCATGCGCATCAAATCTTCAAAGGCGTGAAATCACAGCAACCACAGTCGAAGTAATATAGTAAGACTCAGAAGACTAGAACTATCAGATGATCTTTGCGATTATGAGGACCGGGAGCGGGGGGCACGTAATGGGTCTAAAGAGATTCTAAAGAGTCACTGACATGTTAGTTGAATCAATGGTGAACCCCAAATATTCAATGATTCTAGATGGCATTAATTTGGATTTAGTTGGATGGATGAGGAAACCTAACCTCTCAAACATATGTTTGGTAACTGAAACCGACATTCAGCTGCCTCCTGAATATTGCCTATGATCAGAACATCATCCAAGTATGCCATCACAATGTGATTCTGAGCCCGGAGTAGTCCTAATACCGGTTTCAACAATTTTGTAAATAACCTAGGGGCTGAGGTTAACCCATTGGCCAAAGTTTTAAATTGCCACAGCTGTCTCATCCAACTAAATTTCATGTATCTATGGCATTTGTGATGAATTGGTATCTTTCATATCTATACTCGCCATATAATTTCCTTTGGAAACCAGTTGCTTAGCAGTACTGAAAGTTTCCATTTTAAAATGTTTTTACTGGACATAGTTCAGTCTGGTTAGGTCTAGAATGACTCGACACCCACCATCCTTCTTTTGCCTGGGGAATATATTAGGTACAAATTGTTGAGGCTGATTAGCCGTTCTTTCATTTACTCCTTTATTGAATAATGTTTCAATTTCATAATTTACCTGTAGAGTTCCTGGTTTTGAAAACACCAATACCCGACTTGGTGTATGTTGAACGGGTGGATGTACTTCAGAGATAAACTCAATTTGAGACCCCCAGATACCGTCCCGTATAAACGGATCTGATGTTATGCCGCACCATTCATCATAAAACAATTGCAATCTACCCAGTACTGGTGACTGGTCTCTCGAGGATATGTCCTGGACAAGTCCAGTTACTCATACCACCATATATGCTGGATTCCTTTGTCTCCTAGTTCTGTTGGGGGTATGCACTGGTGCATGCCAATGGCATAGAGATGGAATAGTCCGGCTTGGTCCTTGCCCTGCACCAGCGTCTGTGGCCCGTCTGAAGGGGTTTATGAGGCGGCATCTTGCCTGAGAAATTAGTTTTGATGAGGCCAATCATCTTTGCCTCATCATCCAAGTCCTTAACTTGTTTTGCTAGATCCTCCCCAAATAGTATGTTTGGTGGCTGAATATTGGATGATCTGCATAAGGCTGCGAATCTTGGGTTGAGCGTAGGCTTGATGGCGGTTTTTCTTAGGCAATTAATTTCAAAATGGGCATCACACAGCAGGGACAACATATCCTGCTGTATGTTTGATAGTGGTGCCCCTTCAACTGTCTGCCCAAATGCCGTTATTCCTGCTCCAATTAATTTTAAGACTTTTTGCAGCCTTAACTCATGCGACCGCATGGTTGCGCCCATTTACCCCCAGATAGCCTGGTTCACTGAGCGATGCACAGTTTACAGGTGTTTCGTACCTCTTTGATGTTTCTTCCATAATGGTTTTTTGGAGCCGGTGAGAGGCCATATAATTGATGTTCCTGGCCAGATTTCCCTCCATTTCCTCACCATTTCCTGCCAGGATGGTGAATTTACATGCCACATCCGGCACACCTGGAGCTAAATGTGTGCTTTGGGGTAGGATCCTCCGCTATACCACCAACTTCAGGGTCAGAGTCATACTGCCCTGGCTCTCCCTGCTCATGCATAAGGGAGGTATCATGCAGCCCTTGACCTGGCGCTGCTGGTATGGGTCCCTATATGGGCCTCTGCTGGAGGTTGCTGCTGAGGGCTGCTGGGGAAACCCGGGGGTATAGAACCCTGCCTGGAACACCTCATGATTGAGTATTTTTTCTAAGAGGTGTTCCATTTTATATAGACATCCACAAACGTTTTTACTGGTGGGAGGGGAGTCTTCGTGGCCTGACTTATTGGAGTCGACAGGCCTGATTGATTTCCTCGTGGCCTTCCTCCCGACTGGAGTGGTCATGGTGCTCTGAGGCACCGGAGTTGCTACCACTGGCTGTGCTGCCGGCGGGTCTGGAGCCGGCGTATGCGCCCACCCGCTGGCCGTGGTCCCACGGTCAGGTTCTCTGATTTTTTCGGAGGCACTCCTCATCCTACCGTTAGTTGGTTTCTCCATTGTTCCTGCTGGTCCCTGAAACCAGTCTTATGGAACTTTAAACAAAATCGCAGCGAAGTTTAAAACTTACCTGCGAGTTTTTAACTTACTGCTGGTGGAGCTGCGCTCTCCAGCCCGTCGCTACACCATGCGTCTGATGTAATAACGCACATGCGCACTGGCGGGCCTTCTTCACGGAATCACTCATGTGACTCCGAAGTAAAATGTTTCTTTATTTAAATCTTTTTATTTGAATTTCACAGCAATTTGCATACATACAATGATAACTGACAGTGATAATCAGGACATAATTGTGCAACAGTATGTAAGCAACCCTCAAAGCCCTTACCCTTACCCCCCGTCAATCCATCCGAATCAGGTCAGAACCAAATGGGGACAAACAACACTCACATACGTACACATCCACACAAATACGATAAGATAAACAAAACAAAATGTACAAAAAAAAAAGTGTGTGGGGTGGGGGGGGGGGTGGTTGAGGGGAGAGCAGCTGCAATATGACAGAGCAGTGATAGAAGTCTACCCTATCTCTGTAGCCTTATCAGTCCTCTACCGAGTCCGGAAACAAGTTGAGAGAGTTAACAAGTTCCAGGAAAGGGTTCCATGTATCTAGGAATGTCTCGGTAGAGCCTTTGAGAGAAAACCTAAGTTTTTCAAGCATTAAATTGTAGTGCACCACCTTGATCCAGTGAGTGTGTGTCGGGGGACAGGTAAGCCTCCAGTTAAGCAAGATCAGTCTCCGGGCTCACAAGGTTGTAAAAGCCAGGACCCGCTTCAATCCAACAGAGAGGTTGGTGTTGGGAGGAGTACCAAAAATAGCTGACAGTGGGTTTGGAGGAATAATCTGGCCACAGGCTCTGCTTATCACGTCAAAAGGACTCCTCCAAACGGTTGCCAGCTTAGGGCAAGACCAAAACATGTGGCTATGGTTGGCAGGGGATTGATTACATCTGTTGCAGGTTTCCTCGACAGCGGTGTATATTCTAGATAATCTTGCATTTGTGTAGTGGACTTTGTGAAGGACTTTGCATTGGATTAGGCCATGACGGGCACATATGGAGGAAGAATGGATCAGATCCAAGGCAGAATCCCATTGCTGGTCTGTTAGTTTCATATTCAGCTCGCCCTCCCATGCAGCTTTTAATAAGGTATGAGGATTCAATATTACCGACCCTAACAAGTTATACAAAAAAGAGATGCATTTCTTCTGTTTGGGATCTAGAGCTAGGATGGAATCGGTCAGAGTTTCGGGGGGGGGGGGGGCGATTTGGGGATTGAGGGAATGTCTTCTTCACAAAATACCTAATCTGGAAAACACGGAAAAGGTGGGAGTTGGGAGGCTGTAGTTGGACGAAACTCCACAAAGGACGAGAAAATGCCATCCATGTATTGATTTTTGATACTACTGATACCATTACTATGCCAGGTTTTGAATGTGGAGTCTGTACTTGAAGTTTTAAAGATGTGATTTTTAAGTAGTGGGGTCAAGATGGAAGGGCCTTGTAAACCAAAGTTTTTCCTGAGTTGACTCCATATCTTGAGCGAGAGGGAAGCAATTGGGCCTGCACCCACAGATGTTGTAGAAATGGGGAGTTTGGAGCATAGAACAGACCGCAACGGGAGACGTAAACTCGCCTTTTCCATGTGTACCCAGGTCGGTAGGTGGTCGCAATCATCATTCATCCAATACAGGATTTTTTGCAAGTTAGCTGCCCAATAGTATCGCCTAAAGTCAGAAAGTGCCAAACCGCCATCACTCTTTGGAGACTGTAGTATCGTCTTTCGAATTCTAGCCGGTTTGCTACCCCATAAAAGTTTAGATATTCTCCTTTCTAATTTATCAAAAAAAGATTTAGTGATAAGTATAGGGACGTGCTGGAAAAGATACAGGAATTTGGGTAGAACGACCATCTTGACCAGATTTATCCGGGCCGCGAGGGATAATGGTAAAACTGACCAGCGGTCAAGTCTCTTTCAGCTTTCTCATTCGTTGGTAAACGCTCTAATATACTGAGGCCACTTATAACAAACTGACCCAAAGAATGAAACTATTGCCGAGGCCAAATCTGTCCATCGCCTCATATAGCCTCCACTCGACCCTGTCGAAAGCTTTTTCGGCGTCGAGGGAGACCACTATACTACTTGGTGAATGGATGATTGTTAAGGAGACACCTAGTATTCTGTTGGCCTGGCATGAACCCTGTTTGATCCAAGATAATAGAGGGGCATCACTTGTTGAAGACGGAGCACAAGGATCACATTCAGGAGTGAATTTGGTCTGTAGCTACTACAAAGCAGGGGATCTTTCTTCTTTTTAAGAATTAGGGAAATAGTAGCCCATGACAAGGTGGGCGGTAGGCGACGATGATTGTACATATCTCTCAGGACAGGTGCGAGGAGAGCAGGGAAAGCTTTTGTAGTGAAGCCATCAGGGCCCCGGGCGACTTTCCGCTTTGCAATGCTGCTTGGACCTCAGCAACAGTTATGGAACCACCCAAGTCTCTCGTGGCTTAATCGTCAATTCGGCGTCATACTACGAGCATGTCATCAGCAGTGGGAGGACAATCGGAAGTGTATAGTTCAGCGTTTTAGCAAATGCTTCATTAATTCTAAGGAGGATCAGTGTGTGGATCTCCCCTAAGCTAGATCTAATGGCTGGAATTAGCCGTGAAGTCGCCTCGGTTCTGGCTGATAGGCCAGAAAGCTTTATCCCCAATTCAAAAAAGTGTTGCCTAGATTTAAGGTAGCTTGGCTTTATTAGTAGATGTGAGGTCAAAGTCTGTTTGTAACCTAAGGCATTCTTTATAAAAATTAGGGTCTGTGTCAGATGCATATTTGTCATCAATGTCCTTTATTTTTCATAACAGATATGTCTAGGTTGGAGACAAAAGAGATAAGTTGGCTACTTTTGAAGCTTCCCAGAGTATACCTCTTTCTATGTCCGGCGAGTCATTCAGCTCAAAATATTAAATGATTTGGGAGTGCAAGAATTGCTTGTAGTGAGCCTCAGCTAGTAATGAGGAGTTGAACCTCCACTGTTTAAAGGAGTTAGTTCGTTTACGAAAGTGGAGATTGAGGGAAGTCGCAGCGTGATCTGATATCACGATACTATGCTACTCGCTGGATTTGATTTTGGAGAGCAGTGCGTTATTTGAGAGGAAGAAGTCTATATGGGTATAGGTGCGGTGCACGTGGGGAAATGTATGCCTCCATGGGTCTGTGAGCCCAAGTTGTTTGGCAAAAGCATGCAAAGTCCTACCTGATTTAGTTAAAGTAGAGGCTTTGATTGAAGATCTGTCCAGTAAAGGGTCTTGGACCAGATTAAAATCTCCACCCACAATGATGTGGTGATTTTCAATGTTTGGGAGAGATGTAAAACATTTGGTTACAAATGAGCTGTCATCCCAGTTGGG
The DNA here is from genome assembly GCA_035221665.1 of Okamejei kenojei. NCBI lineage: Eukaryota > Metazoa > Chordata > Chondrichthyes > Rajiformes > Rajidae > Okamejei > Okamejei kenojei. The sequence goes on along the minus strand of CM069133.1, from coordinate 58,743,842 downwards.
ACCGTAAATACTGGCCAATATGACAGGTGTGTCTTGCAGTTTGCCAGAAACCATGACAAAGCAGCCAGCAGAGTCCTCCACAGTTTTCTGTGGTTCGAACATAACATTTTTACGAATCAGGATAGCAGCACCCTTAGCCCTATCATTAAATTTCGAATGAAATAAGTGGCTAATCCAGTCTCTCTTAAGCCGTGTTACCTCTCTGTTGCGAAGGTGGGTCTCTTGAATAAAAAATATATCGCCCTTAATCTGTTGCAAGTGGGCCAAGATCCTATCAGTCTTAGTAGGACTCCCCTCCCCCCTCACGTTCCATGAGACAAATCTAAGAATGTCGTTTGTGTTGGCGATATTTAGCTATATCCAAGCGAGTGGGCAGAACGCTGTAGTACTGCAAGTTGAGACGGAAGAGCGCATTGAAGCCAGCTACAAAGAGTGGGGGTGGGGAAGAAGTATAAAATCAATTTTAAATCATAATAATAATAATAATAATTTTAAAAAATAAAAAAATTAAAATAAATTTTAAAAAAAAAGATACATACATATGTACACACACAACAAACAATCGGGACACATATCACTTAGCCATCTTTCAAACCTGAGTCACAAGACCTGAGATCCCCAATGTCCCAACCGAACCTTGAGTGCCCATTGCACCAAGGTACGTTGTCCTTGCATCCGCATGGAGTTGTCCGATCTTAACTCCCAATATTTCCGCCTCCCAAAGCAACAAAATCGCTCAATGTCAGTAAAGTAACATAAAATGAAATAAATATAGTAATGATAATAATGATAATAATAATTTAAAACATTGAGAATAGAAATAAAGTAAAATAAACAAAAATGAATGAATACAAAGTTAAAATAATAGCCATGGTAGTTGTGTTACCAATGACATTGCTAACACTAATGGTAATAATAGTAGTGATGATAGTAATAATAAGATAAAGCCAATTATCAAAATGGCGATACTAAATAAGTAAGCCAATGTATAAGTGAAACAAGAACAGCTTCCTTTGGTATAACATAGTATAACTTAAATTTGACAATGTACAAAGAAAGAGTTAGCGTTAGAGAGATTAGCAAGTTGCAAACTGGGTTCTAGGATTAAAGCGCAGGGCAGAAGAACATCAATTAAGTATTGTTAAGCAAAAACGCTGTAAGAACTAATTGGTGTAACACAACCTTGACTATAATGAGTTCTTATCAGTCACAGACAGTCCACTATGAAGACTAGTGTAAACAAACCGGTCGAAAGCTGGCAAAGTTAGCAGCCAGCTGCTAAAAACAAGAAGGCAGAGATCAGATCACGAACCACAAAGTGGGTCCCTTAAGCCCAATTTTATAGCATGTGCAGGGGAAGAGCCTTTCAAGTATGATTACACATAAACATTATAAGGAAATGTTGGTATAACATAGTCATGAATCGTGGTGAGTTCTTACCGGCCTCATATATTTGAGGACAGGGGTCTAGTATAATCAGCAAGGCCGAGCACTAGTAGCGGCTAGTTGCTAAGAGCAGTCAGGCTAAGGTTATGAGCAAAAGTTAGCCCATAATGTGACCGTAGGTTAACCGGGCCCCTGTGCCACTCGGATGTAAACGTACCAAGCGAAGTCAGTCATCTGTGGGTCCCAGTCTGCGTCGACGGTAAGATAAAATGAAATCCTGAGCGTCCTCGGGAGATGTTAACCGTCGCCTCTTTCCTTCCCCGGCCGTGATGAACAGCTTGGCCGGATAATGAAGGGAGGGTTTGAGACCCAGGTTGTACAGCTCCTTCATAACGTCTCGGTATGCGAAGCGTTGTTCAGCTATCTCGGGACAGCAGTCTTCAAAAATGTGGATCGGGATGTCCTTGTTCTTCAGCTTACCCCTCTGCCTCCGTGCCTCACGCACCACCAACTCGCGGATCTGGAATCTATGGAAGCAAATTACAACTGCTCTGGGTTTCTCACCTGGGCTTGGCTTGGCTGCTAGCGTAAGGTGGGCTCGGTCTAGCTCCGGGGTTGATTCCAGTGTGTGTTCGCCAAGAGTCTCGAGCAGGAGTTGAGAGAAAAAAAGCTGTTGTTTGGGGGCCTTCGATGTTCTCAGGGACACCGACTATCCTTATATTATTTCGGCGACTCCTGCCTACCAGGTCGATAAGCTTAGACTTTAGCTTGACGTTCTCTTCATTCACCGTAGTTAGCATTGTCTCCATAGCTCACATGTCTTGGCTGGTGGTATCGGCAAATGAATCTAATGATGAAAGACGCTGTTGTTGGTCTAGAATAGTGATCTGGATATTGTCCAGCTTCGTTTCCAGTTTGGTGAACGCTGCGTTGAGTTCTGCCAGTAGCGATGCCTTGTGCTCTGTTAACATGGCTGCTAGCGTAGCCATGACGGTGCTGGTCGTCGAGTCTTCCGTCGTTGGCTCCTCTTTCTTTCCTCTGCCTGGCATCTTTGTGGTGTGGAGAGGTGCTGTCGATGGTGCTTAAATATTTATGGGTAGTTATAAAACTTAGGCTGAGCTATAATAACAGTTGAAGGTGAACAGATTGGGAGCGTGGAAAAGTGCGACTACTCCAGCATGTCGCCCCGCCCACTCCCTTAAACAAAATCACAGTGAAGTTTAAAACTTACCTGCGAGTTTTTAACTTACTGCTGGTGGAGCTGCGCTCTCCAGCCCGTCGCTACGCCATGCGTCTGATGTAATGATGCGCATACGCACTGGCAGGCCTTCTTCACGGAATCACTCACGTGACTCTGAAGTAAAATATTTCTTTAGTTTTGTATTATGTGGGGGGTGGGAAACTTTAAAAAAAAAAATCTTCCTCAATGGAGATGCGACTTTTTTCCATATCATATCTCCGTCTGCACTGTGGCCTAACATCGTGGAGCTGGTGGTCCCTTTGCCGGGGATTGACTTCGGAAGCTGTAATCGGGGGAGCCTGCGGACTTAACATTGGGGAGCAGGTGGTCCTTTGGTTCGGAATCAGTTTCTGGATTTCCAAGTGCAGGAGCTACAACCGTCCCGATCAAGGGAGCTTCGACTGCCCCGACGCGGGAGATTCGATCTCCGGCTGCGTAAAATTTTGCATATAATTTGGACATTATTTGTGGGGTTTTTCCGAGATGTTTCCCCGGCTTTAAGATTTACAATCACCTTAGTTACACATTTTAACAGTTGTCACTGAGATAGTAGTGGGTAATATAATAAAATAATGATATTTAATTGTAATAAAATATTTCCATTTAAGTGCAAAGTAATTTGATAAACTCCTTTCAAAATGGATACAATTATTCTTTATACAAAAGGAATTTCACATTTTAAGTTTAAAGGTACATATTTTGCAAAATTCAGAGGTCAGAGCTCTTTCCCAAACCTCAATGTTGCCTCTATACTTTTCATATTCAATTCATCTCATCAGCTCTTACTCCCCCAGTGTATGTGGCAACTTATCATCTTCATCTTCATTGTCCCCAACGCGATATTCCACCTCTCCACCAATTCCAATATTGCTGGCCAGTTAGCATGATGTTGTGGGCCGAAGGGACTGGTTTCCAGATGGCTAGTATGGACATTGTGGGCCGAATGGATTCTTGTGCTGGCAGCTCAGTCACTGAGACCACTCACACACACTCACTCACACACACACACGCACACATACAAACACACGCACACATACAAACACACACACACACACACACACACACACACACACACACACACACACACACACACACACACACACACACACACACACACACACACACACACACACACACATTTTAAACACTCATAACTTTTTTATTTTACATCAATGGGAAACATCCTCGGGGCCTACTCAGCGGAGGAGGACTGTGAGTAAGATGGCCAAAAATCATAGTGTTATATGGTAGCGTCTTTTCTAAAATCGAGAATTTTAATGATAGAGATGCAGAATATCCTAGATAAACCCCTGTCTCACGGTGAGAGTTGACCCACGAGTGACCCCGAGTTTTCACTCGCAGTAATCATGTACAATCAACGTAGCGTGAACGTAGGAACTCTTGCGAGCAACTTAGCAACTCGCGGCGCTAACGGCAGGTACTCGGGAAACTTGTTAACTCGTGAAAAAAGTCAAACATGTTTGATTTTTTCCACGAGTTAAATTTACTGTTCAAAATTGAAACATTTTAACTCGTTGTAATAACGTAGCAGCCCGTGCGTTTACCTTCATGACTCGTGAGTCTACCGTGGGAACTCTTTAACTCAGCGGGCAGGCAGCATCTCTGTAGAGAAGGAATGGGTGACAGGATGACATTTCCAAATTTCTCCAGCCCCATGTGTTCACTTTTTGTCAACCAGCATCTGCCCTTTCTTGTGTAAGTCATTATTTGTGTCCATGGCAGTTGATTGTCGCTCCCTTCAGTTTCCCAGGGGGTCGGGACGGGACTGGGGGTATTTACTAACACGCTGACAACAACATGGTGGTATTCATATCATTTGGTTTATTGTTTCACGTGCAACGATGTACAATGAAAAACTTTGCCTGCGTGCTATCCATTCAAATCATACCGTATGCGAGTACAATCAAGTTGTATTAAGTCATACCAACGGCCGCACGGTTCAAGGGGAAATTCAAATTATTTTCAAGGGGAAGGCTCGTTCTTTTTTACGCATGATTCAAAATACAAGAGGCCAATCGTCCATCAAGTCTGAGGATCACGATTCCAAGCGTGAAATATCCATGTCCCGCCACAGATGCTGCCTGACCCGTTGAATCGTCCGGCAATTAGTTTTTTGTTCAAGATTCCAGTATCTCCTGGCTCTTGTGTCTCAACCCTGTGCCGCCACTCACGCACTGTATTCCCATCTGCCCCACTGCCTGCACTCATTTATCGCGCTCGTACCATCACCTCCCTTCACCCTACCCTATTCCCCCTTCCCTCCACCCCCACTAACCTACACTGGGGTCACATCAAGCAGCCAATACAACGAGAGCCCCTCGCACCTTCGGGAAGTGGCAGGAAACCGGAGCACAGGCGGGTAAAGCACGTGGGGACGGGTTGAATGAACAAAGTCCACACAGGCAGAACCCACGTCGTTGGTTCTCGCTGGCGGCTGCTGTAAACACTGGAACACTCCGCCAGCCACAGCAGCGTTTGTGATGGGACAGTGCAGTGAATTTATCAACGAAATAAGATGAACGCCACCCAGATAAATTGTCATTGATTTATATTCCAGATATGTTACTTTCTTCACAGAATTTCCAAAAGTCTCTGCGCTGATTAGCGCAGTACTAGGCGGCCCTTCGGATCACGGACAACACGGGGTACGAACACAAACACCGGAGGATGAGAAACCCCCGCCCCCCCAATACGCCCCCCTCCCACCCCCGGCACTCACCCTCATCACCCACCCCACCTGCAGCAGTGTCTCCAGTCCCAAACGGTTTAGTTCTAGGTTTATTATTTTCACATATATAAAGGTTTTGTTTTGCATTCTGTCCAGTTAAAGTAAATAATAACAAAGATATCTACAATCAAGCTGAAAAGGAACAGATATAATGTGCAGCATATAGTTCTCAGCATTGCATAGTCACAACACGCTAACATTTATACAATATCCTCGCATCTCTATTCGGAGACCATAGTTCTTTACCTGCGTAAATCAAATTGAAGTGCAGCCAGTAATGGCAACAGGAATCCAGAACCTCGTCAATGAAGGTCCAGTGTACAACATCCGGACATAGTCACAAAAAGCTGGAGTAACTCAGCGGGACAGGCAGCATCTCTGGAGAGAAGGAATGTCTGAAGTAGGGTCTCGACCCGAACCATCACCCATTCCTCCTGATGCAGCCTGTCCCGCTGAGTTACTCCAGCATTTTGTGCCTATGGAAAGAGAATAAGGCTTTTCAATTTAGTTTATTGTCACGTGTATCGAGGAACAGTGAAATTCGGTCAGCTGAAAGACAATACATTATTACAATCGAGGACATTACAGGTGTTTGTGTAAAATTGTCCCTATTGTATATTGGTCGCTGGTCGGTGTGGACTCGGTGGCCCTGAAGGGCCTGTTTTCGCGCTAATCTAACTAATCTAAGTGAACCTTTGCATACTGAAATAAATATTAAAGGGTCATAAAATATCCTTTAAATAATAAACTAGACTGCCGCATGAGAGACAGGTGCAGACTGTTGTGGATTAAAATAAGGCTGGAGGGAGGTCTCCGTCCTGATCCCGGGCTGTGATCGGTGGGTTCCACTGCCCAACAGGTGCAACAGGTGCAACGCTTCGTCAGGTTACACCTGAGGCTTTTCCCAAACCCTTTTCTCAGATTTCGTCTATATTCAGGTCAGTTTAATGTCCAAATAGAACATGTCCAAATAGAAACACTGTGTCACTTTTCAGGAGACGTTGTCAGCTCAAGAGTAAACGGGAGACGAACTTGGTTAACTCAGGAGATGAACTTGGAACATCGCAGTGAACGGCAAAATACCATACTCGTGGGAACTCGGTTCAAACACTTGAACATCAACTTAGGATCTCGTGCACAACCACGAGTCTGTCACTCGGGGTCACTCGTGGGTCAACTCGCACCGTGAGACAGGGCCAATAAATTCCCATTCCCATTCAAGCCTATAAATTGATGTAGCATTGTACACAGTCCATATGTGCCATGCAATACACTTTCTATTCAAAAAAAACTATTACAGGAAAATTAGGATTTGCTGCAAGGATAATGAAGTTCATGAATTTCTTCCTCTATCAGATCAGATCAGATTAGATTAGTTTATTATCACATACATTAGGATGCATTGTAATATTTTTTTTGCATGCAGCTCGTAGAGTAAGCAGTATACATTGTAATGATAAATACAAAAAGAAATCAGTGATGAATGCAAAATAGCAGTATAGTTCAAAGGAATACTAAAATTAAATAATGGAATAAATCAATTAGGGAAATTGAAGAATAAGAGATGGTGGCAAACCTTCAGGAAGGGGGTGTGAATTAAATGATTGGTTCAGATGTCTGATAGCCTTGGCGAAGAAACAGTTTTCTCATCTGGATGTCCAAGATTTCCAGTATCATTTCCAAGAGGATAGAAGAGTGAAAAAGGAATGACCAAAGTGGCATGCATCCTTGACAGTAATTCTAGCTTTCCTGGTGCAACACACCATGAGGATGGACTGGGTGGAAGGAAATGACAAGCCTGTGATAGATTGGAAATCCTTAATTTTCCACAGTGACTAGTTATAGCACAGTTCACTGATGCAGTCACAAAGCATCACAGAGCATCAAGCATGAATAGACTATTTGGAGAAATTTGGTGACACAAGAAAATGCATATGTTGGAATCATGAGTAAAACACAAAGTGTTGGGGTGACACAAGAGGTCTGGAGGACATGGATAAGCAATGTTTCAGGTTTGAACCCTTCTTCACCTATTCATATCCTCCAGAGATGCTACCTGAGCTGCATTGTGGTTTATTGAAGGTAGCTTCATCGACAGCTGTTTAAGCGATCTAACTGAACAGTGAGATGTAACATTGTAAGAATTAAAATCTAAGTGCTACCTAGATTAGTAGAGTTCCAAACATTTTACTTCAATGATAAGAGACAGGTTGTTGGAAGGGTCTGGAATAAAGCTTGATATAGGCAGAGATTTTGCACAAGAATTATTACCAATGAGGGTTATACATGGGATTTGTCAGCATGGTTATGGTTGTCATGAGGAAGAAATGGATTACCCTAATCCTATCTCAAATGGTCTCTAATATTTGTGGACATTGTAAGAGGTGAAGGGAAAGGACTGTACACAGTCAAGTACCAAAAATCGACCATCCGATTTTTCAGAAATCCCAATAGTTTAACATCTGACTGATTGAGATTCTGTTCCTTGTATTCCTTTTAAACTCACCAAGGCCAAATGTTCTACTGTCCACATAAACTCAGCAGGGCTCCATGAGCTCTCTTTAAATCGCTGCAACTCCATTTCTGACACTTTCTTTAAGCACTTGTATGCCTAGCATTTCTTTTAAACTCACAAGGGTTTGGTTCCCCACTTTCTCTTCTCTCATCGGGTTCACTGGGAAATGTTTTATACTAATATGCAAAATCCCCTCAAAATATTAAAAGGTGTGTGGATATTAATAGGGGTAATTCCCATAATCCAGAAAATCTGATACCAAAGTCTAGTGCTGGATTATTGGACTTTAACTCTTCTGCAACCTAAACAAAGGTAAGTAGTAAACTAGCAAGAGGATTAATGAAAAAGGGTCTTCACCCGAAAAGTCACCTATTCCTTCGCTCTAGAAATGCTGCGTGTCCCGTTGAGTTACTCCAGCATTTTTGCCACACAGTGTACAATTTTAGGCACAGACTTCATGAGGAATATGTGATTGGGCTGCAAATTCAGAGGAAAATTGTTACACTTTCAGAGGAGAGCTGTTTGATCGCCAACAGTCTATTACTTTAATTCTTTTAGGAAAATTTATAGAGATGCTCTCCTACAATCTGGAAAAACAGGATGAACTACAAGTGTGCATGTTAGATGAGAAAGGACTTGATAAAAGGGTACATTAAGAAGAAGTAACCCGTTTTAAGGTAATTATCAAATTATCCAGAGCCTAGAAGAGTAGAAAAGGAGTAACTCAGCTGGTCAGACAGCTGCTCTGGAGAAATGGAATAGGTGACGTTTCGGGTCGAGACCATTCTTTTGACTTCAGAAGAAGGGCTTCAACCCAAGCCGTCACTTATTCATTTTCTCCAGAGATTCTGTCTGACCCACAAAGTTACTCCATCTTTTTAGGTTTAAATCAACATCTGCAGTTCTTCCTATAGAATTAATAGTTTTTCTCTCATAGATGAGAGAGACGTTGTGTAAATGATTTTTGCCTGAATTTTGTAGACTTTCTGACCGTGCATTGATCGAGTCACACATTGTTAAGTACAAACCATCTCTGCACAGCGGATAAGCCAAATTGCATGGCAAAGGCGATGCTTTGTGTCGGAACCTTTCTTCAGACCCTTCTTCTGGGTCCTGACCCAAAACATTGCCTATCCAGGTCTACCAGAGATGCTGTCTGACCCACAAACTTACTCCAGCACTTTGTGTCTTTTTTTGTAAACCTGCAGTTCCTTGTGTGAACACATAAGAGATACGGTTTGTAAATCATGGCCGTGATACACAGACAATATCCCTATCTTAGGCTTACATCAAACCTGAATTAGATAACAAGCATCATTGTGACATCATTCCATTTGGCATCATGAATGGTTCGTAACTGACTACTTTACTGCCCAACATGTCAACTATGATCATAATACCCGGACAATTAGCTCTCATAATACTGTGATAAAAGTAATGTATTTGTCCCCTGCTCAAGCTTTTAGACCATCCATGTGAATTATTTTGTTCCAACAAAAGTATTTGAATATTCAGAGTTGGTCTTGCCAGTTACTATATGCTCCAATTATTAATGTGTTATTCTATGGAATCATTTGTCAGCACCCAAAATATTGAATAAAACTCTGCACTTGTATTGAATGAAATATGTTTTTAATCAACCGCTGTTAAAGATTATTAAAACTCAATGCATTTTGTGTTCAGAGATTCTAGCACAAGAATTCTCCCACTGTGAGTTTCGTAGATGTCTCCTTTTGTTGAATAATGAACTTTCATCTGCAGTTGAGTGATCATTCAAGGTCACAATGCAAGGCATAAAATGTGAGCGCAAGAGGTCATACAACAACTGTATAAGAGAGCAGTTAGCTAACAGCTAGAGTATTGTGTACAGTTAAGTTCACTGCATTAACAGATCACACAACCACAATGGTGCAAAATAAATGTATGAGAATTTAAGAATAAGGAGTAAGCCATTTAGAACGGAGATGAGGAAACACTTTTTCTCACAGAGAGTGGTGAATCTGTGGAATTCTCTGCCTCAGAGGGCGGTGGAGGCAGGTTGTCTGGATTTTTTCAAGAGAGAGCTAGATAGGGCTCTTAAAAATATGGGAGTCAGGGGATATGGGGAGAAGGCAGGAACGGGGTACTGATTGGGGATGATCAGCCATGATCACATTCAATGGCGGTGATGGCTCGAAGGGCCGAATGGCCTACTCCTGCACGTATTGTCTATTGTCTATTGTCTATTGAGAACAGGGTGAAAATGGAGAATTCAGGGCCTGTCCCACTTGGCCAACATTTGCGTGCCATTTACGCGACTTGGTAGCATGTGGGTAGTGTGTGGGTAGCGCGTGACGGGTGCATGCAGTGGCGTGGAGGGGCGTGGAATTGCGCGCGGTATCACGCAGTGCTCCAGGATTTCGTTCTGCACAAAATCTTCGTGCTACGGTGTCCCACTTGGTCATAATTGACGACCAAGTGGGACACCCTAGCGCGGCGCAACATCTCACCTCCAACAGCAGCAGAAGCAGGCACGCGATCGCCGAGCTCGGCCTGGGGCTCATAGCCATTACGGATCCGGATCCGCCCCCACTCCTACTCCCAGAGTAGGGCCAAGACGATTGGAGAGAGACACAAAATGCAGGAGTAACTCAGTGGGGCCAGCAGCATCTCTGGAGAGAAGCAATGGGGGACGTTTCGGGTCAAGACCCTTCTTCAGACTGAAGTAGAGTCTCGACCTGAAACATCATCCATTCTTTCTCTCCAGAGATGCTGCCAGTCCTGCTGAGTTACTCCTGCATTTTGTGTCTATCTTCAAATGATGTCACGCACTCCAGACAGCTGCACGGACTGTCGCGCGTCAGTCACTACCTGCCTGTCGCGTAAATGATGGCCAAATGTGACAGGCCCTTTATAGCGTTGTAGGTTTCTTTTTAAAAAAGAAACTGAAGGGTGTATAAAATTTAAGTTTAGGTTTAGGTCTAGATTGATTATGGTCACATGTATTAACGTACATGAAAAGCTTTGTTTTGCATGGTCCACAAACAGGTCCAATATACTATACATAAACCTAAGCAGTTCCAACTCAAATATTATAGATAGAGCAAAGGGGAAGATACAGAGTGCAGAATATCGGTCTCAGCATTGTAGTGCATACGTTTATATACAAAGTTCAATATCCTCAGTGGGATAGAAGTGAATCATATAGTACCCTGGCTTCTGGAAGGCCAGTTCTGAACCCTGATAAAAGAGGGGGCGAAGCTGTTCCTGAGTCAGTTTGTGTTGCTTTCAAGCTTCTGTACTTTCTACCGGACATGAGCAGGGAGCAGAAGGAATGACTGGGGTGGAACAAGTCTTTGATTATGTTGACTACTTTTGCCTGGCAGGGAGAAGTGTTGGTGGTGTCAATGGTGGGAAATCTGGTCCGTGTGATGGACTGGGCAACATCTATAGCCCTCTGCAATTACTTATGTTCTTGGGTAAAGCTGTTCCCAAACCAAGCTGTGATGCAACCCGACGATATTTTTTTCCATGGTGCATCTGTAGAATTTTCTAAGAGTCACTAGAGTCATTCCCAACTTTCTCAGACTCCTCAGGAAGTAGATGTGTTGGTGTGCCTTCCTGTCTGTCAAATTAAGGCATAGAGAAGGTTAATAGGAAAGACTTGAGCAGAGAGGCCTGAAACCATAGGAAACAGATTTAAGTTAACTGGTAGAAAGACTTGAGAACATTGAGAAAACATTTTTCACTCCAGAAGTGATGAGAATCTGAAACTCCTTGCCTGATTGGTCAATAGAGGCTGTCATCTTTATTGCATCGGACTTAAGGAGCCATTTCATGCAGGGTGGTGGATAAGCAACTAGGAAGTGGGATAATATTGAAAAGATATTTCTCACCCAACATGCCCACAATTGGCCAAGTACCTCCTTCAATGTCATGAATATCCATAAAGCAACGATCGTGTTCAACAAGGAACTTTACTCACACGATACATTATAATGGTTGGGCTGATGGAGAAATGAAATTTTCAGAAGCTAACACACATTGTGCTGCTCAAATAGTAATTTTATACATTTCAGTTCTGAACATGAATTCTCGCTTCATCTGAAACGATTGTAAAAACGTGTAGAAATATTAAAGTTTGCATTAGTTGCTCTGTGATTTTCACAACAAATCTGGTTTATTCTTATTACTGAATTAAAGAAAAGTCACTAAATAGCTCCTTCCATTTGCTCAAGAATACCGCAGAAAACTTAAAAACTGACGAAGCATTTTCTGGTACGGTAACTGTTTACAACATGGAAAACCCAGCAGTCAGTTTGAACATTGTAAGCTCCCAATGTGGCAATGCAATAACTATTGGAGAAATCGGCTATTGTGGCACTAAGTTACAGAAATAACATCTTCCTCTTAGAAAAAGAGCAATGGAGTATTTTACATCCATTTAAAAGGATGATCTAAGAAAGATCATCTTAGTTCCAAAGATTCACGACCCGCAGAGAAAAACAAAATCTCATTTTTTCTGTCTTAAGCGGGTGTGTCCTTATATTTAACAGTGACTCCCAGTGTTGGATTTTCCCACAGGAGGAAACACCCTCTCACACCTAGCCTGCCAACACCCCGCAGGGTATGAGTGACCCATTTCTGACATAATATCATTACTCTGGGATGGATGAGGTTGATATCTCTGGCTACTTCCTGTGACTGTGTCAAATTGGGGAGCCCAGGACCCTAACATTGAGTAAAGGCTTCAGGGCTGCTAGGCCATTTGGTCAATTTAAAAGTGCTTTCTGTGGAAATGGGACAAGCTACAGAATGGTGCCAGTTTGTCTAGAACCAAGATCTGAGCTGCAGGAAGAGAAGGGGATTATCTGCAGACCCTGACAATTACGTGCAAAATGCATAGAATGGATTGGATGAATGCAAACCAGACATACACTTTGTAAATAATTGTAAATAATGTTGCAAGATGGTCATCCTGTTAATCGATGATTGGTCGAACTGTTGAGCCTTGGAGAAACTGTTTGAATCTTAGGGCACATGTTTCAATGTTTGTTCTTATTTGATTCCTTCTAGAGCTTTCTTTCTTGTACAATGTATTAGCTATTGTATTATTGGGTTAGGGAAATGTCTGTTGTATGGGGTTAATCGATATCTGTAATTGGATTGTAAAGAGACCATCCTCATGTAGTTCGGCCCCTCGAGATCTGGGGACCTATAAACGTCTGCTGCCACGAGATCCTGTGTCAATCTTCTGGGAGGACACTTGGGAATGTCTATGTTTGAGCGAGGCCTAGAGGGCTTGATCAGGCAGTCACGAGGATCGAACCCGCGGAGGTTAGGTATAGTAGTTGGAACTGCAGTTGTGTTTTGTCGAATATAAAGTTTAGATGGTCAAGTGCTTGATTCAGTGATATTTGACTGAAACTAGACTGGGGTAAAGCTTAGAATGAGCAATTTACAACTGTATCATGCAAAAGTATCCACATGTGACAATATCATACCCTTCTTATCCCACCTTGTCGCAAACCTATCCATGAACACTCAATCCTATCATTGCACAATCAAATTATATGCAATGTGTTTTTGTACTTTTGGAATTTCTTGGAATAAAATTGTTTGGTTGCATTATAATATGTAAATAACATAATTACTAACAGCTGGCATTTGTATAGTGACCTTTTCACAGCATTTCTCGCATGTGAAAATAGGTTACTTTGGTGGATATCAAAATAATTGCCAATAAAAAATGTTCTCCAAAGCAATCAAAAATGTGCTTGATGAGGTAGCTTTTGAGACTTGAAGGAGGAGAACGAACTGTAGAGGCAGATGAATGGATCTTGGGACTTTTGTAGAGGAGTGTGTGACCAACTGAAAAGTGATAAAAAAAGGAACAGGATGATAGGGGTTAGAAGTCAGGTGAGAAGAAAGGAAGTGTACAACTGGACCAGGATAGAGAGGAGGAGAGAGAAAGGAATAGAGGGAGTGTGGGTCCCATTCTTTCTATCTTCACTTATCTACCCAAATGCGTGTCTATTTCCCTCCACAAATGCCAACTGACATGTTGATTTCCTCCAGCAACTCTCCCTTTTTTTTGGTATAGATTTCACATCATCCATCTTTCGTGCAACCATTTTACAAGCCAAACAGTGACTTGAAGGACTGTAAGATAAACAGTTGACCAGGGTTGCACCTGCCGTACAATTTATCATCTTTAAGATCACTGGATTTTATTTGAGTATAAACAGTTGACAAGTTATGTGATTGAAAATCTTGAGCAAATCACATCATGACCATTTCTGGGTCAAATTGCACCAATCAAGACATTTCACATAGCAGTTCCACTTGTGAATCACCCATTTGATCTGATGCAGGAGGACATATGATATGCCACTTTTCTTCAGGCTCTAGTCCATTAGCTGAGGAACATCAATCCTTTTGCCATGCGGTGCCCATTCCGAGCACTGCTGGGATTACAGAGAGTCATAGTTAGAGAGCGATATTGCATGGAAACAGGCCGTCTGGCACATTGAGTGAGCACCAACCATTGAGCACCCATCTACCCTAATCTTGCATGGATGTTTTTTTTTTAATTCTATCTACATTTTCATCAACTCTCCCTCACCCTCAGATTCCATACAACTAACAGCTGTGAATTAACATACCAATGCATACAATGCACACTTCTTTGGAATTTGAGAGGACGCCAGAATACATGGCTTTAACCCACATGATACAGGGATACTGTGCAAGTCACACAAACAGCACATGATGAATGAACATGGGTTTCTGGTACAGTGATGCAGCAGCTCTAGTAGCCACACACACATTATTGCCACCCTATGTTGACAATCCGAACAGCAGAGGTTATGGTTTTTAAAATACTGAACTAAAACATGAAGGTGCCCAGCTCCTACACTGAAACAAATACCCCACTTACACCCATTAGATTGCAACCTCCATCCCTCTCATTGCAAAATTCCCTTGCCATTCTTGCTGGAGAGATAAAATGCTGAGTAACTCAGGAGGACAGGCAGCATTTCTGGAGAGAAAGAACGGTTGACTTTTCAGTCAGAACAGGGCTGCTGGATCTCCGCCGATATCCAAAACCATCAAATGCCTACGATCACTTCTCCCTTCCCCAGCAGCAGGGTTTTCTCTGTTGGAATGCCCTAAGTAGCTGGCAGAAGTGCGAACATAGCCAGGTTGGGATAGGAAAATCCGATAATATGTTTTGATTACAAAAATAAGCAATGCCAAGTATCTGGAGACCTTGGATCGAAATAGATATTAATAGATATTAATGTGATAGGATAACAACTCAGATAGTTTTTACCTCACTGCATTAACATGATCCCTGACTTTGGGGTACATGAGAATTTCATGTCAAATTGTCCCTGATACCCTGATCAAAATTCCTGTCTCAAGTCAACAATGAAAACTCATCAAGTTAACTCATTATTGGTTATGGGTTCACAGTATCTATGTTGGTGTATGTTACCATGTTTAGAAATAATTAGCAGGGATTCATGTTAATAGGTCATAGGAGCGGAAGCAGGCCATTCAGACCATTGAGTCTACTCCACTATTCAATCATGGCTGATCTATCTTTCCCTCTCAACCCCATTCTCCTGCCTTCTCCCAGTAACCCCTGACGCCTGTACCAATCAAGAAACTGTCAACCGCCTCCTTAAAAATACCCACGACGGCCTCCACAGCCATCTGTGGCAATGAATTCCACAGATTCACCAACTTCTGGCTAAATAAATTCCTCCTCATCTACTTCCTAAAGGTATGTAATTTTATTCTGAGGCTATGCCCTCTGGTTCTAGACTCAACTCTATCCAGGCTTTTCACTATTTGGTAAGTTTCAATGAATTCTCCCATCATCCTTCTAAACCTTAGCAAGTACAGGCCCAGTGCCATCTAACTCTCATCATATTGTAATTCAGTCATACCGCGGATCATTCTCGTAAACCTCTTCTGGACCCTCACCAATGCCAGTATATCTTTCCTCAGATATGGGGCCAAAAACTGCTCACAATACTGCAAATGCCATCTGACCAGTGCCTTATAAAGCCTCAGAATTACATCCCTGTTTTTACGTATATTTTCTTGAAATAAATGCTAGCATTGCATTTGCCTTCCTTACTACTGATTACATTTGCAAATTCGCCTTTTGGAAATCCTGCACCACCACTCCCAAGTTCTTTGCACCTCCAATTTCTGAATCCTTGCCCCATTTAAAAAATAGTCTCCACCTTTATTTCTACTACCAAAATGCCTGACTCCACACTTTGCTACACTGTATTCTATCTGCCACTTTGCCATTCTCCCAGCCTGTCCAAGTCCTTCTGCAGAGTCTCTGCTTCCTCTACAATATTTGTCCCGCCATCGATCTTTGTATCATACACAAACCTGGCCACAAAGCTTTCAATTCCCTCATTTTAACCATTGATATACAATGTTAAGGGTAGCCCAGCACTGACCCTTGTGGAACACCGCTAGTCACTGGATAGCAACAAAAGTTCTGCCTTTCATCATGATCAAACACCCCATTTTTAGTCAATTTCACAAAGCAATTCTCCTATCTTTTTTTTTCCCCAGTTCTCATGTACAGTATCTTATAATGTAGATGTAACTGGACTTGTCACTTTTCATGTGTTTTCTGTCTTCCTGCATATTCTCAACACGTTCTCGCTGCCTGTTAAAGTAATTTATAGCCTGTGAAGCACTTCAGGATAGTTGATGAGATATTACAGCCGTCTTTGTTTTATTCTGCTTTATTTCATAATTTTCCTCAGAAGGCTTTACCTACCATGGAATTTGATAGCTGTGGATAAAAACAATGTAGCTTTATTAGCTGTGTGATGAATACCAAGTATAATGATCACTGAATTCCAAATGAAGCTGGCTGAATTAAAACATGGTGAAATTTTAATCTCTTCCCTCAGAATCTTCCTTGCTAGGGCCTGTTATATTTATACCTCAATTTACTCAGATATCCATCAGTCGTTTTTTCTGGCTCATAAATATCTGTAAAACATAGCAGAAGTTTTCATTTTTCGCACCATTTTTACTGATGGATTTCAATAAATGTTTGCACTTTAAAAGGCAACATTATTGCTTCTTATTCTTTCATACATATTTAACTTATTTGTTTATGAGGGACGTTAATAAAACCTCCAGAGATATACTTCTGCTCTGTCCCCAGAGCTGTTAACTCTCCATAACCCAAAAATCGATCTGTTCCTCTGACTTGAATGTACAGTACTTAATAACTCGAAGATAGATACAAAATGCTGGAGTATCTCTGCTGGACAGGCAGCATCTCTGGAGAGAAGGAATGGGTAAAGTTTCGGGTCAAGGCCCTTCTTCAGACTCTTAACCCCTGTCTCATGGTGCGACTCCACCCACGAGTAATCCTGAGTTAAAAACAAATCAAACTCGTAGTAATCACGTAGAATTAACGTAGAGGGAAAGACGGAACTCATGGACGGAACTTAGCGACTCGTAATGCTAACGCCAGGTACTCAGGAAACTTGTTAACTCGTGAAAATCTTTCAACAAGAGTCAAATTTACTCCTGAAGGAAAGATTTGAAACATTTAAACTCATTGTGTTGCCATAGTAGCCCGTGTGTTTACCGTAGTGACTTGTGAGTAACTCGTGGGTTTGGCCTGAGTGCCAGAAGTGAAATGTTGAAGATTAGTCATCTCCGGAGAACTTGGATAGGTGACATTTCGGGTCTGGACCCTTCTTCAAACTTTAGACCCTTCTTTCACCTGAAACGTCGCCTGTCCATGTTTCAATGTTTGTTCTTGTTAGCTTCCTTGGAGAGCTTTATTTCTTTTTTTTTTGTTTTGTTTATTTTATTAGAAGTTAATACAATACAAAACAATACAATACCTCATTTTAGTTGCCAACAATGTCATAACGTAATACCTTCTATGTACAACCTCTAATTTTATGTTTTTGAAAAGGAAGTAAAAAAAAAAGAGAGAAGAAAAAGAGGAAAAATTGTTGTTTTTTTTTGTATAAGCGTTATTGTTGATTCTGTTAAAGTTTCTGGCAGTTTATTTTCGGTGAAAGCCTGCGTGTATAAGTTGAGTAATCTTGGTACAATTGACTCCTGAAATTGTTTATAAAATTCATTGTAAAACCATCTGGTCCTGGGGTCTTCCCATTTTTCAATGAGTTTATTATTTGTTTTATTTCTTCACTAGTGATCCGTGCTCCTAATTCCTCTTGTTCTAAACTATCCAATTTAGGGAGGTTGCACTTATCTAAAATAATTGTAATTTTACTATCATCTGTATTTATTTTAGTTGTGTATAAATTATGATAAAATTGGGCAAACCTTTTATTAATATCCTTTGGTAGTGTTAGAAGCTCACCCTTATCAGATTTAATTTTAGTGATAGTATTTTCCTTTTCTTGTTGCTTCAGTAGCCTCGCTAATAATTTATGTGGCTTATCCCCAAATTCAAAGTGTGCCTGTTTTGTAATTTGGAATAGTCTTATTACTCTTGCCGATAATATTCTATTGAGTTTATATTTCAATAAGGTTATCTTATTATGTTTATCTACGGTTGGGTCACTTGCATTGTCCAGTTCTAGTAATTTTATTTCCTGTTCTATCCTCTGAAGTTCTCTTTTATTTTCTTTATTTTGAAAACTTTGATCAGAGATTATAGCGCCGCGAATGTATGCCTCGAAGGTTTCCCATAATAGCGATACAGAAATACCCGGCGTCACATTTATCTCAAAAAATTTTTTTGTTTGTTCTTTGATATACTCATAACCGTGCGGGTTATTTAATATTTGTGCGTTGAATCTCCAAAAAGGTTTTATACCCGGCATTCCCTCGATTTTAAGTGTAAAAGTCAGTGGTGAATGATTGGAAATAATCCTATTATGGTATGATCGTTTAGTCGTATACGGCATTAATGTTGTATCCAATAAGAAATAGTCAATTCGTGAATACGTTTTATGAACCGATGAGTAAAACGAATATTCCCTTCCAATTGGGTTTGTTATTCTCCAAACATCAGTTATGTTATTATTTTTTATATAAGTATTTAAAAATTCACAGGTCTTAGTTTTAACAAGATGCTTCCCTACCTTTTATTGATTTATCTAAATATGGGTCTATAACACAATTAAAATCTCCCCCTATTATTATATTTTGATAATTATGCTCTGCAATTATATCTACTATTTTCTTAAAAAATTGGGGCTTATCAAAATTAGGCACATGAATATTTATCATAGTTAATGGTGTATTATAAATTTCTCCCATGACTATAACGTATCTTCCCTCTTTATCAGATATGGACTACTTTAATTTAAAAGGTATACCTTTCCGAATTATAATGGCCGTGCCTCTTGCTTTAGAAGTGAATGCGGAGTAGTAGGTTTGACCTATCCAGTTTGCCCTTAATCTGATCTGAGTTTGTTGTTTCAAATGCGTTTCTTGTAGGAAAGCAATATCCATGTTTAATGATTTTAATTGTGCCAGAATTTTACCCCTCTTAATTGGCTCATTCGTACCTCCAATGTTCCAACTACAGAAAGTGAGACCTCCGGTGTTTATTCGACTATTATCTTGCATTGGCTTTTATTACCAGAATGTATGATTCATGTGATGCAACTAAGTACCTCAAAATCCCGAGTCCAGGGTTGTTTTTCATAATTTCTGCACTAGTTTTACATCTCCTGGCACTATTAAACATAATTAAGGGAAAGAGAAAATCATAAAATGAAGTGTTCATAAAGATTGTTAAATCATACAACTCATAATAGTGAATAAACAAAAAAATTGAGTGTAAGTTATCAAAAAAGCGATATGTTACAAAAAAGCCACCTATGGTGGCTAAGATTAATTTTAAATTGACCTCCATCGATGGAATTATGCACTGGGCTTTGCCCCCCTGGTAAAGTATCATCCAATGTTAGTCGGTTTCCTCCACTTATAACCAAAATTATCATGCCAGGTTGATTAATAGCTAAAAAAATTAAAATAAAATAGAAGAAAAGCTAGAAGATTTAATATAAAATAAAATAAAATAAAGTTATTATGGGTTAATAGTACCTCGTCAGTAATCACACTATTCATTAGCCTGTATGTTAGTTAATTCATAATTAGTATTTAGAATATCTGTCTAACCTCCCCCATCCTTCCTACTAGTCATGTTAGTATACTACATTAAACCTTTAATGTTAATTAAGTTTATTGCATAGATATAGTTGATTAGTTAGTTAGTTATATGCTGTATATGTAAATAATAGATCATATAGTACTGAGACAAAGGCAGACCATCAAGACTGTTTTAAATTAAAAAAAAAGAACAGTCTAATAATTATCAGGGCTGAAAAACTTGGCGCGGAGCCTGCGACCTTGAACATTCCATCTGTTGAGCTTCAGTTTTTCAGTTCAAGATGAAGTTAGGATTCTGTTACTAAAAAAACACATTCTTGCCAGATAAGTCTTTCTGAGAACCGTCTGAACAATTCTACTGTCTTGTTTGAAACAAAAAAACAAGTTCAGCAGGCGTAATGTCTTATTATTCCGTTTTTCCTTGAATTTTATTTAAAATCTCCTGGGCATATTTGCAAGCTGAATCTGGTTCCATGAATGAACGTTGCTTAGCACTGTACGTAATTAACATTTTAGCTGGGTAGATAACGCCGTAACGAACTTCAGAATGTCCTTGTAAAATACTGCTTGCACTTTTAAACTGGCGTCTTTTTGCCAGTATTTCCCGAGGGTAGTCTCTGTAAAATCTAACAATATTATCAGCAAATGTAAGATTTTCTCCATAGGATATCTTCTTTAATAAATAAAGTCGAAATGTCTAAGAACTTTATGATAATTTGACATGCTGGAGCATTCGCTCCTCTTTGGAAGCGACCAACACGATGAGCCACATCCATCTTTGGTTTTTCTGGCAGTTTGAAAACATCTTTAAGTAAATTAGTAATAAAATCACACATTTGAGAGCCATTCTCTGCCCCCTATTTAACTCCTATTATTCTCACATTCTGCCTAATTGACCTGGCTTCCAAATCTTGACATTTCTCATTCAGTTTATTCGACAGCTCCCAATTCGCGTCGTGTTCTTTTTTCAAACCTGTCATTTCCTGGCCCATCTGCTGATTTCACCCTCCATCTCTTCCATCAATTATTCCGCCTTTGTTAATTGCTTCAGCAGGGAGTCATGTTTATTGTTATAATCTCTCTCCATTCTTTCAAATTCCTTAGCAGTCCTCAACTCCAAATCTTTGAACTGCTGGTTCAGGGATACATAGTTCCTTTAATTCTCCAGAACTAGTGTAAATTTTCTTAGAGAGATTATCCTCCATTGTAGAAAAATTATTCTGCATTGTGGAATTCATTTTAGCACAATTGCTTCTGAAGCTCTTTAGTAATGTCTTTAGTAATATTTATTCTTATCGTTTCTTCCCAGCTTTTCATTTCTTTCTCCCTTTCTTTTAAATCTTTTGTTTTGCAGCCATTTCGACTGTTGGTTGTTGAGACTCCAGCTCCTCTTCCAAACTTTCAAAAGTGGATTCAGGAGTGGTTTCAAGCTCATCCAGAGCTTTTTGGAGCAGAAGACTGATTGTAGTCTTCTTGGGTCCTCTCAGACCTCTTCCTTTTTTCATCCGAATTTTACCGGTAAAAGCGTTTTAAATCCCGATTTCCACCGGCACCGTCTGATGTCGTCAGTTCCCACAACGTTCAGCAATCCCGGTAAGAGTTTTTAAGTTGATCCTGGCATAGAAACCGACTTTAAACATGATTTGTCGGGAGCAGAGCTCTGTGCAGCTGTTTTCACTGCTTCATAGCAGCCACCTTATCTTTCTTATATAATGTATAAGCTGTTGTATTATTAGGCTAGGAAAATGTCTGTTATGTATGGGGTTAATCGGTATCTGTAATTGGATTATTAAAAGAGCATCCCCATGTGGTTCGGCCCCTTGAGTTCCCGGGACATATAAAGGTCTGCTACCACGAGGTCCAACGTCGATCTTCTGGGAGAGCACTTGGGACTGCGTGAAATTCTGCAGTGTTTTGTCTGAGCGAGGCCTAGAAGGCTTGAAACAGGCAGATACGAGGATTGAACCTGCTATGGGATAGGTACAGTAGTTGAACTGTGATGCGCTTTTGTTAAAATAACATTGAGTTGTTTCAAATGCTTGATTCAGTGTTTTTACTGAAACTAGCCTGGGGGGAAGCTTAGAAGTGAGCAATTTACACTGTATTAAGAGCATTTGTTTTTCATACTTAATGACTCTCCATCTTCAATTCATAGAGTCCTGAAGAAGCATAATTCCTGAAAAAAATCTATCTCATATAAGGAAAGATTGAAAAGACTGGGCTTGTATTCACTAGAGTTTAAAAAGATGAAGGGGATCTTCTAGAAACATATACAATTATAAAAGGACTGGACAAGCTAGATACAGGAAAAATGTTCCCAATGTTGGGCGAGTCCAGAACCAAGGGCCACAGTCTGAGAATAAAAGGGAGATGCATTTAAGACTGAGGTGAGAAAAAATGTTTTCACCCAGAGAGTTATGAATATATGAAATTTCCTGCCACAGAGGGCAGTGGAGGCCAAGTCACTGGATGGATTTAAGAGAGAGTTAAATATAGCTCTAGGAGCTAGTGGAGTCAAGGGATATGGGGAGAAGGCAGGCATGGGTTATTGATAGGGGACGATCAGCCGTGATCACAATGAATGGCGGTGCTGGCTCGAAGGGCCGAATGGCCTCCTCCTGCACCTATTTTCTATGTTTCTATATTTCATCTCAGCCTTACATTGCTGAGTCTGCTCATATTCGGCCCTCTCATTCAAGATTTCCCCATCAAGTAAAAATCTTCTCAAAGCTATTAACCTGTCATGTCCCTCAGAATCATATATGCATGATAGAGATTAGTTCTCATTCTTCTAAAGCCCATTGAGTATAGGCACCATATACTTAAACTCTCCTCTTAATACAATTCCTCATCCAGGGAATCCATCTAGTGAATATTCCATGTAGTATCTCTATGGCAAGTATATATTTCCTTTACTAAATAGACCAAAACTGTACAGTACTTCAGCAATTCCCAGTGCAGTTGTAGTGAGACTTTCATCTTCTTGCATTCAATCACCTTGGTAATGAAGGCTAAGATTAACTTCCAAATTACTTGCTGCACCAGTATTCTAACCTTCTGTGCCTCCTGAAAAAGGTCAACCAGATCATTCTGAACACCAACATTCAATAGTCTCACACCATTGACTTCTTGATTTCATGAAAGGTCCTGACCTGAAATATTAACCTGTTTATCTCTCTCAACAAGTTCCGCCTGAATTGTTCACTTTAAAAAAAAATTCCAACATCAGCAGTTTTTTTGTTTTATTATGAAAATTAAATCATTTTCATTCTTCCTGTCAAAGTGCTGGACTTTACATTTTCATACACAATGTACTCTGATTCACATTTCTGCTGACTCATTTAGTCTATGTATATCCCCTTGCAGCCTCTTTCAATCCTCCTCACAGCTAACTTTACCACCAGTCTTAGAATTATCACCACAACTGTATTACAGACAGCCCTTTTATCTAGGCAGCTAAAGTGGATTGTAAATGGCCGAGGCCCCACCATTCGTCACTGGGGCATACATTTTGTAAGATCTGAAAATACATGTCATCTGTTAGCTGGGGTACACAAAAGGCTGGAGAAACTCAGCGGGTGCAGCAGCATCTAAGGAGCGAAGAAGATAGGCGACATTTCAGGTCGAGACCCTTCTGCTCCTTTACCCACCCAAATGGCCTGACTCCTTCCTAACTCAGAAAACACCCTTTTCAAGTCAAGTCAAGTTTAATGTCATAGGCACAAGTACAGTGATGTATGTATACAATTAAAATCTTTCTTTGAGCAGCATCACCTACAACATTCTTTTTAATTGGAATCAAAAATGCAGAATAAAACTGGCAGCATGCAAATAAAACACATTTCTTCCTCGTTTTTTTTGTTCATTTATTTTCATCTTTGATTTCACTCCAGCCAATAAATGACCATTGTGAAATGTGCCCCTTCTATATGTTCTGATATTAATTAATTCAGTTTTTTCTTCAAGTTTGGGAAGGTTTATTTTAAGCAGCAGGATATAATCTGTATATGGACGTGAAGGGAATGGAGGGGAATGGTCTGAGTGCAGGTAGATGGGACTAGGGGAAAACAAATGGTCGGCACGGACTGGAAGGGCCGAGAGGGCCTGTCTCCGTGCTGTAATTGTTATATGGTTATATGGTTATAATCTGTTGTCTATTGTCAACTTTCCCCCAGGAATTATAACACTTGAATTGATATGTGCCTTTCTGAATCTAGTAATGAAAGTTGAGAACAAAGTGGTTGGTAACTTAATTGACCATTATAAATTATCCTAAGTGTAGTGGTTGGTAGATTTGATGTGAATGTGAGAGAAGACCTTGCAGGAAAAAATAGTGGGGGAATGTGAATATGAATGTGAATTGAGAGTTGTCAAAGCCTTTATAGCCTTTGATGTTGAAAATATATATGAACAAATTGAATTTTACAATTGAGGAAAACCTGGGTCCTTTGGCACCTTTTCACAAAGAACATATAATAGTAAGATTAAACGAGAACTTACCAGTTTGAAGTTTGATCTTTATTTTATGAGGAGTCGAGTTGAGGGACTATGTGAATAGAAGCCCGTACAGCCGTTGGTGCATCAATCTTCAAAGCAGCGGAATGAATTCACAGCTAACAACGACCGAAGTATAACGGTAAGATGATAAAACTAGAACTACCAGATGAGATCTATGAGGGTGGGAGCGGAGGGCACGTAGTCCCTCAACTCGACTCCTCATAAAATAAAGATCAAATTCAAACTGGTAAGTTCTCATTTAATCTTACTATTTTACTTTGGAGTCACGTGAGTGACTACGTGAAGACTTCAAAGCACTGTGAATTCACGCCGCAGACCCAAATCCGACGTTCACACTGCCTGGATTGACTCAAAAGTCGTTAACAATCAATCATGCATCAGTAATACATTTGTTAAATGAAATAACAGTTTATTTACAAACAAATCATAACAAACCCCTCTAACTCAGGGGAAAAGTGTAACAGTACTAAAACCAGAATCAGCAAACACCCCGAGCCTTGAAATCGGCTTGTGATAAAACCTCTGAAAAGTTAGCTCACTGGACCATCCTGCGGCCGCGAGGACATGGTCTATTGGCAAGTCCATCGCCCTTGCCGCGGAAGTTGATGCCGCCCTGGTGGAATGAGATTTGAATTTATCAGTATCAATTCCAGCACTTGCCAGGACCCACTTTAGCCACCTTGAAATCGTTTGCACCGACACCTTACTGTGTGTTTTTTTGTGACTAATAAACAAAGCCAACTCTGTTCCTCTCAGAGGTTTAGTAATCTCAATGTAACGAGATAAATGTGAGACTACACAGAAGCGATCATCTGCGGGGTATGCTGAAAACACAATCTTACATCCTGTCATGCCTCTTCTATTATGTTTAAGCAAATCATAGACATAAAATATAATGGCATCAGCCGACACATGCATTCTATCTAGCCGTAGCTTTTGCAACATTTGTACACGTTGAGCTGAAACCAACGCCATAAGCATGACCACCTTCATAGATAATTTGGCTACTGATAGGCTTGTAACCGGAGCCCACTGGCGAAGAACCATAAAAACCTCACTCACATTCCAAATACCGGCATACCTAGGTTTAGGAGGATTAAAATTGAAAAACTCCCACCATGAATCGTGAAACTAACGGATGTGTCCCTACTGTATGCAATTCTGCATTCATAGGTAAATAAGAAGACAGAGCACTTCTGGCTGAATTAATCGCACTGTAACTTAATTTTTTGGTCAAAATAAAGAGTTGACAAACTCCAATACGTCCGTGATCCCTGCAGTGTGATATACAATATTCTGCTGTAGGCAGAATTGCTCCCACTTCCTTATATAGGTGATATATTGCTGCTGTGTACTATCCCTGCAGGCCGACGTGAGAACATCCACAGTCCGATGAGACAGTCCTCTCCCCAGGTATGGCCTCCTTAAAATCTGCAAATTAACAGATCAATATGATCAAATAAAGGATGTTGATCCCCAGTGACTGGATTTACCAGTAGATTTTTATTCTTGGGCATAAGCATGTAAGGCTCCCTAGCCATTTGTAATACAACGGGAAACCATGCTCGTGTAGGCCAATCTGGCACTACCAATACCCCTGAAGCGGAGTCCTTGATCTTTTGCAAACATCTGCTGATGAGACAGAATGGAGGAAATACATACACAAACTTTCCTCCCCAATGCAGCGAAAATGCATCCACTGCTACTGCCCCATGATCTGGTTACCATGAAACATATCTAGGTAACTGATGATTTAATCGAGATGCAAACAAGTCAATATCTGGCAATGCATACTGAACAATCATTTGGTTAAATACATCCTGATTTAACATCCATTCAATGTTGTCATTAAACTGACGTGACCTCTTCCTGGCAAATAAAGTGCTGAAAGCCAGATATTTTGGTCAATACACCAGCTCCAAATCTGGTTAGCCAGTCTATCACAAGACTGTGACTTAACTCCACCCATGTGGTTTACATATGCCACTGCTGTGGTGTTGTCAATCTGACCTGCACATGCAGATCCCTCCTTGTAGAACAATAAGCTTTGAGCCCATACCAGGTGCCCAACAACTCTAAATAATTAATCCCTCTTAATTGAGGAAGCGATGTCTCATCCACATTCCATCTGCCTCCACAACTAGAAGACATATCTGCTGCACCCCAACCCAGTGCACTTACATCAGTCTGTAAAATCAGTGACGGTGATTCCACCAAAACCTTCCTTAAATTTTTTGAAACATGTACTATCCACCATTGTATGTCAGCAATCGCCCCAGCTGACAACTGCATAGGCCTATCAAAAATGGCCCCTTTGTATTCTCAGTGCCTGTTCCTTTGATCGTTGTAATTGTTGATAATGCAGAGGACCATACTGCACAGCTGGAAAGGCTGCAACAACTTCAATAATTTGGACTGGTGATAATTTAGATTTATCTGGGTGAATAACAAATCCCATTTGTTCAAAAGTGATTTTAACAACTGAAACTGATGATTGAGTTTCAGCATGAGTCTTTCCAACAATTAGAATATCATCTAAATAGGCCATTACCACATGCCCCTGAGCTCTAAGTAATGCTAACACAGGTTTTACCAATTTAGTAAATAATCTAGGAGCTGAAGTTAATCCATTCGACAATGTCCTGAATTGCCACAGCTCAGTCATCCAAATAAATTTCAAATATCTTCTATCATCACCATGAATAGACACTGCGTAATACGCATTCTTTAAATCAATGGTTGCCATATAATACCCTTTGGACACTAGATGTTTGCCCGTGGTAAAGGTCTCCATTTTGAAATGCCTAACAAACAAATTTGTTCAAATTCGATAAATCCTGAATAATTCTACATCCCCCAGTCTTTTTAGATCTGGGAAATATACTTGACAGAAATTGTTGACTTTGATAGACAGAAGGCTCAATTACCCCTTTCTTATGTAACAACTGAATCTCTGCTTGAATAAGCACATTTTCCTCATCTGAAAATAAGTTTACGACTAGGAAAATGTTGATTAGGTAGACTGTCCTTAGAGTAAAAATCCAATTTTTCACCCCTTCAATACACTAAGTATGAACAAATCTGATGTCAACTGCTGCCATTGTTTGAGAAACAATTTTAACCTTCCCCAATTTGAACAGGAACATCAGTTAATTCATCGTCTGTCAATGTTATATTCCTTACCTGCAACTTTCCTTGCGGACCTTGTTGTCCTCGACTTCTTGTAGAGAACCTTTTTTGCCTTGCTTGCCAGCTGGCTTAATGAGGGCCATGGTTATAACAACCACATGACAGTCTTTGACCCTTTTTGCAAGGTTACCACCAAACAACAGATTTCGTGGTGGTACACTGGTCGTTTTGCACAACTCGCCAAATTCGGGTTAGCACTGGCCTAATAGCGGCCCTCCCGATATTATTAATTTCAAAATGCATTACAAAGGAATCCCAGTTCATCCTGGTGTGCTTCAACCATATCGTTTGTATCAATAACTTTCACCACAGCTGTAATACCTGCTGACAACAGTTTAAGCACTTTTTTAAACTTCATCTCCTGGGCCCTAGCAGGCAAACCCATCTATGACCAAATTTGGTGATTAACCACCGGTACCTTCAGGAGATCACAATTAACAGGAGCTTTATAGTTTTTTGCTAATTCATCCATAGCTAGCTCCTGTAACTGGTGGGAGAGCATATACTGAATGGCTTCGGCCAATTCTACATCAATCGCCTTTCCTGCCTCTCTACACTCAGCAAACTTCCCAGCAATGTTCGGAATTACCTCCAACCGAACACCTTTACTGCTCTCCCCCAGCATAGAATCAGTGTCAGCAAACTGCACTGATAGAACATCCTCCTCACAGGCAGGATAGTTCTGCAGCCCTGAAACAGGTGCTGCTAGCATAAGCTCTCCATCAGCCTGGCTTGGGCACCCACTCCTCCTAACGGAGCTGGTCCCTGTCGAGCATTCTTTTGTAATAGAATCTCGACGTGGGAGAGCCGTGAGCAAACGGACTCTCCTATGGAGGGTATAACCTCCAGGCCTGACTCATTTACGGGCCACAGAGACTTGCCAGTGGCCTTCCGCCCTACTGACAAGCCTCCACTGCCCCCCGGCAGTGGGTCCGCAACCACTGGCTGTGTAGCCAGCACCGGACCAGGTGTACCAGACGGGCCTCCTTCCTCAACACTCTCCTGGCCACTTTTCCTTTCTACCCCCGGAGCGCCTCGCCGACACCTTCTTCACTTTCTGCAACATTCTCTAAGAACTCCAAACCGTTGCAGAAAATGACATGTGGTAAAAAATTTAAAAAAACCTTACCTCCGTTTAAACTTGTGAACGAAGAACTGCAAATGCTGGAGAATCGAGGGTGAAGTCTGAAGAAGGGTCTCGACCCGCAACGTCGCCCATCTCCTTCGCTCCTTAGATGCTGCTGCACCCGCTAAATTCTCCAGCTCTTCGTGTAACCCGCGGTTTAAACTTACCGCTCGGAGGAGCGCTGCTGCTCCAACCGGCCGACTGCACCAGCGTCTGACGTCATGACGCACCAACGGCTGTACGGGCTTCTATTCACGTAGTCACTCACGTGACTCCGAAGTAAAATAGTATAGCATAGGAACACGCCTTGCAGCCCATTATATTTGTGCTGAATGTGGCATCCAGTTCAACTAATTCTGCTTGCAAATGACCTATGTATATCCATTCCCTGCATATTCACAGGCCTGTCTGAAACAACAATACTGTATCTGTTTCCACCACCATACGTGGCAGGACATTCCAGGCATTCACTCTGTGTAAAAAAACCTTACCCTGAATATCTACATTATAGTAGATTATCTTTGTGCATAATCTTCCACATTGACAAAGCCTCATTCAAAATATCTCAACAAAATGCCTTTCAATAATTAAATACAACATTTCAGTAGCCGCATTCTGTGCAACAATACGAACCCAGGAACCTTGGACTGTGTCTGTTCCATCATTGAAGTCTGATCTGTAAATCTTGAAATGTTAGAACAAGTCTAAATGTTGCACAACTCCAACACCAAAAATGTTTCACCTGGTACTGCAATCAGGATATGATAGTGGCATTGTACTCTGCCACTGTGGGCAAGATTGGTAGTTTTAATGGGGGAAAATTGGGGTCTGGGACGATCATGATCTTGCCGATATGCTGTAGTGACAAAGGTGGTAATGTGCTTGGGTAAAGAGCCAATATGGTTGTTTGTGCAGGGCTGCGGGAGTTTCGGTACAATGAATGCAAGATAATCTGTTAATTGCATGCCCCAAATCCTTATCGATGGTTGAATGTTTTTTTATTGTCACGTATTCACAGCACAGTGAAATACTTTCACACAACCCACAAATGCACAGCTGCCATATTTTCGCACTGTTTACAAAGAAAAAGAAAAAGTCCAAAGTCCACATGCTGGAAGAACTGGAGTGTCCCGATCCAAGTAATTCCAGGTAAGTCCCAGGCTGTTGCAGGCCAGTGACCTGATGTCCCTCTCCTCACCCGACCACCAGCTGTGTCCTTGAGGGCACCTCTCTTGCAGTCACCCTTGATGGCGCTGGAGGCAATAGCCCAGTCCCTCTTCTATCAGTCCACTCCTCGCATCCTTATCTGTAAAGATCAGATTGTCTCAGAATTAATCAACTCAGGTCATACTGATTAATCAACTAAGGGTCATGTGCCTTATCTAACACACTTTTATCTCCTTTTCACCTCTAGCCTTGTAACTTTCTCCTTCCATCTGCCAATCACACCCCACCCCCCCCACCAATATCCACCTATCACTTGTACCACCCTTTCCTCTGTTTTCCAGCTTTCTCACGCCTATTCCCATCGGTTTGAAGATGGGTCCCAATCTCAAATGTCGTCTGTCCATTCCCTCCACAGATACAGGTTGACCCACAAGCACTTTGTGGTTTGCATGTAACCTGGCTACAATGTCAGTGGTTGGGTATCCTGTGGTGAGCAACTCACCTTCCAACACTACAAAGATAACCCCCCCCCCCCCCCCCCCCCTTCCGGAGTGCATTGGAAAACCTTCTTGATGAGTGTAATTCACTTGTACTTAAACCTCCTCCCTCAACTTCATCCAGGAACCACGACAGTCCATTCAGGTGAGGCAGAGGTTTACTTGTACCTCCTCCAACCTCATTTACTGTATCCGGTGCTCCCAGTGGGGGCTTCTTTCTATCAGTGAGACCAAGCATAGACTTGGTGATCATTTCGCTGAACACTTACCCTCAGTCCACCTTGGCTTACGCGATCTTCCATTTTCCAAATATTTTAACTCCTCTTCCCCTTCCCATTCCAATTCTTATCTTTCTGCCCTCAAGTAACACTTGCATTTCTTCCCCCCCCCCCCCCCCCCCTCGCCCCACCCTAGTCATCTTATTAGTTCCAGTGTTCGCGTTCTTGTATCCCTGTGAACGTGGAGAGGATGTTTCCATGTGGGAGAGTCTAGGACCAGAGTCCATAGCCACAGAATAAAGGGACGTGCCTTTAGAAAGGAGATGAGAAAGAATTCCTTTGGTCATAGGGTGGGGAATCTGTATAATTTATTGCCACAGACAGCTGTGGAGGTCAATGCATATTTTTAAGCAGATATTGACAGATTTTTGATAGATATATAGATACATAGACAATAGGTGGACGAGGAGGCCATTCGGCCCTTCGAGCCAGCACGCCATTCAATGTGATCATTGGCTGATCATCCATAATCGGTACCCCATTCCTGCCTTCTTCCCATACCCCTTGATTCTGCTAGCTGTAAGAGCTCTATCTAACTCTGTTGAGTAAGGGTACCGGGGTTTAAGGGGCAAAGGCGGGAGAATGGGTTTGAGAGGGAAAGATAGATCAATCATGATGGAATGGCGGAGTTGATGGGTTGAATGGCCTTATTCTGCTCCGAGAAACTTATGAACCTAGGTTGCATCTCTGGAGAACATGCATAGATGAAGTTTCAGGTCAGCACCCTTCTTCAGATAGGTACTGATGTTGGTTCACTTATCCTTCTAGAGGATTTGGATGATTTTGTGGAAACATGCCAGTGATATCTTTCATCTATTTTGAGAATTCATTAGGTAGTTCATATCCCTAAAGCATGCAGAAGGGTGGAACTAGTTTCTCCCTGGTAAACCATATGCATTCAATAATTGCACTCAATAAGAGGTGCTGATTGTGGAACATTCTTTTATCAGATGTCCCAAGGTGTTGCTTGCTCACTGAAGGTAAATTACCTCATCATTTCCATTTCTAAAAAGTGGCTCCCGGGATATAGGCAGAGGTACCTCCTGGGATATAGGGAGGCTCATCCTGAGATCATAAGACAAAATTCCTCCTGGGTTATAGGTTGAAATTCGTCTCAGGATATAGGACGAGGTCCTTGTTGGGATATAGGAAGAGGTCCCTCCTATGATTTAAGAAGAGGTTCCTCCCAGGATACAGGTAAAGCTCCATGTTTTGCTGAAGATCTTTATTAAGGATCAAATTAGAGGCAAATCGATGGAGGGCCACATTTATCCCATAACCTACTATCCCCATGGTTAACAAATATCTTAGTGATTCTGACAAAGGCCCCTTAATCTGAAATCTTAACTATGTTTCTCTTTCTACAGATGCTGCTTGACCTGCTGTTCTCCCAGTATTGTTTGTATTTGTTTAAAAATTCCACCATCTGCTGTTACTTTGATTTTCAAAAATCTCACCATCCCAGATTTAAAATGAATAAATGAGCCAACATGAATTTGTCATTTGCAGAACATATATCCGAATTATTGTCATCCACTGCACATGCAAGTGTTTAAATTCATGCCTGTAGCTCGCAGATCTAATTTTGAAACAATATCATCCAAGCCTAGATCTCAGAAGTATAGACAGTGGTTTATTTCCATCAACCCTATCAATTCCAGTTAATATCTAATAACTTTGAACAAATCATCCCTTGACCTCCTTAATTCCAAAGATTTCAAATATTAATGTGCGTGATTATTTCTCCAAATGTAACCCTTGGATTCCATGTGTCATTCCGGTAAAACTACAGTCAGTACAGTGCACTTACTCCAAGGCCTAAATTCGCTTCCTAACATGTGGTGCACAGAGTTGTTGATTTATCCCTTGGTACAATTAACCTGAGATCTGTACATGATATCCTTTTCTCCAGTCCCCTAGACATAATAAACATTATTGTAGTTGGATTTTATGATTGCTTTATCTGCCTGCTATTACATCTTAATTAGCACCATACTTAACCCACTAGTCTCTTTAGACTTCCACTGCTTCTCACCTTTAAAAAGAAAATCAGAAAGTACTCTCATCTAACCATTTTAGGCCTATGGATGGATGACTTCACATTTATCTAAATTGTAATCTCTTCCCCTAAGCATAACAATTTGCTCAATCTATGAAAATGTCCTTGTAATTTAATCCTTGGTTCCTTAAATGGCTTTTTATCCCTTTGTAGGGAATAAATGTAGCCCTAATACTGATCTTTGTGAAATGCCACGAGTCAAGTCCTGCTCCTTGTCCTCAATCTCTGTCTGCTTTGCAGTGTCCTAATGAATAGTAAGATTAAACGAGAACTTACCAGTTTGATCTTGATTTTATGAGGAGTTACATTGGTGATTACGTGAAGAAGCCCAGCCAGTCCGCATGCGCGTCAATCTTCAAAGCAACGGTATGAAATCACAGATAACCAAAATCGAAGTAAACATAGTAAGTAAAACGAAGTAAACATAGTAACATAGCAACCTGAGAACTACTAGATGATCTTTATGAGAGAGGGTTGGGCGTGGAGGGCATGTAATCACCAACGTAACTCCTCATCAAATCAAGATCAAACTTCAAACTGGTAAGTTCTTGTTTAATCTTACTATTTTATTTCGGAGTCACGTGAGTGATTCTGTGAAGGGTTCAAAGCCCTGTGATTTCATGCCGCAGATCCAAATCTCGGCATCCCACTGCATCGATTGACTCAGGATGAGTGAATAATCAAAAATGCGTTAAACATGACATTGATTCAAATGTATTAATGGTTTACGTTAATAAAGAAATCAATAGCAACCCCTGTATCTCAGGGGAGGCTAAAGTGGATGCAAAACAGAATGGGCAAAAACCCCGGGTCAGTAACTGGCCTATGGTAAAAAAAAAATGTTTTAATCAATTCAGTTGACCATCCTGCGGTCGTGAGGATATGGTGGAAGGGAATGTCCATTGCCCTGTATTTGATAACCTCTGTAATAGGAACGGCATAGAATGGATCTTTGAGACACTTATGAATCTGTTGTTAGTCAGGAGAAGAAGTTTTCATATTTGGAAAGTTCATATGCGACACTCCATTTTTCATAATAAACAGGCTACTCCTGCCTTATTCCATGGGTGCTTTGCATGAGAACTCTGGCCTGATTTCCAAACCTTACTTTGACTTTCAAACACTATAGCATACATGCAAACTTTATTATTAGAGAAAAACCCTTGCACCCTCCCATAGGGCTGAACGAGTCCTTTCTCCGCCAATTTTTCTCCCTGCCTGGGCACCAACGTCTGTGAGCCGCTGACTCTGGCGTTATGTCCTTGCCACTCCACGGCATCCCCGCAGGCTGGAAAAGCCACCTGACTGCCTTGTCAGCGGCTGCTATCATAAAACCTGATCTTTTGCCAGTTACCCACTTCCGCGGTCGGACCGGGGTTTCCTCAGAGTCCATAGCCAGCTCACTCATCGGGCTGTGAATCTGGCAGGAAAACCTCTGTGAAGAGAGGCTCCCGCTCGAAAAAACCGTGGTAAGTAAAAATAGCTTACCTTCTAGGTTTAACTTACCGCTGGCAGGAGCGCTGCCCTGACAGTCTGGTGCTTGTGCCAATACAGCTGACGTACTGACACGCATGCGGACTGGCTGGGCTTCTTCACGGAATCACTCACGTGACTCCGAAATAAAATGATCTAATTTGTTGTCATAACATTGAATGTGCGAGAAATTCAGGACATTCAATCCCCTTTTATTTTATCATTCACCTGATGAATCTCATTTAAAAAAATGAATATTCTTCCGTAATTAAGCATGAGAGTATCTTAGATGCTGATGTAGTGGAGAAGAGGCAGGCAAAATGTGTAGGAAGGCACTGCAGATGCTGGTTTACACCGAAGTTAGAAACAAAATGCTGGAGTACATCAGCAGGTCAGGTAGCATCACTTGAGAAAAGGAATAGGTGACGTTTGAAACATAAATTACTTACCATGTGATTAAAATTTCCCAGCAGTTCAACTCACATTGTCTGTGTTGCTTCCCAGCATTCTCTCTATAATGTGTTAGTATTTAAAACACATTTGGGCAGTTATCAATTATTCATTGATAACTGCCCAAAACTGCCCAGTCCATCATCGGCTCTGACCTCCCGTCCATCGAGGGGATCTATCACAGTTGCTGCCTCAAAAAGGCTGGCAGCATCATCAAGGACCCATACCATCCGGGCCATACATTTTACTTCGGAGTCACGTGAGTGACTACGTGAATAGAAGCCCGTACAGCCGTTGGTGCATCATGACATCAGACGCTGGTGCAGTCGGCCGGTTGGAGCAGCAGCGCTCCTCCGAGCGGTAAGTTTAAACGGAGGTAAGGTTTTAAAATTTTTTTTACCACAGGTCATTTTCTGCGACAGGTTTGAAGTTCTTGTAGATATGTTGCAGAAAGTGAAGAAGGTGTCGGCGAGGCGCTCCGGGGGTAGAAAGGAAAAGTGGCCAGGAGAGTGTTGAGGATGGAGGCCCGTCTGGTGCACCTGGTCCGGTGCTGGCTACACAGCCAGTGGTTGCAGACCCACTGCCGGGGGGCAGTGGAGGCTTGCCAGTAGGGCGGAAGGCCACTGGCAAGTCTGTGAGGCCCGTAGATGAGTCGGGCCTGGAGGTTATACCCTCCATAGGAGAGTCCGTTTGCTCACGGCTCTCCCACGTCGAGATACTATTACAAAAGAATGCTCGACAGGGACCAGCTCCGTGAGGAGGAGTGGTGCCCAAGCCAGGCTGATGGAGAGCTTGTGCTAGCAGCACCTGTTTCAGGGCTGCAGAACTATCCTGCCTGTGAGGAGGATGTTCTATCAGTGCAGTTTGCTGACACTGATTCTATGCTGGGGGAGAGCAGTAAAGGAGTTCGTTGGAGGTAATTCTGAACATTGCTGGGAAGTTTGCTGAGTGTAGAGAGGCAGGAAAGGCGATTGATGTAGAATTGGCCGAAGCAATTCAGTATATGCTCTCCCACCAGTTACAGGAGCTAGCTATGGATGAAGTAGCAAAAAAACTATAAAGCTCCTGTTAATTGTGATCTCCTGAAGGTACCGGTGGTTAATCACCAAATTTGGTCATAGATGAGTATGCCTGCTAGGGCCCAGGAGATGAAGTTTAAAAAAGTGCTTAAACTGTTGTCAGCAGGTATTACAGCTGTGGTGAAAGTTATTGATACAAGCAATATGGTTGAAGCACACCAGGACGAACTGGGATTCCTTTGTAATGCATTTTGAAATAAATAATATCGGGAGGGCCGCTATTAGGCCAGTGCTAATCTGAATTTGGCAAGTTTGTGCAAACCGACCAGTGTACCACCACGAAATCTGTTGTTTGGTGGTAACCTTGCAAAAAGGGTCAAGAACTGTCATGAGGTTGTTAAAACCATGGCCCTCATTAAGCCAGCTGGCAAGCAAGGCAAAAAGGGTTCTCTACAAGAAGTCGAGGACAACAAGGTCTGCAAGGAAAGATGCAGGTAAGGAATATGACATTGACAGACGATGAATTAACTGATGTTCCTGTTCAAATTGGGGAAGGTTAAAATTGTTTCTCAAACAATGGCAGCAGTTGACATCAGATTTGTTCATACTTAGTAGTATTGAAGGGGTGAAAAATTGAATTTTACTCTAAGGACAGTCTACCTAATCAACGTTTTCCTAGTCGTAAACTTATTTTTTCAGATGAGGAAATTGGTAAAACCTGTGTTAGCATTACTTAGAGCTCAGGGGCATGTGGTAATGGCCTATTTAGATTATATTCTGATTGTTGGAAAGACTCATGCTGAAACTCAATCATCAGTTTCAGTTGTTAAAATCACTTTTGAACAAATGCGATTTGTTATTCACCCAGATAAATCTAAATTATCACCAGTCCAAATTATTGATTATCTGGGATTTACCATTAATTCCAATCACATGTTGGTAACTTTGCCCAGGGATAAATTGAATCAGTTAATTGATGACTGTGTTAATCTTGTTGGAGAACAACGGCCTTCGATTAGACAAGTAGCCAGTTTAATT
Source organism: Okamejei kenojei (assembly GCA_035221665.1). Lineage (NCBI taxonomy): Eukaryota > Metazoa > Chordata > Chondrichthyes > Rajiformes > Rajidae > Okamejei > Okamejei kenojei. The sequence goes on along the minus strand of CM069133.1, from coordinate 58,707,000 downwards.
GGGAAGTTGTTGCAGCCTTTCCAGCTGTGCAGTATGGTCCTCTTTATTATCAACAATTACAACGATCAAAGGAACAGGCACTGAGAATACAAAGGGGCCATTTTTGATAGGCCTATGCAGTTGTCAGCTGGGGCGATTGCTGACATACAATGGTGGATAGTACATGTTTCAAAAAGTTTAGGAAGGTTTGGTGGAACCACCGTCACTGATATTACAGACTGATGTAAGTGCACTGGGTTGGGGTGCAACAGATATGTCTTCTAGTTGTGGAGGCAGATGGAATGTGGATGAGACATCGCTTCTTCAATTAAGAGGGATTAATTATTTAGAGTTGTTGGGCACCTGGTATGGGCTCAAAGCTTATTGTTCTACAAGGAGGGATCTGCATGTGCAGATCCAGATTGACAACACCACAGCAGTGGCATATGTAAACCACATGGGTGGAGTTAAGTCACAGTCTTGTGATAGACTGGCTAACCAGATTTGGAGCTGGTGTATTGACCAAAATATCTGGCTTTCAGCACTTTCTTTGCCAGGAAGGTTCAACACGGTAGCTGACACTAGGTCACGTCAGTTTAATGACAACATTGAATGGATGTTAAATCAGGATGTATTTAACCAAATGATTGTTCTGTATAGATTGCCAGATATTGACTTGTTTGCATCTCGATTAAATCATCAGTTACCTAGATATGTTTCATGGGAACCAGATACTGGGCAGTAGCAGTGGATGCGTTTTTCGCTGCATTGGGAGGAATGTTTGTGTATGTATTTCCTCCATTCTGTCTCATCAGCAGATGTTTGCAAAAGATCAAGGAGGACTCCGCTTCAGGGGTATTGGTAGTGCCAGATTAGCCTACACAAGCATGGTTTCCCGTTGTATTACAAATGGCTAGGGAGCCTTACATGCTTATTCCCAAGAATAAAAATCTACTGGTAAATCCAGTCACTGGGGATCAACATCCTTTATATGATCGTATTGATCTGTTAATTTGCAGATTTTAAGGAGGCCATACCTGGTGAGAGGACTGTCTCATCGGACTGTGGATGTTCTCACGTTGGCCTGCAGGGATAGTACACAGCAGCAATATATCACATATATAAGGAAGTGGGAGCAATTCTGCCTACAGCAGAATATTGTATATCACACTGCAGGGATCACGGACGTATTGGAGTTTTGTCAACTCTTTATTTCGTCCAAAAATTAAGTTACAGTGCGATTAATTCAGCCAGAAGTGCTCTGTCTTCTTATTTACCTATGAATGCAAAATTGCATACAGTAGGGACACATCCGTTAGTTTCACGATTCATGAAGGGAGTTTTTCAATTCTAATCCTCCTAAACCCAGGTATGCCGGCATTTGGAATGTGAGTGAGGTTCTTATGGTTCTTCGCCAGTGGGCTCCGGTTACAAGCCTATCTATAGCCAAATTAACTATGAAGGTGGTCATGCTTATGGCGTTGGTTTCAGCTCAACGAGTACAAACGTTGCAAAAGCTACGGCTAGATAGAATGCATGTGTCGGCAGATGCCATTATATTTTATGTCTATGATTTGCTTAAACATAATAAAAGAGGCATGACAGGATGTAAGATTGTGTTTTCAGCATACCCCGCAGATGATCGCTTGTGTGTAGTCTCACATTTATCTCGTTACATTGAGATTACTAAACCTCTGAGAGGAACAGAGTTGGCTTTGTTTATTAGTCACAAAAAAACACACAGAGGTGTCGGTGCAAACGATTTCAAGGTGGCTAAATCAGGTCCTGGCAAGTGCAGGAATTGATACTGATAAATTCAAATCTCATTCCACCAGGGCGGCATCAATTTCCGCGGCAAGGGCGATGGACTTGCCAATTGACCATATCCTCGCGGCCGCAGGATGGTCCAGTGAGCTAACTTTTCAGAGGTTTTATCACAAGCCGATTTCAAGGCTCGGGGTGTTTGCTGATTCTGGTTTCAGTACTGTTATAGTTTCCCCTGAGTTAGAGGGGTTTCTTATGATTTTGTTTGTAAATAAACTGTTATTTGTTTAACAAATGTTATTATTGATGCATGATTGATTGCTAACGACTTTGAGTCAATCCAGGCAGTGTGAACGTCGGATTTGGGCCTGCGGCGTGAATTCACAGTGCTTTGAAGTCTTCACGTAGTCACTCACGTGACTCCGAAGTAAAATAGTAAGATTAAATGAGAACTTACCAGTTTGAAGTTTGATTTTTATTTTATGAGGAGTCGAGTTGAGGGACTACGTGCCCTCCGCTCCCACCGTCATAGATCTCATCTGGTAGTTCTAGTTTTATCATCTTAACATTATACTTCAGTCATTGTTAGCTGTGAATTCATTCCGCTGCTTTGAAGATTGACGCATCAACAGCTGTACGGGCTTCTATTCACGTAGTCCCTCAACTTGACTCTTCATAAAATAAAGATCAAACTTCAAACTGGTAAGTTCTCATTTAATCTTACTATTCATCTCCCCACTACCTTCAGGTAGAAGATACAGGAGCCTGAAGACTGCAATGACCATGTTCCGGAACAGCCTCTTCCCCACAGCCATCAAGCTATTAAACTTGGCTCGGACAAAACTCTGAACATTAATAGCCAATAATCTGTTTATTTGCACTTTATCAGTTTAATTATTCATGTGTGTTCAATTCAGGGGATTGAATGTCCTGAATTTCTCGCACATTCAATGTTATGACAACAAATTATTCATGTGTGTATATATTTATGCAATGGTATATGGACACACTGATCTGTTCAGTATTCGTGCCTACTATGTTCTGATGTGCTAAAGCAAAGCAAGAATTTCATTGTCCTATCAGGGACACATGACAATAAAACTCTCTTGAACTCTTGTGTTAAAGAAGGTTTTCTACGAGGGGGGGTCCAAGTGGAGGGGGTACGTTGGAGACAGGGAAAGGGATCATCAGTGGGGGCGTTTTTCTACGAGGGGGGTCCAAGTGGAGGGGGTACGTTGGAGACATTTTCTACGAGGGCGGTCCAAGTGCAGGGGGTACGTTGGAGACATTTTCTACGAGGGGGGGGGTCCAAGTGGAGGGGGTTTCTACGAGGAGGGGGTCCAAGTGGAGGGGGTTTCTACGAGGGGGATCCAAGTGGAGGGGGTTTTCTATGAGGGGGGTCCAAGTGGAGGGGATTTCTACAATGGGGGTTCAAGTGGAGGGGGTTTCTATGAGGGGTGTCCAAGTGGAGGGGGTTTTGTACGAGGGGGGGTTCAAATGGAGGGGGTTTCTACGAGGGGGGAGTCCAAGTGGAGGGTCCAAGTCCATCTCCCCCCTGTCTGCCTTCCGCAAAAACCGCTCCCTCCGCAACTCCCTTGTCACCTCCAAAGTGACCCCTCCACTCGCCACATCTTCCCATCTCCCCCCCTGTCTGCCTTCCACAAAGACCGCTCCTTCCGCAACTCCCTTGTCACTTTCACCCCACCAGCCGGCTAATACAACACATAGTCCTCCGCCAGTTTCGCCACCTCCAACGTGACCCCTCCACTCACCACATCTTCCCATCTCCCCCCCCTGTCTGCCTTCCGCAAAGACCGCTCCCTCTGCACCTCCCTTGTCCTTTCACCCCACCAGCCGGCAAATACAACACATAGTCCTCCTCCAGTTTCGCCACCTCCAACGTGACCCCTCCACTCGCCACATCTTCCCATCTCCCCCCCGTCTGCCTTCTGCAAAGACCGCTCCCTCCGCAACTCCCTTGTCAATTCTTCCCTTCCCTCCCGCTCTACCCCTTCCCCGGGCACTTTCCCTTGCAACCGCAAGAAATGCTACACTTGTCCCTTCACCTCCCCCCTCCACTCCTTTCAGGGACCCAAGCAGTCCTTCCAGGACCGACAGGGGTTCACCTGCACCTCCTCCAACCTCATCTACTGCATCCGCTGCTCCAGATGCCAGATGATCTATATCGGTGAGACTAAGCGGAGGCTTGGCGATCGTTTCGCCGAACACCTCCGCTCAATCCGCAATTACCAAGCCGACCTCCAGGTGGCTCAGCACTTCAACTCCCACTCCCATTCCATATCCGACCTCTCGGTCCTGGGCCTCCTCCACGGCCAGAGTGAGCAACACCGCAAGTTGGAGAAGCAGCACCTCATAATCCGCTTGGGGAGTCTGCATCCTCTGGGCTTGAACATTGAATTTTCTCAATTCTGTAACCTTTGCTGTCTCCTCCCCTTCCCACCTCTCCCTCAGCCCTCGGGCCCTGGCATTCCCTCTCTCTCTATCTCCCTCCCCCACCCTAGTCGCACTAACCTCTCATTTTCACACCACAAACAGCTTACAATGGCTTGTTCCCTTTATCATCTATACTTTTTTGCATATCTTTCATTCATGGTTCTTTATTCTCCACATCACCGTCTATATCTCTCGTTTCCCTGATCCCTGACCAGTCTGAAGAAGGGTCTCGACCCGAAACGTTGCATATTTTCTTCGCTCCTTAGATGCTGCTGCACCCGCTGAGTTTCTTCAGCCTTTTGTGTACCCTCTGTTGAACTCTTGATCTCTTCTTTAAAAGAGCCATACAATCATGTACTGCAAAAACAGGCACTTTTTGCCCATGCTGACCAAGATTCCCATCTTAGCTGGTCCCATTTACCCACATTTGCCCCTATCATTCTAATCCTTTTCTATCCATGTACCTGTCCAAATATATTTTAAATATAGTTATTCTGCCTGCCGCAACTACTTATTCTGGTAACTCATACCATTAACACACAACACTGTGTGAAAAAGTTGCCCCTCAGTTACCAACAAAATCTTTCTCCTTTCATCTTAAACCTATGCCTTCTAGTTCTTGATTCCCCTTCCCTAAAAAAAAAGACTGTGCGTTCACCCTATCTATTCCCCTCAAGATTTTATGCACCTCTAAGATCACCCTTAGGAGGCTGTCCAACTTGGGCTACATTTGGACCTTTAAATCGTCAAGTTTCATGACATACATGCTGACGTATGCTGTCATGCGGGTGACGCCCGGTTACGGTTGAGGCTGTAAAATATTCTCGATCACTGTATCTATAACTTTTCACAGGGATGGATTCAGTGAGTGTAGACTGAACTCCCCTCTCTCCTCTTCCCTCGATTTTCCAGCATTTGCAGTTCCTTCTTTAACACAGTCCTGGCAACATCCTTGATATTTTTGTTCTGCACCCTTTCAATCTTAATATCATCTTTCCTATGACAGGGTGACCAGCACTGAACACAATATCCCAAGTTCAGCCTTGTACAACTGTAACATTACATCACAATCTTTATGAAGGCGCACAAAACTAAGGATGCAGAAATCTTAAGCAAAGCACGTGCTGGAGTCAATCAGCACCTATGGAAATATGGATAGATGATGTTTTAAGTCATGACCCTTCTTCATTTGAGTCTGATAAAGGGTCCTAACCCAAACGTCGCCTCTCCATGTCCTCTCCAAATACTGCCTGACCTGCTGGGTCACTCCAGAACTTTGTGTTTTTTACTTATATTCCATACTCAAATCTCTGACTAATGTGGGCACACGTGTCAAAAGCCATTTACACCACCCTCTCAATCTGCGACACCACTTTTCAGGGAATGATTTGTATTGTACTTTTAGATCCTGCTGCTCTACAAAAATCCCCAGAGCCCTTCTGTCCAGAGTCCTTCACCCTCTATGTAAGCCCTGCCCTGGTTTGACTTCACAAAATGCAACTTCTGTCACTTATCTGATTTTAAACCCCATTAGACATTCCTCCACTCACGTGCCCATCAAACCACATCCCACTGTAATTTTTCAGACCCATCTTCATTATCTACAATATCTACAATATAACTTATTTTGGTGTAATTTGCAGATTTGCAAATCATGCCTTGTACATCCTCATCCAAGGTTTATATAATGTGTGTATGGTCTGCTGCATCTCTTGAGGCCCAGAGAGCCTCCACCCACTGACTGAAGCACCACTGGCTCTGCAAGACTCTCCTGTGTTCTTTCTTCTGCAAATCCACTGTTGTGACCAATGGTCTAAACTGCTGGGTCTAGCAGAGGAAGATACTTTGTGCATGTTATATTGTGCTCAGCACCTTATCTGAGCAACCAATTGCCAGTTCAATGAGACTTTAGAAAAATAGAACACTTTGTGGCCAACATTTTTGTTTGATTGAAGGTGTGCAGAAGATTTCACTGCAGCTGTAGGTTAGAAAATCATTCATGGTTTCTCATTGATGACAATGCTTGCACATCAATTTGCCTCTGTGCCCTTGATATTTAAACAAGATGCACAGCTAACTAAATGAGGTGCTTTGTTGTGTTGCATCATGTACCAGTCTGTTTGCCTGTCACTTCAGTGGATGCTGCCTCGATATTGAGTAATTGAAGATGCAGCAGCTCCCTGATGTGTAACTAGCAGACTGATTCAGACAGGGCTAAATGAGCTCCTGTCACTCCACTCCAAGGGAACCTCAACAAGGGAACCTGTGGATGTCAGTTAAACCATACCTCTGCGGTAGATCTTCACCACAAAATTAAAATGGACAATAAGGTGATGCATAACAAACAAGAGAATCAAAAGCTTGAAACAGATGCAGTGCCATGTAAACAGTGAAAGTGCTTTATCATGCAAAAAAAAGAATATCCAGGAAACTAAAATTAGACCTTTATCAAGTATTATTAGATACTTTATTAGACTCATATTCTAAGGAAGCAGAAGCCAGAATCTGTTTTCTAGGTTCAGGAATTTCCTGACATCATTTCTTAAAAGTAAAATGCAAACACACTATTGTGGTTGTATTAATGGTATCACTCCTTGATATTGTGCAGGAAGAGCAGATTAGACCCTCAGCTTTTCCTGTACTGTAGATCTCTTTTCCAAGACATCTAAGTCTGAAATAACTATTATTCATTTGCTGTTGAACCTGTCAGCAAATGGCAATGTACAAAGAAAATAAAAGGCTGGATACCATGGTTGGAATTTGACATTGGTGGTGATCAATAAAGAGGTTCCTGCATTTCACAATCTACTGTATTCTGAACTATCAACATGGGGATTAGCAAAAGGATTAAGATACACTGCCTCTCAGGCTCGTTTCACTATTCAATAAGGTTGTGGCTGATCTCCCACTGTGACACAACTTCCCTTCCTTGTCCTAACGACCCTTGGTTCCTCCTCAGGTTTAGATGTCATCAATTGTTGAATGCCCACTGCTCTTTGTGGTGCAGAATAACACAATCACCACCTTTTGAGTGAAGATATTTTTTCTTATTCCAATCCAAATGATCCTTTTACATGAGGAAACATTCTCTTTGCACCTACCTATCACATCCTCTAACAATGGTGTATGTTTTAAACTGTAAAAGCTATGGATTTAGTGTTACTCTCAGTGTTACTTTCCAACTCCCACCAGTCCATACAGTTTCCCTCTATTTTAGTTCACCTCTTCCATGCCTCCCCCCTCACATTACCTGCACCCCCCACCCACCCCCACTGAGCAGGGGCATAGATAGGGTTGAAACATTTACCACTGGAAGAGAGTGTTGGTTTAAGATAAGGGGTTGAGGAATTTAAAGAGAAATTTGATGAAGAACTTTATTACCCAGAGTTGGTGGAAATCCAGCATACATTGCCGGAGGGTTTAGCGATGGTATTGACTCTCACAATATTTAATAAGTATCTGCACAAGCACTGGAATTACAATGTCCAAGAAAGCTATGGAGCAAGTGTTGCTAAGTGGAATTAGCATTAGTAGGTGCTTAATGGATTAATGGACATGGTGGGCTGAATTTTCTGTTTCTATGCTGAATGACACCAGAACTCTAGAACTCTGAGATGTAATTATATACCCCAAGTTGTGGTCATGAATTCCACGGTGGCAGCCAAATGAAGCTCTAGCTTGGCACGTGCATCAATTGCCCACAATGACCATCGCCTGCACAAAAACTGACCAGACTCATCCATATGCTGCAACTTGTGGACTGCTATATTGAAACCAATTCCTGATTTCACAAGGGCATTAAAACATCATCCAAATGCTAACAATTGATCTCCTAGTCAATGTAATGAATACCAAAATGAAAATTATGCAATTGTATCAAAACCACGTTACAGGGAAGGCATAATATCCTAGCACGCATATTAGTGAATATTTAACCTCTCCCCATGCACCTCATCCCCTCTATCCCCTCTCCCCTCACACCACCGGTTCTATTACAGACTGTTCATCTTCAGAGAGACACAGGGAAATATTCAAATCAATGAGATAATTTCCTCCAAAACATAGGGCTACAATGATAGACACATTTTCCTTAGTGCTAATACTTGTAAACTACAAGTTGATTATAATCTACTGGTTGGAAATGACACTGCAGGTGATATAAATATTGGAATTTTAATTTTGAAATTCCTTATAATCCTGAATCGACAGTCTTAGTGGTCTTTGGAATGTTTTTTTTTGTGATAAAACGTCTGAAACCAAAGGCCACACAAATGGATGCCTATTTTTCAATAATGAAATATCCTGATGCAATTATTATTAGATTGAAATTCTGAAAAAAAATTAAATGCAAATTCACAACACCTCCCAAGGATTCAGTTGAAAGCAGTTTAAGAGTGCCATAGTTTACCACTGTTAGATAGGAACAGTTAAATCCATAATGAAATTGGTTTATTTTGGAAGTCATTGTTAAATTATAGACCAGCAGTTTGAAGGAGCAAGAAAAAATGTTAATAAGAGCAAATACTTTGTTGCTGAATTATTAACAACATTCAACTCAGGGTCTTAAAGGAATCAGATATTTCATCACCATTTCAATGGCCATTCCCCTAGAACTAATTCAATCATGTGAAACCAGTAGTTTTGGCATCCTAGACTCTAAAGTAGCTGCCAATCTATAGACACGTACCTGCGGAATCAAAACTGTGATCACTCGGATGAAAGAAACCTAATGCCCAGAGAAAGCATGGAAAATGGTAAGATTAAATGATAACTTACCAGTTTTAAGTTTGATCCTTATTTTATGAGGAGTTACGATGAGGGATTATGTGAAGAAGCCCCGCCAGCCACATGCGCGTCATACTTCAAAGTAGCGGCGTGAAAACACAGAAACCAATAGACAAAGTAACATAGTAAGGGTTTTAGAAGACTAGAACTACCAGATGATCCTTTAGATTATGAGGGTGGGAGCGGAGGGTACGTAATCCCTCATCGTAACTCCTCATAAAATAAGGATCAAACTTCAAACTGGTAAGTTCTCATTTAATCTTACTATTTTACTTCGGAGTCACATGAATGACTACGTGAAGATTTCAAAGCCCTGTGATTTCATGCCATAGATGCACTCCATACGACACTCTGCTTCGGTTGACACAGTAGTGAATAAAAAATATATTGAACATTGCTTCAAATTATTCAATAACTATTTTTAATAATAAAAATAACAAAACAGTAATAACCCCTCTGTCCCAGGGGGAAAATACAAAGAATAATATGAAACAAAGCAAATTAAATTAAAGGGAACCCAAAATTAAAGCGTGCCCAAACTGAGACACTGTCTGTACAGGTTTATCATAGAATTGTGAAAATGTTGACTCTTTAGACCATCCTGCGGCCCCGAGGATTTGATCTAGCAGCACGTCCTGTGCCTTCGCCGCGGATGTTGCTGCCGCCGTGGTGGAGTGAGATTTAAACACATGAGTGTCTACTCCAGCATAATGCAGAACCTGTTTCAGCCATCTAGAAATAGTTTGTACTGACACTCTTTTATATGTTTTTTTTATGACAAATGAGCAGTCCTGTCTCAGAACCTCTGAGACTGTTAGTTACCTCAATATATTGGTGTAAGTGTTTGACTACACATAATGTTTGGTCAACAGGATATGCTTTAAAGATCACTTTGGTTCCAGCCATTCCTGGCCTGCTTTGTTTGATTAAATCATAGACATAATATGTAATGGTATCTTCAGACAATTGCATGCAATTTAATCGTAACGATTGTAAAGTTTGCAACCGTTGCGCTGAGACAAGCGCCATTAGCATAATCATTTTAAATGTTAACTTCTGAAAAGATAATGACGTAATTGGAGCCCATTGCCGAAGCAGTGTGAGAACTATACTGACATCCCAGATTTCTGTATATCTAGGCTTAGGAGGATTTTTGTTAAATATTTCTCTCATGAATCGGGATACTAACGGATGAGACCCAATAGATTGTTGTTCTGCAAAATGCCCTAAATAAGAGGACAAAGCACTGCAAGCACTCTTTATGGCACTATAATCAAGTGCTCATCAAAATGCAACATAGCAAGGAACTCCAAAACATCAGTTATGCTTGCAATATGATAAGATATGTCTGATTTTACACAAAACATCTCCCATTTGTTTATATGAGATACATATTGTTTCTTAGTGGTATCTCTCCAAGCTGCAGTAATAACATCCATGGTCCTGTTCGACAATCCAAGGCCTTGGAATGGTCGGAACCTACAGACCAACAAATTAATACGGTCATGTAATGGGTGACCTTCTCCAGAAACTGGATGCACCAACAACGTACTGCAGCTGGGAATGATCACGAATGGCTGAGTCATCATTCTGAGAACTAATGGGAACCATGGTTGTGTTGACCAGTCTGGAACCACCAAAACACCTGAGTAGGAGTCACGCTCTATTTTCGTAAGGCATTGCCTGATCAGACAAAATGGAGGAAAGCATAAAAGAATTAATGCCCCCAATGTAGCGAGAATGCATCCACCGCTATGGCTCCTGGATCTGGCTCCCATGAAACATATTTAGGCAACTGGTGATTCAACCTGGAATCAAATAGATCAATATCTGGCAACCCAAATCGACTGACAATCATTTGAAAAATGTCAGGATTTTTTTTTTTTTTTTTTTTTTAATTTTTTTATTGTAGAAACAATATATACCGAGTACACTCTTATACGACAGTGAGAATTATATAATATACAGAATTATATAATATTGATTATCGATTGATACTGTTTATGTTAATTGTAATATTATCCATTATACATTTCGTGGTTATTTATTTTATATAATTGGGAGTATATGTAGTATATTCCTAAAATAAGCAATATACTCAGACTTCTCATATCATAGATATTCTTCTAATTACCAAATACAAAACGTCCCCGCTGATCTCTAACTACATAATACCCAATCTTAAAACAAAGTTTTATGATATTCATAATGTTATCAAAAATATTAAGAATGTTTGTATTATTGTTAACTTTATATTTCAAAATTATTGTATAGTTGAAAATGCATAATTTTATATAATTACAAATTTTAAGACATCTATAATCTTTTCATACGAATAAAAATAGTGTGTACATATTAAAAAATTTATATAATATGTTTCTATAATTTTTTTTCCTTAATTAAAGATAGGAAGATAGAGAAAGAGAATAGAAATAGAAAAGAAAAATGTGAGAAGTTTGATGGAGATTGAAAGTATTACTAAATAATCCATTCTTGGAGATACATTCATGATTTATTTATATGTATTCTCTTCATCCATTCAGATATTCAGGCCTCAGTCAAGTCCCTGCGCCGAACCATTGTGACCCTGTAATATTTAATATAGGGAGACCAAATCCCTTTGAAGAGATCTAACCTGTCCATAAGGACAAGTCTCAAGCTCTCCAAGTGAAGTGTCTCTCCGTCATTTCTGTATTCCACATTTTAATTGTTGGGGATACAGGGCCTTTCCAAAATTTAATATTAATTTTTCCCAATTATAAAGAAATAGTCGATAAAAGTTCTTTTGATTCCTTGTAATTATTTGTTCCGTTTCCGGTATTCCAAGTATGATTAACTTTGGGGTCAGGAATCATAGTAATATTAATAACATTCGAGACTATCTTAAATATTTCATTCCAATATTCTAGAATCTTCGTACAATTAGTAAATGAATGTGACAAAGTTGCTTCTAAGATTTGACATTTATCACATATAGGTGATAATTTTGGAAATATATTATGTAATATAGATTTAGACAAAATGTAATCTATGTAAAATTTTAAACTGTATAAGAGCATGTTTAGCATTTAACGAACAGTAATGTATGTGTTGTAAAGCTTTCTTCCTTCCCATATTATCTGGGCTTATTATTTGACTTAATTCATTTTCCCAACGCTGTCTATGTGTTTCCGATGATGGAATATCACTTTCCAACAAAATATTGTAAAATGTATGATATCATTTTTTCTGTATTTGCGATGTTTATTCAAGCATTCATCTAAAATTTCACTCTTTTCTATTTCTGAGTTCTTGTGTATTTGCAGAGATATAGTTTCTGATTTGTAAATATCTGAAATATTCATTATTATGAAGCCCGTAAGTTTGTTTGTAATTCTTGAAATGAAAGAAAAGAATTTTCCTTATAAAGATCCCCTATATTTAAAATTCCTTTATTTTTTCCATTGTATAAAAGCCTTATCCATCGTTGACGGTTTAAAACGTAAAATTGTTGGCAATTGTAAGACCTAGCGGTATAAATTTTAGTTTTAGTGATTTTTCTTTATTTGTTTCCAAATACTATTCCCACTTTCTATTATCAAAATTTTTCACTATAAATTTTCTTAGGTACATTAATAAATAGCAAATATTATAGAGCTAATTTTCAAATGGAAAACAGTCTTCTCTTTCCATTTTTAACCAATTTGGTTTATTATCTGTTTCTTCTTCTAACCAGAAATTCATATTTTTTTAAATTAACTGCCCAATAATAAAACATAAAATTTGGTAAAGCTAAACCCCCGTTTATTTTAGCTTTACATAAATGTTTTTTTAATTTATTCTATGATTCTTATAATCCCAGATAAAGTTAGTGACTATTGAATCTACTTTTTTAAAAAAAATTTTAGGGAGATATATCGGAATTGATTGAAATAAAATATAATAATTGTGGGAGGAAAATCATTTTTATTGCGTTTATTTTACCTAACATTGAGATAGGTAAACTTTTCCAGTATACAGATATTTTTATTTAATTTTATTCAATAATAACGGGAAATTAGACTTAAATAAAGAGTCAAATCTTTTTGTAACAAAAATACCAAGATATTTAATATTTTCATTTGTTATCTTAAAAGGAAATTGTTGTAATATCTGTAAGTTATTCATGGTTATTGGCATAAGCACTTTTTATTCCAATTGATACTGTATCCTGAAATTAAACCAAATTCCGTTATTAGTTTTAACAAATTACGGATACTTATTTCCGGTTTAGTAATATAAAGTAATATATCGTCCGCATATAACGAGATTTTATTCTTAGTATCTTTAGTATCATAATCCATATATTTCCGGGTGCAATCTTACCCTTTGAGCAAGAGGTTCGATTGCTAACGCAAACAGTAATGGTGATAAAGGACAGCCTTGTCTACAACCTCGAGATAAACTAAACTTAGTTGATAACATATGGTTTGTTATTATTCTAGCTGTTGGGTTTTGCATATAATAATTTAATCCAAGTAGTAAACTTATCACCAAGCTTAAAGGCTTCCATCACCGAAAAATAGATAAGGCCATTCCACCTGGTCAAAAGCTTTTTCTGCATCCAACGAGATGACTACTAAGTCCTTTTTTATCACTTCTTTTCGAATATATGATATTAAATAACCGTCTTAAATTATATGAAGAATATCTTTTAGGTATAAATCCTGTTTGATCAGGATGAATTAATTCGTTAACAATTTTGCTTAATCTTTGTGCAAGAATCTTTGTTAAAATTTTTTGATCCGTATTTAATAAAGCAATTGCTCTATAATGATCCTGGGTCATCCAAATCTTTATTTATTTTGGGTATAAGGTGTTATAATAGATTCGTTCATTGTATCTGGTAATTTCTCTTGTGTATATATCTGTTTCATATAATGATTTTAAATATGGGACCATTTGGTCATTGAAAAATTTTATAAAATTCCGAGCCTATACCATCTGGTCCTGGAGTTTTTAATAACCATTTTTTAAAGATTTAATAGATTCTTGGATTTCTTTTATTGAAATATCGGCATTTAATAGTTCTCTATTTTGTAAATCTAATTCTTTTAAGTTACATTACATTTAAAAAGGCATCTATTTCTGTTTTATTTACTGTCGTGTTACCAGTATACAGATTTTTATAATATTGCATAAATTCTTTCATTAATATCCTTGGGTTGTATTAATAATTCACCGTTTTGTGATTTAATCCTATGTTATAATTTTTTCAGCTTCAATTTTCCTTAATTGTCGAGCCAATAGTTTTTTGTGGTTTGTCTCCAAATTCAAACAACAATTGTTTAGTATGTTTGGTAATATTTTAAAACTTGATCAGTATATATTTTATTTAATTTATACTTCAATGCTACAATTTTATTATGTATTATTATATCTGATTTTGTTGCATTCTGTATATCTAATTGTTTAATCTCCCTTTCTAAGTCCTGTTGTTCCTTCTGATCTTCTTATTATGGAATGCTTGTGAAGAAATCATAATTCCTCGAAGATATGCATTTAAATGTTTCCCATAATAAAGAGCGAGATATTTCTGTTTGATCATTTATTTTCAAAAACATCTTAATCTGAGTTATAATATATTCCGAGTGGTTTTATTTTTTAAAATTTTGTGGATTAAGTTTTCCATTGTCCTGATTTTCTGTTTTACCCATTTATTTTAATTTTAAATGTTTAATGGCGCATGATCTGAAATTATAATTAAATGATATTTGGATTCGTAAGTAAGTGAAATAGAGCGTTGCATCTACCTGAGAAATAATCTATTCTTGAATAAGTATTTATAATCCTCCTTCTACTTGTATGAGCGAGTAAAAGGAATATCCTCCTCTCGACCAGTAGATTGTTCTGTTCTCCAGACATCTTTAATGTTAGTCGTTTGGATGTAATGCGTTTAATAAATCACTAGTATGCGATTTAATTTTTCTTTGTTTTGAAGATCTATCTAAATAAGGTCTAATGTACAATTAAAATTCCTCCAATTAATCAAATTGTAATGTGTTAATTCCGGAATATTATTAAGTACTTTCTTAAAGAATAAAGGACTATCAAATTTGGTCCATAGATATTAACAAAAATCATTTTTTCCTATTTATTTCTCCTATCACAATAATGTATCTGCCATCTTTATCAGATATAGTAGATGTATGCTTAAATAAAGTACCTTTACGAAATAATATTGCTACGCCTCTTGATTTATATGCGTAAAGGAAGAGTGATATATTTTATCTATCCATTTAGCTTTCAGCCTATTTTCAGCGTCTTTCTTTAGGTGAGTTTCTTGAATATAAATTACATCAGCTTTCATTGCCTTTAATGTGTCAATATTTTTCCTCTTTTTATTGGTTCATTGATACCTTTAACATTCCAACTGCAAAAGGTTAATCCCTCGTTTCCCCATATATTTTCCTTTTTTAAATCCTGCAATTTTCGGTTTGTGGGAATCTATAATAGGGTCCAGGGTCCGCGCAGTAGACCTAACCCTTACACCCGAACACCGAATAGATGAATTTTAGATCTCTTTTGATGTACTTCACGAATATATCTCTCATTGTTCCAGTGTATAGCTCCATTCAAACTGAAAGATAATAGTAAACATAAAAGTAATAGTGAAGAGTAGGTAAAAAGCTTAGTAGAGTGCAAAAAAGAGTAGAAAAACTACAAATAAAATATTGTGTTTTGTGCAAGCCAAACTATATTGGCTATCAATCTAAAGGCTTCCGGCATTGATGTTATTAATTTAGCCAGCTCCTAATTTTAAGGAATTATTATCCATGATAAATTAACGGGGATATAATATTAAAGAAATGAAAGGAGTGATATTAATCATCATAAAAGTATGTATATCTAAAATTAGTTTTAAAAAAATCTAATTATAAAGCCGCAGATAAAGAGTTTTTTTTAAAATACAAAAATGGGATGTAAGAAAATCATTATTAAAAAAGGAAAAAAAAAATTAAGGGGAGGTATCTCCAAATGTAACAAGACATAAAATATAATTATTAGTAGTATTAATTAGCAATAGTGAACAGTCTTGTTAATAATAATCATAGTGATAATAAAACGCGTTAATAATTTTTAGTATGTGTGTATTTTTGTTTGTGTTAGTTATATATATGACTAATTATCAATGTTCGGTAGAGCTCTTCCAATCCGGGAAAACATTTCGTTCCATACACATTGTCCGTTCCTTCTAATTTCTTCTAATTCCATATTGTCGAAGTCTCATAGAATGTTAAGAGACCGTACTAGGTCCTTATAAAAATAGTAAAATACAGTATATTTGCTTGTAGATGGTTTTCAAGTGTCCAAACTGCTTTGCAAATTCCATTGCTATCTGTTGGAGTCTTGAAGAAGTGTTCCACGTTGTTGTAAGTAACTCTTAGGATGGCTGGGTAATTTCAAACCGTTTCTCAAGTTTTCTACACCCCTCATAAGGTTTTGGCTTCGTTAAAACGCTTTTCGTTTTCTGGCGACCTCTGGGGGGATAGTCACGATAGATACTGATTCTTTGTCCTTGAAACATCAGATTCTTTGTTCTCGAGGCTCTCCGCATAATATCCTCGAGAATAAAATCATATTGTAACTTTACAATCATTTGTCTTGGGGGGGCGTTTGTACTGGTCTGTCTTCTGCCGATTCGATGTGCACGAGCTAATACAGGCATATCATCCAAAGATAAAACAGCTTGCAGTAATTTAGCAGTGAATTCTCGAGTGTCTTCGTTTTCTCTAGACCTTCAGGAATCCCTGCAATCCTCAAGTTCTGCCTTCTTTGATAGCCTTCTAGCTGCGTGCATTTATCTGTTACTTTGGATAAACAACTCCAGTAGACGTTCGCTCTGTTATCCAGCTTTCTGTAGACACAGTACTAGCCTCCCGCTATCTTTTCAAGGTTTTTCATGCCATCAGCTTGTTGTTCGACCACATTTGCAATAGGTCAATCTTATTTTTAAAGTCTTTTTTAACATTTTCAAGTTTAGCCTCCATCTTGCGTTCCATATTATTGATCATATCAATGAATTCATTCTTCAATCTTTCTGATTCTTTCTGAACTTATTATCAATTGTGTCTTTGTATCTTTTTGAAATTCACTCCATTGATTTTTCATCAAGTCCATCTGATTATTAATTTGACAGATTTCTTCCTTTATATCTCCCGTTTATTTCTTTCATTTCTTGCTTTATATCTTTTCATTTTCTGCCTTGAACTCACGTTTTTAAATCAGCCATCTGATGAGAAATAAAAGTTCTCAAGTCCTTCACCTCCTGTGTCTGCTTTCCTGGAGACGTCTTCCCAGGGAACTGGCCCTACTCGAGTCCGAGGCTTCTCCCAGGCCTTCTCCCGCCCTCTCGCCCGGGTTTTTCGACCCTTCGTTTTATCGGTAGGGCTCCGTGCGGTCATGATTTGTCGCAGGGCTGATGACGTCAGCCGGTACCGTCGATGTTGAAGCGGCAGACAGTATAAAGCAGGCGATCGGTAAGTCCTTTTAAGTCCGTTTAAATCCCCGTTTTTTCAAAATTTTTGCGGAGCTGGCTGGCGCTATGCTTTAAGACTCCATAGCGCCACCGGAAGCGAAAAATGTCAGGATTTAACATCCATTCTATGTTGTCATTGAACTTTCGTGACCTATTGTCTGCCTCCACATTGTCTCTACCAGGTAGATAGATGACTGAAACCCAGATGTTCCTTGAGATACACCAGTGTCACATGAGGTTGGCCAATTTATCACATGACTCTGATCTTAATCCTCCCATATGATTAATATATGCCACGGCTGTAGTGTTATCTATCTGGAGTTGAACATGTACATTAGTCACTGTGGAACAATATGCTTTTAATCCATAAAATGTCCCCAATAACTCTAAATAATTAATCCCATGCTTGTGGAGAATCAAATCTTCTTGTACACTCCATCTTCCACCACAGCTAGACTCGCTGTCCGTAGCTCCCCATCCCAGAGCACTCACATCGGTCTGTAAAACCACGGAAGGTTCCTGCACCACAATGTTTTTGGTAGTTTGGCTAACATTAACAATCCACCATTGCAAATCAGACAGAGCTGTAGTTGGTAATTGAATAAATCGATCAAAATGACCTGCATGCTCTTTCAGTGCTTGTTCTCTGCTTCTTTGCAGACTTTGATAATGCAAAGGTCAAAACTCTACTGCAGGAAAAGCTGCTACCAATTTACAAATCACCTTAGCTATTTCTGGGGTGGAGGGATAAAGCTTTTGTGCAAGACAAGTACAGACATTTGTAATATCCACAACCTTGGCTGTTGGTAATGTTACTGTCATGTTAATTGAATCAATGACAAACCCCAAGTACTCAATTGTTTGGAATGGCTGTAACTTGGACTTAGTTAGATGGACCAAAAACCCCAATCTTTCAAACAGATTCTTGGTTGCTGAAACCGACTCTTCTGCTGACTCTTGAGTGTTGCTGACAATTAAGATAACATCTAAATAAGCCATTACAATGTGATTATGGGCCTCTTAATAGGCCCAGCACTGGTTTCAACAATTTTGTAAACAGCCTAGGAGCTGAACTCAATCCATTAGGCAATGCTCTGTATTGCCACAGCTGTCCAATCCAATTAAATTTCAAGTAACTGCGATAATGATCATGAATTGGTACTGAATAATATGCATCTTGTAGATCTATTCTTGCCATAGAGCAGCCTTGTGATAACAGCTGTTTGGCAGTAACGAAGGTGTCCATTTTAAAATGCCTATATTGAACATAGGAATTTAAGTGAGTAAGGTCCAGAATAACTCTACAACCCCCATCTTTTTTAGGTCTGGGGAAAATATTAGACACAAATTGTTGAGGATGGTTAACCATCCTCCAAATCACCCTTTTTACATAAATTATTAATCTCTTTGTCTACCTGCTGAGTCTCTGGAGCAGAAAACACCAACACTCTTTTAGGCTTGTGCTGTTCAGGTGGATCTATTCCTGAGACAAACTCAATTGTAGAACCTGATACAGTATCTAATATAAACTGATCAGATGTTATGCAGCACCATTCATGATAAAACAACTGTAATCTACCTCCAATACGAGGTGGTACATCAGAACCCTCATCCACAGAAATTTCCTGTACCTCCATAATTGGCTTGTAAGTTCTCCTTTTACCGATATTGGGGTTGTTGCTGGTCTGGCCCAGTGGGTAAAACCATTGGACTGGCCTCCCTCTGCTTGACCCAGCACCTGGATCCGACCTTCTGTACGTCATAGTAGTCTTCCTAAATGGCATTCTCGGCATGGCTGGTTTCATTAATCCAATAGTTTTATCCTCATCATCAATGTCACAAATTTGTTTAATGAGGCCTGCCCCAAATAGATAGTCAGGCGGTTGAATGTTAGTAGCCCTGCATAAAGCCGCAAACTTTGGATTCAATGTCGGCCAGATTGCGATCTGTCTGATGCAGTTTACTTCAAAGAAAGCATTACTGAAGAGGGCCATCATGTCTTTTTGAGTTGTTGTGATCAGTGACCCTTGAACTGACCTGCCGAATACATTAATGCCTGCCGCCACCAGCTGGAGGACGCGCCGAAAGTGAACTTCCTGTCCTCTCATAGATGCACTCATGGGTGCCCAAATTGCCGGGTTTACAGTGGGCACCCTGAGTGATGCACAATTGATGGCCGTTTTGTATTTAGCCGTGGTTTCCTCCATCACGGATTGTTGGAGCTGGTGAGACACTAGACAATTCACGTTGGTGGGTAAGTATTCATCCATTGCCTCACCAGTCCCTTCCGGAATAGCAAAACTGCTTGCTAAGTCCGGGACACCCGGAGCGTGGCTCTTGTGCTCTGGTGTATGCACATGAGCAGTGACACCAGACTCAGGGTCAGTTTCCTCCTGCCCTGCATCTCCCGAGTCATACTCCAGGGAGGCATCTTCCAGTCCTAAACAAGGCGCTGGAAGGAAATCCCCTTGTACATAAGCCCATATTCTTCTCCATATGGGCCTAGAGCTGCCTGGGGAATTAATGGGGACTTTGACCCTTGGTTTATTAGAGTGTGGAGCATTTGTTCCATTTTCTGAAACCTCCGCCACATTCTTTTTGTATCTGGAGGGGAGTCGTCCTCTTCTTCAGACCCATCTGACAAAACAGGTCTGATAGACTTTCGTTTAGATTTTCAAGGTGCAGTGGCCTCCATTTGCTGAGACATTGGAGCTGGTGCAGATAATCCCTTTGTCGGTATAACGGCAGCCAGTGTCGGAACCGGCGTTACCGGTCTTATATCTAAATACGATCGTATGCGTGAATCCGCATCGCCGCTGGATCCCCGCTTGGTACGGATCTTCCTACCTGAACACTCCATCTCTACACCAAGTCCTACTGACTCTACGATCCAGATTTACGGAGCTTAAATAGAGCAGGAAAAGGTTTTTAAAACCCACTTACCTGCAATTTATAACTTACCGCTGGTGGAGCTGCGCTCTCCAGCCCGTTCAGTGCGACATGTGCGGACCTAATGACGCGCATGCGCCTGCCGGGGCTTCTTCACGTAGTCCCTCACATGACTCCGAAGTAAAATTGACACACATTGATGACAATAATAATTCAATGGGAATGCTGTTGAAGCTCAACAGTCCATTTGCCTAACCTTACACATATAAAGTCACAATTGCTTTTATTTTATAGTTGGTAAGGTTTTTACTAATTCATTGTCAGCCTAGGGGTACCACAATGGTATAGGGTACTGTTACACTCCTTGATCCACAAAAACTGATCTGAATCTGTTGCAACAACGAGAATTGCAAATCAAAGCCAATGCATCTATAGAGCAAGACGGGATTTAGTTTGGTGAAAGAAAACTGACTTTAGTTAACTACATTTTTCAGATTTACAACATATTTTTTTGTCATTGAGTGGAGCAGAGTCTGAGGATGAACCATTGGGAAGAATAACCTATTTCTGTACAGCTAGTAGAACTTCATTTTCATCGGAAGCTAATATAATTATTGGCAATTAATTTATGTCAAATGTGAATTCATCGGTATGAACTTGCTGTTGGGTCAGAAAATTGTGAGTTTATATTTTATCTTGGTTTCCTATCAATCCTCTCATGCAGTAGCAAGGGAGTGCAGTTCTACACAGAATACCATCTTTCTGAAGCAATTCTAGTCAAGTAAAGTCAAGTTTATTCGTCACATAAACATACGAGGTGCAGTTAAATGAAAAGTGGTAGTGCTCGCGGACTTTGTACAAAAAAACAAACAAACAAACAACCAAACAAACTACAAACAGAATGGAACAGAATCACATGTTATTTTACATATTAAACATTGTACGGTATTGTGGTACAGTAAAGTTAGTCCCTGGTGAGATAGGAGTTTACAGTCCTAATGGCCTCTGGGAAGAAACTCCTTCGCAACCTCTCCGTTCTCACAGCATGGCAACAGAGGCATTTGCCTGACCGTAGCAGCTGGAACAGAGCGTTGCATAGGTGGAAGGGGTCTCCCATGATCTTATTGTCTCTGGAGTTGCACCTCCTGATGTATAGTCCCTGCAGAGGGGCGAGTGAAGTTCCCATAGTGCGTTCGGCCGAACGCACTACTGTCTGCAGAGCCTTCTTGTCCTGGGCAGAGCAATTCCCAAACCAGATTGCAATATTTCCGGACAAGATGCTTTTCACAGCTGCTGAGTAGAAGCACTGGAGAAACCTCGGAGACACTCTGAATTTCCTCAATTGCCTGGGGCGGTAAACGCGCCTTGCCTTACTCACAAGAGCTGCAGCGTGTGATGTCCATGTCATATCCTCAGAGATGTGGACTCCCAGGTATTTAAAACAGTTCATTGTATTCTGGTGTAATTCTAGTGTATTCTGGTGTAATTTTCTCCTTACAGCTGGATCCAAAGCTGTTAAAAGGACAGGGATATTCTGGTATTTGGGCCAATATTAATCTATCAATGGTAACTTGGAAACATACAGCTACTTATGATCTTGCTGTGTGAAAATTGTTGTGTTTCTCCATAACAAGAGTATATCTTAGTGTCACGATGATAATGAGAATTATCTCATTCCGAAATAATGAGAGATACTACATCAATACAATCTATCCCACTCAGATTGTAGTTTTCGTATCCCTGCATCTTATTAGGCTTCATTTCTATTTTCATCAAATTTGATCTGACGGCTTTGTTGAAATTATTTAATCAATCATATAACAAATCAATACACCATGAAGTTGGCTATCTGAAGCTGTTTCTAGTTTGGAGTCAAAAAGGGTTGTTGGATAGACACAACTTTGGGAAAACAATGGAGGTGATTTTTTTAATGTATTCATAGAAGTCATGGAGGCACACAGCCAGGCACAAGTCCCTTCAACCCATAGAGTTTGCACCAATCATCATGAACCCATAATCACTAACCCAACATTGATCCCACTTACTAAATGTTTTTTTCTGCATTCTTATCAGCTCCTACCAGAACAACTCATCACATCATTTTAGCTTCAGGTCTGCATAATTAATGCAACGAAGGGTGGTAAGTGTGGAATTCTTTGCCACAGAAGGCTGCGGAGGCCAAGTCAGTGGATATTTTTGGCAGAGAAAGATAGTTTTTGACTAGTACAGGTATCAGAGATTAAGGGGAGAAGGCAGGAGAATGGAATTAGGAGGGAGAGATAGATCAGTCATGATTGAATGGCGGAATAGACTTGATGGGCCAAATTTCCTAATTCTACTCCTATCACATGACCTTATGACCTTATGAATTCATTATCACATTTTGTTCTCATCGTTTGCCAACACCGGTATAAATGCAAACACAAGGGTAATCTCAAGCATGAAGTGCTAAATATTGTTTACAGGATAATACCAGCACACTTTGCCATTTCTATAGGCATGTGGGAATACTTTGTTTCTTGGAACTAAATAAACCTGCTGATTTTCCAATGGCCTGTTGATTGTAAGGAAAGGGTGGGTCAGATTGAAGGCAGGTATAGGTCATTAAGTGCATGAAATCCTAGTTAACCTAGTACCCGTCGCAATATTTTAGGGATGTAAATGGATTAGTACAAAGTAGAAGCTAATGTAATAACGGCCACCTGAACAGTTTGATTGAGGCAGCCCATATCATGGATCCTGTATGCAGTGATATTTGCTAAGTACTTAAACTGTATCATTTTCCATGCTGATAAGAAAAATGTCTCAGATTGGCAAGCAAGAGAATTGCAGAGCTGCTGGGTGAAAGAGGTATGTGGACAAAATTGGCCAGGTTACAGAAAGAATTTCAGACTTCACCACATGTCAACTTCTCAAAATCAATGTATTAATTCTGCCATCAAATTGCCTTCAGCTCTAGGCATTTTGAATCTGTCACATCATAATTTTTCTAGCCTCAGGCCATTTCAAGCATAGTTGCTACACAATGGAATGCCACACGAACAACCTCTCCCTCAATATCAGCAAGATAAAAGAGACTCTGATTGACTATGAATCCCCAGCATAGATTGATGGTGCTGAAGTAGAGATGGTCGAAAACTCATTCCTAGGAAAGAGTTCCTTGGAATAAATATCACTTGCATTTTGTCCTGTAACAGCCACATCAAAGCTATGGCCAAGAAAGCACATACACGCCTCTACTTCCTTAGAAGGCATAGGAAGTTTGGCATGGTCCCCGCTATGCTCACTAACTTAAACAGATGAACCATTGAAAGCATTTTATCAAGATGCATCACATTATGGTTTGGGACCAGCTCCATCCAAGACTGCAAGATATAGCAGAGAATTATGGATGTATCCCAGACCATCACACAAACCAACCTTCCTTCCATTGACTCCATCTACACTTCACGCTGTCTCGGCAAGGCCACCCATATAATCAGGGATTGTTTCACCCTGGTCACTTCCTCTTCTCCCCTCTCCCATCAGGCAAGAGGTACAGACGTTTGAATACTGCCAGGTTCAGGCACAGTTTCTTCCCAGCTGTTATCAGGTAACTGAACCGTCCTCTCGTCAGCTAATGTATGGTCCTGACCTCCCATCCACATCATTTGAGACCTTTGAACTATCTTTAATTGGACTTTAACAGACTTCAATATTATATCTTGCAGTAATATTCTACCCTCTATCCATTATCTGTGCTCCATGGATGGCTTGAGTAGATTCAGGTATATTTTTTCCTCAACTAGATAGCATGCAAACAAACGTTTTCGTTACACAAGACAATAATAAAATAAACTATATAAGAAAGCATGTAGAAAGAAAGAACTGCAGATGCTGGTTTATACCAAGCATGGACACAAAGTGCTGCAGTAACTCAACGGGTCAGGCAGCATCTCTGGAGAAAAGGGTAAGGTGATGTTTTGGGTCTGGACCCATCTTCAAACTGAAAGAAGGGGGAGGGGGCATAAAGAGCTGGGGAGCTGGAGCAGAGAAAAGACTAGGATCAATTAGGGCTGACCACAAATGATCTCAGACAGTGTGGTGCCCTGTAGGCCAATGGAAAGCTAGGGAAGATGTGATTTTAAGAGGGATACAATGTAGTGAACTATTGAACTGGTTAAATAACCATATAACCATATAACAATTACAGCACGGAAACAGGCCCTCTCGGCCCTTCCAGTCCATGCCGACCATTTGTTTTCCCCTAGTCCCATCTACCTGCACTCAGACCATACCCCTCCATTCCCTTCACGTCCATATACCTATCCACTTTACTCTTAAATGTTAAAATCGATCCTGCCTCCACCACTTCTGCAGGAAGCTCATTCCACACAGCCAGTAAAGAAGTTCCCCCTCACGTTACCCCGAAACTTCTGTACCTTAATTCTCATGTCATGCCCTCTTGTTTGAATCTTCCCTACCCTCAATGGGAAAAACGTATCCACGTTAACTCTGTCTATCCCTTTCATCATTTAAAGACCTCAATCAAGTCCCCCCTTAACCTTCTGCGCTCCAAAGAATAAAGACCTAACTTGTTCAACCTTTCTCTGGAACATAGTTGCTGAAACCCTGGCAACATTCTAGTAAATCTCCTCTGTACTCTCTCTATTTTGTTGACATCCTTCCTATAACTAGGCGACCAAAATTGTACACCATACTCCAGAATTGGTCTTACCAATGCCTTGTACAATTTTAACATTCCTTCCCTACTCCTATATTCAATGCTCTGATTTATAAAGGCCAGCACACCAAAGGCTTTCTTTACCACCCTATCTACATGCGATTCCACCTTCAGGGAACTATGCACAGTTATTCCTAGATCCCTCTGTTCCACAGCATTCCTCAATTCCCTACCATTTACCATGTACGTCCTATTTTGATTTGTCCTGCCAAGATGTAGCACTTCACACTTAACAGCATTAAACTCCATCTGCCATCTTTCAGCCCACTTTTCCAAATGGCCCAAATCTCTCTGTAGACTTTGAAAATCTACTTCATTATCCACAACACCACCTATCTTAGTATCATCTGCATACTTACTTATCCAATTTTCCACCCCATCATCCAGATCATTGATGTACATGACAAACAACAGTGGACCCAACACAG
Source organism: Okamejei kenojei (assembly GCA_035221665.1). Lineage (NCBI taxonomy): Eukaryota > Metazoa > Chordata > Chondrichthyes > Rajiformes > Rajidae > Okamejei > Okamejei kenojei. The sequence goes on along the minus strand of CM069133.1, from coordinate 58,681,481 downwards.
ATCCCTGAGGCACCCCACTGGTCACCGGCTTCCAACCTGACAAACAGCCATCCACCATTACTCTCTGACATCTCCCATTCAGCCATTGTTGAATCCATCTTGCTACTCCGCCATTAACACCCAAAGATTGAACCTTCTTAACCAACCTTCCATGGGGAACCTTGTCAAAGGCCTTACTGAAATCCGTATAGGCAACATCCACTGCTTTACCCTCATCAATTTCCCTAGTTACCACTTCAAAAAATTCAAGAAGGTTTGTCAAACATGACCTTCCAGGCACAAATCCATGTTGACTGTTCCTGATCAGACCCTGTTTTTTCCAGATGCTTATATATATTATCTCTAAGTATCCTTTCCATTAATTTGCCCACCACTGACGTCAAACTAATAGGTCTATAATTGCTAGGTTTATTCTTTGAACCCTTTTTAAACAATGGAACAACATGCGCAGTATGCCAATCCTCCGGCACTATTCCCGTTTCTAATGACATTTGAAATATTTCTGTCATAGCTCCTGCTATTTCTACACTAACTTCCCTCAATGTCCTAGGGAATATCCTGTCAGGACCTGGAGACTTATCCACTTTTATATTTTTCAAAAGTGTCAGTACTTCCTCCTCTTTGAATCTCATAGTTTCCATAGCTATTCTACTTTTTCCCCTTAACTCACAGAGTTCAATATCCTTCTCCTTGGTGAATACCGAAGAAAATAAATTGTTAAATATCTCCCCCATCTCTTTTGGCTCTGCAGATAGCTGTCCATTCTGTCTCTAATGGTCCAATTTTATCCCTCGTTATCCTTTTGCTATTAATATAGCTGTAGAAACCCTTTGGGTTTACTTTCACCTTTCTTGCCAAAGCAACCTCATATCTTCTTTTAGCCTTCCTAATTTATTTCTTAAGATTCTTTTTACATTCTTTATACTCCTCTAGCACCTCATTTACTCCATGCCTCCTATAATTATTGTATATATCTCTCTTTTTTCGAAACAAGTGTCCAATTTCCCTTGAAAACCATGGCTCTTTCCAATTTTTACTATTTCCTTTCAACCTAACAGGGACATAAAGATTCTATACGTTTACAATTTCCCATTTAAATGTCCTCCATTTCTCTTCTACATCCTTCCCATGAAACAAAGTGTTCCACTTCACTCATTTAAATAACTGGGGTGGAGGAAGGGAGGGTGAGGGGGAGGCGTATGTAGGTGCAAGTTGCTTAAAATGAGATAATTCAATGTTCATACTGCTGGGTTGAAAGCCTTTAATTGGGCTCACTCTGGCAAATGAGGAGGCTTTGGACAGAAAGGTCAGTATGTGAATGAGAAGGGGAGTTGAAATGGTTGGCAACTGGGAGATCCCCAAAGGATAATGATAGGACAGTGAAAATGGTACACATGGATTTTAGTAAAGGGCCTGTCCCACTATGGCGACCTTATTTATGAGTTTAGGAGAGTGTCTTGGTCCTGTTGTATCGCCAAAATTTGGCATCCTTCGACTAAGTAGAACACCTCCTATGACCTCCTTTGACTATGTAGAGTACCTCCTTCGTATATGTAGAAGACCTCCTTCGACGATGTAGAAGACCTACTTCGACCTCCTTTGACTATGTTGAAGATTAGCTTTGACTAGCTTATCTAACACAATCTACGACTATCTAACACTATCTACGACTACCTTTGATTACCTTCAATTACCTACGATAACATGCCGACCTACCACGACCTACTTTGACTAAACCTACGAGTAAAAAAGTATCTATTTTCTACATGCTGACCAATTTTTACTTGCAGAAAAATTTTCAGCCTGCTGAAAGATTTTCCTCGACCAAACTGAGGGCACAAGTAGTAACCACTATGCGGGAACTCCTCTTGACCATGATGGAGACTTACCAGTGACCATCTACGACCACGTGTCCACCATGCTGCGAGCTTGTGGCAAGCGCAAACTCTCCTAAACTCACAAATAAGGTTGCCATAGTGGGACTGGCCCTTTAAGGCTTTTGAAAAGGTCCCTCATGGCAGACTGATCTAAAAGATAAAGAGACACAGGATTCATAGGGACTTGGTCGTATGGATTTAGAATTGGCTTATTCATGGACCACAGAGGGTTGTGGTGGAGGAAGATAGTTTGACTGGAGGTCTGTGACCAGTGGAGTTCTGCAGGCGTTTTTGCCTGCATGTCTTCTGTTTGCGATTTTTATAAATGACTTGAATGTAAATGGGTTGTTGAGATAATACATGATTACAACAATAAATTACTAGTTATAGAACCTTATCAAAGGCCTGTGAATCAATCGCAATTTAAAGAAAATGCAATTACTTTTACAATTCTTGTGAATGGGAACAACTTTTAACAGGATGTATTATGAATTAGTTCATAAAACATGACATTATTAGTGTTCTTAGAATGTACAATATTAGTTCTGAAATCAGTAACTTTAACTTCAAGGATGTAATTTCATTTTTTAGAGATACAGCACGGAAACAGGCCCTTCGGCCCACCTAGTCCGCGCCGTCCAGCGATCCCCACACATTCACACTATCTGACACACACTAGGGATAATTTACACTTCTACCAAGCCATTTAACCTACATACATGAATGTCTTTGGAGTGTGGGAGGAAACCCAGGATCTCGGAGAAAACCCCTGCAGTCACGGGGAGAACGTAGAAACTCTGTACAGACAGCACCCGTAGTCGGGATTGCACCCGGGCCTCTGGTGCTGTAAGCGCTGTAAGGCAGCAACTGTACCGCTGTGCCATCGTACCGTCCAGGTTTATGCCTGCGTGGAACTAAGTGTACAGAAAGTTTCTGAGACAGTCTGTGAAGAACCCTTGAATAAACTCCACATGTACTGATCTCCTTGTATCTCTCGTGTATTAGAAAATAGTAAGATTAAATGAGAACCTACCAGTTTGAAGTTTTATCTTTATTTTATGAGGAGTTACGATGAGCGATTATGTGAAGAATCCCGCCAGTCCACATGCGCGTCAATCTTCAAAGCAGCGGTGTGAAATCACAGATAACAGTAAATGAAGTAACATAGTAAGATTATAAACTAGACCTTCTAGTTGACCTTTAATATTTTGAGGGCCGGGAGCAGTGGGCACGTAATCACTCATAGTAACTCCTCATAAAATAAAGATCAAACTTCAAACTGTTAAGTTCTCATTTAATCTTACTATTTTACTTCGGAGTCACGTGAGTGATTCCGTGAACATTCTTGTACTGCAAGAAAGGTCTGTGATTTCACACCGATCAAAATCCAGGCGTGTCACTGCATCAGTTGACTCAGGAGGAGTGAATACTGAGGAATACATTGAAACATGGTACTGATTAACATGTTAATGCTTTAATTCACAAAATAAACAAAATAATACAATAGCGACTCCTCTCTCCCAGGGAGAAGCTATGAAACAGAATTTAAAACAGAATGGGCGAACACCCCGGGTTCAATACACCCCGGGTTCAATAAGTGGTTTATTATAAAACCTGTGAAAAGTCAATTCATTTGACCATCCTGCAGCCGCGAGGATATAGTCTAGAGGAACGTCCATTGCCCTCGCTGCTGACGTTGATGCCGCCCTGGTGGAGTGAGATTTAAAATTGTCAGTATTAACTCCTGCACAACCCAGTACTTGTTTCAGCCATCCTGAAATGGTCTGAACGGACACTTTCATACGTGGCTTTTTGTTGCTAATATAAAATGCTACTTCGGAGCCTATGAGGCTCTTCGTGACCTCGATATAGCACCTCAATTGCGCCACTACACACAGCCGTAAATCTGTGGGATATGCTGACAGTACAAGCTTGATTCCTGAACACCCCTGGTCTGCTTTGTTAAATTAGGTCATAGATGTAAAAATTAACGTCATTCCCTGATGACACCATCCTGTGCAGACACAGTTTCTGCAAAGTCTGAACCCTTTGCGCTGAAACCAGCGCCATGAGCATACCCAACTTTAGAGTAATCATTGGCAAGGGCAAGGATGTGGCTGTACCCCACTGACGAAGCAGTGTCAGTACCATGCTCACATCCCAGATTTCAGAGTACCTCGGCCTGGGAGGATTGGAATTAAAAACACCCTTCATGAATCTGGATATTAACATATGGGATCCTACAGACTGAAGTTCTGACCCCCGGCATAGGTACGATGACAGGGCACTCCTGGCACTATTGATGGCACTAGCTCAACCCTTCATCGAAATGTAACTTGGACAGAAATCCGAGCACATCTGGGATGGAGGCTGTGTGGTATGTAATGTTCCCATGTAAACAAAACTCCTCCCATTTCCTGACATGAGATACGTACTGCTTTTTTGTACTATCCCTCCAGGACGATGTGATGACATCCACGGTCCGATTGGATAGTCCCAGACCCGGGTATGGCCTTCTTAAAATCTGCAAATTAACAAATTAAAACGATCATATAACGGGTGTTGATCTCCAGTCACAGGGTGCACCAATAGATTATGACGTTTTGGAACCACCATAATAGGCTGTGTAATAATGCCCAAAATCAGTGGGAACCATGGCTGTGTAGGTCAGTCGGGTACCACCAAAACTCCTGAAGCAGAGTCCTGCTTGATCTTGGTCCTGCTTGATCTTGATGAGGCAGAAGGGGGGAAATTAATATAAAAACATTCCGCCCTAGTGTAGCGAGAACGCATCCACCGCGACTGCCCCTGGATCTCATTCCCATGAAACATACTTCGGTACTTGGTGATTGAGTCTAGATGCAAACAAATCGATATTTGGCATCCTATATCGAAGAACAATTTCATTAAATACATCATGATTCAACATCCACTATGTGTTGTCATTGAATTTGCATGATCTGGTGTCTGCCACCATATTGAATCTGCCTGGCAAGTAGACCGTTGAAATCCAAATGTTGTTTTTAATGCACCAGTGCCAAATAAGTTTAGCCAATCCGTCACAAGATTTTGACTTGATTCCACCCATGTGATTAACATACGCCACTGCCGTGGTGTTATCAATCTGGAGCTGAACATGAAAGTGATGCTTAATGACACAGTTAAGCCTTGAGCCCGTAAAATGCTCCCAAAAGCTCTAAATAATTAATTCCATGTGATTCGAGAATAAATGTCTCATGCATATTTGATCTGGCCCCATATCTAGACCTGGTAACGATAGCAACCCAACCTAGGACACTAACATCAGTCTGCAAAACAACTGAAGGTGTTTCCATCAGAATTTTGCTAGAACAATTTGAAATGTTCCTAATCCACCACTGTACTTCAGCATTGGCTTCAGATGGTAATTGCATGGGCCGGTTGAAATTACCTGCATGTATTCTGAGTGCCTGTACCTTTGCCCTCTGTAAAGTTTGGTAATGCAAAGGTCTATATTGCACAGCTGGAAAGGCAGCTACCAATTTTCCAATTAAGCTGGCCAACTGTTTATTTGAAGGTGATTGCTCCCCCAAGAACTTGTTACAGCCTTCAATTAAATCTAATCTCTTGCCCTTTGGCAGAGTCACAGACATGTGAGTTGAATTAACTGTGAATCCCAAATAATTAATTACTTTAACCAGCACCAATTTTGATTTAGCTGGGTGGATGATGATCCCCAACCTCTCAACCATGAGTTTAACAACTGAAACTGATAACTCAGCTGCCACAAGGGTTTTTCCAATTATTAAGATGTCATCCAAATAAGCCATTACAATATGACCCTGTGCCTGGAGTAACCCCAGTACTGGTTTTAGCAGCTTTGTAAATAATCTAGGGGCTGAGGTTAACCCATTAGGCAGTGCTTCAAATTGCCATAATTGTCCCATCCAGCTAAATTTCAAATATCTCCAATACTCTTTATGAACAGGCACTGAGTAATATGCATCCTGAAGATCTATACATGCCACATAACACCCTCTAGAAACCAATTGCTTGGCAGTAGCAAAGGTTTCCATTTAAAAATGATTATACTGCAAAAACAGATTACGTCCTGTCAGGTCCAATATCATCTGACACCCACCATCTTTCTTTGGTCTAGGAAAAATATTAGATAAGAATTGATGAGTTTGATAAACTGTCTTCTCAATTACACCTTTAAAATATAAATTTTGCAATTTCAGCTTGAATCTCCAAATTCTCTTTTTGTGAGAAAATGAGTGCCCGCTCTGGCTTGTGCTGGGTGGGTGGACACCAGATGGGAATAAATTCAATTCAAAACCCTTGTATACTCTGCAGTATAAAAAAGTTTGATGTTATTTTATACCATTCTTTCAGTAAACTCCTGTAACCTCCCCCCAACAGGTAGGCAATTCTCACACAATATGTTTCGACAAGAACCAGACCCCCCTACTCCATTGTTACCGGCGGAGTTCTTTGTCCCCTGTTTCTGGAAGGAAAAGGCATGTTTGCCATACTCCTGCTGGAGTGTGCTGCGCACATTGAATGGCTGGCTTGTTCCTTGCCCGGACCCGGTTTCAGCAAACCGCTTGTAGGGGTACGGCCTCCAAAGGGTTTTGTTGGTCACTAGCACCTTGATGAGCCTGACGGTTTTTGCCTCATTATCTGGCTCCTTCACCTGCTTTGCGAGGTCTTCCCCGAACAGCAGGTTCGGTGGCTGGATGTTACTAGGCTTACACAGGGCAGCGAACCTCGGGTTAATGGTAGGGCGGATGGCGCTCTTCCTAAGGCAGTTTATCTCAAAGTGCACATTGCACATGAGAGCCGGGGCATCCTGCTTGTAGATGGTTTATATGCAACCAATAATATAGTTACCTCACTCCCATTAACCCCGGACCCAGTCTAAACATGCTGAGGCAATCTGATATCCGTTACGACTCACAGCCCAACTTAGCTGAATCCTATGATGCAGATCCAATTAATCCCCCCGAGAACTCGTTTTGGCAGATCCCGTTGGACAAAGCGTCTTCTGACCTGACGACCTTCGCCACACCGTTCGGCAGATTCAAGTTCCTGCGAATGCCATTCGGCATCAATTCTGCTAGCGAGGTGTTCCAGCGAACGATGGAGCAGATATTCTCGGACCTGCCATGTGCCATCATCGTGGATGATATCCTGGTTTATGGGAAGGACATTGCCGAGCACGACCTGAACCTCCACCGCGTCCTGGATCGGGCGCGACAGGCGAACCTGAAGCTGAATCCCAAGAAGTGCCGGTTTCGTGTCTCAGAGGTCACGTATGTTGGACATGTTTTCACCTCTAACGGACTAAAACCCGACCCCTTGAAGGCAGCTGCCATCTCCGAGATGGCAGCCCCCACTGACGTGCCAGGTCTGCAACGATTCTTGGGCATGGTGAACTACCTTGGAAAGTTTGTACCAAACCTCAGTGAGCTGAGTGCTCCCCTGCGGCAGCTGACAAAAAAGGATATCGCCTGGGTCTGGCTCCCACATCACCAGCAGGCCTTTGACTGCCTCAAGTCGAAACTGATTAGCACTCCGACGTTGCGGTTCTTCGACGTGGGTCGCCCCATCACCGTCACCTGTGATGCTTCCAAGTTCGGCCTGGGTGCGGCCTGCCTTCTGTCTGTCGATGGATCGCTACATCCTGTCTCCTATGCCTCCCGCACCATGACGGACACCGAGCAGCGGTACGCTCAGATCGAGAAAGAGCTGCTCGCGGGTGGTGTTCGCCTGCTCCAAGTTCAGAGACTTCCTGTTCGGCAGCAGATTTACGGTCGAAACCGACCACCAGCCACTGGTGACAATCCTGAACAAGCCGATTCACGCTGCCCCTGCCAGGCTGCAGCGTATGATGCTGCAGCTCCAGCGTTTCGACTTTGATATAATCTACAAGAAGGGCACCGAGATGCACATTGCGGACACCCTATCGCGCGCCCCGCGGACCTCCTGCGCTCGCCACCCCTACGAATCAGAGGACTTGCTCGTACTGGGCGTTAACTTTATTCCCACCAAGCAGCTACAGGTTTTGGCCGAGCACACCGCTGCCGATCCGGTTTTGCAGCGGCTTGCCTCTGTGATTAAAGCAGGGTGGCCAACAAAGCGCTCCGCCGCGCCGTCTGAAACACAGCCTTTCTTCCTGGTCCGCGACGAACTGGTGCTCCAGGATGGCGTTATCGTCAAGGGACATAAAGTTGTAGTCCCGTCCTCCCTGTTTGACTTTTACTTTTGTGCAGCCCACAGCGGACACCCTGGGGTCGATGCAACACTCGCCCACGCTAAGTGCCAATTCTATGGGCCTGGAATGGCCAAATATATCCGAGACCGAGTTTCTGCCTGCTCCACGTGCAACAGTCTTGCACCACACCAGCAGCGACAGCCCCTGCTGCAACAGCCCGCCCCTGCCTTGGCCTGGTCCTCGCTGGCTGCCGACATATTCGAGTGGCGTGGTAACCACTACCTTGTCCTGGTCGACTCGTACTCCAACTGGTTCGAAGTGGATTTGCTGACATCCCTCACGTCGGAGATGGTGATCCGAAAGCTGCGGAAACACTCCTCCACTTTTGGGACCCCTGTCAGGCTGCAGACTGACAACGGCAGGCAGTTTACAAGCCGAGAATTCAAAAGTTTTGCCGACAAGTGGAACTTCGTGCATTTCACCAGCAGCCCAGAGTAACCACAGAGCAACGGCCTTGCAGAACGGGCCGTCCGCTGCGCCAAGCTTCTGATGGAACAGGCGCGACTATCCAACTCTGATTTGTATTTGGATCTCCTGAACCTCAGGAATGTTTCCAGGGATCCGGCCATGGGGTCACCTGCTCAGCGTCTGATGTCCAGAACTACCAGATCTACCATCCCGATTGCCCAGCGCCAGCTGAAACCTCGGGTGCTGGAGCCCGCCTCCGTGCAGAGGCGAATTCAAGAGAAACATGACAGCCAGCGGCGTTCCCACGATCGGTCGTGCAGACCACTCGATCCTCTGTTGCCCGGACAGGTTGTTCGGTTGCAGACCGCCAGTGGTCACTACCGTCTGGCCACCGTGGTTGGGGTGGCCGACTCACCTCGTTCGTATCTGGTCGACTGTGAGGGTACCATCTACCGAAGAAGCCGACAACACCTGCTTGCGGTTAATGAGCCACAGCCGCAGCCCCCGGGGCCCTATGCCCCGCCACTCTCCTACCAGCAGCCGGCTGCCGTCCCGGCTGGTGTTCCCTGCATGCCTCGGTCCCCGTCTCGGGCGCCTGGTTCCCCTCTGCGCGGGTCCCCTGTTGCCGGTCGCGGTTCTCCCTCTCCTGTTTCTCCCACCCCAATGCCCTTCCCTGGTTCCCCAGCTGCCTCGCGTCCTCCTGTTTCTTCTGCTCCTTCGGGGGAAGGGGGAGACATCCGTACGCGCTCGGGCCGGATCAGCAAGCCACCTGTTCGCTACGGCGATTTTGTTTAATTCTGCTGTTTAATTCTGTTGTCGTGACAACAATCTGTTTTTTGATTTCTAAGGGGAAGGATGTAGATGGTTTATATGCAACCAATAATATAGTTACCTCACTCCCATTAACCCCGCCTAGTTAACATCAATCATAACGCCTTCCCCTTCCTGGGCGCAGCAGTAGAAGAATGTAGCTAGTGCTTGAAGATGTATGTAATACCCTGTGCTATCATTAAAAGATGTTGCACACTTTAAGAGCTTGTAAAGTGTTTATTTACACTGCTGAACTTCAGTCAGGTGCCCACCATCCACCGACCTACCGAAAGCCATAATGCCCGATGCGAGCAGCTTCAGCACTCTTTGCAGCTTTTTCTTCTGCGCCCTGATGCCTACGCTCATATGGCCCCAAATGGCATGATTTATGGCCGGTACTTTAAGCAGGATACAATTTGCCGGATTTTCATACTTTTTGGCCGTTGTATCCATGGCTAGCTCCTGAAGCTGGTGCGAAGCCAAGTAATTGATACTGGCAGCCAGCTCTTCCCCCAGCGGCTCTCCAGAGTCTATTGGGACGGTAAACCTAGCTGCCAGGAATGGGACCTCTGGCTCGTGTCCTGCATCCCGCGCGGCAGCCTCCAATGCTAAGCCCACAGATTCGTCATCAGAATCGTACTGATCCGTTATGCTCTCCTCCTCGAAGAGGGAAACACTAGCCAGCCTTGTAGGTGCTGCTGGCGCAGGCTCTTGGGGTGGCCAGCGCTCTTGATTGAGCATCCTCTCCAATAGGAGCTCCATCCTGGATATCCATGCTATGGTATCCATTCTCGAGGGAGAGCCCTCCCAACCGGACTCGTCCAAGTCTATTGGCCGGACAGACTTTCTGGTGGCCTTACGCCCCTCCGGCGCAGCCATGGTACCCTCAGAGACCAAGTCTGTAGTCGCTGGTCTTGTCACTAGTGACTCAGTAGATGAGCTAGGCGGCCACCTGCTACCCGCACTCCCGCAGTCTTTGGTTAGTTTTGCAACGGCTCACCTTGCTCTTAATGATTTCTCCATGCTTGGACTTGTCCTCCTATAACAAGATTTAACAAGCACAGAAACGACCTCCAACAAGTTGACACTTACCTGAGGCTTTTTAAACTTACCGCTGGAGAAGCGCTGCTCATCCCAGCTGGTCGCTGCGCCATGCGTCAGACGTAATGTCGCGCATGCGGACGGGTGGGGTTCTTCACGGAATCACTCACTTGACTCGGAAGTAAAATAATTGTTAAACTTGACCAGGGTAGGACCTACCAGCACATCATTCTACCTGAGGGGCTGACCTTTAGGGAGAGGTTGGGCAGGCCAGGACTTTATTCTTTGGAGTGCAGGAAGCTGAGGGGTGATCTTATAGAGATGTATAAAATCATGAGGGGAATAAATAGGTTGAATCCACAGTCTTTTTATCCATGGAAGGGAATCAAAAATAAGAGGATATGAGTTTAAGGTGGGAGGGACAAGATTTAGTAGCTTGAGAGGCAACTTTTCCATGCAAAATTTGGTGGGTGTATGGAATGAGCTGCAAAGGGAGGTAGTTGAAGCATGTTCTGTAACAGCATTTAGAAAATGGGTGCATGGATAGGAAAAGTTTAGAGGGATATGGGCCTAACATGGCTAAAATGGGACTAGGTTTTGTGGGATTTCTTGGTGGGCATAGATGAGTTGAGCCGATGGGCCTGTTTCCATACTGTATGACTCTGTGACGCCAGGTGCTTGGGGTCACTTCCAAGCATGAAACACTGAAATGTGAATGATGCTGGAAATGCAGCATTGGTGACAGTCATTTATTACTTAACTGATAATAAATTATCAGTTCACAAACAAAAAAATAAACCAGTTTCTTAGACATTAAAGAAATTACATCATAAATAATAGTAAGATTAAATGAGAACTTACCAGTTTGAAGTTTGATCTTTATTTTATGAGGAGTTACGATGAGCGATTAAGTGAAGAAGTCCCGCCAGAGCTAATGCGCGTCAATCTTCAAAGCAGCAGTGTGAAATCACAGATAACGGTAATTGAAGTAATATAGTAAGATTAGAAACCTAGAAACTACCATATGACCTTTGTGATATGAGGGTTGGGAGCGGTGGGCACGTAATCGCTCATCGTAACTCCCCATAAAATAAAGATCAAACTTCAAACTGGTAAGTTCTCGTTTAATTTTACTATTTCACTTCGGAGTCACATGAGTGATTCCGTGAAGACTTCAAAGCTCTGTGATTTCATGCCGAGGATATGAGTCCATACGACACACTGCCTCAGTTTGTCACAGGATGAGTAAAACAAATAATGCATCCAAACATGATACAGATTAAACACATTGATGCTTTATTTAACAAAAGAAAAACCCAATAGAGACCCCTCTCTCCCAGGGGGAAGCTACAAATCAGAACTCTAAATAGAATGGCCATACACCCCTGGTGTGGCAAGAGGTTTGTGGTAGAACCTTTCAGAAGTCATTTTTTGGACCATCCTGCGGCCACAAGGATTTGGTCTAGAAGGACGTCCAGTGCCCTCGCTGCTGACGTTGATGTCGCCCTCGTGGAGTGCAATTTTAAAATATCAGTGTCAACTCCAGCGGAAGCCAGAACCTGTTTCAGCCACCTTGAGATGGTCTGTGCCAACACCTTTTTATGAGGCTTTTTGAGACTGATAAATAAAGCCAATTTGGGGCCACTAAGGCACTTGGTGATCTTACTGTGCCGTAAGTGCTTAACTACACATAGGCGAAGATCTATGGGGTATGCCATAAAATCAAGTTTTAGCCCTGATGTCCCTGGCCTGCTCTGTTTAAGTAAATCATAAACATAAAAGGTTATGTTGTTGACAGATGAGATCATCCTGTCCAGTCTGAGTTTCTGCAATGTCCGGACATCTTGCGCTGAAATCAGTGCCATGAGAATAACCACTTTAAGAGTGAGTCTGGGCAATGACAGAGATGTTACTGGGGCCGATTGACGAAGAAATACGAGAACCACACTCACATCCCAGATTTCTGTGTACCTGGGCCTGGGGAGATTACAGTTAAAAATACCCTTCATGAACCGAGATATTAAAGGGTGAGACCCAACAGATTGTTGTCCCCTTCCTTGCCATAGGTAGGACGATAAGGCACTCTGGCACTATTGATGGCACTATAGCTAAGCTGCTCATCAAAGTATAGCATGGAAAGAAATTCCAACATGTCGGGTACGCTTGCCGTATGATATGAAATGTTCGACTGCACGCAGAACACCTCCCATTTCTTGATATGAGAAATATATTGTTTTTTAGTGCTATGCCTCCAGGCCGCAGTAATCACATCCACCGTATGCCCTGATAGTCCGAGCCTCAGGAACGGTCCCCTCAGAATCTGCAAACCAAAGACTTATACGATCATGTAGTGGATGATTCTCCCCAGGTACAGGATGAACCAGCAGATTACTGCTTTTGGGGATCGCCATAAAAGGTTGTGTTATTAGTCTCAGAACTAGTGGAAACCATGGCCAGTCAGGAACTACCAGAATGCCTGAGGCCGAATCCTGCTTGTTCTTAGTCAAGCACCGGCTGATGAGGCAAAATGAGGGAAATGCATATAAAAACATTCCACCCCAGTGTAGCGAGAATGCATCTACCGCCACTGGCCCAGGGTCTGGTTCCCATGAGACATACTTTGGTAACTGGTGATTCATTCTGGATGCAAACAAGTCAATCTCTGGTACGTCATACCGAGCGACAATATCATTGAATATTTCACGATTCGACATCCATTCTGTGTGTCTTTAAATGTTTGTGATCTGGTGTCTGCTATCACGTTAAATCTACCTGGTAAATAGGTAGCTGAAATCCAGACGTTTCTTGTAATACACCAATGCCAGGTAAGGTTAGTTAAGTTATCACATGATACCGACTTGATTCCACCCATGTGATTAATATATGCTACTGCTGTAGTGTTGTCAATCTGAAGCTGCACATGCAAGTCATGCATAGTAGTACAATACGCTTTTATTCCATAGAGTGCTCCCAACAATTCTAAATAGTTAATGCCACGGGATTGAAGGATTAATGCCTCATGCATATTCCACCTGCCGCACAGCTGGAGTTAGTATCAGTAGCTTTCCATCCTAGAGCACTAACATCAGTTTGTAAAATTACTCATCATCCAGCTCCCGAACCTGTTTGGACAGGTCATCCCCGAAAAGCAGAATTGGCGGCTGCACATTGCTTGTCTTGCATAGTGCAGCAAATTTGGGGTTTAACATGGGGCGGATTGCACTTTTTCTTAAACAGTTAATCTCAATATGTGCATTGCACATGGAAGCAAGAGTATCCTGTTGCTCCTCAGAGAGAGTCCCCATTATCCACAGACCTGGCGAATTCTGTGATTCCTGAGGCAAGCCATGTGCACTCATGTGACCCCAGATTGGGTGGTTCACCGTCGGAAACTCGAAGGGAGGCACAATTCATGGGCGTTTAGTACTTCTTGGAGGTGTCCTCCATGGTGAGGTCTTGAAATTGATGGGAGACCATGTCATTAATGGTCCTGGCCAAATTCTCGTTCAGTGGACGGCCTGTTCCAGCTGGAATAGCAAATCTGGATGCCAGGCTAGGCACCCCAGATTCCTGGTCTCCTTGTCTGGAAGTATGCTCACTGGCTACACCCCCGACCTCGGAGTCAGAACAAAACTGACTCCGTGTACACTCCTCCTCCATGAGGGGTGCATTAAGCAGCCCTTCTACAGGGACTGCTGCCATGGGCCTGTGAGGAGACCCGCGGATATAAGGCTCATCTTCCCCGAGCATCCTCTCCATGAGAAGCTCCATTCTGGACAGCCGCCAAAAAACGGCATCCATTATAGGAGGGCTTTCATCCTGGCCCGACACATCAGATTCTAGGGGCCGCACCTACCTTTTCATGGCTTTCCGGTCCACCGGAGTAGCCATGGTGCCGCCTACCGGCATCAAGTCGGAAGCCAGCGACTCTGCAGGGGAAACGGATGGCTGCCCACTACCCGCACTGCCACGGTCTTCTGTAGTTCATTTCATAGCGGACCGTCTCGACCTTCCCTTGAGCATTTTCGCACAGTCAACTTGTTTCCTGTAGACAAGACTTACAGACCGCAAAAGGACCGAAGTTAATTTTAAAACACTTACCGTTTTAAACTTACCGCTGGTGAGCCTGCCAGCCCGTCAGTGCGCCATGCGTCCGACGTAATGACGCTCATGCGCTCTGGTGGGACTTCTTCACGGAATCACTCACGTGACTCCGAAGTAAAATTGGCATTATGCTGGAATATAAATCTGAAGTTGGCAAATGGGCAGGAAAGCTAGCCTCACCAGCAGGAAGCTGATCATAATAAGAATAATGAAAATGCTGAAAATACTCAGCAGGTCAGTCAGCATCTGTGGAAAGAGAAACATTTCAGTTGGAAAACCAATTCTGATGAAACGTCTTTGACCTCAAATGTTGATCCCATTTCTCTTCCTACAGATGCGGTATAATTTATTGAGTCTTTCCATCATTTTCTGCTTTTGTTTTAGGTTTCCAACATCTGCAGTTTTTTTAAAATTTTCAGCTGGAAACAGTATATTGATGTTTGCAATTAATAGTGTTTGCTTGATTTACCATAGTTCTAGCTTAATAATAAATCCAATAGCTGAACATCATATGTAAGAAGGAACAGTAGATGCTGGATTACATCGAAGATAGACACCAAATGCTGGAGTAACTCAGTAGGTCAGGCAGCATCTCTGGTGAAACGGACTTGTCTCCAGAGATGCTGCCTGACCTGCTGTGTTAATCCAGCATTTTGTGTCTAAGTTCATAAACCTATAAGTGGTAGGAAGATAATTAGGCCATTCGACCCATCAAGTCTACTTCATGACTGATACATTTTCCCTCTTAACCCCATTCTCCTGTCTTCTCACTATAACCCCTGTCACCTTTACTAATCAATAATTTTATCTGCCTTAAAAATAACTCTTTGATGAACATCATGTTTCTGTCTCTCTGTAAGATCGTAATTGGGCATCACCTGAGTGCCAGTTAAAGATCACATACTTACTTCAATTCCACTCATTCCAACAAAACCCAGCATAAAGGAGTGAACTTGATGTGGTGAAATACATTCACATGCTTTTATGTAGGCTTAAGCCAAAAAAGATGAATAAAGAGAACAACAGTTAATTTATTGAATGAAGAGATTGTACGTGGTTTCAACATCAGTGGAAGCAGATAAGGATTTTGCAAGAACAACTACAAACATATGCTAATGTGTGTCCCTAAATAAATGCATGGCACATGGAAAAGTCTTCTGAAAAGCCGACGTAATTTGGCCATTTAATATAGGCATGTTCAAATTCAACTCATGACAGGATTACCTGCAGAACATGAAGATTGATTAAAGAGAGAAGCAGTAAGGACATTCTCAACCTTTGATTTCTGCCCCCTTCACCACACTAAAACCATTTATACACATGAGGTTTGCTAGAATTCTATCAGTTGTTATTATAATGCAATGTCAGGATCTTAGCTGCTATGTTTTATTCCACACTACAGACACTGCATCTCATGAAAATAAGTTATTGGCTATAAATGTTTTTAAATCTGAAAGCTGCTCAAAATATTTGATTAATGAAAAGAAAATGTTAATAGTTTGACACTTCAGCTGACTTCAATATCCTTCAATGTACTCTTACAGTAATATTGGAACAATATGCCACAGAAAAATGTTCTTTCGTATAATCTGGAATTAGTAAATGCAATATAGCACATGGTGTTCAATTACTCTAATTAATTGATTGCTTAATTAATTAATTGATTTTACTTCTGTATACATCAATCAGATTTATTGCTCTGTTTGACATTAAATTGTTCAACCCTGATGGTTTTGTTGACAGTCAGCAGCTCCAAGCAAGACCTTTGATCAGAGACGAATTCCAGACTCAGCTTGCAAAGATGAGCTGACCAACCTCAGGCTATTAAATTCTATGGAAAATGCGTCCAATTCCAAGCATTCATGGGATGTGGCCAACGATGGCAATGCTGGATCTGAATCCTAAAAAACCCTGATCCATCAACACTGTAGGAGTACCTTCACTATTTCAACAAGGTGTCCGACCATCACCTTGTCAAAGGCAATTATGATTCCTGGAGAAATCTGTGACATAGCTGGTCGCAAATACCTAATAAATTGACAATAGAACAATAACTTTTTTCTAATATCATGCATGCAGACACAAGTGAATGCAGATGCTGGAAAATGGAGCAATGACCAATCCACAGGGCATTGAGCAGCATTTGTGGATGGAAAGAAATGGTCATTATTTTGGATCAAAACCCTGCATCAGGTCACCTTGTAGAGATGCATAGAACCAGCGTGAACTGAATTCATAAAAAACCTTCAACAGGTGAAACCATTCCAAAGTGTTTCACAAAGACATAATCAAAACAAAAGCAATATTTAGTAGGGACCAAATACACGCTCACCGTTACAGCGTGTTAAACACAAAATTACAGACATAAAGGGAAGGTAGATCTTTGAGAATATTTTGTTTGTTCTGACAGTCAATAAGATCATGGATGACCTTTCACCTGCACTGATCACATATCCTTTGATTCCCTCAATAACTAAAAGGTTTATCATCCTATTTACTGAATTAACACAGTGATTGAATGTCCATAGCTCTCTTCAGCAGAGTTTTTTTTAATTTGAATTGCAGTCCCAAACAGCTGTCACCTTATTGTGAGACTGTGACCTCTGGTTTGTGACAGAAATCACATTTGTAATTAAAACTACATAATATGTGATTGTGGATAATTTACTGATGTGGATGGTGATTTGATTAACAAATTAACAAACACATTGTTCAACAAAATTAGTTTAGTTTGTTTATTGACACATGTATAACAGTAGGAGTAATATTTGGATTGGGAGATTATGTCTTGGTGATGCCAAATAATCAGTGCAGGTTCCTAACTATTTATTATATATGCCAGTTACTTGGATGAGAGAACCAAGTATAACATAACCAATTTTGGTGATGATTCAAAATTGTGTGGTGGGTTGAGTTGTGTGAGTGTTGCAGATTGGCTTTGAAGGAGATATAATTAGCTTAAGCGAATGGCAGTAAGAATATAATGTGGAAATATATGAAGTCTACTATGATAAGAATGCGTCAAGTGCTTAGGAATAAATATAACCAGCAATTTGTCCTAGACTAGCCACATCAAAGCAATGGTCAAGAAAGTACATCAACATCTCTAATTTCTTAGAAGGCTTATGAAGTTTGGCACGCCCCCACCAACCCTCACCAGCGTCTACAGATGCGCGTCAGAAAGCATTTTATCAGGATGCATCACTGCATGATTTGGGAACAGCACCATCCAAGACCGCAAGAAATTGCGCAGAGTTGGGGACGTAGCCCAGACTATCAGGCGAACTATCCACCCTTCCATTGACTCCATCTTCACTTCACACTGGCTTGGCATGGCCACCTTCATAATCAAAGACCAATCTTACCCCAGTCACTCCCCATTTCTCCCCTCTCCCATAAGGCAAGATGTACAGAAGTTTGAAAACACATACAGTATCTCCAGATTCAAACATGTTTTTTTCCCAGCTTTTATCAGGCAACTGAGCCAACCTTGCACCAGTGAGGGTGCAGTCCTGAACTCCATCTACTTAATTGGAGACATTTGGATAGTTTTCTTATTGGACTTTATTGGGGTTTACCTTGCACTAAATGTTATACCCTCTAACTTATATTTGTACACTGTGAATGGCTTGATTGAAATCATGTATAGTCTTCTCGTTGACTGGATAACATGCACCAACCTCGGTACAGGTGACATTAATAAACTGAACTAAACTAAAAACTAAGCAGAGGCTATTTTAATATAATGGGAGATTGAAAAAGATTAGTGTTTGAAAGAACCAGGTGTCCTTTGTACACAAATCACTGAAAGTTAGTATGCAGATTCAGTGGCAGTTTGTGAAGGCAAATTACATGCATATGTTCACCTTATTACAAGAGGATTTGATAGTAAAATAAAGATATAGTTTTGGAATAAAATAGGCTACTGCCGGATTGTTCCTGAATTATAATGTAAAAATTTGGCCTCCCTGGATAAGGAATTGTATAATTCCAATAAAGGGAGTATAAAGAAGGTTACCAAATTGATTCTTGAGGTGTGGTGAGAGATTATCAGGATGAAACTTTGCTTTCCTGAACTTAGAAGAATGAGATGTGAAATATATGTGAACATGTAACTTGTGGGTAGATGCAGGATTAATGTATCACTTGGCTAGAGAGTATAGAATCAGTGGTATGGTCCCAAGGCGAAGGGGCTAAGATGAGAATAAATCTCTTCACTCACTGGCAGCAAACCTTTCAAAGAGAGATCTGAAGATTGTGTTGCTGAGGTCATCTAAGACAAAAAACATTAGGTATTTGGACATTAAGGAACTTATGGAATCTCAGGTGAATACAGAAAATGTGTGTGGAGATAGAAGATGAGTGCTGATTTGGTTGAATGACGAATGGCATGAGGGAGCAAATTTGTTTCTATTTCGTATATTCTCATGTTGTTGTGTGGGTTTAAAGTGTGCAAAATACTTCTAAAAACTCGGATGTATGATAAATTTCTCTTCACCACCATCAATAGTTGCAGGTACAGCAACCCCAGGAAACTCAACACCATTCAGAACAAATGAAAGTATTAATTGGCATCCTAGCTGATAATATCTATTCCTGTTTCCAAAGCTATATATTTTTTTAGTGTCACATTTTTGTTCAACTTTCCTGTCAACATTCAGTTGAAACCTGTCACATTGTTCTGAAAATGTAAGTTTGACAACAGATATTATGCTCCATCAGTGAGCATCCATCACTTATAATGTGTCATGCTGCGTTGTGGATACAATATAATCTTTTCTTTTTAGTGAAAGCCAAAGGTTTTATCCAGATATTTAAGTATCAAATCTGCAATGATTTTCCTTTGTCAAATTCAGATTTGAGATTCAGATTCATTTGAAGTTAAACTGTAATTTTGTGCTGAGGGAGTCCAAACAAGGCTATGGAAGGATTAGACAATGATCAGCATCATTTCCCTGACTCCAGCTTTACTGCGCACAATGCCAGGGAGATCTGGCTTGCAGTAAAATAAGTCAACAATGCTTGTATCTTCACGCTAGTTACCACAATCTTATGTGCCAAGCTTAAGTACTTTTGATGTGTGATCAGTGCAGCCATGCACATAAGAAAGAGAGCAGCTACTTTGACTGCGGCAAGTTCCCATAAGGTGTAAACATCTTAATGACCAGATACTGTAGTCTTCTTTTTTTATGATTTTAACTGAGGAATACATTTTGATAATTTCTCCGCTGGTTAACTGACAAGATCCAGTAGATAGAGTATCACTTTTAACTTCTCATTTCCCACAACCTCCAACAATGTCACTCTCCAATAATACCCATTGATGACTCAGCATATGTTTTGTACTAAAGTAGTTCAATAATATTTTTAACTTGCAACAGGCATGTCAAAAGTCATTCTTATTTTGTTTACTGTTAAACATGTAACTCAATGAACTCTCAAACTAGCTCTGAATGCAAAGTATTGTTCCTAGGAGAAAACAGGCTGTCTACACCAAGATTGTGTAGTCTGTTTATTAAGTTTCCAGGCCTACGTGCTATAATGCAACAGATGTAAGATGGAAATGAATATCTACAGGCAGTCATGGACTTGGGTGATGTCAGTTAACCCCATCTATGCCACTGCTTGCATTCTTGGAAGATGAATGATGAAGATCACATCCCACTGTGCCTCAAGATGAACACAATCCACAGCGGGGTATCGCTGGTTGCATGCTAGGGCCCAGCGGGGGGGGGGGGGGGGGGGGGGGGGCAAGGGTCCACGACGGGGTGGGGGGGAAGCAAAGGCATGCGGTGGGGGGAAGGGAGGCATGGGCCCGGCTGGGGGGGGGGGGGTGTGGGAAAGGCGGGGGAGGGGGGGGCTGGGAAAGGCGAGGTGGGGTGGGGGGTGGGAAAGGTGAGGGGCTGGCGAGGGGGGGAGGTTTGTGCCCAACAGGGGGGTGGCGTGGGCCCGGCGGGGGGAGGCAAGGGGCCAGTGGGGGGGTGAAGGGGGAGGGGGGAGCGGGGGGAGGGGGACAACTAGGGACACTAGGGATAACTCTAGCTTGATAGGCTTGGTATAAGTATAAATTTTCCCTAGCGTGTATGGTATAGTGTGCGGGGATCTCTGGTCGGTGCGGACTCGGTGGGCCGAAGGGCACTGTATCTCTGAATTAAATGTGACACAGGGGCCCCAGGGTTTGGACTCGAACCCCCAATGTTCTGCCTGCTCATCATGGGACCTAAACAGTTGGCCACGAGTTTTCTCTGTGGCAGATCTCTCTTCCAATGGTCTCTCCAAGCCCCCATAGGCAGCGGGCTTTTCAACTGGGTACAGGCAATGGTGTCAATGTACTGTGCCACCCACCTGCTCCAGGCACTGAGTCTACATACCCACCACCCATTTTGAAGCAAGGCAAAGGTGCGGGGAGGGGGATGTGTGGGGGTGTTGTTCCGAAAGTTTGCATTTATCCCATAGTCAATGTTACTAAAACAGATGATTAGGCCTTTGTGAAGTACTATTAATGGGATCAAGCTGTCACAGGCTGGGTCCACAAATGGGGGGCATCGGTGAAAATGGGGGGGGGGGGAGGGAGTTGGAGAATGGGAGGGAGAGGGGGAGAAAGGGATGTGAGGAAAGAGGGGGGAGTGGAGAAGGGGCGACAGGGGCATCACGCCGCGTCATGACCCAAACACGATGCGACAACCTCTTTTCAGGCTGTTGCCGCAAATGTCGCCCAATTGGGACAGCTCTCATGCTGCGAAACTCGAGGGGAAGGCTTTCGAAGACGGCGCCAGCGGCAAACATCTTCCTGGCCAGGTTCTCGATCACTCGGGCTCAAGTCTGCAGTGATCAAAGAAACTGACCAAGCGCTACTGGAGTGCTGCTGGTGTGGTTACTTGTGAACCCTGAAATGCTGCTGGTGTGTTACTTGTGCATCCAGGGTTGCTGCAGCCTCTGTACCTTCTGCTAATTCTCCCCCTTCTGACGTTGCTGCTTCCATTGCCGGCCCCTGCTGTTTGTCGCCCTGGCTGATAGAGCCGGGCAGCCCTTGAAACTGTGGGCGCTGCTGGTGGCCGCGGCTCCCTGCACAAATTCGCACTTCTGCCGGTACATGACCAGCGAGTTGGGCCTGAGCTGACTCTTGGAGGTGGAGCGATGCACAATGTCAGGGGGGAGCCCCAGCTGCCCGCTCTGCTGGGGGCTGCCGGAGGCCAGATAGGTCTTCATGGAATAGTATGGAATAGAGAAAATCAGTACTACTGAATTGTGAAACCATTTTTGAAATGTGAATTTATAATTCTTGATTTTGATTCCATAACATATAAAAATATATAACAACATAACATAACATTCACAATTCATCATATAGCTTACCAAACAATCAAACATGCTGGCATGATGCTGCATAATCATTCAGGTGCTCCTGGTAAATGTTACATAAAGGTGAGTTGCATGGTAAGTACAATTTAAAAACATCACCCAGTGTTACTATTGTTGAGCCATGCTGACTAACATGACTGGAATGAGTTCTTAGTTCACTGTCACTCAGCACTCAGCATGCTGGCATGATGCTGCAAAATCATTCAGGTGCTCCTGAATGTATATTCCCGTTTACCACTACTTCTACTAATGCAAGGGCATTTGTTGGCCTTAGCCTATATGCCATCCCTGGCTCCACAAATATAGCACTTCAGGCCACTTTATCTAACATGGCAGTCCTCAGTTTGTTAATTTTGTCAAAGCATGTGTTGTTCCGCAGTACACTAATGTAGGTGGCCCTACTTCTACCTCTTCTTGCAGTGCCCCGTTTGGTCTCCCAAAGTGTGCCTTTATCTTTAATGGCAGTCCTCAGTTTGTTAATGCTGTCCAAGGCCTATGTCATTCCGCAGCAAGTACACTGATGTAAGTGGCCCAACTTCTACTTCTTCTTGCAGTGCCCTGTTTGGGCTCCCAAAATGTGAGGTGATAGCAGACAGTTCAGAGTTCCTCTCACAGACTTTGACAACACTCTTGGCAGACCAGCATATATTGCTATTTAGCCATGAATCACATTTTCCAGTTCAATTTTCTGAGAATTTAACTGTGCAAACCTAGGCACCACTTCTTTCCAAATCATGGGCAAAGTCATAGTGAATGTGCATTAAGACAAGTGCAGACAGTCTATCATTGCTCATGGAAGTCCTGGTGTAGTGATGCAGGCGACAGACATTCGTGGCAAGCCTGCATATGTTACCATTTAACCTAAATCATATTTTCCAGTTCCATTCCAAGAATGTAACTGCGCAAACCTAATCACGACTTTGTTCAAGTTATGGCCAAAGTGGATTAAGGCGATTGCAGACAGCCTGTCATAGCTCATGGAAGTCCTGGTCTTTGCTTCTTTGCGGATGTGAAAATCTGTTTGTCCTCTTTGCCTGGAGCAAAGTAAGATGCGAGTGAGATTTTTGTTTTTGCAACAAAAATCGAGTTTCTGTGTAGTACGTTCTATTGCATTTGTGTGAGAAATACCGATTTCCCCTATAAAATACTGATTTTACTTCGGAGTCACGTGAGTGACTACGTGAATAGAAGCCCGTACAGCCGTTGGTGCGTCATGACGTCAGACGCTGGTGCAGTCGGCCGGTTGGAGCAGCAGCGCTTCTCCGAGCGGTACGTTTAAACCGCGGGTTACACGAAGAGCTGGAGAATTTAGCGGGTGCAGCAGCATCTAAGGAGCGAAGGAGATGGGCGACGTTGCGGGTCGAGACCCTTCTTCAGACTTCACCCTCGATTCTCCAGCATTTGCAGTTCTTCGTTCACAAGTTTAAACAGAGGTAAGGTTTTTAAAATTTTTTTACCACATGTCAATTTCTGCGACGGTTTGGAGTTCTTAGAGAATGTTGCAGAAAGTGAAGAAGGTGTCGGCGAGGCGCTCCGGGGGTAGAAAGGAAAAGTGGCAGGAGAGTGTTGAGGATGGAGGCCAGTCTGGTACACCTGGTCCGGTGCTGGCTACACAGCCAGTGGTTGCGGACCCACTGCCGGGGGGCAGTGGAGGCTTGTCAGTAGGGCGGAAGGCCACTGGCAAGTCTCTGTGGCCCGTAAATGAGTCGGGCCTGGAGGTTATACCTTCCATAGGAGAGTCCGTTTGCTCACGGCTCTACCCACGTCGAGATTCTATTACAAAAGAATGCTCGACAGGGACCAGCTCCGTGAGGAGGAGTGGTGCCCAAGCCAGGCTGATGGAGAGCTTGTGCTAGCAGCACCTGTTTCAGGGCTGCAGAACTATCCTGCCTGTGAGGAGGATGTTCTATCAGTGCAGTTTGCTGACACTGATTCTATGCTGGGGGAGAGCAGTAAAGTGTTCGGTTGGAGGTAATTCTGAACATTGCTGGGAAGTTTGCTGAGTGTAGAGAGTCAGGAAAGGCGATTGATGTAGAATTGGCCGAAGCCACTTCAGTATATGCTCTCCCACCAGTTACAGGAGCTAGCTATGGATGAAGTAGCAAAAAACTATAAAGCTCCTGTTAATTGTGATCTCCTGAAGGTACCGGTTGGTTAATCACCAAATTTGGTCATAGATGGGTTTGCCTGCTAGTGCCCAGGAAATGAAGTTTAAAAAAGTGCTTAAACTGTTGTCAGCAGGTATTACAGCTGTGGTGAAAGTTATTGATACAAACAATATGGTTGAAGCACACCAGGATGAACTGGGATTCATTTGTAATGCATTTTGAAATTAATAATATCGGGAGGGCCGCTATTAGGCCAGTGCTAACCCGAATTTGGCGAGTTGTGCAAAACGACCAGTGTACCACCACAAAATCTGTTGTTTGGTGGTAACCTTGCAAAAAGGGTCAAAGACTGTCATGTGGTTGTTATAACCATGGCCCTCATTAAGCCAGCTGGCAAGCAAGGCAAAAAAGGTTCTCTACAAGAAGTCGAGGACAACAAGGTCCGCAAGGAAAGTTGCAGGTAAAGAATATAACATTGACAGACGATGAATTAACTGATGTTCCTGTTCAAATTGGGGAAGGTTAAAATTGTTTCTCAAACAATGGCAGCAGTTGACATCAGATTTGTTCATACTTAGTGTATTGAAGGGGTGAAAAATTGGATTTTTACTCTAAGGACAGTCTACCTAATCAACATTTTCCTAGTCGTAAACTTATTTTCAGATGAGGAAAATGTGCTTATTCAAGCAGAGGTTCAGTCGTTACATAAGAAAGGGGTAATTGAGCCTTCTGTCTATCAAAGTCAACAATTTCTGTCAAGTATATTTCCCAGATCTAAAAAGACTGGGGGATGTAGAATTATTCTCGATTTATCGAATTTGAACAAATTTGTTTGTTAGGCATTTCAAAATGGAGACCTTTACCACGGGCAAACATCTAGTGTCCAAAGGGTATTATATGGCAACCATTGATTTAAAGAATGCGTATTACGCAGTGTCTATTCATGGCGATGATAGAAGATATTTGAAATTTATTTGGATGACTGAGCTGTGGCAATTCAGGACATTGCCGAATGGATTAACTTCAGCTCCTAGATTATTTACTAAATTGGTAAAACCTGTGTTAGCATTACTTAGAGCTCAGGGGCATGTGGTAATGGCCTATTTAGATGATATTCTGATTGTTGGAAAGACTCATGCTGAAACTCAATCATCAGTTTCAGTTGTTAAAATCACTTCTGAACAAATGGGATTTGTTATTCACCCAGATAAATCTAAATTATCACCAGTCCAAATTATTGATTATCTGGGATTTACCATTAATTCCAATCACATGTTGTAACTTTGCCCAGGGATAAATTGAATCAGTTTTAATTGAGGACTGTGTTAATCTCGTTGGAGAACAACGGCCTTCGATTAGACAAGTAGCCAGTTTAATTGGGAAGTTGTTGCAGCCTTTCCAGTGGTGCAGTATGGTCCTCTGCATTATCAACAATTACAACGATCAAAGGAACAGGCACTGAGAATACAAAGGGGCCATTTTTGATAGGCCTATGCAGTTGTCAGCTGGGGCGATTGCTGACATACAATGGTGGATAGTACATGTTTCAAAAAATTTAAGGAAGGTTTTGGTGGAATCACCGTCACTGATATTACAGACTGATGTAAGTGCACTGGGTTGGGGTGCAACAGATATGTCTTCTAGTTGTGGAGGCAGATGGAATGTGGATGAGACATCGCTTCCTCAATTTAGAGGGATTAATTATTTAGAGTTGTTGGGCACCTGATATGGTCTCAAAGCTTATTGTTCTACAAGGAGGGATCTGCATGTGCAGGTCAGATTGACAACACCACAGCAGTGGCATATGTACAACCACATGGGTGGAGTTAAGTCACAGTCTTGTGATAGACTGGCTAACCAGATTTGGAGCTGGTGTATTGACCTAAATATCTGGCTTTCAGCACTTTATTTGCCAGGAAGAGGTCACGTCAGTTTAATGACAACATTGAATGGATGTTAAATCGGGATGTATTTAACCAAATGATTGATCAGTATGCATTGCCAGATATTGACTTGTTTGCATCTCGATTAAATCATCAGTTACCTAGATATGTTTCATGGTAACCAGATCTTGGGGCAGTGGATGCATTTTCGCTGCATTGGGGAGGAAAGTTTGTGTATGTATTTCCTCCATTCTGTCTCATCAGCAGATGTTTGCAAAAGATCAAGGACTCCGCTTCAGGGGTATTGGTAGTGCCAGATTGGCCTACACGAGCATGGTTCCCGTTGTATTACAAATGGCTAGGGAGCCTTACATGCTTATGCCCAAGAATAAAAATCTACTGGTAAATCCAGTCACTGGGGATCAACATCCTTTATATGATCGTATTGATCTGTTAATTTTCAGATTTTAAGGAGGCCATACCTGGGGAGAGGACTGTCTCATCGGACTGTGGATGTTCTCACGTCGGCCTGCAGGGATAGTACACAGCAGCAATATATCACCTATATAAGGAAGTGGGAGCAATTCTGCCTACAGCAGAATATTGTATATCACACTGCAAGGATCACGGACGTATTGGAGTTTGTCAACTCTTTATTTTGACCAAAAAATTAAGTTACAGTGCGATTAATTCAGCCAGAAGTGCTCTGTCTTCTTATTTACCTATGAAGGGAGTTTTTCAATTTTATGCAGAATTGCATACAGTAGGGACATGCATCCGTTACAAATGTTTCACGATTCATGAAGGGAGTTTTTCAATTGATCAGTCTCATTTATCCTCCTAAACCCAGGTATGCCGGTATTTCGAATGTGAATTCAAAATATCATTTGTAATATGGGAATATACTGTGTATATTCCCACGGTTCAGCCGCGGGACTTACTTACATGACCCGGTGGGGTTATAACATCGGAGGCCTGGATCGCCTCAGCACAGAGGAAGAGGAAGAACAAGAAGGGAAGAGACAAAGACTTAAGATTTTGCCTTCCATCACAGTGAGGAGGTGTCTGGTGAACTCACTGTGGTGGATGTTAAATTTGTGTTTATTGTGTGTTTTTTATTTACTATATGTATGACTGCAAGGCAACAAAATTCCGTTCAGACCAAAAGGTCTGAATGACAATAAAGTTTCCATGATTCCATGATATTGTTTATGTGTCATCATGCAACTAGAATTTGTTATAATAGTATGACAGTAAAATAGATTAGTTTGAAAGTGGTCATAGTAATGTAAATGTACCATTTAGTTTGACCAATTTTCATGATGGAAATTGAAGTCGAACTAAATGTTGTATTCACATAATTATTCCATGTTGAAATTTATGTGATGTGAAGTTGTAAGGCGAGGAGGACCATTAAAGGTGCACTGCATACACTAACACTGTCCAACAGTAACAGGCAATCAAATCAACACACAAAACATTTTCTAAAAAAAGGTTTTCTTTTCTGCAAAAGCTTACACTATTTTATTTGCAGTTTTTGCATGCTCCTTTATAACATTTTACAACTGTACAACTTGATTATTGAAACAAGGACAACAATTCTTGATTTAAAAAAATGTATACAACAATGACCCCAATCATTCCACCCACTCATTGCTCTTGACTCAACAAAAATTATTTCTGAAATATTGGTCATAAATTTGGTGCAAAAATGCTCCAAAATAAGGCTCAGAATGCACCAGAGAACATCTAAAACCCCGAGCTTCCAGGGCCCTTAAGCGGGCCCTGGATCCTGGACGAAAGGGGCTTCGCACTCGTGATGTGCGCTGTGCGCACATTATTTCACATAACATTTTTGGAATCCTGTCATGCCACCTCCCCTTTTTGAAAAGCTTTATACGGGCCTGAACTATAAGCATCAGCTGAAAATAAACACTCGGAAAATTGATCAAATAAAGTATCAGGTCCAGATTGTTTCTTCAGCAAACCTCCCAAACATAAGTTAGATGCACACTTCATAACAACAGCTCAAAGGTTGAATTTCTTTCAGGATTAAAGTTACATTATGAATCAACATCATTTGGAAATGTATGCAGTAGGTCTTGCTGCCTAAACTGTGTCTCCCTGCAGTACTTTGCACCAGAGTGGTTTTGAGTGAGGTGATAATAACTATGTAATTGTTCAATCACTATTGATGATGGTCAAAAGCAAAAAAACTTGAGATGTGGTAGTAATGTGGCAGGAATGGCAAATTCCCACCAAGAGTCGAGAGTGTTTAATTGCCTTGTGTATCAAAAATGGAATAATGATCATCTTATTTGCATCAATGGATCACTGGATTTGAACTGGAACTACTGTATGAATGATTCTTATTGCAAACATATAACGCTATTATTTAAAGTGATGTGGATCCTGATAATTTTATGGTTCAGGCATGAAACTTCAGCTTGAAGCCCCAGAAAGAGAACAATTGAAACATTGTCAAGTCTCATTTCAGCAGGGAGTGAATTATTCTTGGATTTTCCAAAATAGTCTTTCCCATTTTTTCCTAAACCTTTCCTTTTTTCACAAACTTTATTTTTATCTTCTCTTTATTTCTTGTTCTTTACGTGATCTGACATCAGTTATTCTCTACCACTACAGTACATCCACTTCATTCTTTTTTCTTTATTCTGAAATATTATTGGTTCAACTGATAGGCCACAGGACCCAATAATAAATAGATCTCAGATGAAGGATAAGTTAAAAAAACACCAGTTTCTCGCACTCTCTCTGAAACTCAACTCCCCAGGATTTTCTGGACCATTGTTTTACTTATTTATGGAATCAAAAAGTAGAATTATTCAGGCACTCAAAACTGATCAACATTCCTTTCATGTGAGGAATAAAAAGACTCCTTCCATCATCAAAAGAGGTCCAGCACCAACACTCAGCACATTGATTCTACAGCAATGCAGCCTCTTTTTAAAATTGTTTTGATAAATAGCTTCTTACAAATAATTCTCATGAACCGTTGTCCAATAATTTCCTAATCTACCTCCATGGCACCTTATTTTGGAAATAAGGCCAAGATTTTACAGATGGAAAAACTCCGAATTAAAGGTGCAAAACTGACTGCCTACATCTATGGAGATAGAAACAGTGTTAAGGGCCTGTCCCACCAGCATGTGACTGCATGCGGTGAGTGCGACCTCACGTGGTCATTTGAGCCGTATGGCCTTGGGGGGCTGGTCCCACTTCGATTGCCGGAGCCATATGGAGTTGTGCGGGGCTGGTCCCGACATCACGTGGGGCTCCGAAAAACTGACACTGTTCAAAAATCCTGCGTGGCAACGGCCTGTCAGCCCGCAGCCGCATTGAGACCGTACGCAGTGCTTCAACAGGCATACGCAGTGTCTTGACGCCGTATGCAGAATCTGGACGCCGTACGCAGCGTCTTGACAGCGTATGCCTAGCGCGTGGCGTTGTGCGATGACGTCACTGCCCGGCATGCCATTGCGTGATGATGTCACCGCCCAATGCCGTGCGACGTCCAGATTAAGTCGGCCCGTCTCCTGCCCAGCTGATTGGTGAGTATGATGTCGGGACCAGCTCCATACGACTCCACGGTTGGAAGTGGGACCGGCCCCGCGAGGCCGTACGCCTCAAGCCGCCACATTTGGTCACGCTAGTCGCATGCAGTCTGGTGGGACAGGCCCTTTAATGTTTCACATTAATGGCCTTCCCTCAGAATTATCAGGTATTTATAAGGAGGGATCAAGTTAGATAACACTGGAAGTTGCACACTGGGATCATATATATTTAACCTTGTGCAGGGCAGGGGTGGGGAACCTTTTCATGATGGAATGCCGCATTAAGTTAGCTGTAATCTAATAAAGCCGCATCCAAGAAACTTCAATTAGATATACTTCAATACCACTGTGTACTAACTTCAAGAATTTTTTTTTTAAATGGTTAATTCTAAAGTTAACTAACCTTTTAATGACTTTGTTGTGACTGCTTTTTGTGGGAGGTTAACATACATTCTAGAGTCGCATTAGAACTAAATCATGAGCTTAACAGGTGTTAAAATAGCCCTCATGACTTTCTAATGTTTTAATTGTGGCCCTCAGTTGTGGAGGATTATTTTCTTGAATCATCTTTTACTCTTTGGTATTTTAAATACTTTGGCGGTCACAAGAACGACAAGTAAGTTTTGCAACTTATTTTATTCACAAAATAGCTTAGCTCACAGGTTCTCACAACACGTCTGGCCGCAATGGTGGTCAGCACTGAACTGCCGCGCGAAAGCAAAACCGCGTAAAAACTAGCAGCCCCTCCCGAGTCACATGACCGCGGCTTCCGAATGCTGGGTTCGATACCTGCATGCGCCAGCAGGCACCGCTACAATACTTTTTTTAAGATTAAAATAAAAATAATAAAAGACGAACAAAAACATATCAATAAAATAAAAATAAAAGGATTTGTTCTACAAAATTTGGATTCATTCAGAAGGCCGCACTTAATGGCCTAGAAGGCCGCAGGTTCCCCACCCCTGGTCCAGGACATCAATAAAATATGCAGGCTGTGCTAATCACAACATGCCTTAGGTCCAATTTCAATATTGGTAAACATTGATTCCAACTGATGTTCCTTTTACTTCTCTGCATCATTTTGAGGAGGCAAGCTCATTCCTATTGGTATTAGTTCATTCCAGAGTTTCTCAGAGCTTGCTATAAACCAATAGAAGGTATTGAAATCTTTTCATACAGGTCTGTATGAGGTCGGACACAGGGATACCCCAGAACACTCTCGTGGGAGGATGTCACATAAAGTCTTGAGCATACGCATTACAAGAGACTCACCTGACATATTTCTTTTTTTTCTTTTGGATGACCCATAACCAAAGTCAGTAGCAGCAGACTGTCAAGGACAGGCCTGGACCCATGGGCTCACAAGCTGGATGAGGGAGCATTGAACAATATCGGGGCAGCTGCCACATATTGCAGGAACACTGGTAGAGCAGAGATTATTTTCAATGATAGCATGCTCATGCCTAATCCTCCCTTTCACCTCCCACTTCCCATTCATCTCACCCTTTCACCATACCCAAGGTATGCAAATAGTCGCCACATAAACAACACTGACAAAGTTACAAAGTCCCCCCCAAGCCGGGTCCTCCATTGTTCTTCCCCCCCCCCCCCCCCCCCCCCATCCACCGCACAGCGGTTCCACCGTGCCCTCTTCGACTGCCGCACTGTTGACCCCAAGTCAACACGTGAGGCTCCACTGACAAGTGAGGCTTCGCCAATGCCACCATGATTCACCGCCACCACTAGACGCTGTCTGCCACCATGAGCTCCACTAACCCAGGCAGGTTGCATCGCCTGCCTAATCCGTGGCCTCCTGGAAGGCATCTGCAGCTGCGACCACCTAAGAGCTGTGTTCAGCAGCATGCCAAGCAGTGATACAGTTATTGAATCTGACCCTCATAGCCAACAGCTCAGTTGAAGATACCTGCAGAGCATGGTTGCACGTTTCACTGAAGGACTGTGTGAGAGATTGAGATAGAGCTAAGGCTAGTTGTGTGTTTGCATCCGGCATGGCAATGTCACACAGAGATGCAATTTCTGATGCAGAACACATGCTGAGGACAAATAGGAACCGGTGCTGTAGCTGGTTTACCCTGTATCTCAAATCATGCATTAAATATTTGACGTGGGTGCATCCAGTTCCAGCCTTGGTTTTTGAGCGCATCCTTTGCAATGCACAGCTGTAGTCCAGATTCACTTCAATGGTCATTGACCCAATTATGATGCAGCATGTGATGGCAAAGGAATTAGAGATGAGCAGAGAATGCCACTAGTTACTATAACTTGCAAAATAAAAGATGGTGAGAGCAAAGGAAATAGTAAATGTCAAGATAATAGTAAGGATCAAAGCACGAGGCTTAATATTTGCATGAGTAAAGACAGCTATAGTATGTATTTACTGTTGTCAGTTAATTAGCAACTGGTCCTAGAGGGTCGGCAAGAAAAACAAGCAGGGAAACAAAACAAGTAGGATGATGAATTAGAGATGGGAAGAGCATCCCAATGGAACGAGTGTAACAGTGAATAATCAGGACTGAGATTGTGCAGGACCATCGGGTTTATAAAAAAAATGTAGCAAAGATCACCAAGGCCACCTCAAGAGGAATGTAGTAACAGAGGTAGACAGGTTGTTTGTGGTGCAACATACAATCATGTCAGAAAAGTGCATTCCATTCCAGGCACAGGTGGAGGTAGGGGCAACAAAGCACTAAGTGATCCTGCAGCTCCACAGTCAAACAGCAGGATGTCAACAACAACTGGCCACAAGCTATTTTCAACCTAACTGGCTCCGTGCTGATAAGAGGATGTCCGTAGATTGCCAGACGATGTTGAAAGATGCTCTCTCATGTATCTGATTATGCGTTAAAATGCCACATTCTGTACAATCAGGGAGAATTAATGGAGATGTTAGAGTGAGGTCAATGGTAATAAATTCACTTCTTTTTGACCTGAAAGAACAGACAGTGTGAATGATTTTTCTCACCACGACGGTAACTTTCAAAAGGGAAATGGATAAATAATTGAAAGAGAGTAATGTAGCAGACAAGAGAGAAAGAGCAGGTACTAGGTGAATGGAGAATTTTTACACAGGATCTAGTGAAAACACAATGCATTGATTTGGCTGCAAGATTCAATTGGTCGGCTTCTTTAAGAGTTTTTGCCAGGATGATGCTTAGCCTTTGATACATTTGATAGGCACAAGATAATTGCTAGTAAGAAATAAAGAACAAGGGAAAAATGCATTTTAAACACTCACATGCTCTTGTATATGGAATTGTACAGAGGTAGACCAATTAGTTGCTTGAGCTCCTTTGCTCTTAAAGAAAATAATGTCTGATCATTTACCTCAAACACCATTTTCCTGTTCTATCCACATATCCCGTTTTTTGCTTAGTATTCAGGAATCCATCAATTTTCGTTCAAGCGTAGGAAGAGATGAAAATCAACTTCAGCGGGATAAACAGGCACAGATTCAGAATTTATATTTACCTGCTCAAAGATTTCTGGTCCTGCAATTCTACCTCAGAGTATGGAAGTCAGCTTGTTGCATCATCGGGCCACCTCGGAGCACTTTGGCAAGTTTGGCATTCTGGTTCTGTTCAAAAGTTTCAGTTTCAGTTTAGTTTATTGTCACATATAACGAGGAACAGTGAAAAGCCTTTGTGACGTGCTAACCAAGCTCTGTTTGGTTCAGTTAGCTCTGTTACACAAAAATTATTGGACCAATCAGTTGACAAAATTGTTGATCCAATTTCTTATAAACCCTTCAATTGCAGCTGTATTGAGTAATTTAATAATAGCAATTTATATATGAAAAGAAAATACGGAAGTACAGAGCAACTTACTTATTTATTGACGAGCAGATTGCAGACATAGTGCTTGCCACTCTGAAATTATCATATAAAAAAGATTCATCAACTAAATTAGGAAAAAAAAATAACAGTCACCTATATTACTAAAAGTCTGATCTTGACCACATCCTGTTGTTCTGTATATTGATTTTAGAAAAAACGCTGCCACTTACGGCTGTGATTTTTGGCCATCTTACTCTGAGTCCCCCTCTGCTGTGCAGGACAAGAGGATTTTTCTCATCAATTAAAATTAAAAGAGTTATTTGTGTTTAAAAAATGTTGAGATTCTCTCTTCTGAAGGCCACACCGCTACCGGAGGGACTATAAAACCCGACGTGCTGAGTGCCTCAGTCAGTCTCTGCAAGATGGGAGAGCGAGAGGGTCTCTCAGACTCAGCTGTGAATAACACTGAACACATGTCTACTAAACTGTGAGTGGTTTTACTGACCTGCCGGTGCCCTTAATGTGGTTTGAAAATATAGTTTGGAAATGCTAAAGCTGTGTTGCCTTTGGTTTGGAAATGCTAAAGCTGTGTTGCCTTTGGTTTGGAAAAGCTAAAGCTGTGTTGCCTTGCCTAATTAAAGTTGCCTTGCCTAATTAAAGTTGCCTTGCCTTCATTATAAATAAAAGTCTAATCTTGACCACTTCCTGTTTGCGCTTTATATTGATTTTAGAAAACACATTACCACATTCAGCTGTGATTTTTGGCCATCTTACTCAGAGTCCCCCTCCGCTCATCACGTGTAGAGGATTGTTCCCATCGATGAAAAATAAAGGAGTTATTAGTGTTTAAAAAATGTTGAGATTCTCTCTCCAGTCAATTTTGCCATGAAGGCCATGCCCCTTCTGGTGGGAGGGGGGGAGGAACTGTAAAAGACAGAAGTGTGGGCATGACTCAGTGTCTACATGATGGAGGTGGGAGAGGTCACAACTCGCTGTCTTTAGTGGCCTTGCACCCTGCTTGAAATGATATGAAACTGCATTTGAATTTGGTGTCCTTGCACCATGCTTGAAGTGGTAAGAAACTGCACTTGAATTTGGTGGCCTTGAACCCTGCTTGAAATGGAATGTCAAGGAAGAGCGGTGTGTCAACTGCCAGTCTACCAGCCGTGAGTGAGTGAGCTGCCAACATAACAGGCTTGAGTGACTGAGCCGTCAGCCCAAGAATCCATGTGGCCCACAATGTCCATACTAGCCCTTTGGAAACCAGCCCCTTCAGCCCACAACACCCATACTAGCGCTCCAGAAAGCCCCCCCCCCCCCCCCCCCCACCCACTGGCCACCAATATTGGAAGTGGTGGAGAGGTGGAATATTGCATTGGGGGACCAGCCCTGTGTGATCCTGGGACCCAACGGGTCCCACGTAGTCTAGTAAAAACCTAAAAATCTATTTAATTATTTTTGGAACAAAGACACCCATTCTCAAATTACTTTATGTAGTACTAAGTGGCACAGTGGCACAGCGGTAGAGTTGCAGCCTCTTAGTGCCAGAGACCCAGGTTCATCCTGACCCCAAGTGCTGTCTGTGAAGAAACATAGAAACATAGAAACATAGAAATTAGCAGAGTTGTGATCTTCCAACTGCCAATGAACTGGCCTCACCAGAGACTTCGTTTTGCAGATTGTGGCCTTTGGACTTTGGGAGTCGCGGTCTCCGGGAGGAAGCGGCCGTTTTAGAACTCCAAGCCACTGAGAGCGTTCTTCCAATGCCGGAGCTCCATCATCCGCGAGAGAGCCTGAAACATCAGGCCATCGTCATGGAAACTGCGGAAGCCTCAAATAGGCCCCGACCACGGGGGAACATGAGGAAGAGGACTGAACTTTGCTGCCTTCCCTCACAGAGAGAAACATTGATTCTGCCGTGGGGGGGATTTTTTTAATGTTTAATGTTAAATTCTATAAAGTTGTGTTTATTTTATTTGTGTGCTGCAATGGCAACTGTAATGCACCTATTGGTGTATGTGACAATAAATGTCCTTTGTCCTTTGTCCTTTTACCTGTGACCCCATGGGTTTTCGCCGAATGTCCCAGTTTACTCTTACATTCTAACGACGTATGGGTTTGTAGGTTAATGGTAAATTGTAAATGTTGTAAATTATCCCTAGTATGTATGATATAATTAGTGTATGGGTGATTGCTGGTTGGTCGGTGCAGAGGGCTGAAGGGCCTGTTTCCACACAGCATCTCTAAACTAAAATAAAAAAGGCGGCACAGTGGTACAGCGGTAGAGTTGCTGCCACAGCACCAGAGACCCGGGTTCGATCCTGACTATGGGTGCCGTCTGTACATAGTTTGTATGTTCTCCCTGTGACCGTGTGGATTTTCTCCGGGTATTACGGTTTCCTCCCACACTTCAGACGTGGAGATTTGTAGGTTAATTTGCTTTGGTAAAAATTGTGAATTGTCCCTAGTGTGTAGGATAGTGCTGGTGTACAGGATGATTGCTGGTCGGCGCAGACTAGGTGGGCCGAAGGGCTTGTTTATGTGCTGTAAAGTCTATAGTCTAAAAGCCTAAAGTACTATGGATATTCTTTTCAAATATAGAATTCTTAATAATCTAATCGGCAACATTGGAGTAGAATTTTAAAAGCCTGCTTTTGTGAATAACAAATTGCAGTGATCTACCCAGGATTGTTAAAGCAAGAAGTAAAACATTTGGCACTGACATTTACTGTGTGGTATTTTATGGTGCATCTTGATCACCAGACATCTCAAGGGGTACCTCCCATTTTCATATGAATTGTCAGAATTATTTCAGTGGTAACATTCAGCGATTAGAAACTCAGTTCCCTCCTGTAAGGCATGAGGGCAAAGTTGAGGGTGATGTTACAGATGGGACCTAGAAGAGTGGTACATTGCTGGAGGTGCCATTTTTGAATTGAGAGGTACAAACTAGGATAAAACCTGCATTCTCATATTAGTGCAGAGGATCCCAAATGTCTGATCAATATGTATACTTATGTCAGGGTAACTAAAATGTATCTATATTCTTATTCTCTTACAACATAGAAGGGGCCATTTAGTCCATCACACCCTTGCCATCTCCCTGAGTACTCTGATCAACGAGATACACCCATTGAATTCCCTGCAATCCATTCTCTATCATATGCCCACCAACCATCTACTCCCTTTCCCGATATGATTCTCCTACCACCTGTCTAAACCAGGAGTGATTAACAGTTGCCAATTAGCCTATCAAGCAATCCCACTCACAATCACAATAATACTTTATTAGCCAAGAATGTTTTGCAACAGATGATGAAATTAATTTGCCGTCAGTCATACAAATAAAATGGAACACACAAAACACATTTTAACATAAACATCCATCACAGTGACTCCACATTCCTCACTGTGAAGGAAGGCGAAAAAAAGTTCAATATCTTCCCTTTGCTCTCCCGCGGTCGAGGGCCTTGAGCACTCCATTGACGGGATGATCTTGACTCATGTAGCCGTAGTTGAGGCTCCTGGATCGGGAGGGTGTCAGCTCCCCTGCGCCGCACAGTCGAACTCCGCGCCGGAGCTGGTTGAACTTTCCATGACATTGGAGCTCCCAACATCCAAGGCCTCTCCAGAGACTGTGAGCTCCCGATGTAAGGTCCGCAGGCCACGGTTGGAGAGATCCCACAAAAGGGATCGACTCCGATGTAAGTCCACGCCCTGCGGTGGGGCCCAAGGTCAGTCCAAGGAGGCCTCCAGCTCCATCAATGGTGGACCGCAGAGTGACCGGAGACACAATCCGAAAAATAATCGCATCTCCGGCAAGGTAAGAAACAGAAAAAAAAGTTTCCCCCGACCCCTCCCCCTCCCCCACATAAAGAAACTGAAGAACATTTACACAAACTTTTAACGCAAACTAACATTTTTTTTTAAAGACAAAAATCAAACCGACTGTTGGCGGGGCTGCCAATTGTGCGGTGACCCTGGTGGTATACCATGCATGTCTTTGTGCTGTGGAAGAAAACGAGAGCACCCAAATAAAACCAACATGGTGACAAAGATAACTTGCAAACTCCACAGTATTTCTATTTCAGGATTAAACCTGTGTCACTGGAGCTATGAGGAAGCAGCACCTACTGCATGGCTGTCATTCATTGCTGTTTGACTTACATCATTGTTGATGGAAACTTGCTATTACAAATCTACTTCTGCATTTTCCAACTCCACTTAGATCGTTATGAAAAAATTTAGGACAATGTGTGAAATGCACTAAATAAATTTATTAATAAAGACCCAACATAGCATTCTGGTGGGGTGGGAGATTGCAACCTTCACGTGGTCTGCCCTGTTTCGACAAATGCAATCAGCACGGCGTGCACAATCAAATAAGATCAAATAGAACAAGTTGTCCGACAACTTTAGGCTGTGCACGCCATACGCAAGAAGAAGAAGCATTCTGGTGAGACCATTTAAGAATGTAAAGAGTCATACCAGGAGATAAACCATGTCTAATTTGGTTTGATTAGAGAGCCATACAAAGAGATGACAGGGAAGAGAAAGGACTATCACTTAGATGGGGAAACCCAGGTCTGTGTTGTGATCAAGTTAGAGATGTGTGACCAGATTGTTACCTGACTGTTGAATGCAGTTGTAAGTGGCCGGATGAGATTGGAAAGCTTGTACCACTCCTCCTCTCATCATATATTCCAGCCTTTTCACCTTCTTTTCATCTCTGGCCTTTGCCCACAAATCTGCCACTAATACTCCATCATTTCAACATCAACCTTGATTTTGGCCTCAGGCCTCAAGTCAGGGAATTGAATCCCTTATCACCGATTTATACCTTGAGAGAAGCTCCCTTTCCACCTTCCCACAATAACTGTGGTTTCTCTAAAAAACAAACCAAACAAAACAGATACACAATATTTCCTTCAGCATTTGTGATTCTATCCATCACCCTGAAGGTCATTTCCTTAATCATCATGATTATGTATTTAGCTGAATCATTCACTTTTGAAATAAATTAATGTGAAAGATGAATGTGAATGAGTTTAGAAAAAAAACAGTATGGGAATATATGGCATTGCAAAAATAAATTCATAATTTTGAAAATGATGTGAAGTAATGAAGCTTTTCAGTCTATGATTTGCAGAGATTTGGGCATGCTTTATACTTATCCACTGCATTAATTGCATGGAAGAATGCACAAAACATCAGCACACCACATTGGAGTGCTTAAAAGAAATCATTAAAAGACAAACTCCATTTTCATTTCTTTTGAGCTTGCACATTCAGCACTTTAAACATGAAAGACTTATTCAGCCTTTGCTGCTTAAATTAATATGATGGTTGCTGCAAATTACTCTGCGTTCATTGCCTCACTTTTTAATGTCTGTATATATTTGCAGTTATAATGGGATTACAAGTGTGGACTGTCAGTAGTTTTATCATCTACTTAGTACTGCTGGAAAATATGTTTTGTAGTAAAAAAGCACTGAATGTGTTTTCATACAGTTACTTAACAATCTTATCAAATGTCTTTTAGGTTTACAAGCCGACCTAAGATGAGTTGATATGTTTCCTTGTTCCTACTCCTCCCAGACCACTGTCCTCTTAATCTGTTGATCTGGATGTTCTACACTTAACCTAGTGGAACTTTGTCAGGCGGTCTCTCTTGATATTCCCTTCCTCCCCACGTTTTGCCTTCTTCTATTCTCTTATTCCTTTTTGTTGCCATGATCTGCTCACCACATGTCATCTACGTGATCTTCCTTACAGAAATGCTTTGGCAGCTTGGACCGCCCCGGGCCGTGGAGTTGAATCGGCCCGCTCGCGGAGCGCGGTTCACCCGCGGGACTTATTTGCATCACCCGGTGCGGTCACAACATCAGAGGCCCGGGTCGCCTCAGCGCAGAGGAAGAGGAAGAGGAAGAACAAGAAGGGAAGAGACAAAGACAAGATTTTTGCCTTCCACCACAGTGAGGAGGTGTCTGGTGAACTCACTGTGGTGGATGTTAAATAGGTGTTTATTGTGTGTTTTGTTATTTACTATATGCATGACTGCAGGCAACAAAATTTCATTCAGACCACAAGGTCCGAATGACAATAAAGTTTTCCATGAAAGGAGAAATACAGTACTAATCCGTTGTTCATTCTATTCTAATTACTTCAATGTCCTCATTGATCATCAAAACATTGTGCAGACACCTGTATTCCCCAGTTCACTGATATCACTCATTTGTACTATCTGCTCATAGTTCTTAAGTACCATCTGTGGGAATTCACTTTGGCTACCTTAAAGCCCCTGTCCCACTTAGGAAACCTGAACGGAAACCTCTGGAGACCTTGCACCCACCCAAGGTTTCCGTGAGGTTCCCGGAGGTTCTGTTCACTCTCCCTAATAGTCGAAAAGTGGTTTCCGCGTAGTCGAGGAGTCTTCTGTTCCTGCGATTATTTCAACAAATTCAAAACCGGCCTCGACTAAAAATAGGTTGCCGTTTGGTCGAAGCCAGTGGAGTGGGGTTGCTATTTACTCACAGTCAGTCGAAGGCAATCTCCTTCGCTGACCGGCCATTTTGATTGGCTCATTGGAGTTTTCAGCAAAAATCCTATAGGATCTTTGGTTTTCAGGATCTAGAAGATATGCCGGAAGGTAAAATTCTCGCTAACTTTATTAAACTTCTTAAAACTGTCTCCACTCCTTCTCCTCCCCCTTCTCCCCCCTTCTCTCTCCTTCTCTCTACCTCTCTCTCTCTTCCTCTCCTCTTCTCTCTCCCCTTCTCTCTCCCCTTCTCTTCCCCTTGTCTCTCCCCTTCTTTCCCCTTCTCTCCCCTTCTCTCCCTCCCCCCCGCGTTCTCTAAATGACTTACCGTGCTCTGTGGCAGCCGTTTACCTTCCTCTTCATCGCGCAGACAGCGCTCCTCCACTGTCCCTGGCACCCACCTTCGTGATGTGTTTGTGTGTTTGTGTGCAGTCGGTAGCAAAGATCCTGTAGGATCTTTGGGTCAATAGATGCAATTCATGCTTCGGTCGAGTCTTTCCAGGCGAGTGTCCAAAACCTCTGGCGACTCATGGAAATCTTGGGCAGGGTACAAGGTCTCCAGAGGTTTCCTAAGTGGGACAGGGGCTTTAGTTTACATTCTACCCCTTGTGCATGTGAAGCCTCTCCTGTTGGACAAATGATACCAAATCTTTGAAGAAAAAAATCCAACCTGCTGTTATAAAACTCACAAACAGACCTCTCATCTGCTAAGGTTACATTCCTGATCAATCCCAATCTACCTCATCGTGGCCCCTGTATTTAGTTTATCCTCACTTTCTCTATAGCTGTAACATTATATCCTCCACTCTATTTATTTTCTCTTTTACACTCCCAGATGTACTCATGTATGGGATCAATTGCATGTAAAACAAAATTGTTCACTCTCTCGTTACATGTGACAATAATAAACTAACACCGATAATAATACTAATTTGTGTCTCTGTTATCTCAACTAGGCATCACTGACTTGGCAGGTTCTGAACTGCCCTGGGTACTGCCCCAATATGTGAAAAATTAGGAATAGGACATCAGGTGAGAATGCAATTCTCACCTGAATGCATTTCGTTGTACCCATACTTGTATCTGTGCAATGACATTAAAGTTGAATTGAATTGAATTCAAGCTTCTTCCACTATTCAATTGCCATGCTTGTTTTGAATCATTACTTAATCTTGTCTTGTGACGTTAGCATCCTTAACGGCAAGACATTTGATGAAAGTTCATCTAAATCTTATAAAGACAAAAAATGCTAACTATAATCAGCAAATAGGGAGAGAATTATAGTTAATTTTCCATTTTATTCCATTCATTCATTTTCTGTTTGTGTCTCCAGAGAAGGTGCTTGACCTATTGATGTAGAGACTTTCCAAAATTCTCTCTTTTTATGTCAGCAAAGCTTCAGTTTGGTTCAACCCTCAGGGATCTTTTAGAAGGAAAAAGTTCAAAATTTAAACATCCTATGTGAAGAGTGATTTCTGGCATCCTTGAGTTAACCTGCTTTTAATTAAAAGCTGTACTTCCCTTGTTTATTTAATTAACGTGATGTGACCTTGTAACGATTTTGATTCTAGTTTTCTGTCTGTTAAATCTGAACTGCAACTCTCTAAGACTTGTGATAGACTCAGAATGCTGGAGTAAATCAGCAGTACAGGCAGCATCGCTGGATGGAAGGAATGGGGGACGTTTCCAGTCGAGACCCTTCTTCAGACCCCTTCTCCAAGACTTGTACTGCCCAGGTCATTCCTTCTGCTCCCAGCTCCCATCTAGCAGAAGGTACAGAACTTGAAAGTATGCACTGCCAGAGATAGGAGCATTTCATTATAAGGATTCTGAAAGGTCCTTCCATCAGCTGGAGTACCATTGCATT
Source organism: Okamejei kenojei (assembly GCA_035221665.1). Taxonomy (NCBI): domain Eukaryota; kingdom Metazoa; phylum Chordata; class Chondrichthyes; order Rajiformes; family Rajidae; genus Okamejei; species Okamejei kenojei. Next base: position 58,639,861 of record CM069133.1, on the reverse strand, counting down.
TACCCTATAAGGATTTTGGACATTTTCAAAGGAACTAATGCGCTACAATGAACTACAATGCCGAGAACTATATTCTGCACTTCACTTTTTCCTTTGCTCAATCTATTGTTCTTCAATTTGAACTGTAATTATACTTATATTCCCGTATATCTGAATAGCCTGCAAAAGAAAGCTTTCCACCGTACCTCGGTACACGTGGCAATGATAATCCAAAACCTAATCCTTCTTGGTGTTGGACAATAGCTGCTGTATGTTGCCACAGGGAGGGACCCTTTGCCATATCCAAACCTGTTTACATTGCAGTGATCTCACTTGTAATCTAAGTGAGTTCTTGGAACTGGGCCTTCACCTCTGGTAGTTTTCCAAAATATTGTCAAATGATAAATATTTATCCAAATCACTCAAAACATTGCCATAAAATATGTAATTTCTAATTGTATAGATTGTAAGAAAATGTAATGTAAATTAAACATTACATATTTTCTGCACTGTGCCTTTTTTCTGGTCCTTTGGTAAATTTGTGAAACATAATACACTTTATATGTAAAAAATAGCACATAATTAATTCATGTCTGACTATGTTATATCTACATTACAGTATGAAGTGTTGCAATGGTTAAATTGTAGGGAATATGTGAGGACAGACACTCTCTGCCAGTTATTTTCCAGAACACCTCTCTAAAACTGTCTAATTTGTAATAACTTCCATCCTTTTGCATTCCCTAACCCCTTGAGCTCAAGGCAACACTCCGCCAGTCATTTTGTTGAGTTACACGCCCCTGAGAAACAAGAACCAATAATACTTTTCCAAACTCTGAAGAAAGTAATAGTTTGGTTTAAGGAAACTAGATCAAATGAAAGGGTAGCACGGTGGCGCAGCAATAGAGCCGCTGCCGTACAGTGCTTGTAGTGCCGGAGACCCGTGTTCGACCCCAACTACGGGTGCTGTCTGTACCAAGTCTCGCCCCGTGACTGCATGGGTTTGCTCCGAGATCTTTGGTTTCCTCCCACATTCCAAAGGCGTACAATTGTATAGGTGAATTGGGTTGGTGTATGTGTAAATTTGTCCTTAGTGTGTGTAGGATTGTGTGTAGGATCGCTGGTCGGTGCGGACTCAGTGGGCCGAAGGGCCTGTGCTGTACCTAAACTAAAGTAAACTATAAACTAAATTGGGAATAAATTGTTCATTTAATGTCAAATGGACCATATGGACAAAATGCTGAGTATACATTTCCTAATATAATCTGCTGCCGGAGCAAATGAAAGAACATGAAATTAGCAACTTTTGTGAGACATATGTTTGCAGAGACACCGCTGGCCTTTCATATCACCTGCTCTTAATCCACTGCTGCATCTCATTTTCTCATGATTGGAATTGAGTCAATGTTGTACTATTTCTCACATAGGAACTACATTGTATTTTTGTGGAAGAAATTAATTTAAAGGGAAATTAAAGGAAAATGAAAAGTGGAGACTTTGCAAGTTTGCTTCAATAAACTATCTTTGTCCTATCTTTGTTATGTTTTACATTCACCATTCCCAGACAAGAGTCTAAAGCTTATTTTGCCCATTCTCATGATCCTCTTTTGCACTTAGTCAATGAGAGATTCCAATTGCCACATCCGCATACCCTTTTGTTACCTTTGTGGGGCGTAGGTCCTGAAATGAAAGCGAGAAGCCAGGTGAATCGGGAAGTACCTTTCATTATGTCATTCCAGGTCGCAAGGAAGTCCACGAGAGAAAGATGGCACCCAAACCCTTGCCTTTAATCCCTCTGGTTAAGGGCAGCCCCAGGACTGAACCATTCCCGTGTCAAGGGATTTGACAGTTAGGACGGCACGACCCTCGGGAGCCGCCACAGGACCTCCCCCGCACCCTAGAACCTGAGGCACGAAACGCGGGCACACAACCCGGCCAGACCGCATGTGGAAGTCAGCCGACCAAGGGACTGGCGGAGGGACAGGTGGAGGGACAGGTGGAGGGACAGGTGGAGGGACAGGTGGAGGGACCGGCAGAAGGACAGGTGGAATGACAGGAGGAGGGTGCTGTGAAGGAGGGGGGGGGCACCCTCGAGGCCGAGGTCGGGCAATGTCCAGATATGCGGGCTTCAACCGGTCAATCGACATGGCCTACAGTCGGCCCCCCATGTCCAACACAAAGGTCGTCTGTTCGTGCTCCAGCACCCGGAATGGACCCTCACACGGCCTCTGGAGTGGTGTCCGGTGGACATCACGGCACAGGAAAATGTAGGTGCAGTCCCGGAGGGCTGATGGCACTTGCGGATGAAATATCCCATGGCGGGACATCGGGATGGGTGCGAGCCTGCCAACTCGCTCACGGAGGCGTTTTAGGGTGAATGAGGGCGTTCCCTGCTGCCCAGGCTATGACGACACAAATTCCCTGGGCACCATGAGTGGCGACCGTAAACAAGCTCCGCTGATGATGAGGCCAAGTCCACTGTAGGAGCAGTGCGGAGGTGCTAGAATCGCCGGTGAGGTAGGCCGAACTTCTGGAGGGGTGCCCGGACATGGCGTTGGATCTTCGCCATCTGGCACGGAATGCAGGTGCGGGCCCAGAGACCAACCTGCTTGCGCAGACCGTGCCACAAAAACCGAGCAGCCACCAGTGATGTTGTTGCCCGGATTGATGGGTGAGCCAGCCCATGGAAAAAATCGAAAACCTTTTGGCGCCAGGCGGCAGGGACAATGGTGCGCGGCTGAGCGGACGACACATCGCACAGGATCGTCGCCCCTCCAGCACCGAGAGGGACAGCCTCGAGGCCGGCAGTCTGGTAGGCGGGCATCTCACCGTCCGTGAGCTGCGCCTCCGCCAGGGCAGAGTAGTCAATTACGGGTGCCACCTCGAACAAGGCGTCAATGGCGGGGCGGGACAATGCGTCGGCCACCCAGTTCTCTTTCCCCTCGACATAGCGGATGGATGTGGTGTATTCAGAAATGTAGGCCAACTGCCGCTGCCGTCGTGTGAACCAGGGGTCGGACACCTTTGCCAGGGCGAAAGTGGCCCTCCAGGAAGTAGCGGAAGTGCCGCACTGCCATGTACAGAGCCAGGAGCTCCTGATCAAACACGCTGTATTTGGTCTGAGCGCGGTTGAGGTGCCGGCTGAAGAAGACCAGGGGTGGCCAATCTCCGTCCGTCAGTTGCTCCAGCATGGCACCAACTGCCGACTCCGAGGCGTCCACCATGAGAGAAGTCGGGGCATCTTCCCGCGGGTGCACCAGCTGTACGGCCCGAGCAACGGCTGGGAGATGTCAGCAATGCTGAACCGCCACGAGAAATGGCAGGAGCCGAACATGATCGGTACCATGCGAACCCCATACATACAGATGGGGCTGCCATTCGCCGCAGTGAGGACGGGCCCCCACTTACCAGAATGAATGTCGGCCAGCGAAGGGGACAGGACACTCAGCTCTGCCCCGGTATCGACGAGCAAGCGGGTCCCGGAGCGCCAATCCCAGGCGAAGAGGAGGTGAATCTGGCTGGCAGCCGCGGGGACTATTGGCAGCCGGCCCAGGCATTTCCCGGGAACATGCTCGGCTTGCGGCATTGCCGTGCTGCAGCACCCCAGCGCTGGTGGTAATAACACCAGCGCCTCCTGCTAGCGGCGCTTGGAGTTTGCTGCCGCTGGACTGCTGGTGCAGTACCCGACACAGCCGGGGGGGGGGGGGGGGGGAGCGATCTTATCAGCCTCCAGGATGCAACTGCAAATCCTTCCACAGCTCCCCCGCCCCACCGGAGGAAATCGGGAGCTGCCGGAGAGATGTCATCAGAGCGCGCTGTCCGCAGCACGTCACTGTGCCTGCCGATGGCCAGCACGTTGACATCATCAGGGCGCGCCATCCACAGCGTTTTGGCGCACCTACCGAGGACCCTGATGTCGGCGAAGGACACGTCCGTGATCTGAAAATGGATGTAGGCCGGCAGCAGATGCAGGTATGTATATTCAAACATTAGGCATGGCATGCGCCCATCCGAAAAAGAGCACGACCATCTCTTTCAGGAGGCTCGATGGCCATCGGTCGCCTAGGCCCTCCATATGAAGGAGACTGGCAGCATGCTCCATCCTGCTGAGGCCATAAATCTGGAGCAGGAGCTCCTTAAGGCTGCGGTATTTCTCAGTGGCCGGGGGGGTTGCGAGGAAGTTTTTGACCTCTCCGACCGTGTCCTGGTCGAGAGCCCCCACCAGGTAATAGAAACGGGTGTCACTGAATGTGATGCCCCGCATGTTGAATTGGGCCTCCGCCTGCTGAAACTAGATGTGCGCCGGGCGGTCCAGAAAATAGGTAATTTCACTGAGACCGCGTCCAGAGACAGGGCCGGGTCGATGTTTGAAGAGGATGGACGGGCTTTATTCTCCATCATGACGACAATGGAGCATCAGGGGTTACCAATGTGGGGTGCAGGTCCCGAAATGAAAGCGAGAAGCCAGGTGTATCGGGAAGTACCTTTTATTATGTCCTTCCAGATCACAAGGAGAAAGATGGCACCCAAACCCTTGCATTTAATCCCTCTGGTTAAGGGCCGCCCCTGGATTGAACCATTCCCATGCCGAGGGGTTTGACAGTTATGATGGCACGACCCTTGGGAGTCGCCACACCTTGTTGAATTCCAATCAAAATTAAGTAAGAAAGAATTTTTTTTTTTCCACAGTTCCATCCTTGTTCATCTTTATGATCAAAACATATTATAGTAAGAAAAGATTTTAATATATTCTCTCATTGATCAGTTGCAAAAATTGAGGCATACGTGTCCGATTATAATTTGGTTGGAACCCGTCCTTGAGCTCACAAAGGGATACCTCCACCAGCATGCGTAGGGATATGGGCACAAACCCAACATCCTAATCATCTCACAGATAAGGAAGCTTGTTTTTCTCTGTAGGAAGTTACAGTAGACCACCGTGCCCACTTCCGCCAGTAGCGTAGACTTGTGGCAGTAAATGGGGCATTTATGATTGGCTCAGAGAGAGGATGGTGGCTCTGCGTGCCTGAAAGGTGAGATGTCAAGATGCCCTTGTATTACGTTTGACATATCAAATAACCAGAAAATAATGTGAGTCTCGGAAATATATTGCCATTGCATTTCTATTTTTATATTTGTTTAAATAGAAATTTTGTGGGAATGAATTTTGCCAGAGGTTCATAATGGTTCTGACCCACCTCTCAGAGTAAGCACTGGGGATGTTGGTAAGCTCACAAGAATGTCAGTAGAATCAATGCCTTGGATATAAGTCTAAGTTCTTCAGTGAAAGATGCCCAGTTGCCTTTGATAGTTTACATCCAAACAAACCAAACACTTAAAAAAATTGCAATCCTCGTTCTTCTGTTTAGATTTATTTTGATTGTAAATAGGTGTATTCTCTGAGCTGCATAACAAAAAGTAATTTAGAAATATAACCTGCCTTGAATCATAGAATGAGTAGTGACTGGAATGTGCTCAGTTCACCATCAGTTCACTCAGCCTAACAATTATATTTCAAGACCAATAACAGTATATTAATGGTTTTAGCCTGATAATAAAAAAATATATATGGCAGGATTATAAAATATGTCTTACTAATTTGTTTACAACAATGAAAAAAACATGCAATCAAAGGTATTGGAGAAACATTACCTATTAGTAACAATTTCTAGTGCAGGTTCAAAAGGTAAGATGCAGGGAACACACCACAGCAGATGAATTGATCCCTATGAAGACAATTTACCATTTGCAGAATGGAAAATTGTTAGCAGAGCATACATCTATTCTATCAATAAATAATCAAAAATTGGAATGACAGATCCCATCATCTAGTTTTAAAAGAAGATGTGGTATGATGAGCAAGACTGCTATGGTTGACCTGCTGAGGTAGGTTGAGAATATGCATCAGCATCTGATTTCAGTGATCAATAAAGGAATGGAAGTATTTCCATTAAAATTAAAATAAATGCAAGATCAAAGGCAGCAGAGGTATATTGTGAAGGAAAGTCACATTGTTTAATAAATGAGATGCAAAGACCCTTATTACAGCAATAATGGAGGACAAAGTGTAATCTGCAAACATTGCCAAGATACTGTATGTGACCCATTTAATTCACTCAAGAACATGAGTTAAATCATAAATGAATGCACATACAATCTTTGTGAATAGCTCACACAAAACTGAGTACATTCCTTGAAAAGTGACAAATGATTTATGAATTAAGGTGACACCATTTTTATATGTTAAAAACACATTTTAGACATCTTTGGACGAGGCGTTTGTACAATGGGAAAGCTTAGGAATTAAAAAGCTGGGAGATCTTTATGAGATGGGGACCCTCCTCTCACTTCAAGAATTACAATCGAAATATCATTTGAAAGGTAGACAATACTTCAGATATCTTCAAATACGAGACTATGTGAAAATATACACCCAAGATTGTCACACTATGAGTTCAGATATACCAGATGAATGCATGAATAGAAGTTGGATTCAAATAAGTTAATATCGTACCTCTAAAATACTTCTAAATTTACATATCCCACCGTCGGAAATAATGCTAGCTTGGGAAGACAAATTGGGTTTCACAATTTCAAAGGATATGGGAGGAAAGTCTTCTATAAATACACTACTGTTCTCTTAATGTTAGGCACTCGCTAATACAATTAAAAATAGTAAGATTAAATGAGAACTTACCAGTTTGAAGTTTGATCTTAATTTTATGAGCAGTTACCATGAGGGACTACGTGAAGAACCCCATCCAGCCGCACGTGCGACAACCTTCAAAGCAGCGGTGTGAAATCACAGGTAATAATGATTGAAGTATAATAGTAAGATAACAGAATACTAGAACTACCAGATGACATTTATGAGGGTTGGGAGCGGAGGGCATGTAGTTGCTCATCATAAATCCTCATAAAATAAAGATCAAACTTCAAACTGGTAAGTTCTCGTTTAATCTTACTATTTTACTTCAGAGTCACGTGAGTGACCACGTGAAGACTTCTAAGCTCTGTGATTTCATGCCGTGAGAAACAAGTCTACACAACCACAACTGCTTCATTGACAAATGAGGGAAAAACATTCATAATGCATACAGTCATGATATAGATTTAAAACTTGCTGATGCTGTTTAAATTAAGTAATAATATTCACATCTCTTACCCGGATGGAAAGTATAACTAGAACGTAAAATAGTGTTGACAAACACCCCTGGTCTAGCAATGGGTTATTATAAATGTTTAGAGATTCATTCGTTGGACCATGCTGCAGCCGTAAGGATGTGGTCCAGCGGAATGTAAATACCCTTGCTGCTGATGTTGTAGCAGCCCTGGTGGAATGAGATCTGGAATCAGTATCTACTCCTACATAAACCAAACTCCGTTTTATCATCTGGAGTGGCCTGAACAGATACATTCTTCTAAGTTTTTTGTGACTAACAAACATTGCTAGTTCAGTCTTGGTGACATTGATGTATTGTTGTATATATGTGTGCTTACATTTACCAAAGGTCCCCTGGCATGCCTGTAACTATTTTGAGACCTGACACCCCTTCTGTTCTGCTCACGTATTTATAAATATAAAATATTATATATTACTATTTACAGATGTAATCATCCTGTACCGTCGCAATTATGTAGTGACTGAACCTGCTGTGCTAACCAGCGCCAGAAGGATAACTACCTATGAGCTCCGGCCAAAGTTAAGCATGTAGCTGGAGCCCCCTGGTGAAATAGTATTCACAATGTCAACATCCCATATGGCATTGTACTGGTCCTAGGAAACCTTGTGTTAAAGATATCCTTAGAAACTTGATATCCGGGGTGAACCCAACAGAGCGGGTCTCGTTTGCTACAGCCAATTCAATGAGAAGGCACGTTGGCACAGTTAATGGCCATACAACTCAATTATTGACAAAAGATCATTTAACATGAACTCCAAACATCAGTAATCTGAAGAAGGGTCTCGACCCGAAACGTCGCCTATCTCCTTCACTCCTTAGATGCTGCTGCACCCGCTGAGTTTCTCCAGCTTTTTGTGTACCATCAGTAATCTATACCGTTTTCAATGTAACATGAACATTAAACAAACTCTTTTCATCTCCTGGGAAAGAAAACCCTGCTATTTGGTGCTACCCAAGCACTCTGAACACATAAAAGGATAGATGTAACAACCCAAGCCATAGGGCAGTTTATTGAATCTGCAGAACATAATTGGATTTTATCATACAATGGCTGATTTCCCAAGCTTCAGGCTGAACCAGCAAACTTACGTTTAAAATAACCATATAAGGTTGTATTATTATTCCCGACAAATCGGGAATAAAGTTGCATAAGCCAATTACACAATAGGAACCTAAAGCGGGCTCTTAATGACTTTATTTGAAGCGCCGATTGATGAAGCAAAATGGAGGACCTTCCTTCTCCTTGTAGCAAGAATGTATCTTTCGCCACTGTTATGCCACATATTTTGCAACCTGTGAATAAGCATGAAAACAAACATATCTATATTTGGTGCTTCATTGAACCAAAGTTTCATAATACGGTGTGATTCACACCAATTCTGTGTTGTTATTGACCTATACTTGATGATTAACCTGTGGAAAACGAGATTGAATAACCATTACACGAGTCTTTAATTGATTGCCACCATCATAACGTATCAACATGAAGTTGAGCATGCAGATATGCATATTCGCTCAATCACTCTTTAACCCATACAATGCCTGTAGGGTCTATAGATAGTTGATACCAATAAGTGAAGAATTGGTAAGTAATGCAAATCAGCTCCCACTCCAAACTCAAGATGATATTTGCTATTTCCCATTTTAGGGCCATTAGCATCATTTCGCAATATAATAGTAAGATTAAATGAGAACTTACCAGTTTGAAGTTTGATCTTTATTTTATGAGGAGTTACGATGAGGGATTATGTGAAGAAGCACTGCCAGGCGAATGCGCGTCATATTTCAAAGCAGCGGTGTGAAAACACAGACACTGTAGTTGAAGTGATATAGTAAGACAGAAGTCTAGAACTACCAGATGATCTTTGCGATTATGTGGGCCGGGAGCGGAGGGCACGTGTGAACTTCTGAAAAGACAGTGACGTAATTGGAGCCCATTGCCAAAGCAGTGTGAGAACTATACTGACATCCCAGATTTCTGTATATCTAGGCTTAGGAGGGTTCTTGTTAAAGATTCCTCTCATGAATCGGGACACTAACGGATGAGACCCGATAGATTGTTGTTCTGAAAACTGCCCTAAATAGGAGAACAACGCAAACCGAGCACTATTAATGGCACTATAGTTCAAGTGTTCATCAAAATGCAATGTAGCAAGGAACTCCAATACATCCGGTATGCTTGCAGTATGATAAGATATATCTGGCTGTACGCAAAACATCTCCCATTTCTTAATATGAGACACATATTGTTTTTAGTGCTATCTCTCCAAGCTGCAGTTATCACATCCATGGTCCTACTCGACAGTCCAAGCCCTTGGAACTGTCTGGTCAGAACCTGCAGATTAACAGATTAATATGATCATGTAACGGATGACTTTCTCCTGTTACTGGATGCACCAACAAATTAATGCAATCGGGGACAGCCATGAATGGCTGAGTCATCATTCTCAGCACCAATGGGAACCATGGCTGTGTGGGCCAGTCCGGAACAACCAAAACGCCTGAGGCGGAATCCTGCTGCATTTTGGTGAGGCATTGGCTAATGAAGCATAATGGGGGAAAAGCGTTAAAGAATGTACGTCCCCAATGTAGCGAGAATGCATCCACCGCTACTGCTTCTGGATCTGGTTCCCACGAAATGTATTTAGGCAACTGGTGATTTAGCCTGGGTGCAAACAGATCTATATCAGGCAAACCATTGCGGCTGACAATCATTTTTAAAACATCAGGATTTAGCATCCATTCCATGTTGTCATTACATATCCGTGACCTGTTGTCTGCCACCACATTATCTCTACCTGGTAATAGATAGCTGAGACCCAGATGTTTCTGGAAATACACCAGTGCCACATGAGGTTAGCCAGATTATCACATGATACTGACCTTATTCCTCCCATGTGATTGATATAGGCAACAGCTGTGGTGTTGTCAATCTGGAGCTGAACATGTAAATTATTCATTGCTGAACAATAAGCTTTTAATCCATAGAAGGCACCCAACAATTCTAAGTAATTTATACCATGCCTGTGCAGGATTAAATCCTCTTGCACACTCCATCTACCACCACAGCTAGACTTGCTGTCCGTGGTTCCCCATCCCAAAGCACTGACATCTGTTTGTAAAACCATTGAAGGTTGTTGAACCAAAATATATTTGGTAGTTTGTGCAATATTGATGATCCACTATTGTAATTTGGTGATGGCTTTGGCTGGCAACTGCATAGGTCTATCAAAATGACCTGCATGTTCTTTAAGTGCTTGTTCTCTAGATCATTGCAGACATTGATAGTGCAGGGGTCCAAACTCCACTGCAGGGAAAGCCGCCACCAATTTACCAATAACACTGGCTACTTCCCGGATGGAGGGTTGTTGCTTTTCAGCGAGACTGGTACAGACCTCCCTGATTTCAATGGCCTTGGCCGTAGGCAAAGTCACTGACATATCAACTGAATCAATGACAAACCCCAAATAGTTAATTTTTTGGGATGGCTCTAGCTTGGATTTTGTTGGATGGACAAGAAAACCTAACCTCTCAAACAGGTGTTTGGTTGCTGAAACTGACTACTCAGCTGTTTCCTAAGTGTTGCTTATAATTAAAATATCATCTAGATAAGCCATCACAATGTGATTCTGGGCACGAAGTAGCGCCAGAACTGGTTTTAACAATTTTGTGTACAACCTAGGAACTGAGGTTAACCCATTGGGTAATGCTTTAAATTGCCACAGCTGTCCCATCCAACTACATTTCAAGTATCTTCGGTACTGATGATGAATTGGTACTGAATAATATGCATCTTTCAGATCTACGGTTGCCTTATACCAACCTTCTGATAACAGCTGTTTAGCAGTATTGAAGGTGTCCATTTTAAAATGCCTATACTGGAGATAGGAAGTTAACTGGGTTAGATCCAGAATGACTCGACACCCACCATCTTTTTTCTGTCTGGGGAATATATTGGACACAAGATGTTGAGGATGGTATGTCATCCTCTCAATTACCCTTTTTTGGAACAAAACCCAAATTTCTTTATTTACCTGCAGAGTTTCTGGTCCAGAAAAACCCAATACCCGACGAGGCATATTTAGTGCAGGTGGATGAATTCATGACATAAACTCTATTTGAGACCCTGAGACAGTGTCCAGTATAAACAGGTCAGATGTTATGCAACACCATTCATCATAAAATAACCTACCCCCATGTAACCTACCCCCAACCGGAGGTTGTTCCCCAGAGGATTTATCCTGAACTGAATGAATCACCCGTACCTCCATAGTCGACCTTGGAGTTCTTGTTCTTCTCGCCATGCTAGGTTGTAGTTGGCTTTTACAGGTGGGTAATAACGCCGTCCCACTGGTCCCACTCTGCTTGGCCCTGCCCCCAGATCTGACCCCCGTCGTGTCGAAAACGACCTGCGAGGTGGCATCCTGGCGGAAGGGACGCAAGTCTTCATGAGGACTATCATTTTGGACTCTTCTTCCAGGTCTTCGACCTGTTTGATTAGGTCCTCGCCAAATAGATAATTTGGCACTTGAATGTTGGACGACCTGCATAGAGCTGCAAATTGTGGGTTTAGTGTCAGCTTTATAGTAATCTTCCAGATGCAATTTACTTCAAAGTATGCATTGCACAGCAGGGCCAACATATCCTGCTGTGTTCCAGACATCGGTGCCCCTCGGACCATTTTGCCGAAAGCTGTGATCCCTGCCCCCACCAATTTGAGGACTCGCTGGAATTGGATCTCTTGTTCACGCATCGTTGCTCTCATTTGTGCCCAGATGGCAGAGTTCACAGTGGGCACTTTGAGCGACGCACAATTAACAGGTGTTACATAACGGGCGGCTGTTTGTTCCATAATGGAATCCTGTAGCTGGTGAGAGGTCATGTAGTTGATGTTTGCCACTAGGTTTTCCTCCATGGCTTCACCAGTATCTTCCGGAATGGCTAAATTTCTTGCTACTTTCGGAATACCTGGAGTATGGCTCATGTGCTTTGGTGTGTGCCCAAAAGCAATGACACCAACTTCGGGGTCAGACTCCTCCTGAGTCTTGTTCCAGGGAGGTCTCTACCAGACCCAAACAAGGTGCTGGCGAGGGTGATTCCCACTGATATTTGTAGGCGGTATAGTCTTCTTCGCCATATGGGCCTCTACATGAGGCTGTTTGGGGAATCCTAGGGGCATTCGAACCCGATTGAAATATTTTGTGGCTCATCAAAGTTTGCAGCATTTTTTCCATTTGATCGAGCCGTCCCCAGACCTTTTTATTAGAAGGAGGGGAGTCTTCCTCATCAGACTCGTCGGATAAGTCGAGCCTGAAAGATTTTCTTTTGGCCTTTCTCCCTGGTGTAGTGGCCTCAGTGCCCTGAAGCACTCGAGTTAACTGAGGCAGTTGAGCTGACGGTAGATCAGCAGCCAGTGTCGGAGCCGGCGTTACTGCAGCTGGTATCTCCCGTCCCGATCTGCGAGCACTAACCGTGGGCCCGCGCGTTAAGCTCCTACTACGGACAGATTTTTTCCCAACTCGCTCCATTGCTAGCAACTCCCACTGGCTCCCGAGCCAGAGTCACGGAGTTTAAGTACCCGCAGGAAAGGTTTTGAAATCACTTACCTGCCTGTTTACTACTTACCGCTGGTGGAGCTGCGCTCTCCAGCCCGTCGGTGTGCCATGCGTCAGACGTAATGACGCGCATGTGACTGGCGGGGCTTCTTCACATAGTCACTCACGTGACTCCGAAGTAAAATGAAATATTTACGGAACAAACTACTGGAGCAATAATGAATACTGTTTGTCCATCATTGTGACTTTGGTAGCTTCAGCTGGTAATAACAAAGTTGTGTTAACAATGACCTATCTGACACTTTACAGTTTACCATTTTGCAGGATGATAGTTCTCCCACTTGCACAGCTGAATCATATCTATTATATTGCCAAATAGTCTTAATGAAATAGAAGGCTGCTTTATAACAACAAGGCTGTTACAGGAGTCTATTGACTGCAATCTGTTGTCCCAGGCCGGCGTCAACAGCCAATTGAATAGCTAAAGGTAAATCCCAATGTCCAACAAGTCTATTTGATAACAACTTAATCTTAACTGGATAGAGGAGCCCAATTTCTCAAATATAGTCTGAGATTTAAACAGTAGATGTTAGCAACGTACAGTGTTGAAATATCATTGGGACAATACAAAACCAGTGTTTTTGAACTCTGACTAGTCCTCTTTGAATGCTTTCTTGTCATCATTGTGTTATATTGCCTTATCATAGCAATGCCTCCTCAAATATCCCCCATGATCACTGTAAATGAGAAGACACTATAAAATCAGTTGTTAATCAGCAATCTTTCATAATGAACAGGCCACGCCTGCCATCATTTCATGTCTGCCGTTAACGGCAACTCTGGCCCAATTTCCGAGCCAGAGTTTCAAGACAATTCTGGCCATTATATTGAGCCTGCCCAATTCCAACTTGCTTGGAATGCTAGTATTGCCCCTCGAAGTAGATGATAATTTCTCAATCATTTGTATTGTACAACCAAGTGTACATCTTACCAACTTGTAAGTCGTCCCTAAGTTGTAGAGTAGCACAGGTAGAGTGCGTGGAACCTCTGGCCAGCTTTCATGCTGCCCCCAGCTTCAGGGAACCGCTTACTGTCGATGAAGATGTGGGGTGCGTTGTCGTTGAAACTATGAAGCCTTACTCGTTCCAATAGCTTGTGCTTCGTCCTCCAGGTTTCGCCTGTGAAAAGGTCTTACCTGAATAGAAGATTCGGCGGCCAGCTCTAATGTCCCCCTGATAGCGGTGTTCACTGCATATGTGTTGGGATGGCAACCTTGCTGCCAGGCATAGTACCTCTGGTGCGTGCCCTTCGTCCCTTGGGCATGCTCCATGGCTATACCCTCAGATCGGCGTTAGATTACACTTACCCCGCATGCTCTCCTCTTACATGAGGGAGGCATTAATCAGGCCTGCTACAAGGTGCTGCTGACGCAGCCTCTCCCATAGGCCACACTGCCATAGACTTAGCATCTCCACTAAGCAGCCCCGTCTAAGGTGCTGCTGGTGCGGCCTCTCTCATAGGCCTCGGCATCGCCATGAAGCAGCCCTGAGCAAAGGTGCTGCTGGTGCCCATGAAGCAGCCCTGAGCAAAGGTGCTGCTGGCGCGGCCTCTCCCATCGGCCAATACTGCCATAGACTTGGCATCCCCATGAAGCAGCCCTGAGCAAAGGTGCTGCTGGCACCCATGAAGCAGCCCTGAGCAAAGGAGCTGCTGAAACGGCTGCTCCCATAGGTTGGCACTTCCATAAACTTGGCATCCCCATGAAGCAGCCCTGTGCAAATGTGCTGCTGGCACGGCCTCAGCCCTGTGAAAAGATGCTACTGGCGCGGGCTCTCACATTGACCCATGCTGGCCCAACTCCTGCTGTAGGAGTGTATCTAGATTCACATTCCCGGAGGGGAAACATCCCAGCATCCGGGCTGACCATTTTTGTCAGCTGTCCCCATATCCTGGGGATGACTGCAGTTTGGGAACCACATTGCTGTTGGATTTCCCCTCCCCGGGAATCCATATATATATACCCGTGGTAACCCTCCCGGCACCCGGGCTGACCGTTCAGGTCAGTTTAACCACATATCCTGGGGACTACTGTGGTCTGGGAACCGCATATTATTGGATTTCCCCTCTCCGGGAACCCAACGTGTAGAGTCACTGACCATCTTATCAGTGACTCCGATCACGAAACCCGACATTCGCCAGCTCCCCGCTTCCGCGGTCGGACCAGGGTTTCCCCACACCCTTAAGCTGGTTCCCTCATCGGCTGTCGCGAAGCCTTCGGCAAACCTCTGAAACCGAGGTTCCTGCAGAAGACCTAAAACAGGTAAGAAATACAACTTGCCTGAAGTTTAAACTTACCGCTGGAGGAGCTCGGCTGCTCCAACCGGTCGCCTGCACAAATGCGTCTGATGTAATGACGCACGTGCGGCTGGACGGGGTTCTTCACGTAGTCACTCACGTGACTCCGAAGTAAAACACTGCATAGACATTATTCAAAGTCTAAATTGAATAAGATCTTCCCAAATGTCTCTCCTGTTTGTGATAAATGTCTCCTCCAAGAAGCAACCATAATCCATTGCATTGCTTCCTGTACAAAATTACAAAACCCCTGGAGGGGAATTTTTGATATATTTTCCAAAATACCTAAAATAAAATTGGATCCCGACATAAAATTGATCTCACTAGGTATGTCAGAGGCCTGTTCTGAGCTAACATTATATCAAAGACGTTTTCTTAATTATGGCCCAATACGGGTGAAAAAACTAATACTTAAATTTTGGAAACAGACAACAGTCCCCACAGTGAAGATGTAGATCATAAACATGTCCGAGACACTACATTTGGAAAACATTAGGCTTGTCTTGGCAGAAAAACCAGTTCAATTTCTCAAGACATGGACACCCTTCACCGAATTCTTACAAGAATAGTATGGTGCAGCACAAATGTAAATTTAAATCCGATGCAGGGTTGGGTTGGGTGAGATGGTGATAAAGTCCCCCATGGAAGTGGCGGCGCTGCGTGGCAGCTGCGGCTCACCTGCAGTCCGTCTCTTTTTTTCTTTTTTTTCGTCCTTTCGTGTCTGTTTTTAGTTAGAATTTTGGTTTATTAGGCTGTGTTTGTGGGGGGGGGGGGGGGGGGGGGGGGGGGGAGGGTGGGAGAAACAAGGTTTTAGTCTCTCCCTTCGGGGGGATGCGACCTTTTCTTGTCGTGTCCCCCGTCACCGTCTCCGTCTGTGCTGAGGCCTAATGGCGGAGCTGGTGGCCTCGGAGCTGTGGCGAGCGTTCAGAGCCCCAGTGTTCCAGCGGCGGCGGCGGCCCGGCTTCGGGGCTTCGGCGCTCCAGCAGTTGCTCCAGCGGTGCTCCAGCAGCGGCCCGGCATTGGCGCTCCGGCGGCTCTCCAGCGGGTGCTCCAGCGGCGGCCCGGCTTCGGCGCTCCGGCAGCTCCGGCGGCTCTCCAGCGGCTCTCCAGCGGGTGCTCCAACGGCGGCCCGGCTTCGGCGCTCCGGCGGCTCCGGCGGCTCTCCAGCGGGTGCTCCAGCGGCGGCCCGGCTTCGGCGGCTCCGGCGGCTCTCCAGCAGGTGCTCCAGCGGCGGCCCGGCTTCGGCGCTCCGGCGGCTCCGGCGGCTCTCCAGCGGCTCTCCAGCGGGTGCTCCAGCGGCGGCTCGGCTTCGGCGCTCCGGCGGCTCCGGCGGCTCTCCAGCGGCTCTCCAGCAGGTGCTCCAGCGGCGGCCCGGCTTCAGAGCTCCGGCGGCTCCAGCGTTCCCATGGTCGATCCTGGCTGGGGGCTGTGGTGGTGTTCCGGCGTTCCGGCGGCGGCGGCGGTGGCGGCCTGGCTTCGGAGGCTCGGCCGCGGGCCTGGTGGACGATGACATCGAAGGCCTGGATTGCCTCAGTACAGAGGGGGAACAAGTAGGGGAAAATGACAAAGACTTTAAGACTTTTGCCTTCCACCACAGTGAGGAGGTGCTTGGTGAACTCACTGTGGTGGATGTTAAATTATGTGTTTATTGTGTGTTTTGTTTTAATTTATTACATGTTATGACTGCAAGGTAACAAATTTCGTTCAGACCGAAAGGTCTGAATGACAATAAAGGAATCTGAATCTGAATCTGAATCGGAAGGATGATACAGAAGATTAATATGCGCAGGATTTACACTTAACAATATTAATGTACAGGGGGATCTTGGGGTCCACGTCCACAGCTCTCTGAATGTTGCAACTCAAGTATATAGTGTGGTTAAGGAGGTACAGTATATAGTATGCTTGCCTTCATTGGTCTGGGCATTGAGTATAAGAGTCATAAAGTCATGATGCAGCTTGATAAAACTTTGGTTGGGCTGCATTTGTAGTTTTATGTGCAGTTCTGGTTGTCAAGGTTGAAGGGAGACTAGAAAGAAGTTTATAAAATTATTCAAGGCATGGATGAGGGAATCTATCAGGAACTTTTTTTTGCAGGGCAGGAATGTTAAAGACTAGAGGGTAAAGCTTCAAGGTGAAAGAGACAATGTTTTTTACACGGAGGGTGATGGGTGCCTGCAATGTTCTCCAAGAGTGATGGTGGAGGCAGATACAATAGTCACATTTAAGATTGGCACATGGATATGTAGGGAATGGAGGGATATGAATCCTTTGCAGGCAGATAAGATTAGTTTATCTGAGCATCATGATTACACAGACATTGTGAGCTGAAGGGCCTGCTCTTTTATAGTATGTTTCTCAGTTCTCTGATTGCTCTAAAGGCACTGGACTACTGAGCAGTAAAAATAAAAATTGTTATTGGCCAAAAGCTGAATGTCTCAGCATGCTCAGAGCCAAGGCTTGTGTACGTACACACTATAAGAAAAGAGAGAGTGAGAGAGAGGGAGGGAGAGAGAGATGGAGGGTGAGAGAGGGAGAGGGAGGGTGGGAGGGGAAGGGGAGGGGATGGGGGAGGGGGAGGGGAGGGGGAGGAGGAGAGGGGGGAGGGGAGAGGTTGAGGGGGAGTGGAAGAGAGGGAAAGGGACAGAGAGGGGGAGAGAGAGAGAGAGATTGAGAGAGAGAGAGAGAGAGAGAGACAGAGAGACAGAGAGAGAGACAGAGACAGACAGAGACAGAGATAATTGAGATTTGTTAGTTTAACCATGACTTTTTTCATTGACCTTCTGATGACTTCCCATAAAGCTACTAACATCACAATATTATCATAAAACAGAGTCCCTCTGTCTGAACCTGCCTCAGAACACTTAGAAATATTAATAATCAAAATGTTAGCGATTCAGGAGTTCTTATAATAAAATCAGTTGAGTACAACGGTATTTCATGCCAAATTGTAGTATGCATAGTTTGAACCAAGAACAGTCGCTAGATAATTAATAAAACTATTTTATCCATCTCTCATTGTCCAATTCTTTTCTCCTACCTGAAGTGAAGTAACTGCTGTTTTCATTGGTATTCAGATGGAACCACCTGAAAGGCTGAACGGCGGCGCGGCGGTAGAGTTGCTATCTTACAGCAAATGCAGCGCCAGATACCCGGGTTCGATCCATACTACGGGTGCCATCTGTACTGAGTTTGTACGTTCTCCCCGTAATCTGTGTGGGGTTTCCCCAAGATCTTCGATTTCCTCCCACACTCCAAAGATGTGCAGGTATGTAGAATTGGCTTGGTAAATGCAAAAATTGTCCCTGGTGCATGTAGGATAGTGTTAATGTGCAGGGATCGTTAGTTGACGCAGACTCAGTGGGCCGAAGGGCCTGTTTCCGCGCTGCATCTCTAAACTAAACTAAACTAAACCTGAAATGTTATTTAGAATCGACTTAGTAATATCTTAAAAAATGACATAGATGCTTGTTGGGAAGAGGTGTAAGAATTAGACAGTGTTTGCTCAAGCCCTAAAGAAAATGGAGAGGGAGGGGAAGAGAGTAATGTGAATGGTAACCTAATCAGTCATGAGAAGAGCAGATCTTTTTAAATTGTGAATGGATAGGTCATAAAGAGTTATTTTACTTTATGTGCAATATGGAGAAGTAGAGCTAAGGAGAATGGTATCCGAGTGTCAGCTGTCACAATAAGTGCCTGTATACAATAGTTGTATCCCTCAACATCAAGTATACGTGTTTCACCACAGACAAAGTTCAGGCCCTTTGTCATTTACTGAATATTTAATATCTGGTCTTCTGCACAGCCAATGATAATGGGATGGGAGAATGTGAACTTAGTAGCTGCAACATAAGCAACAGCAATTTGCATTTGGATAGCGAGTTTACCAATGACTTTAATATGTCTTCATAATGCAGAGGAGTAAAGTGGATTAGGAAGAGAGTTCCAGCACTTAGAATCTGACCTCGTGTAGGCATGCCTCGCAATAGCGTGAGGAAGTATGGACGGTGGAAGGGTAGATAGAGAGCTCAGGGGAATTGCAGAGAAAAGAGTATGTGACTACAGAAACAGTGTAAATTTGATGACATCTGAGGTCAAGATCAAATCCAGGTCCCTGTTACTCTGAGGTAGCAATGCCGATTGCTGTGCCAAATTGTTGCCTTCTGGGACAGATGAAAATTGTTCAACCTGTGTCACCTGGATTCCAGATCAAGGTTACCTCGTGCTCAAACTTCAAACTGTAGGCAATGGTTACACATGCACACGTTCAGCAGCAGAGCCCTAAGTTATCATTGGCTTGTCTGTTGAGATGTACAGGAGAATGGGTCTTACATGCAACATCCAAACAATAAACTGGAGTAACTCAGCAGGTCAGACAGCATCTCTGGAGAAAACCATCACCTATTCCTTTTCTCCAGAGATGCTGTCTGACCTGCTGAGTTACTCCAGCTTTTTGTGTCTATCTTCAGTTTAAACCAGCATCTACAGTTCTTTCCTACACATCCATACAATAAAGATCCCCCACTAAACTGTCCCAGTAAATAAAACCACTCTCAAACAATAAGGACCACAACAAGATCTTAGAAAATGTGGACTTACTACAGTACAGAGCTACCCCTAGGTGAAGGCAGACATCAGTGATGAAATTCAGCATCACCTTCGATACATCAGCACAGCCTTTAGCGGTCTGAGGAAGAGAATGAAGATCTAGCACTTAAATCTTGATCTTCACTCCCATGGTTTATCAGACATTAATGATCGCAACTCTCCTTTATGTTCCTGAGACATCGATGACCATAGCAGGCAGCTCAAAGAACTGAAGAGATAATACCAAAGCTGATATTATCTCTTCTGATATTATTGAGTCATAGAGTGATACAGTGTGGAAACGGGCCCTTCGGCCCAACTTGCCCACACTGCCAACAATGTCCCAGCTATACTAGTCCCACCTGTCTGCGCTTGGTCCATATCCCTCCAAACCTGTACCCATCCAACTGTTTCTTAAATGATGGGGCAGCCCCAGCACAACTACCTCCTCTGGTAGCTTGTTCTATACACCCACCACGTGAAAAAGTTACCCCTCAGATACATTAAATATTTTCCCCTTCACCTTGAACCTATCTCCTCTGGTCCTCGATTCCCTACTCTGGGTAAAAGAGTCTGTGCATCTACCTAATCTATTCCACTTATGATTTTATATATCTCTATAAGATCTCCCCTCATCCTCCTGCACTCCAAGGAGTAGCAACCCAGCCTACTCAACATCTCCGTATAGCTCACACCCTCTAGTCCAGGTAAAATCCTTGTAAATCTTTTCTGAAGCTTTTCAAACTTGACAATATCTTTCCTATAACATGGTGCTCAGAAATGAACACAATATTCTAAATGTGGTCTCACCAACATCTTTCTTATACAACTTCAACATGACCTCCCAACTACTATACTCAATACTCTGACTGATGAAAGCCTTTTTGTCCACCTTATCTACCTGAGACTCGATCTTCAAGGAACCATGCTCTTGTTTGACGTTCCAAAATGCAACATCTCACACTTTCCTGTATTATATTCCATCAACCATTCCTCCGTCCACCTGGCCAATCGATCCAGATCCTGCTGCAATCTTTCACAACCATCTTCACTATCTGCAATCTTCTCTACCCATCTTCACTACCTTTGTATCATCAGCAAACTTGCTAATCCTTATGAATCATTTACCTTCCTTCAGATTACAGCCAGCTTATCTGAACAAGTTCTGTCTCTGAGCTACATACAGTAGGTGAGATTAAGATAGATGGCTGATAGTGGAAGGAGAAAATAGGGGACAGAGAGAATTCCAGAACTTAGGAGCTTAGTCAGTTGCAGTCAATGATGGAATGATTAAATTTAGGGAATCTCCGGAGGCGCAAAACTGCAGAAAGCAATGTCACTGGTGCATAGGTAGCAAATTAAGTTAGACAAATCAACAGCAACAAAGGAGCAATAAGGTCATATACTTACAGGGACAAACCCCAGGTGGTTAAATTCTGCATCATACTGTATTACTGGTCTTTGTTTCCCGAAACTGTGAAAGCAATGCAAAAGTAATTGTGTAATTGCCCCAGAGAGGTGCAGAGATTATTTACTGGAATGAAATCAGTAGAATATAGTGGAAAGGGAATTGTCCTTAGAGCAACGAAAGTTAAGGAGAGATGTAAATAATTATTCAAAATCATGAGCAGTTTTATAAGAGCTCTGATTAAATATGCAATAATCAAACTAAATTACACATATTAAATGTGTAGAATGGATCTGCGGATGCTGGTACATACCAGAGATAGTTACAAAGGGCTGGAGTAATTCAGCATAATTTAAGGGACCTGCCCCGAAACATCAACCATCCCTTTTCTCCAGAGATGCTGCCTGACCCGCTGAGTTACTCCAATGCTTTATTTCTGTCTTATTTTCATATAGATCAAATATTGCAAATGTTATTAGTATTAATGAAATGGTTGATCATAGGAAGCACAGCAAAAGTTCAAATCACAATATGATGGGCAAACTACAGAAATCCATCTAATTATAAAGGTGAGAACAACAGAAAATGTTTAAATGTGGAAACAAAGAACGGTTGACATTGGTTAATACACAAAAGGACAAACTGCTTGAGAAACTCAGCAGGTCAATCAGCATCTCTGGAGAACAAGAATAGGGAATGTTTCGGGTTCAACCCTTCTTCAGACATTGTTGTGGGGGGTGGAGTGGAGAAAAAAGTTGGAAAAGGGGAGAGGCAGGACAAAGCATGAAGATTGTGAGGACAGAGTGAGAAAATTAGCAGCGAGAGGGGGGAGGTGTAGGGGAGGAATAGATGGCAGTCCAGGTGGGGACAAGGGGGGGGGGTAGAAAGATGGTGTGTGGGGGAGAAAAGGGGTTGTTTGGGAGGTGGAATAGTTAGAGGTTATCTATAATTGGAGAATTCAATGTTCATACCATTTGGCTGCATGCTATCCAAATGGAATATGATATGCAGCACTTCCAATTTGTGTGTGACCCCACCCAATCAATGGTGGAGGCACTGCACAGAAAAGTCAGTGTGGTAATGGTAAGAAGTGCAAAAATGGTTAGCAACTGAGAGATCCATTAAGCCTGGGCAGAACCAGCATGTGTTGAGCGAAACCGTGCCCGAGTCTAAGATTGGACTCGCAGATGCACAGAAGGCCACATCGGGAACACCAGATGCAGTAGATGAGCTTAAAAGAAGTATATATGAACCTCTCTCATGCCTGGAAGAATTGCTGGGGTCCCTGGATGGAGGTTATGGAGTATAGGGATGGGCATTACATATACAATGTTTGCAGAGGAAAGTGTCTGGGAAGAGGATGGTTCGCATGGGAATAAATGAGTAAACCAAGGAGTTGCGGAGGTAGCGATCTCTGCGGAAGATTGAAAGGGGTGGAGATGGGAAGATGTGACTAACGGTAGGAACACTATTGAGGTCTGCTTAAGGTTTGCTTCTCCGAGATTATTTTTTGTCTATTAAGGGAGCAGCTGTAGTATTCAGTGTAGTGATATGATCCTACTGTCAGATGTGGTCAAGCAGGGAGCAATCAATTGTCTCTGACAATTATGCCTGCAGGTGTATCCAGCTGCAGCTCATCTCAGACCACATGGATCGGTTGGAGAAGCAGCTGGACAAACTGAGGAGCATAAGGAAGCAGGGTGGGTTATAGACAGTAGCTTCAGTGAGGTGGTCACACCAAAGGTTCCACCAGATTGATGGGTGACCACCATGAGAAGTAAGCAAGGAGTGCAGGAATCTCCTCAGTCTTCATATCGAGCCCACAGCACAAGATAAGGTATTGTGCAGCCGGAGCTGAACACACTTCTCGGCATCTTCATTGTAGGCAGTGAGATCGGCAGCTGTGCATTGGTTTTATATTGTTGGAGTTATATCCCCACTTGTTTAGAAACACCTTCACTCTGCCAACACCAGTTCTCAATCGATTGAGGCATTTCCATCTAGTCCAAGTTGTGCCTGCACCAGGAGGGAGCTACTCACTTGCTGTTAGTCCCATGGAAGTTGAGGGAGGTGCAGTGGATATTCTATCATCCCGTATGGAGACTCATGCTTCACTTGTTGTAATGCCAGCCTCAAGAGGAATCACACAGTTAAGAAAACTTTCCTCGGCTTTAGATGTCTCAGAAATGGTGTCTGACCAAACATTGGACATCGTGCATCTGTTATCTGCCATTAGTGCTCCTTCATGCTGGCTCCTGCTCTTCTGATGTCTCGGGGGGGGGGGACTATGCCTGCCAGGAGGTAGAGGCTGTCAGTGCTTATTGGCTTGAGATAACCTGTGACAAGTCTGCAGGAAGCATTGAGGGCTGGGTCCACCCTGCTTCTTGGCATGGGTGGATCTTTCCCATACTGGGCATGCGTACTCAGTAGTAGAATAGCAGAGGGCTAATGCAGTGGAACGTAGGAACTGTGGGCTTGCACCCCATCTTTTGTCGGTGAGCTTACTAACGACATTATTGCGTGCGCTCACTTTTGACTTTGTCTTCTCAATATGGGTCTTGAAGGTGAAACATCGGTCAAGGGTTACACCAAGGTAAACCTGATGCTCACAGTGCTCCAATGTCACAATCACAATCACAATCATAATAATACTTTATTAACCAAGTATGTTTAGCAAAATATGAGTAATTTTACTTGCCAAGTCAGTCATACAAGTAAAAAACAACGGAACACACAAAACACATTTTAATATAAACATCCATCACAGTGACTTCGCCACATTCCTCACGGTGATGGAAGCCGATAAAAGGTTCAATCTCTTCCCTTGCTCTCCCGCGGTCGGGGGCCTCAAGCCCTCCATTGACGGGATGATCTTGACTCCCGTAGCCGGCGGCGGGCCCTCCGCAGCAAGGTGATCAGCTTCTGCATTGGGGGAATGTTAGGTCCACTGTGCCGAATGATCGGACCCCGCGTCAAGGACGGTTGAACCTTCCACGACGTTGGAGCTCTCGACATCCACAGCCTCTCCCGAGATTGCGAGCTCCCGATGTAAAGTCTGCAGGCCGCGGTTGGAGCGATCCCAGGCAAGGGATCGACTCCATATAACCATATAACCATATAAAATTACAGCACGGAAACAGGCCCTCTCGGCCCTTCCAGTACGTGCCGACCATTTGTTTTCCCCTAGTCCCATCTACCTGCACTCAGACCATACCCCTCCATTCCCTTCACGTCCATATACCTATCCACTTTACTCTTAAATGTTAAAATCGATCCTGCCTCCACCATTTCTGCTGGAAGCTGATTCCACACAGCCACCACCCTCTGCGTAAAGAAGTTCCCCCTCACGTTACCCCGAAACCTCTGTCCCTTAATTCTCATGTCATGCCCTCTTGTTTGAATCTTCCCTACCCTCAATGGGAAAAAAAACGTATCCACGTCAACTCTGTCTATCCCTTTCATCATTTTAAAGACCTCAATCAAGTCCCCCCTTAACCTTCTGCGCTCCAAAGAATAAAGACCTAACTTGTTCAACCTTTCTCTGTAACATAGTTGCTGGAACCCTGGCAACATTCTAGTAAATCTCCTCTGTACTCTCTCTATTTTGTTGACATTCTTCCTATAACTAGGCGACCAAAATTGTACACCATATTCCAGAATTGGTCTTACCAATGCCTTGTACAATTTTAACATTACTTCCCTACTCCTATATTCAATGCTCTGATTTATAAAAGCCAGCACACCAAAGGCTTTCTTTACCACCCTATCTACATGTGATTCCACCTTCAGGGAACTATGCACAGTTATTCCTAGATCCCTCTGTTCCACAGCATTCCTCAATTCCCTACCATTTACCATGTACGTCCTATTTTGATTTGTCCTGCCAAGATGTAGCACTTCACACTTATCAGCATTAAACTCCATCTGCCATCTTTCAGCCCACTTTTCCAAATGGCCCAAATCTCTCTGTAGACTTTGAAAATCGACTTCATTATCCACAACACCACCTATCTTAGTATCATCTGCATACTTACTTATCCAATTTTCCACCCCATCATCCAGATCATTGATGTACATGACAAACAACAGTGGACCCAACACAGATCCCTGAGGCACCCCACTGGTCACCGGCTTCCAACCTGACAAACAGCCATCCACCATTACTCTCTGACATCTCCCATTCAGCCACTGTTGAATCCATCTTGCTACTCCGCCATTAACACCCAAAGATTGAACCTTCTTAACCAACCTTCCATGGGGAACCTTGTCAAAGGCCTTACTGAAATCCATATAGACAACATCCACTGCTTTACCCTCATCAATTTCCCTAGTTACCGCTTCAAAAAATTCAAGAAGGTTTGTCAAACATGACCTTCCAGGCACAAATCCATGTTGACTGTTCCTGATCAGACCCTGTTTATCCAGATGCTTATATATATTATCTCTAAGTATCCTTTCCATTAATTTGCCCACCACTGACGTCAAACTAATAGGTCTATAATTGCTAGGTTTATTCTTTGAACCCTTTTTAAACAATGGAACAACATGCGCAGTAAGCCAATCCTCCGGCACTATTCCCGTTTCTAATGACATTTGAAATATTTCTGTCATAGCTCCTGCTATTTCTACACTAACTTCCCTCAATGTCCTAGGGAATATCCTGTCAGGACCTGGAGACTTATCCACTTTTATATTTTTCAAAAGTGTCAGTACTTCCTCCTCTTTGAATCTCATAGTTTCCATAGCTACTCTACTCTTTCCCCTTAACTCACCGAGTTCAATATCCTTCTCCTTGGTGAATACCGAAGAAAAGAAATTGTTCAATATCTCCCCCATCTCTTTTGGCTCTGCAGATAGCTGTCCATTCTGGTTCTCTAATGGTCCAATTTCATCCCTCGTTATCCTTTTGCTATTAATATAGCTGTAGAAACCCTTTGGATTTACTTTCACCTTTCTTGCCAAAGCAACCTCATATCTTCTTTTAGCCTTCCTAATTTCTTTCTTAAGATTCTTTTTACATTCTTTATACTCCTCTAGCATCTCATTTACTCCATGCCTCCTATAATTATTGTAGATATCTCTCTTTTTTCGAAACAAGTGTCCAATTTCCCTTGAAAACCATGGCTCTTTCCAATTTTTACTATTTCCTTTCAACCTAACAGGGACATAAAGATTCTGTACTCTTACAATTTCCCCTTTAAATATCCTCCATTTCTCTTCTACATCCTTCCCATGAAACAAAGTGTCCCAATTCACTCCTTTAAAATCCTTACGCATTCCCTCAAAGTTAGCCTTTCTCCAATCAAAAATCTCTACCCTAGGTCCAGTTCTGACTCTCTCCATAATTATATTGAAACTAATGGTATTGTGATCACTGGTCCCGAAGTGCTCACCAACGCATACCTCCGTCACCTGACCTGCCTCATTTCCTAACAGGAGGTCCAGCACTGCCCCTTCTCTGGTCGATACCTCTATGTACTGCTGCAAAAAACTATCCTGCACACATTTTACAAACTCCAAACCATCCAGCCCATTTACAGAATGTGTTTCCCAGTCTATTTTTGGAAAATTGAAATCTCCCATAATCACTACCTTGTGCTTACTACTAATATCTGCTATCTCCTTACATATTTTCTCTTCCAATTCACGCTCCCCATTTGGCGGTCTATAATACACCCCTAAAAGTGTTGCTACACCGTTCCCACTTCTCAGTTCCACCCAAATAGCCTCCCTGGATGAGCCCTCTAATCTATCCTGCCAAAGCACTGCTGTAATATCTTCTCTGACAAGCAATGCAACACCTCCCCCTCTGGTCCCTCCAATTCTATCACACCTGAAGCAACGAAATCGTGGAATATTTAGTTTCCAATCACAGCCCTCCTGCAACCATGTTGCACTGATTGACACAACATCATATTTCCAGGTGTCAATCCAGGCTCTAAGTTCTTCCACCTTACTTACAATGCTCCTAGCATTAAAATATACACATTTTAGAAACCCACCATCCCTTATTCTCTGTCTTTTATCTTTTTCATCTTTCTCGCCTACATTTTGGATCCGAGTGCTTCCCTTCTCTGCCTCTTGCCCCACACCCTGACCCCTAGCCCCCTTTACCCGAGTCCCTCCCCCCAGCCTTTCTAGTTTAAAGTCTCCCCATTAGCCTTTGCAAATCTCCCTGCCAGGATATTGGTCCCCCTCGGGCTCAAGTGCAACCCGTCCTTTGTGTACAGATCATGCCTTCCCCAAAAGAGGTCCCAGTGATCAAGAAACTTGAATCCCTGCCCACTGCACCAGTCCCTCAGCCACGCATTTATCCTCCACCTCATTTCATTCCCACTCCCACTGTCACGCGGCACAGGCAGTAATCCTGAAATCGTTACTCTTTTGGTCCTTCTCCTTAACTTTCCCCCCAACTCCCTAAATTCTCCCTTCAGGACCTCATCACTTTTTCTGCCTATGTCATTGGTACCTATGTGTACCACAACATCAGGCTCCTCTCCCTCCCTTATCAGAATCTTTTGTACACGTTCTGACACATGCGAGACCCTGGCACCAGGGAGGCAAACTACCATCCGGGTCTCCCGACTGCGTCTACAGAATCGCCTATCCGACCCCCTAACTATAGAGTCCCCTATTACAATTGCCCTCCTCTTTTTGCTACCCTTCTGAGCATCAGGGCCGGTCTCTGTGCCGGAGGCCCGGCCGCTGTTGCTGCCCCCAGCTAGGCTGTCCCCTCCAATCGTACTCAAACCCGAGTACCTATTTTCCAGGTGTACGGTCACAGGGGTACTCTCTAGCCCCTGCCTCTGCCCCTTGCCCTTCCTAACCGTGACCCACTTGTCTGCCTCCTGTGGTCTGGGAGTGACTACCTCCCTGTAGCTCCTCTCTATTACCTCCTCACTCTCCCTGAGGAGACGGAGGTCATCGAGCTGCTGCTCCAGGTTCCTAACACAGTTCTTTAGGAGCCCCATCTCAACACACCTGGCGCAGATGTGGACGTCTGGAGGGCTATCAGATTCCCTGACCTCCCACATCTGACATCCAGAACAGTACACTGCCCTGGCCTTCATACTGCCCCCCTTATACAGGATACAACAGCAACACAATACAAAGTACACAACAAACTGCTGGGATCTGACAGCCAATCAGCTGCTTACCCTGGTCCACTTCCCACCAATCAGCGGCTTCCTCAAAAAAAATCCACTTCTCCAAATGGAATGTTATGGATTTGGGTAAAAACAAGCCGCGCGTTTGATTTTAAACCTTACCGGTCGGGTGTCACTCCTCCCCCTCCTCCTCTTCCAATGGCTCCTGTGGGCCTCTGAAAGAAAACAAGCCCCGCGCTAGATTTTGAAGCTTACCGGTCGGGTGTCGCTCCTCCCCCTCCTCCTCTTCCAACGGCTCCTGTGGGCCTCTGAAAGAAAACAAGCCCCGCGCTAGATTTTGAAGCTTACCGGTCGGGTGTCGCTCCTCCCCCTCCTCCTCTTCCAACGGCTCCTGTGGGCCTCTGAAAGAAAACAAGCCCCGCGCTAGATTTTGAAGCTTACCGGTCGGGTGTCGCTCCTCCCCCTCCTCCTCTTCCAACGGCTCCTGTGGGCCTCTGAAAGAAAACAAGCCCCGCGCTAGATTTTGAAGCTTACCGGTCGGGTGTCGCTCCTCCCCCTCCTCCTCTTCCAACGGCTCCTGTGGGCCTCTGAAAAAAACAAGCCCCGCGCTAGATTTTGAAGCTTACCGGTCGGGTGTCGCTCCTCCCCCTCCTCCTCTTCCAACGGCTCCTGTGGGCCTCTGAAAAAACAAGCCCCGCGCTAGATTTAAGTCCGATTTAGACTCCGATTTAAGTCCGCAGAGCGACCGGAGAATGCAATCCAAACATTGATCACATCTCCGTCAAGGTAAAAAACTGAAACATAAAACCCACATAAAACAAACTGGAGAACATTTACACAAACTTTTAACACACTAAAAATAAAAAAAAGGTTGAGGTTGAGAAGATCAGTGAATCTCCTCAGTGTACTGCTTGGATGCGATTCAGGTGATGGCTTCTCTCTTAAGGGTATATATATCAGCAGCTACGGCAGTGGCACAACTAGCTATGTTGAATAACAGGGTAGGGGTAGTCTAGGCAAGCTACAGTGATAGAGTACTCTATGATCTGGGGTACAGACAGGCAATTCTGTAGGCAGGCATCCAAGCTGGTTTAATGCCTTCAGTCTGAAGAAGGGTCTCAACCCAAAATGCCACCCATGCCTTCTCTCCAGAGATGCTGCTTGTCCCGCTGAGTTACTCCAGCATTTTGTGTCTACCTTTGGTATAAAGCCTCCCTAGTGCTCGGCCAACAATGTCTCTGAGTGGGCTCAGGTCATTCTGAAGGGGGAATGTGAGAAGCCGGAGGTTGTAGTCCATATTCACACCAATGACATAAGTAAGAAGAAAGATGAGGTCCATCTCTCAAACGAGAATTTAAGGAGCTAGGTAGTAGGTTAAAATAGGACCCCCCCCCCCAGGAATGCCATCTCAGAATTCCTACCTGTGCCTTGAAGTTTAGACATTTAGACTTTAGACTTTATGGAGGCTAGCATGGCAACAGTTCCTTTGGCCCACCGAGTCTGCGCCCACTAGCAATCATCCCGTGCACTAACACATTTCTACACACTAGTGCCCATTTTACAACTTACCAAAGCCAATTAACCCACAAACCTGTGAGTCTTTGTAGAGTGGGAGGAAATCAGAGCACCCAGAGAAATCCCACGCGGTCACAGGGAGAATGTAAAAATTCCATACAGACCGTACTCGTAGTCAGAGTCAAACCTGGGTCTCTGGCTGTAAGGCAGCAACTCTACTGGTTCCATCACGGTGCCGCCCGTTTTATTGTGAACCAAAAAAGAGAAAGGTACTCCAGTGCAATATGTGGCTAAGGAGCTGGTACAGGAGAGAGGGCTTCAGATAGATGGATCATTGCAGTCTCCTCCAGGGTGGGTGGAACCAATGCAGGAGGGATGGGTTGCACCTGAACTTTGCAGGCGACCCTGGACTGGTAGCTTGACATTCTAGGGTTTCAATGTTTCAGATGTGATAGAGCGGGATGTAAAACCAGTTGAAGGGTTGCTTTATAACCAGGTAGAATGGTACAACAGCACTGAGAGAGGACATACTGGAGGGTTCGTCCATTGTCACAATAGGTAAAGCATAAAAAGTAATAAAGGCCCAATCACTCTAATGGGTTAATAAAATGGACCCAAAAGCTATCTGGTTATAGGGAATCACATGGTATGTAGATAATGGAAAGATGTGAAAGCAGTAGGGTTGTCGGAGTGGGTGACTCCGACAACCCGACTTCCGCAATATTGATGGTGACTTCCTTCGTGCATGTGGCTTAGATGGAGGAGAACAGCACAAAATTCAAATTCAAATTCAAATTCACAATTATTGTCAAATGCACCACTTCAGATACAGTGATATTTGAGTTCCATGCAGCCATACAATTAAAAGAACACAACACAATAAAAAGAACGATAGAACGATAGTGATCACTCTGATGGAAGTCAATAACATTTAGTCAGTCTTCCTCCTTATGGGGAATGTGTAAGGGGCCTTAACCTGCCATAGTCGCTGCTACAGACAGTCCTATTGTACAGGCCCTCTCGTTGGGATGATCGAAACTCCGACGTCAGGATCGATGAAACACTCTCTGTGGCTTGGAGTGCCCGAATTGGCTTCTCTCTTACTGGAGACTGCAGCTTCTCCATGTTCTCTATGTCCTTGGGGGAGTGTTTGCTAGTGCTGTCAGGGAGGATTTAAACTAATGTGGCAGGAGAATGGGAGCATGAGCAGAGAGACAGAGGGATGTAAAATGAGGGTAGAAGCAATAGGTAGCAAGGTGAAAAGTAAAAGTGGCAGGCAGAAAATCCAGGGCAAAAATCAAAAAGGGACACTTTTCAACATAATTTTATAAGGGGTAAGAGTGTTGTAAAAACAAGCCTGCAGGCTTCGTAATAAGGTGGATGAGTTGAATGTACAGATAGTTATTAATGAATATGATATAGTTGGGATCACGGAGACATGGCTCCAGGATGACCAAGGCTGGGAGCTGAACATCCAGGGATGTTCAATATTCAGGAGGGATAGACAGAAAGGAAAAGGAAGTGGAGTAGCGTTTTTGGTTAGAGAGGGGATTAACGCAATAGAGAGGAAGGACATTAGCTTGGAGGATGTGGAATCGATATGGGTAGAGCTGCGAAACACTAAGGGGCAGAAAACGCTAGTGTGAGTTGTGTACAGGCCACCTAACAGTAATAGTGGAGTTGGGGATGCATCAAACATGAAATCAGAAATGCGTGCCACAAGGGTAAAACAGTTATAATGGGTCACTTCAATCTACATATAGATTGGGTGAATCAAATTGGCAGGGGTACTGTGGAAGAGGATTTCTTGGAATGTATGCGGGATAGAGGAACCAATGAGAGAGCAGGCTATTCTTGACTGGGTACTGAGTAATGAGGAAGGGTTAGTCAGCAGTCTTGTTGTGCATGGCACCTTGGGCAAGAGTGACCATAATATGGTTGAGTTCTTCATTAGAATGGAGAGTGACATGGTTAATTCAGAAACAAGGGTTCTGAACTTAAAGAAAGGTAACTGAGGGTATGAGACGTGAATTCCCAAGATAGACTGTTAAGTGATTCTTAAAGGGTTGACGGTGGATAGGCAATGGAAGGAATTTAAAGATTGTATGGATGAACTACAACAATTGTTCATCCCAATTTGGCAAAAATAATAAATCAGGGAAGGTAGTGGATCCATGTATAACAAGGGAAATCAGGGATAGTATCAAAACTAAAGATGAAGCATTCAAATTAGCCAGAAAAAAGCAGCCTACCAGAGGACTGGGAGAAAAAGCAGCCTACCAGAGTCCAGCAGAGGAGGACAAAGTGCTTAATTAGGAAAGGGAAAATAGATTATGAAAGAAAACTCTCTGGGATCATAAAAACGGACTGCAAAAGCTTTTATAGATATGTGAAGAGAAAAAGGTTAGTTAAAACAAATGTAGGTCCCTTGCAGTCAGAAACTGGTGAATTAATCATGGGGAACAAGGACATGGCAGGCCAATTGAATAACTGCTTTGGTTCTGTCTTCACTAAGGAAGACATAAATAATCTGCCGGAAATAGCAGGGGACAGGGGGTCAAATGAGATAGAGGAACTGAGTGAAATCCAGGTTAGCTAGGAAGTGGTGATAGGTAAATTGAATGGACTAAAGGCTGATAAATCCCAAGGGCCAGATAGGCTGCATCCCAGAGTACTTAAGGAAGTAGCCCCAGAAATAGTGGATACATTAGTGATAATTTTTCAAAACTCTTTAGATTCTGGAGTAGTTCCTGAGGATTGGAGGGTAGCTAATGTTACCCCACTTTTAAAAAGGGAGGGAGAGAGAAAACGGGGAACTACAGACCAGTTAGTCTAACATCGGTAGTGGGGAAAATGCTAGTGTCAGTTATTGAAGATGGGATAGCAGCACATTTGGAAAGTGGTGAAATCGTTGGACAAAGTCAGCATGGATTTATGAAAGGTAAATCATGTCTGACGAATCTTATAGAATTTTTCGAGGATGTAACCAGTAGAGTGGATAAGGGAGAACCTGTGGATGTGTTATATCTGGACTTTCAGAAAGCTTTTGACAAGGTCTCACATAAGAGATTAGTTTTCAAACTTAAAGCACACGGTATTGGGGGTTCAGTGTTGATATGGATAGAGAACTGGCTGGCAGACAGGAAGCAACAAGTAGAAGTAAACGAGTCATTTTCAGAATAGCAGGCAGTGACTAGTGGGGTACTGCAAGGCTCAGTGCTGGGACCCCAGCTATTTACAATATATATTAATGATCTGGATAAGGTAATTGAATGCAACATCTCCACGTTTGCAGATGACACGAAGCTGGGGTGCAGTGTTAGCTGTGAGGAGGATGCTAGGAGGCTGCAAGGTGACTTGGATAGGTTGGGTGAGTGGACAAATGCATGGCAGATGCAGTATAATGTGGATAAATGTGAGGTTATCCACTTTGGCGGCAAAAAACAGGAGGGTAGACTATTATCTGAACGTTCGCTGATTAGGAAAAGGGGAGATGCAACGAGACCTGGGTGTCATGGTACACCAATCATTGAAAGTAGGCATGCGGCTGCTGCAGGCTGTGAAGAAAGCGAATGGTATGTTGGCATTCATAGTGAAAGGATTTGAATACAAGAGCAGGGAGTTTCTACTGCAGTTGTACAGGGTCTTGGTGAGATCACACCTGGAGTATTGCGTACAGCTTTGGTCTCCAAATCTGAGGAAATACATTCTTGCGATAGAGGGAGTACAGAGAAGGTTCACCAGACTGATTCCTGGGATGGCTGGACTTCCATATGAAGAAAGACTGGGCTTGTACTCGCTGGAATTTAGGAGATTGAGGGAGGATCTTATAGAGACTTAAAACATTCTTAAGGGGTTGGACAGGCTAGATGCAGGATGATTGTTCCCGATGTTGGGGAACTCCAGAACAAGGTGGTCACAGTTTAAAGATAAGGGGGGAGTCTTTTAGGACCGAGATTAGATCATTTTTCATACAGTGAGCGGTGAGTATGTGGAATTCTCTGCCACAGAGGGTAGTTCATTGGCTATATTTAAGAGGAAGTTAGATGTGGCCCTTGTGGCTAAAGGGATCAGGAGGTATGGAGAG
The DNA here is from genome assembly GCA_035221665.1 of Okamejei kenojei. Taxonomy (NCBI): domain Eukaryota; kingdom Metazoa; phylum Chordata; class Chondrichthyes; order Rajiformes; family Rajidae; genus Okamejei; species Okamejei kenojei. The sequence continues at coordinate 58,606,085 of CM069133.1, read as the reverse complement.
AAGGCAGGTACAGGATACTGAGTTGGATGATCAGCCATGATCATATTGATTGGCGGTGCAGGCTCGAAGGGCTGAATGGCCTATTCCTGCACCTATTTGCTATGATTCTATGATTTTATGGTTATAGGCCGCAAGCAGGTTAGTGGTCTGAGCTCTTCTTTGTTGATCCCCGGCAAGGAATCCCTGGTTCCGGGATGGTAAAGCCCGCTCCACGCCTGATGCTAGAAGCTCTGCAGACCGCAACTTCACAATGTTAAAGTCAGTAGGCCGGCGGTCGGAGCCTTTCTTCTGGCTCTGCGATGGAAGCCCTCGCCTGCTGCTGAAGCTCTGGGCCAATTCTGGGAAAGGCTAATCCAAGTTGGTAGGGGGAGGCGGCAGTGCGACTAGGAGAAAGTCGCATCTCCGCCGAAGTAAGTGACTGGAAACTGTTTCCCCTATTCCCCGCCACCACTCCCCACAAAACAACATACCAAGAATCATTAACACATACATTTTAGATATTCTAAACAAAATAAAAATGTCAAAATGACGGACACACTGCTGGCGAGGCTGCCACTCGCAGTGCCACCTGATGACGATGTGATAGCCAAAGCAAAAGTGGGACCATATTGGACTTTATATTGGAAAATGAGCCTGGTCCAGTGACTGGTGGGAACAGAGATCACATCTCATTAAGTTCTAAGATAGTTATGAATGTGGATGTCTGGATTTTGAGGGAAAGTACAAAATTGAATTGGGGATGGGCAAATCACATATTATTACATTGGAGCTTGGGAGAGTAAATTGGAAATGTGTGTTATTAGGTAAGTCCATGTCTGTAATGTTTTCTAAAGTTTTCTGAAGAACAGCTGATCAGATTTCAGGATCGACTTGTTCCAGGAAGGACAAGGGAAAGGACAGCAAGATAAAGGAACTGAACAATGGGAAAGATTATAAATGTTATTAAAAAGAAAAGGGAAATGGGAAGCATATGGAAGATTTAAGATCATTAAATTATAGAAGGCCCCTTTATGGAATGTAAAGAAAATAAGAAGAAAATCAAGCAGGGAATTAGGAGCGTCAATACAGCCATGTAATATCCATGGCAAGTCATATTAAGGAGAACCCAAGGCATTTTATGCCTACTAGACGAAGTGGGACCCATTGGGTCCCATTCTCACATGGGAGAGCTGGTCCCCCAATGCAATATTCCACCTCTCTACGAATTCCAATATTCCTCCACTCACGCATAAACCCCAACTGCGCTGGCACGGCTGACGGGTTCCCGTTGTAATTCCCCTGGTATCACTTCCTCCCCTCAACCCCCAAACTCCACCCCTTACCCTTCCCCCCATGCACTGATTCCATCCCTCCCTCAAACCCTTCCCCCCATCCACTCTTAGTGGCTCTTTGGCAGCGCAGGAATTCCCCCCCATTGGGTTCCCATTGTGATATGGAACACTCAGGTATTACTGCGCAGCTGCAGCTGACAGGCAGGGCAAATGGAAAAGGGATTTATTAAAGCTTAAAATGTGAATAAATCTTAAAATATAACAAGTCAAATATTAAAGTGGAGATTTATCCGTCCATTATTTCTTGTTACGTCTCTTGTTGCATTCTGCAGTTGGAGAAAGGGGTCGGCATCAAGCGGGGGTTGTCGGGAGCCGGTGGGGTCAGCATCCTGCAGCCTGGCGAGGAGCACGGCTTCAGGCGGGGCTGTTGGGGGCCGGTGGTGGAGGGGGCAGTGCCCTGCAGCCAGGGAGGGGGATGGCTTCAGGCAGTGGCCTGTGGGGTGGGGGCTTTCAGGAGGGCTAGTATTGGTGTTTTGGGCCAAAAGGGCTGGTTTCGTGAGGGCTCGTTTGGACTGTGGGCCGAATTGATTATTGGGCTAGATCTGCAGCTGGGGACGGGAGGCATCAGGTGGGGGATGACGGGAGCATTCTGTAGCCTGGGAGGGGGATTGCTTCAGGCAAGAGCCGGTGGGGGTGGTGGAAGTGCTGCCATGGCCTACCGCTGCCGTGGCTTGCTGCTGGCATGGGGGGGGGGGAGAGCGGTGTGCAAGGAAAGGGGTTGGAGGTGTGTGGACGGGCGTGGTGAGCCTTCTGGATGCACAGTTCACTCACTCGCGGCTTGTGGACTCACAGTTCACTCATTCACGGCTTGTGGACTCACAGTTCACTCACTCACGGCTTGTGGACTCACAATTCACTCACTCACGGCTAGTGGACTCACAGTTCACTCAGCCACGGCTTGTGAACTTACAATTCACTCTGCCAGGGCATGTGGACTCACAGTTCACTGCACTGTAGATTAGTGGCTCATGCTATGATTCATGCATTTGTAGGTATGCCCATTAGCTTGTTGGCATCGCAGTCTGCTGTATTCCGTTAGTCTTAAAGTGAACTCTCAAGTGGGAACATGTATTGCTTGTTCCTAATAAACTCTATATAACCTGACATGGTGTGAGACCACTGTATTATCAGGACTACAAATCAACATGGTATCAGAAGTGGGATCGGAACCCACGCCTCCAATTGGAGACCATGTTTTACTGACCTGGCATGGCCAAATACATCAACAAAAATGTGGCAGCATGTGCTATGTGCAATAGCCTGGCGCCTCATCAACAAAAGCAACCACTTCTGCCACATCCTGTACCTGCGTTCCCATGTCTACAGTGGGAGCTGATTTATTTGAATGGCAAGGCAAGCAGTACCTGGTGCTCGTAGATTCGTATTCAGGATGGTTCGACATTGATTTTCTCAGCCGCCCTACTTCCAGCGGCGTGATTTCAAAATTATCTCATTATTTTTCCATCCATGGATTGCCAGGCAAGCTGTTGACTGACAAAGTCAGCCAGTTCACCAGCCAACAATTCAGAGAGTTTGCCAGACGCTGGAATTTTCACCATATCACCAGCAGCCCTGAGTATCCACTGTCTAACGGGCTGGCTGAATGGGCTGTCAGAAGGGCAAAACAACTCATGGAGCGCTCTCAGTGCTAAACCTGACATATTCCTGGATTTGCTCAACTTACACAACATTTCCCGTGACACTGCCTTGGGTTCACCTGCTCAATGATTATTGTCAAGGCAGACCCGTACCCCATTACCTGTAGAAGAGCAAATGTTAATCCCGCATGTCTTTCCTCCTGAGGACGTTCAATCCAAGTTGAAACAGAAGCGTAACATTCAAAAGAAATGATTCAACAAGATGAGTAGGCCTCTGCCGCCATTGACCAATGGACAGGTGTTCCGCTTACAGACTGGCAAAGACCATGATTGGGGTAATTTCTGGTCCCGCTTCGGAGACACACTCGTACATTGTTAGAGCCGATGGCGGCACCTACCGACGAAACATACAACATCTTCTGCCTGTGAAGGGCCCAATCCCTCCTCCTTATTATCCGGATCATACAAGTTCATTTCAATCTGCATCTAGTGACCCTTGCATGCTCTTGCCAGCACAACAATCTATGCCTGCGACAGTTCCTCTATTTGTTCCATCTTTACCTGCGCAGCAGTCTCCTGTTTCGACTCCAGAGGCATTGGTCCACTCCCCCACGGCAGTGAAATCACCAGCTCTTTCCCTCGAGAAAAAGAATGGAGATGGCCTCTATCGTATACGTGCCGGTCATGTTTGCAGGCTGGTCGTGATGTATCCGGACTCTATTTTACTTTACAACAGTCTGTCATCGGTTGTGATATTTGCTTTGCTTTACTAGCTTGTTAGCGTCGCGGTCTCCTGCATTCGTTAGTCTTAAAGTGAACTCTCAAGTGAGAACTTGTATTACTTGTTCCTAATAAACTCCATATAGAAACATAGACACATAGAAATTAGGTGCAGGAGTAGGCCATTCGGCCCTTCGAGCCTGCACCGCCATTCAATATGATCATGGCTGATCATCCAAATTACTATCCGTTACCTGCCTTCTCTCCATACCCTCTGATTCACTTAGCCACAAGGGCCACATCTTACTCCCTCTTAAATATAGCCAATCAACTGGCCTCAACTACCCTCTGTGGCAGAGAGTTCCAGAGACTCACCACTCTCTGGGTGAAAAAAGTCTTTCTCATCTCGGTCTTAAAGGACTTCCCCCTTATCCTTAAGCTGCGACCCCTTGCCCTGGACTTCCCCAAAATCGGGAACAATCTTCCTGCATCTAGCCTGTCCAACCCCTTTCTATAAGAGCCCCTCTCAATCTCCTAAATTCTAGAGAGTATAAACCGAGTCTAACCAGTCTTTCTTCATAAGACAGTCCTGACATCCCAGGAATCAGTCTGGTGAACCTTCTCTGCACTCCCTCTATGGCAATAATGTCCTTCCTCAGATTTGGAGAACAAAACTGTACGCAATACTCCAGGTGTGGTCTCACCAAGACCCTGTACAACTGCAGTAGAACCTCCCTGCTCCTATACTCAAATGCTTTTGCTATGAAAGCTAACATACCATTCGCTTTTTTCACTGCCTGCTGCATCTGCATGCCTACTTTCAATAACTGGTGTACCATGACACCCAGGTTTCGCTGCATCTCCCCTTTTCCTAATCGGCCACCATTTAGATAATAGTCTGCTTTCCTGTTTTTGCCACCAAAGTGGATAACCTCACATTTATCAACATTATACTGCATCTGTCAAACATTTGCCCACTCACCCAGCCTATCCAAGTCACCTTGCAGCCTCCTAGCATCCTCCTCACAGCTAACACTGCCCCCCAGCTTAGTGTCATCCACAAACTTGGAGACATTGCCTTCAATTCCCTCATCCAGATCATTAATATATATTGTAAATAGCTGGGGTCCCAGCACTGAGCCCTGCAGTACCCCACTAGTCACTGCCTGCCATTGTGAAAAGGACCCGTTTACTCCTACTCTTTGCTTCCTGTTTGCCAGCCAGTTCTCTATCCACATCAATACTGAACCCCTAATGCCGTATGCTTTAAGTTTGTATACTAATCTCTTATGTGGGACCTTGTCAAAAGCTTTCTGGAAGTCCAGATATACCACATCCACTGGTTCTCCCTTATCCACGCTTCTAGGTACATTCTCGGTAAATTATAACCTGACATGGTGTGAGGCCATTGTTATTATAAGCACTATAAATCAACAGCAGTCACTCGCAATTGTGGACTCACAGTTCACTCACTCGCGGCTTGTGGACCCATAGTTCACTCACTCGCTGCTTGTGGACACAGAGTTCACTCACTCGTGACTTGTAGACTCACAGTTCATTCACTCGCGGCTTGTGGACTCAAAGTTCACTCACTTGTGACTTGTGGACTCACAGTTCACTCACTTGCAGCTTGTGGAAACACAGTTCACTCACTCGCGGCTAATAATTCACAGTTCAGTCAGTCATGGTTTGTGGACTCACAGTTCACTCACTTGAGGCTTGTGGACTCACAGTTCACTAACTCGCGGCTTGTGGACACAGTTCACTCACTCGTGGCTTGTGGACTAACAGTTAACTCATTCGCGGCTTGTGGACTCACAGTTCACTCACTCGCGGCTTGTGGAATCACAGTTCACTCACGGCTTGTGGACTCACAGTTCATTCATGGCTTGTGGACTCACAGTTCACTCACGGCTTGTGGATTCACAGTTCACTCACTCATGGCATGTGGACTCACAGTTCATTCAGCCACGATTTGTGTACTCACAGTTCACTCTGCCATGTCTTGCACACTAACATTTCACTCACTCGTGGCTTGTGGGCTCACAGTTCAGTCACTCACAGCTTGTGGAGTTACATTTCAGTCACTCGCAGTTTGTGGATTCACAGTTCAGTCACTCACGGCGTATGGACCTCTGGCCTGAGGCTCGACTTCCAGACACAAGCACAAATTCGGGACTCAGTGCGAATTTCGGACACAGCGCGACTTTCGGACTAAGCAAGACTTCTGGACCCAGTGAGACCTCTGGACTCAGCACGATTTCCGGACTCAGCCACGCTTTGCGGACTCACAGTTCACTCACTTGAGGTTTGTGGACTCTCAGTTCACGCAATCACAACTTTTTTTTTTCTTTTTTTTAAATTTTTTTTATTATAAGTAATGTAATTCATAATACATTTCATGTACCACTTCTTGTTTTAAACTTTAATAATAGAAAAGTAAGAGAAGCAAGAAAAAGAAAAATAGAGAAAGTTAGATAAGATAGTGATATTAATAATGCGTGAAAAAGTGGAAAGAGACAGCCCATTAAGACGTAAAGCTCGAGAAAGAGAAAAAGAAATAGAAAAAAAAGGAAAATATAAATAAAATAAAATAAAAGGGATGTACCTGCTTCATATCTTTACACGCCCCTCACCCGGTCATGAAACAGTTTATTTCCAGAGTTATGTTGCACCTTATGCTTGTAATAAGTCGATAAATGGAGACCAAATCTTTAAGACCAAATCTTTAAGATTTGGTCTGATTTGCCTGCTAGGACGAATCTCATGTCTTCGAGGTGTAACATTTCGGAAATATTTGAAATCCACATTTTTAACGTTGGTATGGGTGTGTTTTTCCAAAATTTAAGTATACGTTTTTTTCCCGTTATTAAGCCATAATTAAGGAAACTCTTTTGGAACGAAGTCATCTCAAAGCCGACTTCCATTGTTCCAAAAATAATCAGTTCTGCATTAGGTTTCAATTTTATTTTAAATAATTTTGTAAAAATTTCAAAATTTTATTCCAAAATATTTGGATTTTTATGCAAAAAACAAAGGAATGTGCTATAGATGCATCTTGAGATAAACATTTATCACAAATAGGGGAAACATTTGGAAAGATTTTATTCAGTTTAATTTTCGAATAATATAATCTATGTAAAATTTTGAATTTAATTAATATATGTCTTACATTGATCGAACATTTATGCACATATAGCAAGTATTTATCCCAACTCTCTTTCAAGATTTTTATAGATAATTCTTGTTCCCAATCTCTTCTGATTGTATCAGATGATGGTATTTCTATATTTAGAATGATATTATACAAGTATGATATTAAGTTAGTTGAGTCCGCCGTTCTGTTCATAGCTTCATCTAATAGGTCTGGAGTCAGAGTTTGGTATTCTTGTATATGTTTTTTCAAATAGTCACGGATTTGAAGATATTTAAAATATTGATTTTACTTTGGAGTCATGTGAGTGACTACGTGAAGAAGCCCCGCCAGGCGCATGCGTGTCATTACGTCCGCGCACGTCGCACTGAACGGGCTAGAGGGCGCAGCTCCACCAGCGGTAAGTAGAAACTTTGCAGGCAAGTGGTTTAAACAACTTTCCCTGCAGAGTATTTAACTCCGTAAAGCTGGCTCGAGTAGTCAGTCAGAGATTTAGAGATGGATATGTCCGGACGGAGGGTTCGCTCAAAGCGTGGGTCCAGCAATGACTCACAGTTTCGATCGGGTCGGGAGATAAGCGCGGCAACTCTGGTTCCGATACCGGGTGCCGTTTCACCGGCAGCAGAAGTCAATCGCGAATCCTCTCGGATAGTTCCTCCAACTGATCAGGATGAGCCTGCTGAGAGCCACAGGAAGGCTAAACGAAAATCAAACAGGCCAGTTTTATCAGACGAGTCTGATGAAGATGGTGACTCTCCCCCAGGTAATAAAAAACTATGGGGCAGAATGCAGCACATGGAGAATATGCTCCAGATTCTGATACGGCAAGGGGCTAAGGCCCCAGTGCTTCCCCTGGCTGCTGAGCAGCAGGGCCCTTATGATGAGGACTATATGGAATACTGCCAAGGGGAGTTCCTTCCAGTGCCTGTTATAGGACTGGGGGATGCCTCCCTGGATTATCAATTGGGAGATGTGGGGCTGGATGCAGCTGATCCTGAGTCTGGTGTCCCTGCTTATGTGCAAACACCAGAGCACAAGAGCCACACTCCGGGTGTCCCGGACATAGCAATGACCTTTGCTATTCCGGAGGGAACTGGTGAGGCAATGGAGGAGTACCTTGGAAATAACATTAATTATTTAGTTTCTCACCAGCTACAGTAATCGGTCATCCAAGGGACCAGTAATAGATACAAAACACCTGTCAACTGTGCGTTGTTAAAAGTGCCTATGGTGAGCCCAGCAATATGGGCACCTATGACTCCTTCTATGAGGGGACAGGAGGTACATTACCAACACGTCCTCAAACTGGTGGCGGCTACAATCACTGCATTTGGCACCATGGTCCGAGGGACCGTGTTAACTCAATTACAAAAAGACATGTTGGGTATGCTGTGCAACGCTTTCTTTGAGGTTAATTGTATTCGGAAAATTGCCATCAGGCCGACACTGAATCAAAAGTTTGCTGCACTCAGTAAGGCGACCAATGTCCAAACTCCTGACCTCCTCTTTTGTAATGATCTCGTGAAACAAATTTGGGATATTGACGAGGAAGCATAAACCATTGGGTTAATGAAACCGACCATGTCTCGACCGTCTATTCGGAAGCCGGGGGGGCATTTACCGAAGGTCAGATCCGGGTACTGGGCCCAGCAGGGGGAGACCAGGGTGGCAACGAGGATATCCACCACGGCAGTTTGCCCACAACCCCAATACGGCCAGACAACAGCCTTACAAGCCACCTGGAGAGGTACAGGGACTTTGTGTTCAGGTTAAGAATTCTGGTGTGCAACCTCCTATTGGAGGTAGATTACAATTGTTTTATAATGCATGGTGCTGTATAACGTCTGATATGTTTATACTAAATTCTGTGTCCGGCTCTACCATTGAGTTTATCTCAGGGATTGATCCACCTAAACCAGCACAAGCCTAGTAAAATGTTGGTGTTTTCTGCTCCAGAGACGGAGCAGGTAAATGTGGAGATTCAGAATTTATCCCGAAAAGGTGTGATTGCAAAAGCCATTCATCATCCTCAACAATTTGTGTCTAATATTTTTCCCAGACCTAAAAAAGATGGTAGTTGTAGAGTAATTCTGGACCTCACTCAACTAAATGCTTCAATTCTCTATAGGCATTTTTAAATGGACACATTCGTTACTGCAAAGCAGCTGATGTCACAGGGTTGTTATATGTCCACCATTGATTTACAAGATGCCTATTATTCGGTGCCAATTCATGCTCATTATCGCAGGTGCTTGAAATTTAATTGGATGGGACAGCTGTGGCAATATAACGCATTGCCTAAAGAATTATGTTCAGCATATAGGCTATTTACTAAATTGGTAAAACGTGTGCTGGGGCTATTGAGGGCCCACAATCACATTGTAATGGCGTATTTAGATGATATCGTAATTGTCAGCAACACTAAAGAGTCAGCTGAGGAATCGGTTGCAACAACCAAAAATGTGGTTGAAACATTGGGGTTTTGGGTCCATCCAACTAAGTCCAAGTTACAGCCAACCCAACAAATTGAGTATTTAGGTTTTCTTATTGATTCAGTTCATATGACAGTCACATTACCAACAGCCAAGGTAGTCGATTTTGTTAATGTCTCTATTTGCCTTACACAAAACCTTTATCCCTCCATCTGAGACATTGCCAAGGTCATTGGGAAATTGGTAGCAGCCTTTCCTGCAGTACAGTTTGGACCTTTGCATTATCAACATTTGCAAAGAACCAGAGAACAAGCATTGATACGAAATGCAGGCCATTTTGATCGGGTTATGCAGTTACCAACCATGGCTCTAGCAGAATTGCAGTGGTGGATTGTTAATGTTAGTCAAGCCACCATTCTCATTTTGGTGGACGAACCTTCAGTGATCTTACAGACAGATGTTAGCGCTCTCGGATGGGGGGCTACGGACACAGAGTCTAGCTGTGGGGGTAGATGGACTGAACAAGAAGACTTGCTCCTCCACACACATGGGATAAATAATTTGGAATTATTCGGGGCATTTTATGGGTTAAAAGCATATTGCTCCACAATGACTGATTTACACGTTCAATTCCAGATTGATAACACCACAGCTGTGGCGTATATTAATCATATGGGAGGAGCTAGATCAGTGTTGTGTGATAACTTGGCTAATGTTATCTGGCATTGGTGTATTTCAAATAACATCTGGGTTTCAGCCATCTATCTACCAGGTATAGACAATGTGGTAGCAGACATTAGGTCGAGAAAGTTTAATGACAATATAGAATGGATGTTGAATGCTAAAATATTTCAAACGATTGTTACTCGATTTGGATTGCCAGATATTGATCTCTTCGCATCCCGACTGAATCACCATTTGCCTAAATATGTCTCCTGGGAGCCAGATCCAGGTGCAGTAGCTGTGGATGTGTTCTCGTTACATTAGGGACACTCATTCTTTTATGCATTTCCTCCATTCTGCTTGATCGCGAAATGTCTCACCAAAATAGTTCGTGACTCCGCCACCGGCGTTTTGGTGGTCCCAGATTGGCCAACACAACCATGGTTCCCATTGGTACTGAGAATGATGGCACAGCCATTTATGATGATTCTCAGCTGCAGTAATTTGTTGGTGCATCCGGTTACAGGAGAAAGTCACACATTACATGACCGTATCAATTTGTTGGTCTGCAGGTTCTGACCAGACCATTCCAAGGCCGTGGATTATCGAACAAGACCATGGAGGTTATCACTGCAGGCTGGAGAAATAGCACTCAAAAACAATACATGGTGCACATAAAGAAATGAGAGATGTTCTGTGTACAATCCAATATATCTTATGATACTGCTAGCATATGTGATGTGCTGGAGTTCCTTGCTAATTTGCATTTTGATGAGCATCTCAGTTACAGTGCTATTAACACTGCTCGCAGTGCTTTGTCCTCTTATTTAGGGCACTCTTCAGGACAACAACCTATCGGGTCTCATCCGTTAGTATCATGGTTTATGAGAGGAATTTTTAACACAAACCCTACTCAGCCCAGATACACAGCAATCTGGGATATTAGTATAGTTCTCACACTGCTTCGGCAATGGGCTCCAACTACGTCATTATCTTTGCAAAAAATAACTATTAAAGTGGTTATGCTAATGGCGCTGGTTTCAGCACAACGTGTACAAACATTACACTTGTTAAGAATCGATTGTATGCATTTCTCTCTCGATGACATTACATTATATGTCTGTGATTTAATCAAACAAAGCAGACCAGGAAGATCAGGAACCAAGGTGACCTTTAAAGCATATCCTGTTGACCAAATGTTATGTGTAGTTAAACATTTACCCCAATATATTGCGTTAACAAGCAGTCTCAGAGGTTTTGAGACAGAATTGCTCATTAGTCACAAAAAGCCATATAAACGTGTGTCAGTACAAACTATTTCTAGATGGTTGAAACAGGTTCTCAATTATGCTGGAGTCGACACTGATGTGTTTAAATCTCACTCCAATAGTACATTAAATGAGAACTTACCAGTTTGAAGTTTGAACTTTATTTTATGAGGATTTACGATGAGCGACTACATGCCCTCCGCTCCCAACCCTCATAAATGTCATCTGGTAGTTCTAGTCTTCTGTTATCTTACTATTATACTTCAGTCATTATTACCTGTGATTTCACACCGCTGCTTTGAAGATTGACGCACGTGCGGCTGGACTGGGTTCTTCACGTAGTCCCTCATGCTAACTGCTCACAAAAAATAGGATCAAACTTCAAACTGGTAAGTTCTCATTTAATCTTACTATTTTGAATTGTATTAGCGAGTGCCTAACATTAAGAGAACAGTAGTGTATTTATAGAAGACTTTCCTCCCAACTATCCTTTGAAATTGTGAAACTCTATTTGTCTTCCCAAACTCGCCTTATTTCCGATGGTGGGATATGTAAATTTAAAAGTGTATTTTAGAGGTACGATATTAACTTATTTGAATCTGGCATGAAATCACAGAGCTTTGAAATCTTCACGTAGTCACTCTCGTTACTCCGAAGTAAAATAGTAATATTAAACGAGAACCTACCAGTTTGAAGTTTGATCCTTATTTTATGAGGAGTGACGTTGAGGGATTATGTGCCCTCTGCTCCCACCCTCATAATCCAAGTGATCTGGTAGTTCTAGTCTTCTTAAAGCCTTACTATGTTACTTTGGCTATTTGTTTTCTGTGTTTTCACGCCACTGCTTTGACGTATCACGCGCATGCGCATGGCGGGGCTTCTTCACGTAATCCCTCAACGTCACTCCTCATAAAATAAGGATCAAACTTCGAACTGGTAAGTTCTCATTTAATCTTACTATTTTACTTCGCATTCATGTGAGTGACCACGTGAAGACCCCGCCAGCATGCATGCGTGACTTTAAACGGACCTGCAGGTAAGTTTTTACTATTCTGAGGTTGTTTTTGGCCGCTCTGTGTAATTTCTCTTACAGAGCAAACAAACTATGGAAACTTCTGATCCTTTTATACTGCATAGTATCCAAAGATACAAATTTGAATTAATTCACAAACTCCTCCCTTTGGTTCAGCATGCATCAAGCCGAACGTTTGTGCTTTCACAAAAAGAAAGATTGGAAGGTCATGCAGAACTTTTGAGGTTTCATACAAAAGGAGTAATTGAGAAATCCAAACACGAATCTCTTGAGTTTGTGTCAAATATTTTCACAAAAATAAAAAAAAGATGGTGGATGTTGCATCATCATTGATTTGACACAGCTGAATACTTTTGTGCAATATACACACTTCAAAATGGAAACTTGTGTTACTGCCCAACACTTCATTTCCAAAAGATACTTCATGGCTTGCATCGACCTAAAAGATGCATACTATTCAGTACCAATAGAGAAGGGTCACCAAATTTAACTTGATGGGGCAGCTCTGGCAGTACAAAGCGCTGCCTAATGGATTAACATCAGCCTCCAGACTATTTACTAAAATATTAAAACCAGCCCTGTCCAAAAACAGAAACATATTGTCATGGCATATCTGGATGACATCTTAATTGTGGGAAAAACTCTGGAGTTGGCCAAATTGGCTGTTTCAGCCACCAAGCTCTTATTTGAGAAGCTGGGGTTTATCATCCATACGGATACATCCAAGTTAATGCCTTCTATGAAAATTGACTACTTGGAGTTCACAATTGACTCTGTTCACATGTCTGAGACTTTGCCAAAGGAAAAAGCAACAGACTTAATAGAGGCATGCAACAGCCTTGTTTGCCTCAGTCAACCATCTATTCGACAAGTAGCCAGGGTGATTGGAAAGCTCGTGGCTGCATTCCCAGCCATACAATTTGGACCTTTGCATTACCGAAATTCACAGAGGGCAAAGGTTGAACTGCTCAAACATCATGCTGGCCATTTTGACAGGCCAATGCGGTTACCAGTCAAAGCAGTTTTGGAGTTGCAATGGTGGATAAAGAACACTCGGCTTTGCTCTAATCCCATTATAATCAGCAATCCTTCAGTTGTGTTACAAACTAATGACAGCCCTCACGGCTGGGGAGCAACTAAATACCGTCACCAGTTGCGGTGGTAGATGGGATGCATATGAGTTAACTTTACTTCAAGCACTGGGTATTAATCATCTAGAGATGTTGGGAGCGTTCTACGGACTTTGGACTTACTGTTCGGACATGCACCATCTGCATGTACGCCTACAAATTGATAATATCAATCATATGGGTGGAATTAAGTCGATATCTTGTCATGAATTGGTCGATACAATCTGGCACTGGTGCATCGAAAGAAATATCTGGAAATCAGCTACTTACCTTCCAGGTAAGCTCAATACAGTGGCGGAAACCAGGTCATGCAAATGCAATGACAACACCGAATGGATGATGGACCACCAAGTATTTACTGACATTGTAGCTCGGTATGGAACACCAGATATCGATCTATTCACATCCAGGCTTAATCACCAGTTACCAACATATGTTGCATGGGAATCAGACCCTGGAGCAGTGGTGATGGATGCATTCTCGCAACACTGGGGGGAATTGTTTTTCTATGCATATCCCCCCTTCTGCCTATCAGTCGGGTCTTGCGGAAAATACAACAAGTCTCCGCGTCGGATAACTTGGTAGTACCCGACTGGCCAACTCAGCCATGGTTTCCTGTGGTTTTCGCCATGGTCTCAGAACCATGTATGCCCATCTCAATGCCCGAGTTTATTGGTTCATCCTGTGACAGGCGAAAGTCACCCGTGCCATGACAGAATAAATCTGTTGATTTGCAGGATTTAAAAAGACCACTCCTGGAATTTGTACTGTCGGACAGAACCATGGACATTATCACGGCAGCTTGCAGAGAGTCCACCAGGAAACAATACCTCTCATATATCAGAAAATGGGAAATATTCTGTACCAGGGCGAATGTCACAAACCATACGGCCACTATAACGAATGCGCTGGAATTCCTGGCCAGCCTACATTTTGACGAAGGCTTGAGCTACAGTGCCATCAACTGTGCTAGGAGTGCCCTATTATCTTACCTGTGACAGGGTTTAGGCCACCACGGGGTTGGATCACACCCTCTAGTATCAAAACTAATGAAGGGTATTTTCAACTCTAATCCCCCCAGGCCTAGGTACTCCCAGACCTGGGATATTGGTATTGTCTTAACCCTGCTCAGGGATTGGGCTCCAGCAATGTCCCTGACACTAGCTAAACTAACATACAAAACAGTGATGCTGATGGCACTAGTAACTGCAACTAGTAACAAAGAGTCCAGTCACTGCACAAATTAAGACTGGGCGCTATTGTAACATCCAAGAATAAAATAACTTTCTATATATTTAAGTTACTTAAACAGAACAGGCGTGGATCATCTGGCCTCAAATTGGAGTTCCAGCAAACCCCATAGACCTCCATCTATGCATAGTAACCCATCTATTACATTATTTAGAGGTCACCAAAAGCCGAAGATGCACGGAAATGGCTTTATTAATTAGTCATAGATATCCTCATAAAAGAGAGTCAGTGCAGACCATTTTGAGATGGCTTAGACAGGTATTAGGTGCAGCAGGAGTGGACACTGATGTTTTAAAATCTCAATCCACCAGGGCTGCAGCTACATCGGCAGCGAGAATGTTGGAAGTTCCCATGGACGACATCCTTGCAACGGCGGGATGGTCCAGTGAAATAACTTTTCAATGATTTTATAATAAACCCGTTGCCAGACCTGAGACATTTGCAGACATGATTTTAAGTTCTGTATTATGATTTTACCCCGAATGTTAGGGGTTATTATTATTTGTTAATAAATGCATCATTAATTTTCAGTAACCGATTCATGTCTGAATACGTTATCACAAACCACTTGATCGAATGCTTTTTCTGCGTCCAATGAAATAATTGATAGGTCTTGCTCTTTAGTTTTGTATGAATGCATTATATTAAACAGATGTCTCAAATTATTGAATGAGTATCTCTTGGGTATAAACCCCGTTTGATCCGCATTTATTAATTTACTAACATATTTACACAATCTTCTTGCTAGAGTTTATCTAGTATTTGATCTTCTTGCTAGAGTTTATCTGATCTGTGTTGAACAGTGCGATGGCTCTATATGAGCCAGGACGCACTCACGACTTGTGGACACACAGTTCAGTCACTCACAGCTTGCGGACTCACAGTTCAGTCACTCTCGGTTTGTGGACCTCGGGATGTAGGCTCGACGTCCAGACTCAGCACAACTAGACTCAAGCGCGATTTCAGGCTCAGCACCAATTCCGAACTCAGCAAGTGTTCCGGACTCAGCAAGACTTCCGGACTAAGTGGGACTGCCAGATTCAGCATGACCTTTAGACTCAGCACGGCTTGTGGACTCACAGTTTAGTCACTTATGGCTTGTGGACTCACAGTTCACTCACTCACGGCTTGTGCACACACAGTTCACTCTGCCATGGCTTGTGGACTCACAGTTCTCTCAGCCACGTCTTGTGGACTCACAGTTCACTCAGACACGGCTTGTGGACTCAGTTCACTCTGCCATGGCTTATGGACTCACAGTTCACTCAGGCAAAGCTTATGGACTCACAGTTCACTCAGCCATGGCTTGTGAATTCACAGTTCACTCAGCCACGGCTTGTGGACTCACAGTTCACTCAGCCGCGGCTTGTGGACTCACAGTTCACTCAGCCATGGCTTGTGGACTCACAGTTCACTCACTCATGGTTTGTGGACTCACAGTTCAGTCACTCATGGCTTATGGACTCACAGTTCAGTTACTCACAGCTTTTGGACTCACATTTCATTCACTCACGGCTTGTAGACTCACAGTTCACTCAGCCATGACTTGCGGATTCACAGTTCACTCAGCCACAACTTGTGGACTCACAGTTCTCTCACTCGCGGCTTGTAGACTCACAGTTCAGTCACTCACAGCTTGTGGACTTACTGTTACGTTACTCACAACTTGTGGACTCACATTTCACTCACTCATGGCTCGTGGACTCACAGTTCAGTCACTCACAGCTTGTGGACACAGTTCAGTCACTCACAGCTTGTGGACTCACAGTTCACTCACTCATGGCTCGTGGACTCACAGCCATGAGTGCACACACAGTTCACTGTGCACACACAGTTCACTGTGCCATGGCTTGTGGACTCACAGCTCACTCAGCCACGGCTTGTGGACTCACTGTTCACTCTGCCACGGCTTGTGGACTCACAGTTCGCTCACTCACGACGTGGACTCACAGTTTAGT
Source organism: Okamejei kenojei (assembly GCA_035221665.1). Lineage (NCBI taxonomy): Eukaryota > Metazoa > Chordata > Chondrichthyes > Rajiformes > Rajidae > Okamejei > Okamejei kenojei. Next base: position 58,589,547 of record CM069133.1, on the reverse strand, counting down.
CACTCATGGTTTGTGGATTCACAGTTCAGTTACTCACAGCTTGTGGACTCACATTTCATTCACTCATGACTCGTGGACTCACAGTTCACTCAGCCACGGCTTGCAGACTCACATTTTACTCAGCCACGGCTTGTGGACTCACAATTCACTCACTCATGGCTTGCATACTCACAGTTCAGTCACTCACTGCTTGTGGACTCACAGTTCAGTTACTCAAAGCTTGTGTACTCACATTTCATTCACTCATGGCCCGTCGACTCACAGTTCAGGCACTCACGGCTTGTGGAGTCACAGTTCACTCACTCACAGCTTGTGGACGAACAGTTCAGTCATTCACAGCTTGTGGACTCACAGTTTACTCACTTGCGGCTTGTGGGCCTCTTGACTCCGGCTCGACTTCTAAATTCAGTGCGACTTCCAGACTCAAGCACGACTTCCGGACTCAAGCACGACGTCCGGACTCAGTGCGAATTCCGGACTCAGCGTGACTTCCAGCCTCAGCAAGACTTCCAAAATTCATCGCGACTTCCAAATCATCACTCACATCTTTTGGTCTCACAGTTCACTCACTAATGGCTTGTGGACTCACAGTTCTGGACTCACCTCTCACTCACTGCTTGCGGGCTGACTGACTCATGCCCGGCCTCTGGGGCTTTATTCTCCTCATCTCCGGAAGGGGTGCTACCTTCGTGGTGATTGACAGTTAAGAAGACCAATCTACTCCTCACGATTTTTTAAACATTCATATTTTTGTAATATTCAACCGTTCAGAACAAAACTTGGTGCGCTTGGAGCAGAAGAGAACGGTGACTAAGGTGGCGAAAAATCCTAGTGATATAAGGTAGCGGTTATACGCAAATTTAAAAACAACACAGACCTGAAATGGTCATGGTGACAGTTTTAGTAATAGTATAGATAGATATTAAAAAACAAGGCAAGAAACAGGTGCTGTTTGGAATCTAGAAGAGCATGAGGGTGGATAAATCTCCATGACCTGAAGAAATCAATGTCAGGTTATTGAGAGTGGCAAGAGAGGAGGTTCCAGGGGCCTTGACAAAGATCATGGTATCTTCTCGAGCAGCAATTGAGATCTTGGTGGATTCAAAGGTAGTTCCTCTTTTTCAGAAGAAACTGAGAAAATGTTGAAAACTATAGACTGGGGTGAGCTTCATACCAATGGTCAGGAGAAGATTCTTTAGAGTAGAATTTACTTACATTTGAAAGGCAATTGGCTAAATATGGACAGTCAGCTTGGCTTTGTGTGTGTCAAGTCATGTTTTATATATATGACTGAGATTCTTTTGATGTGAAATTTGATTGCTGAAGAGAGGGCAATACATGTTGTCTACATGGACTTTAATAAGGCATTTGACAAGGTTCTGCATGGTAAACTAATCCAAAAGGTTAATAAGCATGTGATTCATGGTGACTTGGTAGTTTGGATTCAGAACTTGCTGATCCATAAAAGACAAGGGGCACTGATGGAAGGGTGTTATTCTATCTGGAGGTCTTTGACCAGCTTTGGTATGGATGCAGAAGAGGTTCACCAGGATGCAGCCCGAATAAGAAGGTATTAGCTACAAGGTGAGGTTGGACAAACTTGGATTGTTTTCCCTGGAGCATCGAAGGCTGAGGGGAGGTCTGATGCGAGTTTATACAATTATAGGAGGCATAAATATGGTATTGTCAAAAATAATTGCAGGTAAACATGTCAAATACTCAATGGCATAGCTTTGATGTGAGTGGGATGAAATTTAAAGGAAATGTGGGGCAAACATTTTTCTACACAGAATGGATGGTGTCTAGAATGCACTGACAGGGATAGTGACGGAAGCATTGCAATGTGGTGGTTTAGAATCCTTTGGATGGGCACATGAATATGCTGGGAATGGAGGCATATGGTTCATGTTCATGCAGAAAGGATTAGTTTAACGGTATCACAGTTACCGTGGGCCAAAGGGCCTGTTCCTGTGCTATGCTCGTCTATGTCCCATGTACAAACAATATCTGGAATAAATATAAATGTCAGTAATGGTAACAAAAGAATGGTCATAGAAACATAGAACATAGGTGCAGGAGTAGGCCATTCGGCCCTTCGAGCCTGCAACGCCATTCAATATGATCATGGCTGATCATCCAACTCAGTATCCCTTACCTGCCTTCTCTCCATACCCCCTGATCCCTTTAGCCACAAGGGCCACATCTAACTCCCTCTTAAATATAGCCAATGAACTGGCCTCAACTACCTTCTGTGGCAGAAAATTCCAGAGATTCACCACTCTCTGTGTGAAATATGTTTTTCTCACCTTGGTCCTAAAAGATTTTCCCCTTATCCTTAAACTGTGACCACTTGTTCTGGATTTCCCCAAAATCGGGAACAATCTTCCTGCATCTAGCCTGTCCAACCCCTTAAGAATTTTGTAAGTTTCTATAAGATCCCCCCTCAATCTTCTAAATTCTAGCGAGCACAAGCCGAGTCTATCCAGTCTTTCTTTATATGAAAGCCCTGACATCCCAGGAATCAGTCTGGTGAACCTTCACTGTACTCCCTCTATGGCAAGAATGTATTTCCTGAGATTTGGAGACCAAAACTGTATGCAATACTCCAGGTGTGGTCTCACCAATACCCTGTACAACTGCAGTAGAACCTCCCTGCTCCTATACACAAAACCTTTTGATATGAATTCTAACATACCATTCGCTTTCTTCACTGCCTGTTGCACCTGCATGCCTACTTTCAATGACTGGTGTACCATGACACCCAGGTCTCGTTGCATCTCCCCTTTTCCTAATCGGCCACCATTCAAATAATATTCTACTTTCCTGTTTTTGCCACCAAAGTGGATAACCTCACATTTATCCACATTATACTGCATCTGCCATGCATTTGCCCACTCACCCAGACTATCCAAGTCACATTGCAGCCTCCTAGCATCCACCTCACAGCTAACACTGCCCCCAGCTTCATGTCATCCGCAAACTTGGAGATGTTGCATTCAAATCCCTCGTACAAATCATTAATATATATTGTAAATAGCTGGGGTCCCAGCACTGAGCCTTGCGGCACCCCACTAGTCACTGCCTGCCATCCTGAAAAGGATTCTTTCACTCCTACTCTTTGCTTCCTGTCTGCCAGCCAGTTCTCTATCCACATCAATACTGAACCGCCAATACCGTGTGCTTTAAGTTTGTATACTAATCTCTTGTGTGGGATCTTGTCGAAAGCCTTCTGAAAGTCCAGATATAACACATCCACTGGTTCTCCCTTATCCACTCTTCTAGTTACATGCTCAAAAAATTCAATAAGATTCATCGGACATGATTTACCTTTTGTAAATCCATGCTGACTTTGTCCACTGATTTCACCACTTTCCAAATGTGCTGCTATCCCATCTTTAATAACTGACTCTCGCAGTTTCCCCACTAACTGGTCTGTAATTCCCCGTTTTCTTTCTCCCTCCCTTTTAAAAAAGTGGGGTTAGATTAGCTACCCTCCAATCCTCAGCAACTACTCCAGAATCTAAAGATTTTTGAAAAATTATCACTAAGGTATCCACTATTTCTGAGGCTACTTCCTTAAGTACTCTGGGATGCAGCCTATCTGGCCCTGGGGATTTATTGGCCTTTAATCCATTCAATTTATGTAACACCACTTCCCGGCTAACCTGGATTTCACTAAGTTCCTCCATCTCATTTGATCCGCGATCCCCTGCTATTTCCGGCAGATTATTTATGTCTTCCTTAGTGAAGACAGAACCAAAGTAGTTAATCAATTGGTCTGCTATGTTCTTGTTCCCCAAGATCAATTCACCTGTTTCTGACTGCAAGGGGCCTACATTTGTTTTAACTAATCTTTTTCTCTTCACATATCGATAAAAACATTTGCAGTCAGTTTTTATGTTCCCTGCCAGTTGTCTTTCATAATTCCTTTCCTAATTAAGCCCTTTGTCCTCCTCTGCTGGTCTCTGAATTTCTCCCAGTCCTCTGGTAGGCTGCTTTCTCGGGCTAATTTGAATGCTTCATCTTTTGTTTTGATACTATCCCTGATTTCCCTTGTTATCCACGGATGCACTACCTTCCCAGATTTATTATTTTACTATACTGGGATGAACAATTGTTGTAGTTCATCCATGCAGTCTTTAAATGCCTTCCATTGCATATCCACGTCAACCCTTTAAGAATCAATTGCCAGTCTATCTTGGCCAATTCACGTCTCATACCCTCAAAGTTACCTTTCTTTAAGTTCAGAAACCATGTTTCTGAATTAACAATGTCACTCTCCATCCTAATGAAGAACTCAACCATATTATGGTCACTCTTGCCCAAGGGGCCACGCACAACAAGGCTGCTAACTAAACCTTCCTCATTACTCAATACCCAGTCCAGAATATCCTGCTGTCTCGTTGGTTCCTCTACATGTTGGTTTAGAAAACTATCCCGCATACATTCCAAGAAATCCTCTTCCTCAGCACCCCTGCCAATTTGATTCACCCAATCTATATGTAGATTGAATCACCCATTATAACTGTTTTACCTTTGTTGCATGCATTTCTAATTTCCTGTTTGATGCCATCCCCAACTCCACTACTACTGTTAGGTGGCCTATACAAAACACCCACTAGCGTTTTTTGGCCCTTAGTCTTTCACAGCTCTAGCCATATCGATTCCACATCCTCCAAGCTAATGTCCTTCCTTTCTATTGCGTTAATCTCCTCTCTAACCAGCAACGCTACCCCACCTCCTTTTCCTTTCTGTCTATCCCTCCTGAATATTGAATATCCCTGGATGTTCAGCTCCCAGCCTTGGTCACCCTGGAGCCATGTCTCCGTGATCCCAACTATATCATAATCATTAATAGCTATCTGCACATTCAACTCATCCACCTTATTATGAATGCTCATTCGCATTGAGACACAAAGCCTTCAGGCTTGTTTTTACAACACTCTTACCCCTTATACAATTATGTTGAAAAGTGTCCCTTTTTGATTTTTGACCTGGATTTGTCAGCCTGCCACTTTTACTTTTCACCTTGCTACCTATTGCTTCTGCCCTCATTTTACACCCCTCTGTCCCTCTGCTCACACATTTAAGAAACCCACCACCTCTTATTCTCTGTTTATTATTTTTTTCTTCTTTCCCCCTACATGTTGCGTCTGAGTGCTTCCCTTCTCTGCCTCCTGCCTCACACACTGTCTACTTGCTTTCTCTATTTGAGTCCCTCCCCCCAACCAATCTAGTTTAAAGTCTCCCCAGTAGCCTTTGCAAATCTCCCCGCTAGGATATTGGTTCCGCTTGGGTTCAAATTCAACCCGTCCTTTTTGTACAGGTCACACCATCCCCAAAAGATGTCCCAATAATCCAGAAACTTGAATCCCTGCCCTCTGCACCAGTCCTTCAGCCACGCATTTATCCTCCTCCTTGCTCCATTCCTACTGTCACTGTCGCATGGCACAGGCAGTAATCCTGAGATTGTTACCTTTGCGGTGCTTCTCCTTAACTCTCCTCCTAACTCCCTAAATTTTCCTTTCAGGACTGCTTCTCGTTTTCTCTATGTCATTGGTACCTATACCAATGGTACCACGACCTCTGGCTCCTCTCCCTCCCATTTCAGGATATCTTGGACACGTTCAGTCACATCCCTGACCCTGGCACCAGGGAGGCAAACTACCATCCGGGTCTCCTGGCTGCATCCACAGAATCGCCTATCTGACCCCTTAACTATAGAGTCCCCTATTACTACTGCCCTCCTCTTCTTTTCCTTACCCTTCTGAGCAACAGGGCCGGTCACTGTACCCGAGGTTCGGCCGTTGTTGCTACCCGCAAGTAGGCTGTCTCCCCCAACAGTACTCAAACAGGAGTACTTATTGCCAAGGTGTACAGCCACCGGGGTACTCTCTAGACCCTGCCTCTGCCCCTTTCTTCTCCTAACCGTGACCCACGTGTCTGCCTCCTGTGGTTTTGGAGTGACTACCTCTCTGTAACTTCTCTCTATGACTTCCTTGCTCTCCCATACCAGATGGAGGTCATCGAGCTGCTGCTCCAGGTTCCTAAAACAGTCCCTTAGGAGCCCCATCTCGATGCACCTGGCGCAGATGTGCACATTTGGAAGGCTATCAGACTCCCTGACCTCCCACATCTCAAATCCAGAACAGTAAACTGCCCTGGCCCTCATCCTCCCCCTTACCCTGGCTACAATACAAAGTACAATACAATACAATATAAACTGATGGAAGAAATCAGCAGGGATCTGACTCCCAATCAGCTGCTCCCTCTTGTCCGCTTCCACTAATCAGCGGCTTCCTCAAGCCCACTTGTTTTGAAATGCGAATGGAGCGTTGGAACATTACAGATTTGGGTACTCCTCCCTCTGCAACCGCTCCAACGGCTCCTGGGCCTCTGTAAAGCAAAGTTCCGCGATTGGGTTTTTAACTCACCCCTCGGACGTCACTCCTCCCACTACAACCATTCCAACGGCTCCTGGGCCTCTGTGAAGCAAAGCCCGTCGATCGGGTTTTTAACTCACAGCTCGGACATTACTCCTCCCACTGCAACCGCTCCAACAGCTCCTGGGCCTCTGTAAAGCAAAGCCCCGCGATCGGGTTTTTAACTCACCGCTCAGACGTTACTCCTCCCACTGCAACCACTCCAACGGCTCCTGGGCCTCTGGGATACTATGTTTCTATGTCAATGTTTCTATGGACCTGTCAATGAAGAATTGAATAATTGGACGTTCAAAACTATAAGAATCTGTGAAAGAAAACAAAACTTTCTTTGAATGAGCTGTTTTATTAATGGGGATATTTCTTTAAGAATTGGCTCCACTTTAAAGTGGTGAAAATTGAGCGACTATCAATACATTTTCAGTAAAATAACAAATCAAAATCTGCAGCATTATTCACATTCTGATTATATTCCACTATATGAGCGTTATCGTGGAATATTTTGTAATTGCGTGGAAGAAAGTAGTGAGTAACTTTCATGTTTTACATCATCCACTCATACAATTGGTTTCCCATCAACTACCCTTAACAATGATATCCTCAACCATTTGCACATAATGGTTGCAGTATGCACCATGTACAAAACACACAGTGGTTATGTATTTGCACGGTTATGAGAGAACCTGCCAAACCTGTGACCTCTAACACCAAGGATTACAAGAGTAGTAGGTGCATGTGAACACCATACTGGTTCCCTTGATGCACACCATCCTGATTTTGAAATATATTGCTGTTCCTTCATTGTCACTAGGTAAATGTCGGTAATCTATTATCAACAAAAATATATATAAGTGGTCCATTAATAGAAGGATAGCAGTAGTTCGACATTATTTTTGTATTTTTTTAAGTATTTAGAGATACAACATGAAAGCACACCCTTTGGCTCACCGAGTCCCTAATGACCATCGATCATCCATTTACACTAGTTTAATGTTATCCCACTTTCGCATCCACTGCCGAAACACAAATGGTAATTTTCAGAGGTCAATTAACCTCCAAGTCTGCACATCTTTGGGAAATTGGAGAATACCAGAGCACCTGAAAGAAATCTACATGTTCACTGGGAGAATGGGTAAACTCCACACTGACATCATTCGAGGTCATGATTGAACCTGGATCTCTGGCACTGTGAGGCAACAACTCTATCAGCACTTGGGCAATTAGAGCTGGACAATAAAGCCTGGCCTTGCCAACAAAGCCAATATATTTAATCAAATAGTGAACAAAAAAATGTTTGATCGAAACTGATTTGATTATTGTACTAAATAATCTGATTGTACTAAATCACTTAGCTGCTATATAGAATTAATTGCTACTTAGAAGAAAAAAACATTATCATGCAAGACCAAGCCAGAAGTAATATTATTGTTTTCTAAATTCTAGTATTTATATTTATTTGAAATGGCACTGATCTCATACAGCAGCTTCAGAAACATCTAAATGTGGAGATTAGCATGAGAGGAAGCTTGTTATTTTGTTCTCCTACAGCAGACTGTGTCTCATCCACTTGAATCTGATTGAATCCCATGCAATAAGATTTCTGTCTGATAGCTCATTTTTCCTATGATGGGTTTGACAGTCACCAACCCATACCCTGTGCATAGCTGAATATAGAGCTTGCAGTCATCATGAAACAATAGTATTGCTCTGACGGCATAGCAATTGAGAGTGGAGAACTGAAAGAGGATCCAGGAATTGTCCATCATCAATACTGCAGCATTCTAGAAAGAAGGTGGTGAGAAATGTGCCTTGGACCGTACTTAACTTTTAGGTCTTTGAAAGATTCAATTTTGTAAAGCAATTTAAATGTTTGTCCTAATTGTGCTCATCCTTCATAGCATTTGTGAAGACTGTAGGCAACCCTGAAAAGTTGACAAGGTAAATTTAGTAAAAGGGTAAAGGCATCGTCGGGCATGTTAAGTCTGCATTTGGAACATTGTATATAAATCTGACCTTTTCACTTAAGGAAGGATATTCTTGAGATATAAGTGGCAGAAAAATTCATCAGATTGATTCCAGAAGTCAAGGATGTGCCCTGTTAGAGTAATTAACAAATCTGGATCTATAGTCTCTCCAATTTAGAAGAATGTGAGTTTGATAGCATTGGTGTAAAGATGGTACGACCCTGGGATGAGATTACAGAAGTAGGCATCACAGTCCCAAGGTAAGGATTTGTTCATTCAGCACGGACATGAGGAGAACATTTTTCAATACAAATCTTTGGAATTCTCATTTGTATAGGACCAGGCTCTCAGTCGCTTGGGCATTAATAGATTACAATGGAAATTGTCGTTTAGTGTACTACTACAGGAAAGTGGTTTTGAGGTAAAAGATCAGCTATGATTGAATAAATATGTCAAAGAAAGTATGATGACACATGCAAGACCCGGCGAGCCGATCCCGCACGGCCGAACACATGACCTGGTGGATCACGGCCTACAAGGGGAAGTTGCTGAGCCAGCTCCTCCTCGTAAGATCCGGTGGACCACAGCCTGGAAAGGGGAGACAGCAAAGCTGGCCCCTGCTCATTCCGTGAAGACCAGTGACTGGGATGATGGAGCAGGTGATGATGATGGTCACAGTCGGTAAGGAGCCCGGCTGGTAGCAGAGGTCTGGCCAACCACACTCTCAAGGTCGGTTGGGTGAGACACCCCTGGCGCACAAAGATGGACGGACGTAGCGAGGTAGTCAGTTCGCAGGTCGATCCACACATCCCAGGAACGTGATGGCTGTAACATTGCAGCAGCCTAGGTTTTTCCCAGAATGGGCACTACTCACAATGACTAGAGCAGAGACTGGACTTTGAAAATGGCACGACAACATGGTGCTTCTTGCATGTGGGATCAGCACCATTGAAGCTTTGAACCACTGATCTAAATGACCCACTCCTGCCACTATTTCCTATGCTCTGATGAACAACAGGCATGTTCTTATGATATTTACCTGACCTATGCAGAATTTTATTCTCTTGCCTGCTGTTCAAAGATTCAAAGATATGCATTGTATCCATGTGTACAAGAGTTAAGAGTCAAGACTGTTTTATTGTCTTTTGTACTTCAACACAAAAATGAAATTCTTACTTGCAGCAGCAACACAATGGGTTTGTACTCACACTGCACAATAGCTAATATAATCAATGTACATTTATAAAGTTAAATAAATAAAAAGCTCAATATATTGCAAAGACAAAACAAAGCTCAAGGTCCCCAGTTCGCAGTTCAGAGTTTATTTTGAAGTTCGTATTGTTCAAAAGCCTAATGTGAAGAAGCTGTCCCTGAAAAAAAGACACAAAGGGCTGGAGTAACTCAACAAGTCACGCAACATCTGGTGAATGTAGATAGGTGATGTTTCATGTCACCTGAAACATCACCTATCCATTTTCTCTAGGCATGCTGCCTGACCTGTTGAATTACTCCAGCATTTTGTGTCTTTTTTTGTAAACCAGCATCTGCAGTTCCTTGTTTCTACACGCTGTTCCTGAGCCTGGATTTTCAGCTTTCAGACTCCTATAACTTCTTCCCAATGGTAAAAGTGAAGCCAGAGTGGTGTGGATCCTTAAACTTGCTGGCTGGCATTTTGAGACAGCACCTCATAGATCCCTTTGATGTTGTGGAGATCAGTACCTGTGATGGACTAGGCAATATTCGACTTAGAATCATAGAGACATTGAATCATACACCATGGAAACAGGCCCTTAGGCCGAACTTGCCCATGCTGATCAAGCTTCTATACTAGTCCCACCTGCTTGCATTTCAGCCATATCCCTCCAAACCTTTCCTGTCCATGTACTTGTTCAAATGTCTTTTAAATGATGTACCTCCTCTGGCAGCTCATTCCATATACCCACTACCCGCTGTGTGAAGAACTTTCCCCTCAGATTCCTTTTAAATCTTTCCTCACATCTTAACCCTTTGTCCTCTTTTTCTTGATTTCTTGATTCTTGAGTTACTGAACCAGGCTGAGATACAACCAATCAATGTAGTAGACCTGTAGAAGTTCAAGAGAGTATTTGTTGACATACCAAATCTCCTCAATTTTCTAAGGAAGTAGAGGCATTGGTGGGCTTTCTTTGTGATTGCATCAATGTGCTGGGTCCAGGACAGATTTTCAGAGATATGCACCCAGGAACTTGAAGTTGTTGACTCTTTCCACCAACGACCCATTGTTGAAAACAGATGTGTGGCTTCTCTGATTTCCTCTTCTAAAATGAATAATCAATTACTGGTTTTATTGACGTTGAGAACAAGGTTGTTGCTCTGGCACCATTCAATCAGATGACCTCCTATACTTGACTCATTGTTATATGTAATTTGTCCAACGCTGTTGGCGGCGTCAGCAAATTTAAAGATGGAACCATGTTCAGCTACACAGTCATGAGCATAGACAGAGGGGTGAGTACACAGCCTTGAGTTGCTCCTGTCCCAATGGTTATCAAGCAGGAAGTGTTGGTGCCAGCTCATACTGATTGTGTACTGTTGATGAGAAAGTCAAGGATTCAGTTGCAATGATGGACAGAGCCCCAATTCCCTGAGCTTGTTAACAGGTTTGGAGGAAAGGATGGTGTTGAACGCCAAGGAGTAGCTGATAAACAACAGCCTGATGTATGTGCTTTTATTGTCCAAGTCCAAGTCAACCTGCATGGTTGACAGCCAGTGAGATCACATCCCCCATTGGCCTATTGTGGCTATAAGCAAATTGTAGCAGGTCCAGGTTCTCAGTGAGGTAGGAGTTGATATGTGCTATAACCAACTTCTCAAACCACATCTTCACCACAAACATAGTGCCAGGGGTCAATAGTCATCGAGTTATATCACCTTACTCTTCTTGAGCACCGGTATTATTGATGTCCATTTAATGCATGTGGGAACTTCAGACTTCAGTATTGAGAGGTTGAAGATGTCCGCAAAAACTCCAGCCAGTTGGTCCATGCATGGTCCATGCAACCAGTATACCATCAGGTCCAGTTGCTATTCAAGATTTCACCCACCTTGAAGATCTTCTGATGTCAGCCTTGGTGACAGAGATTTAAATACAACTGGGGGCTATAAAGGCCCAAGAAGGCACCTAATTGTTCTCCCTATCAAAACTTGCATATAACTCATCTGGGATGATGCTGCATTTCCATTTGAGCTGCTCCTTGACTTTGCCTTGTAGGAAATGATGGCGTGCAAGCCCTGCCACAGCTGCCGCGCATCTGTCTTGTCCTCCAGTTTAGAACATGTCCCTTTTAGCATTTTTAATAGCTTTATCAATGTCATATCTGGACGTCTTATGCAACGATATGAATGGTTCTCGGAAGATCAGCTGTGCAGGAAGAAGGACCACAGGTCAAGTGGTCCAATTTCCCAAAGTCAGGACGAGAGATGGAGAGATAGGCATCTTTGATGGTGGAATAACCATAGCTTTGGGTATAAGTCTTTGTGTGTGCTTGTGTATATGTGTTTGCATGTTTTTGTATGCTTGTATGTGTTTTTATGTTAGATTAGATTAGATTAGATTAGATTCCTTTATTGTCATTCAGACCTTTCGGTCTGAACGAACTTGTTACCATGCAGTCATAACTTATAATAAAAAAACAAAACACACAATAAACATATATTTAACATCCACCACAATGAGTTCACCAGGCACCTCCTCACTGTGGTGGAAGGCAAAAGTCTTAAGTCATTGTCTTCATCCCTCCTAGTTCTCCCTCTGCGCTGAGGCGATCCAGGCCTCCGGCGCCGCTGGAGCACCGCAGCTCAAGCCGGGCCACCGCCGCAGCTGGAGCACCGTACTCTAAGACAGACCGCCGCCGCCGCTGGATCACTGCAGCTCTAAGCCAGACTGCCGCCACCGCTGGAGCACCACAGCTCTAAGCCAGGCCACCGCCGGCACTGGAGCACCGCATCTCCAAGCCGGGCACCGCAGCTCTAAGCCGGACCACCGCCGCAGCTGGAGCACCGTACTCTAAGCCAGACCGCCGCCGCCGCTGGAGCACCACAGCTCTAAGCCAGACCACCACCGCCGCTGGAGCATCGCAGCTCTAAGCTGGGCCGCCGCCGCCGCTGGAGCACCGCATCTCCAAGCCGGGCACCACAGCTCTAAGCTGGACCAACGCCGCAGCTGGAGCACCGTAGCTCTAAGCCGGACTGCCGCTGCTGCTGGAGCACCGCAGCTCCAAACCAGACCGCCGCAGAACACCGCCACAGCTCTGAGGCTGCCAGCTCTGCCATTAGGCCTCAGCACAGACAGAGACGGTGATGGGGGACACGCATCCCCCTGAAGGGAGAGACTAAAACCCTGTTTCCCCCCCCCCCCCCCCCCCCCCCCCCCCCTCACACACACATACACAACCTAATAAAACAAAATTCTACTAAAACAAACACTAGAAGACAACAAAAAAAAGAAAAAAACAGACGGACTGCAGGTGAGCCGCAGCTGCCAGCCAGCACGGACACTTATGCGGGTGTAAGTGGGTGTTTGCATGTATGTGTATTTATGTTTTAATGGGTAGGAGAGTGCTTATAGATTCATGTTAATGTGACCCATTTGCTTCTAGAAGTAAAAGCTTTCATTTCATGGCATATTGTACATTGCTTAAAATGTCAAATTTAACTGCAAGTGAACAAAATGGCACACAATACTGACGCAAAATCTTCATAATCACCTCACAACCTTTATTACCTAGAAATGCACCTGCACCTGATACATGGACATTTTCTCCACACTGGAGTAGCACACGGTCTTCATATTTACAAATGACCTTTTATAGTTAGTCGATGAAAGCTCTGGATCCACTGACTACACTGTGTGAGCACCTTCACCAGAAAGACTGCAGCAGTTCAAAGAGCTTCTCACCACCACTTTCCTCAGGGCAATTTCAGATTGGTATTAGCTGTTGGCTTGCTAATGACAGCAGTATATCGAGAAAATATTTATAAAACAAAATTGTAAAATGTATATTTCTGAAAAGCCATGGTGAGACTGTTCAATCGTTTTTTTTTAATCTGCCACCATTTGAACATTCTGTTCTATGAAAGTAAATTAAACAATTAAACATGTAAACAATTTAGGCACCATGTTTTAATTTAACTTGTTGATCTTTATGAATGTGTCTCAAAACAATTCATAAACTTGAGCTTTTGTGAAAAACTAAAAGCAGAGAATTAGCATCAACCATGACATAATGCATTGGATTTTAATTCCATCTGCTGTGATGAAAAGAAAACCAAGTTAATGAATCCTATAGATTTTTAAACATGACTGCTCACTTCTGATTTAATAAGGAATTGATGAAATTATACTCATCTGGTGTTGCTTTGTAAGGTACTTATGGGAGTGAGGTGGAGGTTGGGGTAGAGGGGTGGGGGTTGGTGTGGGGGTAGGCGGGAGTATAGAGTGATAATACACATTAAATAATTCCTACTGCTGCACAATCTCATGGCTTCCCATTAGGCCATTACTCAAGCATGTACCAACTCAAAATTAGCAAGAAAAGATTTATTTAATCTTGACTAAGTTTGAGTTTCCTGTGCAATATTAAATGCCATTTGCAAATGGGTAAAATATTGATGTCCAGATGCTAAGGGCTCTTACTGTATTTATGAGTGATATATAATAGATCATCGAGAGGAAGACAGGAGGAAGAGAGAGAAATCTTTTTAAAGAAAGGTATTGATCAAGCCTGCAATTACAAAGCTTTAACTAAGTGGTACACATGTGGTTTTTGCTATCTGAAACGTGGTCATCAGCTTTTCTTAAAAGCTTGGTGTTCACCTAGATTTTGCGGGGAAATGTTGACATGCACCCATCTAAATGTGAACATGTCCCCATGTAACTGTCACACAAAAACTGAATTCCCAAAGCTGTAGCGAGAGGTTCACTGCTCGCTGAGCCTGGAATTGAAGAAACAATCTAGATTTCAAGCAGGGATCCCCACAAATATCCCATGCTGCATTGCACTTGTTATGGTTATAGATATTCACAAGTTCACAAGTTATAGCAGTAGAATTGGGCTATTCAGCCCATCGAGTCTACTCTGCCATTCATGGCTGATCTCTGCTTCCTAATCCCATCTTCCTGCCTTCTCCCCATAGCCCTTGACAACCATTCTAATCAAGAATGTGTCTATCTCTGCCTTAAAAAAATATCCACTGGTTGTGTCTATACAGCCCTCTGTGGCAATGAATTCCACAGATTAATCACCTTCACCTCTCTTGCAAAAGAGCACCCTTTAATTCTGAGGCTATGATCTCTGGTCCTAGACTCTCCACCACTGGAAACATCCTTTCCACATCCACTCTATCTATGCATTCATTATGCTGTAAGTTTAAATGAGGACCCCCCTCAACCTTCTAAACTCCAGCAAGTAGAGGTCCAGTGCTGTCAAGCATTCATTTCTGGAATCATTCTTGTAAACTTCCTCTGGACCCTTTCCAGAGTCAGCACATCCGTCCTCAGATATGGGGCACAAATTTGCTCACAAAGGAATGTTCCTTTGATTCCAATGGAGCAGATGATTTGCCAAGGACTACAATGGATTTCACCATGTGTTGTTCTTATTGTTTGAGTTTATTTAAATATTTAGTGTGTTTCATGTTTATACCTGTATGATAATAATATAGAAATGTTTTTCAAACTTTGAATAGTTTTTCATTGCTTTTGAATGCCAGAAATATTCAGAAATTATGACATATTCTTAAGTCTAATATATCTGGTGCTGGATGTCAAAGATCTTTATGTGCGTGAGTGTTGTCCTCCAGCATTCCCTCCACCTTCTGCATTATTAAAGGCTCAGTCAATACAGAGAGCCTTGCTATGAGGAATTGCAATGCTACCAAAGTAGGTACCCAAACTTTCTCTGGTTGTTGGAAGGAAGCTTACTGATCATTTGCTGCAAATTATGCGTTGATAGCATGAATTCCTAGGAAGACAGTGCATGGTAGTTTAGACCTGATCCTTGGGCTCTTTCCTTTCACCAAGAAGCAATGTTTGAGTGGTTGGCAAAATATAATACATTGAGTAAAGAATGGGCACACTTTCCAAAAACAGTAGAAGTTATATTCAGCCAGTGCTTTTGTGCTGCTACTGATGATATAATGTTAAATATATATTGACTACAAAAGACATACATGCTTGGGCTCTGTATCAATGTTCATTCCTCTCCCTGCCTCAGTCGAACTGCTGGATAATCTCTCATCCATTCCTTGGTCACCTCCGGACATGATTAATTCTGGCCAAGTTCTGAAAATTCCCCAACACCATCAACATCATCAGATCATCAGATCAGTCAAATTTCAACTGCCCATAACCCAATTCACATCAGTAACCTCGGTCTTTATAGGCTTGAGTTGAGTTCTGCTCTGTGTCTTTAATTCTGATCTTTAATGATATGAGTTGCACATACATTAACAAGGCATATATTCTTGCTCATCTGATGAAAGGTCATTGACCCAACATATTAACACATTTTTTCCTCTGTCCATGTATGCTTGTGCATGTTAATTGAGCATGTTTAGCTTTTTCTGAATTGGCATTGGTTTATTGTTGTCATGTATACCATGATATTGTGTAAAACCTTGTTTTGCATGCTATCCAGATAGATCATACGATACATGAGTACAACACAAAAATAGAAAATAACAGAGTGCAAAATGTAATCTTACAGCTATAGAGAATGTGGAGACGAAACAGAAGTGTAAGTGCCACAACAAAGTAGGTTGGAAGATCAGGAATACAACTCGATCAACATCTGCAGACTATTATTTTTATTAATTTCAGTTCCTCCTTTGGTGTAGGGATGATGGGAGTGGATGCTGTTGCCTCTGGAGAACTTATTTTTGTCAATCCATAATTGCCTTGGACGAAGTAGTGGTGAGCTAACTTTTTGAACCATTTCACAACTTCTCATGAAGGTGCTGCTTGAAAGGGAATTCCAGGATTTAGACTGAGATAATGAAACAGTTATGATATGCTCCATGACACGATGCTGGGTGACTGTAGATCAATGTCACTCATGTTATGAGTCATACTTTGTCACTACACCCACTAGTTTAACAGAAATCTACCCTGCCCTTTCTCCCTCACTTTTGGAAATACATGCTAAGATGAAGTTATCTATGCTGTAACGTTAATAAATTATTTAGATCTTGATCACTGTGCATGACCTAAGTTATTCCTACAGCAGAATCTCAACATGGTGTCAGAGTGTATGGACTGACTCCTTGCTTAATTATATGCTTTTATTTTAGTTTGTTATTTTCTCCGGTATATACTACTTTGGCTTCTGCTCTCAGAAAACCAGAGATCCTGGTGTTTGATGAGGACCTTGCAGAATGGTGGCGTGTATTTGAAGAAGACTTTTTAATTTATATTGAAGCAGCTCACCCTACTGATGTTCCCGGTGTTCGAGTGTCAATTCTTCTTCTTTGTTTAAAAATATTTTTATTTAATAGAGGTAAATACATCAGTGTACATCACATTTATATTATTACAATCATTGTGCCCCATAATTTTATGGCTTTTAAGAAAAAAGAATAGAAACAAAGAGAGAAAAGTAGGTGAAAAGAGTTGTGAAATTGAGAGCGTGCCAAAGGGGTGAAAAAAATACCCTTGGTAAAAGAATTAGAGAAAGGGGATTACGAGATAGACCCTAGAAAAGAAAAAGGAAAAAGAGAGAAAGAAAAAGAAAAAAAAAGCCAGTTACTATATTATATATATCACGCAAAAGGAATCTACCAACTCGATAGTTTTTCATCCCCCCTACCAAGACCCGAGTACACTTGCATCCTATCTTTGTAGCAATTCTATAAATGCAGACCATGTCTGATAGAAACAATCTGATTTTCCTGCCAGGCGGAGTCTCATATCTTCCAGATGCAGTGTTTCAAACATAGTTGAAATCCACATATTTAATGTTGGTATAGGAGCATTATTCCAGTATTTTAAGATTAACTTTTTCCTATTATTAACCCGTAATCAAATAGATTCTTTTGATACACATTTAATTCCGAACTACCTTCTGTCATTCCAAAAATAATCCATTCTGGCTTTGATGTCATTTTTATTTTAAACAATTTTGTGAAGATTTCAAAGATTTCAATCCAAAACCTTTGAATTTTTGTACAAAAGATGAATGAGTGCGCTATAGTAACTTCTTAAAATTGGCATGTATCACAAGTTGGTGAGATGTTGGGGAAAAAATGTATTTAATTTAGTTTTTGAGTAGTATAATCTGTGTAAAATTATAAATGGTATTAAAGTGTGTTTTACATTAATTGAGCATTTATGCACATTTAATAAGTACTCTTTCCACCTTTCATTGGAAATTGTTATGCTTAATTCATTTTCCCACTCATCTCTGATATCTTCCGTTGTTGGTATTACTGCATTTAGAATAATATTATATATATATGAAATTAAATTTGCTGATTCCGCCTTTGTATTCATTGCTTCCTCTAGTAAGTCTGATGGCATTTTGTAAAATTCTTGTGCATGTTTTTTCAGCTAATCCAATATTTGGAAATATTTAAAATACTGATTGTTACCCAGATTGTATTTTAGTTGTAATTGTTTAAATGATAGTAGTTTTCCCATTTCATACAAATCTCCCAAAGTTTTAATTCCTGCTCTTTCCCATTGTATAAATGCTTTATCTATAATTGAGGGTTTAAACAGAGGGTTTTTAGCAATAGGAGATAGGAGAGATACATTTCTTAATTTAAAGTTGTATTTTATTTGTTTCCAAATTCTTATTGTACTATGTATAATTGTTTTTTTGTTGTATTTTGTATTATTCACCGTCATTGGTGAGAGAAGGATCACACCAACATTAAAAGGGGAGCAATCCTCTTTCTCCATAATGATCCACTCTGGTTGTTGAGGAGTGTTATCCAACAATTGAATCATATTTCAAGTATTTACTGACCAATAATAATACATGAAATTAGGGAGTGCTAATCTCCCTACTACTTTGGGTCTATTCAGGTGTGGTCTTTGTATTCTATGGGTCTTATAATCCCAAATAAAATTTGTAATATCTGAGTCCAGTGTTTTTTTTAACTTTTTGGGTAGGTATATTGGGATTGATTGGAACAGGTATAGAATTTGTGGTAAAAAAATCATTTCTATGGCATTTATTCGACCTATTAACGACATCGGAAGTGTTTTCCAGAATTTAATTAAATTATGTCGTTTCTTAAGTACAGGGTTATAGCTTGCATTAAGCATGTCTTGATATCTTCTAGTGATTTCAATACCCAAGTATTTAAATGTTTCCACAGCTATTTTAAAAGGAAATTGTATGAGATGTGTAGAATCGGTTTTATTGACATGATTTCACTTTAATTCCAGTTTATTCTAAAACCTGAAAATGAACCAAAATCCTTGATTAAATTTGGAATATTGGGTATAGTGATATGAGGCTTTGTGATGTACAAAAGTACATCAGCGTATAATGATATTTAATTGTTTGAATATTTTGTATTATATCCATGGATATTCGGATGAGTTCTAATTCTTTCAGCTAGTGGTTCAATTATGAGGGCAAATAACAATGGTGATAATGAACAGCCTTGTCTATTACTCCTTGACAGTTGAAATGTCGTGGATAAGATATTATTAGTTAATATTCTGGCCATTGGCTTATTATATATTAATTTAATCCATTGAATGAAGTTCTCTCCCAGTTGAAAATTTTGCACTACCTTAACCATATACTTCCATGCAACCTGATTGAATGCTTTCTCTGCAACCAGTGAAATAATTGCGAGATTTGGATCTTTAGTTTGGTGTGAGTGCATTATGTTAAGCAGACGTCTCTAATTATTAAAAGATTGTCTCTTAGGGATAAACCCCGTTTGATCAAGATATATTAACTTACTGGCGTACTTACTTAATCTTCTTGCTAATATTTGTTGATCTGTTTAACAACGCGATACCTCTGTAAGATCCAGGTTCTTCCTCATCTTTGCCTTTCTTAAGTATTAATGTAATTGTAGATTCTGCTGATGTATCAGGTAATATTTGTTCTCTAAAAGCATGTGTATACATTTTCTGTAGGCGAGGAATAAATATATCGTAAAAACTTTTATAGAATTAATTACTGAACCCGTCGGGACCTGGTGTTTTTCCATTTTTTAATGAGATTATTGTTTCTTCAATTTCCTTATTTGAGATTTGTGCTCCCAATTCCTCTTGTTCCTGCAATTCTAGTTTGGGAAGATTGCAATTATCCAGAAACTCAGTAACTTTGTTGGTGTCCGTTGTCATTTTGGATGTATACAAATTCTCATAAAATTGCACAAATCTTTTATTAATTTCATTCGATAATGTTAATACTCCCCTCTATCTTTGAAATCGCATGTACCTTTTCTTGTTTTTTTAACTGGCGTGCGAGAAGTTTATGGAGCTTATCCGAAAATTCAATCTGTTCCTGTCATGTGATTTGGAATAATCTTATAACTTTCTCTGATAGTAATTTATTTAATTTAAATTTTAGTATTAATATTTTATTATGTTTATCCATGGACGAGTCTTTAGCATTATCTATGTCCAATTGTCTAATTTGTTCCTTTAGACGCCATTGTTCAGTTTTTATTTTTTTAATTCTGAAAGGCTTGGTATGAGATTATAGCACCTCTAATAAAGGTTTTGAAAGATTCCCATAATAATGTAGGTGATGTGTCTGGTGTGTCATTTATTTTTAAAAAAAGATCCATTTATTGTCTTAGGTATATACTCCCTTGCGGATCTTTTAAAATTTGGGTGTCGTACCTCCAAAACGATGTATTCTTAAACATTCCTTCTTTTTTTTTTAAAGTTAGGGGGGAATGATCTGAAATCGTATTTGTATGGTATTTTCGATTCAGAGTATACGGAATCAATTTTGTGTCTACCAGGAAATAATCTATACGTGAATAAGTCTTATGTGAATAGAACAAATATTCCTTGCCGGTCGGATTTGCAATCCTCCAAACATCTGTTATATTTGTATTTTTTATATATGTGTTTAAAAGTTCACTTGTTTTAGATGTTGTCTTACCTTGCTGTTTTTGATTGGATTTATCTAAGTAATGGCCCTGTCTCACTGTGCGAGTTGACCCACGAGGTACCCCGAGTGACAGACTCGTGGCTGTGCACGAGACTGCAAGTTTATGATCAAGTGTGTAACCGAGTTCCCACGGGTATGTCATTGCTGCGATGTTCCAAGTTCCTCTCCCGAGTTACCAAGTTCCTCTCCCGTTACTCTAGAGCCAACCGTGAATGAAGGTATGTTTTAATAAAGCAACAATGTTAAAATACATCTCCATCCTGTGGTTTTGAGTTATTTCAGCGCGGCGGCATCTATTGATATGACCTACAATGGGAAAATGCGCATCCTCCAGTAACCAAGCATTTCTTGTTGTTTTATGTTTTTAAATACTTTTTTGCAATGGATCTCTATTTTAAATAATTTAAAAAAAGGAAGCAGCTCGGGTGACTGACATTGAGCGGCCGCCGGGACCCGACAGCAGACACACACACACACACACACACACACACACACAGAGAGAGAGAGAGAGATACACACAGAGAGCAGGACTGGCCGCCACTTCAGAGGAAGGAAGCAGCTCGGGTGACTTTGAGCGGCCGCCGGGACCCGACATCAGACACACACACAGATACAAACAGATAGACAGAGAGGGAGGAGAGAGAGACACACACACACACACACACACACACACACACACACACATAGAGAGAGAGAGATACACACAGACAGCAGCTGGCCACCACTTCAGAGGAAGGAAGCAGCTCGGGTGACTTTGAGCGGCCGCCGGGACCCGACAGCAGACACACACACAGATACAAACAGATAGACAGAGAGGGAGAGAGAGAGACACACACACACACACACACACACACATAGAGAGAGAGATACACACAGACAGCAGCTGGCCACCACTTCAGAGGAAGGAAGCAGCTCGGGTGACTTTGAGCGGCCGCCGGGACCCGACAGCACACACACACACAGATAGACAGAGAGGGAGAGAGAGAGAGAGAGACACACACACACACACACACACACACACACACACACACACACACACACAGATACACACAGATAGACAGAGAGGGAGAGAGAGAGACACACACACACACACACACACAGACAGAGACACACACACACACACACACACACACACACACACACACACAGAGATACACACAGACAGCAGGACTGGCCGCCACTTCAGAGGAAGGAAGCAGCTAGGGTGACTGACATTGAGCGGCCGCCGGGACCCGACAGCAGACACACACACAGATACACACAGATACACACACACAAACACACACACACACACACAGAGAGGCAACATGACGTGTTGAAAACTCGTCATGATCTTTTATTCACACACTATAAAAATCGTCCCTTGGTTAAATTGGCTCATTTGGTAACATGTCTGCAACAAGGCAATTTGAGAGCAGGGTGTTTGCTGTTTTTTGTTCAAGCGCTGTATGCAGCAGCCCAAAATCTGATGCAACTACGCTTGTTAAATGACAGCAGGAGGGAGAGAGTAAGAGTAAAGAGGAAAATTAAGAAGAGGTCTCAGTGGGTGAAGCCCCTCTTTGAAAGGAGATCTCGCTTTGGACAATATGAAAAGCTGCTTAAAGTGCTGTGCCAAGAGGACAAATCAGCATTTAAAAATTTCCTCCGAATTTCACCTGAGCTCTTTAATGAGCTGAAGACTAGCTTGGGACCTCGGCTGATGAAGATCATTCTCTGCGGATGGTTAGCGCGGGAGACATGTGTAGGAGAGGAGTGCTGACTGCAGGCAGACACTTTGGTAGTGATTGCCCACCAGCCTCAAAAGCCGCTGTGTTTCCCTGTCCCTATGATAGCAGGGGGCATTCAAGCAGCACAATAGCCCCCTCCCCCTCCACGCCAACACAAAGGGCAACGATCCCAAGGCTTTAGGGGCAGAAAACGGAAGGCAGACGCAACAAGCTGGCGTAACGCGGGCCAGGTAACATCTCTGGAGAAGGTGACGTTTTGGATAAGGGCTTGTCTTCTGAAGAAGGATCTCGACCCGAAAAGTCACCTATTCCTTCTCTCCAGAGTTGCTGCCTGACCCGCTGAGTTACTCCAGCTTTTTCGTTGAATGGGTGACGTTTCGGGTCGAGACCCTTCTTCGGACTGAAAATAAAACTTGCCTCGCTTGAAGCAGCTTGTAAATTAAAACATAAAATCAAAAAATATTAAAGGTCGACTCATTTATGTGCTGTATTCATTCACCTGGCCTATTGCTGTCCTCCCTCGTCCACCGTGAGCGCTGGACAACTCACCGGATGGAAACCTCTGCTGCATCCCGGGCGGACGGCAATGATCGCCGGACTGACCGGCAAGTAGAGGCGGCGGGTCGGCCAAGCCGGGCTCCCCGCCACCGGGATAGACACCAACTACTGGACTAAGCTCAGCGGGATCTCTGGAGAAGTCTGAAGTAAGGTCTCGACCCGAAATCTCACCCATCCCATCTCTCCAGAGATGCTGCCTGTCCCTCGGAGTTACTCCAGTATTGTGTGTGTCTATCTCCGGTGTGAACCAGCATCTGCAGTTCCTTCCCAATCCCACACTCTCGGCCCCGGGGGGGTGGATGGAGCATCACACGTGGACACATCCCACCCACCACCCCAGACTTGCCCCTTCGGCAGGTCTTTAACCGTGTCCTAAGCCGTTCATTGAGACAGAGTGAAGCCACGGGGCAGGCGCCTCAGTAATAAAGGACAAGTGGCAGAAAGGCCGAAGATAGACACAAAATGCTGGAGTAACTCGGCGGGACAGGCTGCATCTCTGGAGAGAAGGAATGGGTGGCATTTCGGGTAAGTCTGAAGAAGGGTCTCGACTCTATTCCTTCTCTCCAGAGATGCTGCCTGGTCCGCTGAGTTACTCCAGCATTTTGTGTCTATCTTTGGTTCAGTCTTTACTCGAGCAAAAGAACAGATTATTAAAGTTCCCACGGTAGACTCACGAGACACTAAGATAAACGCACGGGGCCACTACGTTATTACAACGAGTTTAAATGTTTCCATTTTTAACTTGAACAGTTAATTTGACTCGTGGAAAAAATCAAACATATTTGATTTTTTTCACGAGTTAACAAGTTTCCCGAGTACCTGCCGTTAGCGCCACGAGTCGATAAGTTGCTCGTGCGAGTTCCGACGTTCCCGCTACGTGATCACCACGAGTGAAAACTCGGGGTCACTCGTGGGCCAACTCGCACAGTGAGACAGGGGTTTTAGGGTCTAAACCACAGTTAAAGTCATTTATAACATTTATACCAATTATAACATTCTGGTAATTATATTCTGCGATTATGTTCAGAATTTTATTTTTTAAATTGCGGATTATCAAAGTTAGGCGCAAATTGGGATGGCAAGGATCTCACCGGTAACTATCACATCTCCCATCCTTCTCTGTTAAGGTATTTTTCTGTTTAAATGGTATACCTTTGCGAATAATGATAGAAGTCCCTCTGGATTTTGACGTTTATGACGAATGAAAAGTTTGGCCTATCCAGTTCGCCCTCAATCTAGCTTGATCTTGAAATTTAAAATGCATTTCTTGGAGAAAGATAACATCTGTGTTGCATGCTTTCAGCTGAGCTAAAATCTTACCCCTTTTAATGCGTTTGTTAGCCTCCCTAATATTCAAACTGCAAAATGAGATTCCTCCCAGTTTATTTTGTTTAATGTCTTGCATTTTGGCTAGGTTTAGTACCTGTGCATCTTGCGGTGCATCCGTACCTCAGATCTTTAAGTAATGGGGGAACATTTAACCTACCAAGTTCAATTTGTGGATTCCTTTTGCGATTCTCCTTGAATAAAAAACACACACATGTGATTAATTGTGATAATAAAAACAAAATGGTAAAAGTGAAAATACAGTGACTGAGCTTGTCGACAATGTAATAAGTTCTCCCACTGTTGGTGGGAGCAAACCGTTATATTGACTTCCGTTGTCAATGTTAGCAAATAAATTTTGGTGTACATATGGTGTACAATTTTGGTCGCCTAGTTAAAGGAAGGATGTCAACAAAATAGAGAGAGTACAGAGGAGATTTACTAGAATGTTGCCAGGGTTCCAGCAACGATGTTGCAGAGAAAGGTTGAACAAGTTAGGTCTTTATTCTTTGGAGCGCAGAAGGTTAAGGGGGAACTTGATTGAGGTCTTTAAAATGATGAAAGGGATGGACATAGTTAACGTGGATACGTTTTTCCCATTGAGGGGAGGGAAGATTCAAACAAGAGGGCATGACATGAGAATTAAGGGACAGAAGTTTCGGGGTAACGTGAGGGGGAACTTCTTTACTCAGAGGGTGGTGGCTGTGCGGAATGAGCTTCCAGCAGATGTGGTGGAGGCAGGATCGATGTTAACATTTAAGAGTAAAGTGGATAGGTATATGGACATGAAGGGAATGGAGGGGTATGGTCTGAGTGCAGGTAGATGGGACTAGGGGAAAACAAATGGTCGGCACGGACAGGAAGGGCCGAGAGGGCCTGTTTCCGTGCTGTAATTGTTATATGGTTTATATGGTTATATGGTTTAAATAGTTCCGCTCCCTCAGTTAGTCATAACATATCCGTACTAGAGCGGTGCCGGTTCAAAATCAACTAAATAGTACCCAATTGCTGTATATATATATTCATTTCATATGTATTCCCAGATAAATCTAAATGTTTTATCTACAAAGTATTAAGCATCAGGTTTTACCTCGATAATAATCAGCTATTGGTTGAAGGGGTTACCTAGGGCAGGCTTCTGGTTCTGAGCCAGGAGCCCGTCTTTCCCCCTCACACCCCGGTTATAAATCTGCTTAAAACTTATTAAGATATTAAGTTATACATGTTATTTTGTAAATTAGCCCCCTACTACCAATCTGGTTAATATTCATTACAATTTCTATGGTAGTATTCTATGTTTTAAATGTTAAAGGTGTTAATTCTATAACATTAGGTTATTCTTTTAAATTCTTAAACCACGATAATTGCTCTGTTCACATTCTGTTGTAAAGCTCTGCATTCAGTGTTTATCTTTTTCCGCTTCACTGGGAACCCAGTATGTTCTTGAATTAACATTCGTCGATAAGCCGTCGAGTCAAAACACAAAGAGAGTTCCATCTTCTGGTAAACACATTTCATGATGAAATAATAAAGAGAAAGAATATCCAGACAGTTCAGCTTTTCAAGTTACTAATTATCTTCCATGATGGTTAAGGCATATTTATATGCGTTCTCCGGATTTGTAAACGATTTTTGCTGTTCCTTATAAGAAATGCGCATTTTCATGGGGTAGTAGACGCCATATCCGACTCCATTCACGCCTTGGAGAGCTTGCTTTGCCTTAGAGAACTGATTTAATTTCTGCCCAATTTCATAGGGATAATCCCTGAATATTTTGAAGGATGGCAGCCCGTATTTCAGTGGCACTCCATAGTTTATATTACTCATAACCTCTTCCATGCCAGAAATGTCCCAGAATTTCACAATAATCTGATGTGTGTATTCTGAGCCTGTTTGGGATTTTTGTTTGAATCTCGGACTCGATGTGCCGCTTCAATTTTCGGAAGGTTGGGAAGATTGAGAGCTTCTTTAATTAGATCTGCAGCAAACTCATGAGGGTTATCTCCATCAGCTCCCTCGGGTACTCCTACTAATCTTAGATTAAAGCATCTCGAACAAGCTTCCAAATCCAAGCACTTACCCAAATCTTTTGCCAGCTGTTTTGCAGCGAGGTCATGATGTATCTACATTTTCTTCATATCCTCGGCCATTCGTCCCATCTCTTTCATTGTTTTCACATATGAGGAGACAGTCTCATGCACTGCAACAAACTTCTTAGAAGTGTCTTCTTCCCCCTTATCCATTCTCTCCAATTGTTCAACTCTCACGTCTTCAATTCTTTTATTTACGATGTCGATCGAATCCTGCACAGACTGCACACTCCATCATTTTCAAATTGCCCGCATTCGTATTTACCATCAGCTGTTCCATCACATCTCTCATCATTTTTTCCATATGCTTTCCATCCTCCTTTTCATCTTTCAGGTCTCTTTCCGACTGCTTTAAGTCCTCCATTTTTCTCCTTGTCTGCCGTAGCACTTGTAGCCATTTTGGAAGGCAATTTTCCTTCAAGAGCCACTTCAAAAGTCAATTCTTCAGGCTCCTTCTCCCTGCTCCAGTAAAGGTTTGAGATGTTTCTCTGAGGACTCTGAGCAGAAACCGGAATTTGCATTTAAAGGGTTAAATCCACCATTTAACCCACAGTGATTACTGATGGCATCATCAGCGCGATGTCCAGAGGCTCTGGTAAGATTTTTAAATCGGTCCCAATCTGTAGACCCAGTTTTAATGTGAAAAATCGCAAATTTTCGGGAGCGGAGCTAAGTGTGGTAACTGTTACAAAAACATGGCGCCATCAGAAGTCGAGTGTCAATTCTTCTTAATCTAGCAGGCACAGAAGCTGCTTGACATGCCAGAGCATTTCATTATGAACTGGCTAGATTTGACCCAGCTGGTGTCCAGATCGCTCCCACTGAGTCTATCCGAGAACCTGACTGCCTACTATGCAAATTTCGACAGTTATGTGAGTTACGTACTAACTTGGTCTTGGAGAGCTATTTGTTCATTTCCCAAAGACAGAGACAGGGAGAACCTGCGGAGCTGCATGTGATTTCAGGGATATATGTGATAGCCTATTCCGTGACCATTTGGTCTAAGGTGTCCCCAATAATAAATTACGCGACGAGTAACACGGGATGCTGAGCTTACTCTAGAGACTCCTGAAAACCGCTGTTGCATTGCTGAAATGGCTGACGCTCATACAAAAGTTTTAGTGCACTCTGCTGGTCATGAAATTAATGTTGCCAGCATGTCTTATCAAACCTCTGGCTGTTCTCCTCAAGTGCCCAACAAATCTATCATGAGACTAATAGACAATTGTTTTAACTGTGGGGGTTTGCATGCTGCTGCTCGTGACTGTTGCCCTGCGTATGGAAAATTATGTCAATTTTGTAACAAATGGAATCACTTCTTCATTTGCTGTTGTTCGCGTAGCAACAGATTTCAAACAAGGCAATCTGTTAATTCACTTGGCCATGAGAACGTGCTCTCAGAATGTTCTCAAACAGCTCCCACGGATTTACAGGCTGCTAGTGAAGCTTTTGACTTTGATATGCATTCCTTGTCTGATTTAAAGCACAAACAACTAGACCCCAAGGTCGCTTTGCTCGTTAATGGCAAGAACATTCATCTGAAGGTTGACACAGGGGCCAGGTATAACGTGATCTGCCTCACTGTGTTTAAAAAGTTACGAAAAACAGAGACAGTCTCTCCTACTGCTGCCTCTCTTCTCCCATTTGCAGGAGGTCCAGTGCACCCTATAGGTCAAGTCGAGCTAGGCTGCTATCTTAACTCACGTGTCCACAACCTGAGTTTCTATGTCGCTCATGAAGATGTGCCATCTCTGCTGGGTGCCAACGCACGCCAAGACATGGGACGTGTCTCTTTCAGCCCGTCTATTTGTTCTCTGACTACAACCTATGACTTTATGATGAATATCTTTTATTAGTTGTAAATACATATTAATAGAAAATACTTCTTACATACATTCATAATATTATTAATATTAATATTAACATTTAAGATTTATATTTCTATACATTTTTTTAATTTTAAGTAAGAAAAGATAGAGAAAAATAATATAGAAAATAAGGAAGTGAATGGAGTATTAAAAAGTTATCCATCGTTGGAGATAAATCCATGATTTATTATACGTAATTCTTCATCCATTCCATAAATTGTATAAGAGAGTGTCTAGCATTTAACGAACAGTGGTGTATGTGTTGTAAACTTTCATCCCATACTTCTGGTCTGATAATTTGACCTAATTCATTTTCCCATGATTGTCTATATATTTCTGTTAATGGGACATCATTTTCCAATAGGATATTATAAATGTATGATATCAATTTTTCTGTGTTTGGGTGTTTATTTAGACATTCATCTAAAATTTCTGTCTTTTTATTTCTAATTTCCTGTGTGTTTGCTTTTACATAGTCTCTGATTTGTAAGTATCAAAAATAATCTTTGGAATGTAATCCATAAATTTGTTGTAATTCTTGAAATGAAAGGAAGGAGTTTTCCCTGTAGAGATCGCCCATCTTATTAATTCCCTTATTTTTCCATTGTAAAAAGCCTTTATTCATCATTGAAGGTTTAAATGTAACATTATTTACAATGGTAAGGGCTAGTGGTATAGATTTCAATTTTAATGTTTTCTTTATTTGTTTCCAGATACGTATTCCACTTTCTATTATAGGGTTTTCACTATAGGTTTTCTTACCTAATTAATATTGGCAAATATTATTGAACTGATTTCAAAAGGAGAACAATCTTCTTTTTTCCATTTTTAACCAAATTGGTTGGTTATCTGTCTCTACTAACCAAAAATTCATATTTTTAATATTAACTGCCCAGTAATAAAACATAAAGTTTGGTAGTGCTAAACCTCCATTTATTTTTAACTTACATAAATGTTTTTTATTTATTCTATGGCTCTTATAATCCCAAATAAAGTTAGTAACTAGAGAGTCCACCTTCCTAAATAAATTTTTAGGAAGATATATCAGAATTAATTGGAAAAGATATAGTAATTGCGGAAGAAAAATCATTTTTATTACATTAATTTTACCTAACATTGAAATGGGTAGAGTTTTCCAATATAAAATGTTCTTATTTAATTTATTCAATAATAGTGGGAAGTTGGATTTAAATAAAGAATCAAATCTTTTTGTTACATAAATTCCAAGATATATATATTTTTTGTTTGTTATCTTAAAAGGAAATTGTTGTAATATATGTAGGTTATTTACCATTATTGGCATAAATTCACTTTTATTCCAATTGATACTATATCCTGAAAAAGATCCGAATTCAGTTATCAATTTTAATAAATTTTGGATACTAATTTCCGGTTTTGTGATATAAAGTAATACATCATCCGCATATAAGGAGATTTTATTTTCAGTATCTCTGGTATCATACCCATATATTTCACGATGTGATCTCACCCGCTGAGCTAATGGTTCTATTGCAAGTGCAAACAGTAGTGGGGATAAAGGGCAACCTTGTCTACAGCCTCGTGATAAACTGAATTGGGTTAGTGTATAATAATTTGACCCAAGTAATGAACTTCTCTCCCAATTTAAAAGTTTCCATAACCGAAAGCAAATAGGACCATTCCACCTGATCGAAGGCTTTCTCCGCATCTAACGAAATAACTACTAGATCTTTTTTAATACTTCTTTTCGAATATATAATATTGATAAACGGCTCAGGTTATATGAGGTATATCGTTTTGGTATAAATCCTGTTTGATCAGGATGAATTAATTCGTTAATAACTGTGCTTAGCCTTTGTGCTAATATTTTAGTTAGTATCTTTTGATCAGTATTTAAAAGAGCTATAGCTCTAAATGATCCTGGTTCATCCAGATCTTTGTTTATTTTAGGTATTATAATAGATGTGTTATAATAGATTCATTTAACGTTTCTGGTAGTTTCTGCTGTGTATATATATATTCATATAATGTCTTCAGGCGTGGTGCAATCAGATCATAAAATGTTTTATAAAATTCCGAGCCAATACCATCTGGTCCCGGTGTTTTACCATTTTTTAATGATCTAATAGATTCTTGGATTTCTTTTACTGAAATTTCAGCATTTAATGATTCTCTATTTTGTGAATCCAACCCATTCAGATTACATTTTTTAAATGCTTCTATTCCTATCTTGTTTTCTGTTGTTTAATCAGTGTATAAGTTTTTATAATATTGCAGAAATCTCTCATTAATATCTTTAGGTCGTATTAAAAGTTCACCATTATGTGATTTAATCCTATGGATTATTTTTCTCCCTCCATCTTCTTTAATTGGCGAGCCAATAATTTTTGAGTTTTATCTCCAAATTCAAACTGTAATTGTTTAGTGTATTGATAAAGTTTTACAACGATCTGAATATATTTTATTTAATTTATATTTCAGTGCTGCAATTTTATTATGTATTATTATCGATGGATTAGCTGCATTCTCTGTATCTAATTGTTTAATCTCCTTTTCCAGTTCCTGTTGATCCCTTCGATTCTTTTTATTATAAAATGCTTGAGAGGAAATCATAATTCCACGGAGATATGCTTTAAAAGTTTCCCATAATAAGGAACAAGATATTTCCGGTTTATCATTTATTTAAAAGAAAATCTTGATCTGTTCTGTAATATATTCCTGAGTTATTTTGTTTTTTAAAATGTGTGGATTAAATCTACATTGTCCCCGTTTTTCTGTTTTACCATTTATTTTAATCTTAAATGTTAAAGGTGCATGATCTGAAATTATAATATTGTGATATTTAGAATTATAAGTGAGTGAAATAAGTTTGGCATCGACCAAAAAGTAATCTATTCTTGAGTAGGTTTTATGTACCGGTGAATAAAAGGAGTATTCTCGTCCAGTTGGATTTTCTACTCTCCAAACATCTTTAATATTAGTAGTTTCCATATATGCATTTAATAAGTCACTGGAATGGGATTTAATTTTCCTTTGTCTTGTAGATCTGTCTAAGTAAGGATCTAATGTACAATTTAAATCTCCTCCAATTATTAGGTTATATTGTGTTATTTCCGGGATATTGTTAAATATTTTCTTGAAATATAATGGACTATCAAAATTTGGTCCATATACATTAACAAAAATCTTTTTTTGTGCATTTTATTCTCCTATTACAATAATGTATCTGCTATCGTTATCAGTTATAGTTGATGTATGTTTGAATAAAATGCCTTTACGAAATAATATTGCTACACCTCTTAATTTGTGTGTAAAAGAAGAATGATACGTTTTATCTACCCATTTAGCTTTCCGCCTAAGCTCAGCATCTTTTTTTAAATTAGTTTCTTGAATAAAAATTACATCAGCTTCAATTGCTTTTAAATGTGCTAATACTTTACCTCTCTTAATTGGTTCATTAATACCTTTAACGTTCCAGCTGCAAAACGTTATTCCTTAATTCCCCGTATTCATTTTTAAGTCTTGCATCTTTTGTCTATGGGGGTCTGTAATAGAGCCAATGGTTCAGCCCGACAGACCCGACCTTTCACCCGAACACCGAATAGATGAATTTTAAGTCCCTTGAATGCCTCTCACGTGTATATCTCCTTTGATCCAATATATAACTCCATTCAAACTGAAAAAAAAAAACAATAATAGTTTATAAAAGAAAAGAAGAGAGGATAGATTAAGAGTTTAGTATAGTGCACAAAGGAGGAAAAAACTACATCTAGTGTTATTGTAGTTAGTGCTAGCCATACTAGCATGGCTAACCATCTACCGACTTCCGTAGTTGGTGTTACTAACTTAACCAGCTCCCTGTTTTTTTGGAATTATTATTCCATATTGATATTTTACCGGGGATATTAAATTTAAAAATATTCTGATTATAATAATCGAAAATGTGAGAATACATATATTTAAAACTTATTTGAAAATCTAATTATAAAAAAAACACACGAAAAGAAAGGAAAATAAAAAATAAAAATGAAAATTACCGGTACAAAAGAAGTTTCCAAAGGGGACAAATGAAATCAGGTTCTATATTTGACTCTAATCATTCCAATATAAATGAACATTAGTCATTAGTAATAATGATTAATTCTAATTAATAAAAATGACATGGTATAATTTTAATATTTATTAGTTATTATATTAGTAGTGTAGTTAATGTCATAATAATTAGCTCTGATTAGTGAAAATACCATGGTATAATTTTAATATTTATTAGTTGCTTGTATTAGTAATGTAGTTATACTAATTATTAGTATCCATGTGAGGGTTTCCGATCCACATCTTTCTCCAGCTTCCATCCAGCACTATCCAGTTCCATCCGGTCCTGCAAACTCTTGTAAAGTCTTGCAAAGTCTTGTAAAGTCTTGTAAAGTCCTGGAAAGTCAGTGTATTCGATGATGAGGCCTTCTCAGGTCTTAATCTTCCGGGCAAAGTCCAGAGCTTCCACAGGATTGGAGAAGAAATATTCCTTCTTGTTAAAAGTAACTCTTAGAGTAGCTGGGTAAATCAGGCCATATTTCAAGTTTTCCACCCCCCCCCCCAGGAGACTTTTAGTCTCATTAAATGCTTTTCGTTTCCTGGAGACTTCTGCTGGATAATCTCGACAGATGCTGATCTTGTGTCCTTCAAATACAAGGTTTCTGTTTCTCGATGTTTATTTCCTCATTATCTCCTCCAAGACGTAGTTGTATTGTACCTTTATTATCATTTGTCTTGGGAGGGCATTTGGTCTTGTCTGACGTCTCATCACTCTATGTGCTCGGGCTAGCAATGGCTTTTGTTTCAGAGATAAAACATTTTGCAGTAGATTCGCAGTAAATTCTCGGGGATCTTCATCTTTCTCTCCCCCTTCAGGAATACCCGCAATTCTTAGGTCTTGTCTTCTCTGGTGACCTTCTAGTTCAGTACATTTCTCGGTTATTTTGGTCAATAAATCCGTTAGACGTTCATTTTCTGTAACAAGCTTTGCTGTAGTCCGAGCACTTATATCGGCTAGTTCTTCAAGGCTTTTTATACCAGCCATCTGTTGGTCCAGTGCCTTCTCCACAAGATTCAGCCTTTCTTCAAAATCAGTTTTCACCTTTTCAATCTCATCATTCATCTGCTTTGACATTTCACTCATCATTTCTGCGATTTCTTTCTTCAAATCTTCCGATATTTTCTTGGTCTTGGTATTAATATTGGAATTAATTTCAAGTTGCAATTCTTTCATTTCAGTGTTCATCTGGTTTATTTCCTCCTTTAAACCAGCAATTTCACGTGAAATAAAAGTTTTAAGTTCTTCACTTTCCGTTTTTTTCGCCGTTCTTTTCATCACATCTTCCTGGGATGACGTCCTACCTGAGTCCGAGGCTTCAGTCAGGCCTTCTCCAGGTCTCTGCCTGGTAGAACGGCTTTTCGGGTGGGCTGCGCTGTGTAGACATAACTAGTCGCGCGCTTGATGACGTCACTCACAACAATTGGTGCAGAGACGGCAGGCAGCAGGCAGCAGGTAGGTCCGTTAATCCCCGTTTTTTTCCCGTTTTTTGCGAGGAGCTGGCTGGCGTTATCCTCTAGCCCTCCATAGCGCCACTGGAAGTCCCAACAACCTATGACTTTAGCCAACAAATCCAGATGAAATACAAAACTTTGTTTAATGACAAGCTGGGCAAGTTGCCTGTTAAGTACACAATTACCATTAACCCTGAGGTAATTCCAGATGTTCGTCCAGCTCACAAGATTCCTCATGCTATGCAAGACTGTGTTCAAAGTAAACTCAACAGAATGATGTCTCTAGATGTGATTGCTCCCATCGTTGACCACTCGGATTGGGTTTCCACCATGGTTGTGGCAACTAAGAAGAATAAGGATGAAATACGGATTTGTGTCAATCCTAAGGACTTAAACACAGCCATTAAATTACCACACCATCCCATGCGCACTGTGGACGAGATTGCAGCGCAGAGGTTGTTTTCGCCTGTAAGAAATGTAATGACTTTATCTTTGGACATACGGTGACAATTGAAATTGACCAACAACCTCTGATCAGCATCTTTAAGAAATAGATTCATGCCTCTCTAGGGCACCTACAGCGGATGCTGCTGTAACTTCAAAAATATGACATTGTTCTGACCTGCAAACGTGGTAAGGTTATACACCTGGCTGACACTCTCTCGAGTGCACCCCGGAAGACCTGTGAGGGTCCATCCTCACCGGATGATGACTGTGTCTTTTATTCCCTCGTCCTGTGTGGAGGACTTGATTGCCCACACTGCTGCTGACAGTACTTTACAGTCCCTTGCTAACAGCCTGGCACCTCATCAACAAAATCAACCACTTCTTTCACATCCGGCTGCTGCCCTTCCATGGTCTACAGTGGCAACCAACATATTTGAAAGGCATGGGAAGCAGTACCTGGTACTTGTCGATTCATATTCTGGATGGTTTGACATTGATTTTCTTAGCAGCCCCACTTCCCGCAGGGTAGTTCGCCATTTTGCAGACCACGGAGCTGTGTGCATACTGTTATCTGATAACGGTAGTCAAATTACCAGCCAAAACTGCAAGGAGTTTTCGGCATGCTGGGGTTTTCACCACATCACCAGCAGCCCTGAGTATCCACTGTCGAATTGGCTAGCTGAGCGGGCTGTCAAGAGTGCCAAACAGCTCATGGAATATTCATTTTGAGATAATTCCGACATGTTCCTGGATCTACTCAACTTATGCAACATCTCTCGCGACCTCATTTTGGGTTCACCTGCTCAACGTTTATTATTGAGGCAGGCCAGAGCCACGGTGCCTGTGGCAGATCAGGCATGGATCTCACAGGTAGTTTCACCATTGGAAGTCCAGTCCAGGTTACAACAAAAGTGTGACATTCAAAAACAGTGGTATGACAAAACAATTAGGCCTCTGCCACCATCAACTAAGGGGCAGGTGGTTTGTTTGCAAACTGAGAAAGGCCATGACCGTATCGGTGTAATTTCTGGAATTGCCTCTGAGCCACGCTCATATTTGGTTGATGGCGGCACCTACAGGCATAACAGACAACATATCCTGCCTGTGAATGAGCCAGCTCCACCTCCGTATTATTAAGACTGTACAAGTATACTTCCGTCCGTGTCCAGCAGCATTGATCCGCCTACACCAGCACAACAACCCACTTCTGGAACAGCTGCTTTGCTAGTAGCGACACCCCCTCTGTCTGTGCCACAGTCCTTTGTTTCATCACCGGGAATGGTGGTTCAGTCTCTGTCACCTGTGAAGCCACCCTGGTAACTGGTGGGGAAAAATGGAGATGGTCTTTATCGCACACGTGCTGGTCATGTTGCAAGCCCACCGTGAAGTACCCTATGTTTGACTTTCCCCAGCTTGTTATCAACAGCTATGCATGGCTTATTTAGTCAATGGTTTTGTACTGTCATCTAATTCTTTAAGAGGGAGGATGTAGATCAGTGTCACTCATGTTATGAGTCATACTTTGTAGCTACTCCCACTAGTTTAACAGAAAGCATCTCTGCCCTTTCTCCCTCACTTTTGGAGTTAGATGCTAAGATGAATTTACCTATGCTGTAACGTTAATAACGTCTTTGGATCTTAATCACTGTGCATGACTTAAGTTAATCCTACAGCAGAAGCTCAACAGTGACTTGGTGGGTAACCAAAAGATGATGATGTTTCCTGTTGTATGTTGCTCTTGTCCTTCATGATTGGAAAAGTTGTGAGTTGGGAAGTGTAGTTGGATAAACCAAGGGGAGTAATCACAGTGTATTTCATAGATAATGCACCTTTGTGAAGTAATGGTGGAAGGAATGGAAATTATGGTGATGGAAAGGCAACTAATTAAGTGGATGCTTTGGCCTGGATGGTGTCAAGCTCCACAAAAGTAGTAGAAGTTGCAGTCACCTTGCATGAATTAATCATGTACATTCAGGATAGTTTCTTGCAACAATACAAGATGGAACAGCCATGGAGGGGGCTGTTTTGGATCAAATTATGTAAAACAAGGCAAGTTGAATAAAGATTTCTGGATAAAAGATCCCCCAGGAAGTATCGTTGTTACAATGATAGAATTTACCATTCCGTTTGATTTATTGAAATGAAGCAACATTAGTATTACATTTTATCAATGGGAATTATAAAGCATTGATAGTAAGATGGTGAAAGTAGATTTGCAAATAAATTAGCAGGTAAGAAAATAGGTAAGCAGAGGAAACATGGAGACACATGGAAACAGTGACAGTCATTTAAGAAAATGATACATGATTATTGACAAGATATATATCCCCATAAGAAGTAACTGTCATAGGAGAGGCTTTATCAGCTCAAAGTGAGGAATGGGGATGGGGAAAAATTGGGAGCAGTAATGATCTGACTAACCCAGGAAGTTAAGGAATGTATGAGATATTACATTGGAAGAGGAAACAGACAAGGTGCCAAAAGTTAGTGATTGGCCTGAAAATTCGAAACAAATCAGAATTCAAAATAGGAAGGTTAAAATTATTCAAGTAGAAAATAATCAAGCTAAAATATAAAAAGTGCCAATGAGACCTTCTTTAAGTACATAAAAAAAAAGATAAAAGGGGTCAGAGTGATTATAAATCCCTTTGAAAATTAGTCTGAGGAATAAGGAAATGGCAGATGAATTACACTAATATTTTGCTTCAGTCTTCAAAAATAAAAAATGGGGAAGATTTAATTACAGTGCTCCATCAGTAGAGAATTAGCATTAGACAAACAAATGACACTGAAGATTAAAATGTCCTGTGGACCTGATGGCATCATCCTAGAATCCTAGGAGAAGTAGCTGCAAAGGAATTTATTCAATCAATGCTATTTTCTGAAAATCTTTTAATTTCTGGAGAAGCACCTAAATATTGGAAAACGGTCAATGCAATATCCCTATTCAAAGCAGTTTAAAGGCTAGTTGACTTGATGACAGGTATTGAAAAAATGTGAGAATACATTATTCAAGAGTTGATGGCAGAGCATTTGGAAAATGATAATCGAGTCAAGCAGAGTCAGCATGGCACCATGAAGGGTAAATCATATCTGATGAATTCACTGGAGTTCTTTGAGGAAGTTTTGGCCAGAATCGGAGAGGGAAACAGTGAGTGTAATATGATTAGATCTTCAAAAGGCATTCTTCAAGGCACCTCGCAAAATAGGTTATTTCTCAAGATTCACGATGTTCATGATGTTGGGAATAATAATATACTAGCATGAATGGGTTGACAGGAGGAAACTAAAAGAAAAGGGTTTCATTTTCAAGTTGACAACTTATAACCAGTGGGATGCCATAGGAATCAGCACTGGGACCCATGCTGTTTACAATGTATATGGGAATTCATGAAAGGATGCAAATGTACCCTAGACAAAATTCAAATTATTCAAATCTCAGGGGGTGGCAAGCTGTGAGGAGGATACAAATTGTTCATAGTACACAGGCACATTGAAAATAGGTGCAGGAGTAGGCCATTCGGCCCTTCCAGCCAGCACTGCCATTCAATGTGATCATGGCTGATCATCCACATTTAGTATCCCGTTCCTTCCTTCTCCCCATATCCCTTCATTCCGCTAGCCCTAAGAGCTCTATCTAACTATCTTTTGAATGCATCCAATGAATCGCCACCACTGCTGCCTGGGGCAGAGATTTCCAAAAATTCACAACTCTATGTGTGAAATAGTTTTTCCTCACCTCAGTTCTAAATGGCCTACCCTTTATTCTTAAACTGACACCCCCTGGTTCTGGACTCTCCCAACATCGGGAACAAGTTTTGGGAAAAATTCCAGAAGATTTGTCAGGCATGATTTCCCTTTTTTAAATCCGTGCTGACTTGGACTGATCCTGTTATTGCTATCCAAATGTGCAATTACATCTTTGATAATTGACTCCAGCTTCTTCCCCACCACTGATGGCCAGCTCATAGGTCTATAATTCCCTGCTTTCTCACTCCCACCTTTCTTGAAAAGTGGGATAACATTAACTACCCGCCATCCATAGGAACTGATCCAGATTTCATAGAATATTGGAAAATGATCACCAATGCATTCATAATATTTAGAGCCTCCTCCTTGAGTACCCTGCGATGCAGACCATCAGGCCCTGGGGATTAATCAGCCTTCAGTCCCATCGATCTACCCAACACATTTCCTGACTAATGTGAATTTCCTCCACATCCTCCATCACCCTAGGTATTGTATTGTATATCTTTATTATCATTTTTCTGAGTACTTACATACCCAGAGGAAAACGAAAAAGCATTTCTCAACCAGTGTCCATTCAGTGTGTGGTAAAAAAATAAATAGAAATAAAGAATAAAAGTACATATATCACAAGTTCCGATTGGCAGTGGCATGACAATGGCTCTTCTTCAGTGTGTCCAGGTTGGTGTTTGGTGCACAATACTTTGGCAGGGGGCAAAGTCCGTTTATCAGTCTTATAGCCTGCGGGGAGAAGCTGAGGAGTATCCTGCTGGTTTTGCAGCTGATGCTCCTGTACCTCTTCCCAGATGGCAGGATGGAGAATATGTGATGCGATGGGTGGTAAGGGTCTTTGATGATGGAGATGGTTCTGCTAATAAATCTCTTCCTGTATATGTCCAGCAATAAAGGGAGTGGAGCACCAATAATCCTGCTGGCGATCTTCACAATCCTGTCCAGTTGGTGCCGTTCATACGCCTTGCTTTCTCCCGAACCAGGAGGTGATGCCGTCGGTTAATGTGCTCTCGATTGTCCCCCTATAAAAGGTACGTAGGTGTGCAGTGGGGAGACCTGCTTTCCGTAGTCTTCGGAGAGGGTGTAGTCGCTGCTAGGCTCTCTTGACCAGTGCTGTGGTGTTGGTCATGGACGTCAGGTCATCTGACAGGTGGAGTCCTAGGAACTTCACACTGCTGACCCTTTCCACATCAGTTCCATCGATGTGCAGAGGTGTATGGCATTGTTTTCCCACCATCCTGAAGTCAACCACCATCTCCTTCGTTTTTCCCACGTTGAGAATGAGGTTGTGGGATTTGCATCATCCTGTGAGCAGCTCCACCTCCATCCTGTACGCCGACTCATCATTGTCACTGATGAGACCCACAACTGTTGTGTCCTCAGCGAACTTGTTGATGAATTTGGTGTTGAGTCCAGCAGTACCTGCGGTGTCATGGTACACCAGTCATTGAAAGTAGGCATGCAGGTGCAGCAGGCAGTGAAAAAGCGAATGGTATGTTAGCTTTCATAGCAAAAAGGATTTGAGTACAGGAGAGGGAGGTTCTACTTCAGTTGTACAGGGTCTTGGTGAGACCACACCTGGAGTATTGCGTGCAGTTTTGGTCTCCAAATCTGAGGAAGGACATTATTGCCATAGAGGGAGTGCAGAGAAGGTTCACCAGACTGATTCCTGGGATGTCAGGACTGTTTATGAAGAAAGACTGGATAGACTTGGTTTATACTCTGGAATTTAGGAGATTAAGAGGGGATCTTATAGAAACTTACAAAATTCTTAAGGGGTTGGACAGGCTAGATGCAGGAAGATTGTTCCCGATGTTGGGAAGTCCAGGACAAGGGGTCACAGCTTAAGGATAAGGGGGAAATCCTTTAAGACCGAGATGAGAAAGACTTTCTTCACACAGAGAGTGGTGAGTCTCTGGAACTCTCTGCCACAGAGGGTAGTTGAGGCCAGTTCATTGGCTATATTTAAGAGTGAGTTGGATGTGGCCCTTGTGGCTAAGGGGATCAGAGGGTATGGAGAGAAGGCAGGTACGGGATACTGAGTTGGATGATCAGCCATGATCATATTGAATGGCGGTGCAGGCTCGAAGGGCTGAATGGCCTACTCCTGCACCTAATTTCTATGTTTCTATGTTTAAGTACAGTCGTGTGTAAGCAGACTAAAACAGCAGGGGGCTTAGGACACAGCCTTGGGGCGAACCAGTGCTCACGGCTATGGTGTTTGATGTCCTACTGCCCACCCTGACTGTCTGCTGCCATTGTGATAGAAAGTTCAGGACCCAGTTACATGTGCCAGCATCAACCCTCAATAGCTCCAACTTCTCCACCAGCTGCTGTGGAATGATTGTGTTAAAAGCAGAGCTGAAGTCCATGAAGAGGATCCTGGCATACGTATTTTTCCGATCAAGGTCTGGCAGTACGAGGTTCAGTGTTGTTGAGACTGCATCCTCTGTGGATCGGTTGGCTCTGTAGGCGAACTGCAGTGGGTCTAGGTCGGCAGGTAGGCTATTTTTGATATGCTGCATAACCAGTCACTCAAAACACTTCATTACTATGGGTGTTAGAGCCACTGGTCGAAAGTCATTATGGCAGGCTGGTCCTCTGTCCCGTAATACATCTGGGAGATTGCTTGTGTCTTCCTTAATGAATACCAAAACCAAAGTAACTGTTCAACTCGCCTGCCATTTCCTTGCTCCCCATAATAAATTCACCTGTTTCTGTCTTCAAGGGACCCCCATTTGTCTTAACTATATTTTTCCTCTTCTCATACCTAAAGAAGCTTTTACTATCCTCCTTTATATTCTTGGCTAGCTTGCCTTCGTACTTCAACTTTTTTCCCCGTATTGCCTTTTTAGTTACTTTCTGTTGTTCTTTAAAAGTTTTCCAATCCTCTGGCTTCCCACTCATTTTTGCTACGTTATATGCCTTCTCTTTTATTTTTATACTGTCCTTGACTTCTCTTGTCAGCCACAGTTGTCTCTTACTCCCCTTGGAATCTTTCTTCCTCTTTGGAATGAAATGATTCTGCATCTTCTGGATTATTCCCAGAAATACCTGCCATTGCTGTTTCACCGTCATCCCTGCTTGGGTCCCTTTGGCCAGCTCCACCCTCATGCGCCATAATCGCCTTTGTTCAACTGCAATACTGACACTTCTGATATTATCTCCCTCTCAAATTGCAGGTTAAAACATCATATTCTGGTCATTACCATAATATTGTGGGATTCATTTACCTTGAGGTATTCCTTTACCTTTAAAGGAATGAATGAACATGTTGGGGAACTGGAGAAGCAGCTGGATGACCTCCGGGCCATCTGGGAAAATGAGAGTTTCCTGGACAAGACCAACAGTGAGATTGTCACACTAAGGTTACCAGAAGAGTGAAGCTGGGTGACTGTGAGAAAGAGGAGTAAACGTGGAGTACAGGAGACTGTACCTTATGAAAACAGGTAAACCTCTTGGGAGCTGTCAGGGCAGATGATGCTTCCAGTCTGAGCGGCGGACAGGTCGGTGGCGATAATACTCGACCGGCAAGACGGACATCAGGCAGAGCCATAATGGTGGGTAATTTCATTGTCCGAGGTGCGGACAGGAGATTCTGTGGCGGCAGGCAAGACTTGAGGATGGTCTGTTGCCTCCTTGGTGCCAGGGTTCAAGATATCCCGGACTGACTTCAGAACATTCGCGAGAGGGAAGGTGAGCAGCCAGAAGTAGTTGAGCATGTGGGCACAAAAAACATTGGGAAGAAGAGGAAGGAGGTTCTGCAACGTGAGTTTATAGAGTTATGGGCCTGTCCCACTTAGGCGATTTTTTAGGCAACTGCCGGCGACTGTCAAGAGTGGAACACACATACTCACACACAAACACATTGCAGGTGGGGGATAGGGCAAGCGGGGGGAGCTCTGTCTGAAATTCACACAGTGCAAAGCCAAGGAGATACAGACACACACCATGATGAACAGGAAGGTTGGCACTGTAATTAGGATGGCTAAAGCACAGTCCTTTAAAAGGGGGGGGGGGGAGAGGGGGGAAAAAGGGGGGAAAAGGGGGGAGAAGGAGGGAGAAGAGGGGGGAAAAGCTTTTAAGAAGCCAGACAACTTTTCAGAAACAAGACAACTTTTAAGAAGCCAGAGGTACACGGCTGTGAAGTTCGGCAGACATTTAACATGACCAGTCGGTTATCCTTGGTTCTGAAAACTACTGCTTACGTTATTTTTTCCCCGATGTGCCAAAGAAATGCACTGGTCAGCACAGGCTACAACCTACAAAAACCTACGAGAACCTTTGACCTCCTGGCAACCCACTAGGACCTCCTGGCAACCCACCTATGGCACGAGAATTCTCGCTACTCTTCATGGCGGCTTCATTTTAGTTGCTGCAAATTTTTCAACATGTTGAAAAATTCGCGCCGACCATAATGAGGCCGCAACTAGTTCCCAGTATGCAGGAACTCCTCACGACCATGAAAGCGAATCCCCGGGAACCACCCGCGAACATGTGGGGACCATATGGTGACTGCATAGTCTCCTGCAGTCACCTAAAAAGTCACCTAAGTGGGACAGGCCCATTAGGAAGAAGGCTGAAAAGAAGGACTTCTTGGGTAGTTATCTCTTGATTGCTTCCTGTACCTCGTGCTAGTGAGGGCAGGAACAGGGAGATAGGGGATCTGAATGTGTGGCTGAGGAACTGGTGTAGGGAACAGGGATTTAGATTTATAAATCACTGGTGGGGTTTGGGGTGACCTGTACAAAAGGATCAGGTTACACTAAATAGTGGGAAGGAGAGATTGACAAATTGGGAGTATAAGTATGTAGTTAAATGGGAAGAAAGTACAGGAAAAGTTATGAAATACACCCAAATTAATGGGACGTAAAGTTCAAGAAGGGTCTAAGAGAGTATTAGGTGAAAGAGGAACCAATGTGAGAGGAGAGGTGAATACCAAATTAAAAGTGTTAGATATTAAAGTGCGAAGTATAAGAAATAAAGTAGAAATTGGTGAGTATGATGTTGTGGGAATTACAAAGATATGGCTGCAAGAGGATCAGAGCTGGGAACTGAAGATTCAGGGGCATACCTCCTATCAA
This sequence comes from Okamejei kenojei, assembly GCA_035221665.1. Classification (NCBI taxonomy): domain Eukaryota; kingdom Metazoa; phylum Chordata; class Chondrichthyes; order Rajiformes; family Rajidae; genus Okamejei; species Okamejei kenojei. The sequence goes on along the minus strand of CM069133.1, from coordinate 58,546,633 downwards.
AAAGACAGACAGGTGGACAGAGGGGGTGGGGTGGCTCTGTTGGTATGGAATGAAATTCAGTTCCTTGCGAGGGGTGACATAGAGTCAGAAGATGTAGAATCATTGTGGTTAGAACTGAGAAATTGTAAGGGTAAATATACCCTAATGGTAGTTATCTACAGCCCCTCACACAGTAGCCTGGAGATAGGGTGCAAGTTGCATTAGGAGTTTAAATTAGCATGTAACAAAGGTAATGCTACGGTGTTTATGGGAGATTTCAACATGCAGGGGGACAGGAAAAATAAGGTTAGTACGGACCCCAAGAAAGGGAGTTTGTAGAGTGTTTCCAAGATAGATTCTTAGACCAACTTGTACTGGAGCCTACCAGTGAGCTGGCAATTCTGGATTTAGTGTTATGTAATAAACCGGATTTGAAAAGGGAACTCAAGGTGAAGGAATTTCTGCAGGTATAGTTTCTAGAAGGACCAGCAACAGAAAGACTTCCTACATCCTGCAGGAAACACACTGTACCAACTTGTCTGCCATTTCTTCAGCGGACAAAAATCACAAATTTTGATCAAGTGTATCCTCCTCGCCTCAGCCTCCTCGCCAAAGACTCTTAAGCCAAAGACTCACACTTTACTCACCTAGTCAAGACTCTTGAGCCAAAGACTCACACTTTACTCACCTAGTCAAGTCTCTTGAGCCAAAGACTCACACTTTACTCAGCTAGGCACTTCCCCTCAACAAGGCCGATCCCCCTTGAGCAACCCCTACTTTTATTTGATGTTCAATTAATTAACCTACTGCCAATCTTCCGCACTCGCTCCTTCACCTGCCGCTCCTCTGCCGACCTTGAAAATGTGTGTTGCAGGCTGGCCCCGACCAGTTTTTCAATTATTGATAGTTAACTGAGTTGGAAAATGTCGGCGTGGAGTATCCTATGGGAAAATGTGAAGGTGTTCACTTTGTATGAAAGAATGGTAAAACATTACAATTTAAACAGATGTTACGACTCCCAAATGCAGGAACTTCAGAGCCGCGTAACATAGTCAAAAACCAGGCTCAAGTTCAAGAAAATAGTCTTTTATTTAATGAAAACTCAAACCTGATTCAAACAACCCAGACAAGGACAAGAATAAACTAATAAACAAAGATAACAGTGCTCCAGCCAGCCTCGCAATGGGCCGTCGAACTAGAGTCTCTAACCTGCCTAAATAGAAATAACCCTGAAACAAAATACATGAAAACCCTCAGGTCAGCCCTTATCTGTCCCAATTCAATATTAATTAACAAATGTAGGTAATAATACACAAACTTCTATGCTACATGGCCAGGCCTCCTGCAGCTCACACCAGCAACCTGCTCATGAGCCAGGGTCAATGAAGAGAGAGAGAATTCTGGGAGATTCTGTTATTTAAGCTTTCGATGAGTCACCGTCACCTGACGCAGCTTGGCCAATCGGGTACAGGAGCGCTTAACTCCTTGATTCCTGACTCCCAGCCACGGGGCCTGCACTCAGGAGAAAAACAAAAGAGTTAAGTACATATCCTTCACCAGAGGGGGGGGGAAGTACCTAACAACAGAGAACAACTGCAGAGAAGTGCAGGACAAAGGGTTTCAGTTGTCTTTCTGGAAAAAAGGAAGGTCACCTTCAACTGTAGAGGTAATCAGGAATGCCAGAGGAATGCTGCATTTTATTTCAACGGATTTACATTATAAAAGTAGGGTAGGTTTACTACAATTGTACAAGGCACTAGTGAGGTCACAGCCAGAGCTGGGTAAATACTTTAGGTCCCTTCATTAAAGGAAAGATGTATTTATTTGGGGGTAGTTCAGAGAAGGTTCAATGAGATGATCCTGGGAATGGAGGGATTGACATGAAGAGACTTTCCTGTATTCACTGGAGTTTAGAGAATGAGAGGTAATATTAAAACATATGATACTTCGGGGGCAAGTAAGGGTAAATGATGGGAGGGTATTTGCTCTTGTCGGGACTCCCGAAACAGAGGGCATGATCTTCAATAAGATACTAATTTACGGTTAACATGAGGAAGAGGGAGAATGTGCGTCTTTGTAGATCCTTGCTCAAAAAGCTACGTGGGCTGTACTCCTGAATAAATGTAAACATGAGAGATGTATCACATACGGAGTTATGAGCTAAGAAGACAAGATGAGAAAATGAACTTGAGGACATTTGGATCAGCTATGCTCTCATTTAATGGCAGGGCTGGTTTGAGGGAACAAATAGCCTAAACATTATTGTCTTACAGTCTCATGGTCTCTTGGTCATTCAGACATGTGGAAAGTACACTATTACACAATTGCACAAGCTTTGAAGTGAATCGATTGTCATGCGCCTTCAGTCTCCAACCTGGTCATAAAACCACAGTCTTTATTGTTCTAGCGAATGATGATGTCGGAATGGTGATGATGCAGAATTGAATGGAGAGGAGATGATTGATGTAGCACCTAAAGATGACAGAGCCTGATATCTTGGGGCCATGATGATTGATCAGTAACAGACCAGTCTCGCTGCTACATCAATAATCACCGTTCCATTCTGATCTGCTTCTACAACCATTGGTTTATTTCCCCCCTACTGCAAAATGTCTTTACTTATGCTATGGCTGCTGGATGCTACACTTGGTAAAGTGTTGCTGTGAGGTTGAGCACAATCATTCTCGCCTTAGCTTTGGAGTTCAACTTTTTAGTCCATGTTTGGGCAAGGCTCTGTTCTGCGTTTCTCGGACAAAGGTAGCCCTGGAGAACTCCTAACTGGACATTAAAACTTGATTACACCATTGCTGACACCTTGCAGTGGTTAGCAAGCTGATTGATTCATTGTTAATTAACTACATTGGATTTATTCCTGTTTTTGTGAATAGAATTTTCTCTATTATCAAGTAGATGCCAGTATAGTCGCCATGCTTGGACAGCATGGCAAGAGGCATGGCTAGTTCAGAAGTGCAAGTGTACAGTACTATAGCTCTCAGCTGTTTCTAGATATCAGATGGAAAGAATAGAATTGACTGAAGATTGAGATTTCTGCACGTGTGGAGCTTCATGCACGCCATTGAAATCTTACCTCTTGTATGGAGGCTTTCCCCCAGTCCTGAGATTCTGCAGTTAACTTAACGATTCAATTGATCTTTGGGATAATCTCTGGGTTTTTCTTTCAGTCTTCTCTGAGAGACCGAGGGAACAACAGCAAAATCAGCTTGATATAATTAAGAATGGCACTGGTTTATTATTTTTAAAATAGGTCTAATGTATGTGATATTATAAATGTTTTAACTTGAGTGCAATATTCAGAGTCTATTCTTGAAACTGTCATTTTTCATTGAATATCTAATACATGCAGTGAATATAATCACATGTTTTGCAGTTTTAGAGTGGTAATCATTGCTCTTGTGGCATAAGGCCAGGAATGGATGATTTAACCAAACAAAAATGTTTTCTCTTTCAGGTCTGTCATGGCTTATCTTTTAGTTCAGCCCATCTCTTCAGTCCATATCCTCATCCTAAGTTGATCAGTCTAATTTCTGAAGATTTCTGTCAATTCAGTACAAGTGGACCCTTGAGACACGCTTGTTTGAAATCTTCACTGGTGAAACAATTGGTTTTCTAACTCTTTCCATGCACCTCGATAATAGTGACCACGATTGTGACACCACCACACTTGAAGGGAATGAATAAGATCTGAAAGCAACATGTAAACGTACAAAAGCCAGGGGTGTAACATTTCTAGTTCCTATATTCTTCTCTATTGTCATATGTTTGCGCCCTAGTGTAACTCTTCCCCTCATGAGAATAAATAGATCCCTTGGCAGTGAAAAGGAAAATGTTTGCCCGGTTATGGGTCAAAGGTCCATTGCCCTTAGCATATATGACATCTGGAGTAAATGTGCCAGGCTAGTGGACAGTCGATCCTGTTGTTATTGTTAAAAGTTTTGATTATTTTAACTCAGAGAACAGAATTGTTTAAATGGAAAGAATACTAGACTAACTGGGACTCAGTCACTGAGACCACACACGCTCACACACACACGCACACGCTCACACACACATACACGCACAAACACACACTCACACACATACTCACACACACTCACACACACTCACACACACTCACACACACACACACACACACACTCTCACATACACTCACACAGACACACACACAAACAGATACACACACGCGCGCGCACGCGCACACACACACACACACACACACACACACACACACACACACACACACTACTAAAATGCCAAGTAACTTCAGAATGTGTTGAATATACAGTGTGTAAAATAAATCTTTAAAGCCTGCTGTACAGGCTGCTGCTGCTGAAGCAAAATCATGCTTTAAATAACATCCAACAAACTTTTAGTAATATAGACAAGGAGATAATTTGGCCCATCATCCCCTTGCTGGTGGAAAAAGAGCTCTTTAAACTAATCCCACTGTCAAAGTTTGTTTCTTAAAAAAGCAGATAGAAACAAATGTTAAAGGTAAACCATATCAATCTTTAATTGATTCGTCAGACGGGAGTGGCAAAGATCTGCAATGAGCACAAACGTTGCTCAGTGCTTCTCCGGCTCCACTCACAGAACAAAGGAAAGTTAACACAATTATACATTGTTCTTATCAGTAAAACAGTCCTACCAAGTCAGAATATGGCATGACTCAAAGATTATGTAGCTTTTCAGAATATAGGAAAAGCTGGGTCCAAATCAAGCTCATCCAATAACATTATTACTTATCTCTGGAGCATCAGTTATTTTTTTCAATCTTCTCTTCTTTATGGCCTTGAAAAGAATCACGTGTTATTACGCAGGCTGCCATCTTAATGTCTTTATTGAAAACACAACCTGTCCTCCATATTAAGTTCCATATAATTTGCAATGTCATTCAGACTTGGCACCGAGCCATTCTTTTGTTCTACTAGTCCATGCTTTTGTAGAAGAACAACTCCATTTTAGATTTGACTATTAGATTTAACTATTAGCTCTTTCACCACATCCCAGCTGTTGGTGAGTAACTTTGTAAATTGTAACATGTATGGCATTCATCCAGATATCCAATGTATAAAAATATAATGAGGGTTTCTGTCTCTACCACAGTGTGTTTCAGAGCCCAAACATTCATGAGTGAAATTATTTTTCTTATCGCTTCTGTTTCTGAACTGTATTCAGAATATTGCATTCCGCACTTCTTCCGCTCTTCTTCCTGTTCAGAAAGAAACCCAACCTTGCCAATCCCTCTTCATAACCAGAATTCTTCAGCCCTGCCAACATCATTGTAAATCTCTTCCAAATCCATCTGATGCCGTCACATTAATCTCATGGCATGTTGACCAGAAATGTAGCAAATACCGCAGTGGTGGCTTTAATGGTGTTGTGTATAGTTTAAGCAGAGCTTCCCTGATCTTGTATTTCATGCCCAATTATAAAAGCTGAGGACTATGTGTGTCCTTTTTACCATTACCTTAACCACAACACTCCTACCTTTTGGATTCTGTGAATATGCACTCTGATCCCTTCATTCCTCTACATTCATTAGAACCTTTCTTTACATTTTCTGTGTTCAGTAAATGTGTTCATTTTGAAATGTTATTTGGAATAAACTGCCAAAATTAAATATGTTCCACAGCAAAAATAAAATGCTGACTAATAATGCAATCCATAAACAAGTAATTCCTTACTCTCAATTTAATTATAATTGGAAACTATTGTATATCTGCTGAAGTCTTTGGTTGTGCGATTTCCTGTCTGGATGCATAAATTTATTTTAAAGTGCAATGAATGTTTTATTGTGTGCTGCATTATTGCTTTCAATGCTTTCAACTTTAGAATGGGAGGTGTGTCTGGCAGGTTGTCAAAATTATAAAGCAAAATAATATAACAATAACAGTCCCTGCAGATTTTCGAGCCATTTGAAGTATCTTGTGCATATTTTGATGCTGTGTTTCATTTCTCCTGAGCTTTCAGTCAGTTACATGCATTTTAAGTATGCTTGAAAGATTAATACAAATTTACTGCTGGGAAATCATTCAATACCTCGGGCCCTATTGAGTTTTATTAAGAGAATGCCCATTTAGGAAATAGTGTTTTGCCAAATCTTCTGAATTCAGATATCAAATGAAAACTGGGGAAGCAGATTTGCTCAACACCAGCTTAGCAGCTAATGAAGTACAGAATGTCATTGTAACAGAAAGGAGGACAAATAAGTTAGGAAAGGATAGGAGCAAAGAAAAGAAAAAGATAAATAAAGAAGTGCCATGTAACATCCTCTGGAAATCAGTTGTGTGGCAGTAACAAATGTTTCCTTTTTAGAAATGTTTATACTGCACAAAAGGGTTAAGACTCATCAAGTATGATTCGACATCCCCCAATCATTTTTGGCCTAGGAAAAACATTAGACGCAAATTGGTGTGATTGATAATGTGTCTTCTCAATTACTCCCTTTCTATATATTTATTTAATTTACCATCTTGGGGTATGCTGTATGGGATTCCTTCTAAAATTGGGAAGGAATTCAATCCGAAACACTTGTATACCACGCAGTATCAACAAATCTAATGTTATCCCATACGATTCCTTCAGAAAAAAAGTGTAATCTTCCTCCAACTTGTAAGTGATTCCCACTTAATATGTTCCTACAAGAACCAGACCCACCTACCTCCATGGTCACCTGTGGGTTTTTCTGCCCTCTGTTTCTGGGAATAGTCATGTTCACCCGTGCCCCTGTCGGCGTGCACCAGTTGCGCACATTGGTGAATTGCCGACTTGGCCCTTGACCTGTCCCGGTTTCAGCAAGCTGTTTAAAGGGATACTGCTGCCGCAGCACTCTGGCACTCAACGATACTTTAATAAGTCCGACCGTCTTTGCCTCGTCATCCAGTTCCTTGATTCTTATTGCGAGGTCTTCACCAAACAGCAGATTTGGTGGCTGAATATTACTCGGTTTGCACAGAGCGGCGAACTTCGGGTTGATGGTGGGGCGGATGGCACTTTTCCTCAGACAGTTTATCTCGAAGTGCGTATATCAGACAGGTGCCCTCCATCCACTGACCTGGCGAATGCTGTAATGCTCAAGGTGAGGAGCTTTAGCACCCTCTGAAGCCTCTTTTCCTGAGCTCTTATGGCGTGGTTCACAGCCGGCACTTTGAGTAGGACACAATTCGACGGTGTCTCATACTTTCCGGCTGTTTCATCGATAATGAGCTCTTGAATTTGGTGTGAGGCCAAGTAGCCAACTCTTCACCCAGCGGCTCTCATGAGTCTGTTGGGATGACATATCTTGCTGCCAGGGATGGTACCTCTGACTCGTGCCCTTCATCCCTTGGGGTATGCTCCATGGCTATACTCTCAGACTCGGCATCAGAATCACACTGACGCACACTCTCCTCCTCCAAGAGGGACACATTAAGCAGCCCTGTACCAGGCGCTGCTGGCGCGGGCTCTCCCACAGGCTGGCGCTGACACAACTCCTCCTGTTGGAGTGCGTCCAGATGGAGCATCCTCTCCATTAGGAGCTCCATTCTGGATAACCCTCCCAAGACATTATCCCTTCCCAGAGAGAAAGCCTCCCGACCTGACTTGTCAGAGTCCACAGGCCGTGCAGACTTTTTGGTGGCTTTCCGCCCCAATGGAGCAGCCATGGTGCTTTCAGGCACCAAGTCTACAATCGCTGGTCGTACTACTAGCGACTCTGTAGGTGAAGTAGGTGGCCGCCAATACCCGCACTTCCACGGTCTTCCATCGATACTTTCCCGGCGGCTCGCCTTGACTTCACCCGTGATGTTTTCTCCATATTTGGACTTGCTCCTGAAACAAGAATTCATCAAGCATAGAAAAAGACGCCTTCTCACACACACACACACACATACCCTCCATCTCACACACACACGCACCATCATACACACACACACACACACACACACACACACACACACACACACACACACACACACACACACACACACACAACATCTCACAGACACACCATCTCTCACACGCACCCTCACACCATCCATCACACACTCTCATACATTCACACACTCACACACAACAGATATATGACAGTATAACTCTCTTGAATCTACTCACACTCAACCCAACTCGAGGCCGCACAGGCTTGTGTGTGGCCTCTTCCCTGAGCAGGACCTCCGGAATGAGCATGACATTTAGTTCATGCAGCACAACATAGACCAACCCTTCAATTCAGTTCAAGCAGCACAGTGCAGACCAACCCTTCAATGCAGTTCAAGCAGCACAGTGCAGACCAACCCTTCAATTCAGTTCAAGCAGCACAGTGTAGACCAATTCAGTTCAAGCAACACAGTGCAGATCAACCCTTTAATTCAGTTCAAGCTGCACAGTGCAGACCAACCCTTCAATTCAGTTCATGCAGCACAGTGCAGACCAACCCTTCAATTCAGTTCAAGTGGCACAGTGCAGACCAACCATTCAATTCAGTTCAAGCAGCACAGTGCAGATTCACAGTTCGGTACACTCAGGGCATAGACTCACAGTTCTGGACGCAACTCTCACTCACGATCTTCCAGGGTGACTGACTCACATCCGGCCTCCGGGGTTTTATTCTCCTGGCCCCTGGAATGGGCGTTACCTTCATCATGGTAACATCAGGTGAGAAGACCAATCTGTTGATCTCATGATTATTTAAACATTCATAACTTTTTTATTATTTCACCGATCGGAAAAAAATCTTGGGGTCATTGGGGGAGAAGAGGACGGTGAGTAAGATGAAGAAAAAATCATAGCAATATAGGGTAGCATTGTTTCTAAAATGTATTTATAATGTAAACAGGAAGTGGTCGAGAGTAGACTTTTAATAATAGTAATTTCACAAACTCAGGATATTCTAAGGAACTCTACATCTTTGGAGATATAACAACTATTGTGACAGGAAAAGCAACTGAAGTTGCACTCTAAATGCTCCATAAACACCAATGTGATAATGAATGGATAATTTGTTTTTGTGACATGGTTTTAGAAATAAACAGTGGCCATAGCACAAGAGAAAAATCCTTGGTTCCTCTCTAAATTAATATGATGGCATTTTCTTTACATCAATTTAAGAGTTAGCCTCATTGGAATGCAAATTCCTTGGCAGCACCATACCCCACATTTTACGGCATTGAACTTGGATTAGGTTCTGTAGGCAAGTTATGGTGTCATGACATTTATGAAACACATGGTTGTGAGTATTAGAAATATACAGCAAAAAGAAATCCAAACAGCATAAAGGGGCTGTCCCACTTGGGCGACCTAAGCTGCGAGTTTAGAAGAGTTTGCCCTTGACTCAAACTTACAGCAAGGTCCTAGGAGGGCCTATGAGATGACTGAAATTCTCCTTCATGCTCGAGGGTGGTTCCCACCTACTCGCAACCTCAGTTAGGTCACGGAATTTCAGCATATTGAAAACATTTCCGTGAGTAAAATTTGGTTGGCATAGTTCTTTTGAACTCGTAGTGCAGTGGAGTGGGGTCGCTATTTATTTACAGGCAGTTGAGGACAGCCGTAGGCAATCTCCTCCACTGTCCGGGCATTTTGATTGGCTCATTGGAGTTTTCAGGGCCTAGGAAGACCTACCGCCAGGTAAAATGCCCTCTAAACTTTATTAAACTTCTTAAAAGTGTCTCCACTCCTTCTCCCCCCTTCTCTCCCCTTCTCCTCCCCTTCTCTCCCCTTCTCCCCCCTCTTCTCCGCTCCTTCTCTCCCCTTCTGTCTCCCTTCTGTCTCCCTTCTCTCCGCTTCTCTCCCCTTCTCTTCCCTTCTCTGCCCCCCACCCCCTGGACTTACACTACTCTGTGTTCAGATAGGAAACCTGAATTAGTACTGATGTAGAAATTGGAACAAATTGTTCAGAGCTTTCAGCTGTTCTGCCCTTTGCCTCTGGAACTCTCTCCGACTATCCATAGAGTCTCTTCCCACCTTTAAAACCTCCCTCAAAACTCACCTATTCAGACTGGCCTATCCCACGTAACTCCACTTTATCAAATTCATGGATATGTTTCTTTTGATTCATTTTATTTATATATTTGTAATTTGCTTGTTTTAACTGTAAGGTGTCCTTGAGTGTTCTGAAAGGCGGCCATAAATAAAATGCATTATTATTATTATTAAGGTGAGTTTCATTTTTTTCCAATATTTTCATCTCCAACGTTTGAAATGACAATTCAAGACTTTATAATTCTCACTGTGTCCCATTTCATAATGCTCATCCTGGAATGAGTGGCCTGTTGTCTGAGCCTGCTACATTTTGACTCAATGACTCTAACTGACTGGTGGTTAGAACATGGAACATAGAGCACTGCAGCACAGGAACACACTCATAATGCCTGTGTGGAACATGATGCTTAATTAAACTAATCCCATCTGCCTGCACAAAATCCATATCCCTCCATTCCTTGCATATCTATGTGCTTATCTAAAAGCCTAATTAAACAGCACAATCATATCTGCCTTCACCACTGCTCCTGGTAGTGTGATCCAGACACACGAACTTCTGTGTAAAAAAAAACTTGCCCTCACCCCTACTTTAACATTTGCCCCCCTAACCTTAAAGTTATGCCCTCTAGTCTCTTACATTGCACTGATGACCTCTGGCCCCTACTGCAAGACAAAAGGAAGCTATGAATTTAGCAATTAGCACAGTCACCCAACAAACCCCATCTATTTCACAGAACTGGACAGAATTATAAAGAAAGGGCTTTGACTGCTCATAAATGTATTCTTCCCTGTTTTACTCAACAAATTGTAATATTATTCATTTTCTATCTAAAACAACTATCACTCATCATTGTTGCATTGCTCTATTGTCACAACAACATAGAAACTTCAGTTTTATTGAAAGGCATCCTCAGTGCATTGTACATGTACCAAGAACATGTCAAGTCTGCCTATTTCAATGACATACCTTTTCTGTTCTGGTTTAGCACTTCCTCCTGTTTTATTTACCAATGTTTCAATTGCCTTGCCTGAAATTTTCACTTGCAAAAGCACAATTCACATTCTGTCGAATCGTTACATGGAAATATTCATGTAATGGTTCTTGTAGATATTCACAAGAATTTATTTTCGGTAAACAAAAGGAAAGTGATGGTTAAAGCTTGTAGGTCTGGCAAATTCCTGAGGTTAATTAAAGCAATCCAAGAACAACTGCATCTTGCTTATTTACAGAGGAAAAGATACTGAAAAGCAGAGACTCATGTTAAACTTTGGTAAAAAAAAAACAATCTCCACGTTATAAGAAAGATGCAGATGCCCAAGTCAGAAGTAGTGGAGTGAGTCATCAATGATTTAGATGAAGGAATTCAAAGTAACATTAGCACATTTGCAGATGACACAAAGCTAGGTGGCAGTGTGAACTGTGAGGAGAATGCTATGAGAATGCAGGGTGAGTGGGCAGATGCATGGCAGATGCAGTTTAATGTGGATAAATGTGAGCTTATCCACTTTGTTAGCAAAAACAGGAAAGCAGATTACTATCTAAATGGTGTCAAGTAGGGAAAAGGGAAAGTGCAACGGGATCTGGGGGGTCCTTGTTCATCAGCCAATGAAAGTAAGTATGCAGGTACAGCAGGCAATGAAGAAAGCAAATGGCATGTTAGTCTTCATGACAAGAGGAGTTGAGTATTGGAGCAAAGAGGTCCTTCTGCAGTTGTACAGGGCCCTAGTGAGACCACACCTGGAGAATTGTGTGCAGTTTTGGTCCCCTAATTTGAGGGAGGACATTCTTGCTAATGAGGTGGTGCAGCGTAGGATAACAAGGTTAATTCCCAGGATGGTGGGACTGTCATATGCTAAGAGAATGGAGCGGTTGGGCTTGTATATTCTGGAGTTTAGAAGGATGAGAGGATATCTTATTGAAACATATGAGATCATTAAGGGTTTCGACATGCTAGAGGCAGGAAACATGTTCCTGGTGTTGGGGGAGTCCAGAACCAGGGGCCACAGTTTAAAAATAAGAGGTAAGTCATTTAGAGCGGAGACGAGGAAACACTTTTTCTCTCAGAGAGTTGTGAGTCTGTGGAATTCTCTGCCTCAGAGGGCAGTGGAGGTCGGTTCTCTGGATACTTTCAAGCGAGAGCTAGATAGGGCTCTTAAAGATAGCGGAGTCAGGGGATATGGGGAGAAGTCAGGAACAGATTGGTGTTCATCAGCCATGATCACATTGAATGGCGGTGGTGCTGGCTCGAAGGGCCGAATGGCCTACTCCTCCACCTATTGTCTATTGTCTATTGTCTATTTCGCAATTAAGGAGAGGAGAGATCTCCACAAAATGCTGTTGTAACTCACCGGGACAGGCAGCATCTCTGGATTGAAGGAATGGGTGATGATTCGTGTTGAAACCCTCCTTCAGACCGAAATGAGTTCAGCTGCCATCCAAGACTCTTGCACATGTTTGGTGTTAAGATTCAAAGATTATTTATTGCTGCACCCTTATGAGAAAGAATGATCACAAGCCAATGCAAAATGTTATTGCCAATAAATCCGAAGGGAGCCTTCAACACAGAATGATTAAATAGTGGAGGTCACTGCCAAAAATAACAGTTTATCCTGGAAATTATTGTCACTACCTATTAACAATCAATAATTTATTATTATTTACTTTTAATTACATAATGTTTAATTATTTTTTTATTTTTCACCCATAATCCAAGGAACATTTAAAAGGAAGAGTGGCATACAAATGATAAAATAAGAAACCAAGAATATGCTGATGAAATTAGACAATGGGTGCTTAGAAGAGGTTAGTAAGCAACCTAAACACTACCAGTGTTCGTCTTTTTATGTTGTTGAGAAAATGCTTGATATGATAAATGAGTCTGTTTATTATTGAATGTCAAATATATATTTTTAACCACACTCTTTTTCATTATGTATTTTACTTATTGGGAGCAATTTTGTGCCATTGCATACAAGATAGTTTTTCATCTTTAAATGTGCCACTGCGATGGCACATTTCCAATAAGGGATGCATTGCTACCAATAATCACAACAGCCCATTGATTCCTTTCTCAACAATGCCTCAAGTTTTAAGATTTCCTACATGTTTTCAACTCCATCCTCAATCCAACTTAAATCAGTATTTTCCTCCAGTCTTATAATATTACATGATATTTGATCTCCTCCAATTTTATTTTCAATTTTTAATCCGTCATTTCTTTTTCATTTTGCATCAGCAACTTTTAGTTGCCTTAGCACTGTACTCTGGAATATTAAATCTGTCCTATTCTCTCTACTGTTTTTAGATACTCTGCAAAAGTGACCTTTTTCACCAAGGTATCCAGCTTAAACTGCCTTGGTGTTTCAACGTTCTTCCAAAATGCACCTGTGAAACTTCCAGGGAAGAATTACTGCATTAAAGATACTGCACAAATACATATTATTCTTGCATGAGCAGAGCTGTTCTTTCTCCCCAACCTTTCTGGATGTGTTCATTTTCTTTGCTCACACTCTCAAAAGGTCAGCCCTCAAAACCTTATTAATGCTTAGCTAATTATGCTAAAAAGTCATGCAATGCGTAAACTAATTTTTGGATTCTGGGCAATTTATGCATGCAAACAACTCCATTAGCTGCATTAAAGGTTTGATGTGGCATTCTGCCAGGTCTTTCATGAATAGCAATCATTTCAGCACAACCATTGATAACAATTCTGAGGAGACACAAGGAACCGCAGATGCTGGTGCACAAAAAAAGGCACAAAGTGATTGAGTAACTTAATGGGTCATGCAGCATCTCTTGAGTACATGGATGGGTTACAAAAAAACAGACACATAGTGCTGGAGAAACACAGCAGGTCAGGCAGCATAATTTCTGTGTTCTAACACAGGGTTTTAACCCAAAGGGCCAGCAATACCTTTGCCTCTACAGATGGTGCCTGACCCATTGAATTCAATTTTTTTTGCTCAAGATTCCAGCTTGCAATCTCTCGTGTCTCCTCAGTATTTTGCATTGTCATCACTATGAAAGGTTGATCCACCTTGCAGTTTTTCTCACCGTCTTTGGAGATGGAGATGAATTACATCGTGAACGTGCAGTCTATTTGAAGCGGGGAATATGGTCACACTGAGGAAAGGTTTATTATTAGTTTATTATTCTCATCTGCACTAAGATACAGTGAAAACTTTGTTTTGTGTGCTAACCTGGCAAATTGTAACGTAGATCACTGCATTAGGTAGTGCAAATAAGAAAATAAACAGAGTTCAGAATATAGTGATACAGCTGCAAAGAAAGTGCAGTTAAATAGAAGTGCCGCTGCTAAAATTAGGTAAATTGAAAGTTTAGGCATTCACTATTAGCATATGAGAGGTCTATTCAAGAGTCTGAAAACAGTGGGGCAGAAGCACTTCTTGAATCTGATGGTTTGTGCTTTCAAATTTTGTATCTTCAGCCCGACAAGAAATGAAAGAAGAGAGAATGACCAGGTGTGAGTGGTCCTTGATTATGTTGGCTGCTTTCCTGAGGCAGCATGAAGTGTAGAGTGCATGATGGATGGGTCTGTATTTACAATTCTTAGTCCAATATTCGTAATATTAACATCAAGGAATTTGAAGCACTTAACCATTTCCACTTCAGCACCATGATGCTGATTGGGACATGTACTCCACTATGCTTGAAGCAAGTCGATGACTAGCTCTTTCATCTTGCTTGACATTGAGGGAGAGGTTGTTGTCCTGACACCATGTTAATAAATTCTTTATCTCCATCTTGCACTCTGTCTCATCATTGTTTGTGATCCGGCCCACCATAGTAATGATATCTGTAAAAGTAAATTGAGTTAAGGGGCTGTCCCACTGCGGCGACCTAATCCGCGAGTTCAGAAGAGTTTGCCCTCGATTCATATTTAAAGCATGGTTGACATGATGTCCTAGGAGGTCTTTGTAACTCTCCTTTATGCTCGAGAGTAGTCCTTGCATACTCAAGGCCTCAGCTAGGTCATGGCGTATTTTTCAACATGCTGAAAAATGCCCGTGAGAAAAAAGTTTGCCATGGAATAAATTGATGTTTTTTACTCGTGGGTTGAGTCGAAGTAGGTCGTAGTAGGTTGGCATGTTATTCGTAGGTAATCGAGGGTAGTCGTAGGTAATCAGAGGTAGTCAAAGGTAGTCTTCAACATAGTCAAAGGGAGGTCGAAGGAGATCGAAGAAAGTCATCTTCACTCTCCTCTATTCGGTGTCCAATTTTCCCGAAGCAGGGAAGCAGGTTGAAGCTCGTCGAAGCTAGTCTTCAACATAGTTGAAGGAGGTCGAAGGAGGTCTTCTACATAGTCGAAGGAGGTCTTCAACATGACACTTGAAAAGGAGAGGCAAAGCACAGGAAGACTTTACTCAGAGCTCCCGTGTATTTGGAAGCACAGCAACAAAGAGAAGCAGGAAAAAACACTGATTGGCTCTAGCCCGAGTGGGAGGAGAGTTAAAAGTGAGTCAGAGGGGGAAAACAGTTGAAAAGGAAAGGCAAAGCACAGGCAGATTTTACTCAGAGCTCGCGTGGATTTGGAGGCAACAGCAACAAAGAAAAGCAGGAGAAAACACTGATTGGCTCTAGCCCGAGTGGGAGGAGCGTTAGAAGTGAGTCAAGCAAGCTGATTCAGTGTGATGCTTGCAGTATGTGGGAGGTCAAGGACACTGCTGGTGCCTCTGGCTACTAAAAATGTTAGAAGTGCATCCAGGCACAGCTCCTGAAGGAGGACCCTGTTGGGGAACTGGAGAAGCAAGTGGACAACCTCAGGTTCGTCTGAGAAACTGAGTCATTCCTCGACAAGTTCTACAATGAGATTGTTACACATAAGGTACTGGAAGAGAGAAAGTGGGTGATGGTGAGAAAGGGAGGGAAACATGGAATGCAAAGGTCCCCGGGTGTTGTACCTCTTGTGAACAGGTTTACCCACTTAGAAGCTGTCGGGACAGAAGACGTTAAAACACTGAGCGGCAGACTGGCTTGCGAAGCAAAAAGGGCTGTTGAGACAAAACCAAAGAGGCCAAGGTCAGGCGACGCCCTTGGAGACTCCATTGTGAGAGATGCAGACAGGGGTTTCTGTGGCTACAGACGGGATTCGAGGATGGTGTACTGCCATCCTGGTGCCAGGATCCAGGATGTCACGGACAGAGTGCAGAAAATCCTCAAGGGCGAAGGTGAACAGCCAGAATTGGTAGTGCATGTTGGCACAAACGATGTCGGAAAGAAGGGGATGAATATTCTGCAGCGTGACTTTAGAAAGCTCAGATAAATACTGAAAAGCAGGACCTCCAGAGTTGTTATCTCCGGCTTGCTTCCAGTTCCTCGCGCTGGCGAGAGCAGGAACAGGGAAATACGGGAACTGAATGTGTGGCTGAGTAACTAGTGCAGGGGGCAGGGATTTAGATTCTTAGATCACTGGGATCTGTTTTGGAGTAAGGGGGAACTGTACAAAAGGGACGGATTGCATCTTAACAGGTGGGGGACCAGAATTCTGGCAGGCAGGTTTGCCACTGCTACACGGGTGGTTTTAAACTGAATAAGGGGGGTGGGGTGTCAAATGGGATAGTCGAGGATGGAATTAAAGGGAACGAGAGTAAAGGGATGGTTAATGACCCCAGAATTAACGGGAAAGGAAGCTCACAAAGGGATAGGAGAATATGGCCAAGTGTAATAGGGATCGATGTGAAAGGAGAGATGCATAAGGAATTAAAACTATTGTATATGAATACGCGAAGTATAAGAAGTATAGTAGATGAGCTTGAGGCTCAGTTAGAGGTTGGTAGATATGACATTGTGGGGATTACTGAGACGTGGCTGCAAGAGGATCGGGCCTGGGAACTTAATATTCAGCGTTATACATCCTATAGAAAGTACAGGCAGGTGGGCAGAGGAGGGGGGATAGTTCTGCTGGTGAGCGATGGAATTCAGTCCCTTGCAAGGGAAGACATAGGGACTGATGAGGTAGAATCACTGTGGATTGAGTTGAGGAATTGTAAAGGGAAGAAGACACCAATTGGTGTTATTTACAAACCCCCAAATAGTAGCCCGGATGTAGGGTGTAAGTTGCAGCAGGAGTTTAAACTGGCATGTAACAAAGATAATGCCACTGTGGTGATGGGGGATTTCAATATGCAGGTAGACTGGGAAAATCAGGTTGGTTGAGGACCCCAAGAAAGATAATTTGTAGAATGCCTCCAAGATGGATTCTTAGAGCAGCTTGTAATGGAGCCGACCAGAGAAAAGGCAATTCTGGATTTAGTGTTGTCCAGTGAACCAGATATGATAAGAGAACTCGAGGTAAAGGACCCGCTTGGAGGTAGTGATCATAATATGATTAGTTTTAATCTGCAATTTGATAAGGAGAACGTTAAATCGTAAGTGGCAGTGATGCAGTTGAACAAAGGGGACTATGAAGGCATGAGAGGGGAGCTGGCCAAAGTAGACTGGAAAGGGATCCTAGCTGGAATGACGATGGAACAGGAATGGCAGGAATTTCTGGGCATAATCCGGAAGTCACAGGATCCTTTCATTCCAAAAAGGAAGAATGATTCTAAGGGGAGTAGGAGGCAACCATGGCTGACAAGAGAAGTTAGGGATAGAATAAAACTAAACAAAAATATGTATATCACAGCAAAGAGTAGCCGGAAGCCAGAGGATTGGGAAACTTTCATAGGACAACAGAAGGAAACAAAACGGGCAATACGGGCTGAAAAGATGAAGTACGAGGGGAAACTGGTCAAGAATATAAAGAAGGACAGTAAAAGCTTCTTTAGATATGTTAAGGGAAACAGAGTAGCAAAATCAAATGTGGGTCCCTTGAAGGCAGACACGGGTGAAATTTTACTTCGGAGTCACGTGAGTGACTACGTGAAGAACCCCGTACAGCTGTTGGTGCATCATTACGTCAGACGCTTTGGTGCTGTCGGCCGGTTGGAGCAGCAGCGCTCCTCCAAGCGGTAAGTTTAAAACTGGAGGTAAGTTTTTTTTCAGTCTTCATTTTCTTTAACAGCGGTTGGAGTTGCTCCATTAGTGATGTTGCAGAAGGTGAAAAAGGTGGCAGCGAGGCACTCCAGTGGGAGAAAGGTCGATGACCAGGAGAATATTGTGAGTGGAGGCCCATCTAGCACACCTAGTCCGATGCCTGCTATAGAGCTAGCGATAGCGGACCCACTGCCTGTGAGCAGTGTAGACATGCCAGTAGGGCGTTAGGCCACTGGGAAGTCAGTTAGGCCCATTGACCCAGAGTCAGGCTTGGAGGCTGTAGCCTCTACCGGAGAGACCGTTTGCTCACGGCTCTCCCAAGTCGAGATTCTATTGCAGAGAATGCAATAGAAGGGGCCAACTCCGCGAGGAGGAGTGGTGCCCACGCCAGACTATGGGAGAGCCTGTGCTCGCAGCACCTTTAACAGGGCTGCCACAATATCCTGCCTATGAGGAGGAAATTCAAACGGTGCAGTTTGCTGACACCAAATCAGTGGTGTGAGAGAACAATCAGTGCGTACAATTAGAAATCATCCGTAACATTGCAGAAAAGATTGCTGTGCCTAGAGAGGCAGGAGAGCGGATTGGGAAGAGTTGGCTGCCGCAATACAGTACATGCTCTCACACCAATTACAGGAGTTGGCCATGGATGAGGCGGCCAAGAAATATGAAGCTCCTATAAATTGTGGCTTACTCAAGGTGCCAATGGTCGACCATCAGATTTGGACACAGTTGGGGGTGTCAGCCAGGGCTCAGGAAATGAAATTTCTAAAGGTGCTCAAATTACTTTCGGCAGGGCTTACGGCTTTTGTGAAGATAGTGGATACAGGGCATATGTCTGAGGCCCATCAGGATGCATTGGGACTGCTTTGTAGTGCGCTTTTCAAAATTAATAACATTACAAGAGCAGCTAGAAGGCCGGTTATGAATCCCAATCTGGCGGCTTAGTGCAAGCTGCCCAGCGTACCACCACCCAATCTGTTATTTGGAGTTGATCTCGCTAAGCGAGTTAAAGAATGCCATGAGGATGCAAAAACTATGGGCCTCATTAAGCCAGTTGGAAAACAGGGGAAGAGGTTTATCCTTACCGACTGGGCACCAGTTCGGATGCAGAGGAAGGAGCCAGCCATACAGATCTGCAATACCGGAACTGGCAGGCTGCCAGCCACGGGAGTGAAGGGGAAGATGCCTTTTCCTACAAGTGGCTGGGGCCAACAAGGTCTGCAAGGACGTATGCAGGTGAGAAAAATGCTAAGAGAGAATGAATTAAGTAACATACAAGTTCAAATTGGGGGAAGGTTACATTTGTTTCTCACACAATGGCAGGTGTCAACATCAGATTAATTTATACTTAACAGTATTGAAGGGGAAAAAAATGAATTTTACTCTAATGAGAGTCCACCTAATCAACATGTTCCAAGTCAGAAACTTATATTTTCAGATGAAGAAAATGTGCTCATACAAGCAGAAATTCATACATTACACAAGAAAGGGGTAATTGAGAAGTCAGTCTATCTAAGTCGTCAGTTTGTGTCAAGTATTTTTCCAATGTCTAAAAAGACTGGGGGATGTAGAATTATCCTGGATTTGACGAGTTTGAACAAATTTGTTTGCTATAGGCATTTCAAAATGGAAACCTTTTCCACGGACAAACATCTTGTTTCTAAAGGGTGTTATATGGGAAGCATTGATCAAAAGGATGCATATTACTCAGTGTCTATTCATTGTGATGATAGGAGGTATTTGAAATGTATCTGGATGACTCAGTTGTGGCAATTCAAAGCACTGCCTAATGGATTAACTTCAGCTCCTAGATTATTTAATAAATTGTTAAAACCTTTTTTAACATTACTCAGAGCTCAGGGGCATGTGGTAATGGCCTATTTTGACAATATTTTAATTGTTGGAAAGACTCAGGCTGTTGCTGAGTCATCTGTTTCAATTGTTAAATTCACTTTTGAACAATTAAGGTTCGTTATTCAATCCAGATAAATCCAAATTTTCACCAGTTCAAATCATTGATTATTTGGGATTTACCATCAATTCAAATCACATGTTGGTAACTTTGCCTAGGGACAAATTGCAACAGTTAATTGAGGACTGTGTTAATCTCCTTAATGAACAACGGCCTTCAATTAGACAAGTAGCCATTGGTAAATTGGTGGCTGCTTTTCCAGCTGTGCAGTATGGTCCTCTGCATTATCAACAATTACAACGATCAAAGGAACAGGCACTGAAAATACAAGTGGGCCATTTTGACAGGCCTATGCAATTGTCAGCTGGGGCAATTTCCGACATAAAATGGTGGATTGTAAATGTTTCAAAAAGTTTTAGGAAGGTTTTGGTGGAACCACCTTCAATTATATTACGGATTGACAACACCACAGCAGCGGCATATGTAAACCACATGGGTGGAGTCAAGTCACAGTCTTGTGATAGACTGGCTAATCAGATTTGGAGCTGGTGCATTGACCAAAATATCTGGCTTTCAGCAATCTATTTGCCAGGTAGATTCAACACTGTAGCTGACACTATGTCACGCCATTTCAATGATAACATAGAATGGATGTTAAATCAGAACGTATTTAATCAAGTGATTGCTCAGTACGGAATGCCAGATATTGACTTGTTTGCATCTAGATTAAACCATCAGTTGCCCAGATATGTTTCATGGGAACCAGATCCTGGTGCACCAACGGTGGATGCTTTCTCTCTGCATTGGGGTGGAATGTTTGTATATGCATTTCTTCCATTCTGTCTCATCAGTAGATGCTTGCAAAAGATCAAGCAGGACTCTGCTTCAGGAGTATTGCTAGAAACATAGAACATAGAAACATAGAAATTAGGTGCAGGAGTAGGCCATTCAGCCCTTCGAGCCTGCCTTCTCTCCATACCCTCTGATCCCCTTAGCCACAAGGGCCACATCCAACTCACTCTTAAATATAGCCAATGAACTGGCCTCAACTACCCTCTGTGGCAGAGAGTTCCAGAGACTCACCACTCTCTGTGTGAAAAAAGTCTTTCTCATCTCGGTCTTAAAGGATTTCCCCTTATCCTTAAGCTGTGACCCCTTGTCCTGGACTTCCCCAACATCGGGAACAATCTTCCTGCATCTAGCCTGTCCAACCCCTTAAGAATTTTGTAAGTTTCTATAAGATCCCCTCTCAATCTCTAAATTACAGAGAGTATAAACCGAGTCTATCCAGTCTTTCTTCATAAGACAGTCCTGACATCCCAGGAATCAGTCTGGTGAACCTTCTCTGCACTCCCTCTATGGCAATAATGTCCTTCCTCAGATTTGGAGACCAAAACTGTACGCAATACTCCAGGTGTGGTCTCACCAAGACCTGTACAACTGAAGTAGAGTCCTGTACTCAAATCCTTTTGCTATGAAAGCTAACATACCATTCGCTTTTTTCACTGCCTGCTGCACCTGCATGCCTACTTTCAATGACTGGTGTACCATGACACCCAGGTCTCGCTGCATCTCCCTTTTCTAATCGGCCACATTTAAATAATAGTCTGCTTTCACCACAATATACTGGCCTATCCAAGTCACCTTGCAGTCTCCTAGCATCCTCCTCACAGCGAACACTGCCCCCCAGCTTAGTGTCATCCGCAAACTTGGAGATATTGCCTTCAATTCCCTCATCCAGATCATTAATATATATTGTAAATAGCTGGGGTCCAGCACTGAGCCCTGCGATACCCCACAAGATTCGTCAGACTGATTTACCTTTCGTAAATCCATGCTGACTTTGTCCAATGATTTCACCACTTTCCAAATGTGCTGCTAGTGCCGGATTGGCCTACACAACCATGGTTTCCTCTCGTATTACAAATGGCTAGTCAGCCTCACATGATTATTCCCAAGCATAAAAAGTTACTGGTAAATTCAGTAACTGGGGATCAACATCCTTTACATGATCGTATTGATCTGTTAATTTGCAGATTTTAAGGAGGCCATACCTGGGGAGAGGACTGTCTGATCGCACTGTGGATGTTTTCATGTCGGCCTGCAGGGATAGTACCCAGAAGCAGTATATCACCTCGATAAGGAAGTGGGAGCAATTCTGTCTACAGCAGAACATTTCATATCGAACAGCAGGGATCACAGACATATTGTAGTTTTTGTCCACTCTTTATTTTGATTAAAAAAATATAAGTTATAGTGCAATCAATACAGCCAGAAGTGCTTTGTCTTCTTATTTACCCATGAATTCAGAGTTACATTCAGTAGGGACACATCCGTTAGTTTCTCGATTTATGGAGGGAGTTTTCAATTGTAATCCTCCTAAACCCAGGTATGCCAGTATTTGGAATGTGAGTGAAGTTCTTTTGCTTCTTTGCCAATGTGCTCCTGTTGCAAGCCTATCTCTAGCCAACTTAACCATGAAGGTGGTCATGCTTATGGCATTGGTTTCAGCCCAACATATGCAAACATTGCAAAAGCTTCGGCTAGACAGAATGCATGTGTCGGCAGATGCCATTATATTTTATGTCTATGATTTGCTTAAACATAGTAGAATAGACATGACAGCATGTAAGATTGTGTTTTCAGCATACCCCACAGATGATCGCCTGTGTGTAGTTTCACATTTATCTCGTTACATTGAGGCCACCAGAGCCCTACGTGGAACAGAGCCTGCATTATTCATTAGCCACAAAAAACCACACAGTAAGGTGTCGGTGCACACAATCTCAAGGTGGCTAAAGCAGGTTCTGGGAAGTGCTGGGATTGATACTGATCAATTCAAATCTCAGTCCACCAGGGCGGCATCAACTTCCGCAGCAAGGGCGATGGACTTGCCTCTTGACCATATCTTCGCGGCCGCAGGATGGTCCATTGAGCTGACCTTTCAAAGGTTTTATCACAAGCCAATTTCAAGGCTGGGGGTGTTTGCTGATTCTGATTTGAGTTCTGTTATAGTTTCCCCCTGAGTTAGAGGGGTTTGTTATGGTTTTGTTTGTAAATAAACTGTTATTCATTTAATAAATGTTAATATTGATGCAATATTGATTGTTAACGACTTTTGAGTCAATCGATGCAGTGTGAACGCCGGATTTGGGTCTGCGGCGTGAAATCACAGTGCTTTGAAGTCTCCGAAGTAAAATAGTAAAATTAAATGAGAACTTACCAGTTTGAAGTTTGATCTTTATTTTATGAGGAGTTGTGATGAGGGACTATGTGCACTCCGCTCCCAGCCCTCATAGATCTCATCTGGTAGTTCTAGTCTTTGTTATCTTATCATTATACATCAGTCATTGTTATCAGTGATTTCACTCCGCTGCTTTGAAGATCGACGCACCAACGGCTGTACAGGGTACTTCACGTAGTCCCTCATCGCAGCTCCTCATAAATTAAAGATCAAACTGAAAACTGGTAAGTTCTCATTTAATCTTACTATTTTTATGGGCAACAAGGAAATGGCAGAAGAGTTGAATAGGTACTTCGGATCTGTCTTCACGAAGGAGAACACAAACAATCTCCCAGATGTACTGGAGGACAGAGGATCTAAGGGGGTAGAGGAACTGAAATAAATTTTCATTAGGCGAGAAATGGGTAGGCTAAGGGACTGAAGGATGATAAATCCCCTGGGCCTGATGGTCTGCATCCCAGGGTCCTCAGGGAGGTGGCTCTAGAAATAGTGGACGCATTGGTGACCATTTTCCAATGTTCAATAGTTTCAGGATCAGTTCCTGTGGATTGGAGGATAGCTAATGTTATTCCACTTTTCAAGAACGGAGCGAGAGAGAAAACAGAGAATTACAGACCAGTTAGCCTGACTTCGGTGGGGGGAAAGATGCTGGAGTCAATTTTTAAAGAGATAATACTGGGACATTTGGATAGCAGTAAAAGGATTAGTCCAAGTCAACATGGATTTATGAAAGGGAAATCATGCTTGACTAATCTTGTGGAATTTTTTGACGATGTGACAAGTAAAATGGATGAAGGGGTGCCAGTGGATGTAGTGTATCTAGCCTTTCAGAAAGCCTTTGATAAGGTCCCGCACGGGAGACTGGTGACTACAATTAGAGCACATGGTATTAGGGGTAGGGTGTTGACATGGATAGAAAATTGGTTGGCAGACCAGAAGCAAAGAGTAGAAGTGAATGGATCCTTTTCAGAATGGCAAGCAGTGGCGAGTGGAATGCCGCAAGGCTCGGTGTTGGGGCCGCAACTATTTACCATATATATTAATGATTTGGAAGAGGGAATTAGGAGCAACATTAGCAAGTTTGCGGATGACACAAAGCTGGGTGGCAGTGTGAGCTGTGAGGAGGATGTTAGGAGGTTGCAGGGGGACCTGGACAGGTTGAGTGAGTGGGCAGATGCGTGGCAGATGCAGTTTAATATAGGTAAATGTGAGGTTATCCACTTTGGCGGCAAAAACAAGGAGGCAGATTATTATCTCAATGGGGTTAGGTTAGGTAAGGGGGAGGTACAGCGAGACCTGGGTGTCCTTGTACACCGGCCATTGAAAGCTGGCGTGCAGGTACAGCAGGCAGTGAAGAAAAGTAATGGAATGTTGGCCTTCATATCAAGAGGATTTCACTCTAGGAGTAAAGAGGATCTTCTGCAATTGTATAGGGCTCTGGTGAGACCACATCTGGAGTATTGTGTACAGTTCTGGTCTCCTAATTTGAGGAAGGACATCCTTGTGATTGAGGCAGTGCAGCATAGGTTCACGAGATTGATCCCTGGGATGGCGGGACTGTCATATGAGGAAAGATTGAAAAGACTAGGCTTGTATTCACTGGAATTTAGAAGGATGAGGGGGAATCTTATAGAAACATATAAAATTATAAAAGGACTGGACAAGCTAGATGCAGGAAAATTGTTCCCAATGTTGGGTGAGTCCAGAACCAGGGGCCACAGTCTTAGAATAAAGGGGAGGTCATTTAAGACTGAGGTGAGAAAAAACTTTTTTACCCAGAGAGTTGTGAATTTATGGAATTCCCTGTCACAGAGGGCAGTGGACGATCAGCCATGATCACAATGAATTGTGGTGCTGGCTCGAAGGGCCGAATGGCCTCCTCCTGCACCTATTTTCTATGTGACACTTTTTCAAACTCTCATTAACTCTTCTAAACTCGCCAATTAGGTCACCGCACTGGGACAGGCCCTTTAGAGCTGTTTTTTCTGCATAGTCATGTGCGTTTATGGCGTATAATATGGGAGTAGGAACACATCCTTCCGGGGCACCAGTGTTGAGAATTGTTGTGGACCTATCCTCACATATTGTTATCTGTAGGTCAGAAAGCAAAGGATCCCGGATCCAATGGCTGAAGGGGGTGCTTATTACAAGGTCCGGGGTTTGGAGATGTGTTTGCATGCGATTATGGTTTTGAAGGTGGAACTTGGCCCAGAATACTGTCTTGACATATTTAAGGCTCTGCGAATGTCCTAGATAGATTACTTGTACTGCTTGAGATCATTTGACTTGAATACTGCAGACTTGGACATCACCTGGGAATGGACATTGCAGTTCATCCATGCATGTGGGGAACACATACATCGTTTCTTTGGTACACAATCCTCTACATACTTGTTGATGAAGTCTCTGACAGAAGTACAAT
This sequence comes from Okamejei kenojei, assembly GCA_035221665.1. Classification (NCBI taxonomy): domain Eukaryota; kingdom Metazoa; phylum Chordata; class Chondrichthyes; order Rajiformes; family Rajidae; genus Okamejei; species Okamejei kenojei. Next base: position 58,521,099 of record CM069133.1, on the reverse strand, counting down.
ATTCATTTAGGTTAGCTGCAGAGTTCTTGAATATGCACCAAATCAAAGCATTCGCAACGGATCTCATCTGTTTTCTCACACCTGTACTGCAAGGCTTTCGGTACTGCATCCTCCCGCTTCAGTTTCTTCTTGTAAGCAGGGAGTAGTAGCACATCAGTGTTCAATCTTCTGAGGAATTAGAGGCATTGGGGTGTTTACTTAGATGTGTATCAATGTGGTTGGAATAAGACAATTTGTTGATGATATTTACTCTGAGGAACTTGAAGCTCATGACCATCCCCACTTCAATACCATTGATACATTGTGGGGAGCGTTCTCCACCCTGTGTCCTGACCTCAATGACCAGCACCTTCATTTTGGTGAAATTGAGGGGGGTTGTTGATTTGACACCACACTACTAAGATCTAAATCTGCTTCCTGTACTCCATCACTGATTGTTCGGGATCTGGTCCACAATGGTAATGTGGACCTACAAGCCTGTAAATGGAGTTAGAGCAGAATTTGGCCCCACAATCATGAGAGTTTGGGAAATTTATTAAGGACAGATAATACACCTTTGTGGCTCACAAACACTGTTAATAGTTATAAACACTGTTAATAGTTGACTTTTAATAGCTGTTGGGAACCTCAGGATGAAATAGGTAGAGGTTAAGAATAAGGGGTAAGCCATTTAGGACTGAGATGAGGAAAGTTTTTTTTTCACCCAGAGAGTTGTGAATCTGTGGAATTCTCTGCCACAGAAGGCAGTGGAGGCCAATTCAGTGGAGGTTTTCAAGAGAGGGTTAGATATAGCTCATAGGGCTAACGGAATCATGAGATATGGGGAGAAAGCAGGAACAGAGTACTGATTTTGGATGATCAACCATGATCATATTGAATGGTGGTGCTTGCTTGAAGGGCTGAATGGCCGACTCCTATGCCTATTTTCTATGTTTTTATGTTTCTATGTTAGTGGGTCGGCACAGGTTCTGAGGACACAGCTGGGAGGTCCATCTGTGATTTACTCTCAGGAAGGCCGATCTAATGTATCCGATGGTGACCAAGGGTACATGTGTAACCAAGGCTGTCGGGGTGGGTGACATAATTCCACTGATCCTCTGATGAAAATGGGTCAAAATGCATTGAGCTTGTCAGAGAGGGATGCATTTTTACCAGTGATACTGTCTGACTTCACTTTATAGTCCGTTGGGACATGCATGCCTTGTCACCAATGACCTGTGTCCATGAAGTTATCTCTGACCCAAGCTTGTTCCGAAATATTCTCTTGGCATCTTTGATGGCTTTGCAGAAGCCTCTATAGATTTTGAGTACAGGCTGGGATTAGCTGACTTGAACACCTCAGACTTGGTCTTCACCAGGGAATGGAATCATGGTTCATTATGTTTTCAGGTTGGGTAACACTCGGATTGTCTTCCTTAGCACACAGCCCTCTATGCACTTTCTAATTAAGTCTGTAACAATATTGGCATTTTCATTTAGATTGGTTGCAGAATCCTTAAATATAGACCATTGAACATGGGTTCCGGAATATGATTGGAGTAGGGAGAGGTTAAAGATGTCTGCAAATACTCCAGCCAGCTGGTCTGCATAGGTTTTGAGTACACCTACAGTGACTTAATTTGGACCAATTTTTTTCCAAGGTTTTACTCTATGGAAGGCCGAAGCTCTTGGATTGATATTAGCAACATCCACCAAAGAGGCAAATTGCCAGCTGAGCTCCTTCAGTTCTGTTAGCTTCTGAGCTGACTTAGAAATAATTGGCACAAGCTGCGATTGAAATGCATTAAACTCACATGCTACAATCACCAAGGTGAAACATTTACTTCACCTGCACTAGCTGTCATAGCTATGTTCTAATCTTGCTTTGAAAGTTGAGAGGCGAATGAACAATTGGACATATTTCTACAACGGAAGACATAATTCCCTTAACACATTCACTTGGCGACTCCCATTGGCTGTGAAACCCTCTGAAAATGGACAGATAAGTGAATTTAGCACTGACTGCACAATTTATCATTTACAACCTCTGAAGTAACGAAGCTTGAACACCATCCAGGTAGGAGTTGATTAAGGTTTAGTAGCAGGAGTGGATTATTAGGCTCCTCAAACCCAGTCCATCATTCAAATAGATTGTGGCTGACCTATTATCTCAGTGTCACTATCTTGCTATACCCAAATCTCTCGATTCCCTTCAATCTAAAAATTTATCAACCTCAAATATATTCAATCACTAATTCTCCACAGACTTCTGCTACCTAATGATGTTATGGCAAGGTGTGGATGAGGGACAAATAGAACCAGTAAGGTCAGAGAGGAGGAAGTTCAGAGTTCAGAGACCATGGTTAGTAGATGACAGGTGGAAGCAGACAAAGAAAATAAAATGAGCAGATTGAGCCTGGTGGGAGGGAGAAGGAAGTGTCCACCCTTCCTATCACCTCACTCATCTGTTCCATCTGCCCATTATCCCACCCTTATCTGGTTCCATTTATCTTCCTTTATCCCTTGTGTCCATTTCCTGTCATCCTTTGTCCTCTTTTCCCTCCTTATTTCTCACTACCCACCACCTTGAACATCCCATCTCCCAACTCCACATCTCTGCCTGCTTGAGTCAAGGTGTTCAAGAGTTTAGAGTGCCTCATTGTCATGTGCATTGGGAAGGAAACAACATTTTGATGGGCTGCAGTTTTATAGGCACATTGATGCAATGTGAAAATAAATATCCAATAAACAAGAATGCAAAAATAAAATCACTTAAACCAGGTAACCAGACCATTCTAATGCAAATCATAAGATGCAGGAGCAGAATTAGACCATTTGGCACATCGATTTTGCTCCGTTACTCAACTGTTTGATATTTCCCTCTGAACCCCATTCTTCTGCCTTCTCCCTGCAACCTTGGATGCCCTTACTGATCAAGAATCTGTTAATCTCCGTTTTATAAATACCCAATGAGTTGGCCTTCACAGCCATCTGTGACAATAAATTCCACAGATTCACCATCCTCTGGCAAGATAAAATTGCCTTTATCTCCCTTCTAAAGGTATTTTATTATTCGATAGGTTGCAATGAGATTCTCCCCTCATCTTTCTAAACTCCAGCGAATACAGGGCCAGAGTCATCAAACACTCCTCCTACGTCAACCCAATCATCATTGGGATCATTCTCATAATCCTCCTCGATACTTCTACAACACCAATACATCCTTACTCAGGATGGGATCAAAAGCTGCTCACAATATTCCAAATGTGGTCTGCCCACCACCTTATAAAGACTAACATTGAATACTAACATTGAATACTAACATGAATACTAACATTGCATTTGCCTTCCTTATTACTAACTCCACCTATAATGTTACCTTTTGGGAATCCTGCACCGGCACTTCCAAGTTCCTTTGCAGCTCCGATTTTTGAAACTTCTCCCCACTTAAAATATAATCTGTGCTTTTATTCCTGCTATTTTACTTCGGAGTCACGTGAGTGACTACGTGAATAGAAGCCCGTACAGCCGTTGGTGCGTCATGACGTCAGACGTTGATGCAGTCGGCCGGTTGGAGCAGCAGCGCTCCTCCAAGCGGTAAGTTTAAAAACGGAGGTAAGGTTTTTAAAAATTTTTTAAAACAGGTCATTTTCTGCGATGGTTTGGAGTTCTTGGAGATATGTTGCAGAAAGTGAAGAAGGTGTCGGCGAGGCGCTCCGCAGGTAGAAAGGAAAGTGACCAGGTGAGTGTTGTGGATGGAGGCCCGTCTGGTACACCTGGTCCGGTGCTGGCTACACAGCCAGAGGTTGCAGACCCACTGCCTGGGGGCAGTGAAGGCTTGCCAGTAGGGCGGAAGGCCACTGGCAAGACTGTGAGGCCCGTAGATAAGTCGGGCCAGGAGGTTATACCCTCCATAGGAGAGTCCGTTTGCTCACGGCTCTCCCAGGTCGAGATTTTATTACAAAGAATGCTCGACAGGGACCAGCTCCGTGAGGACGAGTGGTGCCCAAGCCAGGCTGATGGAGAGCTTGTGCTAGCAGCACCTGTTCCAGGGCTGCAGAGCTATCCTGCCTGTGAGGAGGATGTTCCATCAGTGCAGTTGCTGACACTGATTCTATGCTGGGGGAGAGCAGTAAAGAAGTTCGGTTGGAGGTAATTCCGAACGTTGCTGGGATGTTTGCTGAGCCTAGAGAGGCAGGAGAGGCGATTGATGTAGAACTGGCTGAAGCCATTCAGCATATGCTCCCCCACCAGTTACAGGAGCTAGCTATGGATGAAGCAGCAAAAAACTATAAAGCTCCTGTTAATTGTGATCTCCAGAAGGTACCGGTGGTTAATCACCAAATTTGGTCACAGATGGGTATGCCTGCGAGGGCCCAGGAGATGAAGTTTCAAAAAGTGCTTAAACTGTTGTTAGCAGGTATTACAGCTGTGGTGAAAGTTATTGATCCAAGCAATATGGTTGAAGCACACCAGGACGGACTGGGATTCCTTTATAATGCATTTTTTGAAATCAATAATATCAGGAGGGGCCGCTATTAGGCCAGTGCTTAATCCGAATTTGGCAAGTTTGTGCAAACCGAACCAGTGTACCACCACAAAATCTGTTGTTTGGAGGTAACCTTGCAAAAAGGGTCAAAGAATGTCATGACGATGTTAAAACTATGGCCCTCATTAAGCCGGCTGTTAAGCAAGGCAAAAGGTTTTATCCGTATTGGAAAGGAACTAATGTGGATTCAGGAGAAGGAACGAGCCGTTCATGTCTTCAATTTCGGAACTGGCAGGCTGCCAGCATGAAGGGGAAGGTGTCTTTCTCTACAAGAGGTCGAGGACAACAAGGTCCGCAAGGAAAGATGCAGGTAAGGAAAACATCGACAGACGATGAATTAACTGATGTTCCTGTTCAAATTGGGGGAAAGTTATTGTTACTCAAACAATGGCAGCAGTTGACATCAGATTTGTTCATACTTAGTAGTATTGAAGGGGTGAAAATTTAATTTTATTCTAAGGACAGTCTACCTAATCAACATTTTCCTAGTCGTAAACTTATTTTTTCAGATGAGGAAAATGTGCTTATTCAAGCAGAGATTCAGTCGTTACATAAGAAAGGGGTAATTGAGCCTTCTGTCTTTCAAAGTCGACAATTTGTGTCAAATATATTTCCCAGATCTATAAAGACTGGGGGGTGTAGAATTATTCTGGATTTATCGAGTTTGAACAAGTTTGTTTGTTATAGGCATTTCAAAATGGAAACCTTTACCGCGGCCAAACATCTAGTGTCCAAAGGGTGTTATATGGCAACTATTGATTTAAAGGATGCGTATTACTCAGTGTCTATTCATGATGATGATAGAAGATATTTGAAATTTATTTGGATGACTCAGCTGTGGCAATTCAGGGCATTGCCGAATGGATTAACTTCAGCTCCTAGATTATTTACTAAATTGGTAAAACCTGTGTTAGCATGACTTAGAGCTCAGGGGCATGTGGTAATGGCCTACTTAGATGATATTCTGATTGTTGGAAAGACTCATGCTGAAACTCAATCATCAGTTTCAGTTGTTAAAATCACTTTTGAACAAATGGGATTTGTTATTCACCCAGATAAATCTAAATTATCACCAGTCCAAATTATTGATTATCTGGGATTTACTATTAATTCCAATCACATATTGGTAACTTTGCCCAGGGATAAATTGAATCAGTTAATTGAGGACTGTGTTAATCTCGTTGGAGAACAACGGCCTTCAATTAGACAAGTAGCCAGGTTAATTGGGAAGTTTGTTGCAGCATTTTCAGCTGTGCAGTATGGTCCTCTCCATTATCAACAATTACAACGATCAAAGGTACAGGCACTGAGAATACAAAGGGGCCATTTTGATAGGCCTATGCAGTTGTCAGCTGGGGCGATTGCTGACATACAATGGTGGATAGTACATGTTTCAAAAAGTTTTAGGAAGGTTTTGGTGGAACCACCGTCACTCATATTACAGACTGATGTAACTGCACTGGGTTGGGGTGCAACAGATATGTCTTCTAGTTGGGGAGGCAGATGGAATGTGGATGAGACATCGCTTCTTCAATTAAGAGGGATTAATTATTTAGAGTTGTTGGGCACCTGGTATGGGCTCAAAACTTATTGTTCTACAAGGAGGGATCTGCATGTGCAGGTTCAGATTGACAACAACACAGCAGTGGCATATGTAAACCACATGGGTGGAGTTAAGTCACAGTCTTGTGATAGACTGGCTAACCAGATTTGGAGCTGGTGTATTGACCAAAATATCTGGCTTTCAGCACTTTATTTGCCAGGAAGATTCAACACCGTAGCTGACACTAGGTCACGTCAGTTTAATGACAACATTGAATGGATGTTAAATCAGGATGTATTTAACCAAATGATTGTTCAGTTTGGATTGCCAGATATTGACTTGTTTGCATCTCGATTAAATCATCAGTTACCTAGATATGTTTCATTTTTCATATGTTTCATGCAGATTTTAAGGAGGCCATACCTGGGGAGAGGACTGTCTCATCGGACTGTGGATGTTCTCACGTTGGCCTGCAGGGATAGTACACAACAGCAATATATCACCTATATAAGGAAGTGGGAGCAATTCTGCCTACAGCAGAATATTGTATATCACACTGCAGGGATCACGGATGTATTGGAGTTTTGTCAACTCTTTATTTCGGCCAAAAATTAAGTTACAGTGCGATTAATTCAGCCAGAAGTGCTCTGTCTTCTTATTTTCCTATGAATGCAGAATTGCATACAGTAGGGACACATCCGTTAATTTTCACGATTATATGCCATTATATTTTATGTCTATGAAGGGCGTTTTGTTTTCGTTAGTCCACACAGTAAAGGTCCAAACCCCCTAGGATGGTCCCGAATTGGAAGGTGGTATATAATGTTCTTATGGTTTCTTCGCCAGTGGGTTCCGGTTACAAGCCTATCTATAGCCAAATTAACTATGAAGGTGGTCATGCTTTTGGCGTTGGTTTCAGCTTAACGTGTACAAACGTTGCAAAAGCTACGGCTAGATAGAATGCATGTGTCGGCAGATGCCATTATATTTTATGTCTATGATTTGCTTAAACATAATAGAAGAGGCATGACAGGATGTAAGATTGTGTTTTCAGCATACCCCGCAGATGATCGCTTGTGTGTAGTTTCACATTTATCTCGTTACATTGAGATTACTAAACCTCTGAGAGGAACAGAGTCGGCTTTGTTTATTAGTCACAAAAAAACCACACAGTAAGGTGTCGATGCAAACAATTTCAAGGTGGCTAAAGCAGGTCCTGGCAAGTGCTGGAATTGATACTGATAAATTCAAATCTCATTCCACCAGGGCGGCATCAACTTCCGTGGCAAGGGCGATGGACGTGCCAATAGACCATATCCTCGCGGCCGCAGGATGGTCCAGTGAGCTAACTTTTCAGAGGTTTTATCACAAGCCGATTTCAAGGCTCGGGGTGTTTGCTGATTCTGTTTTGAGTACTGTTACACTTTCCCCCTGAGTTAGAGGGGTTTGTTATGATTTGTTTGTAAATAAACTGTTATTCATTTAACAAATGTTGTTACTGATGCATGATTGATTGTTAACGACTTTTGAGTCATTCCAGGCAGTGTGAACGTCGGATTTGGGTCTGCGGCATGAATTCACAGTTGAAGACTTCAATTTGAAGTCTTCACGTAGTCACTCACGTGACTCCAAAGTATAATAGTAAGATTAAATGAGAACTTACCAGTTTTTTAGAAGTTTGATCTTTATTTTATGAGGAGTCGAGTTGAGGGACTACGTGCCCTCCGCTCCCACCCTCATAGATCTCATCTGGTAGTTCTAGTTTTATCATCTTACCATTATACTTGAGTCATTGTTAGCTGTGAATTCATTCCGCTGCTTTGAAGATTGACGCACCAATGGCTGTACGGGCTTCTATTCACGTAGTCCCTCAACTCGACTCCTCATAAAATAAAGATCAAACTTCAAACTGGTAAGTTCTCGTTTAATCTTACTATCAAAGTGCATGACTATACACTCTGATCTGCTGTGTAGAAACAAATTACAGATGCTAGTATATACTGAAGATAGACATAAAATGCTGGAGTAAAAAAAGGCAGCATCTCTAGAGAAAAGGGATGGGTAACGTTTTGGGTCTAAAGAAGGGTCCCAACCGTAACATCACATTTTTCTCCTGAGATACTGCCTGGCCCGCTGAGTTTCTCCAGCAATTTGAGTGTACCTTTGCTATGCTATATTCTATTTACCACTTTTTTGCCCAAGTTCTTCCGCAGACCCCCTGCTTCCTCAACACTACCTGCCCCTCCACCTATCTTTGTATCATCCACAAATTTGGCCACAAAGCCAACAATTCCATCATCCAAATCATTAACATATAATGTGAAAAATAGCAGACATAACACCAATCCCAAACACCATCACACCAATAATCACCAACACCCAAAAGGTCTTCTTTATTCTCATGCTTTGTCTTGTGCCAGGCAGCCAATGCTCTATCCATGATTGTAACTTATTACTACTTCAAAGAATTCCAACAAAATTTTCAGGCAAGATTTCCGCTTAACAAAACTGCTGGCTTCAGACAGCTTTATCATGTGGTTTCAAGTTACCTGAATATGAATACTAAATAAATACTAACATTGCATTTGCCTTCCTTACTACTGACTAAACCTACAAATTAACCTTTTGGGAATCCTGCAGCAGTCCCAAGTTCCTTTGCAGCTCCGATTTTGGAATGTTCTCCCCACTTAAAAAAATGTCTTAATAATGGACTCTAAAATCTTATGACCACTGAAGTCAGACTAACTGGCCTATAATTTCCTTTTTAAGTTATCTGGACCACACCTCCTCCCACCCAGGCTCTTGCAAAGATGCCAACCCACTCCTCTCAAATTTGTCTCTCATCTGAGCAGCAGATTTCACTCCCATCCCAGATTCCATACCAAGTGTTATTCCAGAGACCGTTCCCTCCGCAACTCCCTGGTTCACTCATCCCTTCCCTCCCAAACCACCCCCTCCCCAGGAACCTTACCCTGCAACCGCAGGAGATGCAACACCTGACCATAATCCTTCTCCCTCGATTCCATCCAGGGACCCTGAAATTCCTTTCAAGTAAGGCAGAGGTTCACTTGCAGCTCCTCCAACCTCATCTACTGTATCCGCTGTTCTTGATGTGGGCGAGAACACTGTCCAGGGCATTCTCCATTGCCAGCATGAAGTGGCATGCAAACTGGAAGAATAGCATCTCATTATTCTGCTTGTAAAGCTTGCAACCCAATGGTATGGACGTTGAATTCTCCAATTTTACTGTAACCAACAACCATCCCCCTGATCTTTTTCTCTGATCCCCTCTCTTCCCTGTGCCCCACGTGGATGCTGACCAATTTCTCCCTCTATCCTGTCCCCCTCCTTTATCCCCTATTCCCTTCCACCTGTCGCCTTCCATCTACATTCCTTCCTCTGACCTCACATTTCCAGCCTTTTGTCTCACAGCCTTTTGTCACCTTTTCATCTCTGGCCTTTGTTCACACATTTGCCGATCAACTCCCTCTCACCTGTTGCCCATCTATTGTTTGCTAGGCACACTCCCATCCCAACTTCTCTTTCTGCTTTCTCCCCCCTACTGCAATTAATCTGAAGAAGGGTCACAATCCAAATAATCACAGTCTATGCTCTCTAAAGATGCTGCGCGACCTGCTGAGTTACACCCGCTCTTTGTGTTTTTGCTCAAGATTCCAGCATATGCAGTTACTTGTGCCTTCTTTCATCTCATGATCTTCATAGCAAAGAAACCGATGGGTGTAAAAGTGGTGCAGAACCCAAGTATGCAGCATTTTACCAGCATAAGGTGTGAAGCATTAGTTCCAAATATGATCCATACCTTAAGGTAGTGTGTTACATGGTGATTTGGAAATTAGCTGCAAGAGTCCTATGATTAATGGGTAGCAGCTCGATACCTTTAAAGAATTTAAATAAAATAAAGAATTGTTCCAAACCAGTGGGAAGCTTATTCACTTGTCGCTTTAACGATGAATGTACTCAACTGAAGGAGACCTGATCTAAGTACATTGGAGATTTATGGAAAATATACAGTTGAGTTAGATCTTGGAGCATGTCATGTTGCATGCCATTACATTGTTGAATAAACATTGTTCTTTTATCCTATTTCACTGATGTAATAGGTGGGATAATTTTGAAAGATGACAAGGGAATCTATAGAGGATGGTGTTTACGCATAACAGTTGACCCTTTCCCTGAGGGTGATAGAGACTGCAGATATGAAAGCTAACAAAATCTGAGAGCAAGTTCCATCTTGTGAATAGGACACACTGTGACCATAAGACAGCATGTTGGAGGAAAATGATGTTTGAAGTGATGCATGAGCTATTAGCAAAGCAAATAGGTTTGTACTAGATGATGTTGAGATCCTTGACTCTTAATGTACCTTCAACATGTCCAAGTTATTTTATCATATTTCTGATTTGGATCCTGACAGCCAAATGAGTATCACATCAAAATACACAGCCTCTAATCTGCATTGACTCCCATTTCTCCCACTTTTTAGTTCTCCCCCCTTCTCCCCATCTCCTTCCACCTACATCCTTTTCTCTGGCCTCATAATTTAAGCACCTTCTCTCCTTATCTCACAGTCTTTTGTTTTCTTTACATATCTGGCCTTTGTCAACCCATCTGCCAATAAACCCCCTTCACCTGTACGCGTCCAGCTCTTGCCTAGCTTTGTACCACCCTACGTCTCCTCCAGCTTTCTTCCCCCCCCCCCCCCCCCCCCCCCCCCCCCCCACCCATTACACTCATGGTGAAGAAGGGTCCAGATCCAAAGCATCACCTATCCATATTCTGCTGAGATGCTGCCTGACCCACTCAGTTACTCCAGCACATTGTTTTTGCTCAAGATTCCAGCATCTGCAATTCCTTGTGTCTACTGTTGCAACATTTCATCCTCCTGCAATCAAAATGTATTCTCCTTGTTGTTATTAAGCCTTATGGTGTGGATGTTAATTGATAAATTAAAATCATACAAGAGGAGTGAGTGTTCAAGTAGCAGATAACCTTGTGCTCCAATTTCCTGTTGAAAGTGGTATCTGCCGATGGACACATTAGTTTGAGTTAATGACTTGTTTTTCTACTGTTAATTCTGTCACATTTGAGCAATCATCCAGTTATTTAAAAAAATCAACTGTAAGGATATGAAAGCAGAAAGTGCAAGGAAGGCACAGCAGGGACCATCCTCCCCATGGGAGAGGTGGAGAAACCCTGTTTCTTCGGCAGATATCAACGATCTCTTGACACTTAGCAGCAGAGACAAGGAAGGTTCCCAGTCACCTTTCAACACATGTTCCACAAGCAACATCCTTAAAACTGGCACAACTTGTCACCACTATGTCGGACATATTTTGTGAGGAGTAGCTGTTAAGATGTGTTGCATAACTGCACTTTGGAAGAGTCATTGTGGTGTATTAGAAAATAGTATCCTTACGATTCTGCACAGAGGTAGAACTCACACAACTGCTGTTTCAGTTCCATCAGACTGGGTTTCATCCTGACCTCTGGAGCTGTCTGCATGCATGTATTGCTTCTGATTAAACATGGGTATTCTCTATGTGTAGAAGAAGTGTCAAGAACTGCAGATGCTGGTTAAACCAAAGATAGACAAATGCTGGAGTAACTCAGTGGGGCAGGAAGCATTTAAGGTAGACAAAAGTGCTGGAGAAACTCAGTGGGTGCAGCAGCATCTATGGAGCGAAGGAGATAGGCAACGTTTTGGGCCAAAACCCTATTTCAGACTGATGGAGGGTGGGGAGGGAGCGGGGAGAAGAAAGGAAAAAGGAGGAAGAGGAACCCGAGGGTTGAGGGAGTGCTAGGAAGGGGATGAGACAGCAAGGGCTAACAAAATTGGGAGAATTCAATGTTCAGGCCACCGTTCAAACTGCCCAAGCGGAATATTAGGTGCTGTTCCTCCAATTTCCGGTGTTGCTCACTCTGGCAGTGGAGGAGTCCCAGGACAGAGGTTGGATATGGAATGGGAGGGGGAGTTGAAGTGCTGAGCCACCGGGAGGTCAGGTTGGTTAAAGCGGACCGAGCGGAGGTGTTCGTCGAAACGATCGGCAAGCATAAGCTTGGTCTCACCGATGTAGATCAGCTGACATCTAGAACAGCGGTTGCAATAGATGAGGTTGGAGGAGATGCAAAGATGCAGATAGAGGAACGACTGCTTGGGTCCTTGATTGGAGTGGAGGGGGGAGGTAAAGTGTGGCGCACCTAAGATGGTGTGCCCACCTTGATTTAATTTACTTGATGGTGCATTGGCAGTTTATAATGTGCAGTGAGGGGGAATGTCTGTGTCACTCCAGTTGCTGCGGGGACTGGAAACAGCAAGGCACTTCCCCCCCATCTCGGCAGAAGCAATCTGGGGATGAATTAAATTGCACTGTGTCCTCATTTGCTATCTCACACCTGCTTTTATACAGGTCGGTAGACTGTCAGGACCATACAAATATGCACTTTTGGGGTTTGAATATTGTTGGGTGAAGTTTCTGTGTGGTTTTGGGTGTTAAGAATGTTGAAGTTAGTGGGTTACTGGTTGTTAATGTTTCTGTGTGCTGTGTTGGAAGATATAATAACGTGTAGCATGGGCATGTTTCTTAATAGGTCATTCCATAACCTGTGGTGGTTGCAGACATTGTAATGAGGATATGGCATAGAAAAAAGGCCAAAAGTCAACTTTAAAGGGCCTGTCACAGCAGCATGCGACTCCATGCGGTGAGCGCGATCAAACTAGAAGCGGGGGCCGCGCGGAGGTCGGGTGATCCCTGTACAGGGCCCTTCCCAACAGCATGCGCCTGCATGCGAAGAGCCGGAGGTCGGGTGAGTGGCGCGACGCAGCGCAAAGTGAGGCGAACTTGGAGAGAAGTCTGAAAGGTAAGTTCGCCAGGACAGAGAGGGACACACAGAGAGGGGCACAGAGGCACACACAGAGAGGGCCACGGAGCCACACACAGAGAGGGTCACGGAGGCACCTACAGAGAGGGTCACGGAGGCACAACATCGAGGCGGTGCGTAATGCGTCGAGGCGACTACGAGCCGACAAGCCATTGCCACGCGGAATTTTTGAAAATGATCAGTTTTTCGGAGCCCGCGCGATGTCGGGACAAACTCCGCACAACTCCACACGGCTCCGGCGATCGAAGTTGGACCGGCCCCACGACGCCGGATGGCTGAAGTGACCACGTTAGGTCGCGCTCATCGCATGGAGTCGCATGCTGGTGGGACAGGCCCTTTAGCATGTTGCAGGAAATGTGCAGTGAAGGTTAATTAAGTGCCTAATAATATTTATTGAAGTGTAAAAATCAAAAATACAAGTGTGTAAATCGCACAGAGAGTGTATTAAGTACAAGGGAAACATAGGAAAGAACGGGCTGTGAGTGAAACTGTAACAAAATCGGTGTGTTAGGGAGAGACAAAATGGATGACTGAACCAATGATAAGAGCAATGTTTTGTGTTTACATGATTATTGAATAGAACAACCAGCAGAAGCAATCTGGGGATGAATTAAGACACACTGTGTCCTCATTTGCTATCTCACACCTGCTTTTATACAGGTTATCTATCTGCTTTACGGTGCCCAACCATGAGACCTGTAACAGATCGTGGGGGCTCGTCCGGGATCGGCGCCACTTCTTGATTGGAGCTGGAGCTGATCAACAAATGACACCTGAGAACGAGACAGGGCTGATTCGAGCTGAGTGCCGAGAGAGGTGAGTCGGAGCAGAGACTGTGCCATTGCTGAACTGTGATCCATCGTGAAAGACGGTGAAAAGCTGCTGCCATGTCAGAGAGTGGGAGGAAGAGCCTAGTGTGGGACATTCGGAAGTCACTGCTCACCTTGTCAGCTGCAGAGCTCTTTCACATCGCCAAAGAGATTGGTTCAACATCAGATGGAGACCTGTCTGAACTTCATGAAGGAGACCATGAAGGCTGCTTCAACAAAATCAGTTCATTCATGTACAGTAAGCATTTGTTAGTCAGAAGACAGTGGAATGTCTGAATTGTTGGGTTTGAAAGATGCTATTGATAATATTGTAAAGATCCGAAATGTATTGTGTTTGCCAGAGCTAGAAATACAACCCATAGGTGCTCATGGAGATACTACTAACCAAATGTTCCAAGTCAGTTCTACTTTGCCAAACAGTGATGCTTTCACAACTGACCCAGTACTACCTACTGCTGTATCTGACTCCACAAACGCAGAGTTACTGGCAATGCTCACTAGCTATGAGGAGCTCGGTAAAAGGTTGAAACAAAGCATTATGGTATCGACAACTCAGTCACCAGAAGACTCTCCGCCATTAGCAGCACAGGCTAATAAGTCTCGAAATGACTCATCATCCCACAACCCGACAGTTGTCGGACCCATTCGAGAGGGGATGATTTCCATAAGAGATCTCGCCTATCTCCAGAGAAGGGAGTTTAAGGTACAAGGGGGCCAGGTTGGTGATCATTCGTCAGACATCAGTTATAGCAATGTCTGTAAGCAAGTAGAGGAAGGGATCAAAGAAGGCTTCCATGATGCAGAGATAGTTCGTGGTGCGCTCCGGACAATAAAACCTGGATTTTTTAAATAGATGCTAATGAACAAGGATGACCTGACTGTGATGGAACTCAAAGGATTTCTCCAGGCTCACCTAAGAGAAAAAAAACAGTACAGAGTTATTCCAAGAGTTAATATGTGCCAAGCAGGAGGAGAACGAGACACCACAACAATTCCTCTATCGTGTCATAGGTTTGAAGCAACGTGTCCTATTCACATCAAAACTGTCAGACGCAGGTATAAAATACAGTGCAGCTACTGTTCAAGATGGCTTCCTACATACAGTTTACCAGGGATTAGGCTACAAACACAGTGACTGACACAGAGAAATAAACCCTCTCTTGTCCAGTGGTGAAGTAAGTGATGAGACAATACTGCGCCAGGTAATGAGAATCACCAGTGAAGAGACAAAAGAGGATAGGTCCTTTTCGTCGGCAGGCTGCATTTCATGCACATGGTGCACAGTTTGATACAGCAGAATACAGCAGAAGAACAGTGCAGCAAGCAAGAGAGCGTGGCGCCAAAAGTAAAGACAGACCCAATTAAAGAGCTTACAGCCAAAGTAGATGAGCTCACAAGTATGATTGTGGCCATGACACGACAAATTAAGCCACAACCAACAGATGTGAGGAACCAATATTCTCAAAATAAAATAAGACCCAGGAGAGATAAATCATACGGTTGTCCAAAATGTGTTGAACAAAACCGCCCAGACTGTAACCATTGTTTCTCATGTGGGGAGGAAGGCCACAGAGCTGTTGGCTGCTTAAAGAAACAGAAAAGTCAGGGAAACTTGAACCGGTCGCTGCAAGGGGGCGCCCAGTGATCGGATCTGAGAAACGTCCCCAAACTCAAACTGATTGTGATGACAACAATACAAATCTTCCTTTGTCCACTACTTCAGAAGTAGCGAGCACATGGTACAATGACAAACAAAGCAAATCATCTTCTCATTTCCCTTTTGAACCACATTGTACCAAATGTAAAGCTGTCGCCAACATGATAGGAAAGAAGGCTCTGATACAATGTAATCTAAGTGGTTTGGTGGTAACTGCATTGCTCGACTCATGCGCACAAGTTAGTATTATCAGCCGTGCCTGAAAAGATCTACACCTGCCTGATCTAAACATTCGACCAATGTCTGAGATCATTGAGGAACTGGATGAGCTAAAGGTTTATGCAGTCAATGGAGAGCTCATTCCTTTTGATGGATGGGTTCCTATAATGACCAACCTACCTGGGAATGAGGACCCAAGTCTTGCCATCAGTGTCCCATTCTTAGTCAGCAGCTTGACCATGGAAAGACCGTTGATTGGTTTTAATGTTCTTGAGCAGCTTGTTGAAGGACAGCCAGAAAGGTTAGTACCTACTCTGATACAGTTGTTTCAGAATGCCATTGGTGTTTCAAGCGAGAAAGCAGAAGCAGTGGTTAGTTTTATTCAGACAGTGGAGCCAAGCATGCCACAAGGACCCCTAAGAACTGGTGCAAAGGACGTGGTCGTTCCAGCTGGACAAGTCAGCTGGGTGAGATGCCGGGTTCCCCCAACCATGAACTCCTATGGCCGTCTGGTGTTGTTTGAATCGGACGAAGGCAGTCAGCCTTTGGATCAGCTAGATATAGGAGCAGGTTTGGTTGAAATGCAGAATCCTTTAAAACCATATGTCACCATTGCTGTTGGCAACAACACCAGCCATGACATTATCTTGCCATGTAAGACAGCCCTGGGCACCTTACAGCATATTGAAAGGGTTGTGGAAGCTGACCCTCCAAGAAAAGTGGCATCCATGACAACAGTCAACGAGGTCACCTCTCAACTTCCTCAACCAACTTCATCACTGTGGCATCCGCTCGTGAACCTTGATCACCTGGAGGAATATCAGCAAGAGGTTGTCAGGAAAATGTTATTTGAGGAGTCTAAAGCCTTTGCCAGAGATGAAAATAATATTGGATGCAACCCAAGCCTGCAAATGGTGATAAATCTGAAAGATGACATTCCTGTGCAGAGAGCGTACACATCCATCCCAAAACCGCTGTTGAGAGAGGTAAAGGTATACGTTCAAGACTTCCTTGTCAAGGGATGGATTGTGAAATCTAGGTCCTCCTATGCCGCTCCAGTTGTGTGTGTGCGGAAGAAAGACGGTACACTGCGCCTCTGCATAGATTATCGTCTATTGAATCAGAAAACGGTGCCGGATAGACACCCACTGCCTCGAATACGAGACTTGCTGGACACCTTGGGTGGTTACTCGTGGTTTAGCATCCTTGACCAGGGTAAGGCCTACCACCAGGGTTTCGTGGCTGAAAGTTCACATCATCTCACAGCTTTCATCACACCCTGGGGGTTTTATGAGTGGGTAAGGATCCCGTTTGGCCTATCAAACGCGCCAGCAGCATTCCAGAGAAGTATGGAGGAGATGTTGAGTTCTCTGAGGGATGAGTGCTGTATACCCTACTTCGATGACATCCTCTGCTACTCGCGGTCATTTGAAGATCACGTGGAAGTGGTCCGCAAGGTTCTCCAAGAGTTGCAACATCAAGGGGTAAAGCTCCGATCTAAAAAGTGTGAGATGTTCAAGCAAGAAATTTGCTATGTTGGCCGCCTTGTCTCTGCTAACGGTATTCGAGTTGATCCCAAGGACCTGAATGCTGTGCTGGCTTTAAAAGACAAAACACCACAGACGGTAGGTGATTTGAGAAGGGTTCTCGGCTTTCTCAGTTACTACAGGACATACATTTAAAACCTCTCAAAGATAGCAAAGCCATTGTATGAGATGCTCCAAGGGAAATCCTCAATTCAAGTCCAGTCTTGACAAGGTAAAGCAAAGGGACCCCAACTGTCATCCAGGGCACCCATACAGTGGACTGCTGAACATCAAAGTGTACTCGAGAGATTGATTGACATGTTGACACATCCACCAGTTTTGGCATACCCAAACTTCGACAGGCCTTTCGTCTTGCATACCGATGCATCAGAGCAAGGTCTAGGAGCTGTTCTCTACCAGCAACAGGAGAGAAAGCTGCAAGTCATTGGGTATGGGTCACGGACTTTGACAGCTGCAGAGAGGAACTACCATATGCATAGTGGCAAGTTGGAGTTCCTTACACTCAAGTGGGCAGTGTGCGAGAAATTTAGGGACTACCTCTATTATGCTCCACACTTTACCATCTTCACTGACAACAACCCACTTACTTACATCATGAGCACTGCCAAACTCAATGCGGTTGGTCACTGGTGGGTGGGAGAACTGTCAGACTTCCATTTTGACATCAGGTACAGACCAGGAAGAGTCAACACGGATGCAGATACTCTGTCCCGAGTCCCTCTTGATATTGACCAGTACATGTCAACGTGCACAGAGGAGTTGTCGCAGGATGTAGTGAATGCAACTTGGGAAGGAAGTCAAGCAGCCCAGAAGAAAGATGTGGCATGGATAGCCGCTCTTGCTGTCTCCTCTCAAGATGTTGTCCTACAGCCCCGCGCCCCTCTACACAGCATTAGTCATGACGACTTGGTGCAAGCTCAAAGAGAGGATCCCGAAATAGGAGAGATCTTAAAGCTCAAAGAGATGAACAGCAAATTGACAGACGACATCAGAAGGACTGTGAAAGGAACCGCATGCAAGCTTCTGCATGAGTGGAGCAGGTTGCACATCGAGGATGGATTGCTGTACCGAAGAACAACAAGTAGGAAACGATTAGTACTACCTCTGAAATACCAACCCGTGGTATTAAAGCACCTCCACGGCAACATGGGACATGTAGGCATGGAGAGAGTTCTTCACCTCACCAGGGAGAGGTTTTACTGGCCCTATATGAAAAGGCGTGTTGAGGACTATGTAACAAAGAAGTGCAGTTGCATCAAACAGAAGAAGCCTACAGCCCATGTGCGTGCACCAATGAGCGGTCTGAAGTCTAACTCACCCCTGGAAATGGTTTGTATCGACTTCATACACCTGTGAAAGAGCAAAGGGGGTTATGAGTACATCCTAGTAGTAATTGACCATTTTACAAGGTTTGCTCAGGCCTACCCTACAAAAAACAAATCTGGCCGGACGGCAGCAGAACGGATTTACAATGACTTTGTACCACGTTTCGGATTCCCATACAAGCTCCATCATGACCAAGGACGTGAATTCGAGAATGAACTGTTTCGAACCCTTGGCCAGCTCTCTGGAGTAGGACATTCCTGAACATCCCCATATCACCCGCAAAGTAATCCAGCAGAGCGATTCAATCGAACCTTGCTGCAGATGCTGCAAACTCTGACAGACATAGAAAAGGAGATATGGAAAGAACAACTCCCACAGGTTGTACATGCATATAATTGCACCCGCAATGAGTCCACTGGCTATTCCACTCACTATCTTCTCTATGGTCGACACCCTCGCCTTCCTGTGGATCTCTTGTTTGGGTTGGCTGAAGAAATAGATCCAGTGGCGCACAAAGGATATGCTGAGAAGTGGCAAAAAAGGATGGCGGAAGCATACCGTATTGCTAACAACAACAGTCTGTCTTCAAGTGCAAAACGAAAGTCCTACTATGATCAGAAGGTGAGAGGAGTGGTCCTGAAGCCTGGGGATAGAGTGTTGGTTAGAAATCTGGGAGAGCGAGGCGGGCCTGGTAAACTACGTTCCTACTGGGAGAAGAGGATATATGTAGTGAAGGAACAAGTCTCAGACAACCCAGTGTATGTTATTCATCCAGAAAACGATGGCAAAGCGTGACTGAGGACACTGCATAGAAACCTGCTTTTACTGGTCAATGATTTACCAGTGGAATTCCAATCGCAGCAGACCAAACCAACTTCAAAGCTACAGATGCAAAGGAAACCTCAGCTGAGAAGGAGTGACATAAGAGACAGAACCGAGAATGCAGAGACATCTGACTCGGATGGTGAGTCTGGAGGAGGTTATTGGTTGAGGATGCCCCTAAGTCGTGCTGAGCCAAGGACAGCAGCTACGCCTGAGAGAATGCCAGCTCAGACTCCTAGTAAACCTGCCAGAATCCAACATGAGCAAGCACAAAGAACACCCACTCGAGTGACCCGACACAGGAATGAAGATTCATTCATATCAGCCGGAAAACATGGAAGAAGTCAAGAACGGATGGTGGTCCAAATATCACCTGAAATGGACTTGAGGCCACCAGAAGCTGAAATACAGCCACAGGATCAATGGAAAAGACACTTAACAGATGAGGGCAAACTACAACAGGAGGATGATCAGGACATTCCCCATTACACTGAACAAGATGAGAAGATTGTTGCAGACCTCGAGGAGCACACTCTCTCACACTCTGAACCTGGATCCCCTGTTACACTGAGACGGTCCACAAGGGAAAGACAGCCAGTCCAAAGGCTCACCTACTCATCTCTTGGTCATCCGACCTATCAACCATTTCCTGCTGTGAACACTATTGGCACGTACCTCATGCCCTCTACTCACCCACTGTACAGGCCATCATTCCAGTGTGCACCCATGGTCCAATATTCATACTTGCCATGTATGGTACAGGGTTATTGAGAATGAACAGTGGTGATTCAGTGGTGACTTAATTTATTTGATTGTGCATTGGCAGTTTATAATGTGCAGCAATGAGGGGGAACGTCTGTGTCACTCCAGTTGCTGCGGGGACTGGAAACAGCAAGGCACTTCCCCCCCCCCCCCCCCCCCCCCCATCTCGGCAGAAGTAATCTGGGGATGAATTAAGATGCACTGTGTCCTCATTTGCTATCTCACACCTGCTTTTATACAGGTTATCTATCTGCTTTACGGTGCCCAACCATGGGACCCGTAACAAAAGCGACAAGTGTAGCATCTCTTGCGGTTGCAAGGGAAAGTGCCTGGGGAGGGGGTGGGTCGGGCGGGAAGGGAAGAATTGACAAGGGAGTTACGGACGGAGCGGTCTTTGCGGAAACAGACAGACAGGAGGGAGATTGGAAGATGTGGCGAGTGGTGGGGTCACATTGGCGGTGGCGAAACTGACAAAGGAATATTTGTTGTATGTGACGGCTAGTGGGGTGAAAGGTGAGGACTAGGGGGACTCTGCCCTTGTTGCGAGTGGGGGGCTGGGGAGAGAGAGCAGTGTTACAGGGTATGGAAGAGACCCTGGTGCGAGCCTCATCTATAGTAGGGGAGGGGAACCCCCATTCCCTGAAGAATGAGGACATTTCCGATTCCCTGATGTGGAACACCTCATCCTGGGAGCAGATGCAGCGTAGACGGAGGAATTGGGAGTAGGGGAGGAAGCAGGATGAGAAGAAGAGTAGTCTAGACAGCCATGGGAGTCAGTGGGTTTGTAGTGGATGTCGGTTAGTAGTCTATCACCTACGATGGAGATAGTGAGGTCAAGAAATGGTAGGGAAGTGTCAGAAATGGTCCAGGTGTATTTGAGTGCCGGATGGAAGTTAGTGGTGAAGCAGATGAAGTCAGTCAGTTGTGTGTGGGTGCAGGAGGTAGCACCAAAGCAATCGTCGATGTAACGGAGGTAGAGGTCGGGGATGGGGCCCTGGTACACCTTGAACAAGGATTGTTCGACGTACCCGACAAAGAGGCAGGCGTAGCTGAGGCCCATGCGCATGCCCATAGCTATGCCTTGTATTTGGAGGAAATGAGAGGAGTCAAACAAGAAGTTATAGAGGGTAAGGACCAACTCCGCTCGGCAGAGGAGAGTATCAGTGGATGGATATAGGTTGTTTCTCCAGTCGAGGAAGAACCGGAGGGCTTTGAGACCATCCTGGTGGGAGGTGTAGAGTGACTGGACGTCCATGGTGAAGATGAGGGGATGGTGGCCTAGAGAATGGAGTGCACGGAGATGACGGAGAGTTTCTCAGGTGTCTTGAACATAGGTAGGGAGGGATTTAACCTAGGGGAATAGGTATGTGGAAATGAGTTCGGTAGAGCACGAACAGGCAGGGACAATGGGTCTACCGGGACAGTCAGGTTTGTGGATATTGGGGAGAAGGTAAAATCGGGCCATGCGGGGCTGGGGAACGATGAGGTTGGAGGCTCTGGGGGGGGGGGGGCAGGAAGTCGGAGTCGGTAATGGTGCTAGAGATAGTGGCCTGGTGCTCTTCAGTCGGGTCATGGTCCAGGGGTAGGTAGGAGGAGGTGTCCAAGAGTTGGCGCGTGGCATCAGCTTTGTAGAGATCGACGAGCCAGACTACCACGGCACCTCCTTTGTCAGCGGGTTTGATAACCCAGTCTGGGTTGTTGTGGAGTGAGTTGATGGCAATACGTTCAGGGGGGGAGAGATTGAGACAAGGGAGTGTAGAAGTTGAGTGGCGGTTGATGTCGCGACGGCAGTTTTGGATAAAAAGTTCTAAAGCCGGAAGGCCATGAGGGGAGGTCCATGAGGAGGGGGTTTGTTGGAGAACAGGAACCATATCTGGAGAGAAGGAATGGGTGATGTTTCGAGTCGAGACCCTTCTTCATCCTCAGGGTGCTCTGGTTCCCTCCCCTATCCCAAAGCAGTGTGCGCTGGTAGGTTAATGGGTCAACTGAATGGCCACACTCAGAGGGTATGGAGCAACCTTTACAGCCACCATTTAATTTTTGGGATGTGACCATCTTACAAAATGCTGAGCACCTGGAAGATACGCAACTGTCACAGAGAGAAAATGCAAATTCCACACAGACAGCACTAGTGATCAGGAGCAAAACAGACTTACTGGAGTTGGGAGGCCGCAGTACTTACCTGCTGCACCATCGTGCCACCCTTATTCATCTTCTCATCTAATATATCTGGTATATTTCTGATTAACCACCCTGCTTAGCTATTTAGGATGTTTTACTTGATAAAAGGAAATGTTTACAGGCTGGGTGTTGGTAACTGTGATAAGGGGAAGTCGTTTTTATCGTGAAGAAATATAATTAAGATTTTTTGGTCTCTTGAGGTCTCACCCACCACTTTACAAATGATTAATTATTTTCTGACCTTCAATAAATACTTTTTTTGCAGCCAAATAAGAATCCATTTCTCTGCCATGAAATCCCACAGGCCACAATTAAATACAGGGCAGTACTTCTTTGAAAAATGATTTGTTTAAAAACATAATAAAATTAAAATCATTTTCTAATTATTCATTGCTATTGGCAACGTTGGTTCTCCTCCTTATATGTAATACACCCATTTTGTCCACATAGTCAGAGTGGCATTATTCCTTAGTCCGATTTAGCACACACTGCTTCACATATACACTATGAACGCACTGTATGTACTTCTATATCAGATGCAGAGGACTTGCATGTGGACTAAAGGCAACGTACTATCTAGGCTTAGTTTAGTTTTGTTCAGAGATACAGCACAGAAACAGGTCCTTTGGCCCACCAAGTCCATGCCAACCAGCGATCCCCACACATCAACTCTATCCTACACACTAGGGGCAATTTACAATTTACAGAAGTCAATTAACCTACAAACCTGCACATCTTTGGAGTGTGGGAGGAAAGCGGAGCACCCGGAGAAAACCCACGCAGGTCACGGGGAGAACGTGCAAACTCCGTACAGACAGCACCCGTAGTCAGGATAGAACCCAGGTCTCTGGTGCTGTAAATGGCCTGTCCCACTTTCACGACCTAATTCATGACCTTTTTTACTCGTGGACATTTTTCATAGGCTAGAAAAACACCCCGATCTACTTGATGCCACGAGTACCTACGATTAGCATCACGACCTACCTACGACCTACCTACGACATCCTACGACCTCCTATGACCTCGTGACGACCATGCTGCGAGTGTGATTCAAGGCAAACTCGGCAGAGGTCGTGAATTAGGTCGTGAAAGTGGGATAGGCCCTTAAAGGCAGCAACTCTACCACTGCGCCACCATGCCGCCCACGGCTATGGAACAGCAACTGCTGAAAATCTGATTGTCTTGGAAATTATCAATACAAATAGTGATAATTGGAGATGGTCTTGATATACCTGTCTTGCTTTCCTTGCGCCACTTACATGAAGCTCCATTGTAAAAGACCCAATATATATTATCCTACTAAATGCAGTTCATTAACTGCTGCAAGATGGCTACAGGAGGAAATGAAAATGTGTACAGAGTAGATATTTTAATAATAGCCATAAATATAGAAGCAAAATACACACAAAACTCTCATAAAATGCAGAAATCTTGCAGAAGTAAAGATTTTTGTTATACATATTTATTATGATTACCAGTGGGGTATTATTGTTTCATTTTTAATTTATTATTTGTTATTCACTTTCCCAGACAATAGGCATCACTGATCCTTTATCCCTATGTGGCCTTGAAATGTTACTAGTGAGGCAGCTTCAAACCATTGTCTTTGTGACACAGGGCAACGTACTATAATAGTAAGATTTAATGAGAACTTACCAGTTTGAAGTTTGATCTTTATTTTATGAGGAGTTACCATGAGGGATTACGTGAAGACCCCGCCAGCACGCATGCGCGACATTCTTCAAAGCAGCGGTGTGAAATCACAGATAGTAGAGTTGACTAAAGATAGTAAGATAAGAGAACTAACATACTTTATAATAGAGGGTTGGGCGCGGAGGGCACGTAATCCCTCATCGTAACTCCTCATAAAATAAAGATCAAACTTCAAACTGGTAAGTTCTCATTTAATCTTACTATTTTAGTTCGGAGTCACATGAGTGACTACGTAAAGATTTCAAAGCTCTGTGATTTCATGCCCTGGAACAAGTCCATGCTCACACACTGCCATAATAACCAATGGAGGAAGTATGTTAACGTATTTAAGACATGAATCGGTGCTGAAAAACAATGATGTATTTATTGAAAAATAATAATCATAACCCCTAACTTCGGGGAAAACTATAATCCAGAACGTAAAATCATGTCTGCAAATGTCTCAGGCGTGGCCAAGGGTTTATTATAACACCACTGGAAGGTTCTTTCATTAGACCAACCCGCCGTTGCAAGGATATGGTCCATAGGAACTTCCATCATCCTTGCTGCCGATGTCACTGCAGCCCTGGTGGAATGAGATTTAAAAACAACAGTATCCACCCCCACTGCACCTAATACCACCCTAAGCCATCTTGAGATAGTCTGCATGGTTACTTTTTGATGAGGACGTTTATGACTTATTAATAAAGCCATTTCCGTGCCCCTGAGACTTTTGGTGACCTCCAGGTAATGTAGAAGGTGGGTCACCATACATAGGCGAATATCTACGGAGTAAGCCAGGAACTCCAATTTGAGACCAGACGATCCATGCCTGTTCTGTTTAAGTAACTCATATATGTGGAAAGTTACCTTATTTTTGATTGTTACCATGGCGTCCAGTCTTAGTTTGTGCAGAGACTGGACCCGCTGCGCTGTTCCGAGAGCCATCAGCATTGCCATTTTATACGTCAATTTTGTTAGTGTAAGGGACGTAGCTGGTGCCCAATCTCTGAGCAGGGTTAAGAAAACGCCAATATCCCAGGTCTGGGAATATCTAGGCCTGTGGGGATTCAAGTTGAAAATACCCCTCATAAGTTTCAACACCAGAGGGTGAGGTCCGACTCCATGGTGTTCTAACCCCTGTCCCAGATATGAAGATAGGGCACTCCTAGCACAGTTGATGGCACTGTAGCTCAAGCCTTCATCGAAATGTAGGCTCGCCAAGAACTCCAGCACATCCGTAATGGTGGCTGTATTGTAAGTGGTGTTTGCCCTGGTACAAAATACCTCCCATTTTCTGATATATGTGAGGTACTGTTTCCTGTGGACTCTCTGCATGATGCCGTGATGATGTTCATAGTTCGGTCCGACAGTCCAAATTCCAGGAGTGGTCTTTTCAAATCCTGCAAACCTATAGGTTAATTCGGTCATGGCACGGGTGACTCTCCCGTCACAGGATGTACCAGCAAACTCGGGCGTTTGGCGATTGGAATACATGGTTCTGATACCATGTCGAGTACCGTAGGGAACCATGGCTGAGTAGGCCAATCGGGTACAACCAAAATACCCGATGCGGAGTCTTGTTGTATTTTTCGCAAGACCCGACTGACGAGGCAGAAGGGGGGAAATGCATAGAAAACAATTCTCCCCAGTGTAGCGAGAAAGTGTCTATCGCTACTGCCCCAGGGTCTGGTTCCCATGCAACATATGTTGGTATCCGGTGGTTAAGTCTGGATGCAAAAATGTTGATATCTGGCGTTCCATACCGAGCTACAATGTCAGTAAATACCTGGTGGTCCAACATCCATTCAGTGTTGTCATTGAATTTGCGTGACCTGGTGTCCGCCACTGTATTGAGCTTACCCGTAAGGTAAATAGCTGATATCCAAATGTTTCTTTCTTTGAACCAGTGCCAGATTGTAATGACCAATTCATCACAAGATATCGACTTAATTCTACCCATATTGGACAGGGGTTGGACAGGCTAGATGCAGGAAGATTGTTCCCGATGTTGGGGAAGTCCAGGACAAGGGGTCACAGTTTAAGGATAAGGGGGAAGTCTTTTAGGACCGAGATGAGAAAATCGTTTTTCACACAGAGAGTGGAATTCTCTGCCACAGAAGGTAGTTGAGGCCAGTTCGTTGGCCATATTTAAGAGGGAGTTGGATGTGGCCCTTGTGGCTGAAGGGATCAGAGGGTATGGAAAGAAGGCAGGTACAGGATATTGAGTTGGATGATCAGCCATGATCATATTGAATGGCGGTGCAGGCTCGAAGGGCCGAATGGCCTGCTCCTGCACCTAATTTCTATGTTTCTATGTTTCTATATGATTAATGTATGCCACCACGGTGGTATTATCAATTTGTAGGCGAACATGCAGATGGTGCATGTCTGAACAGTAAGCCCGAAGTCCGTGAAATGCTCCCAACATCTCTAGATGATTGATACCCAGTGCCCGAAGTAAGGTTAACTCATGTGCATTCCATCTACCACCACAACTGGAGGTGGTATTGGTTGCTCCCCAGCCGTGAGCGCTGGCGTCAGTTTGTAACACAACTGAAGTGTTTGTGACTATGGGATTAGAGCAATGTCAAGCATTGTTAATCCACCATTGCAATTCCAATTTTGTTTTGGTTAGTAACTGCATTGGTCTGTCAAAGTGGCCAGCATGGTGTTTGAGTGCTGCAATTTTGGCCCTCTGTAGATTTTGGTAATGTAAGGTTCCAAATTGTGTGGCTGGAAAGGCAGCCATGAGCTTCCCAATTACCCTGGCTACTTGCCGAATAGAATTCCATTTTGAAGTGGGTGTACTGCACAAAAGTATTCAGATGTGTGAAATCAATAATGATGCGGCATCTGCCATCTTTTTTGTTTTTGGTGAAGATGCTTTTCACAAACTCAAGAGATTCATGTTTGGTTTTCTCAATCACTCCTTTTGTATGTAATCTTAACAGTTCTGCATGACCTTCCAATTCCTCTTTTTATGAAAGCACAAACTTTCGGCTAGGTGCATGCTGAACCGGAAGGAGGAGTTTGTGAACAAATTCAATTTTGTATCCCTGAATACTTTGCAGTATGAAAGGATCAGAAGTTATGGAACTCCATGCAATTCTAAACAAGTGTAACCTTCCCCCAATCTGTGAAGAAGTTGCACATGCTTTGTTCCGGAGGCAACCAAACCCACCTACCTCCATGGTTACCGGTGGTGCTGTGTTGGTTTCCTCCGTCCTTGCTTCCTGGGAGATGGAGGCGCTGTGGTGTGGACTTGGCGCATCTTCCAGGAAGACCGTTCTGGGGCATGGCCTACAAAAGACCTTTGTGCAGGTTGTATGGCCTTCAAGCTTTCATCAGCTGTTGCTCTTTCGCTGTAGTAACGCGGTCTGCTGGTGGATGCGTAGGGGTGCTGCTGCCGAGGATACGAGGACCTGGTAGCGGACAGCACTTTAATCATGCCGACGGCCCTTGCCTCTTCGTCGAGGTCTTTTACCTGTATGGGCAGGTTGTCCCCGAACAATAACGTAGGCGGCTGTGCGCTGCTGATTCTGCACAACCTCGCAAACTTGGGGTTTAGTGCAGGTCAGATGACACTCTTCCTGAAACAGTTAATCTCGAACTGTACATTTCAGAAGAGTGCCAGGCATCCTGTTGCTCCTCTGACATATCCTTCCCATCTACTGACCTGGCAAATGCTGTAATTCCAGAGGCCAGTAGTTTCAGGATTATTTGCATCTTTACTTCCTGGTTCCTAATGCCAGCACTGATGTTTACCCAGAAGTGGTTATTCACCGCAGGCACGTTGAGGGAGACACAGTTCTTCGGAGCTAAATATTTGGCTGCCGTGTCGTTCATGGCTTGTTCCTGTAGTTGGTTTGTTGTAAGGTAATTTATGCTGGCTGCCAGCTGCAGCTGCAACGGCAGTCCCTTTTGTGAAGGCGTCGTGAATTTGGACACCATGCTGAGTAGCTCCTGTTCTTGCACCCCTAGCATGCTGGACGATTCTTCGGTCAAATCCCCCTGTACAGATTCAGCCCAGATCTGACTCCTTATGCTCCCCTCCGAGGAGGGAGAGACATTTGGCAGCCCTGTAAAAGGTGCTGCCGTGGGTCTGCTAGGAGACCCACGGTGACCAGACTCCTTTTGGAGTAGGTCACGTTGGAGCAATTGCTCCACCAACCGCTCCATGCGGGATAAACTACTGCTGTCACTTCCCGCAGGCAATGAGTCTTCCAGCCCGGACCCTGCTGAGTCAATGGGCTTGACCCGACTTCCGGGTGGCTTTACCACCAGTCCGAGGTGCACCTACAAGCTGTGACGGTGCCAAGTCGGGGGCTGCTGGTTGAACGACAAGCAGCTCTGGAGAAGTCGGCCGCTGCTGAATGTCCGCATTCCCGCGGTCCTCCGCAGTCAATCTTGTTGCGGTCCGTTTGGACTTAGTTTTTGACTTGTCCATGATGGGTGTTGCCCTGTAAGAGAAACCACACAGAGCGCCCACAAAACGACCTCAGGATAGTATTGTATATCTTTATTATCATTTTTCCTGAGTACTTACATACCCAGAGGAAACGAAAAAATGTTGCTCAACCAGTGTCCATTCAGTGTGCGGTAAAAGATAAATAGAAATAAAAATAAAAATACATATATCATGAGTTCCAATCGGCAGCGGCACGACAATGGCTCTGCTTCAGTGTGTCCAGGTTGGTGGTTGGTGCGCGATACTTTGGCAGGGGGCAAAGTCCATTTATCAGTCTTATAGCCTGCGGGAAGAAGCTGAGGAGCATCCTGCTGGTTTTGCAGCTGATGCTCCTGTACCTCGATTGTCCCCCTTTAAAAAGTTCGTAGGTGTGCAGTGGGGAGACCTGCTTTCCGTAGTCTATGGAGAGGGTGTAGTTGCTGCTGGGCTCTCTTGACCAGTGCTGTGGTGTTGGTCGTGGACGTCAGGTCATCTGACAGGTGGAGTCCTAGGAACTTCACACTGCTGACCCTTTCCACATCAGCTCCATCGATGTGCAGAGGTGTATGGCGTTGTTTTCCCGCCCTCCTGACGTCAACCACCATCTCCTTCGTTTTTCCCATGTTGAGAATGAGGTTGTGGGATTTGCACCATCCTGTGAGCAGCTCCACCTCCATCCTGTACGCCGACTCATCATTGTCACTGATGAGACCCACCACTGTTGTGTCATCACCGAACTTGGTGATGAAGTTGCTGTTGAGTCTAGCAGTACAGTCGTGTGTAAGCAGACTAAACAGCAGGGGGCTTAGGACACAGCCTTGGGGCAAGCCAGTGCTCACAGCTATGGTTTTTGATGTCCTACTGCCCACTCTGACTGTCTACTGCTGTTGCGATAGAAAGTTCAGGACTCAGTTACATGTGCCAGCATCAACCCCCAATAACTCCAACTTCTCCACCAGCTGCTGGAGTACTTACCTGCAGGTCCGTTTTAAACTTACCGCTGGAGGAGCAACCCTCCTCCCGCCTGTCGCTTCGCAATACGTTGGATGATAAGTCGTGCATGCGTGCTGGCGGGGTCTTCACGTAGTCACTCACGTGACTCCGAAGTAAAATCACACATCATGTAGGATATTTACCTAGCTAAATCTAAATTACATAGCCTCCTGGATGGGATTTGGACAGGACTCCAGATCGTTATCCCTCCACATCACCATCTATATCTCTTGTTTCACTTATCTCTAACCAGACTGAAGAAGGGTCTCGAGCTGAAACATCGCCCATTCCATCTCTCCAGAGATGCTGCCTGCCCAATGAGGTACTCCAGCTTTTTGTGTCCATCCAGATATTGCTATCTACTGTAGCACCTCCTCCAACCTCTTCTACTGTTCTCATTTTCACCCTATAAAGAGCTTACAATGGCCTGTTTCCTTTATCATCATTACTTTTTTGCATACTTTTCATTCATAGTTCTTTATCTCTCCACATCACCGTCTATATATCTTGTTTCCCTTATCCATAACCTGTCTGAAGAAGGGTCTCAACCTAAAAACGTCACCCATTCCTTCTCTCCAGAGATGCTGACTGTCCCACTGAGTTACTCCAGCTTTTTGTGTCTATCTTCAGATATTTTAACCTGGTTCCAGGATGGCAGATTGAATAATAAAATCACTATGCTGCCATCCCCAAGGTATAAAAGTGGTGATGATAATCATGAGCTCAAAGTATGGCAGATAAGAGTCGTTCTCATAGAATTTTAAAAACACGTTTTGAGCATTCTTCACAAGAAGGCAATTTTAGCAACTATGTCCATGTTGGTGCAAAGGTAAGCAATGGTGGTTGCTCCTGCTTCCCAGTTCCAGGCTCACAATTTTTCTTCTGCCCAGATGAAATTGTTGAACCCCTAAGAAGAAATAAGTTGAGGGTAGAAATCCTCAAAACATTATAAAAGCATCATGAAGAGCACTAGAAGAGCCATCAAATATAATGGTCCTGGGGAGCAGGAGCAACTGCATCTGCAGAAGGACATGCAGATCCATGACCTCTGCATGGATCTCATTCAACAGGACTCTGCCCTAATTCCAACTGTACTTGACCCAAACTGTTGGCGATCAACAAAAGAACCATTGAACATTTCTATCTCTGGAGGAAATCATCGGATAGCGAGGACAATGGGGGAGAAAAATAAAAAAACTCAAAGTTTTTGGAGCCAAGCATTCTATGGTTATTGCACCATCACACAGCTGCTCAACCTCATTAAGCTGTTTCCAAAGATGTAGAATGACTATTCAGTAACTTTATTAGAAAAGCTAAAAGGAAATGTTGGAAATAAGAAGAGATAAATCTTTAATGACGAGAGGAGTTGCATTGGAAGGAGGAGGATAAAAGGATGTACTTAAAAGCATAAATCAAACCCACAGACTAAAGAGAAGCAATTAAAACACAACATCTGACACCAGTTTTTTATTGTGTCAACACCATAGTTGGCGAGACTGATTACGGAAACTGTAATTCACTCTGTTTTACAGTTAGAAATGAGCCAAGGTTTGTTAATCTTTTGCTTCAGATTACAATTATAATACCTCGTGGGAATGTCTGAAACCTACAGCTGTTATGCAAGAAATTAAATGACACAAAACACCATCATTAAGGTAATAAACACAGGTGTCAAGCAACTGTTTTCATTCCGTTATCTTTTCAATAAATTAGCCACACCACTCTGCACCTACTCTCAGAAATATGAGTACTTTTAAGAGGACCCTTCTCAGTAATTCTACATTTAATCTCTCTCAAGCTTCTAAATGATGAATATATGATGGAGTTTTTATTCCCTGGGGACTTCAGGCTTTATTCAAAGAGTGTTTGTGACTGAACATGGGTCATATCTAACTCTTTTTCAGATGTCATCACATGGCCTTTATTTCAAACTATAATGATATTCCAAATTATCAGAATGCTATTTATTATTCCTTTATTTGAGAGAAATAATCTATTTAAGCTAAGAAGTTTATAAATATGGATTAATACATTCACACAAAGGCTGGTGGGTGTATGGAACAAGCTGCCAGAGGAGGTAATTGAGGCTGGGACTATCCCAACATTTAAGAAACAGTAAGACAGGTACATGAATAGGACAGGTTTGGAGGGATATGGACCAAGCACAGGCAGGTGGGACTAGAGTAGCTGGAACATGTTGGTTGTTTGGGCAAGTTGGGCCGAAAGGCCTGTTTCCACACTATAAGGCCTGTTTCTATGACTCTGACTCTATTCATTCCTGCTATTTATGGGTTCTAATATTGAAGGCTAGACAGGTTCTGTGGAGTCATGTTTGTTAAATGTTTTTAAAAGGGAAAAAATGACCAAAATGGAGTTTTCGCAAAATAAATAAAACAAAATTTCTTGCTGACAAGGATGGTCTGTTACATGGATAGTGATAGGAGAATGATTGTATGCTTTTCTTCAAGTTACACTGCAGTATGATTCCATTACGAATAAGCCACAAGTCATTGTACAGAATGGAAAAGGGCTCACATGTTAAATGTGCTGGAAAGACTTTTCCTCGACTCACTCTGCCAGAGCAGAGCAAGTTTTCTCATGTGTCCTTGCGATATTGTAGGAGCCATTCAGTCTGATGAGTCCATTCAAGCTTACGGAACTTCATGACTATTTTGTATTTACTGAATAAGGAAAGATTGACTCGCCCTCCGAGATTACAGCTGGCACAGAGGTGTAACGGTAGACTTGCTGTCTTACAGCGCCAGAGACCCAGGTTCAATCCTGATTATAGGTGCTGTTTGTACGAAGTTTGTACTTTCCCCCCATGACCTATGTGGATTTTCTCCAGGTGTTCCGGTTTCCTCCCAGATTCCAAAGACGTACAGGTTTGTAGGTCAATTGGCCTTAGTAACATTGTAAATGGTCACTAGTGTGTGGGATAGTAGCAGTGCACTAGTCAGCCTGGACCCAGTGAGATGAAGCAACGAATGGCCGAAGGGCTTGTTTCCACACTGTATCACTAAACTAAACTAAACAAAACTAAACTATATGGATAATCTATATGGATTTCAGTAAGGCCTTTGACAAGGTTCCCCATGGAAGTTTGGTTAAGAAGGTTCAATCTTTGGGTGTTAATGGCGGAGTAGCAAGATGGATTCAGCAGTGGCTGAATGGGAGATGTCAGAGAGTAATGGTGGATGGCTGTTTGTCAGGTTGGAAGCCGGTAACCAGTGGGGTGCCTCAGGGATCTGTGTTGGGTCCATTGTTGTTTGTCATGTACATCAATGATCTGGATGATGGGGTGGAAAATTGGATAAGTAAGTATGCAGATGATACTAAGATAGGTGGTGTTGTGGATAATGAAGTAGATTTTCAAAGTCTATAGAGAGATTTGGGCCATTTGGAAAAGTGGGCTGAAAGATGCAGATGGAGTTTAATGCTATTAAGTGTGAAGTGCTACATCTTGGCAGGACAAATCAAAATAGGACGTACATGGTAAATGGTAGGGAATTGAGGAATGCTGTGGAACAGAGGGATCTAGGAATAAACTGTGCATAGTTCCCTGAAGGTGGAATCGCATGTAGATAGGGTGGTAAAGAAATCCTTTGGTGTGCTGGCCTTTATAAATCAGAGCATTGAATATAGGAGTAGGGAAGTAATGTTAAAATTGTACAAGGAATTGGTAAGACCAATTCTGGAGTATGGTGTACAATTTTGGTCGCCTAGTTATAGGAAGGATGTCAACAAACTAGAGAGAGTACAGAGGAGATTTACTAGAATGTTGCCAGGGTTCCAGCAACTATGTTACAGAGAAAGGTTGAACAAGTTAGGTCTTTATTCTTTGGAGTGCACAGAAGATTTAAGGGGGGACTTGATTGAGGTCTTTAAAATGATGAAAGGGATAGACAGAGTTGACGTGGATAAGCGTTTTCCCATTGAGGGTAGGGAAGATTCAAACAAGAGGGCATGACATGAGAATTAAGGGACAGAAGTTTTGGGGTAACGTGAGGGGGAACTTCTTTACTCAGAGAGTGGTGGCTGTGTGGAATGAGCTTCCAGCAGAGGTGGTGGAGGCAGGATTGATTTTAACATTTAAAAGTAAAGTGGATAGGTATATGGACGTGAAGGGAATGGAGGGGTATGGTCTGTGCAGGTAGATGGGACCAGGGGAAAACAAATGGTCGGCACGGACTGGAAGGGCCGAGAGGGCCTGTCTCCGTGCTGTAATTGTTATATGGTTATTATATGGTTAATATCTGTAGTTCCTTGTATCCTGGATTGTTACCCCTTGTCCATGATGCTTGCCCATCCATACTAATCTGATCGGGATATGGAGGACTTACTGAACTAACCCACCCATGCCCAATGTCCTCCTGCGAAGTTGAGCAGTTTACGTGTCACAATTAGGTCTCAGGTAGCAGATCTTGAGCCCAATGCACAGTTGGCCTTCTGACAATTGGAGGCCCTAAATAAAGCTCAAATAGATAAAATAATAAAACATGCTTTAAAAAAATAAAAGGCAAATTGTAATACATTTATTTAACATTACTTAAAATCCTAAAATCATAAGATAAAATTACGTAATAAAAAACAAACAAAGCACTTGGCTTATTATTCAGGACTGATGTGTTATTCAAACATGAATGGCCTTATGCTACGTACAACAGCCATCCATATCATAAAGCAGAGAGACTAGATGTGAAGTGCATGCAAGTGCTCCGCTAATTGGTACTGGTAGTTCTAATCTTTAGCAAATCTCTGACTTCTGCACTGCAATCTATGGGCATGAATTCAGACTTGAGATGTCGGAAAATGAAGCAAAAAGCATGAGTTCCCAATGGAACTACTGACCGGAACTGAGGATGTATTGATCAATATTTATGTATCTAGCCCAATTAGGTTTCAAGTCAATGTTGTCCCCTCGGATGTTGAGAGTTGAAACTTCCTGATAACATCGAATAGCAAGGAAATGGCACTCGTACAAATGTGCCATTCCCTAGACATGCGTGCATGAGTGATACTTGCTATTTATGGTTTAAACTAAATTGGCGGGGGGGGGGGGGGGGGGGGGGTAAGATCCTCTGCAGGACCAAGGCAGGTGAGAGGCTGGAAGTTGCTATGGATGGTGATGAGAGAAAGTTTAGTGGACAGAATAGGCAGGAGAAAGGCAGGGAGCAAGGAAGGACTGCTAGTTTAAATTGCACTATTTTAATGCAAGTGGTCTGATGTTTAAGATAGATGCTTAAGACATGGATAGGTACGTGTAAATAAGACGTTGTAGCCATCACAGATACATGTTTAAGAGAGGAGCAGGACTGGCAGCCCAATGTCCCAATGTCCCAATGTCCACAGTTGTTTCAGGAGAGAGAGGTGGGGCTAAAAGAGGAGGGTGTGTTGTATTAATAATTAAAAGTGAATGTCACAGCACTGGTCAGAGGTGATGATACGGAGGTTCATCTAGTGAAGCAACATGGGTGGAGCTGAAGAACAAGAAAGGGATGACCACCTTGTTGGGAGTGTACTACAGGTACTCAAACAGTCAACTGGAATTAGAAGAGCATATATATGTACGCAGCTGCAGGTCGAATAAGGTCGTATTAGTAAGGGATTTAAACTTGACTGGGAATATCAGAGTGCAAAAGGTTTAGATTGTGTGGAATTTGTCAAATGTGCCCAGGAAAGTTTCCTCCTGCAATGTGTAGAGTGCCACACGCTTGATTTAGTCTTGGGAAATTGTCCAGCAGCAAGTGGATAAAGTATACGTGGATGAGCCTTTTGGGACCTGCTGCCACTGTTTTATTAGGTTTAAGATAGTTATGGATGGAGACAGGGCGGATCACAAGGTAACATTTTAATTTGGGACAAGGCCAACTTTGATGGATTTAGACAGGAATTTATTAGTTGATTGATTTTGGAGGAAAATTTTAAATTTATATTTATAATACCTTATTTAAAAAAAAATAGGGAAGGAACTGTGGCACAGCGGCAGATTTGTTGCTTTACAGTGCCATAGATCCTGTTTTGATCCTGACAACCGGTGCTGGCTGCACAGAGTTTGTCCGTTCTCTCTGTGACCACGTGTGTTTTCCCTGGGTGCACCGCTTGCTTCCCAAACTCCAAAGGCGTACAGGTTTCGGTAAAATTGTTAAATTGTCCCTAGCGTGTAGGATAGTGTTAGTGTATGGGGTGATTGCTGGTCAGCATGAACTCGGTGACACAAAGGGCCTGATCCTGCACTGTATGTCTAAAATCAAGTCAAAATGTTCAGTTTTGGTCACCATGTTATAGTAAAGATGTTGTCAAGCTGTGAAGGGCACAGAGAAGAATTACAAGGATGTTGCCAGTGCTTGAGGGCCTAAGTTATAGGTTGAGCAAGTTAGGACTTTATTCCTTGGACTGCAGGAGGATGAGGGGTCATCTTATAGAATCATGAGAGGAATAGATCAGGTAAATGAGCAGAGTCTTTTGTCTAAAGTAGGGGAATCGAGAAGCAGAGGACATAGGTTTATAGTGAGGGGGGGAAGATTTAATAGGAACCCTTTTTACACGAACGGTGGTGGGTATATGGATGCTGCCAGAGGAGGTAGTTGAGTTAGGTACTATTGTAACATGTAAGGAACATTTTGACAGGTTCATGAATATGAATGGAATAGTTTATTGTCACAGGTGACAAGGCACAGTGAAATTATTTGCTTGCACACCCAGGATATGCAAATAGCCACCTCATATGGCACTTACAAAGTTACAAAGTACCCCCACCGGCTCCTCTGTCCTCCCCCCCACCGGCCCCCACAGCGTTTACCCACACATGCTCCCCCTTTGCATAGGATAGGTTTAGAGGGATATGGGCCAAATGCAGGAAGGTGGGACTAGTATAGATGGGGCATGTTGGTCGGTGGGGCGTGTTCGGCAGAAGGACCTGAATTTGACTCTATTGGTATAAGGATATATGTTTCTCATTGCATCCTGCATTAAATCTTGAAATGGTTAATTTCCTGAAGAGTTTGAATCATTGTTATTTCAGAGGAACTCATGGAACAATTGATTTTTATGTCGCAATGCAATCAGTGCAACTATGAGGACTAACACAACAAAGTAGCGTGGCAGTCGGAGGGTGCAATCGGCAGGGTGATCCATATATGGCTGAAACAACGGGATTTCGGTCCCTCTTCCCAGCATACTTCCAGTTAATGTTCCATCACTGAAGTACATGTGTGAAGAGCTTAGAGCGATGTTGCTGTTTTAAAAGAAGAGCAGGAGCTGTTGTGTTCTTAGTTTCAATGAAACACTGCTCACCCTGACTGTCCTAACCAGGCTATACATCCCAAGGGTTTCTCTATTTATCATATGGACCGTGCATAACCCTCATGGAAAAGGAAACTCTATGGCATTCGCCTTTTGGTTAATACTTCATGGCACACTGATGTGGTGGTCTTGGCTGTAGGAAGGAACTGCAGCTGAAGATAGATACAAAAATCTGGAGTAACTCAGCGGGACAGGCAGCATCTATGGAAAGAAGGAATGGGTGACATTTCGGGTGGAGAAGAAGGGTCTACTGAGGGACTTCCCTTCTACCATCTTGTCAGCAATCTACATATCATCCCAAGCCAATGCCAAGGTGTCACTGGAAGAATTGTACTCTCACTTGTCAATTCTCTCGAAACAACAAACCTTGATGCCCTGTTCAACATCGCCAATGACTTCAATCAAGAATACTTCAGGAACATCCAATCACCTTCACTTAATCCTGTGGTCCACATAGGGTGTTAATACCCTTGATCATTGCTATACCATCATAGTATGCACATTCATCCATCCCTTATTTTCAATTTGACCAGCCTGTCAGCACTGTTTCTGCAGGATTACAGGCAGAGATTGAAGCATAAGGGATCAACAAACGGATTAATACAGCAGTGATCGGAGGATACCTAAATTCTACAGCACAACTGGCCTGTGGACTGGAACATGTTCAAATCCACTTCTCCAGTCTGAATGAGCATGCCTGTCATCACCAGCTTCATAAAGTAATGCAAAGAGAATGATGATCTATCCCAAGCAGTAACCTTGGATGAACAGGGAGCCACATTTCTCTGCTAAAGTCCAGATCTGAGTCTTTCAAGAAGCGTAATCTCACCGTGTACAAAAGTACACACAGATTCTACAAGATTCAAGATTCAAAATTCAAGAGATTTTATTGGCATGTGTCCCAGATAGGACAATGAAATCTTGCTTTGCTTCAGCACAACAGAATATATGCCATGAATACAGAACAGATCACTGTGTCCATATACCATTGTATAAATATATACACACATGAATAAATAAAACAGATAAAGTGCAAATAAACAGATAATGGGCTATTAATGTTCAGAGTTTTGTGTGAGTTGAGTATATTAGCCTGATGACTATGGGGAAGAAGCTGTTTCTGAACCTGGACATTGCAGTCATCAGGCTCCTGTACCTTCTACCTTTAGGTAGCAGGAAGATGAGTGTCAGGCCAGGATGGAATGGGTACTTGATGA
This sequence comes from Okamejei kenojei, assembly GCA_035221665.1. Lineage (NCBI taxonomy): Eukaryota > Metazoa > Chordata > Chondrichthyes > Rajiformes > Rajidae > Okamejei > Okamejei kenojei. The sequence continues at coordinate 58,483,127 of CM069133.1, read as the reverse complement.
TGCAGCCAGCATTTTTGAGGCAGCAACTGCGATAGATCCCCTCGATGGTAGGGAGGTCAGAGCCGACGATGGACTGGCCAGTGTTCATTACTTTTTGTAATAAATAGAAAGGATACTTAGAGATAATATGTATATGCATCTGGATAAACAGGGTCTGATCAGGAACAGTCAACATGGATTTGTGCCTGGAAGGTCATGTTTGACAAACCTTCTTGAATTTCTTGAAGCGGTAACTAGGGAAATTGATGAGGGTAAAGCAGTGGATGTTGTCTATATGGGTTTCAGTAAGGCCTTTGACAAGGTTCCCCATGGAAGGTTGGTTAAGAAGGTTCAATCTTTGGGTGTTAATGGCGGAGTAGCAAGATGGATTCAACAGTGGCTGAATGGGAGATGTCAGAGAGTAATAGTGGATGGCTGTTTGTCAGGTTGGGAAGCCGGTGACCAGTGGGGTGCCTCAGGGATCTGTGTTGGGTCCACTGTTGTTTGTCATGTACATCAATGATCTGGATGATGGGGTGGAAAATTGGATAAGTAAGTATGCAGATGATACTAAGATAGGTGGTGTTGTGGATAATGAAGTAGATTTTCAAAGTCTACAGAGAGATTTGGGCCATTTGGAAAAGTGGGCTGAAAGATGGCAGATGGAGTTTTAATGCTGATAAGTGTGAAGTGCTACATCTTGGCAGGACAAATCAAAATAGGACGTACATGGTAAATGGTAGGGAATTGAGGAATGCTGTGGAACAGAGGGATCTAGGAATAACTGTGCATAGTTCCCTGAAGGTGGAATCGCATGTAGATAGGGTGGTAAAAGAAAGCCTTTGGTGTGCTGGCCTTTATAAATCAGAGCATTGAATATAGGAGTAGGGAAGTAATGTTAAAATTGTACAAGGCATTGGTAAGACCAATTCTGGAGTATGGTGTACAATTTTGGTCGCCTAGTTATAGGAAGGATGTCAACAAAATAGAGAGAGTACAGAGGAGATTTACTAGAATGTTGCCAGGGTTCCAGCAACTATGTTACAGAGAAAGGTTGAACAAGTTAGGTCTTTATTCTTTGGAGCGCAGAAGGTTAAGGGGGGGACTTGATTGAGGTCTTTAAAATGATGAAAGGGATAGACAGAGTTGACGTGGATACATTTTTCCCATTGAGGGTAGGGAAGATTCAAACAAGAGGGCATGACATGAGAATTAAGGGACAGAGGTTTCGGGGTAACGTGAGGGGGATCTTCTTTACTCAGAGGGTGGTGGCTGTGTGGAATGAGCTTCCAGCAGAAGTGGTGGAGGCAGGATCGATTTTAACATTTAAGAGTAAAGTGGATAGGTATATGGAGTTGAAGGGAATGGAGGGGTATGGTCTGAGTGCAGGTAGATGGGACTAGGGGAAAACAAATGGTCGGCACGGACTGGAAGGGCCGAGAGGGCCTGTTTCCGTGCTGTAATTGTTATATGGTTATATGGTTATATGGTAGCCTTTTCTGCTCCTGGGCACTCAGGTTGCGGAACCAAGACACAATGCAACCATTCAGCATGCTCTCTACTGTGCACCTGTAGAGGTTAGAGAGAGTCCTAATTGACATACCAGCTCTCTGTAATCTTCTCAGGAAGAAGAGGTGCTGATGTGCTTTCTTTATGATTGCATCAGTGTTCTCGGACCAGGAGAGATCTTTGGAGATGTGCACACCCATGAATTTGAAGCTCTTGACCCTTTCCACCATCGACCCATTGATATAAATGGGACTGTGGGTCCCCATCCTATCTCTTCTAAAGTCCACAATCAGTTCCTTGGTTTTGGTGGTGTTGAGGGCCAGGTTATTGTGCTGGCACCATTTGGTCAGTTGGTCGATCACTCTGCTATACTCTGACTCGTTCCCATCAGTGATACGTCCCACAACAGTGGTGTCATCAGCGAACTTGATGATGGAGTTCGCACTATGACTAGCTGCGCAGTCATGAGTATAGAGTGTGTACAGCAGGGGGCTAAGCACCCTCTTCAGGCAACTTCCACGGATGTCACAATGTCTCGCAAGGGGAGGGTGTCGCCACCCATTTCAGTGACGTCTGGGGGAGGGACGCATTTCAAAAACACCTTCACCGCCTCTCCAACGGTCCAGTTAACTGCACTGCTTGAGGTCGAGTGAACATCGACTTTTGCACTGCTTTCTCACTTTGCCATCTTTAAAGATAAGATTTATTTTAAAACACCTCGCCATTTTTAAATTTATTGCACTAATTCTGTTTGTAATTTGATCCCACTGGTTCCTTCAATATAACTTTGTAAAATGATTAACTTGATCCGACTGATTCCTTCAATATAACATTTAAAAAGATTGACTCCTTTTATCCCATTTATTTAAAGAAAACCTTGAGTTTTAAAGCACCTCACGGTTTTAATCAATTTTCAACTCCTCCTCCACACACCCACCTCCCCACACATACCACTCCCTGCCACATACACCTCTCCCCCTCCAAAACAACCCCCCTTCCACTTCTCCCCACAGCCCCACCCCCACACACCCCCTGCCCACACACAAACCCTCCCTGCCCACACACACTCCCTCCCCTCCCACACACACCCCCCTCCCCCTCACCTACACGCCCGTCCACCCCCACACACCCCCGCACACACACCCCTCTCCCTCTGTTTCTATGTAGCTATCCCATGATAGTTAAACACCATCATATCTTAAGAACACAATTTCAATGCGGGAGACCACATGAGAGGGAGTTGCTTTGGAAAATGACAAGCAATTAGTTTGATTCACACTTTTCAACGATAGTTTATTAAACGATCCAACAGCAACTAATACTTCACATCAAAATCTGCCATTAAACATGGGACATCTTGATTCTGTATCATTGTAACTAGGCAGGAGAAGACAATAAATGCATCTCCATGTTAACTGGTGCTTGTCACTGCCATTCAGTACAATTCTGTGGAAGTATGGCGATGCTATTAAATGATCTTGTATATAATTTCCGACTGACGTATGGACAAAATTCACTCATGAAAGCCTGAAAAATTGGACCAGTTTGGGCCTGTGGATGTCCTGTGATCCTATCTGCCTGCACATTGTTCATATCCCTCAATTCACTGCCTATTCAGGTGTCTTGTTTAAATGCCATTTAAACATTACTATTGAACCTTCCACTCGCACTTACTCTCACAGTGTGATTCAGGCACCTATCACTCTCTTTGTAAAACATTTGCCTTGCTCATCTTTATAAACTTTCCACCTCTCATCTTAAAGCAATGCCCTCTAATATTTGTCATTTCCATTTTTAGTGAGACTAGGTTCTGACTGTCTACCCTATCTATGTGTCTTGTTTTTGTTCAGTTTGTTCAATTTTTGTGCACAAGACATGGCCAATTTGCAACCTGGTCAGGAAGCTATTGGCACTGCAACGATATTGGCATTTAGGTTCTGTGTACAGATATTGAGCACCACCACTGGATAGTGATGAGCCCCACTGCCCTTGTATGCAATGACTCTGACACTACTTCTGAGCACATGAAATTAGTATATTTGGCTGCAGGCTTCCTTCTGTGACCATAGGAATCTCTGGAGGCGGTCATAGAGTCATAGAGTGATACAGTGTGGAAACAGGCCTTTTCGGCACAACTTGCCCACATCAGCCAACATGTCCCAGCTACTCAAATCTCACCTGTCTGAGCTTGGTCCATATCCCTCCAAATATGTCCTATCCATGTACTTGTCTAACTGTCAAGTCAAACTGCAATGAAAGGACTAATGCTAAATTAAAATCACAAGCGCACAATAGTAGGAAAAGAGCATATACCATACAGGTGAAATGGACTTAAAAGGGGAGGAGTGCGGTGTATGTAATAGAAAAGGTATTACCTGCCTCCAAGTTAAAGGGGGAGGAGTGTTAGGTATGGGATAATTAGGATAAGTAATTGGTGTCTTGTGATGTCTGGGGCAAGTACGCATGAGCAGAAAGAGACTGGAGGTGGCGTCCTGCAGAAGAGAAGCTTGTATGATTCCTCCCGTGTCCGAGCCTTTATTCAAGACTATTCAAAGCATCTGAATACACAACAATTGGTGATGAGGATAAAAGAACGAAGATAACAACAAGGCCAGCAAGAAGAATCGAAATCAAAAGTTAAAAATAGAAGTAGTATTTGGAAACAAGTGGAACAGCGCCAAGCCAAATGGTTTTGAATTGGCGCCAAAAAGAATAAAGGTGGCAACGGGTATCAATAGCTCAGGGAAGAGCTATGAAAACAAGCAGGGACAGTAAGGGTCACCAAGCACGGTGTCAGCTTACCTGGAATGTATCCAGGGCTGTGCAGTCCACAGCCAAGCCCAAGCAGCAGCCACAGACGTCGGGTGGGGGCCTAGTACCGTGAAGGCCACGGACAGGTCCAGAGAGCCACCGACAGAGGCTGAGTCTTCAGCCCAACCGGGAACAGTCAACCCGGTGGGGGCAGAAAACAGAGAAAGCCCGGTCGGGATTAGAATCAGCCCGACTGTGAACAGAAAAGCGGACAGGCTCGCGAGAGAAGTTGACTTGCGGCTAAAACTTGACCAGTATAATCTAAGAGACTGTCCTAAAAACTGCCGCAATCGCCAGCAAAGGCATGCAGGAGTGATTATCTACAGCACCCGATTAGCAGCCGGTTTTTTAACTAATAAAAGACTAAACTGTTAAATACCATAAGACCTACAACATCCAAATGCCTTCAAAGTAATGGCTGAAGCAATAAATCAAGTGGAACTGTAAATTAATTGCTGAATCTGCCAAAATAAAAAGGGGGAAAAAAAGGGAAAATAAGTGTTTGGTCATTGAGTGAAATCCAGTTCATCATATCGGGGTGGATGAATCAGGTCCCTTTCAAGCGGGGAATCTGCACAAAAACATTAAAAGACTTGACACTAACTGTTTCTTAAACATTGAGATATTCCCAACCTCAACTACCTCCTCTGGCAGCTTGTTCCATACACCCACCACCCTTTGTGTGAAAAAGTTACCCCTCAGATTCCTATTAAATCATTTCCCCTTCACCTTGAACCTATGTCGTCTGGTCCTTGATTCCCCTACTCTGAGCAGGAAATTCTGTGCATCTAGGTAGGAGTACATTTTTTCAATCAATCCTCCAGATGCTAATATAGGTTATTCTTACCTGCTGGGCTTTGCTATAAATGAGAATGAGGTCATTTCTTGGAGTCTCCTATTCTCATTACTCATGTAATTACCTTTGCGCCAAGATTCATAACTACATGTGGCAGGACCAGAAAGCTTTGAGCAATCCATCGGTGTGGTAATATGTAGCTCAGTCTGCACAATGCTGCCTCAGTTATTTAGTGAAAGCACAGCCTTGTATTGTGGCTTCAACACATTGGAACCTCATTTTTATCATTGACATTGCTGCTTCTGTCAGGCTCCTTCACACTCTTTACTTTACTTTAGACATGCAGCGTGGAAACAGGCCCATTGACCCACCGAGTCCTCACTAACCAGTGATAACCCCGGACACTCGCACTATCCTACACAATAGGGGCAATTTACATTTTTGTTTTAACCTAAGCCAATTAACCTTCAAACCTACATGTCATTAGAGTGTGGGAGGAAATTGGAGCACCCGGAAAAACCCATGCGGTCACAAGGAGAATGTACAGACAGCACCCATAATCAAGATCGAACTCGGTTCTCTGGCACTGTAAGGCAGCAACTCTACCAGTGCGCCACTGCACCACTGTGCCACCCGCTTGTGCCCAATTTTGGGCTGTGAAGGATTGAAAATGGGCCATGAGAGGGTCCAAAAAAAAGTTATTTTATTTGTTAATTTTCTTTTCAGTTCTTTAATTTGATTGTTATTCATTTGCCACTGTGCCATTCCTCATTAAATTGGGGTTGGTCCTCCAGCTTAAAGAAATGTAGGGCAAGGTGACAGGTGAAGTTACAGGCTCGTATAAAATACAATACTGGTGTATCTTGTGGTTTGCTGTTTGCACAGATCCCCTGTTTGTTGTAAATTTATCCTATGCAACAACACATCTGAAGGTGCAGGAGTTCCTCCAGTAGTTTGATTGTTATGTTTTCCTCCAATCTTTTTTTTTTTGCTCCAGATTACAGTAACTGCAAATTCTTGCGTCTTCATCTGAAGGAGTCATTCTCAGATTTCCCTGTGTCACAGGGTCAGCACCACAATCTTTGATTGCCATCATCTTGCCTGGACCAATGTTGAGCATTAATTTGCCAGCTTTCTGATTAGAATTTAAACCAGGTTGCGACATATCAGCCTTCCCCATCACTGAAAGCAGTGATTCCCAGCCATTTTCATTTGAGGCCAAAAATGTATTAAACATTTGGACATATATCCCATAAAGATAGAAGGATAAACAAATTGATAATTCTGTTAAAATGATTCAAGTTTTCAAACACTTTGCTTTAGTTTTACAGTTTATTAATCACAAAATTAAAACGTGAATAAAAATCAAATTAAGAAAATCAAAGAATTATAATTATTTTTTTGGACCCTCTTATTGCCCTGTTTCCATCCTTCACAGCCCAAATTTGGTCTGCAGCTGGAGGTTGGGAACAAATGACTTAACGGTTGATATGCTGGTGCATTGACTGTCAGGACCCAAGCATGGGTTTAAATTAACAACAAATAATCATATAAACTTAAAGAAGGAATGAAAGAGCATGTCATTATTTACGATACAATACGATACAACATAACTTCAGGAGGGAAATTGGTCTGCCAACAGTCATAAAACACAATCAAGTTACATGAAACATGAAATTAATGTGATAAGTGGGAAGTCAAGGATTGGGGATGTGCAAAGATTGGGGAGGGGATGGGTGTCAGTCTACCTCACAACAGAAGGGGGAGGAATTGTACAGGTTGATAGCCACAGGGAAAAGGGATCTCTTGTGGCATTCTGTTCTGTTTACCACTTAAAAAATTAGCACTTAAAAGATGGAATATATAGTGCATAAGATAAAATTCTACAAAAAACAATACAACTTTAATCAGATAGGTTGGTATTAAAGGGTAAATGTTGCCCATCAAACTCAATGAGTTTTACCCAAAAGGATGAATAGAACTGTGGTTCAAACAAGAAGACAGCAGTTTCAAAAATGTAGAACAAACTCTGTGTTACATTGGATTGCCAGTCCAGGCATACCCCTGAATTAGGACACAAAACAGCATTCTGCTTGGGTGGTGAAAGTGCTGCCAATTGACACCATCAACCTGTCACCAAGGTTTGCAATAAAAACGGATACCCTGTTAAGAATCTTGCAAAGATTAAAAGATGACATTGACTCAGCCGTATAAGTGATTGAAAGAGCCATTAAACTGCCTTGGTTCTCTTTGTGATTTGAGACATATGAAACCTTCACTGGAAAATCACCATTACACAGTGATAGCAACAATCCTTTGGGCATAGGGTAATTCACACTGCAGGATACAAATCATTTTATCTCACTCTTTCTTATATTAATCGTGCAGCAATTAATTACACTGTTGTTACACCACCTGTCCCATTGGTTTTAAATTGAAGTCCTGACAACATAGAATATGACAGGAATTGAAATAGAAAATATCTGGAACACTCAGCTGGTCAGGTATCACCTACGAGAGTAGCAACTACGTTAAGACATCAGGTTAAATACCCATCACTAGTACTGGGAAAGTGATAAAACAGATTAGTTTTAAAGTGTACATAGGGTAGAGGAGGAGTGGATTGCCCAGTTGATTGTGATGTTTAGGTTTAGGTTTATTGTGGTCACGTGTACCAAGGTACAGTCAAAATCTTTGGTTTGCTTGCAGTCCAATCAGATCAGATAATACTATACATAAATACTATCTCGTCAAACTCAAGTGCAGTAGTGAGAGCAAATGGGAAGACACAGAGTGCAGAATATACAGTGGCTTGCAAAAGTATTCATACCCCTTGAACTTTTCCACATTTTGTCACGTTACAACCACAAACGTAAATGTATTTTATTAGGATTTTATGTGATAGACCAACACAAAGTGGCGCATAATTGTGAAGTGGAAGGAAAATGATACATGGTTTTCAAATCTTTTTACAAATAAAAAACTGAAAAGTGTGGCGTGCAAAGGTATTCATCCCCCTTTTCTCTGATACCCCGAAATAAAATCCAGTGCAACCAATTGCCTCCAGAAGTCACCTAATTAGTAAATAGAGTCCACTTGTGTGTAATCTAATCTCAGTATAAATACAGCTGTCCTGTGAAGGCCTCAGAGGTTTGTTAGAGAACATTAGTGAACAAACAATGTTCCTTGGGCATCATGAAGCCCAAGGAACACACCAGACAGGTCAGGGATAAAGTTGTGGAGAAGTTTAAAGCAGGGTTAGATTATTAAAAAAATCCCAAGCTTTGAACATCTCACGGAGCACTGTTCAATCCATCATCCGAAAATGGAAAGAGTATGGCACAACTGCAAACCTACCAAGACATGGCTGTCCACCTAAACTGACAGGCCGGGCAAGGAGAGCTTTGATCAGAAAAGCTGCCAAGAGGCCCATGGTAACTCTGGAGGAGCTGCAGAGATCCACATCTCAGGTGGGAGATTCTGGCCACAGGACAACTATTAGTCGTGCACTCCACAAATCGGGCCTTTATAGAAGAGTGGCAAGAAGAAGGCCATTGTTGAAACAAAGCCATAAGAAGTCCCGTTTGCAGTTTGCCACAAGCCATGTGGGGAACACAGCAAACGTGGAGGAAGGTGCTCTGGTCTGATGAGACCAAAATTGAAGTTTTTGGCATAAATGCAAAACGCTATGTGTGGTGGAAAACTAACACTTCACATCACCCTGAACACACCATCCCCACTGTGAAACATGGTGGTGGCAGCATCGTGCTGTGGGGATGCTTTTCTTCAGCAAGGACAGGGAAGCTGGTCAAAGCTGATGGGAAGATGGATGGAGCCAAATACAGGGGAATCTTGGAAGAAAACCTGTTAGAGTCTGCAAAAGACGAGACTGGGGCGGAGGTTCACCTTCCAGCAGGACAACAACCCTAAACATACAGCCAGAGCAACAATGGAATGGTTTAGATCAAAGCATATTCATGTGTTAGAATGGCCCAGTCAAAGTCCAGACCTAAATCCAATTGAGAATCTCTGGCAAGACTTGAAAATTGCTGTTCACAGACGCTCTCCCTTCAATCCGACTGAGCTTGAGCTATTTTGCAAAGAAGAATGGGCAAAAATTTCAGTCTCTAGATGTGCAAAGCTGGTAGAGACATACCCCAAAAGACTTGCAGCTGTAATTGCAGCGAAAGGTGGTTCTACAAAGTATTGACTCAGGGGGGCTGAATACTTTTGCACGCCACACTTTTCAGTTTTTTTATTTGTAATAAAATTTGGAAACCATGTATCATTTTCCTTCCACTTCACAATTATGCACCACTTTGTGTTGGTCTATCACATAAAATCCCAATAAAATACATTTACGTTTGTGATTGTAACGTGACAAATGTCTCAGCATTGTAGCACATCAGATCCATAGGCAATGGGGTAGCAGTGAATCCAACAGTACCCTAGCTTATGGAAGGACCATTCAGGAGCTTTATAACAAAGAGGAAGAAGCTGTTCCTGAGTCTGGTGGTGCGTGCTTTCAAGCTTCTGTACCTTTTGCCCAAATGGGAGCAGGGAGAAGAAGGAATGACCATTGTGGGACATGTCTTTAATTATGTTGGCTGCGATGTTTAATGCGTTGTCTTGTTGATCAATCTATGAGGGTAGATAGAGAGGTGAAAACACAAACAAGGGAGTAAATACATTCAATGAAATGTAGGTCAGGGCTACTGCTGGAGAAATGCAGGAAAGCAGCCATTGTAATTAATTTAAATGAGATATGGGAAAGGATACCTGTTTATATCATGTGTTACAGTAGCATAATGCAGAATGTTATTGTACATACTGGGCAGCATAATGCCCCTTTTACTTCCATGCCATCGTAGTGTGTTGACCAAGAAAATTGTGTAAAGGTCCAGGGAAAACTGTAACCATTAAATTCCATAAACTAGAGAGAGAGACTGACTTTGAAACATTGTGTTAAACAATTCCCTCAGCTCATAATTAATTATAACCTCTTAATATCTTGTGAATGTTTGGGGGTGGGGTGAATGTAGATGTGGATTATTAGAAATGAAGAGTGATCAAAAAAAAGCTAAACCAAAACTTGTCTTCATGAAGTAAAGACGAACAGTAAATCAAAGTTAATCCTAATTTCATTAGTTTAATTGTTTATTGCCAATCAAACAGAGGCAACATCTGCCACAGCAATTTTCTTTCCATTGTCAATGGCTATCAAGTTACATTTGATTTGCAAATTCTATTCCTTGTTTATAAATCATACTGCTGCCTCCCTCCTCTCAATCCCTGTGACCTTTTTCCCCTGTTGATTCTCTGCACTCCTCCAATTCTGACCTTTGATGCATTTTTGCTTGAACTGTGTCTTGGTATCCTCAGACCACATCTCTGGAAGTTCCTACTGCCTAAACATCTCGATCAGTCTCTTGCACCCACACCCTCCCTTTTCATAGGAAACTCTTTAATTCTAGATCTTTGCTCTCGTTACAATACTGCACCTCAAGTCCAACTAATGTGAAATGGTCAGACTTGTAATGACTACACTCCAGAACTCCAACATGCATGCAGACAAATCTTGCACTTGCAGGTGCATGGAGGCTAAGCACCAAGCCATCGGCAACTTGTTCACCAAAGTACAGCATATGGGAAGATTTACCTCATGCTCAAAAGACATGGGATGATAGTGAGCTACCAACTTGCCCTTGCTGCACTGGACTGCCTCTGATGATAAAGGTTCATGGCACAACCCTGTGAAAGATGCGCCACTTTACTTAACTCTAGAGTCACCTCTCAGTGAAGGCAAATATTGATGATGAAATTCACCTGCCCTCTCAGTTCACTTGCACAATGTTCGGCAAATTGAGAAAAATACCTATTTGAAGATCATTATCTCACATTTGACACAAGCCTCATGGTCCAGCTGCAGTGACCCTAGCTCTCCCAGGTTGTATTAGAGACCTAAACTTTCTACAACAGGCATCGCAATGCACTTGAATAATACCTCCAATGCTGTCTCAGAAAAATTCCCCAAATTTACTGCGGTTAATAAGTTATTCAATGTAAGGCTTCTCTCTCAAGGCCAATATCTCCAGCATTCCCCACCATTAGGGCCTTAATTACGTTTGTTTCTCAGTTGGGTTTGCCACATTGTGTGCCTAATGCAAAATCCCCAAAATAGACACTCTATTCCAATTTGTTGGAAAAAAGATCATCAGGTAGACTGAGAAAATAATTCAAGGATATGTTCTTCCTTGGAGTCCAATATCCCCACTGATTTCTGGAAACCTCTGGTCCATGACCATGTAATGTGGGGAAAGAGTATTTGGGATGATGTTGGGAATCTCAATGTCCCCACTTTGGATTCAGACAAAACTCAGGAAAACCAGCAGAAAGAGTGCACCACCTCATTAAATACCATCTGGTCATCTCCTGTCCCATCTGTGGTTTATACTTCATGTATTGGCCTAATTAGCCAGGAAAACTCACAAATACCTAATTTGGATCAAATCCAAGAGATCTGAAGAGAATACCTGAAAATGACAAATAAAATAGTAAGATTAAACGAGAACTTACCAGTATGAAGTTTGATCTTGATTTTATGAGGTTACGATGAGCGATTACGTGAAGAAGGCCGTTAGCCCGCATGCACGTCAATCTGAAATCACAGATAATAATGGTTGAACTGAACATAGCAAGATTAGAGAAGATTAGAACTACCAGGTGACATTAATAATATGAGGATTGGGAGTGGTGGGCACGTAACCGTTCATCGTATCTCTTCATAAAATCACAATCAAACTTCAAACTGGTAAGTTCTATTTTAATCTTAATATTTTACCTCGGAGTCACGTGAGTGACTATGTGAAGATTTCAAAGCTCTGTGATGTCATGCCAGAAACAAGTCCATGCATTACACACTGCATGAAGTGGCCATGGATGAGTGAAAAAGATTAATGCATTCAGTCATGACTTAGTTTGTTAAAATGCTGATGCTTTAATCATCCAAAGAAAATAATAGTGTCCCCTTTCATCCAGGGGGAAACTATAAAACAGAATCTAAATGGAGTTGGCAAATAACCCCGGTTTGGCAAAGGGTTATATAAAATGTTTGTAAAGTATGTTCGTTTGACCATCCTGCAGCTGCTAGGATGTGGTCCAGTGGAACGTACATAACCCTTGGAGCTGATGTACTAGCAGCCCTGTGGAGTGAGTGTTGTAAATATTAGTATCGACTCATGCATTAGCCAAAACCCTGTTTATACCACCTGGAGATGGTAGAACTAATACTTCTTGTGACGTTTTTTGTAACTAACAAACATTGCTAGTTTGGAGCCTTTGAGGCTCTAGGTGACCTAGATGTGTAGTTGTAAATGTGTGACCACACATTACTGAAGGTCCATAGGGTATGCCATGAAACTAATTTGAGACCTTACGCGTTAAAGAAGGAACTGCAGATGCTATCTCCTTCGCTCCTTAGATGTTGCTGCACCCGCTGAGTTTCTCCAGCCTTTTGTGTAGCCTATCTCCTTCGCTCCTTAGATGCTGCTGCACCCGCTGAGTTTCTCCAGCCTTTTGTGTAGCCTATCTCCTTCGCTCCTTAGATGCTGCTGCACCCGCTGAGTTTCTCCAGCCTTTTGTGTAACCCTTGAGACCTTACGCCCCTGGTTATTTCTGGTTAATTGAATCAAAAACATAAAATATTATGTTATTAACAGATGTAACCATCCTGTCCAGTTGCAATTTATGTAGTGACTGGAGGATAACTACCTTATGAGAGCCGGCTAAAGATAAGGATCTAGCTGGAGCCCCCTGGTGAAGTAATGTTAACATTACGTCAATGTCGCATACTTCCGTGTAACTGGGCCTGGGAGAACTTGTGTTAAAGATATCCTATATAATTCTGGATATCAGAGGGTGAGACTCGACAGTGTGGGTCCCACTTGCTGCAGCAAATATGATAAGAAGGCACATTGGCACAGCTAATGGCACTTTAACTTGATTAATGTCAAAGACCCATTTGAAAAATGAACTGAAGACATCAGTTATCCGTGCTGCATAGTATGTAACATGTGTATTTAAACAAAAACACTTCCCATCTGCTGAAGTGGAAATGTACTACCTTTTGGTGCTTTCCCTGCACTCTGCAATGAGCACTACATGGATCGATCTGACAACCCGAGCTGCAGGCATAGTCGTCTAAGAGTCTGCAAGTCAATTAATTGATTTTCTTGCAGAGGCTGGTTTCCCGTGTCACAGGCAGAACCAGCAAGTTTTATGTTTTAAATAACCATATTACATTCTATATTATTCCCAACATTAGCGGGAACCATGGCTGCATATGCCAGTCAGGCAGTTTGAACGCCTGAAGCGGTTTCTTGCTGGATTTATTGCAAGACCCGACTGATGTGGCAGTATGGAGGAAAGACTTGCAAGAACATTCCTCCCCAGTGTGGCGATAGTGTATCTCTCGCCACTGTATGCCACATATTTACAACTGGTAAATGAGTCGGGATGTAAACATATCGATATTCGGTGATCCATCGAGCCATAATGACATTCAATTCTTTGTGATCCAACAACCATTCTGTGTTGTCATTGATTTCACTTGATGATACAATTCCCTCAAATGAGGTTAGGTTAATATCATAGGATACTTTAACTTTACTGCACCCATGTGACTGACATATGCCAGCACCATAGTGTATCAACTTGGAGTTGAGCATGCAGATTATGCATATTCTCACTCTAAACTTTAACCTATAGAATGCACCACGTGTTTATAGATAGTTGATACCAATAACTGAAAATTGGTGACTCATGCAAACCGCATTCACCTCCATAACTTGAGATTGCATTCGTAATTTCTCATCTTTGAGGACTAGCGTCAGTTTGTAATTACTGATGATTACTGACCAAAATTACTGGAGCAATGCTGAATACTGTCACCATTGTGACTTTGGTAGCTTCAGCAGGTAATAGCATAGGTCTATTAACAATGACCTATATGGTACTTGAGGGGTTAATTCCTTACATGTTTTTAGTTCTGTTAATGCAAAGGCCCAATTTGCACCACTGAAACACAGCTGCTATATTGCCAATTACACTTGATGACTAGAAGGCTGCTTAATAAAAAACGGGTTTGTTACAGGCTTCTGTTAACTCCATGTCTTATCCCAGGGCGGAGTCCCTGTTAAGTTGATCATTAAATGTAAATCCCAATCGTCAATTGTTCTGATTGGTATCAACAAATTTAACTGGATGGATTAAAGGACCCCAATTTCTCAAATATAGTTTGGGCTGCAACAGTTAATTTCACTAAAATACAGCATTTAAAACATCATCCAGATAGGTGATAACAAATGTTCTAGAGCTCTGAACAGCCCAAGCACCAGTTTAAGTAATTTGGTAAATAAATCTGGGAGCTGAAGTTAGCCCACTTTGCAACGCGTTAACTTTTATCATTGGCCCATCCAGATGAATTTCAAATATCTCCGGTGATCCCTGTGAATAGGAACTGAATATCATGCATATTTGAGATCGATGCTTGCCATATAGCTCCTATAGAATCAATAGTTAGACAATAATGAAGTTTCCCACTTTGAAAGTCTATACTGCACATAGGAGTTAAATCTGGATGAAGTGACATCCTCCATCTTTCACCCTGTCCAGAAAGGCAGTCCTGGCCATAATACTGGGCCTGCCTCGAAAGACAACTTCGACCCCAATTCCAAGCCTGCTTGGACCCTGTATATGTTGTGCAGTATAAAGTTATCACATGTTATCATCCGTTTTTTAAACCAGATCTGAATTGCATGTTATCATTGTCCCTTGAACAAAAACACCAGTGTAAATATTGGCAACATGTAAATGGTCTACCACCCCATGTTTCAGAAGAACCAGACCCACCTACCTCCATGGCTACCGGTGGTCTCATGGTAAGCCCAAAGGCCCCTGATGCGGGTTCTTTTTCCCCTTGATTGGAGAGTAGGACTGGTAGGGTGCGCGGATCCCATATTTTCCTTGAGAGCGGCTTGGGCCTTGGTCTGAAACCTCATCATACTGAGAACCTTGGCCATAATTTCGTGCCCAGCTTTCAAGCTGCCACCGGCTTCAGTGAACCGCTTACCCCCGATGGAGGCATGGGGCATGTCATCACCTACTGATGAAGCTTTGCTCCCTTGATTATTCCGACAGCTTTTTGCTTCCTCATCCTGGTCTTACCTGTGGGATAAGTTTTACCTGAAAAGAGGATTCAGTGGCTGCTTTCATCTCATGGATTTCATGCCCTCCGATGTCACCCTGATAGCGCTGTTCACTGCTGGCAATTGTAGCATGAGGGAACTCTGGCCCCATTCGTGTATTCAGCCAACGGCTGGAAACCAACTCTTCCGGCAGCAACACCTTCGTTTGCGAGTATCTATTGAAACCATAATACATGTGCTCCAGTATGTTCCACGGACATACTTTCAATTTTAAAGTCAGTTACATACTGACCATTGGCACTCTCCTCCACAGCGAGGTAGATTCGTGGGTAGGCCTGAAAACAGGTGCTGCCGCAGGCCCTTGAGGATACCTGTGCTGACATGACCCCTCCTACGGACCTGTCAGGTTTTTCGCTCAGAGTCAGACAGGAACTGACCCTGAATGCTCCCCTCCTCAGAGAGGGAGACATTGTGCAGCCCTAAAACAGGTGCCGCTGCCGTGAGCCCCCAAGGAGACCAGCGCTGATAACTCCCTCCTTTGGAGTATCAATGTGGAGCAACCTCTCCGTCAGATGCTCCATGTGGGTTAAGACGTCCGCAGACACTATCAATTGAAGGAGGGGAACCCTCCTGGCCTGACTCCCCTAGTCCACAGGCATGACCATCTTACCTTTGGTTTTACTCCCTTTCTGGGGACCCACAGTGTCTGGAAGCGGCTGACCGCTATATGTTGGAGGGGACCCTCCTGGCCTGACTTCCACTGGCCTGCCCGACTTGCAGTTGGTTTTTACCCCCTTCCTGGGGAACCACAGCGGTCTGGAGTCACCTGACCCCTGTAAGTCGGGAGGGGGGACCCTCCTGGCCTGACTTCACAAATCTTCCCCGCTTGTGTTTCGTTTTACCCTCTTCCTGGGAACCACAGCCGGTCTGGAAGCAGATGTCCCTTGTATGTCGTGGGGAACCCTCCTGGCCTGGCCCCACAGACCTTGCCGACTTATGATTTGTTTTGCCCCTTTCCTGGGAACCACAGCCAGTCTAGAAGACACTGACTGTGTTGCCAGTGACTTTGGGTGGCGAACCCGACGGCCGCCGGCTACCCGCACTTCTGCGGTCTCCGTAGCTGGTTTCTCCTCGGTCCCAGTATCCGTGGCCGAGACCGGATTCCCCGTGGTTTGTCCGGACTTTGCCCCAATTTGTCGTGCAGGTACAGAGAATCCTGCAAAAAACAAAAGAAAAACACAAAAACTTGGGAATAAGGTAAAACTTACCTTCAGGTTAACCTACCGCTGGAAAGAGCAACACCGCCGCCATTTGGCTCATTTACGCAAAGCGAGTCAACATAATGACGCACATGCAGGCTGATGGCTTTCTTCACGTAGTCACTCACGTGACTCCAAAGTAAAATTGCATTTCATAATTGTTCAAATACTATTTTACATGATTAGAATTATGGGCCTGTCCCACTTCAGCTACTTTTTAGGCGACTGCAGGAGACTATGCAGTCCCCACATGGTCAGTACCTGTATGCGGGTGGTTGCCAGGAAGTCACCTTCATGTTCATGAGGATCTCTTGCATTCTGGGAACTAGGTGTGACCTCATTATTGTCGCCACAAAATACTCAACATGTTGAAAAATTTGCGCTGTCTAGAATGAAGTCGCCATGGAGAGTAGCGAGAATTCTCGAGCCGTAGGTGGGTTGCCAGGATGTCCAAATGGGTTGCCAGGAGGTCGAAGGTTCTCGAAGGTTCTCGTAGGTTGTGGCCGGTGCTGACCGGTGAATTTAATTGGTTCAATGGGGAAAAAAAGGTAAGCAGTAATTTTCAGTCAAGGATTCATAGAAACATAGAAACATAGAAAAATAGGTGCAGGAGTAGGCCATTCGGCCCTTCGAGCCTGCACCACCATTCAATATGATCATGGCTGATCATCCAACTCAGTATCCTGTACCTGCCTTCTCTCCATACCCCCTGATTCCTTTAGCCACAAGGGCCACATCTAACTCCCTCTTAAATATACCCAATGAACTGGCCTCAACTACCTTCTGTGGCAGAGAATTCCAGCGACTCACCACTCTCGTGTGAAAAATGTTTTCCTCATCTCGGTCCTAAAGGAATTCCCCCTTATCCTTAGACTGTGACCCCTTGTTCTGGACCTCCCCAACATCGGGAACAATCTTCCTGCATCTAGCCTATCCAACCCCTTAAGAATTTTGTAAGTTTCTATAAGATCCCCCCTCAGTTTTCTAAATTCTAGCAAGGCCAAGCACAGTCTATCCAGTCTTTCCTCATATGAAAGTCCTGACATCCCAGGAATCAGTCTGGTGAACCTTCTCTGTACCCCCTCTATGGCAAGAATGTCTTTTCTCAGATTTGGAGACCAAAACTGTACGCAATACTCCAGGTGTGGTCTCACCAAAACCCTGTACAACTGCAGTAGAACCTCCCTGCTCCTATACTCAAATCCTTTTGCTATGAAAGCTAACATACCATTCGCTTTCTTCACTGCCTGCTGCACCTGCATGCCTACTTTCAATGATTGGTGTACCATGACAACCAGGTCTCATTGCATCTCCCCTTTTCCTAATTTGCCACCATTCAGATAATAGTCTACCCTCCTGCGTTTGCCACCAAAGTGGATAACCTCACATTTATCCACATTATACTGCATCTGCCATGCATTTGCCCACTCACCCAGCCTATCCAAGTCACCTTGCAGCCTCCTAGCATTCTCCTCACACCTAACACTATCCCCCAGCTTAGTGTCATCCGCAAACTTGGAGATGTTGCATTCAATTCCCTTGTCCAAATCATTAATTTATATTGTAAATAGCTGGGGTCTCAGCACTGAGCCTTGCGGTACCCCACTAGTCACTGCCTGCCATTCTGAAAAGGACCCGTTTATTCCTACCCTTTGCTTCCTGTCTGCCAGCCAGTTCTCTATCCACATCAGTACTGAACCCCCAATACCGTGTGCTTTAAGTTTGTATACTAATCTCTTATGTGGGACCATGTCGAAAGCCTTCTGAAAGTCTAGATGTAACACATCCACTGGTTCGTTAAATGTCCGCCGAGCTTCACAGCTGTGTTTTTCTGGCTTCTTAAAAGTTGTCTCTACTCCTTCCTCCCCTCCCCTTCTCCTTCCTCTCTCCCCTCTCCCCCCCTCTTTTAAAGGACTTACCGTATACTGTGCATTAGCTGTATTAATTACAGTGCCAACTTTCCTGTTCCTCGCGGTGTGTGTTCGTATCACCTTGGCTTTGCACTGTGCAAATTTTTTAGACAGGATAAGCGGGGGGAGCGCTGTCTAAAAAATTCATATGGGCTGGTGAAGGAAGCGATGTGTTTGTGTGTGTTTTCCACTCTGACAGTCGCCGTTCCAGTTGCCAGTTTTTCAGGTAACTGCCGACAACTGTCAGTCAGTTGAAAAATCGCCTAAGTGGGACAAGTCCATTAGAATTCAAGGGCAGTACAGGCAGATGGATGGAGTGAGTTTTCCGATGTCTATTTGGACATGAATATAAAGCTTTGGATTCCTCAGTCCAATTCCAGATGACTGGGACTACTGCACTGGAAACTAATGAACAGCGAGAAAACATAGAACCATGAGTGGTTGAACATTGCTAATCATTTCTGGTCTCATTGCATGTTCATTCTCACCCACCTCCTACACACCTAACCCCTCATGTGAAACCAGAGATTCCGGCCATCTCCTGGGGAAGGAAATAAACTTGGGGAAAACCGTGATATTTACTGTAGGTTGCTGTCAAACTCTTACCGGATCAGTTCTGTTTTCTAAATTTATATAGAAATAACAATTCCTCTATTAATTGGTAAATCCGAATTGTGTTGATACGCTGACATTCATATTTCCTAATCTATTCATACTCACTGGTATTTAATTATTCCAGGGAGCTCCTGAGATTCACATACCTACAGAACAGGTTGTCCAAGAGCCTTGGAACAATCAGCACTGAAATGTTGCCTGATCAGTCTGAGCAAAGGACCCAACCCGAAATCTTACCTGTCCATTTCCCCCACAGGTGCTGTATCACCTGTTGAGTTAGTGCAGGAGTTAGTGTTTTGCTTAAGATTACAGCATCTACAGTATATATCTCTGTGTCTCAATTTTATTGCCCAGGCCCTGTTCACTAGCAATCCTTTGAGGATTTTCTTCTGAACCCACTACATCTACCCTCATCACCTGATCACACACACAGGAAATGAAATGAAGAGTAGAGTTATTTTACTAAAGTTAATTCGGTTTCCAACATTCTGATAACAGAGAACCAGATAAAAATTAAAACATAAATGTGCTTGAATTCAAGGAGCACTTTTCAATGCATAATGTTGTAATTCAGTGGTTAACCCATTAGATGATAAAATGGCAGGACTCTTGGTGATGCAGTCCTTCTTCTTCTTCTTGCGTATGGCGTGCACAGCCTAAATTTGTTGGACAACTTGTTCTATTTGATCTTATTTGATTGTGCATGCCAGGTTGATTGCATTCGTCGAAACAGGGTGGACCATGTGAAGGTTGCAATCTCCCACCCCATGCAGTCCAATAAAGGGAAGATATTGAACTTTTTTTCACATTTCATCACATTGAGGAATGTGGAGTCTCTGTGGTGGATGTTTATGTTATAATGTGCTTTGTGTGTTCTGTTACTTTTTATTTGTAAGTCTGACTTGGAAAATTAAATTCCTCTTATGTTGCAAAACATACTTGGCTAATAAAGTGTGATTGGGATTGGGATTGTGATTGTGATTGATTGTGATTGTGATTGTGATAAATAAGGTCAATTCTCTCTCAAATAGATGTAAGTGATCCCTTGGTGCAGTTTAGAGATAGAATAGGACCGTTGTCCTGGCCAATATTTATTACTCCACCAATTCCTAAAGATGGGTGATCTGATCATTTTCACTCTGGGATCTTGTTTTGTGAAAAATTGGCTGCCAAGTTACCTAGTTGTCAATAGTAGCTACATTTAAAAATACTTATTTGGTTGTGAAAGATTTGTGTGATCCTGAGGTTGTGGACAACACTCAAAGTAACATGCTTTCTTCATTAAATGTGCTTTTAAAACATTGCTGAGTGTTTTTAAACTTAAAACGGTGTCAGGTGAGAAATTGTATTTTGCTGTGTAGGATAGAGCTGCAGATGCTGGTTTAGATCAAAGGTAGACACAAATTGCTGGAGTAAGTCACCGGGACGGGCAGCATCTCTGGAGAGAAGGAATGGGTGACAATTCGGGTCGAGACCCTTCTTTAGGTTGATGTCAGAGGAGTGGGCGGGACAGAGATAGAATGTAGTCGGAAACAGTAAGACTGGTGGAAAAACTGGGAAGGGGGAAGGGATGGAGAGATAGGGAAAGTTAAGGCTATTTGAAGTTAGAGAAGTCAATCTTCATACCGCTGGGGTGTAAGCTACCCAAGCAAAATATGAGGTGTTATTCTTCCAATTTGCGCTGGGCCTCACTCTGACAAAGGTCAGATTGGGAATGGGAGAGGAAGTTAAAGTGCAGAGCAACCAGGAGATCAGGTAGGTTAAGGCAGACTGAGCAGAGGTGTTCAGCGAAATAATCGCCAAGCCTGCGCTTGGTCTCGCTGATGTACAGGAGAGATTTAATTCACTCTCTTGTTTGTTTGCAAGGACAATTAATGTTATTTTCACGAGCATCAATATGATTTGGTCCTACAATGACCATTAAATTTATTTTAGTGATACAGTTTATTTTTGATGAATATCAGATCCACATTTAGTATTCTCTAGACCAAGTGGGACCCGTTGGGTCCCTGTCACAAGGGAGGCGTGTGATTTAGGTATGGTAGAGGGAGGGAGGGGGGAGAGGGAGGGGAGAGAGGGAGAGGGAGCGGGGAGAGGGAGGGGGAGAGGGGGAGGGGGAGGGGGAGGGGTGGTGGGGAGAGGGAGGTGGGGGTGAGGGAGGGGGGCGGGGGGTGTCAGGGGGGGACAGAGGAGGGGGCAGGGAGGGGGAGAGGTAGGGCGAAAGGATGGGGAGAGGTGGGGGGAAGGGAGGGTGAGAAGTGGGGGAAAGGGAGGGGGAGGGGGTGAGAGGGGGGAGGGGGGAGGGGGGAGGAGTGAAAGGGGGGTATAGATGGGAGGAGCAAAGGGGTGAGGGGGGTGGGGGAGAGGGGGGGTGGGGGAGAGGGGGGCGGAGAAGGGGGCAGAAGGTGGGGGGAGGAGGGGGAGTGGAGAAGGGGGGGGTGGAGAAGGGGGGTGTGGGAGAAATGGGGGAGAAGGTGGGGGGGAGGAGAGGGGGTGTTGTTACCGAACTTAACTCACTGTGGAAAGAATCCATTAAAGGAGTAAAAAATGTGTACATAAAAATGTCTAAATGTAATGAGGAGTAGATTTGCGAATGTAAGAGTGAAATGGCTAGCGAAGTGGAAAAATGGCCCACAAACAAATAAAGACACACATACATACACACAGAGTTTTAAAAGTATATAGCTAGATATCTGAAAGTACATGTTGATATCTTCTTGGAACTGTAAAATCAACCAGGCTAAGATTAAGACAAAATGCAGGAGGCATTCCATAACAAAGCCAATTTAAGAGGAAGACTAAAAG
Source organism: Okamejei kenojei (assembly GCA_035221665.1). Lineage (NCBI taxonomy): Eukaryota > Metazoa > Chordata > Chondrichthyes > Rajiformes > Rajidae > Okamejei > Okamejei kenojei. The sequence goes on along the minus strand of CM069133.1, from coordinate 58,461,238 downwards.
TAGGACTGGAATTAGGAGTACAAGTAAGTTGGTTAGTAGTGATGTCTCATGAATAGCATGTTGCCTTATGATGCTGAGGCTAAAGTGAAAGAGCTAATAGTCAAATGTAATATAGTTTACAAAATGGAGTCATTCTTCTATAAAAGCATGGTCTAGTGGAACAAAAGAATGGCTCGGTGCCAAGTCTGAATCACTTTGCAAATTATATGGAACACAGGTTGTCTTTTTAATAAAGACATCAAGATGGAAACCTGCGTAAAAACATATGCTTCTTTCAAGACCATTAAGAAGCCAAGATGTAATAACTTGTCATTGGATGAGCTTGATTTGCACCCAGCTTTTCCTATATTCTGAAAGGCTATAGAATCTTTTAGTCATGCCATATTCAGACTGGGTAGGAGTGTTTTACTGATAAGAAAAATATATAATTGAGCTAACTTTCCAATGTTCTGTGAGCGGAGCCGGAGAAGCACTGAGCAATGTTGCCACTCCCGTCTGACGAATTGATTAAAGATTGGCTTGGTTTACCTTTAACCAGTTTTTTGTTGTCTGCTTTTAAAGAGACGAACTTTGTCATTTGGCATAGTCGGCAAGATCTCACTGGGACCAGCAACAGAAGACTGAGTAAGAGGGTGCAGTTGACCGTGATCAGATGGGGAAAAAAACTGAGCTCTAGTCGGACCCTTTGAGTCCGACCTCCCAAAGAAGCTCCCGGAATAAACTGTGGTCCCTCAGTCTGAGGTTAATCTTGTTCTCAGACAAGATCCTTAGTAGCAGACAGTGAAGGTAAGACCACTTGTGTAAAGGATTGGCTTGTGTATTGAATTGGGTAAAGGATTGGCCACGGCAGACTACATAGATTTTATCACTAATGTGTATTAGAGATGTATACAGGATTGTCTTTGGGCTCAGCAAAGAAGTGTATTGAAAAGATAATGTGTCTTGAAGAGACAGTGCTTTAAAAAGACTGTTGTGAATTTGCTACCAGAGAGAGTAGCCAGGATTTGGCATGACAGACTGCAAAGGTTTGTTACTAATATACAGGATCAGGCATAACAGGCTGAAAAAGTTTGTTACAAATTGTGTACTAAATAAGTAGTGATTTGGAGATTGGATAGACATGGAAATAATTTGGATAAGAGTGATGGAAAGATGGCGGTATAACATGTGTTATTTGTTTCATAAGAACAACAAGGATTATAGAATATAGAATTATAAATTAAACAACATTTGAGTGATGAATCTTGGCTATTAGGAGGAATATGGAGACTATTGAAAGCAGAGAGAGAGAGAGTGTGGCAGAAAATAAGAGGAAACGCGAGTTGGATGGACAATGCTTGTAAAAGAGGGATTGAATTGAGGAATATATATATGCCCCTTTTGATGAAATAGTCCGTGTCATATGAAATAGGATGACATAACTTTAAGTTTATTTTCTTCCTATTTCTTACCTTTTGAATCGAGTTCAAATAGTAAATATTGCCTGAATTCAGAACGGCTCTGTCACGATGCCCACATGGCATCCGGGTAGATGTGTTAGATGAGATTGGGGATGCCTTTATCTCAGAATAAAATCTGTTAATTTAAAATTATAAATTTGGGGAGATGGCTTGGAACAATTGGGAATATTTAAAACAATTTTTTTTAAATAATGATCTATTTTTATTGGGTCTGCCTTGAAGGCAGTTAAAGAGTGATCTCAAATCCCCAACATATATAACCATATAACCATATAACAATTACAGCATGGAAACAGGCCCTCTCGGCCCTTCCAGTCCGTGCCGACCATTTGTTTTCCCCTAGTCCCATCTACCTGCACTCAGACCATACCCCTCCATTCCCTTCACGTCCATATACCTATCCACTTTACTCTTAAATGTTAAAATCGATCCTGCCTCCACCACTTCTGCTGGAAGCTGATTCCACACAGCCACCACCCTCTGAGTAAAGAAGATCCCCCTCACGTTACCCCTAAACCTCTGTCCCTTAATTCTCATGTCATGCCCTCTTGTTTGAATCTTCCCTACCCTCAATGGGAAAAATGTATCCACGTCAACTCTGTCTATCCCTTTCATCATTTTAAAGACCTCAATCAAGTCCCCCCTTAACCTTCTGCGCTCCAAAGAATAAAGACCTAACTTGTTCAACCTTTCTCTGTAACATAGTTGCTGGAACCCTGGCAACATTCTAGTAAATCTCCTCTGTACTCTCTCTATTTTGTTGACATCCTTCCTATAACTAGGCGACCAAAATTGTACACCATACTCCAGAATTGGTCTTACCAATGCCTTGTACAATTTTAACATTACTTCCCTACTCCTATATTCAATGCTCTGATTTATAAAGGCCAGCACACCAAAGGCTTTCTTTACCACCTATCTACATGCAATTCCACCTCAGGGAACTATGCACAGTTATTCCTAGATCCCTCTGTTCCACAGCATTCCTCAATTCCCTACCATTTACCATGTACGTCCTATTTTGATTTGTCCTGCCAAGATGTAGCACTCCACACTTATCAGCATTAAACTCCATCTGCCATCTTTCAGCTCACCTATCCAAATGGCCCAAATCTCTCTGTAGACTTTGAAAATCTACTTCATTATCCACAACACCACCTATAATAGTATCATCTGCATACTTACTTATCCAATTTTCCACCCCATCATCCAGATCATTGATGTACATGACAAACAACAGTGGACCCAACACAGATCCCTGAGGCACCCCACTGGTCACCGGCTTCCAACCTGACAAACAGCCATCCACCATTACTCTCTGACATCTCCCATTCAGCCACTGTTGAATCCATCTTGCTACTCCGCCATTAACACCCAAAGATTGAACCTTCTTAACCAACCTTCCATGGGGAACCTTGTCAAAGGCCTTACTGAAATCCATATAGACAACATCCACTGCTTTACCCTCATCAATTTCCCTAGTTAACGCTTCAAAAAATTCAAGAAGGTTTGTCAAACATGACCTTCCAGGCACAAATCCATGTTGACTGTTCCTGATCAGACCCTGTTTATCCAGATGCTTATATATATTATCTCTAAGTATCCTTTCCATTAATTTGCCCACCACTGACGTCAAACTAATAGGTCTATAATTGCTAGGTTTATTCTTTGAACCCTTTTTAAACAATGGAACAACATGCGCAGTACGCCAATCCTCCGGCACTATTCCCGTTTCTAATGACATTTGAAATATTTCTGTCATAGCTCCTGCTATTTCTACACTAACTTCCCTCAATGTCCTAGGGAATATCCTGTCAGGACCTGGAGACTTATCCACTTTTATATTTTTCAAAAGTGTCAGTACTTCCTCCTCTTTGAATCTCATAGTTTCCATAGCTACTCTACTCTTTCCCCTTAACTCACCGAGTTCAATATCCTTCTCCTTGGTGAATACCGAAGAAAATAAATTGTTCAATATCTCCCCCATCTCTTTTGGCTCTGCAGATAGCTGTCAATTCTGGTTCTCTAATGGTCCAATTTTATCCCTCGTTATCCTTTTGCTATTAATATAGCTGTAGAAACCTTTTGGGTTTACTTTCACTTTTCTTGCCAAAGCAACCTCATATCTTCTTTAGCCTTCCTAATTTCTTTCTTAAGATTCTTTTTACATTCTTTATACTCCTCTAGCACCTCATTTACTCCATGCCTCCTATAATTATTGTAGCTATCTCTCTTTTTTCGAAACAAGTGTCCAATTTCCCTTGAAAACCATGGCTCTTTCCAGTTTTTACTATTTCCTTTCAACCTAACAGGGACATAAAGATTCTGTACTCTTACAATTTCCCCTTTAAATGTCCTCCATTTCTCTTCTACATCCTTCCCATGAAACAAAGTGTCCCAATTCACTCCTTTAAAATCCTTACGCATTCCCTCAAAGTTAGCCTTTCTCCAATCAAAAATCTCTACCCTAGGTCCAGTTCTGACTCTCTCCATAATTATATTGAAACTAATGGTATTGTGATCACTGGTCCCGAAGTGATCACCAACGCATACCTCCGTCACCTGACCTGCCTCATTTCCTAACAGGAGGTCCAGCACTGCCCCTTCTCTGGTCGATACCTCTATGTACTGCTGCAAAAAACTATCCTGCACACATTTTACAAACTCCAAACCATCCAGCCCATTTACAGAATGTGTTTCCCAGTCTATTTTTGGAAAATTGAAATCTCCCACAATCACTACCTTGTGCTTACTACTAATATCTGCTATCTCCTTACATATTTGCTCTTCCAATCACGCTCCCCATTTGGCGGTCTATAATACACCCCTAAAAGTGTTGCTACACCGTTCCCACTTCTCAGTTCCACCCAAATAGCCTCCCTAGACGAGCCCTCTAATCTATCCTGCCAAAGCACTGCTGTAATATCTTCTCTGACAAGCAATGCAACACCTCCCCCTCTGGTCCCTCCAATTCTATCACACCTGAAGCAACGAAATCCTGGAATATTTAGTTTCCAATCACAGCCCTCCTGCAACCATGTTTCACTGATTGCCACAACATCATATTTCCAGGTGTCAATCCAGGCTCTAAGTTCGTCCACCTTACTTACAATGCTCCTAGCATTAAAATATACACATTTTAGAAACCCACCGTCCCTTATTCTCTGTCTATTATCTTTTTCAATCTTTCTCGCCTACATTTTGGATCCGAGTGCTTCCCTTCTCTGCCTCTTGCCCCACACCCTGACCCCTAGCCCCCTCTACCCGAGTCCCTCCCCCCATTTATCCTCCACCTCATTTCATTCCTACTCCCACTGTCACGCGGCACAGGCAGTAATCCTGAAATCGTTACCCTTTTGGTCCTTCTCCTTAACTTTCCCCCAACTCCCTAAATTCTCCCTTCAGGACCTCATCACTTTTTCTGCCTATGTCATTGGTACCTATGTGTACCACAGCATCAGGCTCCTCTCCCTCCCTTATCAGAATCTTTTGTACACGTTCTGACACATGCGAGACCCTGGCACCAGGGAGGCAAACTACCATCCGGGTCTCCCGACTGCGTCTACAGAATCGCCTATCCGACCCCCTAACTATAGAGTCCCCTATTACAATTGCCCTCTTTTTGCTACCCTTCTGAGCATCAGGGCCGGTCTCTGTGCCGGAGGCCCGGCCGCTGTTGGTGCCCCCAGCTAGGCTGTCCCCTCCAATCGTACTCAAACCCGAGTACCTATTTTCCAGGTGTACGGTCACAGGGGTACTCTCTAGCCCCTGCCTCTGCCCCTTGCCCTTCCTAACCGTGACCCATTTGTCTGCCTCCTGTGGTCTGGGAGTGACTACCTCCCTGTAGCTCCTCTCTATTACCTCCTCACTCTCCCTGAGGAGACGGAGGTCATCGAGCCGCTGCTCCAGGTTCCTAACACAGTCCTTTAGCATCCATACATCCATAGCATTCTGGATTAGTGGAGGGAATGAATAGGACACTAAAGAGTGTGGAAGATAGTTTTGACCTACAGGTCCTCAGCGATAAATTAATTACATATGCACAGCAATTAATCCAAACCCTTGCATTCACAGGTATTGGAAACACAGAAGCCACTGCCAGTTGAATACATACTACTTGGGAGACAACATACTCATTAGGTAGTGGGATCGGACAAAATTGGGACTGTGTTGGAAGGGACTGTACCAGGTGCTACTACGACACCAACTGCTGTGAAGATTGAAGATTACCCCTGTTGGAGACATCTGATAAGATTGACTGTAAATGGACTGTAAATGGAGCAGAACCAAGAAACGACAATGGGGCTATTGACCCTCATATTTATCTTGAGGTTGGCACAGATGGGCTGGACTCGGGGAACAACCCCTGCACCAAGATGTCCCGAATAAGGCTGACAACTGTCCTTACGTTTATAACACTGACATATAATGGTTTGAGGTTAAAAACAGCACCCAGACACGTGCACTACTGCCATCTCCCAGTGACCAGTTGCTCAGACTGTCCGCAGCCGGAGTAAAAAAGGCCTTTGCCAGCATCAACCCACGCAAAGCCACAGGGCCGGACAACATTCCTGGGTGCGTGCTAAGAGATTGCGCCGAGCAACTGAAAGATGTCTTCACAGATATTTTTAACACCTCGCTCAGCCAGGCAGTAGTGCTCAACTGTCTTAAGAGTGCCACTATCATTCCTGTCCTGAAGAAACCAAACCCAGCCTACCATAATGACTTTCGACCAGTGGTTCTAACACCCATAGTAATGAAGTGTTTTGAGCGACTGGTTATGCAGCATATCAAAAATAGCCTACCTGCCGACCTAGACCCACTGCAGTTCGCCTACAGAGCCAACCGATCCACAGAGGATGCAGTCTCAAAAACACTGAACCTCGTACTGCCACACCTTGATCGGAAAAATACTTATGCCAGGATCCTCTTCATAGACTTGAGCTCTGCTTTTAACACAATCATTCCGCAGCAGCTGGTGGAGAAGTTGGAGTTATTGGGGGTAGATGCTGGCACACGTAACTGGGTTCTGAACTTTCTATCACAAGGGCAGCAGACAGTCAGGGTGGGCAGTAGGACATCAAAAACCATAGCCATAAGCACTGGCACGCCCCAAGGCTGTGTCCTATGCCCCCTGCTGTTTAGTATGCTTACACACGACTGTACTGCTAGACTCAACAACAACTTCATCAACAAGTTCGCTGATGACACAACAGTGGTGGGTCTCATCAGTGACAATGATGAATCGGCGTACAGGATGGAGGTGGAGCTGCTCACAGGATGGTGCAAATCCCACAACCTCATTCTCAACATGGGAAAAATGAAGGAGATGGTGGTTGACTTCAGGAGGGAGGGACAAACAACGCCATACGCAATGGAGCTGATGTGGAAAGGGTCAGCAGTGTGAAGTTCCTAGGACTCCACCTGTCAGATGACCTGACGTCCACGACCAACACCACAGCACTGGTCAAGAGAGCCCAGCAGCGACTACACCCTCTCCGAAGACTACGGAAAGCAGGTCTCCCCACTGCACACCTACGAACCTTTTATAGGGGGACAATCGAGAGCACATTAACCTACGGCATCACCTGCTGGTTCGGGAGCTGCAAGGCGTACGAACGGCACCAACTGGACAGGATTGTGAAGACCGCCAGCAGGATTATTGGTGCTCCACTCCCTTTATTGCTGGACATATACAGGAAGAGATGTATTAGCAGAGCCATCTCCATCATCAAAGACCCATACCACCCATCGCATCACATATTCTCCATCCTGCCATCTGGGAAGAGGTACAGGAGCATCAGCTGCAAAACCAGCAGGATGCTCCTCAGCTTCTTCCCGCAGGCAATTAGACTGATAAACGGACTTTGCACCCTCCCAAAGTATCGTGCACCAAACACCAACCTGGACACACTGAAGCAGAGCCATTGTCGTGCCACTGCCGATCGGAACTCGTGATATATGTACTTTTATTCTCTATTTCTATTTATTTTTTACCACACACTGAATGGACACTGGTTGAGAAATGCTTTTTCGTTTTCCTCTGGCTATGCAAATACTCAGAAAAATGATAATAAAGATATACAATACAATACAATACAATACAAGATGAATCCGTTACCACAGGTTCTTGAAGTAACCAGAAAAAGCTTACTTTTCCCGTAGCTGAAGTCCAAGCTGAAACAGATGAGACATGTGCTCAACATTGCCCAGACTGAAAATTACCATCTGGCTTCCATCAAACTGCAGTTACAGAACTGGATTCAGGTAAATCCCAGCTGGGATCAATGTGAGGAGCTGAGTTGGGGAGCATCAGTCAGACAGTTGGCATTGATAGAGAAGGAAGAAGAATGCTGGTTTCACATGCTGATGGACAACTTGGGAGAAAGAACATCTTTGCAGATCAAGAGGAAGTGCAAACACTTTGTTCACAACTTCGGAAAGACAAACCACATTTGATCAACAATTTTGAAGCATTTTGAGCTCTATCATATGACCAAGAGTCTAGAGAGCGAGAAGCTGAACATTTTGAAACAGATGGACCTCTTGAGAGAGATTGTGCATAACCCTGACCAGGAAGACAATGACTCAGACCTGGTGGGTAATCACTGTGATGATAATCAGGACATTGATGTAAAGTAAAGTAAAGTAAAGTATCCTTTATTGTCATTCAGACCTTTCAGTCTGAACAAAATTTTGTTGCCTTGCAGTCATGCATTTAATAAAATAACAAAACACACAATAAACACAAATTAACATCCTCCACAGTGAGTTCACCAGGCATTTTCTCACTGTGATGGAAGGCAAAAGCCTTAAGTCTTTGTCTCTTTCCTCCTTGCTCTCCCTCTGCACTGAGGCGATCCAGGCTTCCGATGTTGTGACCCCACCGGGTGATGGTAAGTAAATCCCGTGGCTCAAACCATGCTCCACGAATGGGCCGGTTCAAACTCTACGGTCCGGGGCGGTCGAAGCTGCCGCCCTCCAGTCCAGCGGACGAAGCTGTTCCCACGAGAGCTCCGGAAAAACAGGTCACCAACCTGTGGCCTGCGAGCTCTCGATGATGTAATCTCCTGGGCCCACGGCCGAACCTCCGAGGTCGGGCCGCCGTCACTGGGATATTGAAGGTTTAAACGTAAAATTGTTGGCAATGGTTCAACGATGGATAAGGCTTTTTTACAATGGAAAAATAAAGGAATTTTAAACATAGGGGATCTTTATAAGGAAAGCTCTTTTCTTTCATTTCAAGAGTTACAACAAACTTATGGACTACATAACAATGAATATTTTAGATATTTACAAATCAGAAACTATATCTCTGCAAATACACAAGAACTTAGAAATAGAAAGACTGAAATTTTAGATGAATGCTTGAATAAACATCCAAATACAGAAAAAATGATATCATATATTTATAATATTTTATTGGAAAGTGATATCCCATCAACGGAAAACACATAGACAGATTTGGGAAAATGAATTAGGTCAAATAATAAGCCCAGAAATATGGGACGAAAGCTTACAACACATACATCATTGTTCGTTAAATGCTAAACATGCTCTTATACAGTTTAAAATTCTACATAGACTACATTACTCCAAATCTAAATTACATAATATATTTCCAAAATTATCGCCTATATGTGATAAATGTCAAATCTCAGAAGCAAATTTGTCACATTCATTCACTAATTGTATAAAGATTGTAGAATATTGGAACGAAATATTTAAGATAATTTCGAATGTTATTAATATTACTATGATTTCTGATCCAAAGTTAATAATACTTGGAATACTTGAAACGGACCAACTAATTACAATGAACCAAAGAATTTTTATCGACTATTGTCTAATAATTGGGAAAAAATTAATACTAAAATTTTGGAAAGGCCCTGCATCCCCAACAATTAAAATGTGGAATACAGAAATGTCGGAGACACTTCACTTGGAGAGATTGAGGCTTGTCCTTATGGATAGGTTAGATCTCTTCAGAGGGATTTGGTCTCCATATATTAAATATTTACAGGGTCATAACGGTTCGGCGCAAAGACTTGACTGAGGCCTGAATATCTGAATGGATGAAGAAATATATATAATAAATCATGAATATATCTCCAAGGACGGATTAATGAGTAATATTCCAATCTCCATCAAACTTTCAACACTCTCTTTTCTATTTTCTATTTTTTAATTTTTTCTATCCTTAATTAGAAAAAAGTATAGAAACACATTATATTAAATTCTTAATATTAGTGCAAATATAGATATCATTAGTTGTATGAAAATATTATTAATGTCTTGTATTTTTAATTACATAAAATTGTGTAGTTTCAACTATATAATAATTTAGAAATATAAAGTCAATAATAATACAAACACTCTTATTATTATGAAAATATAATGAATATTATAGAAGTTCGGTTAATATTGTGTATTATACAATTATAACATGGGGGACGTATTTTGAAATCAGAGGAAATATGGATATTATGAGTAGTATGAGTATATTGCTAATATTAGGAATGTACTATACACACTCCCAATTATACAAAATAAATAACCTTGATATGTATAATTGATAATATTACAAATAATATAAACAGTATCAATTTATCATTAATATTATATATTTTTTATCGTCGTATAAGAGTGTACTTTGTAATTACTTTGTTTCTATAATTTAAAAAAATTTAAAAAAAAAAAAAAAAAAAAAGGATGGTTGTCAATGAACAGAGTGAGAAATGGCTGCCATACCATTGGTTTGATGGACTTTGGGGTACTATTGAACTGGTGGCCATACCTTTAGTTTGGTAGACTTTGGGGTACTGTGTTACATTATAGCTCTATCATTCTGCTAATCATTGCTCTAATGCTTGCGACCATTGTGTGTACCTACCGAGGACTGTGAATGTTATCATGTTTGATAAAAAGGAGGGAATGAAATAGCTAATAGTCAAATCTAATACAGTTTACAAAATTGAGTCATTCTTCTACAAATGCATGGTCTAGTAGAACAAAAGAATGGCTCGATGCCAAGTCTGAATGACATTGCAAATTATATGGAACACGATATGGAGGACAGGTTGCCTTTTTTTATAAAGACCTGATGATGGAAACCTGTATAATAACATGTGCTTATGTCAAGGCCATAAAGACGCCAAGATTGAAAAATAGCTGACGTTCCAGAGATAAGTAATAACTTGTTATTGGATGAGCATAATTTGGACCCAGCTTTTCCTATATTCTGTAAGGCTATAGAATGTTTCAGTCATGCCATATTCAAACTTGGTAGGAGTGTTTTACTGATAAGAAAAATGTATAATTGCGCTAACTTTCCTTTGTTCTGTGAGTGGAGCCCTTGAAGCATTGAGTAACATTTGTGCTCTTCGTAGAACGTGCCACTCCCATCTGACAAATCGATTAAAGATTGGCTTGGTTTACCTTTAACAAGTTTGTTGTTGTCTACTTTTGAAGAGATGAACTCTGCCAGTAGATATGCATGGGGTTGAGTACTTTGGACATGACAGGCTTCTGTGAAATACGTCAAGCTTTGCTTAAGTGACCAAGTGACACCAGGTGCAAGAGGCTCATGTAATTAAATGTTGCCAACAAGTCTAGATTTGTAAAGAATCTCCCAACTGTTTCTGTCCCAAGGAAGCCCTAGGTGCCGCCAAATCTGGGTTAATGTTAAACAGACGCTAAACGCAGTTCTGTGATTGCGTAAAGGATTTTTTGTTCATCCATAGTATGTGTATTAAGTGGAATTTTTGTGTACATTGTTTGTAAGTAAGCAGAGTAAGTGCTTCTTAATGAGATCTCATATCTGAAAGAAGTGATTGGCTTGTAGGGATGACCCTCCTATTGCATTTTTATGCCTTTAGTGTCCCGCCTCTGTTTTGGGGTATAAAAGTGTAGGTAATTTGTTTGGGCATGCCAGTTGTCTCTTTCTTCTCTTCTGTTTACACGAGGCTGGAGAGGGCTCAAGTGAGTAGATCTGAGTCAGGTCCCGCAATACTGTTTGCAAATAAGGAAGAGTTTGGATTCCAGTGTTCGTTTCAGTGATTGACTGAACTAGACTAAGGGGATAGTATTAGATCTGGAATCAATAATGTGATACTGATTCTATGAGTAGGATAGAAAGCTACAGGTGGATCACTGTTGAAAGGCACAGATAAGCTACAGATTCATTTTCCAAACTGTTACTCTGCTTGCATATTAGACATGATTAGGTGAGTTCTGCCTGATTGATCTGGGGGAGAAATTGGCCAAAATTATGTGATGCCATTGTCTGATCCCATCTCCATAGAAACACTGACAGGAGTTCCTCAGGGCAATGTCCTGATCCCAACCATCTTCAGCTCCTTCTTCAATGATCTTTTCTTCATCATAAGGTCATAATTAGAGATATTTTCTGATCACATCATTCAAGTCCATTCACGACTCAAGGAATCTATGCCTGCACGCAGCATGACCAATAGAACAATTGAGCATGAAGATGCTGGAGTAACTCAGCGTCTGCTCACCTTTCTCCGATGAGAGTTCTGCAACACCCTCTATCACTGCTACCCCCATTCAGTGATTTCTCCTTCTCACCTCTCTCTTACAATTGAGCACGGACTGATAAGTGTTAAGTTACATTCACACCACAAAATAACAAATGACTATCTCCTATGAGAAGGTATCTAACCACCTACTCTTGACATTCAATGGCATTATGCTCTGATTCATCTCACTATCAATATCCTGCACAAGCCTTATCAGTGCCATGGCTATAAGATCAAAACAGAGGCTGGCTATCCCGCTGTGAGTGAGTTACCATCTAACATCTCAATGCCATTCCACCATCGACCAGATACATCAGAAGAGTGACGATCCACTCTTCATGTGCATCCACAACATTAAAGAATGGCCTGAGGTAATGCAAGCCACCTCATGAGAAACCTTAATGAGCATGTCCCACCTATCCATTTTTTAGGCAACTGCCGGTGACAGTCATAGTCGTAGCAGGTCACTGAAGAAACGGTGACAACCTACGTCATCCTGGCGACAACCCACGATAGCACCTATGTCAGGAGATGTCAAGCTACGCTCATTAGCGTCAAACCTACTGTCGCCGAAAATGTTTCAACATGTTGAAAATTTAGCGGTGACCAGAAAGAAGCTACGACTTCTTGCGCGACTGAGGAGACTACTCCCGGCGACCACCAGCGGACTTATAGCGACAAACTAGTCGCCTGTAGTTGCCTAAAAAATTGACTAAGTGGGACAAGGGCATAAACATTCAATCCTGATTCCACTGGTGCACAGTGGCTGCACACAGTGATTTGCAGGTTATCCAGTCATTTTCATTGCTGCTTTTGGGAGTTGTGCAAATTCCTGATTTTTTTCTGATGTTGCAAGATGATTTCAAGTGTACATCGATTAGCAGTTTGGAAAACCAGATACCATGAAAAGTGTTGTATAAATGTAAGTCTTTCTCTGACATTCATTTGGGGCCATTTCTAATGTAAATTCAAACAAACATGTAAATAAACAGCATTCACTGGACGTCATGTATTAAAATCAACTATCTCCCAATAGCACCTTCAATGAATATCTCAGTTGGATTAAGTTTAATTACAATGTGTACTATTGGAAGTTTTATTTTGCACTAAATGTCAGCTTGTTATTTTTTTTTTCATTTTTGTTGAACAGAAACATGTTGGAACAGGATCAGCTTGAATCAACTTGATGAGAGAATTATGGTTTGACGTAATCCTTAGACACTAGAATAATTGAACACAGCTTGCATTTCAGATTCACCTTATCAATGCTGCAACTTTTTTTCTTGATGTCTGATAAGACTTATTTTTATTGACCATTTTGATTTTGGACTTCTTCTGGAGTTGGCAAAACCAAACATTTCTATGAAGAACATCTCTGCTGTTTCATCCTCAAAGCGAACCATGCATATAACAATTAAACTGTTGTTGTATTCACATTATCTTTAACACTAGTCTTAAAGCAGTTTTTTTTTACTTCGGAGTCCCGTGAGTGACTACGTGAAGAAGGTCCGCCAGAGCGCCTGCGCGTCATTACATCAGATGTGTTTGGGTCCCGTAAGGCTGGTAACAGGAGCCAGCAGGGACACTTACTAAAAGGTAAAAAAATTCAAACAGTGAAAATAAGGCGAGTGTGTCCCCTATAAAGTAAAACCTACCTGCGGCCAGTCCGCATGGGAAGGTGGAAAGGGACGATTTGAGTGTCTCGGAGAGAAGGCATCCTGGGTCCGTTCTGCTGCTGCACCGCCTGCGTGTGATGCAAGGATGGGAAGAAGTAGCTGGCTTGCCCCGCCAGCAAGCTGACGGAGCAAGGGTTCACCATGAACCCGCACTGTACAGATCCCCTCAACAATGGGTGAGAGATATCCCCGCTCGACATATGCTCCACCCCGGATCCGCAACCGCTGAGCAATGAGCTGTAACTGGGAGCCTGGTTCAAAAAACTGGTGACGGCGCTGGAGTAATTTGGAGTGTTGTGCAGATGGTGCAAGGAAAGGAAGGGTGACAGCGGCCAATACAAGGGGTTGCTGTGTTCCACCAAGCCCAGTCCAGACGTCAAAAGGCGAAGTCCCCTCTTGAAAGCCAATTTGCCCCGGGACGTGACCGACCTCCGTTGAAGTTTGCCATCATCCCACCGATGAACAAGTCATCGCTGGACGGGTCCAGCATCCAGTAATTACCCTTGCCAGGGTCGTCGTAATGCTGAGGCACTTTGACAAAACACTTATGGAGGCTGCGGTTGTGGTGGATGGAGTTCTGCCAGCCTTGCTTGTTCTCTCGATAGTATGGGGAAATTCCTCATGATGAACTCATAGCTGTGTTCAGCGGATGACGCCGGCTTTTGAGATACCAACTTTAGAGCCGCAGGCAGTTCAACCAGCGGCATCAACTCCTGTGCTTTAAAGAACTGTGGCCACTCCTGTCGGGAGGCAGGCCAAGAGTAAATTGTCCAAGCCTGTCAACTCTGATGAGTGAGGCCAGTAAGACTTTTCCCCCTTCCAAAAATAAACATTGGGGACGTCTGGACAATGAGGAACACCTCATAACTAAAATGATAACAACCAGGAGGTGTTCCAGCTGGGGTTTATACCCCAGGGTCCACAGCAGCTTTCAGCAGCAACCTCTAGCAGAAGTCTGTATAGCAAATGAGCTGTACACATTTGTAGGATAATATGCCTACGAGTCTGCATGGGACACATAACAGCAGCATGAGCCGGGAGAAGCCAGGGCAGTATGAATCTGACCCTGCAGTTTGGTGTCACTGCTTATGAGCATACACCAAAGCACATGAGCTATGCTCCAGGTGTGCCGGATGTGGCCAGCAAGTTGCCATACCGGTGGGAACTGGTGAAGCCATGGATAACAATCTGGCCAGCAATTTAATTATCTGGCCTCTCAACAGCCCCAGGACTCCATAATGGAGAAAACTTCGCAAGACATATCAAACACCTGTTAACTGTTCATCACTCTAAAGGAGTGCATCATGAGGGCTCGTGAGTTAGGCTGCAGAAAGTCCTAAAAACTGGTTGGAGCAGGAATAATGGCATTTGGGCAAATGGTACAATTATCAATATACAGCAGGATATGGACCCTGCTGTGTAATGCCCATCCAGCCTATGCTCAACCCACGGTTCACAGACTTGCGCAGATCCCCTAATATCCAGGAAAAGACCTGGACGATGAGGCAAAAATAATTGGCCTCATCAAAACTCATCCTGAGACCAGGATGCCACCTCAAAAACCATACCCTTTCAGAACAGGAAAGGGTAATTGAAAGTCAAGGATATATCCTCTAGAGATCAGTCACCGGTCGGGGGTAGGTAGCAATTGTTCTATGATACATAACATAACATCAGGTCTATTCATACTGGACTGTATCCAGGGGTCTCAAATGGGGTTTATCTTGGAAGTACATCCACCCGTACAAAATACACCTAGTCGGGTATTGGGATTTCAATACCAGAAACTCTACAGGTGAATGATGAAATTGGTATATTATTTCAAAAAAGTGGTAATTGAAAGGACGGCATATCAACCTCAACAATTTGTGTCCAATATTCCCCAGGCAAAAGAATGATAGTGGGTGTCGAGTCATTCTGGACCTAACCAGACTTAACTCTTGGGTCCAGTATAAATATTTTTAAATGGAAATTTTCAGTACTGCTAAGCAACTGGTATCAAAAGGGTGTTATATGGCAACCATAGATCTGAAAGATGCATAATATTCAGCTACCAAACACCTCTTGAGAGGTTAGGTTCCTCATCCATCTAATTAAATCCAAATTAGTACCATCTAGAATGATTGGCTATTTGGGGTTCATCATTGATTTAACTAACATGTCAGTACTTTGCCTATGGCCAAAACTGTAACTAATGTCTCACGATGTACTAGAGACATTCTGACTCAATAACCTTCAGTTTAAAAACTGATGTGAGTGCTTCGGGATGGGGTGCCACTGATACTGAGTCTAGCTGTGGTGGCAGATGGAATGTGAAAGAGGCATTAATCCTGCAGAGGCATGGGATCAACTATGTAGAATTGCTGGGTGCATTCTATGGCCTAAAGCATTCTGCTCAACAATGCATGATTTGCATGTGCAGCTTCAGTTTGACAATACCACAGCAGTTGCATATCAATTACATGGGTGGAATTAGGCAATTATTCTGTGACAATCTGGCTAACCTCATCTGGCACTGGTGAATTACGAGAAACATATCGGTCTCAGATATCTACCTGCCAGAAAGTGGCAGACACCAGGTCACGTAAATTCAATGACAACACAGAATGGATGCTGAATCCAAAAGTTTCAAAATGATTGTCAGCCGGCATCGATTGCCAGACATAGATCTGATGCATCCGGGTTAAATCACCAATTACCTAAATACATCTCATGGGAACCGGATCCAGGGGCAGTAGTGGAGGATGCATTCTCGCTACATTGGGGACGTACGTTCTTACGCTTTTTCCCCATTCTGCCTCATCAGTCAATGTCTCACCAAAATAGAGCATGACTACGCTTTAGGCGTTTGGTAGTTCCTAACTGGTCCACACAGCCATGGTTCCCATTGGTTCTGAGACTGAAGAAACAGCCATTCATGACTATCCCCAAATGCAGCAACTTGTTGGTTCACCCTGGGACAGGAGGAGAGTTCCCCTTTACATGATCGTATTAATCTGTTGATTTGTATCTTCTGACCAGACTGTTCCAGTGACTCGGACTATCGAGTAGGACCGTCGATGTGATTACGGTGGCCTGGAGAGATAGTACTAAAAAACAATACGTATCTCATATTAAGAAATGTGAGATGTTCTGTTTACAGTCAAATATATCTTATCATGTTGCAGGCATACCGGATGTATTGGAATTCCTTGCTACATTGCATTTTGATGAGCAGTTAAGCTATAGTGCCATTTATAGTGCTCAAAGTGCTTTGTCCTCCCATTTAGGGCAAGGGTCTGGATAACACTGTCGGATCTCATCTATTGGTGGCCCGATTCATAAGAGGTATTTAACAAAACACTCCCAGACCTAGATATTCGTAAATCTGGGGTGTGAGCATAGTTCTCACACTGCTTTGGCAATGGGCTCCAATTACATCTCTGCCTTTCCAGAAGTTAACGCTCAAAGTGGTCATGCGCATGGTGTTAGTGTCAGTGCAACAGGTCCGGATATTGCAAAAGTTATGACTGGACAGCATGCATTTTTCTGTAGATAATATTACGTTTTATGCATATGAAATAATCAAACAGAGCAGGGCAGGGATGGCTGGAACCAAAATAAGTTTAAAATATACCCATTGACTAAGACCATGTGTAGTTACACGCCTGAGCAATATATCAAGGTCATCAAGAGTCTCAGTCTCTGAAACAGTGATGCTCATCAGCCACATAAAACCTCATTCAAAGGTGTCAGTACAAACTATTTCTAGATGGCCGAAACAGGTTTGCATTATGCTGGAGTAGACACTGATGTGTTTAAATCACTCCATCAGGGCGGCGTCAACGTACGCAGCAAGGGCGCTGGACGTGCCTTTAGACCAAATCCTCACCGCAGGATGGTCCAGTGAAGGAACTTTTTTCACGATTTATGATAAACCTGTCCTCGCAATGCAAGAATTTGGGCATGCTGTTTTGAGTTCTGTTTGAGTTCTCCTTTGTAATTTCCCCTGCGAAAGAGGGGTTATTACTGTTCTTTTATTGTTTAAGAAGTTCATTGTGTAATTTAAACAATGTTCAATACATTATTTGTTTATCCTGTGTCAACCGAAGCGGTGTGTCATATGGATCTGTATCTACAGAATGAAATCACAGAGCTTTAAATCTTCACGTAGTCACTCACGTGACTCCGAAGTAAAATAGTAAGAATAAACGAGAACTTTCTAGTTTGAAGATGATGGGGTGGAAAAATCAATGATCTGGATGATGGGGTGGAAAATTGGATAAGTAAGTATGCAGATGATACTAAGATAGGTGGTGTTGTGGATAATGAAGTAGATTTTCAAAGTCTACAGAACGATTTGGGCCATTTGGAAAAGTGGGCTAAAAGATGGCAGATGCTGTTAAGTGTGAAGTGCTACATCTTGGCAGGACAAATCAAAATAGGACGTACATGGTAAATGGTAGGGAATTGAGGAATGCTGTGGAATAGAGAGATCTAGGAATAACTGTGCATAGTTCCCTGAAGGTGGAATCGCATGTAGATAGGGTGGTAAAGAAAGCCTTTGGTGTGCTGGCCTTTATAAATCAGAGCATTGAATATAGGAGTAGGGAAGTAATGTTAAAATTGTACAAGGCATTAGTAAGACCAATTCTGGGGTATGGTGTACAATTTTGGTCGCCTAATTATAGGAAGGATGTCAACAAAATAGAGAGAGTACAGAGGAGATTTACTAGAATGTTGCCAGAGTTCCAGCAACTATGTTACAGAGAAAGGTTGAACAAGTTAGGTCTTTATTCTTTAGAGTGCAAAAGGTTAAGGGGGGACTTGATTGAGGTCTTTAAAATGATGAAAGGGATAGACAGAGTTGACGTGGATAAGCTTTTCCCATTGAGGGTAGGGAAGATTCAAACAAGAGGGCATGACATGAGAATTAAGGGACAGAAGTTTAGGGGTAACGTGAGGGGGAACTTCTTTACTCAGAGGGTGGTGGCTGTGTGGAATGAGCTTCCAGCAGAAATGGTGGAGGCAGGATCGATTTTAACATTTAAAAGTAAAGTGGATAGGTATATGGACGTGAAGGGAATGGAGGGGTATGGTCTGAGTGCAGGTAGATGGGACTAGGGGAAAACAAATGGTCGGCACGGACTGGAAGGGCTGAGAGGGCCTGTTTCCGTGCTGTAATTGTTATATGGTTATATGGTTATATGGTTAATGAGGCGTTACGATGAGGGATTACGTGCCCTCTGCTCCCGACCCTCATAATCGCAAAGATCATCTGGTAGTTCTAGTCTTCTGAGTCTTACTATATCACTTCAACTGTAGTTACTGTGATTTCACGCCACTGCTTTGAGTATGAAGCGCAGGCGCTCTGGCGGGCCTTCTTCACGTAATCCCTCATCATAACTCCTCATAAAATAAAGATCAAACTTCAAACTGGTAAGTTCTAGTTTAATCTTACTATTTTACTGAGGTAGATAGCTGTAAATTGTTCTGCGTAAATCACAGTGAAAGCACAAAGTGGTGAATGAGGTTTAATTTATGGATCCACCTAGTTTCATTTTAAACAACGGTATGTGGGAGCTTCCAGAGAAAGTCAGCCCTTGATCAAAAACAATGAAAATTGGAAGTGCAATATGTTAAATGACATTATCAGAGAGAGTAAGACATTTCAAGAAAGGAGATGAATTAACAACTGAATGCAGGTACCATGGAGGGATAATAGGGTTTTATCTTTGGACAGCCAGCTGTCTGATGAATTATAATAAAATATAGTATGATAGACACTGTGTGTGGGACTGTAGGTTCACTCTGTGACAGATAATATGAATAAAATGAAACTCTTTAGGTGTATGAGATTGATCGATTTTAATAAAGTGCATTCAGGTGTGAAACATGATTTCTCTTATCACCTACAAAGATGCCTAATTACAAAAATGGGAAAATGCACAATGCATTGTAGAAGAGAAAAAAGTCAAAATGTTAAGTTCCAGGCATAGTCTTAATCCATTGCATCGTCCAAGTACCCGAAGAGTCCTGAGTTGCCTGTGCCTTCTCTCCTCCATCCTGGTGCAAACAGCTTCATACCGTACATTTTTTCTGCTGATGTCACCAGGTTGCTGCTCCAGTTAGGTCAGCCTGAAATCAAATATTTTGTCAGCTTTGACTGAGATGCAATCATGACATCCAAAAGTGGGGACACTAATTTCAATCTAATCAAAACTTTCAGCTAACTCGGATGTCAGCTGCAATTCTATTTCAAACGGGAAAAGATGACTGGATGAAAGGTCACTTGGAATGACATCTTTCGGTTTCAAAGATGACCTCAGCAGAGCCAGCATCCAACGTGCTTTGCAGTTTAGGATCAATGCCATCTCATTTCCTTTTCATGTTTGACTAGATTTTACAATAAATCCCATGGGTGATTTGCGGAAAAAGTTAGCAATTTGTGGTATTTTACAAATCATTTCAGCAGTGCTGTCTCTTATAAACTTCAGCAGATGCAGTTTATAAAACAGACTGTTGGGTTGCAGCCCAGCTTGAATAGGGAACAGCTCTGCCAAAGAAATTGTGGAGACTTGTAAATGTATCCCAGTCCATCACACAGACCAGACTCCCCACCACTCATGCTGCCTCAGAAAAGCAGCCAACATAATCAAATACCTGTCTCACCCTGTTATTCAATCTTCTCCCTGCTCCGATCCGGTAAAAAGTACAAAAGCTTGAAAGTGCATACCATCAGACTCAGGTACAGCTTCCTCCCCTCTCTTACCAGGCTTCTGAACTGTCCTTCCATAAATCAGAGTAATATCTGATTCACATCTATCCCATTGCAGACATTGATCTTTGTCTATGTAGCTGATTCACTAAAATGCTGAGAACTATGTTCCTCACTTTGCAACTTCCTCTTTGCTCTATCTGTTGTACTTGAGCTTCATGTGATTGCATTTATATATATATATATATATAGTATCATCAGATCTGATTAGAAAGCACGCAAAACAATGCGCTTTCCTGTACCTTGGTACACATGACAATAATAAACCTAAATCAGAACCTTTAGTTATTAATGCTAAATTAATCCATTGTTATATTCCACTCTTCAATATATTGAGCTCAATGGAACTAAACTAGCCAACAATTTTTTAAGTTACCAACTGAGTAACCCAGATAACTGGTTTAATTAATTTGGAGATGTATTTTCAATTTTCACCATGGCAATCATAGAATTACACTGAATTATTATATTTTAATTCCTTTCATAGAGATCATAAAACTACTGGATTGTTGTAAAGGTTCACTTATTTTTCTAAATCCTTCAGGGGAGAAGATTGACTGTTCTTGCCCTTTGTTTCTCTGTGACTTTAAACGGATGCAGCAGGTCATTCACTTGCAAGAAATGAATGCAGTGATTCAAGAATGTGTCCTGGTCTATTATGCTTGGACAACAACTGTTGCATGCATCCCAAAATAAAACACGTTAGGAAAGATCTGTTCTATCTACTTAGTGTACTTCAGACAAAAGACACTCTTAAAGTTCAGGATTACATGCAATGTAATCATTTACTGATATATGAAGGCATTGGAAGCACCTCACAACATGTGGAATTGTGTCACAGTGTGAACCTGAATCTTCATGAAAGGAAAGAAGAAAATTAGTGAAGAGAGGTTTGAGAAAGGATCAATTCCTTACATAGAAACATAGAAAATAGGTGCAGGAGTAGGCCATTCGGCCTTTCGAGCCTGCACCACCATTCAATATGATCAGGGCTGATCATTCAACTCAGTATCCTGTACCTGCCTTATCTCCATACCCGCTGATCCCTTTAGCCACAAGTGCCACATCTAACTCCCTCTTAAATATAGCCAATGAACTGGCCTCAACTACCTTCTGTGGCAGAGAATTCCAGAGACTCACCACTCTCTGTGTGAAAAATGTTTTCCTCATCTCGATCCTAAAGGAATTCCCCCTTATCCTCATATGAAAGTCCTGACATCTCAGTTCAATGTAGCTGTTAATAATGGAATTATATTTGTTTTCAAATATAATTTTTTGAATTCTACCAAAATAATTTATTGTCTTGCTGGATGAATTATTGATCTCTCTCTACATGAGCTCTTTTTCCTGATCAAGGCATTTTACATTCCTGTCATCCATCTACAGTGGATGCTAAAATCTGCAATAGATCATGCAGGACAGTGTTGCTAGGTGACAGGCTAATAATGATAACAGCTCAGCATTGCGCAGTGTCTTCTTTGAAGGATGTCAAGGAAGGAGAAACCAAGGTGACAGATACACCTGTGGCCTGCTTTTTTGGGATTCAAAATCTTCATTCTTTCTCTATCTTCTCTCGCACTCTCTATTTGCCCAAAAATGTCCCGGAATCCTTGTAAGAGGATTGCTATTTTTATCTGGATTATCATGTGACTGTCACCTGATACCAATACAACTAAGTACAAATGAGTTTGTCTGCTGGGTCCAGATGACAAATTGAAAGATAGCATTCATGCACAATTAAACCTAAAAACGTACAGAGATTTGGTGTGGAAGGTTTGTAGTTTGTCATGGAGTCTTCATCCATAAACTTTTTTTTATTCTTTGACAAGACATGAGCATTGCTACAACAGCCATCACTTATTGTAAACTGCTAACAACACCACTCTCTCCAAATCTGTCTTGGTCTCTCTGATAGACATCATCAAGTCAATAGGAAAATTATACTTGATTATGCAAAGTAACTTTATGATAGGTGCCATTTCCTTTGATGTAGTTTAGCTGATATTAGATGTAACAGAGAAAGGAACAAAAACAAGTTTTCCTGGGCTGAATTAAATTAAGGAGAGAAGTACCTTTATATTGAAGACACAATGATAGGTGTTTCTAAATTAGCTTTGTGTGCAATGGGGAAGCACATCTACATCTGGCCCATACAGGGGTAAATCCATCTTTATACATCTCTGGACATCCAGCAAGGGCATGCATCTCAACAGCTGCTTTGCCATGTTTACCATATCCACTCAATAACAATAGTGAAGCTTTAGAGCCACACAGCCTCATTAAAACATTTTAATTGCCATCGTCATTTGACCTTCCTCAATGTAAACTAGAAGAGGAAGAAGGTGCCGCAGTGGTGCAGCTGGTAGTACTGCTGTCTCACAGCACTGGAGACCCGGGTTTAATGCTGACGTCTGCTGTCTGTGTGGAGTTTGCACGTTTTCTCTGTGATCATGTGGGATTCTTCCAGGTGCTCCAATTTATTCCACATCCCCAATGCTTGCACATTTATAGGTTGATTGACTTTTGTAAATTACCCCAAGTGTGCACGAGTGGATGATAAGGCAGGAGAATGTAACATTGAACTAATGTGAATGGAGATCAATGTACAGAGTGGACTCAATGGACCAAAGGGCCTGATTCCATGCTGTATCTGTAAAACTAAAGTAAAGTGGATTGATGACAGGTTACATATTAGATTTTACTTCGGAGTCACGTGAGTGATTCCTTGAAGAATCCCGCCAGCCCGCATGCGCGTCATTATGTCTGATGCATGGCGCAGCAACCGGCTGGGAGGTGCATCGCTCCTCCAGCAATAAATTTAAAAACCCTCAGGTAAGTGTTAACTTAGTCGGAGGTCGTTTTCTGTGCTTGGTAATTCTTGTTTCAGGAGACAAGGCCGAGTATGAAGAAAGCGTCGAAGGTGAAGTCAAGGCGAGCCACCGAGAGAGTAGCTGTAGGAGTGCGGGTAGCGGGCGGTCACCTATTTCACCAACCGGGTCGCTGACGGTACGACCAGCGACTGCAGACTTGGTGTCTGAGAGCACTGTGGCTGCACCATTGGGGCGGAAAGCCACCAAAATGTCTGCAAGGCCCGTAGACTTGGATGAGTCGGGCCGGGAGGGTTCCCCTCCGATAATGGATAACGTCTTTGGATGGCTGTCCAGGATGGAGCTCCTAATGGAGAGGATGCTCCAGCAAGATACACTCCAACTGGAAAAGTTGTGTCAGCGCGGGACTCCTTGGGAGCCCGCGCCAGTGGCACCTGTATCAGGGCTGCTTAATGTCTCCCTCTCGGAGGAAGAGAGCATGCGGGGTCAGATTTATTCTGACGCCGAGGTCCATGGGTACAGCCGTGGAGCTTACCCCAAGGGATGAAAGGCACAAGCCAGAGGTGCAAGTCCTGGCAGCAAGATTTGCTATTCACTCAGAAACAGGGGAACCGCTGAGTGATGAGTTGGCTGCAAGTATTAATTACCTGGCCTCACACCTGTTTCAAGAGCATACTATGGAGGAAACGTCCAAAAACAATGATACCCCTGCCAACTGTACCCTGCTCAAAGTGCCAGCAGTTAACCACGCCATCTGGGGTCACATGGGCGTAGGTAACCGAACTCATGAAATGAGGCTTCAGAGGGCACTGAAGCTGCTCGCTTCTGGCTTTACAGCATTCGCCAGGTCGGTGGATCAAGGGCACCTGTCTGATGTACAGCAGGATGTCCTGGCCCTCATGTGCAATGCACATTTTTAGATCAATTGTCTAAGGAAATCTGCCATCTGCTCTACAATCAACCTGCTGTTCAGTGAAGATATCTCAAAAAGAGTCAAGGAG
Organism: Okamejei kenojei; assembly: GCA_035221665.1. Taxonomy (NCBI): domain Eukaryota; kingdom Metazoa; phylum Chordata; class Chondrichthyes; order Rajiformes; family Rajidae; genus Okamejei; species Okamejei kenojei. The sequence goes on along the minus strand of CM069133.1, from coordinate 58,436,975 downwards.
CTGGACGACGAGGCAAGATTGGTCGGACTCATCAAAGCACCAACGACCAGCAAAACCTCGCTTCAGCAGCAGTACCTCTACAAGCGGTTCGCTGAAACAGGATCGGGTCAAGGACCAAGCCGGCCATTCACAAATATGCGCAGCTGGCGCACCCCACCAGGGTGAACATGGCCTTACCCCCCAGAAACAGGAGGCAGAAACTTTCACCAGTAACCATGGAGGTAGGTGGGTCTGGTTCTTGTTGGAACATATTAAGTGTGGATCACCTCCAAGTTGGGGGGAGATTACGCTTGTTCTTGAAGGAATGGTATGGGATAACATCAGATCTGTTTATACTGCACAGTATACAAGGGTTTCAAATTGAATTCCTTCCCAAATTGCATCCACCCACACAGCATACAACAAGCCGAAGTTTGTTTTTTTCACAACAGGAGAATTTGGAGGTACAAGCTGAAATTTTAAAAAATATACAAAAAAGGGGTAATTGAGAAGACGGTTCACCAATCTCATCAATTCATCTTTAATATTCCTAGGCCAAAGAAGGATGGGGGATGTCAAATCATCCTTCACTTAACGAGCCTTAATCCCTTTGTGTAGTATAAACATTTCAAAATGGAAACCTTTGTTACTGCCAAAGAACTGATTTCCAGAGGGTGTTAAATGGCATGTATAGATCTTAAAGATGCATATTATTCAGTGCCTGTTCATAAGGATCATCGGAGATATTTGAAGTTTAGCTGGATGAGGTAATTAGAGTAATTTAAAGTATTGCCTAATGGGTTAACCTCGGCCCCTAGACTATTTACAAAATTGTTAAAACCAGTATTGGGGCTGCTTCTGGCTCAGAGTCATATTATAATGGCTCATTTGGATGGTATCTTAATCATAGGGGAGACTCGGGAAGCAGCTGAAATATCTGTTTCAGCTGTTAAACTCATGTTTGAGAGATTGGGGTTCCTCATCCATCCAGTTAAATCCAAATTGATACCTGTTAGAGTCATTGATTATTTGGGATTCAATATTATCTCAACTCACATGTCTGTGACTCTGCCCAGGGGCAAGAGATTCGACTTAATTGTAGGCTGTAACAAGCTCATGGTGGAGCAGCAACCTTCAATTAGACAGGTGGCCAGCTTGATTGGCAAATTAGTGGCTGCCTTTCCAGCTGCACAGTTTGGACCTTTGCATTACCAAAATTTACAACGTGCAAATGAGCAGGCACTCAGGATAAATGCAGGTCATTTTAACAGGCCCATGAAATTACCAGCTGAAGCCATTGCTGAAATGCAGTGGTGGATATTGAACATTTCGAGTTGTTCCAATAAAGCTCTGATTGAGAAACCTTCAGTTGTTTTACAGACTGATGTTAGTGCCCTAGGATGGGGTGCTACTGATACCATCTCTGGCTGTGGAGGCAGATGGAATAAGCATGAGGCATTTATTCTTCAATCATGTGGGATTAATTATTTAGAACTTTTGGGAGCATTCTGTTGTCTTAAGGCTTATTGTACTAGTATGCATCACTTGCATGTCTAGCTTCTGATTGACAATACTATGGCAGTGGCGTATGTTAATTACATGGGTGGAATCAAGTTGGAATCTTGTGATAGATTGGCTAGCCTTATTTTGCATGGGTGTATTACAAGAAACATTTGAATTTCAGCTATCTACCTACCAGATAGATTCAACATGGTGGCGGACACCAGGTCATGCAAATTCAATGACAACACAGAATGGATGTTGAATCATGATGTGTTTAATGATATTGTTGCTCGTAATGGGATGCCAGATATTGATTTGTTTGCATCCAGACTCAATCACCAGTTACCTAAGTATGTTTCATGGGAACCAGACCCTGGGGTAGTAGCGTTAGATGCATTCTCGCTACACTGGGGTGGAATGTTTTTATATGCATTTCCCCCATTTCGACTCATCAGTCAGTGCCTGCTCAAAATCAAGCAGGACTCCGCCTCAGGAGTGTTGGTGGAACCCGCCTGACCTACTCAGCCATGGTTCCCACTAGTTTTGGGAATAATAACTCAGCCGTTTTTGACTGTCCTGAAACGTAGTAATCTATTGGTGCACCCTGTAACTGGGGAACAACATCCATTATGTGACCGTATTGATCTGTTGATTTGCAGATTCTAAGGCCATAACTGGGGCTTGGACTATCCGATCATACGGTGGATGTGATCATTGCGTCCTGGAGGGATAGCACCAAAAAACAGTACCTCTCTCATGTCTGGAAATGGGAGTATTCTGTTTACGGGGGAATATAACATATCACACGCCATGCATCTCAGATGCACTAGAGTTTCTGTCAACGCTATATTTTGATGAAGGGGTGAGCTATAGTGCCATCAATAGTGCCAGGATACCCTGTCATCTTATTTATGGGTGGGGTCGGAACAACCATTCTCTTTGATGTCACCTTTAATATCCCGGTTTATGAAGGGTATTTTTTAATTCCAATCTCCAGGCCCAGGTACCCTGAAATTTGGGATGTGAGCGTGGTAGTCACACTGCTTCGTCAGTGGGCTCCAGCCACATCCCTGTCTTTGCCCAAAATCACCCTAATGGTGGCCATGCTCATGGCGCTGGTGTCATCGCAATGGGTCTAGACTTTACAGAAGCTGCGGCTGGACAGGATGGTGTCATCTGGGATTAACGTTACGTTTTACATTTATGATTTAATTCAACAGAGCAGACCAGGGGTGTCAGGGTTCAGGGTTAATTTTTCGGCATACACCATGGATTTACGATTGTGTGTAGTCTTGCACCTGCAATATTATATCAAGGTCACCAAGAGCCTCAGAGGCTCGGAATCAGCATTATTTATCAGCCACAAAAAGCCGCACAAGAATGTGTCGGTTCAGGCCATTTCAAGATGGCTGAAACAGGTTCTAGTTTGTGCAGGAGTGGACACTTACAATTTTAAATCTCACTCCACCAGGGCGGCATCAACGTCAGCAGCAAGGGCAATTGACGTCCCTCTCGACCATATCCTCGCGGCCGCAGGATGGTCAAATGAACTGACTTTTCAAAGATTCTATAACAAGCTGCTTACCGGACCGGGGTTCTTCACGCTATCTATATTAGGTTCTATTTCATATTGTCCCCCTGGGAGAGAGGGGTCGCTATTGTTTTTCTTTGTTAAATAAACCATTCACATGTTCAAATCAATGCCATGGTTCAGTGCATTGTTTATTATTCACTCATCCTGTGTCAATTGATGCAGTGAGACCTGGATTAGCATCTACAGCGTAAAATCACAGAAGCTTTGAACTCTTCATGGAATCACTCGCATGACTCTGAAGTAAAGTACTAAGATTAAATGAAAACTTACCAGTTTGAAGTTTGAACTTTATTTTATGAGGAGTTACGATGAGCGATCACATGCCCACCACTCCCAACCCTCATATCACAAAGGTCATCTGGTAATTCTAGGTTTCTAATCTTACTATGTTACTTCAATTATTGTTACATGTGATTTCTCATCGCTGCTTTGAAGATTGACTCGCATGCGGGCTGGCGGGTTCTTCACGTAATCACTCATTGTAACGCCTCATAAAATAAAGATCAAACTTCAAACTGGTAAGTTCTCCTTTAACCTTACTATTGTCTTCAATGTCTTCCACCTCTCAACCTGCCAACCAAATCTCCATCTATCCATAAGTTCTAAGATATTCCATTATAGAACACCATGTGACTCTGTGCTGGTGTTTAACGTGACGCGTTTATTCTTGAAGCCGAATGCTCTTGTAAAACAATTCAGTTTGATTGTGTGTCATGGTAACCAGGGATTATTACCATGAATCCTTTTATTCTTTTTTGAGTGGGAGTGCAGATTAAGATTCAGCTTTCACCAGGAGAATTTGCTTGAATAGATTGTTGTATTCCATTAGCAAATTGTCAGTTCATTCTGTTTACATCCAATTATATTTATCACAACAACAAGGTGGTCTTTTTATATTGAGGTGTTCCAGTCAATTTATGTAATTACAGTAGATCATATTTAGAGCCTATTATTCATTTCATGTTCAAGTAACTAAATTATGTTGAAGACTGATGTTTGAAATATGTGTAGGTTCTTACTGTGAGTATATGCAGTCATATTTTATATAATTCCATGTACTAAAATGTGGTCAAATATTCATTTTCACATATGAAGCTTGAAGTTCTTGATGTCAAGTTGTATGTTCGCTCAGCATAATGAAAACAGTGGTTGATTACAAAGACATTGTGAATCAATTTCTGCTGGACCACACCCTCCTGAATACGCCAGAGGGTCTGAAATGAAAGGTCAACAGCAGTGGAAATTGTAGCAAAAGTTAAATAAAGCAATGCAGGAAATCTGAAATAAAAACAGAATCAATTCGGTAAATTGATTAACTTCTGTGAAAAGAGGACTGCTTATTTTTCTCTTAATAATCGTTGCTTGTTTATTTTAAGCAGTGATTACTTATTTACTAATCATAATTATAATCATACATTATTAGCCAAGCATGTTTTGCAACATACGAGGAATTTGATTCGCCATAAAGTCATATCAATAAAAAGAAACAGAACACACAAAATACGTTTTAACATGAACATCCACAAGAGTAACTCCTCCGCAGTGATGGAAGGCGAAAAAAAAGTTTAATCTCTTCCCTTCTTTGTTGCGGACGCGGGCCTCGAGCCTTCCGTTGATGGGTCAATCTTGGCTCCCGTAGCTGGCGGTTGGGCCCTCCGTTTCGTAGCAATCAAGCTCCCGCATCAGGGGAATCTCAGCTCCCCGCGCTCAGACCCCAGCTCGGGGCTGGTCCAACCACTTGCGACTTTGGAGCTTCCCAACATCAGTTTCTACCCGAGACTGCGAGCATCTCGATGGTGAATTCCGCAGGCCGTGGTTGGAGCATCAATCCCAGGCAATAATAAGTCCACGGCCCCGCGTTGGGGCTCAAAGTCAGTTTCGAGCAAGGTCGCCAGCTCCATGAAGTTAGGCTGCAGAGCGACCGGTGATATGATCCGGAAAACAAATGCATCTCCAGCAAGGTCCAATTGACAATGACAATTTGTAGATGACAGATCTTTAAATAGTTGAAGAAATAATTTATTTGGTGAATAAGTGAGCTTGTAAATATTATTCTTCATAGCACTCTAATACATAATGGTCTGGACTTTCCAGGCAAGAATGAAGAGATAGTGTTTCTCCGTGGTGATGGAAAAGCTTATCACACTTGCTTTGTAGTCCAGTGACAGTACTGTTAGCAAGAAGCCGAGCAGCCCACAAACCAGGAAGTAGAAAGCTGTGTTTCCCTTGACATTGTTATATATTTACATGGAGCAAAATAAAGATTGATTGCTTAGACTAATGGATTGAGAGAAACATTTGTGTAATTTTCAAATGGAAATAGACTCTGTATTTTATTTTTCAGAATTTGGGAGTTTGTTCTGAAGAAATTATGGTTTTAGTTCACATTTAGAAAATCTGTTGCATGCCTTTAAATGAGGCAATGTTATACAATGATGTTGGGTTAATTGTGATAGTAGCATGTAAGTTGATGATGCAGGCATAAAATCAGTGCTTTGATTGCCTTGTTGAAGGCAGCAGCTGGGCACCTTGTGGGGGTTCAAAGTTTCATGAACAACAACTTTCAAATTCATGGAATAATAGTAATGAAAATGCTGACTAACAGATTAGTCAACATTTTTTGAGAAAGAAACAGAGTTAATGGGAAAGAATTTGCTTTGAAATACTGATAGTTGCAAAGATTTCAAAATTTTGAGTTCCTGTGCTGCTGTGGTGCCCAGGACGGTGTGGGCTTCACTGTCAGTTCCCCAGCTGTGCTGTGATTCAGTGGTTGGGCAAAAGATTGATTAGCTCCCTGCCTCATACAATGTGGAATTTGCCCACTACATCTGTGCCGTGTTAGAAGGCACAGGAAAATCGATATTACTAAAAGTCTGATTTTTACCACTTCTTGTTGTCCTGTATATTGATTTTTGAAAAAAATGCTGCTACTTACGGCTGTGAATTTTGGCCATCTTACTCAGAGTCCCCATCCACTGCGCAGGACAAGAGGATTTTTCACATCAATGAAAAAGAAAAGATTTATTTGTGTTTAAAAAATGTTGAGCTTCTCTCTCCTGAAGTCCATGCCTCTTCCGGAGGGACTATAAAACCCGGTGGTATTGAGTTCCTCAGTCAGTCTCTGCAAGATGGGGGAGTGAGAGGGTTACATCCTTCAGTCTGAGCTGTGAATAACACTGAACACATGTCTGTCAAACTGTGAACTGTTTTACTGACCTGTCAGTGCCCTTAATGTGGTTTGAAAATATAGTTTGGAAACGCTAAAGCTGTGTTGCCTTTGTTTTGGAAATTCTGAAGCTGTGTTGCCTTTGATTTGGAAATGCTAAAGCTATGTTGCCTAATTAAAGTTGCCTTGCATTCTATATAATTTAAAGTCTAATCTTGACCACTTCCTGTTGTGCTTTATATTGATTTTTAGAAAAAACTCTACCACGTACCACTGTGATTTTTGGCCATCTTACTAGTCCCCCTCCACTCATCAGGTGACGAGGATTTTTCCCATCGATGAAAAATAAAAGTTATTAGTGTTTAAAAAATGTTGAGATTCTCTCTCCTGTCAATCATGTCATGAAGACCACGCCCCTTCTGGTGGGAGGGGGAGGGACTATAAAATCCAGAAATGTGGGCATGGCACAGTCTCTGCAAGGTGGAGGAGGGAGAGGTCATGACTTGCTGTCGTTAGTGGCCTTGCACCCTGCTTGAAATGGTATGAAACTGCACTTGAATTTGGTGGCCTCGCACCCTGCTTGAAGTGGTAAGAAACTGCACTTGAAATTGGTGGCCTTGCACCCTGCTTGAAATGGAATTTCAAGGAATAGCCGTGAGTCAACTGCCAGCCCAAGAATCCATTTGGCCCACAATGTCCATACTAGCCCTCTGAAAACCAGACCCTTTAGCCCACAACATCCATACTAGCGCTCCAGAACACCCCCCCCCCCCCCCCCTCCCCACTGGCCACCAATATTGGAATTGGTGGAGAGGTGGAATATTGTGTTGGGGGACCAGCCCTCCCATGCGATGTTGGGACCCAACGTGTCCCACTAAGTCTAGTAATAACTATTGTCTGAATGGGGAAGAAATGGTTGGAAATGAGAAGAGTTTATACAAGGCCCAGAAATTCAACTGCATTTCACCAGAATAAAGGATATGTGAAAATGAAAAATATATTTAGCACTTAACAAAACAATTTTACATACTATTTTGGCTGTGGTAGTGCTATTCATGTGATCATTTTTAGGTGATATTTGTGTGTTCATTAACTGCTTTACCAGCACCAAACTCACTCAAGTGATGTCAATAGTAGAGCAATACCCAAAATTAATCATCAGCAAGACTTTCAACTGAGTTGGTTTGAAAAAAAACAACAGATGCTGTTCACTGGCAGAGCAAACACCTTTTACCAGCACGAATGTCTTGTAAATTGCTTTGTTTCATGGGGGTACTTACACAAACCCTTCATACCCAGCCTGCTCCACATGGTGACAGATCTCTCTACACATTGCTCACGTTGAAGACTGGGCCTTCATCACACCTGGCTATAACCAAAACTGCTTTCCCATAATCATTTATCAAGGCCTTCCAAAGATTATATGAGGAGAGAGTGGTGAAAGGTTCACAAAGTATGCTTCCCAGGCACAGGAGGCCTTTGGGCGACAACCCTCCAGAAGGATTGTCCAAAATATCCCTCTTTAGACAGAGGGTGGTGAATCTGTGGAATTTATTGCCACAGAAGACTGTGGAGCCCAGGTCAATGGATATTTTTAATGTAGACATAGATAAATTCTTGATTAGCACTGGTGTCAGGGGTTATTGGGAGAAGGTAGGAGAATGGGGTTAGGAGGGAGAGACAGATTAGCCATGATTGAATGGTGGAGTAGATTTGATAGGTCGAATGGCCTAATTATGCTCCTATCACTTATGATCTTACGAAGGAAGACAAGCGTCCAGCACGCAACACTTCATGCACTGAGGCTTCATGCGGAGCCAAGCTCTTGTTTATACTTCTCGGAGGAGCAACCTTTTTTAACAGGATGTGTTGCCGCAGGTCAATCTTCATTCACATCTGCATCTTCTAGAAGCCTTATGTAAATGCTCACATACCCCTCTCACAATGGAAGTCAACCTCACCTTCATTCTAACCTGCCTAGCTCTATGGTCATTTAATATACATCTGCTGATAAAGGCCACATAACATAATTAGTTGATGAATGCTACATCAGGAAGGTCCATTCCATTCGACAATGCTGTATCTATATCTCGTAAGGTCAAAAGGTCATAAGGAATTAAAGGTGTTTTCAAATTAAATTTGTATCTTTGTTTGTATGTGTTTGATTATTTTTATTAATTGTAATTATTTAAATCTGGCTATTTTTTAACATCTTGATTTTCAGTGACATTTAAAACGGTTCAAGCACTTTCACAGCAGTGAGCAGTCAAAAGGCCATCAGGCCAATTGAAGGATAGGGCTTCAGGGTAAACTACTTAAGGGCCAGTTGTCACTCATGGACTGCCTCGCCTCAAAGAGTATTCTTGGCAGGGAGAGTTAGCTCTGCAAAAAGATAAGTGCTTTCATGTGAATAATACAGAGATTGAGCATGGGTTATGCTCCGTATTACATCATAATGTTAAACTACTGTGACACATTGTAATGTTATACTTCTGTGCCATTACGGTTAATGCATTCACAACATCTTAATGTCAGAAAAAATACCTAAAAGTCTGCCCAAACTACCTCTCCTTCCATCCTATACACATTATTTGTAATTATGGACCTGAGCTTCATGACAAAATGAATCAGTGGCACTGATTTATGTAGGTGTACTATAGCCAATCCAACAATATATTTCTAGGATCTTCTATTTCCGTTCCAAATTCTCGGCATTCACAATATTTTAAGTCTCTGATTTCTATCTTCTGCATTCAAATGTTTGGAATTGGAGAGAGGAGACATGTGCAGATGAGTTGCAGAGGAAATGACTCGCCGCCTATGTGGTGATGAATTGACTAATGCTGGCCAAATAGCTAATGTGCTAATATCAGATTGCTTGCAGAATGCAACAGGTTGATTTTTAACTGCAATGACATTGTGAGCCCCATTCAGGAGTTGTGAACCAGTATTGACTCAATGGGAAAAATTGGCTCCTTCTATACCATAGGGCAAAATGGAAATATTTTTTACAGAAATAAGGAAAAAATGAGAACCTGTATTGGTTCTGTATTTTGCAATGCACAGGTGAATATGAATGGAAATAGGAAAATAAAAACATCTTCAAAATAGGCAGTTTTTTGTAAAGGTCAGACTCAGAGGCACAAGTGTTTTGCTGACAAAATGGTTAAGATAATTTAAATCAATATATCTCTTGCTTTTGTGTCTTTCAATAGGATGACACAAACCTGTAACATCAGCTTGGGAGGGACCTTGCCGTGACCACATCAGATATGTTACTTAGTTTTGATGCAACTCTATTATTTTATATTGGATGTTCTGACTTTCATTGCACTGAAGTCAACAGTTTCACATTGTAATTTAGAATTTCTGCACAATATAAACCTGTCTTTAATGATGCTGTGAAATATCAATAACCTTTGCCACAATTCCTGACATTTAAGGAGATGGTAATTTCACAGATAAAGTTGAAAGTCACTCCTGGATAATTCTGACATTCCGAGGAATGTTTGAGCTTCAGGGTGATCAAACTGCTCACAGTGTTAGTCTCATGCACTGCACATAAGCTTTGAAATTCAGATCTAAATCTTGCATTCTTCACTCGGATGAAATGAACTGAATTTGGTGCCTTCCACTCAGTTTATCTAATTCATTATTTCAGAACACCAGCACTCAGTTGACCTGGAGTACCATTTAACAGGCTTGGATTTGCTTATAGGGAATGGAAATAATATGTTAATAGGACAAGAGGTTGTCCCGTGAGGTTGCAGTTATGCTGTACTTAAATCAAGTTAGCATTCTGGTGTGTTGTGTGGTCTTGACCTGAACATTTTCTGTAAATTACAAGACTAAACATGAATAAAACAATTAGTTCCCCACTTTAATGAACGCCTAGTGTACGTAAATTTGCAAAATATGGGCACTCGTTAAATTAATGTGGGTGATATCTTTGCCTTTGTTAATTACCATCAGTATTTTTATAGAATTTTACCCTAGTTTCACAGAAGTGTTCAGTAAGACTATATCAGAGCTGTTGAAAGGAAGAAAAATACTGTTTATTTTCCTGTCAAATAAGACTAGACTAAGTAAAAGCTGCCTATCATTTGGTGGATCACCTGTAGGCTGACAAGAGCTAATGGATCAAAATTGGCCAATTTTGTTGCATCTGTCATTTTAGCTTCCCCAATTTTTTTTTAAAAACAGCTTCCCAAATGGCTCAAACGGTGCTGCATTTTCAAATGCCCCGCTCCTGAGTGACAAGAATTCAAGAATGATGATAAGAAAGAGCAGTAAGACAAAATGTTTTGAAAAGTCAAACATTTGCCTGAAGCTCACAATGAACTGATTTACCAGGTTGTTCAATTGGCTGCTCTCAGTGTCCTCTGATGTAACTTTACATGTTGTGCATTTATTCTCAAGTATTGAATATTAATTAATATAAATCCAGTCAAGTACAAAATTAAATATTAAACACCAAACATACATAATTATTTGTACTTTTGGAGTGGTATAGATTAAGGACGGTTGAGTTGAATTGTCTGGTTGCTGAAACCGATGATAGATCGAAACCTTATCTCCGTGAACTCTAAACACATCCAATCTATTCTGAGTCCCAAAAGAGAAGCAGCCTGCTGACCCATGCAAGGAATAGCACAGCACCTCGATTGGCAAAGAATAAGCAAGGCACAAACTCCTGATTTTATCTCATCTGATCAGTCAAATGGTAAGATTTACTGGCTCAGACTTCAGAGGTCAGGCAGCCTCGCGATGGCAATGCATAAGAAGAGGCAGAATTGCCATTATAATATCTGGGTCATTGGCCCATTTGTTTCTTCTTTGGTATACTGCAGCAGTCCTCAGTAGTGGCAAACGTTGTACTGCACTAGCTACAGGAGTTCACTTGGTCAGGGATTTGGGGGTAATTTTCAATGATAAAGAACAACTGAACAAATCTTGATTTTGAACACATTCTGAATGGTAAGAAACTATTTCATTTACTTTTCCTGCAGAATAAAAGTTCTCCTATCTCTTGAATAAACTCTGTAGAAAGAGAGAAACTAGCCTTTTACTCCAGTATTATATTAGCTTCAGAGGCCAGTGTCATGTTCAGAGAACAGCAAAAGAGCTCAAAGCTGACTCTGGAGAAAGCAACTTGACTGGATCTAGCTGTGTCTGTGGTGCGTGACCTTATTCCAATGTCAGTTCCCATGTCAAAGCCAAAGGTGACTTGATTTGGATTGTCATCAACTGGTGAAGATCAGTCTGAAGAAGAGCCTCCAGCCAAAACATTGTCTGTCTATTTCCCTCCACAGATGCAGGCTCCTCATCTGTTTAGTTCTGCAAGCAGTTTGCTCTTTGCTCAAGTTTCTAGCATCTGCAGTCTCCTATGTTGCCAGGTAAATGTATATTTACTGGGGATTTTAACCATTCAACAGTATTCAAAAAGTCGAAGGGTCTCGACCCGAATCATCACCCATTCCTTCTCTCCTGCTGCCTGTCCCGCTGAGTTACTCCAGCATTTTGTATCTATCTTCAAAGAGAATGTTGCAACCTGAAAATCTAGTTAATGTACTGAAGTACTGAAATGTTATTAAGAAAAAAAGTAAACAATGAAAATATAGAAATCAATATATTTTAAAATATTAATTGAAGGAATTATAGTATGAAACTACAATGCAAGGAAGCTAACAGAGCAGGAATTATGATTTAATTAATCAACAATGTGATATTATCAGAGTATTCTAAAGCAAGCCAACGAAGTTCACAACATTTCAAGTGATTTCCTTTTATTCTGGTGTACATGGGAATATGGTGAAGGTTTTGGATTTACAGTGTGTAAGAAGGAATTGCAGATGCTGGAGATAGATAGAAACTGCTGGAGTAACTCAGCGAGTCAGGCAGCATCTTACTCCAGCAGTTTGTGACTTTTATTAGATTAACAACTAGTTCCCTGGACTAACAATCAAGAGGTACTGGTTTAAATACAGTTACAGAGTATTAAATTTTAGTTATTAAATAAAGTTCAATTTATTTTTAATGAAACTCGTGGCATATTGTCAAATTCGATTGGTACTCTATGGTACGTTGAGGAAGGAAATATGATCTCATTGCAGGTCTACGATATGATATGATACGATACGATAAACTATATTCATCCCAGAGAGAAATTGGTTTAGTGTCACAAAAAGGAGAAACCAGACAAGTACGGCAGATTTCACTGCAGCTCCAGTGCAGATGTAATTTGGAATGGACTGTCCAAACTAATGCCATCAATGTCCTGTGAATAAATAAATAGATAAATTAAAGGCTGCACCATGTCACAGTCATCAATCTGTGTCTATTGTTACAAAGAGGAAGACCAATACCTCCCAGCATTATTCCGCAGTATTAAGCAGTGCGGCAGCACGGTGACGTAGCGATAAGGCCACTGCCTTGCAGCACCAGAGACCCGGGTTCAATCACAACCACGATTGCTTGTCTGTATGGAGTTTGCACGTTCTCGCTGTGATCTGCGTGGGTCTTCTCTGAGATAATTGGTTTCCTCCCACACTCTAAAGACATACAGATTTGTAGGTTAAATGTAAAATTGTACCAAGTGTGTATAGGGTAGCATTAATGTGCGGCAAATTCTGGTCGGTTCAGGGCCATAGAACCTGTTTCCGTGCTGTATCTCTAAACTAAACTAAAAAAGTGACGCCTGAGTTCCAGTGCTATACAAAACAGACCTGTAACCGCCATAATTCTTTGTAATCCAATATCATACCAGACATCTATCCCCAGTGATTTTTGACACCAGTGCTATACACTTGCAAGTATTCTTCTCCTGAGGTTATTCTGTAGCAGAGCTGTTCCCACCAAGACGTCACCCCATTTTCTGGTGACAAATCCATATTCACCACTGCAGTACCTCTAAATCTCTGGGTACCTGCCCGGAGTTAGGCTCCTTAACTCGACCCAGGTTTCCTGCTCCTGCACCATGTGGTTTTGGGATGTTGTTCTGGGTGGCCCCCAAGATCCAGGCTGTCTCAGGTAGGCTACATGTAGAGCTGTTACAGATTAACCTATTCCAGAGCCCAGTATTGGCCTGTGGGGTGAATTTTGGTGATAGGCGTAATTCTTCTTATAGTGCAGCGGTGAAAGCAAAATTACCAAAGCTACAGGATGTCACCACTTTCATCATTCAGCTTAGGTCTTGCCACCCAATAAGCATCTATAAACATGAGTATCTTCACATCTTTAGGCCAGACTAGCTTAGATGAAGGCCAAGCAACATGCAATTAAATTGCCAAGAGGATTTAAGCATTACACACTAATCACATCAGACAAAAAAGAACCTTTGTCAAACAGTCCAATTAATCTTCCATTCAACAATCCAAACCAAACAAAGCACAGCAGACAATGTTTACAAGATATATATCATGCAGTTGATTAGATGTTTGAAGAATGCTGTCACCCTTCATGATGTCTGTGTTGAGTGACAGAAGCATTAGAGATCAAAATAATTAGAAACTAGTTTACTATCAGTCACTTGTTGGTAGGGACAAAGCTATGATTAGACCCTATTGTATATGCAATGTGGCTGATTGATCTGCCCCATTACAAATAAATACAATGGTCATGTTAGTGTTCCATTAATTTGAATGGAAGTTCTGATATTTCACCATATCTCTGACCAAATGTGAATGCAGGTTTTGTAGTCCCGGGTTTGTAGTCTCGGGTTTTAAGGTCCCAGGTATCCCTGGTAACTACACAAATGCCACAGACGGCTGGGTCAAAGATGGGAAAATGTTAAGAAAAGTAAAAGTGATAGGAAGTAAGAATAAGATGTGTTAACAATTGATAAAAAGTTGCATTTCATTAAGAATTTGTCTGCGACTTTATAAGGCCATAAGTTCATAAAGGATAGAAGCAGAGTGAGGCCATTTGGTCCATCAAGTCTACTCTGCCATACAGTCACAGTTGATCTACCTCTCCCTCCTAACCCCATTCTCCTGCCTTCTTCCCATAACTCGTGACACCTGTACTAATCAAGAATCTATTTCTCTGCCTTAAAAATATCCATTCACTTGGCCTCCCCAGCCTGTGGCAAATCATTTCACAGATTCAACACTCTATGACTAAAAAAATTCCTCCTCGTCTTCTAAAGTAACATCATTTAATTCTAAGGCTATGACCTCTGGTCGTCACCTCTCCCACTAGTGGAACATCCTGTCCACATCCACTCTATCCGAGCCTTTCACTATTTGGTAAGTTTCAATTAAGTAACTCCCGCATCTTTCTAAACTCCAACAAGTAGAGGCCCAGTGCCGTTAAACGTTCATCATATGTTAACCCACACATTCCTTGGATCATTCTTATAAACCTCCTCTGGACTCTCTCCACAGCCAGCACATCCTTCCTCAGATATGGGGCCCAAAATTGCTCATAATACTCCAAATGCGGCCTGATCAGTACCTTATGGAGTATCAGTATTACATTTTTGTATTCTAGTCCTCTAGAAATAAATGCTAGCATTGCATTTCCAAGGTTTCAAAGGTCTTTTATTGTCACATGTACTAATTAAGGTACTGTGATATGTAAATTACCATACAGCCGTATGAAAATAAAACGCAACAAGACACATAACTACATCAAAGTTAACATAGACATCCACCACATCAGATTCCCCACATTCCTCATTGTGATGCAAGGCAAAAAAGTGAAATTTTCTTCCTCTATATTCTCCCGCAGTGAGGGCAGTCGAACCATTTGTTAGGATGATCGAACCTCCCGCAGTTGGGCCATCGAAACTCCTGCATCCCATGGCTTGGAGATCCCGAAGACAGTCTCTGACCAGAGAATGCGGGTTCCGTGATGTTAAGTTCACAAGCACCCAAGGTTGGAGCTCCGAGGTCGACCCCTGGCAAAGGGTTCGCGAGCTCCACGATGTTAAAGTCCCCGTAGGCTCCCCACAGTGGAGCTCTTAAAATCGCTCTCCAGCAAAGGCTACCAATCCCTCGATGTTCGGCTGCAGTGCAGACGGAGATACGATACAGAAAAAAAATTGCAACTCCGTCGAGGTAAGAGATTATAAAATGTTTCCCCCATCTCAGACATAAAACAAGCTAAAGAACACTAAAAACATATATTTAACATATACAATTAAAACACAAAGAACGAAAGGACAGACAGGCTGTTGGCGAGCTAGCCATTGCTGGCGCCACCCAGTGCCTTCCATACTACCGATTTAACTTGCAGATTCACTTTTTGGAAACTCTGAACCAGCACTCCCATGTGCGTTTGCATTGAAATAGAATTGAGTAGCATTGAAGATTCATTTCTGCAAGCTTCAAAATATTATTTAATGCTTCGTGTCATCATAAAAATATATACCCACTATGATAAAAAGTTGCCCCTCAGGTACCTATTAAACTTTTCCTCTCTCACCTTTCTCTAGTTGTTGAATACCCTGCCCTGGGATAAAGATGATTTGCATTCACCCTATCTGTTGCACTTTTGATTTTATACACATCTACAAGGTCTCCCCTGAGTCTGCTGCTATCAATTTCCCATGCACAAAGCAATGCTATCCAAAATCAATTCTTGTTTTTCCAAATGAAAAAAACATTTCCTTATCCCTTGGAAAGCTCTACAGTGACTTTCATACCATATTTGTTGTTATAATTGTTGTGCTTAATGGTCCATAGTTCCCTGGATTTTCCGTGCAGTCCTTCTTAAAATGTGACACAACATTGACCACCCCCAATTTTCCAGCACCTCTCCAGTGCCTAATGCCCCTGTCCCACTTAGGTTCCCGGAACGGAAACCTCTGGTGACCTTGCCCATGACCCAAGGTTTCCATGAGGTTGCCGGAGGTTTTGGTTCCTCGCCTGGAAAGACTTGACCTGGATCGACCGAAGCGTGAGATGCATCTACCGACCAAAGATCCTATAGGATCTTTGCCACCGACCGCACACACACATCGCGACGGTGGGGGCCATGGAGAGCAGAGGAGTTCTGTCTGCGCGATGAAGAGGAAGGTAAACGGCTGCCACAGAGCACGGTAATTTCCACAGGAGGCCCACAGGAGCCGTTGGAAGAGAAGGAGGGGGAGGAGCGACACCCGACCGGTAAGCTTTAAAATCAAGCATGGGGCTTGTTTTTCTCAGAGGCCCACAGGAGCCGTTGGAAGAGAAGGAGGGGGAGGAGCGACACCCAACCGGTAAGCTTTAAAATCAAGCGCGGGGCTTACCGAAATCCATAACACTCCATTCGGAAAAGTGGTTTTTTTGAGGAAGACGCTGATTGGTGGGAAGTGGACTAGGGTAAACAGCTGATTGGTGGGAAGTGGACTAGGGTAAGCAGCTGATTGGCGATCAGATTTCAGCAGTAGTGATTTCGTATTGTGTTGATATTGTATCCTGTGTAAGGGGGGGGTATGATGGCAAGGGCAGTGTACTGTTCTGGATGTCAGATGTGGGAGATCAGGGAATCTGATAGCCCTCCAGACGTCCACATCTGTGCCAGCTGTGTCGAGATGGGGTTCCTAAAGGACTGTGTTAGGAACCTGGCGCAGCAGCTCGATGACCTCCGTCTGGTCAGGGAGTGAGGAGGTCATAGAGAGGAGCTACAGGAAGGTAGTCACTCCCAGACCACAGGAGACAGACAAGTGGGTCATGGTTAGGAAGGGCAAGGGGCAGAGGCAGGAGCAAGAGAGTATCCCTGTGACTGTACACCTAGAAAATAGTACTCGGGTTTGAGTGCGATTGGAGGGGACAGCCTACCTGGGGGCAGCATCAGCGGCCTGGTCTCCGGCACAGAGACCGGCCCTGATACTCAGAAGGTTAGCAAAAAGAGGAGGGCAATTGTAATAGGGGACTCTATAGTTAGGGGGTAGGATGGGCAATTCTGTGGACGCAGTCGGGAGACCCGGATGGTAGTTTGCCTCCCTGGTGCCAGGGTCTCGCATGTGTCGGAACATGTCCAAAAGATTCTGAAAAGGGAGGGAGAGGAGCCTGATGTTGAGGTACACATAGGTACCAATGACATAGGCAGAAAAAGAGACGAGGTCCTGAAGGGAGAATTTAGGGAGTTGGGGGGAAAGTTAAGGAGAAGGACCAAAAGGGTAACGATTTCAGGATTACTGCCTGTGCCGCGTGACAGTGAGAGTAGGAATGGAATGCGGTGGAGGATAAATTTGTGGCTGAGGGACTGGTGCAGTGGGCAGGGATTCAAGTTTCTTGATCACTGGGACCTCTTTTGGGGAAGGCAAGATCTGTACAAAAAGGATGGGTTGCACTTGAACCTGAGGGGGACCAATATCCTGGCAGGGAGATTTGCAAAGGCTACTGGGGAGACTTTAAACTAGAAAGGCTGTGGGGAGGGACTCAGTTAGAGGGGGCTAGCGGACAGGGTGTGGGGCAAGTGGCAGAGAAGGGAAGCACTCGGACCCAAAATGTAGGTGAGAAAGAGGAAAAAGATAATAGACAGAGAATAAGGGATGGTGGGTTTCGAAAATGTGTATATTTTAATGCTAGGAGCATTGAAAGGTGGATGAACTTAGAGCCTGGATTGACACCTGGAAATATGATGTTGTGGCAATCAGTGAAACATGGTTGCAGGAGGGCTGTGATTGGAAACTAAATATTCCAGGATTTTGTTGCTTCAGGTGTGATAGAATTGGAGGGACCAGAGGTGGAGGTGTTGCATTGCTTGTCAGAGAGGATATTACAGCAGTGCTTTGGCAGGATAGATTAGAGTGCTCCTCTAGGGAGGCAATTTGGGTGGAACTGAAAAGTGGGAATGGTGTAGCAACACTTTTAGGGGTGTATTATAGACCGCCAAATGGGGAGCGAGAATTGGAAGAGCAAATATGTAAGGAGATAGCAGATATTAGTAGTAAGCACAAGATAGTGATTGTGGGAGATTTCAATTTTCCAAAAATAGACTGGGAAACACATTCTGTAAATGGGCTGGATGGTTTAGAGTTTGTAAAATGTGTGCAGGATAGTTATCTGCATAGAGTGTACATAGAGGTATCTACCAGAGAAGGGGCAATGCTGGACCTCCTGTTAGGAAATGAGGCAGGTCAGGTGACGGAGGTATGTGTTGGTGAGCACTTCGGGACCAGTGATCACAATACCATTAGTTTCAATATAATTATGGAGAGAGTCAGAACTGGACCTAGGGTGGAGATTTTTGATTGGAGAAAGGCTAACTTTGAGGGAATGCGTAAGGATTTAAAAGGAGTGAATTGGGACACTTTGTTTTATGGGAAGGATGTAGAAGAGAAATAGAGGACATTTAAAGGGGAAATTGTAAGAGTACAGAATCTTTATGTCCCCGTTAGGTTGAAAGGAAATAGTAAAAATTGGATAGAGCCATGGTTTTCAAGGGAAATTGGACAATTGTTTCAAAAAAGAGAGATATCTACAATAATTATAGGAGGCATGGAGTAAATGAGGTGCTAGAGAAGTATAAAGAATGTAAAAAGAATCTTAGGAAATAAATTAGGAAGGCTTAAAGAGGATATGAGGTAGCTTTGGCATGAAAGGTGAAAATAAATCCAAAGGGTTTCTTCAGCTATATTAATAGCAAAAGGAAATGAGGGATAAAATTGGACCATTAGAGAGCCAGAATGGACAGCTATCTGCAGAGCCAAAAGAGATGGGGGAGATATTGAACAATTTCTTTTCTTCGGTATTCACCAAGGAGAAGGATATTGAACTCTGTGAGGTAAGGGAAAAAAACAGAGTAGCTATGGAAACTATGAGATTCAGAGAGGAGGAAGTACTGACATTTTTTGAAAATATAAAAGTGGATAAGTCTCCAGGTCCCGACAGGATTGGCGTACTGCGCATGTTGTTTCATTGTTTAAAAAGGTTTCAAAGAATAAACCTAGCAATTATACACCTGTTAGTTTGACGTCAGTGGTGGGCAAAATAATGGAAAGGATACTTAGAGATTATATATAAGCATCTGGATAAACAGGGTCTGATCAGGAACAGTCAACATGGATTTGTGCCTGGAAGGTCATGTTTTACAGACCTTCTTGAATTTTTTGAAGCGGTTACTAGGGAAATTGATGAGGGTAAAGCAGTGGATGTTGTGTATATGGATTTCAATAAGGCCTTTGACAAGGTTCCCCATGGAAGGTTGGTTAAGAAGGTTCAATCTTTGGGTGTTAATGGCGGAGTAGTAAGATGGATTCAACAGTGGCTGAATGGGAGATGTCAGAGAGTAATGGTGGATGGCTGTTTGTCAGGTTGGAAGCCGGTGACCAGTGAGGTACCTCGGGGATCTGTGTTGGGTCCACTGTTGTTTGTCATGTACATTAATGATCTGGATGATGGGGTGGAAAATTGGATAAGTAAGTATGCAGAAGATACTAAGATAGGTGGTGTTGTGGATAATGAAGTAGATTTTCAAAGTCTACAGAGAGATTTGGGCCATTTGGAAAAGTGGGCTGAAAGATGGCAGATGGAGTATAATTCTGATAAGTGTGAAGTGCTACATCTTGGCAGGACAAATCAAAATAGGACGTACATGGTAAATGGTAGCGAATTGAGGAATGCTGTGGAACAGAGAGATCTAGGAATAACTGTGCATAGTTCCCTGAAGGTGGAATCGCATGTAGATAGGGTGGTAAAGAAAGCCTTTGGTGTGCTGGCCTTTATAAATCAGAGCATTGAATATAGGAGTAGTGAAGTAATGTTAAAATTGTACAAGGCATTGGTAAGACCAATTCTGGAGTATGGTGTACAATTTTGGTCGCCTAAGTATAGGAAGGATGTCAACAAAATAGAGAGAGTACAGAGAAGATTTACTAGAATGTTGCCTGGGTTCCAGCAACTTTGTTACAGAGAAAGGTTGAGCAAGTTAGGTCTTTATATTTGGAGCGCAGAAGGTTAAGGGGGGACTTGATTGAGGTCTTTAAAATGATGAAAGGGATAGACAGAGTTGACGTGGATAAGCTTTTCCCATTGAGGGTAGGGAAGATTCAAACAAGACGGCATGGCATGAGAATTAAGGGACAGAAGTTTAGGGGTAACGCGAGGGCGAACTTCTTTACTCAGTGGTGGCTGTGTGGAATGAGCTTCGAGCAGAAGTGGTGGAGGCAGGATCGATTTTAACATTTAAAAGTAAAGTGGATAGGTATATGGGCGTGAAGGGAATGGAGGGGTATGGTCTGAGTGCAGGTAGATGGGACAAGGGGAAAACAAATGGTCGGCACGGACTGGAAGGGCCGAGAGGGCCTGTTTCTGTGCTGTAATTGTTATATGGTTACAAGTCCTTTAGAGAGCGCGGAAGGGGGGAGAGGGGAGAGAGAAGGGGAGAGAGAGAAGGGGAGAGAGAAGGGGAGAAGAAGGGGTGGAGAAGGAGTCGAGACAGTTTTAAGAAATTTAATAAAGTTAGTGGGCATTTTACCTACTGGCAGATCTTCTAGGTCCTGAAACCTCCAATGAGCTAATCAAAATGGCCGGTCAGCGAAGGAGATGGCCTATGACTGCCTGTTAGTAAATAGCGACCCCACTCCACTGGCTTCGACCAAACAGCAACCTAATTTTAGTCGTGGCCGGTTTTGATTTTGTTGAAACAATCGAAGCAACCTAGGTGAAGCCTCGACCACGCGGAAACCACTTTCGACCATTTGAGAGAGTGACCAAAACCTCCGGCAACCTCATGGACCCTTGGGTCACAGGCAAGGTCACCAGAGATTTCCGTTCAGGTTTGCTAAGTGGGACGGGCATAACAATTATCCGTTTATCTCAGCAATTACTTCTCAAGCTTCTCACAATGTCCTTGGAGAAACCTGATCAAGTCTTAAAGGTTTAACATAGGTTTAAGGGTATTGATTTCATCATCACTTCATCCTCATACTTACTACTTACTGTGATAGCATAGGTTTGCCCCAAATGTCTGGTTTCCTCCCACAACAAAAACTGATTTTAAAGTCCTAAGCTTTCAAAGTACCTAATCATGTTCACAAGTTGGGTTTCAGATTTGATCACCTAGCACATAAAAAACATAGTGTAACATTCCAAAGACAACATCTTTATTTCATGCAATTCAGAAATTGAAACACTGCCTATCATCTCAGAAGACTTGGAAGATCCCATGGCACTAATACAAAGTAGAGCAGCTGTGCTATTCCCCCAATGGATTGGCAGATAGTTAACCCTCACTCAACATGACTGAAGCAAATTAGACCAATATCTCATTCTTTGAAGGAGCATGCTGTGTGCAAATTGGTGGCTGCATTCTTGTAATTCTAACAGAGACTGTGCAAAAAAAAATATGGCTTCAAAATACTGAG
This sequence comes from Okamejei kenojei, assembly GCA_035221665.1. Classification (NCBI taxonomy): domain Eukaryota; kingdom Metazoa; phylum Chordata; class Chondrichthyes; order Rajiformes; family Rajidae; genus Okamejei; species Okamejei kenojei. Next base: position 58,415,438 of record CM069133.1, on the reverse strand, counting down.
TAAATTTCACATTAGGGCGGTCATGGTGGTGTAATGGTAGAGTTGTTGTCTTGCAGCAAATGCAGCTCTGGAGACCCGGGTTCGATTCCAACTATGTGTGCTGTCTGTACAGAGTTTGTACATTCTCCCCATGACCTGTGAGGGCTTTCTACGAGATCTTCCGTTTCCTCCCAGACTCAAAAGACATCCAGGTTTGTAGGTTAATTGGCTTGGTAAATGTAAAATTTGTCCCTAGTGGGTCTAGGATAGTATTAATATGTGGGTATCGCTGGTCGGCTCAGTCCTGTTGGGCCGAAGGACCTGTTTCCTCCCACAACAAATTAAACTAATCTAAATATGAGCCTTTCTTTAAAGCCCCTGTCCCACTCAGGCAATTTTTTCAGCAACTACAGGCAACTTGGCTGTAGCAACATGATTGCGGGGTGATGCCTGTATGGTCGTGAGTAGTCTCCTCAAGTCCCCTAAAGAGTGGTAACGTTTTTCTGGTCGTCCCTGGATTTTGAAATATTCAAAACTTTTCGCCGACTGCGGGCTTGACGTAGCTTAACATAGCTTGTCTACTCCTCGTAGGTGCTATCGTAGATTGTCGGAAGGATGACGCAGGTTGTCGCCAGGTGATGTTGGTTGTCGCCGGGTGCTAACTTCGGTGAATTCCATTGATGACTACCTACGTCAACATACATCAACTGATGACAGGTACCGGCAACTGAATTGTCTTCAGTAGTCACCGACAGGGTTGCTGCTTGTCATAGCTTGTCGTGGGTGGATGTCGGTTGACTTCAGTTGTCGTAGGTTCTCGCCTGTGTGGTCATAGGTTGTCGTAGGTGTGGTCATAGGTGGACGTCCTTATGGGTCGCCAGTTGTCGGTAGCTTCCCATAGCTTGATGTCGACTACATGGTAGGTTGTCATAGCATGTCATAGACATTGTCGTGGGGGGGTCCAGCTGGCGCTTTTTCAGCAACTTGCTACGACAATGACAGTTGCCGGCAGTCGCCAAAAAAATCGCCTGTGGGACAGGCCCTTAAGTGTTTTTCCTACAGAGAATTCTTAGCAGCGTACATCATATTTGCTTCTTCACATCTGCGGCAAGTTTAAATAAGCTGTCACCTCTGTAAGAACAGCTATAGGCGAGCTATAGGCTTTTTGCATATTTTCTCTTTGTCACAGAATGACTAAGGAAGCAGAAACGGAGGAGCAAAGGTAAACTGTGTACGTCAAAATCAAAAGGATTATGGAGCCAGAAAACTTTCAATCCTTTAAGGCCCTGTCCTACAATGCGAGTTTACCTAAGAGCTCTCCCGAGTTTAAAAAAAAAATCAAACTTGTGGTAGGTACGTAGAATGTACGTAGCGGGTACATCGGAGCTCGTGGATGTCTCGTAGTGGTTCATAATGCTAACGGTAGGTACTCAGCGGAAACTCATTAAGTTTTTTCAACAGTGTGAAAAATTTCCAAGAGTAATTTAAATTAAGAATTAAATTAAATTAATTTAAAAAAAAAGAGTAAATAAGAGTACTTGTGATGAAGTACCACGAGTTTGATTTTTTTAACTCGGGAGAGCTCTTGGGACTCGCATCGTGGGACAGGGGTTTAGTTGCCTTTGTAAGTGTGAAAGAGCTGAGAATAAAGAGAATTAAGAGGAAATAAAGGCTGTTGATCTCTGGAAATTACAGGAACACTGATACCAAATTTACCCCCTTTTTTGATCTGTTCAGAGTCACATACAAGTTTCAGTTCTTCCTGACCTTCATAACTTTCAGCACTGTGCACAGTGTGGCCTCACATTCTGTGAAACCACCCGCTTTCCTGTATAAGGGAGCTCCATCAGGGATAGACACAAAATGCTGGAGCTACTCAGCGGGACAGGAAGCATCTCTGGATAGAAGGAATGGGTGACGTTTCGGGTCGTGAGTCTGAAGAAGGGTCTCAACCCGAAACATCACCCATTCCTTCTATCCAGAGATAGAAGTCACCCAAGTCTGAAGAAGGGTTGCGACCTGATACATTACCCATTCCTTCTACCCAGCGATGTTGCCTGTCCCGTTGAGTTGCTCCAGCATTTTGTGTCTATCTTTGGTTTAAACCAGCATTTGCAGTTCCATCCCACACATTTTGTCAGCTACTTCAGGGTCTTTAGTACGATTACCTCAGATGATGTGTCCCAGTTTTCATGATTCTCTGCATATTGTAGTTGAGGAAGCTTTAAAGAGTGTTGAAGCAAAACCACAAGTTAGGTTTTAACTTTCTTATTTAATCTGGAACCTGCTGGAACTTCTCTATTGAATGTTATGATGAATTCCGGGTGGCATAATGGCACACCTTATTCAGTAGCTGCCTCACAGTTTAACTAACTCGGATTCTATCCTGATAGTTGATACTATATGTGTGCTATTTGACGACGTGAGTTTCTTCATGATACTTGGTTTCCTCCTGCATCCCCAAGATCTGTAGTTAGTAGGCTAATTAGCTACTTGAAGTGCCCCTTGTGTATAGGTGAATAGTAGAATTGTTGCAAAGATAATTGAAATGTCAATAGAAATGGAATGAGTGTCGAATAAGTGTAAACGGTAAGCAAGCAGCCACTGGGCCAAAGGGCCTTTATCCCATTCTTAATAGAAAAGTTTTCATCTGACACCTGACCTCCGTGTAGGTGGCTTGACCTAACTGGGATTCTTTCATTATTTCTGCCATTCTGCATCAACGAGCACAGATTACTCCTGCTGGCAGATCCTACAGAGCCAAGTTGATGTTGGAAGACAAAATAATGATTATGAACAACTAACACAAGGTCTGTAAAGTTTCAGCGATAATAGCAGGAGCAATATCCTCTTCAGAAAATCTATGTGGTTCCATTACACTTCCTGCTACTTAATTTGTCTGGTCTTAGCATCACCGTCAGGTTTCATGAATCATAAGTTGCAACCTGTCATCCTGCAATCCCATGGAAGGCAGTTAATTTCTTGCATTTTGTTACAATATAGAAAGAGGCCCTTGGATCATTAAGTCCATAAATAGCTTTAAGCCATCTAAGCCCTGAATGCAGTCTCAGCAGTTGCAATCTCCTCTATTTATTTCATTGTCATAACGTCCATCAACTATTCAACCATCTCCCTTTTCCTTGTCATCCTCCGACACTTGATGTAATTTACAGTAACCAATTGGCAAAACCGCATTTCTTTGGGATGTGGGAGGAAACTGCAGCACCTGGGTCACAGGGTGAATGTGCAAAATCTACATAGACACATCAGAGGACAGAAGTAAACCTGGATCACTGAAGCTGTATGGCAGCAGCAATAACGACTGGATTACTCGTCACCTACTCTGATACTTACGTGTCAGGATGGAACAACAAACAATAATGGAAACTTCTCATTCCTTCTGCTTAGATTTGATACCAAGAACCAAGCAATACCCTCCTAATAATGTCTGTGCCTTTATAAAGGTTTGAGAAAACTCCTTGGTTGCATTAGTTATCAATATTACTTATTGAATTATAATATTTAAGAAGGAAATGGAGATGCTGGAAAAGCAAAGGTAGACAAAAATGCTGGAGAAACTTAGTGGGTGCGGCAGAATCTATGGAGCGAAGGAAATAGGCGACTGGGTCGAAGGGTCTCGATCCAAAACGTCACCTATTTCCTTCGCTCCATAGATGCTGCCTCACCATTGAGCTTCTCCAGCATTTTTGTCTACCTATTGAATGATAATGATCATTCAAAACTACAGATTTCAATGGATTTTAAATTGGTTATTAATAATGCAACACAAGGCCATTTGGATACAACAGTTAATTCACAATTGCTGGGGAAGAGCACATCTTTTGTTGTCATTTCCTATTACTTTTAAATCTACTTGCCTTAGCTTTACTGTATCATTAAGTTAATTGATTCCAGAAGGGAAGATAGCTGTCCATTGCTTTCAGACTATCCGTCTCCTGTCTTTAGTTTGTTAAGCTTTGTCAAGCAAGCAGCTTTCTTTTAACAATAGCTCTTTTAACTTAATAAAGATAAAGACAGAACCCTTGGATTTGTTCGTCTTTTCCCTGGAAATCCTATTTAGAATCATGTTAAGTGCTATGACAAAATGATGAAAGCAGACAGAGGAAAGAGCTTAACTACATTAGCTGATCCTTGTTAGTGCTTCAAGTACACTCAATGTGACCTTTTCACCGGAGTTGCAACAATTCAAAGGAAGCAAGAATTTTGGTTTGTCAAAGAACAAAGCCATTCAAAAAAACATCACTGTGTGTAGCAAAGAAATGTTCTTTCACTTAATTGTCATACATTTTTGGTGACAAGAATTTTAATTGGCGGCACAATAGACACATTCACAAGAATGTAACTAATCACCGCATTATAACTTTTCCTGGCACCCACTGCTACCTTCCATCTCTATGGGGAAGTTGTAAGCACGGTCACAGACATGACCTTTCTGAACATTTTCCAAATGGACAGAGAGAGACAAATGGTCTATGGAAGGAGTTCTAAGCAACAGATCACGATGACAGGAGCTTTAAGCAGAATGGTAATAACACCAAAGATTGCACAGAGCATGTTCATAGGCAGAAGGTCGATGTGACATGATGAAACAAACCATTCATAGATGGGTAGGAAAGATTTAAATAGCAGTACTGAAGGAGAGAAATTATAGAGAGGCAAGCACAAAATGTTGGACAAGCAGAACACTGGCAGAGACAGAATATAAAGGGCCTGTCCCACTTACACGTCCTTGGCACGCAAATTAAGCCTTGGAGCCTCGCACGATGTCGCGCACAACTACATAGCCCTCCGCATTTCTGTGGGATCAGCCCCATGCGGCCATACAATGCCCGTGCGCCTCATCGCGACCACGAGATCGCGTGCCAAGGACACGTAAGTGGGACAGGCCCTTGAGGATCCAGGGACATTGAGCTAATGCATGTCATTGAGTGTGGCATTGGGGCAATCAAGAGTGGAATTCCCACAGGATTGACTGTCCATTGGTGCACAACATACAGTATGGACCACAGACCAATGGCACAGCTCAGATCCACCCAGCTGGATGAGTAGGGCGCAGCTCAATTTGACTGTTTCTTTTTGGTTATTTATAATACCACTCTGGAAATGGGAGGCCTTTAAATCAAGAACTTCATTTTATGAAACATCCATACATTAAGGGAACCTCAATGAAATTTCCCATGATGGTCAAGGCAATCAACGGCCGAATACTTGTTAATCATGCATCGCGCAACCATAAGGCAGGGCAAGATCGATCATTAAATGCAGGAGTACTTTGAAGAGCGTTTATTATATGATGTGAATTCAAGCCACAGACATCGATTTAGGTGATCTGTCTACGTAGCAGTGACATCATATGCATGATGGGGTGGAAGATTGCAACCTTCACCTGGTCCGCCCTGTTTCGACGAATGCAATCAACCCGGCGTGCACAATCAAATAAGATCAAATAGAACAAGTTGTCCTGCAACTTTAGGCTGTGCACGCCATATGCAAGAATAAGACATGCATGATTGGAGCTACTGCGACAAAAGCAATTCATGCGAGCATGTGGGTCTCAAATGGAAAGGTAGATCTTAAAGGAGCCACTGTTGAGCAGTGCATAACTGAAAAAATGCTGGCGTCCTCACCATATGTCTTTGCTTGTTACTCCCTTTGGGAATGGGAGTAACTGCCTGAATAATGCAATCATTGCATGCTTCCAATTGAGCCCCAATAGTTTTCCCATTGAGAACTATCACTTCAATGGCTTGAAACATAGTAAGGGATGTGCAAGTAAGTATACACATACCATGAATTATATGTGGTCTTTGTGCATAGCTGTGTTCAGAACCCAGAAATTGGTCTGCTCATATGCACATCTTTTTTCATGACGGGCATAAGAAGACCCCTCCCCCACATGTCCAACACTTCTGTTTAGAAGGGTTTCGGCCCGAAACGTTGCCTATCTCCTTCACTCCATAGATGCTGCTGCACCTGCTGAGTTTCTCCAGCATTTTGTGCACCCTCGATTTTCCAGCATCTGCAATTCTTCCTTTAACATCATTTCTGTTCAGAAGCTTAAGTTTTCAGCCACTCCATATCTTCTCTGGCTCAAATGGGAATAGTCATGTGTGAAACGCAAGCACAATTTTAAGAAAGACATTAAGATAATTACTGAGTGTGGTGGAAGCTTGAACTAATGTGGGATAATGCTAGAAGTACAGAACTGGTGTTCCAACAGGGAAAACTGAACCATTTAGTTTTGTTTAGTTTAATAGTAAGATTAATTTTTTTTATTTTATAGCAGTTGAGAAAAAGAAATGAAAAAAAAGAGAGATAAACTGATTGAGTGGAATATTAAACAAGGTATTCTTCAATGGAGATATATTTATGAACTATTGTCTATAATTCTTCATCCATTCATGTATTCAGGCTTCCGTCATGGCTTTGAACTGGACCATCTTAACCCTTTAAATATTCAATAAATGGAGACCATATTCCTCTGAATTGGTCCAGCCTGTCCATCAGGGCAAGCCTTAATCGTTCCAAGTGCAATGTCTCCGACATTTCTGTAATCCACATTTTAGTTGTGGGGGAAGTAGGACCTTTCCAAAATCTTAGTATTAATTTTTTACCGATTATTAAACTATAACCGATAAAAATTCTTTGTTGTGTTGTTAATATCTGGTTTGTTTCCAGTATTCCCAATATAAAATTAGTTTTGAGTCTGGAGTTAACTTTGCATTAACTACAGTTGAGATTATGTTAAAAATCTCTATCCAAAAATTACTGATTTTTATACATTTTGTAAATGAGTGCGTTAAATTAGCTTCTAATTGTTGACACTTATCGCATATTGCAGACACATTTGAGAAAATTCTATTTAATTTGGACTTTGAGAGATGTAATCTATGTATAACTTTTAAATTGTATCAAGGAGTGTCTAGCATTTAATGAACAATGATGTATATATTGTAAACTTTCATTCCATACTTCTCTACTGATTACTTGACCTAGTTCATTTTCCCATGCTTGTCTATATTTATCCGTATTTTTGTAAATCATTTTCCAATAAAATATTATAAATATATGATATTAATTTCTCAGTATTCAGATGTTTTATTTAAACATTCATCTAAAATTTCTGTCTTTTCTATTCCTAAAATCCAGTGTATTTGATTTTAACATAGTCTCTAATTTGAAGATATCGAAAATATTCTTTAAAATGTAATCCATAATTTTGTTGTAATTCCTGAAATGAGAGAAATAAATTTTCCCTATAAAGATCACCAATCTTATTTATTCCGTAGTTCTTCCATTTTAAGAAACCTTTGTCCATCAGTGAAGGTTTAAAAGAGATATTGTTTACTATTGGAAGAGCTAGTGGTATATTCTGTAATTTTAATGTTTTTTTAATTGTTTCCAAATACGTATTCCACTTTCTATTAATGGATTTTCTTTATAAGATTTCTTATGTATTGGAGTATTAGCAAATAAAATCGAACCAATTTCAAACGGGGTACAGTCTTCTTTTTCCATCTTTAACCAATTTGGTTGTTTATCTAATTCACCCAGCCAAAAATTCATATTTTTTATATTAACTGCCAATAATAAAACATAAAATTAGGCAGTGCAAAGCCACCATTTATTTTTGATTTACATAGTTGCTTTTTAATTATTCTATGATTCTTATAGTCTCAAATAAAATTAGTAACCATGGAGTCCACTTTCTTAAAGAAATTTTTTTAGGAAGATATATCGGGATCATTTGGAAACAAGTATAGTAGTTCTGGAAGAAAAATCATTTTTATCGCGTTAATCTTACCTAACATTGAAATAGGTAATGTTTTCCAATATTGAATATTCTTAAATAGTTTATTCAATAAGGGTAAAAAATTAGATTTAAATAATGAATTATATCTTTTTGTTACATAAATTCCAAGATATTTAATTTTTTCATTTGCAATCTTAAAAGGGTATTGTTGTAATATATGTAAATTATTTCCCATTATTGGCATAAGTTCACTTTTATTCCAATTAATTCTATATCCTGAAAACGATCCAAATTGGGTTATCAAATCTAACAAGTTAGGAAGACTAATTTTCTGGTTTTGTGATATAAAGTAATACATCATCTGCGTACAATGAGATTTTATTTCAGTTTCTTTAGTTTCATACCCATATATTTCAGGGTTTGATCTCACAGATTTTTGCTAATGGTTCTATTGCAAGTGCAAACAGTAGTGGAGATAAAGGGCAACCTTGTCTACAACCTCGGAATAAGTTAAATTTCGTTGTTAACACTTGGTTAATTAATATTCTAGCTGTTGGTCTAGTATATAGTAATGGATATTTTTAACCCATGTATAAACTTCTCTCCCAATTGAAAAGATTCCATAACCGAAAATAAATAAGACCATTCAATCTGATCAAAAGCTTTCTCTGCGTCCAACGAGATAATTGATAAATCCTTCGTAATATTTCTTTTCGAGTATATAATATTAAATAATCTTCTCAAATTATTTGAAGAGTATCGTTTTGGTATAAATCCCGTTTGATCTGAATGAATTAATTTATTAATCACTTTGTTTAATCTTTGTGCTAATATTTTTTGTTAATATTTTTTGATCAGTTTTAAAAGAGATATAGCTCTATATGACCCTGGGTCATCGAGATTTTTATCTAATTTAGGTATAAGGGTTATAATAGATTCATTTAATGTGTCTGGTAATTTCTGTTGTGTGTAAATGTGTTCATATAGTGTCTTCAAACGTGGGGCTATCATGTCATAAAATATTTTATAAAATTCTGCTCCAATACCATCTGGTCCTGGAGTTTTAAAACCATTTTTTAATGATCTAATAGTTTCTTCAATTTCTTTAGTAGTTATTTCGACATTTAATAATTCCCTATCTTCTAAATTTAGTCCATTTAGATTACAATTTTTCAAAATGTTTCTACTCCTATACGATTTTCTTTTGTTTTAGCTGAGTATAAATTTTTATAATATTGCAAAAATCTTTCGTTTATTATCTTTTAGTTTGTGTTAGTAATTCTCCTTTATCTGATTTGATCCTATATATTAATGTTTCTTCCTTCCAGTTTTTCTTAACTGACGAGCCAGTAGTTTATGTGGTTTATCACCGAATTAAAATTGAGTTTGTTTGGTATATTGGTATCGTTTTACAACTTGATCTGAATGTGATTTTATTTAGTTTATATTTCAATGCAAAAATTTTATTATGGTTGGTCGTAGATGGATTCATGGCATTCTCTGTATCTAATTGTTTAATCTCTCTTTCCAATGCCTGTTGTAGCTTCCTATTCTCTTTATCATAAAATACTTGAGAAGATATCATAATTCCCCCGAATATAGGCCTTAAAAGTTTCCCATAAGAGGGATGATGATATTTCAGGTGTATCATTTGTTTCAAAGAAGATCTTGATCTGTTTTGTAATATATTCTTGAGTTATTTTGTCCTTTAAAATTTGTGGGTTAAATCTCCAATTATCTTGTTTATCCATTTTTATCCGTTAGTTTTTCATCTTAAAAGTTAATGGTGCGTGATCTGAGATTATAATATTATGATATTTTGAATTATATACGTAAGTGGAATAAGTTTTAAATCTATCAAAAAATAATCTATTCTTGAATAACTTTTATGCACGGCTGAATAAAATGAGTATTCGTGTCCTGTTGGGATTTTGCAATCTCCATACATCTTTAATATTACTGGTGTCTATATATGCATTTATTAACTCACTGGAATGTGATTTAAGTTTTCGTTGTTTTGATGATCTATCCAAATAAGGGTCAAGTGTGCAATTTAAATCTCCTCCAATTATTAGATTATGCTGTGATAATTCTGGGATTGTATTAAATAATTTTTTTTAAAAATCGCGGGCTAATCAAAATTTGGGCCATATATATTAACAAAAATCACCTTTTGTGCATATAATTCTCCTATTACAATAATATATCTACCATCAATATCTGTTATTATTGAAGTATGTTTAACTGCAGTACCTTTACGAATTAATATTGCTACACCTCTAGATTTGTGTGTAAAAGAAGAGTGATATACTTTATCAATCCATTTGGCTTTTAGTCTATATTCTGCCTCTTTTTTCAAGTGTGTCTCTTGGATAAACGCAACGTCTGTTTTGAGTGCTTTTAAATATTCTAATACCTTACCCCTCTTAATTGGTTCATTAATACCTTTACATTCCAGCTACAAAACGTTATTCCTCCATTCCCCGTATTTATGTGTAAGTCTTGCATCATTTATCTAAAGAGATGTGTACCAGAGCAGATGGTACAGCTCGACACACCAGAACCCCAACACCTGAACCCTGAACAGACAAATTCCAAGACTCTTGATTTTCTCTCATTTATATATCTCCTTTGTATTAATTGATGATTCCACTCAGATAAAAAGTAATAATAGTAATAATTAGAAATGAAAGTAAAAAAGGGATAGGTTAAAAGATTAGTAGAGTGCTCAAAGAAAGAAAAACTACATCTAGTAAGTGTGTAGTTAGTGTTAGCTATACTAACATGGCTAGCAGTCTAAGGACTTCCGTGTTGAATGTTAAATTACTAACCATCTCCATGATTCAGTAAATTAAATATTATCCAAAAAAAAGAGATTATTGTTAAAAAAAACCGGGAATATTAAACTGTGATATATAAAAAGTTCATAATCAGGTACAATGGTATATATGCGTGGTACTTAATAGAAAATTATAATAATATAAACATATAGAAGCGAGAAAGAAAAAAAAAGTTAAAATAAGATGTATATTTTATTACTATTTACTTAATTCTAGGTTAGTCGGTTATAATTAATTATTAATTATCAATCAATGATCAACAATCAATAGTCAACAGTCAACAATCAATAGTCAATAGTCAACAATTATTAACTCTAATTATTAACAATACCAGTGTGTTAGATTTAATATATATTGGTGTATGTTAATATATGTTAATTATTAGGTTAGTAGCATTACTATTCTAAATATTAGTATTCATAGAACAGTCTTCAATCCAAATCTTCTTGATTCTCCCATCCGTCAGATTAAAGAAAAATTATAGAAGTACAAATAAGATTGACTGTTAATTTTAAAAATATTAAGAATGTATGTGACGTTAATATTTTCCTTTGTTTTAATTGAATTTTATATTTCTTCTTAATATGTAATTACTTCTAATAAAAATATCTTACAAAAAAAATAATAGTAAGATTAAACAAGAACTTACCAGTTTGAAGTTTGATCTTTATTTTATGAGGAGTCGAGTTGAGGGACTACGTGAAGAACCCCGTACAGCCGTTCGTGCGTCAATCTTCAAAGCAATGGTGTGAAATCACAGATAATAATGACTGAAGTATAATGGTAAGATAACAAAGACTAGAACTACCAGATGAGATCTATGAAGGCTGGGAGCAGAGGGCACGTAGTCCCTCAACTCAACTCCTCATAAAATAAAGATCAAACTTCAAACTGGTTAAGTTTCTCGTTTAATCTTACTATTTTACTTCGGAGTTGTCACGTGAGTGACTACGTGAAGACTTCAAAGCTCTGAGATATCATGGCGTGTGAAACGAGTGTACACAACCACACCTGCTTCATTGACAAATGAAGGGAAACATTCATAATGCATACAGTCATAACATAGATGTAAAACATGCTGATGCTGTTTAAATGAAACAATAATATTTCCATCTCTCACCCAGATGGAAAATATAACCTGAACATAAATAGAGTTAACACATAACCCTGGTTCAGCAATGGGTCATTACAGATGTTTGGAGAGTCGTTCGTTGGACCATGCTGCAGTCATAACAATGCGACCCAGCGGAACATAAATAACCTTGCTGCTGATGTTGTAGCAGCCCTGGTGGAATGAGATCTGAAATCAGAATCCATTAGTACTTAACACAACTCTGTTTTTCTCATCTGGAATGGCCTGAACAATAAGTTCTCCCAAATTATTTATTTATGTATCTATTTATTTATTTATTTATTTATTTATTTATTTATTTATTGTGACTAACAACATTGCTAGTCCAGAACTCCAAGCTCTTGATTGACTTTGACATATTGTTGTAATATATGTGTGCTTAACCTTATCAATGTCCCTGGTATGCCTGTGACTATTTTGAGACCTGACCCCCTTCAGGACTGCTCAAGTATTTATAACATAATATTATATATTATAATTTACAGACATTATCATCCTCTACCAGCACAATTATGTAGCGACTGAACCTGTTGCACTAAACCAGTGCCAGAAGGATAACTACCTAATAAACTCCAGCCAAATTTAAGGATATAGCTGCAGCCTCCTGGTGAAACAGTGTTCACAAATGTCAACATCGCATATGGCATTATATTGGTCCTGTGACCTATGTTGAAGATAGCCTACCCCTTGATAACCCAATTAATGGCCGTATAACTCCATAATTAACAAACGATAATTTAGCATGAACTCGAAACTTTAGCAATCAATACCATTTTCCATGGAACATAAGCATAACCAACTCTTTCATCTCCTGGAAAAGAAAATTCCACGGTTTCTTAATTACTCTGACTACTTTGTCAACTGTCCCCATATCCTGGGGATTATTGTGGTTAGGGAACCCCATAAGTGAATTTCCCCTCCCCGGAATCAATCCCCGGGTACCCGGGTTACTCATTTACTTGAATTAAAATCCATTTCTTGGGGACTACAGCGGTCTGGGAACCGCAAACACTTGAGTTTCCCCACCACTGGGAACCCAGGCTGACCTTTCAGGTCCGTTAAGCCCCATCCCCTAGGGACTACTGCGGTCTGGGAACCACATACAGTTAAGTTTCCCCACCACCGGGAACTCAGGCTGACCATTGAGGTCCGTTAAGCCCCATCGCCTAGGGACTACTGCGGTCTGGAACCGCAGTATTCTTGGGTATCCCCTCCCGGGAACCCAGCATGTGGAGTCACTGACCGCGTTATCAGTGACTCCGATCGCAAACCCGACATTCGCCAGCTCCCTGCTCCCGCTCATGTTGTCACTCATGTGACTCCGAAGAAATATTTAGAGATACCGTGCAGAAACAGTACTTCGGCCCACTGAATCCACGGGGACCAGCGATCCCCACGCACTGACGCTATACTCCACACACTAGGAACAATTTATAATTATGGCAAGCCACTTAACCTATAAACCTGCATGTCTTTGGAGTGTGGGAGGAAACCGGAGATCCCGCAAAAACACTACACAGGTCATGGGGAGAACGTACCAACTCCATCCACTCCTAGTCTCTAGCGCTGTAAGGCAGAAACTCCACCACAGTATCACTGTGCTGCCCCAATTCTATTAAGAACAGAGACAGGTTGCGCAACACAAGGCTGAGTTATCTCAGCACTACTGATGGCAGAGCAGAAAGAAAGCTGCACCACCATGAATCACCAGTCATATAATGTGTATATATCTTTCACACGGGGTTTATTCAAGTCCAGGAAATTATATACCTGGGAGTGTTTGAAAGTTAGCAGTCCCGGTATAGCCAAAGCAATTCAGCTCATTCCTGGGCATGAAGCGAAATAATAGATAAGCAAAGAGAAAAATTATTAAGAGAGATGGGAAAATAATTGTGGAGAAAGACCAATCCCGACAAAAGTGAAACGTGAGCTAGGAATATTATAATTGAATACATTCAGTCACATAGTATAAAAACAAGCCCTTCGGCCCACCAAGTTGATGCTGACCACTGAGCATTCTTTAACACTAACCCTTTTTGTTGTTCTTCATGCATTTCTATTAACTCCTTACTGATTCTATCACACACCTACAAATTGAATCAATTTACGATGGCCAACTAACTTACCGTCCTGCAAGTCTTTAGGATGTTGGAAGTGGCAGGAGCATGTGAGGAAGACCCACAGAGTGGTAGGGAGAATATGCAATCTTTACATGAACAGTACCAAAGATCAGGATTGAATCTCTGTCACTGAGCTGTGAATCACCCCCCTCTATATATCTACCACTGCCATCTTGTCTTGCTGCTCAGTGAAACATATTCTTCATCCATGAAGAAATATTCCATAGCTACTACCAAATGTTAGCCTGATTTTCGAAACATGGGAACTAAATTGAAGGATGAAATCCTGTCTGAATATCTTATGTGCATTATTTTTAAACTAGCTATCTACATTAGTACCCTCCAGTGGGCTGAGGCTGACAAATTCCTTCCACCTCAGTGCCTCAGTGCCTCAGTGGTCAAAACAATCATGAAATTATCTTCCACTAGTCCATTTTAAGATTTTTTCTAAAGTTGATTTATAGTTTCAAAACATCTGGGTCAATTAAAAAACTGGAGAGTGCACAGGATATCTGGTCAATGCTTATCTTGCAACTAACATCAGCAGAGCAGATGATCCGCTAATTATAACACTGCAATCTCTGGCAGCTTTCCACGCCTAGATTGCCTGCATCAATTCCAGCATGACAATTTTTTTTTTTTTTTTTTTAATCATAATGAATGCATTTCGCAAGTGACGACTGGCTCATAAGCACTTTAGATATAAAACAAGGCATGTAAAACCAAATTCTTTCTTTGTCTAAAATGATAGAAACATATAAATGTCAGCATCAGTTTCAGCTCTTTGCAGGCTGTCTCCTTCTCTGAGTGCTTCATTTGGTGCTGGTGTTCAATGTATCTACGGTCAACCTGTTTTGGTCTGGTGGCTGCATGGACCAATTATAATCCGATGGCTATTAGTAACTTCATCTCCTGCTTCGTTCACATTCCTTCATAGCATTTTATCAAAGATACTCTTACCTACCGTCTCACTTGCTTGTAACTGTTTTCTTCCTCATGAAGACTGTATTGAAATGACCAATATCTGCATCTCTATAACTTATTTTATACTGTAAAGTATTGTGGACTTAAATAGTTTAGTTTATTGTCACGTGTACCGCGATACAATGAAAAACTTTTGTTGCGTGCTAACCAGTCAGTGGAAAGACAATGCATTATTACAATTGACCCATTCACAGTGTACATGATAAGGGAATAATGTTTAGTGCAAGATAAAGCCATTAAAGTCATGTCAAAGATAGTCTGGGGGGTCTCCAATGAGGTAGATAATAGTTCAAGAATGCTCTCTAGTTGTAGTAGAATGGTTCTGTTGCCTGATAACCACTGGGAAGAAACTGTCCCTGAATCTGAAGTAGTGCGTTTTCACACTTCTATACCTGTAATAAAGCACAAAGAGGCAAAATCTAAGACCAAAGTCGAAAAATAGATATTATTTCAGCGTGCTAAAAGAGGTACTTTTAAAGAAAATCTTAAAATCATAAAATCATATGCAAGGAAATAAGCCCCTCCACCCAAATCATCCATCTGCTTACATTGAAATTCCATCTAAGATCATCTGACATTCCCATATTTGACCAATTGTAGACAAAAGACAATCGACATTAGACAATAGGTCAATTTGGCCTTTCAAGCCAGCACCATCATTCAATGTGATCATGGCTGATCATCCCTAATCAGTACCCTGTTCCTGCTTTCTCCCCATCTCCCCAGACTCCCCTATCTTTAAGAGCCCTATCTAGCTCTCTCTTGAAAGTATCCAGAGAACCTGCCTCCACTGCCCTCTGAGGCAGAGAATTCCACAGACTCACAACTCTCTGTGTGAAGAAGTGTTTCCTCATCTCCGTTCTAAATGGCTTACCCCTTATTCTTAAACTGTGGCCGCTGGTTCAGGACTCCCCCAACACCAGGAACATGTTTCCTGCCTCTACCATGTCCAAACCCTTAATAATCTTATATGTTTCAATAAGATCCCCTGTCATCCTTCTAAACTCGAGACTATACAAGTCCAGCCGCTCCATTCTCTCAGCATATGACAGTCCCGCCATCCCGGGAATTAACCTTGTAAAACTACGCAGCACTCCCTCAATAGGGATAGAATAAAACTAAAAGAAAATATGTATACCACAGCAAAGAGCAGCTGGAAGCCAGAGGATTGGAAAACTTTCAAAGGACAACAGAAGGAAACAAAATGGTCAATACGGGCTGAAAAGATGAAGTACAAGGGGAAGCTGGCCAGGAATATAAAGAAGGACAGTACAAGCTGCTTTAGACATGTTAAGGGAAAAAGAGTAGCAAAGTCAAATGTGGGTCCCTTGAACGCAGACATGGGTGAAATTATTATGGGCAATAAGGTAATGGCAGAAGAGTTGAATAGGTACTTTGGATCTGTCTCCACTAAGGAGGACACAAACAAAATCCCAGATGTACTGGTGGACAGAGGACCTAAGGGGGTAGAGGAACTGAAATACATTTTCATTAGGCGAGAAATAGTATTGGGTAGGCTAATGGTACTGAAGGATGATAAATCCCCTAGGCCTGATGGTCTGCATCCCAGTGTCATCAGGGAGGTGGCTCTAGAAATAGTGGACACATTGGTGATCATTTTCCAATGTTCAATCGATTCAAGATCAGTTCCTGTTGATTGGAGGATAGCTAATGTTATCCCACTTTAGCTGGATAACGTGGGATAACGAGAGAAAATGGGGATTACAGACCAGTTAGCCTGACTGGTGGTGGGAAAGATGCTGGAGTCAATTATTAAAGAGGTAATAATGGGACATTTGGAAAGCAGTAAAAGGATTAGTCCAAGTCAACATGGATTTATGAAAGGGAAGTCATGCTTGGCTAATCTTCTGGATTTTTTTGAGGATGTGACAAGTAAAATGGATGAAGTGGATATAGTGTAATTAGACTTTCAGAAAGCTTTTGGTAAGGTCCCGCACGGGAGACTGGTGACTAAATTAAAGCACATGGTATTGGGGTAGGGTGTGGACATGGATAGAAAATTGGTTGGCAGATCGGAAGCAAAGAATAGGAGTGAACAGGTCCTTTTCAGAATGGCAGGCAATGGAGAGTGGAGTGCCGCAAGGTTCGGTGTTGGGGCCACAACTGTTTACCATATATATTAATGATTTGGAAGAGGGAATTACGAGCAACACTAGCAAGTTTGCGGATGACACAAAGCTGGGTGGCAGTGTGAACTGTGAAGAGGATGTTAGGAAGTTGCAGGGGGATCTGGACAGGTTGAGTGAGTGGGCAGATGTCTGGCAGATGCAGTATAATATAGATAAATGTGAGGTTATCCACTTTGGTGGCAAAAACTACGGGGCAGATTATTATCCCAATAGGGTTAGGTTAGGTTAGGTAAGGGGGAGGTTCAGCGAGATCTGGGTGTCCTTGTACACCGGTCACTGAAAGTTGGCGTGCAGGTACAGCAGGCAGTGAAGAAAGCTAATGGAATGTTGGCCTTCATAACAAGCAGATTTCAGTATAGGAGTAAAGAGGTACTTCTGCGGTTTTATAGGGCTCTGGTGAGACCACATCTGGAGTATTGTGTACAGTTTTGGTCTCCTAATTTGAGGAAGGACATCCTTGTGATTGAGGCAGTGGAGCGTAGGTTCACGAGATTGATCCCTGGGATGGCGGGACTGTCATATGAGGAAAGATTGAACCTCCTGCACCTACTTTCTATGTTTCTATGTTTCTAGTAGCAAGAATGTCCTTCTTCAATTTAGGGGACCAAACCTGCACACAATACTCCAGGTGTGGTCTCAATTGGGCCCTTTACAACTGCAGAAGGTCCTCTTTGCTCCTATACTTAACTCCTCTTGTTATGAAGGCCAACATGCCATTTGCTTTCTTCACTGCCTGCTGTACCTGCATGCTTACTTTCATTGACTGATGAACAAGGACCCCCCAAATACCATTGTACTTCCCCTTTTCCCAACTTGACACATTTAGATAATAATCTTCCTTCCTGTTTTTGCTACCAAATTGGATAACCACACATTTATCTACATTAAACTGCATCTGCCATGCATCTGCGCGCTCACCCAACCTGTCCAATTCACCCTGCATTCTCATAGCATCCTCCTCACAGTTCACACTGCCACCCAGCTTTGTGTCTGCAAATTTGCAAGTGTTACTTTGAATCCCGTCATCTAAATCATTGATGTATATTGTAAATAGCTGTGGACCCTGCACTGACCCTTGCGGTCTCCCACTAATCACTGCCTGCCACTCTGAAATTGACCCATTAATCCTACTCTTTGTTTCCTGTCTGCCAACAATGTTCTATCCATGACTGCACTCTACACCCAATACCATGTGCCCTAATTTTGCCCACTAATCTCCTATGCTTATCAAATACTTCTGAAAGTCCAGGTACACTACATCCACTGTTTCCCTTGTCCATTTTCCTAGTTATATCCTCAAAAAATTCCAGAAGATTAGTCAAGCATGATTTCCCCTTCGTAAATCCATGCTGACTCGGACCGATCCTGTTACTGCTATCCAAATGTGCCGCTATTTCATCTTCTATAATTGACTCCAGCATCTTCCCCAAATACTGATGACAGGCTAACTGGTCTATAATTCCCTGTTTTCTCTCTCCCACCTTCAAAAAAAGTGTGATAACATTAGCTACCCTCCAATCCACAGGAACTGATCCCGAATCTATAGAACATTGGAAAATGATCACCAATGCATCCACAAATTCCTGAGCCACTTCCTTAAGTACCCTGGGATGTAAACCATTAGGCTCTGGGGATTTATCAGCCTTTATCAGTCTACCCAACACCATTTCCTGCTTGAATGGGGATTTCCTTCAGTTCCTCCGTCACCCCAGATCCTCTGGCCACTACGACATCAGGAAGATTGGTTGTGTCCTCCTTAGTGAAGACGGTTCCAAAGTACCTGTTCAACTCATCTGCCAGTTCCTTGTTCCCCATAATAAATTCAAATATATTGGATGTTGTCATTGTATCTGCCTCAACCACCTCCTCGGAGAGCTTGTTCCATATATGCACTACCTTCTGTGTGAAATAGATGTCCCTCAGGATTTTATTAAAGACTCCACACCTCCCTCCTCCCCACCCCCAACACCATCTTAAACCTATATTCTTGATTTCCACAACCTTGGGAAGCAGACTGTGCGTATTCACATGACCTCTCCCCATTAACTAATATATCAATAAGATCACCCCTCAATGTCCTATGTTCCAAGGAATAAAGTCCTTGCCGGCTCAACCTCTCGCAAACATTCTTTGCACTCTGTTGAGCTTAATGGCATCTTTCCTATAGCAGATTGACCTTATCTGAATACAAAACTCCAAGTGCAGACTCTGCAACATCTTGTACAATGGCAATATAACATCCCATCCTCTATGCAATGCCCTGACTGATGAAGGCAGCGTGCCCATGCAATCTGACCTTCCAGAGCATCTTACCATGCAGGACATATCAATGGCCTTGCTGGAGGAGAACTCATTCATCAGCTGTAAGAGGAGGTTCAGTGATAATTGGGAAATTATTTTCTTTACCATGTTTCAACTGAAGTTTCATGAGGTTAGGAAGCAACATCAAACTTCCTAGAGTTAGCCAAACGATCTGTACATCCTTGGAATGTGGGAGGATAATTAGGGCATTTAGAGCAAATTCACATAGCCACAGAGCAAAGTTTTATACTCCACACAGGTGTTATGTTAGGTTTTGTGAAGGGGAGATCTTGCTGACAAATCCATTGGAACAGAGGGTATGGATGACATATTGGGTTGAGTATATTGGGTTGACCCAAAATGTCACCCATTCCTTCTCCCCAGAGATGCTACCTGTCCCGCTGAGTTACTCCAGCATTTTGTGTCTATCTTATAGTTTACTTGGATGTTGTTTACTTGGATTTTCAGATGGCTTTTAATAAGGTGCCACACATGAGGCTGCTAAAGAGGATGATAGCATGGTATGTGAGGGAAGATACTAGCATGGTAGGAAGGTTGCCTGAATGACTGAAGGCAAAGAGTGGGAATAAAATTGGCTTTTTCTGGTTGGCTGCCAGTGACTAGTGGTGTTCTGCAGGATCCAGTGTTGGGGCCGCTATTCTTCACATTGTATATCAATGATTTAGATGAGGAAATTGGCAGCTTTGTGGCCAAGTTTGCAGATTATGTGAAAATAGATGGAGGGGCAGGTAGTGAAGAGAAAACAGGAACTCTGCAGTAGGACGTGGATAGGTTGGGTTTTGGTAGTAGGAATAAAGGCATAGGCTATTTTCAAAACTATTTCAAAACATATACTATTTTGGGGAGAGAATTCCAAAATCGGAGGTGCAAAGGGACTTGGGAGTCTTGGTGCAGGATTCCCAAAAGGTTAGTTTGCAAGTTGATTTGGTAATAAGGTAGCCAAATGCAATGTTTGCATTTATTAAAAGACAACTAAAATATAAAATCCTGAATGTAATTCTGAGGCTTCATAAGGCACTGGTCAGACCATATTTGGAGTACTGTAAGCAGTTTTGGGCTCATATCTGAGGAGGGGTTTGCTGGCATTGGAAAGCGTCTAAAGGAAGTTTATGGCAATGCTCCCAGGGATGATTGGGTTAATGTATGATGAGAATTTGACGGCACTGGGCCTGTACTCGCTGGGGTTCAGAAGGATAAGGGGGTCCTCTTTGAAGCTTACAAAATAGTAAAAGGCCTCGGTAGAGTGGATGTGGAGAGGATGTTTCTACTAGTAGGAGAGTCTAAGAGCAGAGAGCTCAGCCCAGAATAAAAGGCCATACATTTAGAAAGGAGATGAGGAGGAATTTATTTATTCAGAGGGTGGTGAATCTGTAGAATTCATTGCTACTTGGCTGTGGAGGCCAAGTGATTGAGTATTTTTAAGGTGGAGATTGACAGATGATTGATTAGTACGGGTGTCACAGATTAAGAAGAGAAGACAGAAGAATGGGGTTGAGAAGGAAAGATAGATGAACCCCGATTTTTACTTCGGAGTCACGTGAGTTGATTCGGTGAAAAAGCCTCACCAGTCCGCATGCGCGTCATATCGTCATTCGCATGGCGAAGCACCGGACTGGCAGGGCATCGCTCCTGGTGGCGTTAAGTTTAAACCTAGAAGGTAAGTTTTGTATTACTTACCAGGGTTTGCTGTTCGAGTAGGAACCTCTCTTCACAGAGGTTTCCTCCTAGATTTATGGCGAAGGCCGGCGAGTGAACCGGCTATGGGCTGTGGGGAGACCCTGGTACCGACCGCGGAATCGGATAGTTGGTAGATGTTGGGTTCGCGATTCCAGCCACTGACAAGGCGGTCAGTGGCTTCCAGCCGGCTGTGATGCCATTGGAGGGGCAAATCATGCAGGAATGCGGTATCACCACCAGAGTCGCTGACAGTGCGGTCAGCGGCTCACAGACATGGTTGTCCCCAGCCATGGGGTGAAATCTCCGATAAATCGATCCGCCTTATTGGACTCGGACTGCAAGAGTTCCCCTCTGGTAATAAGTGTGTATTTGCAGGGATGCTGTTGTCATTTTAACCCTTCACAGGTGTAGCTCCACACTCCAAAATTGTCTTGAACACAGCACACAAACCCACCTTTCAGCCCTGGAGGCCTGTATCAAACCTGTTGCCACAGATGTTTGTACACAGTGGGACTACGTGAGTGATGCGGAAGTATATAATTTTGTGCAAAGAATATTCACAGGATTTGAGATTTACCTAATATCCTGTGCCACTGGTGTATCATTAAGTTCAGATCGATGACAACACAGAATAGGTATTGGATCACATGTATTATGAAAGTATGGTTCAATGGAACACCGAATATCGACATGTTGGTTTCATGCTTATTCACTGTGCAAAAATATGTGGCATAACAGTGGGGAGAGATACATTCTCACTACAAGAAGGAGGAACGTTCTTTTATGTCTTCCTCCATTTTTCCACATCAGTCGGGTCTTGAAATAAAGTCAGCAAGATCCCGCTTTAGTTTTCGTACTGTCTCATTGGCTATGCAGCCATGCTTCCTGCTTCCGTCAGGCATAATAATACAACCGTACACGGTTATTCTAAAAAACAAAAACTTTGCTGGTTAAAACTATGGTTCAGGAAACCAGCCTCTGCATAATTGACTTACACATTCTGAATGGACTGCCTTACAGCTCAGGTTGTCACATAAATCCATGGACGAGTTCACTGCAGAGTGCAGGGATAGCACCAAAAAAGCAGTACATTTCCTATTGAGGAGATCGGAAGCGGTTTGTTTAATGTTAATGTTACATTTAATACGGTACAGATTACTGATGTCTTCCAGTTCATTCATAGATGGTCTTTGACAATAATTCAGTTATAGGGCCACTAACTGTGCCCAACATGCCTTCCCATCATATTAGCTGCAGCAAACAGGACCCACTCTGTCGGGTTTCAACCCCGGATATCGAGTTTGTAAAATATAGCTTTAACACAAGTTCTTCCACTACATGTTTATGCAGTATTGGATATTGACAGTGTGTTAACAATACTTCACCAGGGCTCCAGCTACATCCTTAGAAATGACACTAGTATCAGCACAACGAGGGCAGATATTGCAAAAGCTGCGGCTAGATAGGATGGAAATGGCTGCAGATGCCATTACATTTACATTTCTGATCTACACAAGCAGAGCAGACCAGGGTGGCAGGATTTAAGATCATATTTCGGCATACCCCATGGACTCGCGTCTATGTGTGAGGACAGGCTTGCTAAATTATATCTAGGCCACCAGAACCCTAATCAGCATTGATTATTAGCGACAAACAACCACACAAGAAAAGGTTGGTTCAGACTATTTCAAGGTGGCTGAAGCAGGTTCTGGTTTATGCAGGTATTAACACTGACAATTTAACATCTCATTCCACCAGGGTGGCATCAATGTCAGCGGCCAGGGCAATGGACGTTCCCATTGACCATATCTTCGTGACCACAGGATGGTCAACTGAATTGATTTTTTTACCATAGGCCGATTGCTGCCCGGGCTATTTGCCCATTCTGTTTTGTGTCCACTTTAGCCTCCCCTGAGATTGAGGGGTTGGTATTGATTTTCTTTATTAACGTAAAACCACTAATACATTTGAACCAATGTTAATGAATTGTTGATTATTCACTCATCCTGAGTCAATCGATGTAGTGAGTCGCCAGGGATTTGAATCTGCGGCATGAAATCACAGAGCTTTGAACTCTTCACACAATCACTCATGTGAATCCGAAGTGAAATAGTAAGATTAAACAAGAACGTACCAGTTTGAAGTTTGATCTTTATTTCATGAGGAGTTACGTTGGTGATGCGTGCCATCCACTCCCACCACTCTCTCACAAAGGTCAACAAAGTTGTTGATCTTACTATGTTACTTCAATTACTGTTACCTCTGATTTCATACCGCTGCTTTGAAGATTGACGCGCATGCGGACTGGTGGGGTTCTTCACGTAATCACCAACGTAACTCCTCATAAAATAAAGATCAAACTTCAAACTGGTAAATTCTCATTTAATCTTACTATTTTAAATGGCAGAGTAGATCGGATGGGCTGAATGGCCTAATTATGTTCCTATGAGTTATGAACTTCTGAATGTGGTCATTGGAGCTATGAGGCAGCAACCCTGCTGGCTGTATTACTGAGCCACTCTTGATTACAAACTCAAGCCTAAGGAATGTGGTTTGTAACCATATTCATCTGACTTGGTTAGCAACACAGGTCCAGTCCAATGATGTTAGAATTTCTAAGTTGTCCATGACCCATGCAAGAAATGATTAGAGTTAGTAGGAGAGAGAAAGAGGGATGGGTTGTGGTATTAGGCGTATAGTATGTCTCTTACCTCTTTTATTCCTTGGACATCTTATAAAATACGCTTCAGGATCTTTTGTTTCCACTCTTTATGGGGAACCTTTTGCCTAGCATGAAGTGGAGCACCTTCACAGAATCACTTTACTGTAATCCAAAGAGATATCAACTGGCTTATGGAAAAACCTGTCAGTTTAAATGTTTGAGCTGACTAAATATTTCTGACTGAATATATTTGGCGATAAAATCCCTAAAGGCAATTCTTTGACATCCATAAAAATTAAGCGCCCCATAATGAAAAAAGTCAGGATTTCTTGTGAATACAGAATAACCTCTGTATTTAGTTAATATAACTGTACAAGCGGAAAGAAAGATACCATATTTTTATCGGCTGGATCTTGTCTTAGCATGAAATATATTCAACAGTTCACCTGGGAGCCACAGAAGCACAAATTTGCAACTATAAATCATTGTGTATATTTAGTCGGGATCAATAAATAATTTTATTTAACGTGTATATTGATGAAAAGGCAGGTGCACTTGCTACTGATCGTGCTTTGAGAGAAATGAGCGACAACCATCTGGAAATAAAAGAACATTGTTAAATTTAAGAACACAATGCTTAGTATTGAATATACACAGAAAATAATTTCCCCCAAAAGATTTACCACGCAGTGAGTTATTACTTTATGGGTCAAGGAAGAGGAAATAAAATAGAATAGAACAGACCAGAAGAGATTATCTGTATTATGTCTATTCATAGATTTCAATGCTTCTTGAATGAATATGTATTTTGTTAAGCTTTGACTTTCCTTGGACATCTTTTTCCATTTATCTAATACTTTTTCGATAACATTTATTACATTTTCTTCAACAAACCAGCTTCCAGCAAGTGCTTTATATCTGCACTCATTGGCTACCAAACCTGCTATATCTCAAAAAAGTTATACCTCCTTGTTCATCAAAGCCTTCTGAGATTTCTATTACATGTCGTATTAGCCTTCTCTGTTCAAAGGAGAGCAAACCCAGGCTATCTTTCTCTATCCCAAAATACAGTTCTCTTCTTTCTTTTGATAGTCCCTGGTATTGTGAATGACTTGCTTCCATCCAGTTCTTGGGTTCTGAAGTGGTTGATGAGAGCAATGTGGGACCTACAGATTCTAGCACAGGTGAGGCAGTAGTTCTTGACAGTGCAAGTGAGTGAGTGAGTGTTTTGCGACAGTATGCACACTAATGCGTGCTCACAGCACGTGAACACAAGATTTTCAGTGTTCTACCTTGACTAGTCTTTCATCAGGTCTTGGGTCAATGGGAACACTATACTTCTCAAAGAAGAGTTTAGAAGAATGAGGGGGACCTCAATAAAACATACAGAATAGTGAAAGGCTTAGATAGAGTGGATGTGGAGAATATGTTTCCACTGGTGGGAGAGTCGAGGACTAGAGGTCATAGCCTCAGAATGAAAGGATGTTGTTTTAGGAAGGCGATGAGGAGAA
This sequence comes from Okamejei kenojei, assembly GCA_035221665.1. NCBI lineage: Eukaryota > Metazoa > Chordata > Chondrichthyes > Rajiformes > Rajidae > Okamejei > Okamejei kenojei. The sequence goes on along the minus strand of CM069133.1, from coordinate 58,390,287 downwards.
ATCTATTTTGTCAGAGGGTGGTAAATCTGTGGAATTCTTTGCCACAGAAGGCTGTGGAGGCCAAGACAGTGGATAGTTTTAAGACAGAGATAGATTTTTGATCTGAGGTAATAGGGATAAGACAGTAGAATAGGGTTAGGAGGGAGAGTTAGGTCAACCGCGATTGAATGGCAGAGTAGACTTGATGGGCCAAATGGTCTAATTCTACTCCTATCACTTCTGTCTTAAGACTTATGACTATTTGAGATCTTCCTTAAATCTTTTCCTTGTCCACCCAGTAATCTGCTCTTGTAATGGAGTTCCAGGCACCGTATCTCACGGATGTTTGAAGTCATGAATATAAAGAATGTGATTTGTTCATTTGGTATAATTAAGGATTTTCACTTGATATTGTTAGTAAGATTAAATGAGGACTTACCAGGTTGAAGTTTTATCTTTATTTTATTAGGAGTTACGATGAGGGATTACGTGAAGAACCCGCCAGCCACATGCGTGTCAATCTTCAAAGCAGCGGTGTGAAATCACAGTTAACAGTTGTTGAACTGAATATAGTAAGATTTGAGAAACTAGAAATACCAGCTGACCTTTAAGAGGGTTGGGAGCGGAGGGCACGTAATCCCTCATCGTAACTCCTCATAAAATGAAGATCAAACTTCAAACTGGTAAGTTCTCGTTTAATCTTACTATTTTACTTCGGAGTTATGTGAGTGATTTTAAAGCTCTGTTTTTCATGCCGTGGAACCGAGTCCATGCGTCACACACTGCATCAATCGACCAGGGATGAGTGAAATTTAATAAAGCATGACATAGATTTAAACATGATGATGCTTTTTAATAGTAAGATTAAACGAGAACTTACCAGTTTGAAGTTTGATCTCTATTTTATGAGGAGTCGAGTTGAGGGACTACGTGAATAGAAGCCCGTACAGCCGTTGGTGCGTCAATCTTCAAAGCAGCGGAATGAATTCACAGCTAACAATGACCGAAGTATAACGGTAAGATGATAAAACTAGAACTACCAGATGAGATCTATGAGGGTGGGATCGGAGGGCACGTAGTCCCTCAACTCGACTCCTCATAAAATAAAGATCAAACTTCAAACTGGTAAGTTCTCATTTAATCTTACTATTTTACTTCGGAGTCACGTGAGTGACTACGTGAAGACTTCAAAGCACTGTGAATTCACGCCGCAGACTCAAATCCGACGTTCACACTGCCTGGATTGACTCAAAAGTCGTTAACAATCAATCATGCATCAGTAATACATTTGTTAAATGAAATAACAGTTTATTTACAAACAAATCATAACAAACCCCTCTAACTCAGGGGAAAAATGTAACAGTACTGACACCAGAATCAGCAAACACCCCGAGCCTTGAAATCGGCTTGTGATAAAACCTCTGAAAAGTTAGCTCACTGGACCATCCTGCGGCCGCGAGGACCTTGAAATCGTTTGCACCGACACCTTACTGTGTGGTTTTTTGTGACTAATAAACAAAGCCAACTCTGTTCCTCTCAGAGGTTAGTAATCTCAATGTAACAAGATAAATGTGAGACTATACAGAAGCGATCATCTGCGGGGTATGCTGAAAACACAATCTTACATCCTGTCATGCCTCTTTTATTATGTTTAAGCAAATCATAGACATAAAATATAATGGCATCAGCCGACACATGCATTCTATCTAGCCGTAGCTTTTGCAATGTTTGTACACGTTGGCCTGAAACCAACACCATAAGCATGACCACCTTCATAGTTAATTTGGCTATAGATAGGCTTGGAACCGGAGCCCACTGGCGAAGAACCATAAGAACCTCACTCACATTCCAAATCCCGGCATACCTGGGTTTAGGAGGATTAGAATTGAAAACTCCCTTCATGAATCGTGAACTAACGGATGTGTCCCTACTGTATGCAATTCTGCATTCATAGGTAAATAAGAAGACAGAGCACTTCTGGCTGAATTAATCGCACTGTAACTTAATTTTTTGGTCAAAATAAAGAGTTGACAAACTCCAATACATCCGTGATCCCTGCAGTGTGATATACAATATCCTGCTGTAGACAGAATTGCTCCCACTTCCTTGTAGGTGATATATTGCTGCTGTGTACTATCCCTGCAGGCCGACGTGAGAACATCCACCGTCCGATGAGACAGTCCTCTCCCCAGGTATGGCCTCCTTAAAATCTGCAAATTAACAGATCAATACGATCCTATAAAGGATGTTGATCCCCAGTGACTGGATTTACCAGTAGATTTTTATTCTTGGGCATAAGCATGTAAGGCTCCCTAGCCATTTGTAATACAACGGGAAACCATGCTCGTGTAGGCCAATCTGGCACTACCAATACCCCTGAAGCGGAGTCCTCCTTGATCTTTTGCAAACATCTGCTGATGAGACAGAATGAAGGAAATACATACACAAACATTCCTCCAATGCAGCGAAAATGCATCCACTGCTACTGCCCCAGAATCTGGTTACCATGAAACATATCTAGGTAACTGATGATTTAATCGAGATGCAAACAAGTCAATATCTGGCAATGCATACTGATCAATCATTTGGTTAAATACATCCTGATTTAACATCCATTCAATGTTGTCATTAAACTGACGTGACCTCTTCCTGGCAAATAAAGTGCTGAAAGCCAGATATTTTGGTCAATACACCAGCTCCAAATCTGGTTAGCCAGTCTATCACAAGACTGTGACTTAACTCCACCCATGTGGTTTACATATGCCACTGCTGTGGTGATGTCAATCTGACCTGCACATGCAGATCCCTCCTTGTAGAACAATAAGCTTTGAGCCCATACCAGGTGCCCAACAACTCTAAATAATTAATCCCTCTTAATTGAGGAAGCGATGTCTCATCCACATTCCATCTGCATCCACAACTAGAAGACATATCTGTTGCACCCCAACCCAGTGCACTTACATCAGTCTGTAATATCAGTGACGGTGATTCCACCAAACCTTCCTTAAATTTTTTTGAAACATGTACTATCCACCATTGTATGTCAGCAATCGCCCCAGCTGACAACTGCATAGGCCTATCAAAAATGGCCCCTTTGTATTCTCAGTGCCTGTTCCTTTGATGGTTGTAATTGTTGATAATGCAGAGGACCATACTGCACAGCTGGAAAGGCTGCAACAACTTCCCAATAAAGCTGGCTACTTGTCTAATCGAAGGCCGTTGTTCTCCAACGAGATTAACACAGTCCTCAATTAACTGATTCAATTTATCCCTGGGCAAAGTTACCAACAAATGTGATTGGAATTAATGGTAAATCCCAGATAATCAATAATTTGGACTGTGATAATTTAGATTTATCTGGGTGAATAACAAATCCCATTTGTTCAAAAGTGATTTTAACAACTGAAAACTGATGATTGGGTTTCAGCATGAGTCTTTCCAACAATCAGAATATCATCTAAATAGGCCATTACCACATGCCCCTGAGCTCTACGTAATGCTAACACAGGTTTTACCAATTTAGTAAATAACCTAGGAGCTGAAGTTAATCCATTCGGCAATGTCCTGAATTGCCACAGCTCAGTCATCCAAATAAATTTCAAATATCTTCTATCATCACCATGAATATACACTGCGTAATACGCATTCTTTAAATCAATGGTTCCCCGTGGTTAAGGTCTCCATTTTGAAATGCCTATAACAAACAAATTTGTTCGATAAATCCAGAATAATTGTACATCCCCCAGTCTTTTTAGATCTGGGATATATACTTGACAGAAATTGTTGACTTTGATAGACAGAAGACTCAATTACCCCTTCTTATGTAACGACTGAATCTCTGCTTGAATAAGCACATTTTCCTCATCTGAAAAATAAGTTTATGACTAGGAAAATGTTGATTAGGTAGACTGTCCTTATAGTAAAATCCAATTTTTCACCCCTTCAATACACTAAGTATGAACAAATCGGATGTCAACTGCTGCCATTGTTTGAGAACAATTTTAACCTTCCCCAATTTGAACAGGAACATCAGTTAATTCATCGTCTGTCAATGTTATATTCCGTACCAGCATCTTTCCTTGCGGCCTTGTTGTCCTCGACTTCTTGTAGAGAACCTTTATTGCCTTGCTTCCAGCTGGCTTAATGAGGGCCATGGTTATAACAACCTCATAATAGTCTTTGACCCTTTTTGCAAGGTTACCACCAAACAACAGATTTCGTGGTGGTACACTGGTCGGTTTGCACAACTCGCCAAATTCGGGTTAGCACTGGCCTAATAGCGGCCCCCCCGATATTATTAATTTCAAAATGCATTACAAAGGAGTCCCAGTTCATCCTGGTGTGCTTCAACCATATCATTTGTATCAATAACTTTCACCACAGCTGTAATACCTGCTGACAACAGTTTAAGCACTTTTTTAAAACTTCATCTCCTGGGCCCTAGCAACCCATCTATGCAAATTTGGTGATTAACCACCGGTACCTTCAGGAGATCACAATTAACAGGAGCTTTATAGTTCTTTGCTACTTCATCCATAGCTAGCTCCTGTAACTGATGGGAGAGCATATACTGAATGGCTTCGGCCAATTCTACATCAATCGCCTTTCCTGCCTCGACACTCAGCAAACTTCCCAGCAATGTTCGGAATTACCTCCAACTGAACACCTTTACTGCTCTCCCCCAGCATAGAAACAGTGTCAGCAAACTGCCCTGATAGAACATCCTCCTCACAGGCAGGATAGTTCTGCAGCCCTGAAACAGGTGCTGCTAGCACAAGCTCTCCATCAGCCTGGCTTGGGCACCACTCCTCCTCACGGAGCTGGAACATCCTCCTCACAGGCAGGATAGTTCTGCAGCCCTGAAACAGGTGCTGCTAGCACAAGCTCTCCATCAGCCTGGCTTGGGCACCACTCCTCCCCACAGAGCTGGTCCCTGTCGAGCATTCTTTTGAAATAGAATCTCGACGTGGGAGAGCCGTGAGCAAACGGACTCTCCTATGGAGGGTATAACCTCCAGGCCCGACTCATTTACGGGCCACAGAGACTTGCCAGTGGCCTTCCGCCCTACTGACAAGCCTCCACTGCCCCCCGGCAGTGGGTCCGCAACCACTGGCTGTGTAGCCAGCACCGGACCAGGTGTACCAGACGGGCCTCCATTCTCAACACTCTCCTGCCACTTTTCCTTTCTACCCCCGGAGCGCCTCGCCGACACCTTCTTCCCTTTCTGCAACATTCTCTACCCAAACCGTCGCAGAAATTGAACATGCGGTAAAATTTTTAAAAAACCTTACCTCTTAAACTTGTTTAACGAAGGACTGCAAATGCTGGAGAATCGAGGGTGAAGTCTGAAGAAGGGTCTCAACCCGCAACGTCGCCCATCTCCTTCGCTCCTTAGATGCTGCTGCACCCGCCAAATTCTCCAGCTCTTCGAATAACCCGCGGTTTACACTTACCGCTCGGAGGAGCGCTGCTGCTCTAACCGCCCGACTGCACCAGCGTCTGACGTCATGACGCACCAACGGCTGTACGGGCTTCTATTCACGGAGTCACTCACGTGACTCCGAAGTAAAATGACAAATTGATAATTATAGTAATCCCACTCATTCAGGAGGAATTAAAAAATAGAATCTAAAAATAGTGTTGGCAAATACCCCCGGTCTGGCATGTTATACCGGGGGTATTATAACACATTAGGATGTTATAACACATTTGTAAATTCGCTTGTTTGACCATCCTGCAGCCGCTAGGATGAGGTCCAGCGAAACATCCATAACCCTTGCTGCTGATGTAGTTGCAGCCCTGGTGGAGTAAGATTTGAAAACATCAGTGCTCACTCCTGCACAAGCCAAAACCCATTTAATCACCTGGGGATGGTCTATACTGATACCTACGCATGAGGTTTTTTGTAACTAACAACATTGCTAGTTCAGAGCCTCTAAGGATTTAGGTGACATAATGACTGTTGTAGATGTGTGACTCACACACAACCAAAGGTCCATGGTGTATGCCATGAAACTAGATTGAGACCTGACATCCCCGGTCTACTCTGTAAGATTAAGTCATGAACATAAAGTATCATATTTGCAGCTGTAATCATCCTGTAGAGTCCTACCTTATGCAACAGCTGGCCACGTTGCACTGAACCCAGCGCCATTTGGATAACCACTTTGTAAGTGATTTAGACCAACGACAGGGATGTAGCTGGAGCCCACCGGTGACGCAGCATCAGCAGGACATAAACATCCCGTATCTCCTAGTACCTGGGCCTGGAGGAATTTGAGTTGAAGATACCCTTCATAAATCTGTATATCAGAGGTCGAGACCCGACAGTGTGGTGTCCCGACCCCAGCAGGAAGTATGACGACAAGGCACTTCTGGCACGATTTATAGCACTATAACTCCATCTCTCGTGAAAAATGCTTTGAGAGGAATACCAAGACACCTGTTATATGTACCGTGTCATGCGATATATTGGACTGTAACAGGATACTTCCCATTCCTTGATATAGGAGATGTACTGTTTCTTGGTACTATCTATTTAAGCCGCAGTGATTAAATCCACCGTACAACTTGACAGTCCGTACCCCAGGAAAGGTCTTATAGTCTGCAAACCAACACTTTGATTCGCTCAGGCAGAGGATGGTTCTCCCCAGTCACGGGGTAAACCAGCAGATTTCTGCGTTTGGGAACAGCCATAAAAGGCTCTGTTATAAATCGCAGTATGAGTGGACCCATGGCTGTTTAGGCCAGTCAGGCACTATCAAAAGCCTGAGGTGGAGTCTTGCTGGTTTTTAAGCAAGCACCGACTGATGAGGCAAAATGGAGGAAAGACATAAAGAACATTCATTCCCAGTGTAGCGAGAATGCATCCATCGCCACTGCCCCTGAGAAGGCCGCCATGCCAGATATTTTGCAACTGGTGATTGAGACTAGATGCAAACAAATCAATATATGGTGTTCCATCAAGCCACAATGTCATTAATTGCTTTGTGATCCAACATCCATTGATTTACGTGATGATACACCCGCGCCAAATGAGGTTAGGTAAACTATCACAGGATATTAACTTGATTGCACCCATGTGATTAATATATGCCACCACCGTAGTGTGTCAACTTGTACGTGAGCATGCAGATATGCATATTCGCACAATAAGCCTTTAACCCATAGAATGCATCTAGTAATTTTAGGTAGTTGATACCACATAACTGAGGGATTGGTACCTCATGCACATCCCATCCGCCTCTGTGACTAGAGAAGGGATAGTAATTCCCCATCTTTGAGCACTAGCATTAGTTTGTAACATAACTGAAGATTAAAAGACCAAAGTACTGGAGCAATGCTGAATACTGTTTGTCCATCATTGTGACTTATAGCTTCAGCTGGTAATAGCATAGTTCAGTTAACAAGACCTACATGGTACTTGAGAGCTTGCTCCTTTGCACGATGTAAGTTCTGATAATGCAAAGGCTCCAATTATGCAGCTGAAAAACAGCCACTAATTGCCAATTACACTGGCCACTTGATAAATAAACAACAAGATAGTTACAAGCTTCCATTAATTCTAATCTCTTGCCCCAGGGGGGAGTCACAGACAATTAATAGAGTTAAAGGTAAATCACCATCTATAACTCTAGTAGGTATCAACTTAAATTTAACTGGATGGATGAAAAATCCCAATTTCTTAAATATTAGTTTTGCAGCTGAAACAGGTAATTTAGCAAGATTCAGCGTTTTTAGAATATTATCCAAGGCCATAAATATGTATTTTCGAGCTTTGAGCAGCCCAAACACTGGATTGGTAATTTGGTAATCAACCTGGGAGCTAAAGTTAGCCCATTTCACAACGCTTTAACTGCTATCGTTGCCCATCCAGCTAAATTTCAAATATCTCCAGTGAACCCTGTGAATGGGAACTGAATACTATGCATATTTGAGATCGATGCATGCCATAAAGTATCCTATGGAAGACCGTTGTTGGACAGTAACGAAGTTCCCCATTAAAAAGTCTATACTGCACATATGAATGTGAGTTAATCAAGGATTTTACTAGAATGTTGCCAGGGTTCCAGCAACTATGTTACAGAGAAAGGTTGAACAAGTTAGGTCTTTATTCTTTGGAGCGCAGAAGGTTAAGGGGGGACTTGATTGAGGTCTTTAATATGATGAAAGGGGGCATGACATGAGAATTAAGGGACAGAGGTTTCGGGGTAACGTGAGGGGGAACTTCTTTACTCAGAGGGTGGTGGCTGTGTGGAATCAGCTTCCAGCAGAAGTGGTGGAGGCAAGATCGATTTTAACATTTAAGAGTAAAGTGGATAGGTATATGGACGTGAAGGGAATGGAGGGGTATGGTCTGAGTGCAGGTAGATGGGACTAGGGGAAAACAAATGGTCGGCACGGACTGGAAGGGCCGAGAGGGCCTGTTTCCGTGCTGTAATTGTTATATGGTTATATGGTTATATGATGATCTGCCATCATCCATCTTTCGCTTGTTTGGATATCTGCTTGTATACCCAAACCTTTTTGTTAGGAATGAATAGATGTACAATTTGGTGTATATTGTGTGGGCGTGCAGCATAAACTGATCTGATGTTATTCGTCGACATTCGTGCAAAACAAGTGTAATCTATTACCAACTCGTAACTAGTCCACACACCGGTGTTTCGGAAAGAACCAGACCCACCTACCTCCATGGTTATCAGTGCTCTTATGGTAAGCCCAAAGGCCCCTGATGCGAGTCCTGTTTCCATCCTCAGGTTCTAATTCCATCCTTGAATTTGGAGGATAGGACTGCTGACGTGCGTGGATTGCACATTTCCCCTCAGGGCCAGCTTGGGCATTGACCTAAAAGACCTCTGCCCAGAGAATCAGCTTTCAAGCTGCCACCAGCTTCAGTGAACCACTTACTGCCGATGGAGGCGTAGGGGTGTAGTTGCCGCAACGGTGAGGCTTATGCTCATCATAGGTACCTTGAGTGGTCCGACATCTTTACTTCCTCATCCATGTTTTTTGCCTGTTTGTCTAGGTCTTCTCCAAGGAGAAGATTCGGCGGCTGTACATTGCTAGCCTTGCGAACATTAGTCTCCCCAGATAGCGCTGATCACTGCCGGCACTTTGTTCCTGTAATGCATTCCCATATGTTTCACGGACATACTTCCAAGTTTGGAGTCAGTCACACACTGACCCCTCGCACTCCCCTCCACAGATAGGGAGATTTGTAAGCAGCCCTGCACAGGCGCTGCTGCAGGTCCCCGACAAGACCTGCGCTGATATGGTCCCATCCACGGACCATATCAGGATGGAGCATCTCCTCAGTGGGATGAACACCCTGCGGCTGCATCCATGCTCCACCTGGGGAAAATGTCCGAGGACGTATGCATGGAGGGGAACCCTCCTTTTTTCTTCATGCAGCTGGCGTGTCGTGGAATATTACCGCCGACATACCACCGAACTGCGACTTCCTACGCTCCCCTCCAAAGAGAGGGAGATATAATGCAGCCCTGCACCAGGCACTGCTACGGGCCCCCGAGACCCACGCTGATATGATTCCACTGACTGCCTATGCTCCCCTCCTCAGAGAAGGAGACATAATGCAGCCCTGCACCTGGCGCTACCGCGGGCCCCCGGACCCGCGCTGATATGACTCCGCTTCTTGGAGTATATCATGGTGGAGCATCTTTCCCATGAGATGCTCTATCCGGGGAAGAAGTACGAAGACGCTCCCCACTGCAGGAGGCGAACCCTCCTGGCCGTGCTCATCCGAAGTCAACTGGCCTGTCGAGCCAGGTCTCCCCACAGAGCCAGGATTCCCCGTGGCTTTCGTAGCCAGGTTTTTCTGAGCTGGGTGTCCCCGCCGAGCCGGGTCACCCCACGGAGCCGGGAATCCCCGCGGCATCCGTAGCCGGGTTTCCCCTCGTGGAGCCGGGATTCCCCGCGGTTTCCGTAGCCGAGGTTCCCTGAGTCGGGTTTCCCCACGGAGACAGGATTAGACCCCGGATCGACATCCAGCAGGAACTCTGTAAAAGAGCTTCCTGCAAGAAAGCATAACCTGAAAAATAAGTTCAAAACTTACCTTCAGGTTTTGAAACTTACCACTGGAGGAGCGACGCGCCTGCCAGCCAGTCATGCGCCATGCGTTAGACGTAATGACGCACATATGGGCTGGAAGGTTCTTCACGTCGTCACTCACGTGGCTCCGAAGTTAAATTAGCCGAACCAGCCAATGGATTTAAAGGATTTTGGGTAGACAGCATTAGTGATAACAATGTTTTGAGGTACCTATTGTTTCATATCACAGTACTGCACAGAAAGTCAGGAATCACTGATTCATAGATCGTCTGCTTCATGCCAGGTTTGAGCTCTTGATCTTCAAACGCTTTGGTCCTCACATCAACAAAGGCTCTCCAGGGTACAGAGGCAATGGTGAATTTAATTGTTGATGCTTGTGGTTACTTAAAGAAACTCCCAAGATATTGAATGTGGTCCGTAGCCTTTAGGTTCCTGATGTGCATTTTTTAAATTAAACAGTGGTGCTGTATACATCGTCAGAAGACCTTTTTTGATGGATGTTAAATATCTGTACATTGTGAATGGCTTGATTGTAATCATGTTTTGTCTTTCTGCTGACTGGTTAGCATGCAACAAAATCTTTTCACTGTACCTTGATTCACGTGACAATAAACTAAACTAAACTAAGGCCTCTTTCCTTGGACAGTAACAATTACTTGGTCCTCAAAACATGCATCCAACTACCACCAGGTGGCGCCATCAGCGATGGCAGCCTCGCCAATGGTCTGTCTGTCTTTTTGCTGTTTTTTGTTATTTTTAGTGTGTTTTTAATGTTTATGCTAATGTTCTCTGATTTGTTTCATGTGGGGGAAGGGGGAGGGGGTCGGGGGAAACTTTTTTTCAATCTCTGACCTTGCCGGAGATGTGATTGTTTTCTGGATTGTGTCTCTGGTCTTTCTGCAACCTAAAATCATGGAGTTGGCGGCCTTCTCGAGACTTACTTTGAGCCCCACCGCCGGTGTGTGGACTTACCATCGGAGTCTGCAATACCTTGCCTGGGATCGATGGTCCCTGGAGAGACAGCATTAGTGTGGATTTCAACATCGAGGAGCTCACAGTCTCGAATAGAGACTGATGGTGGGAAGCTCTAAAGTTGCAAAAGGTTCAACCAGCCTCGACCCGGGGTCTGATCACTCTGAAGCGGACGGCACGACTGCTGGCTACGGGAGCCAAGATAGTCCCGTCAACGAAAGGCTTGAGGCCTCCGACCACAGGAGAACAAAGAAGGGAAGAGAGTGAACTTTATTTTCCGCCTTCCATCACAGTGAGGAATGGGGAGGGGTCACTGTGGTGGATGTTTATGTTAACATTTATTTTGTGTGTCTTGTTGCTTTTTATTTGTATGACTGGATGGCAGGTCAGCAGTGCCATCTGGACATCTGTTGGTGCTGTTACTGGCTGCCTCCGCGCACTGTCTGGTAGTCTTTTTTATTTTTTGTTTTGTTTAGAGTGTGTTTTATTAGTTTGTTTCAGTAATTTGTGTGGGGGGAAGCGGGTAGGGTAATGGGGAAACCATCGTTTAATCGCTTCCTGGCGAGGATGTGGCTTTTATCCGCGTCATGTCCTCGCCCTCCCCCCCTCACGGCCTACCAACTGGATTAGAAACATAGAAAATAGGTTCAGGACATGGCCTCCATTGATTGTGATCATGGCCTTGTCTGTGCAGGGAATCTCCATAAACGTGGCCTCCACAAGGAATTCTAAATTCACAACTCTCTGGGTGAAAAAGATTTTTCTCACCTCAGTCTTAAATGGCCTCCCCTTTATTCTAAGACTGTGGCCCCTGGTTCTGGACTCACCAACATTTGGAACATTTCTCCTGCATCTAGCTTGTCCAGTCCTTTTATAAATTTACATGTTTCTATAAGATCCCCCTCATCCTTCTAAACTCCAGTGAATACAAGCCTAGTCTTTTTAATCTTTCCTCATATGACAGTTCCACCATCTCAGGGATCAATCTTGTGAACCTATGCTGCACTGCCTCAATTACAAGGATGTCCTTCCTCAAATTAGCAGACCAAAACTGTACACAATACTCCAGATGTGGTCTCACCAGAGCCCTATACAACTGCCAAGAACCTCTTTACTCCTACATTGAAATCCTCTTGTTATGAAGGCCAACATTCCATTAGCTTTCTTCACTGCCTGCTGTACCTGTAAGCCAACTTTCACTGACCGGTGTATAAGGATGCCCAGGTCTCGCTGCACCTCCCCCTTACCTAATCTAACCCATTAAGATAATATCTGCCCCCTTGTTTTTGCCGCCAAAGTGGATAACCTCACATTTACCTATATTAAACTGCATCTGCCACGCATCTGCCCACTTACTCAACCGGTCCAGGTCACACTGCAACCTCCTAATATCCTCTTCACAGTTCACACTGCCACCCAGCTTTGTGTCATCCACAAATTTGCTAGTGTTGCTCCTAATTCCCTCTTCCAAATCATTAATATATATGGTAAACAGTTGCGGCCCCAACACCGAGACTTGCGGCACTCCACTCGCCACTGCCTGCCATTCTGAAAAGGATCCGTTCACTCATATAACCATATAACCATATAACAATTACAGCACGGAAACAGGCCCTCTCGGCCCTTCCAGTCCGTGCCGACCATTTGTTTTCCCCTAGTCCCATCTACCTGCACTCAGACCATACCCTTCCATTCCCTTCACGTTCATATACCTATCCACTTTGCTCTTAAATGTTAAAATCGATCCTGCCTCCACCACTTCTGCTGGAAAATCATTCCACACAGCCACCACCCTCTGAGTAAAGAAGTTCCCCCTCACGTTACCCGGAAACTTCTGTCCCTTAACTCGTACTCTTTGATTCTGGTCTGCCAACCAATTTTCTATCCATGTCAACACCCTACCCCCAATACCATGTGCTCTAATTTTAGTCACCAGTCTCCCATGCAGGACCTTATCAAAGGCTTTCTGAACGGCTAGATACACCACATCCACTGGCATCCCTTCATCCATTTTACCTGTCATATCCCCACAAAATTCCATAAGATTAGTCAAGCATGGTTTTCCTTTCATTAATCCATGTTGACGTGGACTAATCCTTTTACTGCTATCCAAATGCCCCATTATTACCTCTTTAATAATTGACTCCCGCATCTTTCCCACCACCGAAGTCAGGCGAACTGGTCTATAATTCCCCGTTTTCCCTCTTGCTCCTTTCTTGAAAAGTGGGATAACATTAGCTATTCTCCAATCCACAGGAACTGATCCTGAATCTATTGAACATTAGAAAATGATCACCAATGCATCCACTATTTCTAGAGCCACTTCCCTGAGGACCCTGGGAAGCAGACCACCAGGCCCAGGGGATTTATCATCCTTCAATCCCATTAGCCTACCCAATACTATTTCTCACCTAATGAAAATTTCTTTCAGTTCCTCTACCCCCTTAGATCTTCTGTCCCCCACTACATCTGGGAGATTGTTTGTGTTCTCCTCAGTGAAGACAGATCCGAAGTACCTATTCAACTCTTCTGCCATTTCCTTGTTGCCCATAATAATTTCACCCATGTCTGCCTTCAAGGAACCCTCATTTGACTTTGCTACTCTTTTTCCTCTTATTACATATGTAATAAAAAGAAAAAGAGGTTACTAATCTTATGTAATTAGATTAGTATGCAAACTTAAAGCACGATATTGGGGGTTCAGTATTGATGTGGATAGAGAACTGGCTGGCAGACAGAAAGCAAAAAGTAGGAGTAAACGGGTCCTTTTCAGAATGACAGGCATTGACTAGTCGGGTACCGCAAGGCTTGGTGCTGGGACCCCAGCTATTTACAATATATATTAATGATTTGGATGAGGGAATTGAATGTAACATCTCAAAGTTTGCGGTTGACAAGAAGCTGGGGGCAGTGTCAGCTGTGAGGAAGATGCTAGGAGGATGCAAGGTGACTTGGATAGGTTGTTTGAGTGGGCAAATGCATGGCAGATGCAGTATAATGTGGATAAATGTGAGGTTATCCACTTTGGTGTGGCAAAAACAGGAAAGTAGACTATTATTTGAATCGTGGCAAATTAGGAAATGGGGAGATGCAACGAGACCTGGGTGTCATGGTACACCAGCCATAGAAAGTAGGCATGCAGATGCAGCAGGCTGTGAAGAAAGCGAATGGTATGTTGGCATTCATAGCAAAAGGATTCGAGTACAAGAGTAGGGAGGTTCTACTGCAGTTGTATAGGGTCTTGGTGAGACCACACCTGGAATATTGCGTACAGTTTTGGTCTCCAAATCTGAGGAAAGACATTCTTGCCATAGAGGGAATACAGAGAAGGTTCACCAGACTGATTCCTGGGATGGCAGGACTTCCATATGAAGAAAAACTGGATAGACTTGGCTTGTACGCACTGGAATATAGGAGATTGAGGGGGGATCTTATAGAAACTTACAAAATTCTTAAGACAGGCTAGATGCAGGTGTTCCTCCAGAACAAGGGGTCACAGTTCAAGGATAAGGGAGAAGTCTTTTAGGACCGAGATGAGAAAAACATGTTTCACACAGACAGTGGTGAATCTCGGGAATTCTCTGCCACAGAAGGTAGTTGAGGCCAGTTCATTGGCTATGTTTAAGAGGGAGTTAGATGTGGACCTTGTGGCTAAGGGGATCAGAGGGTATGGAGAGAAGGCAGATAATGGATACTAAGTTGGATGATCAGCCATGATCATATTGAATGGCGGTGCAGGCTCAAAGGGCCGAATGGCCTACTCCTGCACCTATTTTCTATATTTCTATGTTTCCCGTAACATATTAAAAGAAGCTTTTACTGTCCTTTTATATTCCTGGTCGTCTTCCCTTCATACTTCATCTTTTCAGCCCGTATTGCCCGTTTTGTTTCCTTCTGTTCGCCTATGTAAGTTTCCCAATCCTCTGACTTCCGGCTACTCTTTGCTGTGTAGTACATCTTTTCTTTTAGTTTTAATCTATCCCTAACTTCTCTTGTCAGCCATGGTTGCCTCCTACTCCCCTTAGAATCATTCTTCCTTTTTGGAATGAAAGGATCCTGCGACTTCCAGATTATGCACAGAAATGCCTGCCATTGCTGCTGCACCGTCATTCCTGCTGGGATCCCTTTCCAGTCTACATTGGCCTCCACTCTCATGCCTTCATAGACCCCTTTATTCAAATGCATTACTGACATTTCCTATTTAACGTTCTCCTTCTCAAATTGCAGATTAAAACTAATCATATTATGATCACTACCTCCAAGCGGTTCCTTTACCTCGAGTTATCTTTATCATATCTGGTTCATTGGACAACACTAAATCCAGAATTGCCTTTTCTCTGGTCGGCTCCATTACAAGCTGCTCTAAGAATCCATCTTGGAGGCATTCTACAAACTCTCTTTCTTGCGGACCTGAACCAACCTGATTTTCCCAGTCGACCTGCATATTGAAATCCCCCATCACCACAGTGGCATTACCTTTGTTACATGCCAGTTTAAACTCCTGCTTCAAATTACAGCCTACATCTGGGCTACTGTTTGGGGGTCTGTAGATAACACCAATTAGTGTTTTCTTGCCTTTACAATTCCTCAACTCAATCCACAGCGACTCTACCTCGTCAGTCCCTATGTCTTCCCTCGCAAGGGACTGAATTGCATCCCTCACCAGCAGAGCTACCCCCCTCCTGTGCCCACCCGCCTGTCCTTTCTATAGGATGTATAACCCTGAATGTTAAGTTCCCAGGCCCAATCCTCCTGCAGCCACGTCTCAGTAATCCCCACAATGTCATATCTCCCAACCTCTAACTGTGCCTCAAGCTTATCTACTTTTCTTCTTACACTTCACGCATTCATATACAATAGTTTTAATTCCTTACGCATCTCACCTTTCACATCGATCCCTATTACACTTGGCCATACTCCCCTATCCCTTTGTAAGCTTCCTTTCCCATTAATTCTGGGGTCGTTAACCATCCCTTTACTGTCTTTCCCTTTAACTCTGTCCTCGACTATCGCATTTGACACCCCACCCTCCTTATTCAGTTTAAAACCACCCGTGTGGCAGTGGCAAAAATTGCCTGCCAGAATGCTGTTAAGATGCAATCCGTCCCTTTTGTACAGTTCCCCCATACTCCAACACAGATCCCAGTGATCTAAGAATCTAAATCCCTGCCCCCTACACCAGTTCCTCAGCCCCACATTCAGGATTGGTGCAGCCTTTCCTGGCGGGACCGGACCAGAGCTTTAGCAGCTGCTGTGCTGTGCTCAATACATCTCGGAGCGGGCGAGGCTTGGGATCGCCGCTTGGAGCTCCTGAGTGTTGGGCCGCTGCTCCAACATCGCGGAGCTGTCGGTGCGGAGCTCCCAATGCGGGCGGCACTGACTTTACCATTGCAGGGCCCTGGGACCCTTTGCCGGGGGTCGCCAGCACGAATCTCCGCCCAGTTCGGCCTGTGGACATCGGGAGCTGTGGACTCCGGTGGAAGATGGCCGATTCAGAGGTCCAGGATGCTGAAGATGTTCTCCTGTTTGACGTCGGGGTTCCATCATTGCCGGCGAGAGGGCCTGAACATCGGGCCACCCGTAGGGGTGTCTACGGGGTGCACGGGAGGCCCCGACCACGGGTGAACATTAGGGAACATCAGTGAGGAGGTTGACTGGACTTTGGTTCCTTCCCACATAGTGGGGAACTTTGGTGCCACTGTGGGAATGTTTGTGTTGTGGACTATTGTGTTCTGTGTTTTTGTGCTCTTTATAAATTTCTTTTTTTGTATGACTGTTAAGCAAAAGAGAATTTTGTTGTCTCTTAATTAAAGACAATTACAATAAATTAAATCAAATCAAGTCAAATCAAATGAAACATTGTCAAGTAAAATGGCAGTGAAAATCTGCAGGAAATTTGAAGTAAAACAGAAAATGCTTGATACATTGAATAACACTTGTGGAAAGAGAAACAGGGACTAAATGAGGGTCTGGCAGAATGTAACATTACAAGGGAGCGTAAATTGGTAGCAGTTGATATTGGCTAAATCCACATCTGACCTGGTGGCTGTTTAATGATCAGCTCATCAGAGTTCAAGACTGGTATGTTCCACTAAGAGGAGGAGGGATAAGGATGGCAAGGTAACGGTACCTTAGATAACCAAAGATATTGCAAATTTGGTGAGAAAGAAAAAGGTAGAGATTAGAGAGGTGAAATTTAATAGGGCCTGCGTGGTATATATTGCAAGCAGGAAAGAACTCAAACAGGCAATGAGAAGGGCCAAAAGAGGCCATGACATTGTAATGGCGAATCAGATTAAAGAAAATCCCAAGGTGGACAAGAAGGGTGTGAAGAAGTTTTTCCAGCATTTTTGTCTACCATCGATTTTGCCACCATCTGTAGTTCTTTCTTTAAGAAAATCCCAAGGCTTTTATACATTCATTACAAAACAAGAGGGTACAAAACAAGACTTGTCCTGATGGACAGGCTGGATCAATTCAGAGGAATATGGTCTCCATTTATTGAATATTTAAAGGGTTAAGATGGTCCGGTTCGAGGCCATGACTGAAGCCTGAATGAATGAATAGATGAAGAATTATGTACAATAGATCATGAATATATCTCCAATGAAGAATATCTTGTTTAATACTCCACTCATTTAATTTATCTCTTTTTTATTTCTTTTTCTCTTTATTATCTCTTTATTTCCTACTGTTATAAAATAAAAAAATATATAGAAGTACAAATAAGATTGACTGTAAATTTTAAAAATAATAAGAATGTATGTGACGATAATATTTTCTTTTTTTTCTTAGATTTTATGTTATTTCTTCTTAATATGTAATTCTAATAAAAATATTTAAAAAAAAACAAAAAAACAAGAGGGTAACCAAGGAGAAGGTAGGACGGCTCAAGGATAAAGGAGGCAACTTATGCCTGGCGTCAGAGGGTGCAGGTGAAGGTACTAAATGAGTACTTTGCATCTGTATTCACCAAGAGGGGCATGGAGGATAATGAGATCAGTTTGGGGAATAATGTCGGAAATTGTAGGTTGGTGAGCGTTCATTGGTTGTAGCATTAAGTCCAAGGTGCAGGAAGTTCATATTCTGCTTTATAGGATTTTGGTTTGGAATATTGTGTGCAGTTCTGGTCACCCCATTACACAAAGAACGTGGAAGCTTTGGAGAGGGTGCTGAAGAAGTTTACTAGAACATTGTCTGAATTAGAAGGTACACGTGAGGGCTGGTCCCCCAACGCAATATTCCACCTCTCCACCAATTCCAATATTTCACCACTCACGCATAGCCCCCAACTGCGCAGGCGCGACTGACGGGTTCTCGTTGTGACGCCCCTGATCATGCATCCTCCCCTCACCCCCCTACTCCACCCCTTGACCTTCCCTCCCAAGCACTCACTCCACCCCACCTCAAACCCCTCCCCCATTCCACACCTTGCTCTGGTGGCACAGTCATTCCATATAACCATATAACCATATAACAATTACAGCACGGAGACAGGCCCTCTCGGCCCTTCTAGTCCGTGCCGACCATTTGTTTTCCCCTAGTCCCATCTACCTGCACTCAGACCATACCCCTCCATTCCCTTCACGTCCATATACCTATCCACTTTACTTTTAAATGTTAAAATCGATCCTGCCTCCACCACCTCTGCTGGAAGCTCATTCCACACAGCCACCACCCTCTGAGTAAAGAAGTTCCCCCTCACGTTACCCCTAAACTTCTGTCCCTTAATTCTCATGTCAATGCCCTCTTGTTTGAATCTTCCCTACCCTCAATGGGAAAAGCTTATCCACGTCAACTCTGTCTATCCCTTTCATCATTTTAAAGACCTCAATCAAGTCCCCCCTTAACCTTCTGCGCTCCAAAGAATAAAGACCTAACTTGTTCAACCTTTCTCTGTAACATAGTTGCTGGAACCCTGGCAACATTCTAGTAAATGTTCCTCTGTACTCTCTCTATTTTGTTGACATCCTTCCTATAACTAGGCGACCAAAATCGTACACCATATTCCAGAATTGTACACCATACTCCAGATTCTCTCCCAGTTGGTTCCCATTGTGACGTAGAACATGCAGGTATTACTGCAAAGGTATTACAGCGCAGGTGCAGCTGAAGGGCATGGCAATTGGAAAAGGGATTTATAAAGCTTAAAATGTGAATAACTCTTAAAATATAACAACAACTCAAATGTAAAGAGGAGATTTATTCTCTCCATTCTTTCTTGCTGCATCTCATGTTGTGTTCTGCAGCCGGGGAGGGGATCATCTTCAGGCGGGGGCTGTCGGGGGCCAATGGGGGGAGCATTGTGCAGTCTGGGGAGGGGGCATGGCTTCAGGCTGGGCTGTTGGGGGCCATGGAGGAGGGGGGAGCAACCTGCAGCCAGGGGAGGGTGATGGCTTCAGGCAGTGGCCAGTTGGGGGAGGGGGCTTTCTGGAGGGCTACTACAGGTGTTGTGGGCTGAAGGAACAGGTTTCCAGAGGGCTAGTATGGACATTATGCGCCAAATGGATTAGTCCTGTAGTCCTGAGATAGTCCTGCAGCTGGGGATGGGGAGGCTTCAGGTGGGGGCAGGTGGGAGCCTTCTGTAGCCGGGAGAGGGGGACGGCTTCAGTCAGAGGGCGGTGGGGGAGGGGGGGAGAATGTGCAGTTAACTCAGTCACGGCTTATGGACTCGCAGTTCACTCACCCATGGATTGTGGACTCGCAATTCACTCAGCCACGGCTTGTGGACTCGCAATTCACTCAGCCACGGCTTGTGCACTCACAGTTCACTCAGACATGGCTTGTGCACTCATAGTTCACTCAGCCGCAGCTTGCGCACTCACAGTTCACTTAGCCATGGCTTGCGCACTCACAGTTCACTCAGCCATGGCTTGTGGATTCACCGTTCACTCGCTCATGGCTTGCGGACCTCCGGACTCAGCTCGACTTCCAGACTCGGCGCGACTTCCGGACTCGGTGTGACTTCCGGACTCAGCACGGCTTGTGGACTCACAGTTCAGTCACTCAACTGTCACTCACAGCTTCCAGGCTGACGGACTCACACCCGGCCCCCGGGGCTTTATTCTCCTTACCCTCCGGAAGGGGCATTACCTTCATGGTGACTGACAGGCGAGAAGACCAATCTGCTCATCTCACGATTTTTAAAACCTTCATAAATTTTGCAATATTCCACCGATCTGAGCAAAATTTGACGAGCTTGGAGCAGAGAAGAATGGTCAGTAAGAAGGCGAAAAATCCAAGCGATATAGGGTACCACCTTCATGCAAATGTTAAATACAATGCAGGCCGGAAGAGGTCAAGATGAGAGTTTTAGTTATAGTATAAATTAGCCATAAAGAGAGGTTGACAAACTTGGATTGTATTCTCTGGAGTATTGGAGGCTGAGGGGAGACATGATAGAAACATATCAAATTATCAGAGGCCTGGATAGGTGAGACAGTGACCTTTCTCCAGAGTGGATATACCAAAGATTTACCTAAGACATCACTATAGGATGCTCCATAGTTATGATCAAAATAGTCTGTGTGCAATGGTAGGTACTACTACTTAACTCTTCAGTTAATGATACTTCTCTGTCAGTGGCCCATATAGTTCATATGTGTTGAATGCATACTAGTTCATGCAACTCATCTAATTAATTGCATGGAAGACCTAAACCAAATATGAACAAATGTTGTACTTGTGCTCATAGTACTTAACAATGTTTTGCAACTGGGGTTTTCAGGGATTCATAACAATTTAGAAATCTGTCCTCTGGCAGATTCCTTGGAGTGATAATGCTCTTCCTATGGGGAGAGGCTGTCACTTCATGGAATATGAATGTCTCATCCTCTTGAGTTCACCCACTTTGCCATCCTGCCATTTTGCTGGTATCTTTTGTTGACGCAGACGCCTAGTTAGCTGCAGCTATTTGAGATCACTCTCCTAATCCACTGGTGTCTGCTCTGCTGGATGTCAGCAGTCCTCCCCCAGCCCAGCCAGAAGTGACAACATTACCTGAAGATGGGCAGTCCAGCAATATTAATGTCATTAGTCAAATCCCATGTGGAATTTCCTAGGATTACACTTACAATGATTTTTCTGGAGTGTTTTTTTATGATGGCCTTTACTTACATTGTGGACAAGCTAAGAATATGATAGTCACAGTAATCATATTAGGGTGAATTCTTCATTGAAATACGAGACATTGAAATGGTTAATGGGCTGTCGGACTGTACAAACTAATTCAAGAGCTCTCCAAAGTTTAAAAAAAATCAAACTCGTGGTAAGCACGTAGCGGGTACATCAGAACTCGAGACGTCTCTTAGCAGCTCGTAACGCTAATGGCAGGAACTCGGGAAACGCGATAAGCTCGTGAAGACTCTTGAAGATTTTTCACCATGTTGAAAAATGTCCACGAGAGCCCCGAGTACCTACGAGCAGCTATTACCGTAAATCTCTGAGTTCGAATCAGGGGAAACTTGGGAGAACTCTTGAATTAGCTTGTACAGTGGGACAGCCCCTTTAGGATGATATCTCTCTTCTGTCACCATCTCCTCATGGACCTGCCTCTCAATTGCTCATTACTAGAAATGGTGCGAAGGCCATCCATTCCTGGCAACAAGGTTAAATGTGCTATGGCAGACATCAAAGACTTGCCCATTCAATCCACTGAGCACAGGATTCTCCAGTGAAGGCTCTCATTATAAGCATAGTACCCGCATTTGCATTGCCCTTGCTGCTCAGTCACCATCCTGTGGTCTTTTGTGGGGACTCAAATTCCTATGCCATGGAAGGAAAATATCAAGAATATTGCCCAAATGCTGACCATTGATCTTTTTGCAGTCCTATATAATTGTATATTGGATTTCTCCATACTTACGATCAACAAAGGGATATGACAGCTAGATGAATTTTTTGCTGCAACATCTTCCTCAATGTCTACAAACCTAGGAACTAAACATTGACCTCACAAATAGTAAGATTAAATGAGAACTTACCAGTTTGAAGTTTGATCTTTATTTTATGAGGAGTTACGTTGAGGGATTACGTGAAGAAGCCCGACAGCCCGCAAGCGCGTCAACCTTCAAAGCAGCGGTGTGAAGTCACAGATAACAGTTGTTAAACTGAATATAGTAAGATTTGAGAAAATAGAACTACCAGCTGACTTTATGGGAAATGGGTTGGGTGCGGAGGGCACGTAATTCCTCTAAAAATAAAGATCAAATTTTACTTCAGAGTCATGTGAGTGACTACGTGATTTCAAAGCTCTGTGAATTCATGCCCTGGACACGAGTCCATGCCACACACTGTATTAGTTGACAAAGGATGTGAAATTAATAATGCATTCAGACATGACATAGATTTAAAACATGCTGATGCTTTAATAGACAAAAATAACAATAGTAACCCCTCTCATCCAAGGGGAAACTATAAAACGGAACTTAAAATGGAGTTGGCAAATACCCCCGGTCTGGCTATGGGTTTATTATAGAACGTTTGAAAAGTGCTCTCGTGTGACCATTCTGCAGCTGCTAGGATGTGGTCCAGCGGGACGTCTATAACTCTCGCTGCTGATGTAGTTGCAGCCCTGGTGGAGTGAGATTTGAAAACATCAGTATCTACTCCAACATAAGACAGAATAGTTTTAACCACCTTGAGATGGTCTGTACTGAAACATTCTTATGAGGTTTCTTGTAACTAACAAACATTGCTAGTTCTGGCCCCCTAAAGCTCTTGGTGACTTTAATATATTGTTGGAGGTGTGTGACCACACATAACCGGAGGTCCAAGGAGTAAACCGTAAAAAGTAGTTTGAGGCCGGAAGTACCTGGTCTACTCTGCTTTACTAGATCATACACATAAAATGTTATACTATTGGCAGATGTGATCATCCTATCCAGCTGCAGCTTATGCAATGACTGGACCCATTGCTCTGACACCAGTGCCATGAGCATCACTACCTTGTAAGTGAGCTGGGCCAGGGACAGGGATGATGCTGGAGCCCACCGGTGAAGCAGCGTTAGTACCACGCCTACATCCCATATTTCTGAGTATGGGCCTGGGAGGATTCGAGTTGAAGATACCCTTCATGAACCTGGATATCAGTGGGTGAGACCCAACAGAGAGGTGTCCCGATCCTGACAACAAGTATGATGACAAAGCACTCCTGGCACAATTTAAAATACTGTAACTCAATCTCTCATCAAAATAATGTTTTGAGAGGAATTCCAATACATTTGTTATGTGTGCTGTGTCATATGAAATATTAAACTGTAAACAGAACACTTCCCATTTCTTAATATAGGAGATGTACTGTTTCTTGGTACCGTCTCTCCAGGCCGCAGTGAGAACGTCCACTGTACAATCAGATAGTCCGAGCCCCAGGAAAGGTCTTCTTAGAGTCTGCAAACCAACAAATTGAGCCGATCATGCAGTGGATGATTCTCCCCAGTCACGTGGTGGATTAGCAGATTTCTGCATTTGGGAACTGCCATAAAAGGTTCTGTGATCATTCCCAGTATGAGTGGAAACCATGGCTGTGTAGGCCAGTCAGGCACTACCAGAATGCCTGAGGCAGAGTCTTGTTTGATCTTAAGCAAGCACCGACTGACGAGGTAAAATGGCGGAATGTATAGAAGAACCCAAAGTAGCGAGAATGCACCCACCGCCACTGCCTCTGGGACTGGTTCCCATGCAACGTAATTTGGTAAATGGTGATTGAGTCTGGATGCAAACAAATCTATATCTGGTGTTCCATACCGAGTGATAATATCATTAAACACGTTATGATACAACATCCATTCTGTGTTGTCATTGAATTTCCATGACCTGGTGCCCGCTACCATATTGAACCTACCTGGCAGGTAGGTAGCTGAAATCCAAATGTTTCTTGCAATGCACCAGTGCCAAATGAGATTAGCCAATTTATCACAGGATACTGACTTGATTCCACCCATGTGATTAATGTATGCCACCGCTGTGGTGTTGCCAATCTGAAGTTGAACGTGCAGATGGTGCATATTCCCACAATATGCCTTTAATCCATAGAGTGTTCCCAGCAACTCTAAGTAGTTAATACCATTCAACTGAAGAATTGATGACTCGTGCGCATTCCATCTGCCACCACAGCTAGACATGGAATCAGTAGCGCCCCATCCCAGAGCACTAGCATCAGTTTGTAATATAACTGAAGGATTGTTGACCAAAATCACAACAGCAGCACTCATCTGCTACAGCCCTGCTCGCACCCTTACCTGGCTCCTGCACGACTCCATTCACTGTAAGGGAGCATGATGTCAGATGGGTGCTCCTGGCAGTGAACCCCAAGAAGGGGTTCGCAGCAACTATGTTACAGAGAAAGGTTGAACAAGTTAGGTCTTTATTCTTTGGAGCGCAGAAGGTTAAGGGGGGACTTGATTGAGGTCTTTAAAATGATGAAAGGGATAGACAGAGTTGACGTGGATACGTTTTTCCCATTGAGGGTAGGGAAGATTCAAACAAGAGGGCATGACATGAGAATTAAGGGACAGAGGTTTCGGGGTAACGTGAGGGGGAACTTCTTTACTCAGAGGGTGGTGGCTGTGTGGAATGAGCTTCCAGCAGAAGTGGTGGAGGCAGGATCGATTTTAACATTTAACAGTAAAGTGGATAGGTATATGGACGTGAAGGGAATGGAGGGGTATGGTCTGAGTGCAGGTAGATGGGACTAGGGGAAAACAAATGGTCGGCACGGACTGGAAGGGCCGAGAGGGCCTGTTTCTGTGCTGTAATTGTTATATGGTTATATGGTTATATGGTTAAGGCTGCTGGCCCAGATGGAGTACCTGGTAAGGTGCTCAAAGCGTGTGCCCACCAGCTCACCGTCATCATCACCAGAATCTTCAATCTCTCCCTGGACCAGGCAGTTATCCCGTCTTGCCTAAAATCAGCCATAATCGTCCCAGTGCCGAAGAAGTCCCCCATCAACAGCCTAAACGATTATCGTCCTGTGGCCCTCACTCCGGTAATCACGAAGTGCTTCGAGAGATTGGTCCTCCAGCAATTCAAGGACTATCTCCCTCCAGACTTCGACCCCCACCAGTTCGTCTATCGCCCAAACAGGTCCACAGAAGACGCCATCACCGTAGCTCTCCACTCTGTGCTGAGCCACCTGGAGCTGGGGCAGAGCTATGTCCGGATGCTCTTTGTGGATTACAGCTCAGCTTTCAATACTATCATCCCGGACATTTAATCGACAAACTGGTCACTCTCGGCCTCCCCACTCTCACATGTGCCTGGATAAAGGACTTCCTCACCAACCGGCCCCAGACGGTGAGACTCGGCCCCCACCTCTCCTCCACTCGCATGTTGAAAACCGGCTCCCCACAGGGCTGTGTGCTAAGCCCCCTCTTATACTGTCTCTACACCCACGACTGTAGTCCGGTCCACAACAACAACCACATCGTCAAGTTTGCTGATGACACTACAGTAGTCAGACTCATCTCAAGGGGAGACGAGGCAGCTTACAGAGAGGAAGTCCTGAAGTTGACAACCTGGTGCTCAGAAAACAACCTGGTTCTGAACACCAAGAAAACCAAAGAGCTCATTGTCGACTTCAGGAGGCACAGCACCGACTTAGCTCCCTTATACATCAACGGTGAGTGTGTGGAGAGGGTCTACACCTTCCAGTTTCTTGGCGTCCTTATCTCCGCTGACATCTCCTGGACAGATAACATCACAGCGGTCATCAAGAAGGCTCAGCAGTGGCTGCACTTCCTGAGGGTCCTCAGGAAGCACAACCTGGACTCCAACCTGCTGCTGACCTTCTACCGCTCGTCGATTGAGAGCCTTACTGCATTACAGCATGGTACGGCAGCTGCACCATGGCAGACAGGGAGAGGCTTCAGAGGGTAGTGAGGGCAGCACAAAAGATCATCGGCTGCCCTCTCCCCTCTCTGATGGACATTTACACCTCCCGCTGCCTCAGCAGGGCGAAGAACATTATCAAGGACAGCTCCCATCCTGCATTTGGCCTGTTCAACCTGCTGCCCTCAGGGAGGCGCTATAGGTGCATCAGCACAAGGACAAATAGACTCAAGAACAGTTTCTTTCCAAAATCCATTATCTCCCTGAACTCACACATGCACTGACTTCACAGCCTAACCCCCAGACCGTCATCTATCCACCTACTGTAATTTGTACTGTAACTGTAATTCTATTTATCCATTGTCTTTTATAGATATGTACATAGCGTCACAGAAACTGTGCACCTTATTCCCCCTCCCCCTTTTTGTTTTTACACTGAGTAGGAGCAGCTTTTAATCTCATTGTACATGTGTATAGTGACAATAAAAAGGCATTCATTCATTAAATATTACTGGAGAAATGCCGAATATTAGATGTCCGCCATTGTAACTCAGCAATGGCATCAGCCGGCAATCGCATAGGTCTATTGAAGTGACTTGCATGGTAGTTGAGTGCCTACTCCTTTGAACGTTGTAAATTTTGATAATGCAAAGGCCTAAATTCTGCACCTGGAAAAGCATCCACTAATTTGCCAATTAAACTGGCTATTTGTCGAATAGAAGGTTGCTGCTTCACAATGAGATTGTTGCAGGCTTCTATTAACTCCAATCTCTTGACCCAAGGCTGAGTTACAGACATGTGATTAGAGTTAATGGTAAATCCCAAATAATCAATAACTCCAGATGGTGTCAACTTTGATTTAAGTGGATGGATGACAAAACCCAATCTCTCAAATAAGGGTTTGGTGGCTAATTCAGAGTTTTTCCTATAACCATATAACAATTACAGCATGGAAACAGGCCCTCTCGGCCCTTCCAGTCCGTGCCGACCATTTGTTTTCCCCTAGTCCCATCTACCTGCACTCAGACCATACCCCTCCGTTCCCTTCACGTCCATATACCTATCCACTTTACTTTTAAATGTTAAAATCGATCCTGCCTCCACCACTTCTGCTGGAAGCTCATTCCACACAGCCACCACCCTCTGAGTAAAGAAGTTCCCCCTCATGTTACCCCTAAACTTCTGTCCCTTAATTCTCATGTCATACCCTCTTGTTTGAATCTTCCCTACCCTCAAGGGGAAAAGCTTATCCACGTCAACTCTGTCTATCCCTTTCATCATTTTAAAGACCTCAATCAAGTCCCCCCTTAACCTTCTGCGCTCCAAAGAATAAGGACCTAACTTGTTCAACCTTTCTCTGTAACATAGTTGCTGGAACCCTGGCAACATTCTAGTAAATCTCCTCTGTACTCTCTCTATTTTGTTGACATCCTTCCTATAATTAGGTGACCAAAATTGTACACCATACTCCAGAATTGGTCTTACCAAAGCCTTGTACAATTTTAACATTACTTCCCTACTCCTATATTCAATGCTCTGATTGATAAAAGCCAGCACACCAAAGGCTTTCTTTACCACCCTATCTACATGCGATTCCACTTTCAGGGAACTATGCACAGTTATTCCTAGATCCCTCTGTTCCACAGCATTCCTCAATTCCCTACCATTTACCATGTACGTCCTATTTTGATTTGTCCTGCCAAGATGTAGCACTTCACACTTAACAGCATTAAACTCCATCTGCCATCTTTCAGCCCACTTTTCCAAATGGCCCAAATCTCTCTGTAGACTTTGAAAATCTACTTCATTATCCACAACACCACCTATCTTAGTATCATCTGCATACTTACTTATCCAATTTCCCACCCCATCATCTAGATCATTGATGTACATGACAAACAACAGTGGACCCAACACAGATCCCTGAGGCACCCCACTGGTCACCGGCTTCCAACCTGACAAACAGCCATCCACCATTACTCTCTGACATCTCCCATTCAGCCACTGTTGAATCCATCTTGCTACTCCGCCATTAACACCCAAAGATTGAACCTTCTTAACCAACCTTCCATGGGGAACCTTGTCAAAGGCCTTACTGAAATCCATATAGACAACATCCACTGCTTTACCCTCATCAAATTTCCCTAGTTACCGCTTCAAAAAATTCAAGAAGGTTTGTCAAACATGACATTCCAGGCACAAATCCATGTTGACTGTTCCTGATCAGACCCTGTTTATCCAGAGGCTTATATATATATTACCTCTAAGTATCCTTTCCATTAATTTGCCCACCACTGAGGTCAAACTAATAGGTCTATAATTGCTAGGTTTATTCTTTGAACCCTTTTTAAACAATAGAACAACATGCGCAGTACGCCAATCCTCCGGCACTATTCCCATTTCTAATGACATTTGAAATATTTCTGTCATAGCTCCTGCTATTTCTACACTAACTTCCCTCAATGTCCTAGGGAATATCCTGTCAGGACCTGGAGACTTATCCACTTTTATATTTTTCAAAAGTGTCAGTACTTCCTCCTCATTGAATATCATAATTTCCATAGCTACTCTACTTTTCTCCCTTACCTCACCGAGTTCAATATCCTTCTCCTTGGTGAATACCGAAGAAAATAAATTGTTCAATATCTCCCCCATCTCTTGGCTCTGCAGATAGCTGTCCATTCTGGTTCTCTAATGGTCCAATTTTATCCCTCGTTATCCTTTTGGTATTAATATAGCTGTAGAAACCCTTTGGATTTACTTTCACCTTTCTTGCCAAAGCAACCTCATATCTTCTTTTAGCCTTCCTAATTTCTTTCTTAAGATTCTTTTTACATTCTTTATACTCCTCTAGCACCTCATTTACTCCATGCCTCCTATAATTATTGTAGATATCTCTCTTTTTTTGAAACAATTGTCCAATTTCCCTTGAAAACCATGGCTCTTTCCAAATTTTACTATTTCCTTTCAACCTAACAGGGACATAAAGATTCTGTACTCTTACAATTTCCCCTTTAAATGTTCTCCATTTCTCTTCTACATCCTTGCCATGAAACAAAGTGTCCCAATTCAATCCTTTAAAATCCTTACGCATTCCCTCAAAGATAGCCTTTTTCCAATCAAAAATCTCCACCCTAGGTCCAGTTCTGACTCTCTCCATAATTATATTGAAACTAATGGTATTGTGATCACTGGTCCCGAAGTACTCACCAACGCATACCTCCATCACCTGACCTGCCTCATTTCCTAACAGGAGGTCCAACACTGCCCCTTCTCTGGTTGATACCTCTATGTACTGCTGCAAAAAACTATCCTGCACACATTTTACAAACTCCAGACCATCCAGCCCATTTACAGAATGTGTTTCCCAGTCTATGTTTGGAAAATTGAAATCTCCCACAATCACTACCTTGTGCTTACTACTAATATTTGCTATCTCCTTACATATTTGCTCTTCCAATTCTCGCTCACCATTTGGCGGTCTATAGTACACCCCTAAAAGTGTTGCTACACCATTCCCACTTCTCAGTTCCTCCCAAATAGCCTCCCTAGACGAGCCCTCTAATCTATCCTGCCAAAGCACTGCTATAATATCTTATCTGACAAGCAATGCAACACCTCCCCCTCTGGTCCCTCCAATTCTATCACACCTGAAGCAACAATATCCTGGAATATTTAGTTTGCAATCACAGCCCTCCTGCAACCATGTTTCACTGATTGCCACAACATCATATTTCCAGGTGTCAATCCAGGCTCTAAGTTCATCCACCTTACTTACAATGCTCCTAGCATTAAAATATACACATTTTAGAAACCCACCATCCCTTATTCTCTGTCTATTATCTTTTTAATCTTTCTCGCCTACATTTTGGGTCCGAGTGCTGCCTCTTGCCCCACACCCTGACCCCTAGCCCCCTCTACCCGAGTCCCTCCCCCCAGCCTTTCTAGTTTAAAGTCTCCCCAGTAGCCTTTGCAAATCTCCCTGCCAGTATATTGGTCCCCCTTGGGAGCAAGTGCAACCCGTCCTTTGTGTACAGATCATGCCTTCCCCAAAAGAGGTCCCAGTGATCAAGAAACTTGAATCCCTGCCCACTGCACCAGTCCCTCAGCCACGCATTTATCCTCCACCTCATTTCATTCCTACTCTCACTTCACGCGGTAATCCTGAAATCGTTACCCTTTTGGTCCTACTCCTTAACTTTCCCCCCAACTCCCTAAATTCTCCCTTCAGGACCTCGTCACTTTTTCTGCCTATGTCATTGGTACCTATGTGTACCACAACATCAGGCTCCTCTCCCTCCCTTATCAGAATCTTCTGGACACGTTCTGACACATGCGAGACCCTGGCACCAGGGAGGCAAACTACCATCCGGGTCTCCCAACTGCGTGCACAGAATCGCCTATCCGACCCCCTAACTATAGAGTCCCCTATTACAATTGCCCTCCTCTTTTTGCTACCCTTCTGAGCATCAGGGCCGGTCTCTGTGCCAGAGGCCCGGCCGCTGTTGCTGCCCCCAGCTAGGCTGTCCCCTCCAATCGTACTCAAACCGAGTACCTATTTTCCAGGTGTACGGTCACAGGGGTACCCTCTAGCCCCTGCCTCTGCCCCTTGCCCTTCCTAACTGTGACCCACTTGTCTGCCTCCTGTGGTCTGGGAGTGACTACCTCCCAGTAGCTCCTCTCTATGACCTCCTCACTCTCCCTGACCAGACGGAGGTCATCGAGCTGCTGCTCCAGGTTCTTAACACAGTCCTTTAGGAGCCCCATCTCGACATACCTGGCGCAGATGTGGACGTCTGGAGGGCTATCAGATTCCCTGACCTCCCACATCTGACATCCAGTACAGTACACTGCCTTGGCCTTCATACTACCTCCTTACACAGGATACAATATCAACACAATATAAAATCACTACAAACTGCTGAAATCTGACTGTAAATCAGCTGTTTACCCTGGTCCACCTCCCACCAATCAGCTGCTTACCCTAGTCCACTTCCCACCAATCAGCGGCTTCCTCAAATAAAACCCACTTCTCCAAATGGAACGTTATGGATTTAGGTAAGAACAAGCCCCGCGCTTGATTTTAAAGCTTACCGGTTGGGTGTCGCTCCTCCCCCTCCTTCTCTTCGAACGGCTCCTGTGGCCCTATGAAAAAACAAGCCCCGCGCTTGATTTTAAAGCTTACCGGTCGGGTGTCGCTCCGCCCCCTCCTTCTCTTCCAACGGCTCCTGTGGGCCTCTGAAAAAAAAAAAAACAAGCCCCGCGCTTGATTTTAAAGCTTGGATGATGTCCTATGATTAGGACATCATCCAAGTATGCCTTCACTATATGATTTTGAGCTCATAGTATCCCAAGTACTGGTTTCAACAATTTTGTGAATAATCTGGAGGCGGAAGTCACCCCATTAGGCCACGCTTTAAACTGCCATTTTTCCCCAGCCAGCTAAATTTCAAATATTTCCGGTGATCCCTATAAATGGGTACTGAACAGTATGCATCTTTAAGATCGATGCATGTCATATAACATCCCTTGGAAACCAGTTGTTTGGCAGTAACAACGTTTTCCATTTTGAAATGTCTGCACTGCACAAAGGAGTTAAGCCAAGTCAAGTCAAGGATGATTCGGCATCTTCCATCCTTCTTTTGTCTTGTAAATATATTGGACACAAATTGGTGAGATTCATGACTCAACTTCTCAATTGCCCATTTTGTAAATAAAGACTGAATTTCAGCTTGTACATCCAAACCCTCCCGTTGTGAATGAACAAAGGTTTTGTTTGCCGTATGCTGGGTGAGTGGAAGTGAATCAGAAAGGAATTTGATTTGGAAACCGTCTATACTGTGCAGTATAAACTAATCTGATGTTATCCAACGCCATTCATTCAAAAGCAAGCATAATCTCCCACCAACTTGTGACTGACCCACACACCTCATTTTCCGGAAAGAACCAGACCCACCTACCTCCATGGTTACCGGTGGATTTGTGGTGTCTATTTCCGCCAACGATGTTTGGGAAGTAGAGCTGCTGGAATGTGTGAACTGCGCATCTTAGACGAGGGCCGGCCTGGGCCTTGCCCTAAAAAAGACCTCTGCCCAGAGCATTCGGTCTTCGTGCTGCCACCAGTTTCTGTCAATCGTTTGCTGCTGGTGGAAGCATGTGCACATCCGACAGGGAACTTCCATCCACCAACCTGGCAAAGGCCGTGATGCCTGCAGCTAGCAAGTTTGGGATCCTCTGAAGTTTCACCTCCTGGGTTTTGATGCCCCCACCAATGAAACTCCAGATCAAGCTGTTTACAGCCCGCACTCTGAGTGAAGCATCGTTGACAGGCGTGTGGTACCTCATGGACGTTTGCACCATTACCTGCTCCTGGACCTGATGTGAAGCAAGGTAATTAATGCTGGCCACCAATTCTTCATCCAGCGGCTCTCCAATTTGCGATAGTACCGCAAATTTAGATACCATAGCAGGCAATTCCACTTCATGCAGCTCGTGCATCGCAGTATGCTCCCCGGACATACCACCGAACTCCGAGTCAGCCCAAAACTAACTCTGTATGCTCCCCTCCTCAGAGAGGGAGACATTATGCAGCCCTGCACCAGGTGCTGCCCGGGCCCCCGAGACCCGCGCTGATATGACTCCATTCCTTGGAGTATATCATGATGGAGCATCCCTTCCATCAGATGCTCCATCCGGGATAGATATCCAAAGACTCTACCCAATGTAGGAGGCAACCTCTCCTGGCCTGACTCATCCGAGTCGACAGGCCTATTGGACTTTTGTTTGGCTTTTCCACCTCTCTGGGTAGCCAAGGTGCTCTCCATAGGCACCATGTCTGAAGTCACTGGCTGCGCCGCCAGCGACTTGGATGGTGAAATTGATAGCCAACCGCTAACCACACTCCTGTAGTCTTCCGTAGCTGGTTTCCCCGCGGCCCGTCTGGACTTCACCCTTGATTTGTCCATCACTGTTTGTACATGAAGTGCTGCAATCAAGAATTAGCGAACAAACCAACCTCAGAATAAGTTTGAGAACTTACCTGTGGGTCTTTTAAACTTACCGCTGGTGGAGCGACGTGCCTACCAGCCAGTCATGGCGCCATGCATTAGACGTATTGACGTGCATGCGGGCTGGCGAGCTTCTTCACGTAGTCACTCACGTGACTCCGAAGTAAAATGAGAATTCAGGGGAACACATGCCAGTTATCATTGGTAGGTCGGCAATGGAGAGAATAAGCAGACTAAAATTGTTGGGCATTGACATCTCAGATCAAGTGCCCTGGGCTCAGAATGGAACATGGAACAGTACAGCATAGCAACAGGCCATTCAGCATCACAATGCCTGTGTTGAACATGATGGGAAGTGAAACAATCTCCTCTGCCTGCACGTGATCCAATCCCTGCATATCTATGTGCCTTTCTAAGCCTTTTAAATGCCGTTATTATATCAAGTTCCACCATTATCTCTGGCAGCACAATCCAGGCATCCACCAATTTTTGTGTGAAAAACTGGCCTCACACATCTCGTTTAAACTTTTTTAATACTTCCATCAGTTGTCCTCTCAACATCAAAAATTCCAGAGAAAACAATCCAAGTTTGTCCAACCTCTCATGATAGTAATACCTCCTGATCCAGGCAGTATTATGGTAAAACTCTTCTACACCCTCTGCAAGATAGATATAATCAGCACAGCAGCATCTACTTTCTTAGAAATTTAAAGAGATTCAACATTTCACTGAATACGTCTACAGATGCACTGCAGAGTACCCTGATTAGTTGAATGATAGCCTTGTGCAGCAATCCAATGCTCAGGAACTCAAGAAGCTGTAAAATATGGTGGACTCAATAGACAATAGACAATAGACAATACATGCAGGAGTAGGCCATTCGGCCCTTCGAGACAGCACCACCATTCAATGTGATCATGGCTGATCATCCCCAAATCAGTACCCTATTCCTGCCCTCTCCCCATATCCCCTGACTCCGCTATCTTTAAGAGCCCTACCTAGCTCTCTCTTGATAGTATCCAGACAACTGGCCTCCACCGCCCTTTGAGGCAGAGAATTCCACAAACTCACAAATCTCTGTGTTAAGAAATGTTTCCTCGTCTCCGTTCTAAATGGCTTACCCCTTATTCTTAAACTGTGTCCCCTGGTTCTGGATCCCTTCAACATCAGGAACATGTTTCCTGCCTCTACCTTTCAACCCCTTAATAATATTATATGTTTCAATAAGATCCCCCGTCATCTTTCTAAACTACAGAGTATACAAGCCCAGCCACTCCATTCTCTCAGCATAGGACAGTCCCGCCATCCTGGGAATTAACCTTGTAAACCTACGCTGCACTCCCTCAATAGCAAGAATGTCTTTCCTCAAATTAGGGGACCAAAATTGCACACAATACTCCAGGTGTGGTCTCTCTATGGCCCTGTACAACTGCAGAAGGACCTCTTTGCTCCTATACTCAGCTCTTCTTGTTATAAAGACCAACATGCCATTCGCTTTCTTCACTGCCTGCTGTACCTGCATGCTTACTTTCATCGACTGATCAACAAGGACCCCCAGATCCCTTTGTACTTCTCCTTTTCCCCTAGACACCATTTAGATAATAATCTGCCTTCCTGCTTTTGATACCAAAGACTCAGTCTGGTCCATCACCTTTACTAGCCCTCTCTATCATCAAAAGCATCCATGAGGCACTGATGCATGAAGAAGTTTGCAGTAATTCCTACGGTCTGCTCCATATCTTCTTCTCGCTGCTACCATGTTACAGGAAGGACAGAGGCTTGAAGTTCCACACCATCATGTTCAGCTACAGTTACTTTACTATAACAATTAGGTTCTTGAACGAACCTTCACAACCGTAATCCTATCTCAGCAATGGAACACTGTAGACTGCATCTTCCACTACCATGGATGTGTTATCTCACTAATGTCTTATTTTATGCACATCCTTTTTCTTTTCACGGTCTTGTACAATTTACATATAATTATTTTAATGTATGTTGCCTGAATCTTTGAGCCTGTGATGCTGCTGGAGAAACTTTATTTTTGTACTTCAACCTCAATGTGCTTTTACATCTGAAATAGAATACTTGACTTAAAGGAGAGAGATGATACACAATGCCTGCAAACATACGAACACAAACATATGGTTGTTCTATGGGGAAGCCCCGCACTCGCTGCCATTGTGCAGCAAGGAGGAGGTGGTGGCGAAGCAACAGTGTAAAAAGAAGACAAATCCATCCTGCGGCTTTGAGTTAAAAATAGAATTCAGCGTGGCCGCGTCTATTGATATGACTTGCAAAGGTAAAATGCGCACCGTCCAGTGCCAGAGCTAGGCTGGGATCATTCTCTGCTCTCATCTCTCTCTTTCTGTGTGTGCATTAGCAGGGGGAAGAGTGGTCTACCTCGCTGGGGCACAAGACCACTGCCCCTTGCAGCCATCAACTTGTTTGTTCTTTTGGTGCACCTCATCTGCCCTGCTCCCATCCCAGCACTGCCCCAGCTCTCTGCTCCATTCTCTTGGAAATGTCGCTTCCGCCACTGTAACGAGGAGGGGTCCGGCTGGCTGGCTTGGTGGGTGGTGGGTGAGCAGGGAGGGGAAGTGGGTATAAACCACCGAATCTATTTTCAAAAATCGGGCAGAGCCGTGTAGAACTCACGTTTCTCTCTGCTTCATATACGTGGGAATTCCCTCAGTATGGTCACTCAGTGGGCAGGCAGCACCTCTGGAGAGAAGGAATGGGTGACGGGATGATGTTTAAAATTCAAATCATGGGAAAACCATGTTGCACCAGGCTGCTTTACATTATTTATTGTGTTGAGTTGTTTGTGACTTCTCTGAGGGTCGCCACTTTATAGTGGAGACATATGCGTGTGCCTTAGATCCTGTAAGCTGGCCTCATGGCAGGAAGGTGGAGGGGGAGGTCCCTGACAAAGAGTGGCCCAAGACATGACCTCAGTGGAACTGGCCGAGGATGGTGTTTGGCCGGCGGCTGAGAAAGTGGAAGAAGGCTGCAGCAGGGAGAGACTCCCAACTGTGGTGGAGCCCATATCATTGGACCCGGAACTGTGAGTGAATGTTGTTCGGAAAGTGTTACCAATCTCTTTTGTTGGAGATGATCATTGATAGAATTACAGAGTCAAACAGCACAGAACCATCCCTTCACATCCCTTTTACCCTTCCGCACTAATCGCATTTGCTCAAATTAGGTCCTTATCCTTTCCTTGCCTTGTCTATTTAAATACTTTAGAGAATACAGCACAGAAACAGGCCCTTTAGCCCACCGGCTCTCTGCCGACCAACGGTCCCTGTACATTAACACCATCCTACCCACATTAGGGACAATTTTTACAAGCCAATTAACCGGCAAACCCGAACATCTTTGGAGTGTGGTAGGAAGCCGAAGATCTCGGAGAAAACCCACGCAGGTCACGGGGAGACATACACACAAAGTCATTCACATCAAGATCCTTTTTATTTTGATGCTCGTTTTTTGAGCTGATGAAACTGCAATGTTACAGTTCAATCACAATCACTGGAAGCACAGAACACATTGTGAGCTTTCCAAACCTTGGTGCAACAAACAGTGTGAAATCAAGAGGGTAATACAGAGAGTGACAGTAATAATTGCAATCAGCACAATCTAAATCAAGACAGGATCAGCCTCCACACAGGTACTTTCACACAGTCCGTGTCTGCCCATCACCACCACCCCCATGCCCCTGATGCTTTCTTGTCTACCTGTGTGTGTCAGAGAGATGGCACCAAATGCCCTGGACTGATGCACCTTTTAACTGTGATGCCCAACTGTTCCCGGTGGGATTTGAGGAAGGGCTCTAGCAGAATGGACGAGGAGGGGAGTCAGGTTAAAGAGGGCGGACTTGTCTGTTCTGAGCAGTCCCTGGGCTTCAGTCAAGTGTCAGTGTGTGGGGCAGTCCCCTGGAGTTACATCCTTTAGACATCCACCATAGTTCCCCGCTCCCCGTCCCTCTCTCAAGATGTGACAGAGAATGGCCGAGAATATCACTGATTTCGCATCCAATCCTGTAAAATGTGAAGAGTTAAGATTGTCATATGTCAGTTTAAAGTTGCAGCTTTACCATCTGAGATGGAGTACAAATACGCAGCAGAAATTTGGAAATGTCATCCCGTCACCCATTCCTTCTCTCCAGAGATGCTGCTTGTCCCGATGATTTAAAGAGTGCCTACGGTAGACTCACAAATCACTAAGGTAAATGCACGGGCCACTACATTATTACAACGAGTTTAAATGTTTCAATTTTTAACTTGAACAGTAAATTTGACTTGTGGAAAACCTCAAACATGTTTGAATTTTTTCACGAGTTAACAAGTTTCACGGGTATCTGCCGTGAGTGCCACGAGTCGCTAAATTGTGCGCGCGAGTTCTGACGTTCCTGCTACGTTAATTGTATGTGATTACCACGAGTGAAAACTCAGGGTCACTCGTGGGTCAACTTGCACCATGAGACAGGCCTTTATTTAATTAAGGAACACAAGAAGACCGCACAAACACAAGAAAATTGGAGAAGAAGTTGGCACCTGGCCTCTACAGCTTTTGTGCCCATCAATATGATCATGACTGATTTACCCTAAACTGCAACTCCTCTCCAGTGCCAGATCCACATAACCTTCAATCTCCTGATGTTTCAAAATCTCCTCTATCTCCATGTTAATTACTTCTATTGAGTTGGCCTTCATAACCCCCTGGAGCAAATATTTCCAGAGGTTTAATATGGACTGTGGGAGGAAGATTGGAATTGAAAACTACAATGGCAAAGAAACAGAATGAAAAAAAATTAAGCCCCCAACGTAAAAAAGAATCCATGAATATTCTATTGGTAATTTAATAATACAAATGCACTACGTGAAGGAATGGAGTGAAATGTACACATAAGATGCTGATGATGGCATTATCACACTAAATGAGGACATTGTTTCCACCTGCAGCAGGTCCTTCCAAAGTAAAGGAGGAGATAGTTGACACTTTAGATAGTTCAAGAAAAATATTAAGATGGAGGTTTTAGAAAAGTTGGTTACATTTAAAGGACCAGATAAAATTACAAGGACCAAATGGGGTATATCCTAGATCTTTGAAGGAGGTATAAGAGGAAATCATGGGGGCACTGACCATAATCTTTCAATGCTCTTTGGATAAAGAGAGAGTGTCAGAGCATGGAAGCATAGCAACTGTTACAATGTTGCTCTAAACATTGAAAATGTTAAACTCCACAATGTCAGGCCTCATAGTGAAAAGACCTTTTAGAAACATTGATTGGGGCTAAGATGAACAGTACTTTGGATGGAAAATTGATTACTTAAGGCAGGCTGACACAGGTTTGTTAAGGACATATCATAATTAATCAATATGATATAATTGTTAAAGGAGGTAACATAATTCATGGAGATAATGCACTCAGGGTGTTATACATAACTTCCAGAGTAGAAGCACATGATATGAAGGAACATTGAATGCAAGGATTTTAATTTGGCTCATGAACAGGCAACAGAGTTCATGATGAATTCCCCAATTATCAGTGTTGGAGACACTGTTCCATTTACAGTTATTGATTCTTAGTATCACGGATAGGTTACAGCACATGTGAAAGCCATTCAGCCCTCTCTATCTACCATTAGTTCCACCATGTCAATAGTGTTGCAAATTTTGCCTCACCGCATGTTTACCCAATTCCCACTAAATGTTATAATGGAACCTGCCTCTTGCCTCTCTCTCTCTATATATATATCTATATAAATAAATGTCTCATCTTGACCACTTTCTGTCTGCGTTGTGTATTGATTTTAGAAAGATTGCTAGCCTGTATTGCCATGATTTTTGGCCATCTTACTCACAGTCATCCTCCGCTGAGGCAGCCCTGAGGATTTTTCCGATCGACAAAAAATAAAAAAGTTATCAAAGTTTAAAAAAACTTGAGATCAGCTGATTGCTCCTCTCGCCTGTCTATCACAGTGATTAAAGTAATGGCAATACCAGAGGGGGCAGGACAATAAAACCCCAGATGCCTGGATGTGAGTCAGTCACTCTGGAAGATCACGAGAGAGAGTCCACAACTGTGATTCTAAGCAGTAAATCAAATGTCTGCAATGTACTTGCTATAAATGATTTGTTAGCCCTTAATGACAATGCAATGAGATGTTTGGCAATTTGGTGGCCTGCAGTCTGATTGAAATGCAATGAAATTCAATATGCTGGCCTGCAATTTGCTTGAAATGCTATGAAATTGAATGTGCTGGCCTGCACTCTGTTTGAAATGGTATGGAATTGAATGTGCTGGCCTGCACTGCTTGAAATGCTCTGATATTTAATGTGCTGGCCTGCACTGCTTGAACTGTTATGAAATTGAATGTGGTGTCTGCACTCTGCTTAAAATGATATGAATTTGAATGTGCTGACCTGCACTCTGCATGAAATGCTACAAAATTGAAGGTGCTGGACTGCACTCTGCTTGAAATGCTATGAAATTGAATGTGCTGGCCTGCACTCTGCTTGAAATTCTATGAAATTGTATGTACTGGCCTGCACTCTGCTTGAAATGCTATGAAATTGAATGTGCTGGCCTGCACTCTGCTTGAAATTCTATGAAATTGTATGTACTGGCCTGCACTCTGCTTGAAATGCTATTAAATCGAATGTGCTGGCCTGCACTCGAGTGCTTGAAATGCTATGAAATTGAATGTGCTGGCCTGCATTCTGCTTGAAATGCTATGAAATTGAATGTGCTGGCCTGTACTCTGCTTGAAATGCTGTGAAATTGAATGTGCTCGCCAGCACTCTGCTTGAAATGATATGAAATTGAATGCGCTGGCCTGCACTCTGCTTGAAATGCCATGAAATTGAATGTGCAGGTCTGAACTGCATGGAATGTTATGAAATTGAATGTGCTGGCCTGCACTCTGCTTGAAATGCTATGAAGATGAATGTGCTGTCTTGCATTCTTCTAGAAATGCAATGACATCGTAAGATTAAACGAGAACTTACCTGTTTGAAGTTTGATCTTTATTTTATGAGGAGTTACGATGAGTGATTATGTGAAGAAGGCCGTCAGCCCGCATGCGCGTCAATCTACAAAACAGTGGTGTGAAATCACAGATAACAGTTGATGAACTGAATATGGTAAGATTCGAGAACCTAGAGCTACCAGCTGATCTTTATGAGAGAGGGTTGGGAGCGGAGGGCACATAATCGCTCATCGTAACTCCTCATAAAATGAATATCAAACTTCAAACTGGTAAGTTCTCATTTAATCTTACTATTTTACTTCGGAGTCACGCGAGTGACTTCATGAAGATTTTGAAGCTCTGTGATTTCATGCCGTAGAAACGAGTCCATGTGTCAAACACTGCATCAATTGACCCAGGGTGAGTGAAATTTAATAAAGCATGACATAAATTGAAACATGCTTCTGTTTTTAATGATGATAATAGTAATCCCACTCATCCAGTAGGAATTAAAAATATAATCTAAAAATAGTGTAGGTAAATACCCCCGGTCTGGCAAATGGGTTTATTATAACACATTTGGAAATTTGCTGGTTTGACCATACTGCAGCCACTAGGGTGAGGTCCAGTGAAACATTCACAACCCTTGCTGCTGATGTTGTTGCAGCCGTATGAGGTTTTTTGTAACTAACGAACATTGCTAGTTCAGAGCCTCTAAGGCTTTAGGTGACATAATGACTGTTGTAGATGTGTGACCACACACACAACCAAAGGTCCATGGGGTATGCCATGAGACTAGTTTGAGACCTGACGCCCCCGGTCTACTCTGCAAAACTAAGCCATGAACATAAAGGAACATATTATTTGCAGATGTAACCATCCTGCCCAGTCGTAGCTTATGCAATGACTGGGCCCGTTGTGCTGAACCTAGTGCCATGAGGATAACCACTTTGTAAGTAAATAGACCTATGAGGACAGGAATGTAGCTGGAGCCCACCGGCGACACAGCGTCAGCAGGACATACACATCCCATATCTCTGAGTACCTGGGCCTGGGGGGAATTTGAGTTGATGATACCCTTCATAAATCTGGCTATCAGAGGTCGAGACCCGACAGCGTGGTGTGCCGACCCCAGCAGGAAGTAGGACCACAAGGCACTACTGCACAATATGTATAACTCCATCTCTCGTGAAATATAGCTTTGAGAGGAATAAACAGAACCCTTCCCATTCCTTGATATAGGAGATGTACTGTTTCTTGGTACTATCTTTTCAGGCCGCAGTGATTACATCCACCGTACAACCAGACAGTCCATACCCCAGGAAAGGTCTCATAGTCTGCAACCCAACAATTTGATTTGCTCATGCAGAGGATGGTTCTCCCCAGTCACGGGGTAAACCAACAGATTTGGTGTTTGGGAACAGCCATAAAAGGCTCTGGTATCATTCGCAGTATGTGGACACATGGCTGTGTAGGCCAGTCAGGCACTATCACGCCTGAGGCAGAGTCTTGCTGGTTATTAAGCAAGCACTGACTGATGAGGCAAAATCGAGGAAGACATAACGAACATTCCCCTCCCGTGTAGCGAGAATGCATCCATCGCCACTGCCCTTGAGAATGGCTGCCATGCTTGAAATGCTATGAAATTAAATGAGCTGGCCTGAACTCTGCTTGTAATTCTATGAAATTGAATGTGCTGGCCTGCAATCTGCTTGAAATGCTATGAAATAGTAAGATTTTACTTCGGAGTCACGTGAGTGACTACGTGAATAGAAGCCCGTACAGCCGTTGGTGCGTCATGACGTCAGACGCTGGTGCAGTCGGCCGGTTGGAGCAGCAGCGCTCCTCCGAGCGGTAAGTTTAAACGGAGGTAAGGTTTTTAAAATTTTTTTACCACAGGTCATTTTCTGCGACGGTTTGGAGTTCTTGTAGATATGTTGCAGAAAGTGAAGAAGGTGTCGGCGAGGCGCTCCGGGGGTAGAAAGAAAAAGTGGCCAGGAGAGTGTTGAGGATGGAGGCCCGTCTGGTGTACCTGGTCCGGTGCTGGCTACACAGCCAGTGGTTGCGGACCCACTGCCAGGGGGCAGTGGAGGCTTGCCAGTAGGGCGGAAGGCCACTGGCAAGTCTCTGTGGCCCGTAGATGAGTCGGGCCTGGAGGTTATAGCCTCCATAGGAGAGTCCGTTTGCTCACGGCTCTCCCACGTCGAGATTCTATTACAAAAGAATGCTCGACAGGG
This sequence comes from Okamejei kenojei, assembly GCA_035221665.1. Classification (NCBI taxonomy): domain Eukaryota; kingdom Metazoa; phylum Chordata; class Chondrichthyes; order Rajiformes; family Rajidae; genus Okamejei; species Okamejei kenojei. Next base: position 58,348,215 of record CM069133.1, on the reverse strand, counting down.
ACCAGCTCCGTGAGGAGGAGTGGTGCCCAAGCCAGGCTGATGGAGAGCTTGTGCTAGCAGCACCTGTTTTCAGGGCTGCAGAACTATCCTGCCTGTGAGGAGGATGTTCTATCAGTGCAGTTTGCTGACACTGATTCTATGCTGGGGGAGATCAGTAAAGGAGTTCGGTTGGAGGTAATTCCGAACATTGCTGGTAAGTTTGCTGAGCGTAGAGAGGCAGGAAAGGCGATTGATGTAGAATTGGCCGAAGCAATTCAGTATATGCTCTCCCACCAGTTACAGGAGCTAGCTATGGATGAAGTAGCAAAAAACTATAAAGCTCCTGTTAATTGTGATCTCCTGAAGGTACCGGTGGTTAATCACCAAATTTGGTCATAGATGGGTATGCCTGCTAGGGCCCAGGAGATGAAGTTTTAAAAAAGTGCTTAAACTGTTGTCAGCAGGTATTACAGCTGTGGTGAAAGTTATTGATACAAGCAATATGGTTGAAGCACACCAGGACGAAGGGGGATTCCTTTGTAATGCATTTTGAAATTAATAATATCGGGAGGGCCGCTATTAGGCCAGTGCTAATCTGAATTTGGCGAGTTTGTGCAAACCGACCAGTGTACCACCACGAAATCTGTTGTTTGGTGGTAACCTTGCAAAAAGGGTCAAAGATTGTCATGAGGTTGTTAAAACAATGGCCCTCATTAAGCCAGCTGGCAAGCAAGGCAAAAAGGGTTCTCTACAAGAAGTCGAGGACAACAAGGTCCGCAAGGAAAGATGCAGGTAAGGAATATAACATTGACAGACGATGAATTAACTGATGTTCCTGTTCAAATTGGGGAAGGTTAAAATTGTTTCTCAAACAATAGCAGCAGTTGACATCAGATTTGTTCATACTTAGTAGTATTGAAGGGGTGAAAATTAGAATTTTACTCTAAGGACAGTCTACCTAATCAACATTTTCCTAGTCGTAAACTTATTTTTTCAGATGAGGAAAATGTGCTTATTCAAGCAGAGATTCAGTCGTTACATAAGAAAGGGGTAATTGAGCCTTCTGTCTATCAAAGTCAACAATTTCTGTCAAGTATATTTCCCAGATCTAAAAAGACTGGGGGATGCAGAATTATTCTGGATTTATCGAGTTTGAACAAATTTGTTTGTTATAGGCATTTCAAAATGGAGACCTTTACCACGGGCAAACATCTAGTGTCCAAAATGTATTGTATGGCAACCATTGATTTAAAGAATGCGTATTACTCAATGTCTATTCATGGTGATGATAGAAGATATTTGAAATTTATTTGGATGACTGAGCTGTGGCAATTCAGGGCATTGCCGAATGGATTAACTTCAGCTCCTAGATTATTTACTAAATTGGTAAAACCTGTGTTAGCATTACTTAGAGCTCAGGGGCATGTGGTAATGGCCTATTTAGATGATATTCTGATTGTTGGAAAGACTCATGCTGAAACTCAATCATCAGTTTCAGTTGTTAAAATCACTTTTGAACAAATGGGATTTGTTATTCACCCAGATAAATCTAAATTATCACCAGTCCAAATTATTGATTATCTGGGATTTACCATTAATTCCAATCACATGTTGGTAACTTTGCCCAGGTATAAATTGAATCAGTTTATTGAGGACTGTGTTAATCTCGTTGGAGAACAACGGCCTTCGATTAGACAAGTAGCCAGTTTAATTGGGAAGTTTGTTGCAGCATTTCCAGCTGTGCAGTATGGTCCTCTGCATTATCACCAATTACAACGATCAAAGGAACAGGCACTGAGAATACAAAGGGGCCATTTTGATAGGCCTATGCAGTTGTCAGCTGGGCGATTGCTGACATACAATGGTGGATAGTACATGTTTCAAAAAGTTTAGGAAGGTTTTGGTGGAACCACCGTCACTGATATTACAGACTGATGTAAGTGCACTGGGTTGGGGTGCAACAGATATGTCTTCTAGTTGTGGAGGCAGATGGAATGTGGATGAGACATTGCTTCTTCATTTAAGAGGGATTAATTATTTAGAGTTGTTGGGCACCTGGTATGGGCTCAAAGCTTATTGTTCTACAAGGAGGGATCTGCATGTGCAGGTTCAGATTGACAACACCACAGCAGTGGCATATGTAAATCACATGGGTGGAGTTAAGTCACAGTCTTGTGATAGACTGGCTAACCTGATTTGGAGCTGATGTATTGACCAAAATATCTGGCTTTCAGCACTTTATTTGCCAGGAAGGTTCAACACGGTAGCTGACACTAGGTCACGTTAGTTTAATGACAACATTGAATGGATGTTAAATCAGGATGTATTTAACCAAATGATTGTTCAGTATGGATTGCCAGATATTGACTTGTTTGCATCTCGATTAAATCATCAGTTACCTAGATATGTTTCATGGGAACCAGATCTTGGGGCAGTAGCAGTGGATGCTTTTTCGCTGCATTGGGGAGGAATGTTTGTGTATGTATTTCCTCCATTCTGTCTCATCAGCAGATTGTTTTGCAAAAGATCAAGGAGGACTCCCGCTTCAGGGTATCGGTAGTGCCAGATTGGCCTACACAAGCTTGGTTCCCGTTGTATTACAAATGGCTAGGAAGCCTTACATGCTTATGCCCAAGAATAAAAATCTACTGGTAAATCCAGTCACTGGGGATCAACATCCTTTATATGATCATATTGATCTGTTAATTTGCAGATTTTAAGGAGGCCATACCTGGGGAGAGGACTGTCTCATCGGACTGTGGATATTCTCACGTTGGCCTGCAGGGATAGTACACAGCAGCAATATATCACCTATATAAGGAAGTGGGAGCAATTCTGCCTACAGCAGAATATTGTATATCACACTGCAGGGATCATGGACGTATTGGAGTTTTGTCAACTCTTTATTTCGACCAAAAATTAAGTTACAGTGCGATTAATTCAGCCAGAAGTGCTCTGTCTTCTTATTTACCTATGAATGCAAAATTGCATACAGTGGGGACACATCCATTAGTTTCATGAAGGGCGTTTTTAAATTCTAATCCTAAACCCAGGTATGCCGTTATTTGGAATGTGAGTGAGGTTCTTATGGTTCTTCGCCAGTGGGCTCCGGTTACAAGCCTATCTATAGCCAAATTAACTATGAAGGTGGTCATGCTTATGGCGTTGGTTTCAGCTCAACGTGTACAAACGTTGCAAAAGCTACGGCTAGATAGAATGCATGTGTCGGCAGATGCCATTATATTTTATGTCTATGATTTGCTTAAACATAATAGAAGAGGCATGACAGGATGTAAGATTGTGTTTTCAGCATACCCCGCAGATGATCGTTTGTGTGTAGTCTCACATTTATCTTGTTACATTGAGATTACTAAACCTCTGAGAGGAACAGAGTTGGCTTTGTTTATTAGTCACAAAAAACCACACAGTAAGGTGTCGGTGCAAACGATTTCAAGGTAACTAAAGCAGGTCCTGGCAAGTGCAGGAATTGATACTGATAAATTCAAATCTCATTCCACCAGGGCAGCATCAACTTCCGCGGCAAGGGCGATGGACTTGCCAATAGACCATATCCTCGCAGCCGCAGGATGGTCCAGTGAGCTAACTTTTCAGAGGTTTTATCACAAGCCGATTTCAAGGCTCGGGGTGTTTGCTGATTCTGGTTTCAGTACTGTTACACTTTCCCCCTGCGTTAGAGGGGTTTCTTATGATTTGTTTGTAAATAAACTGTTATTCATTTAACAAATGTATTACTGATGCATGATTGATTGTTAACGACTTTTGAGTCAATCCACGCAGTGTGAACGTCGGATTTCGGTCTGTGGCGTGAATTCACAGTGCTTTGAAGTCTTCACGTAGTCACTCACGTGACTCCGAAGTAAAATAGTAAGATTAAACGATAACTTACCAGTTTGAAGTTTGATCTTTATTTTATGAGGAGTCGAGTTGAGGGACTACGTGCCCGCGGCTCCCACCCTCATAGATCTCATCTGGTAGTTCTAGTTTTTTCATCTTACCATTATACTTCAGTCATTGTCAGCTGTGAATTCATTCCGCTGCTTTGAAGATTGACGCACCAACGGCTGTACGGGCTTCTATTCATGTAGTCCCTCAACTCGACTCCTCATAAAATAAAGATCAAACTTCAAACTGGTAAGTTCTCGTTTAATCTTACTATTAAACAAGAACTTACCAGTTTGAAGTTTGATCTTGATTTTAAACACTGCATGAAGTGACCATGGATGAGTAAAAAAAATATGCATTCAGACATGATCAGTTTGTTAAAATGCTGATGCTTAATCATCAAAAGAAAATAATATTGACCCCTTTCATCCCGGGGGAAATTATAAAACAGAATCTAAAATGGAGTTGGCAAATACCCCCGGTTTGGCAATGGGTTATTATAAAATATTGGGAAAGTATGTTCATTTGACCATCCTGCAGCTGCTAGGATGTGGTCCAGAGGAACGTACATTACCCTTGGAGCTGATGTAGTAGCAGCCCTGGTGGGGTGAGCGTGGAAAATATTAATATCGACTCATGCCTAGCCAAAACCCCGTTAGTAGAAATAATACTTCTATGAAGTTTATTGTAACTAACAAACATTGCTAGTTTGAAGCCTTTAAGGCTCTGGGTGACCTAGACGTATTGCTGTAAATATGTGACCACACATTACCGAAGGTCCATGGAGTATGCCATGAAACAAGTTTGACAGCAAACGCCCCTGGTTTGTTCTGGTTTATTAAATCAAAACATGAAATATTATGTTATTAGCAGATGTACCCATCCTGTCCATTCACAATTTATGTAGTGACTGGACCCATTGTGCTGAGGCCAGTGCCATGAGGATAACTACCTAATGAGAGCCGGCTAAAGATAAGGATGTAGCTGGAGCCCCCTGGTGAAATAGTGTAAACATAACATCAATGTTGCATACTTCCGTGGAACTGGGTCTGGGAGAACTTGTGTTAAAGATGGCCTATATAATTCTGGATATCAGAGGGTGTGACCCGACAGTGTATGTTAGCACAGTTAATTACATTGTAACTTAATTATTGTCAAAGACCCATTTGAAAATGAACTGTAAGACGTCAGTTATCCGTGCTGTATGGTATGTAACATGTGTATTTAAACAAAAAACGCTTCCCATCTGCTGAAGTTGGAAATGTACTGCCTTTTGGTGCTTTCCCTGCACTCTGCAGTGAGCACTACATGGATCAGTCTGATAACCCGCGCCGCAGGAATAGTCATCTCAGAGTCTGCAAGTCAATGAATTGATTTATGATGCAGAGGCTGGTTTCCCAAGTCACAAGTTGAACCAGCAATGTTTTATGCTTTGAATAACCATATAAGGTTCTATATGATTCCCAACATTAGGAGGAACCATGGCTGTGTATGCCAGTCAGGCAGTTTGAAATCCTGAAGCAGTATCTTGCTGGATTTATTGCAAGAACCGACTGATGTGGTAGAATGGAGGAAAGACATGAAAGAACATTCCTCCCCAGTGTAGCGATAATGTATCTTTTGCCACTGTATGCCACATATTTTGCAACTGGGAAATGAGCCTGGATGTAAACATATCGATATTCGGTGTTCCATCGAGCCATAATGACATTAAATACTTTGTGATCCAACATCCATTCTGTGTTGTCATTGATTTCACGTGATGATACAATAGCGTGAAATGAGGTTAGGTAAATATCATAGGATACTTTAACTTGATTGCACCCATGTGATTAACAAATGCCACAACCATAGTGTATCAACTTGGAGTTGAGTATGCAGATTATGCATCTTCTCATAATAACCTTTAAACTATAGAATTCACCTAGAGTTTATAGGTAGTTGATACGAATTACTGATAAATTGGTGACTCATGCAAACCGCATACGCCTCCGTAGCTGGAGATGGCATTCATAATTTCTCATCTTTGAGCACTAGCATCAGTTTGTAATTACTGAAGATTACTGACCAAAATTACTGGAGCAATGCTGTATACTACCACCATTGTGACTTTGGTAGCTTCAGCTGATAATAGCATAGGTCTCTTAACAATTACCTATATGGTACTTGAGGGGTTAATTATTTGCACGTTGTAAGTTCTGATAATGCAAAGGCCCAATTTGCACTGCTGAAACACAGCTGCTATATGGCCAATTACGCTTGATGAATTGACGGCTGCTTAATAACAACAAGGGTGTTACAGGCTTCTATTAATTCCATCTCTTGCCCCAGGGCGGTGTCCCTGTTAAGTTGAACCATGTTTTGGATAAACCAGACCCACCTACCTCCACGGCTACTGGTGGTCTCATGGTAAGCCCAAAGACCGCTGATGCGTGTTCTATCCCCTTGATTGGAGAGTAGAGCTGGGAGGGTCCATATTTTCCACGAGCTGCGTGGATTCCATATTTTCCCTGAGACCGGCTTGGGCCTTGGTCTGAAACCTCATCATATTGAGAACTTTGGACATGATTCCGTGCCCGGCTTTCAAGCTGCCATCGGCTTCAGTGAACAACCTGCCTCCGATGGAGGCATGGGTGGGGTCGCCTACCGATTAAGCTTTGGTCCCTTGATTAGTCCGACAGCTTTTTGCTTGCTCATCCTGGTCTTACCTGTGGGATAAGTCTTACCTGAAAAGAGGATTCAGTGGTTGGTTTCATCTCCTGGATTTCATGCCCTCCGATGTCACCCTGATAGCGCTGTTCACTGCCGGCATGTAGCGTGAAGGAACTCTGGCCCCTTCTGGGTATTCTGCCACCGGATGGAGACCAACTCTTCCAGCAGCAATACCTTAGTTTGCGAGTATCTCTTGAAGCCATAATACATGTGCTCCAGTATGTTCCACGGATATATTTTCAATTTTAAAGTCAGTTACACACTGACCACTCGCACTCCCCTCCACAGCGAGGGGGATTCGTGGGCAACCCTGAAAACAGGTGCTGCCGCAGGCCCCTGAGGATACCTGCGCTGACATAGCCCCTCTTACGGACCTATGTCAGGTTTTTCGCTCTGAGTCAAACAGGAACCGACCCTGAATGCTCCCCTCCTCAGAGAGGGAGACATCGTGAAGCCCTGAAAGAGGTGTCACTGCCGCGGGTCCCAAAGGAGACTCGCGCTGATAACCCTCCTTTGAAGTATCATTGTGGAGCAACCTCTCCATCAAGTGCTCCATGTGGGTTAAGACGTCCGCAGACGCTACCCATTGAAGGAGGGGAACCCTCCTGACATGACTCCCCTAGTCCACAGGCATGACCGTCTTACTTTTGGTTTTACCTCCTTTCTGGGGACCCACAGCGGTCCCCGGTATATACACATATACATACATACATATATGGGCGTTTCTGTCAATACAGCACTCGGTAGTGAAACTGGTCTCCAAAATTCCAGGTTATTTTCCTGTTTTTTATGTAATATTTCCATCGTTTCATGTCCTATATTTTGAGTAGTACAGATCATGATGTATAGCCAAGATAATGAGATGAACCAAAAATAAATAAATCTGTTTTTACAAAGACAAATATCAGATATGATCCTGTGTTTTCCAGCCTTTTTTTAACAACATTTTTGAAGCAGGATTTCATCAAATCCTAGGCTAATTTATACCAGAATGATTACATTAAATTTGCAATTAAATAACTACTGTATGTAAGCCAAATTCTGATTATGCTTATGAGCTTTATCATTTATGACCCGATAAGATGGTTTTCTGAAGCCCCACGTTTTTGCAACAGAACTTGTGCAGCAGTGTCCATTTGGTCATGTGTTAAATGTGTGAATTTTACTTCAGAGTCACCCACGTGAGTGAGTTCGTGAAGAAGCCCGCCAGCCCGCATGCGCGACAATAAGCCTACGCATGGCGCCACAATTGGCTGGCAGGCGCATCGCTGTTCCAGCGGTAAGTTAAAAGACCCACAAGTAAGTTCTCAAACTTAGTCTGAGGTCGTCTGTTCAATAATTCTTGTTTGCAGTATTGCTCCAAGTTTGAACACTAATGGACAGGTCAAGGGTGAAGTCTAGACGAGCCGCGGGGAGACCTGCTACAGAAGACCACGGGACAGCGGGTAGCGGGCGGCTGTCGATTTCACAATCCAAGTCACTGACGATTCTACCAGCGACTTCAGACTTGGTGCCTCTGGAGAGCACCGTGGCTACCTCGAGTGGTGGGAAAGCTAAGCTAAAGTCTGTGAGGCCTAATGACTCGGACAAGTCAGGCCAGGAGGGTGCACCTCCTACATTGGATAGCGTCTTCGGACGTCTGTCCCCGATGGAGAGGATACTCCACCATGATATACTCCTTGACACGGAGTCATATCAGAGCGAATCTCCTCATGAGCCGCGGCAGTGCCTGGTTCAGGACTGCATGATGTCTTCCTCTCTAAGGAGGGGAGCATCTAGAATCAGTTTTGGGCTGGCTCAGAGTTCGGTGGTATGTCTGGGGAGCATACCACGATGCATGGGCTGCGCCAAGCAGAATTACCCGTATTGGCATCGAAATTTGCGATACCACAGCAAATTGGGGAGCCGCTCGATGAAGAATTGGCGGCCAGTATAAACTACCTTGCTTCACACCAACTCCAAGAGCAGATAATGGTGGATACGGCCATGAGGTACCACATGTCTGTTAACTGTGCTTCTCTAAAAGTGCCAGCTATTAACAGCTCGATATGGAATTATATCGGTGGAGGCATCAGAAACCTGGAGGTAAAACTCCAGAGAATTCTGAGCCTGCTGGCTTCAGGCATCACGGCCTTTGCCAAGTCGGTGGATGGAGGTCCTCTGTCGGATGGACAACAAGATGCACTGGCATTGTTATGCAATGCGCACTCTGAAAGAAGTCAAAGGATGCCCAGAGGAAAATGTGAGGGACAGTTCCGAACGCGTTGGCAAGGTCAAGAAAAATGACATGCAGATCTCTCTTTTCTTTTCTTGCAGTCTGGATTTGGTGCCAAATCATGCAGGTATGTTCGAGACATCCAGAGAACCCTGGGATGCCTGCTTTTTGGACTGTTGTATCCACAAGATTGTTTCTACCTAAATAGCTGGTCATCCTCTGAGCTATGATGCTGAAGAAAATCTTACTCTCTACATTGAGGAGACTGATAGAGTGGAATTGGCTGATATCTGTGGATTCCTTCTCTTTCGGAATCAGGATTCCTCCTGCCCTGCGCCATGCTTTGGGTATGACTCTCTTCTCCCAAGTCACTCTCATTAGCCTCCATAGGAAGCGAAGAACATCAGGGGCACCTTTGTAGGGTTGATATGGAACCCCATTTGACTGAAGATGCTCTTGCCCGCTTTATTGTCTGTTCCACCTCCCTCCACTTTGGAAGACTAATGTCCATCTTGTGCTCTGGTTGTTCAATTGGTGGAATGTCTGATGGAATAGCTGTCTTCTGGTTTCTCTTGTCATCCGCATGCATTCATTCCAGATGCTCGTCCATCTCCTACCTTGATGTTTTCAGGTTTCCTTCCTTTTCCTTGATGAAAAGTGATTTTACGAACTTATAGGGGTCCTTGAAGAAGCGTGATCTTGTTTGTTCTTTCTTTTTTTGTGATTTCCGCAGGTACTCTGCTCGTCTCAAGGTGGCTAAATAGTTTTTGATGTTTCCCTGGAGAATGTTGATGCCCTCCTTCTCACTATCAGATGCCTTCCTCCACTGCTTCTTGAGCTGCCTTCTCTCCCGGATTAGGCATTCCATCTCCTTTTGCCGTCTGGACTTGCTTTCCAAAGCTGGTTCATTTTCCTTTTACTCCCTTATTCCATATCATTCTGCTCTAGATGATGTCCCCCATCTTATCAAGCTTTCTTTCAACTGTACCCCGTAGACCCTGCAAGATACAGGTCATGTCTACATTTATGGTCTCCCATTCTTCCTTCTTCGAGGCTCCAGGCCATTTGACGTGAGGTTTTCTCTGCCCATCTTTTTCTCCATTGCTGGTTTTCTTGGCTGGATGGGCTACATATCTTCCTCTGCCTGCATAACTGTGCTTGAGTTTTCTTCATCAAGGGGACTGATGCCCTGCGATCTTTGGTGATACTCCAGTCGCTGGACTTCATTCGACTTATTTGATTGACTTCTCAGGAAGTACTTATCAATGTGAGGTCCCTGTTTTCCCTCTCTCAAGCACCCTTTCTTTCCTTGATGTATTTTCAGGCCCTTTGAAGATGATATTTTCATCCAGCTGCAGGCGCAGACCTGAAGCCTCTTCTCAGATGATGATTGTGCGCATGGTTTTTGTTGAGTACATGTATTGCTCATGGTCATTTCCGTTCCTAGGTCTATAGCCATGTTATCCGTCAATGAGTCATCTTCCGCCCCCGCTCTCGCAGACTCTAAGGGTATTCTTTCTTTAATTCTTTTCGTAGCCATATGCGGGTGTCTCCAAAATACTGAATAGTATTGGATCCTGCTAACATGGGTAGCTAGCCCATGCCTGCCCCAGGTGAGGTCTATTTCCTCCTGTCAGCTGTCTTTCCAGCAGTCACGAGGTCTTTCCCTTGCTGTCAGCCATTCTATTCACGGCAGTCACTGGATAATTCCAGGGTAAATATTTACAAATACACAGGACTAGATGTTAAAAATCCAAAGTGCCAAATATCAATTTACTCCCGATGGTGATGGGAGCCTTCTGCACTCACCTATGCTCCTCTGATGTTGAGAAAGGCTAGGCATACAAGTCATTGGGGTTATCAAGTGGGCACGTACTTCTATCAACTTTTCGTTGATAGAACCCACGACGTCTCCAGTAGGCTCAGCGATGCATTATGGCGTCCCAGAACCAGCCCCCCCCCCCCTGCATCAGTCTAGTTGGTTATTTGGGAGAACAAATGGGGTCTTTCCTCTTCAGCCAGAGCCACTGGCTACTCCGCTCTGCTACTCGTGATGTTTCTTTGATGGCCTGGTGTAGGGCTTGTCCGCTGATCCCCAGGTCCTTCATCAATATTAAGGTAGATGTTGCCACGAATCCTCGACATCCAACTTCTACTGGGCAGATCTTTCTTTTTAAGGCTTCCTGCACAGCATCCGCCCAAGGGACTGTGAGCTCCACAAAGTACACCATGCGCTGAGAGTTTGACCAGAGCACAAGATCAGGCCTCAAATTGGTGATGGCTATCCCTGATGGAACTGTAAGCCGTTGGTCCACATCCACCAGCATCTGCCAATCCCAGGCTCCCTCCAGCTGTCCAAACCTGGCCCTTGGTGGAATTTTCCATTGCCTTTGTTTCCCCCCCCCCCCCCCCCCCCGAACAAAGGCAATTGTCTTAACTGGGTTGGTTATTCTGGGCGGCAAGGCATTGTTGGCTGTTCTCCTGCATTCCTGAGTCGCTACCAGGCATTTGAGCACTTGATTATATCTCCAGTTGTACCATCCTTGTGAGAGATTTACCATCAAATCAAATCACATGTCTGTGACTGCCTTTGGGCAAGAGATTGGAATTAATAGAAGCTTGTAATTGTCTCATTGTAAAACAACAACCTTCTATTCGACAAGTCGCCAGTATAATTGGCATATTAGTGGCTGCTTTTCCAGCTGCAAAGTTTGGCCTTTGCATTATCAAAATTTACAACGTGCAAAGGAGCAAGCACTCAAAATTCCATACAGGTCACTTCGATAGACCTATGCATTTCCCAGCTGAAGCCATTTCTGAGTTACAATGGTGGACGTCCAATATTCGGCATTGCTCCAGTAATATTTTAGTCTACAGTCCTTCAATGATATTACAAAATAATGTTAGTGCTCTGGGATAGGGAGCTACTGATACCATATCTAGCTGTGGTGGCAGATGGAATATGCATGAGTCATCGATTCTTCATTGGTATGGTATTAACTACTTAGAGTTGCTGGGAGCACTCTATGGGTTAAAGGCTTATTGCGGGAATATGCGTCATCTGCATGTTCGACTTCAAATTGACAACACCATAGCGGTGGCTTACATTAATCACATGGGTGGAATCAAGTCTGTATCCTGTGATAAATCAGCTAACCTCATTTGGCACTGGTGCATTGCAAGAAATATTTAGATTTCAGCTGCCAGGTAGGCTCAATATGGTGGTGGACGCTAGGTCATGGAAATTCAATGACAACGCAGAATGGATGTTGAATCATAACATATTTAATGATATTATCGATCGGTATGGAACACCGGATATCGATATGTTTACATCCAGACTCAATCACCAGTTACCAAAGTATGTTGCATGGGAACCAGACTCGGGGCAGTGGCGGTGGTGCTTTCTCGCTACATTGGGGAGGAATGTTCTTTTATGCATTCCCCCAATTCTGCCTCGTCAGTCGTTGCTTGCTACAGATCAAGCAAGACTCAGGCATTCTGGTAGTGCCTGACTGGCCTACACAGCCATGGTTCACAATCATTCTGTGAATGATCATAGAGCCTTTTATGGCCATTCTCAAAGGCAGTAATCTGCTAGTCCACCCTGTAACAGGGGAGAAACATCCACTCCGTGAGCAAATCAATTTATTGGTTTGCAGAGTCTGAGAAGACCTTTCTGGGGGCTCGGACTGTCTGATCGCATGGAGGATGTACTCGCTGCAGCCTGGAGAGGCAGTACCAAGAAACAGTACATTTCCTATATTAAGAAGTGGGAAGTGTTCTGTTCACAATCTAATATTTTGTATGACACAGTACATATAAACCAATGTATTGGAGTTCCTCTCAAAACTTTATTTTGATGAGGTTGAGTGATAGTGTTTAAATTGTGCTAGAAGTGCACTGTTGGCATATTTGTGGCTGGGGTTGGGACACCACTTTGTTGGGTCTCACCCGCTGGTATTCAGATTCATGAAGGGCGTCTTCAACTCGAATCCTCCCAGGCCCAAGTACTCGGAAATATGGGATGTTGGCACGGTACTAACGCTGCCTTGCAGATGGGCACCAGCAACATCTCTGTCCCTGGTCCAGCTCACTTTCAAGGTAATGATGCTCATGGCGCTGGTGTCAGCTCAACGGGTCCAGTCATTTATAACTGTGGCTGGATAAGATGATTATGTCTGCTAATAGTATCACATTTTATGTGCATGATCTAGTCAAGCACAAGAAGTGGTGGAGGCAGGATCGATTTTAACATTTAAAAGTAAAGTGAATAGGTATATGGACGTGAAGGGAATGGAGGGGTATGGTCTGAGTGCAGGTAGATGGGACTAGGGGAAAACAAATGGATGGCACGGACTGGAAGGGCCGAGAGGGCCTGTTTCCGTGCTGTAATTGTTATATGGTTATATAGGTTATATAAGCAGAGTAGACCAGGTACTTCCGGCCTTAAACTACATTTTGTGGCATACCCGTTAGACCTTCGGTTGTGTGTGGTCACGAACCTCCAACACTATATTAAGGCTACTAAGAGCCTCCGGGGCTTGGAACTAGCACTACTTGTTAGTTTCAAGAAACCTCATAAAAATGTTTCAGTGCAGACCATCTCCAGGTGGGCAAAATAGGTTCTGGCTTATACAGGAGTAGATACTGACATTTTAAAATCTCACTCCACCAGGGCTGCATCTACGTCAGCAGCAAGGGTTATGGACATCTCGCTGGACCATATACTAGCGACTGCATGCAGCGCACTTTCCAGACGTTCTATAATAAACCTATCGCCAGACCGGGGGTAATTGCCGACTGCATTTTAAGTTCCGTTTTATAATTTCCCTTGGATGAGAGGGTTCATTATTGTTATAATTTGTCCATTAAAGCATCTGTCATGTCTGAATGCATTATTCTCTCATCCTTGGTCAACCAATACAGTGTGTGGCATGGACTTGTGTCCACGGCATGCAATCACAGAGCTTTAAAATCGTCACTATGCCACTCACGTAACTCCAAAGTAAAATGGTAAGATTAAACAAGAACTTAGCAGTTTGAAGTTTGATTTTCATTTCATGAGGAGTTACGATGAGGGATTACGTGCCCTCCACTCCCAACCCTCTTAAAGGTCAGCTGTTAGTTATAGTTTCTCGAATCTTACTATATTCAGTTCAACAACTTTTATTCTGTGATTTCACACTGCTGCAGTGCTGGCGGGCTTCTTCACATAATCCTTCATCGTAACTCCTCATTAAATAAAGATCAAACTTCAAACTGGTAAGTTCTCATTTAATCTTACTATTAAAACCAGACAACCATTTTTATATTTATTGTTTCTTTTTTATATTGCTTAAATTTTGTGTTTAAGCTTTCCATTGAAAGATTTAATTGCGAATAGAACTTAAAATCATGAAATAAATTATCTAGTTTGCTCACTTATTTTAGTGATGTCTCATTCTGTTGTTGTATTTCATTATGCTTTAATAACTTTCAAAGTTGGCCATACATGTCACAGGTTGGTATCCTTATTTACGGAAACACTTATATATAGAGCTGAATCTATTAATTTATTTATATTAATGACATATTGGCAAACAACAATTTCTATATTTATGGATGAAATAAAACTTGGCAATATAGCGAACTGAGAATAGTGATAAAATTGCAGCAAGATGTTAGCAGGCTGATGGGATTGGCAGCAGCAATACAATTGAAGTTTGATGTGGAGAAAATTGAAATGATTCATTTTGGTAACAACATAGATTAAAGATAAAGTTCTCAAAGGTGTGTAGGAGCAGAGGGGCCTGCGGTATGGGTACATAAGCCATTGAAAGTGGCTGAGTTGGTTAAGAAAGCATTTAATAAGCCAGGCACAATTCTGGGTTTTGTCATAACAGGTGTATTGTATAAATTCAGAGAGATCATCCAAAACTTTTATAAAACACTGCCAATCTTTAACTAGAGTCTAATATGTCTAGCAAGAATGTGAAAATATTAGATTAGGCGCAGAAAATGATCTATGAGATTAGTTGCTGGAACGAGGGATTACAGTTACAACATTAGATTAGAAAAGCTGGCTCCATTTTTATTGAGTAAAAAACAGGTTGAGAAGATTTGATAGAATTATACGGGGTCTGGACAGAAGGGATGGTGGAGACTGTAACTGTTGGTGGTGGACGGGTCAAGAATAAGAGTGCAAGATTCTCAAAGTAAAAGCATTCGAGAATGAAATGAGGGAAAAAAATGTCTATGTGTTTACACAATGGAATGGAATGGAAATTCAGAGTGTGCAACTGCAAATGTAGTGGAGGCCGGTTACGTTATAGCATTTAGTGGGAATCGCATAAACATGCGGTAAGGCACCATTTGCAATACTACTAACAAGGGACTGAGGGTGGAACTAATGGTAGAAAGAGAATAAAGACACCAAGTGCTGAATGGTTTCCTCATGTGCTGTAACCTATCCCTGATTCAAAGAATCAATAAATGTGAGCATTCACTAAAAAAAGACAAAAAATTATCTTTAATATTTTTTACATACACTCAATCTTAAATTTGATTAAGTACAGTCACATTTCCATGGACACAAAGTCACCATATTGCAATGAACCCAGCCCTAAAACGGTATGCTCCTAAAGAACCCTGGGTGTCATTTGGCCTGGATTACCTGCCTCTCTGTATGTATCGCAAGATAGTTGTTGGTAGTGTCTTTCTTTGTTGTGTAAATGTCTGAGTCCCTATGATCATCAGAAAACATGGAGTGGATAAAAGGGTGCTAAATGCTCCTGTCAGACACTACCATCAATCTTCGAAATTAAACTTTGGGTCAAAAAATGACCCTGGAGGCCAGAGATAATAGTAAGATTAAACGAGAACTTACCAGTTCGAAGTTTGATCATTATTTTATGAGGAGTAACGATGAGGGGTTACGTGAAGAAGCCCCGCCTGGTGCTTGATCGGCATACTTCAAAGCAGTGGCATGAAAAGCACAGAGCATAATAGCCGGAGTAAGATAGTAAGGCTCAACATAGATTTAGAACTAACAGATGATCATTTATTTTATGAGGGTCGGGAGTGGAGGGCTCGTAATCCCTCATCGTTACTCCTCATAAAATAACGATCAAACTTGGAACTGCTAAGTTCTCGTTAAATCTTACAATTTTACTTCGGAGTCACGTGAGTGACTACGTGAAGATTTTGGAGATTCTGTGTTTTTTATGTCGTAGACTCATTCCATACGACAATCTGGCTCAATCAACAGTAATGAGCAAATAACACACTTTTTCCCAAACATTGCCTCAGTTTATGTGATAAATTTGTTCCCATTATAAAAGAATGAAAATAATGCCCTTTCCATTGAAAGGCAAATTTATCACCAAAATATCAATTGATAATATAATTTGATATTATAAACAAAGTAACAATTACAGAGAACCCAACATTTGTGTCCAATCCTGACACCATGACTGGTTCCTTGTAACTTTAATATTTATCTTACACCCTCCTGCGGTCTTGAATCTTTGCTCCAGCGGCCCATCCTGTGCCATTCCTGTGAATGTATCTACCTCCTTAATGGAGTGATTTTCCACATCTCAATGTCTAGTTACACTGAGTTTTAAACATTTAACCATCTAGAATATAATTATCTAGAACCATCAGTTTTTACTGATACATAATGTGGTTTTTGTGTGTAATAAGTAGTGCTGTCTTACCACCACAGAGACTCTTACCTACTTTAACATTAAGAGTCAATGTTGACCCACACACAATTTTTGGCCAACAGGATATGCTTAAATTTTACCTTGGTTCCAGTTCTTCTTGGTCTGCTTTGTTTGGTAAATTCATAAACATATAAGATAATGTAATCTGTAGCCACATGCAATTATATAACGTAGCATTTGCAATGTTTGCACTCTTATGCTGACACTAAATTCATGAGCATTATCACTTTCAATTTTAATCTTTTGAATCATTGATAGAATTGGATTCCATTGCCCAAGGCAAATCAGGACTATGCTGATCTCCCAACTTCTGTATTTCAACTTTGGACAGATTATATATATATATATATCCCTTTTTTATATCAGGATATTACAAATGAACCCGATAAATTCTTAGTCAGCAATTTGTCCTAAATTGGACGATAAATACTATGAGCCCTATTATTGGCTCTATCACTTAGATGCTGAGATAAAATGCAATCCACAAGGAACTCCCATATATCTAATATGATAAAATAACTTTTACTGTCTGCAAAAGACTTCCAATTTGTTTTAAACAAAATATTGTTTTTTAAAGCTATTTCTCCAAATTGCAGGTATACCATTCCAATGTACATAATTGTTATATTGTTATATTAGTTAAAACATTCATAGACCTCTTTGACCGTCAAACTGTTATAATGATCTGGTCAAACCTGCATATAACCAAATTCATATAATCATGCCCTGGATGAATTTGTACAACAATAAATTACTGCAACTATGAGTCAATATAACTGGTTCAAACATCTCTTCTCAACATTAATGAGAACCATGAAGGTCCAGTTTGGGCCACCAAAGTGCCCCTGGCAGCATCCTGCTACATTTTCATCAGACACTGCCCTATCAGACAAAAATGAGGAACGTAAAAGAACATCTTTCCTCATGTAATTTAGCGAAATGCATCCACCGCTCCTACTCTCGGTTTTCCCACGAGAACATTTAAGAGATCGGTGATTTAATCTAGATACAACCAGATTAATGGTAAGTAATCCATATTACTGACAATGTTTTTCCCCTGATTTGTTGTCTGCGACAACATTGTGTCTCTTGCTTAGAGATAAACAGCTGAACTAAAATATTTTTAGAGTACGCCACATCTGGTTACCCAGATAATCACTTGATAATGATCTTACTTGACTCATGTGATTGATATATGCCACAGCCGTGGTATTGTTCACCCGATATGACATGCACACTTTCATAATAGAATAATAGGCATTTAATTCATAAAAAAGCTCCTGATACTCCAATAATTAATACAAATGTTTGGAGAAAAATGTTCTTAGGACAATCCATTTGCAATTCCCTGGTGTTGTTGGCCGTAGTCCCCTAAACAAGGGACGTATCAAATATTAATTTGATTAAGAATAGATATTATACTTATCTTAACCCAAATAATCACAGAAGCTATGCATCATCCGATAATACTTGCTTCAGCTTGTAACAGCTGCTGAGCTTTTATATTTAAAGCAGCTTGAGGAATCTTTTCTATCCACCATTTTAATTCTGATAATGTATCCTTTGGTATTTGCATAGGCCTGTCAAAAGGCCTGCATACTCTTATAATGCTCGTGTTTTCCCTTTTTTGGAGCTTTTTTACTCTTTAAGCTCCTTCTCTGATGGAGGGACAAAGTTTGTCAACAAAGCAATGAGACATTTGTATCTCGGAAAACATTTTTCCCCCTCATATGGTGCTGAATTACCTAAACCCAGAATAGTAATTTGAGGAATGTTTATGAATGCCTAAAACATAGTTTTTATTGGATGGGTCAGAACCCTTGCCTCTCAATAGGCTTGTAATTGCTGCACTAATTTGCAGCTGACTCTTGATCAACCTTCCAATTTAAAATGTGATCAAGATAAACCATGACCATGTCTTTATTAGTGCAAGTGCTGATCTTCTTATCAGTACAATTGTTGTTCCAGTAATTATTGAACAGCCTAGAACTGAGTTTAATCCATTAGACAATATCTTAACTTGCACAGCTGACCCATTCAAGCACCTGTAATATGATAATAAATTGGTACTAAATACCAATCCTTCGAGTCTTATAGTAATGATTAACAATTTGTTAATAACAACTTTTTGCAATATTTCAATATTGTAGATGTCCATTTTAATAAAATGTTTTTACACTGTAAAAGTGTATTTTTGAAATGATGTTTTGTATGGCTTTACCACCACATCTTCTTTTTCCCTGGGGAAATTTATGATACAAATTTACGGACCTCTTCTTTATTGGAGCTATTTTGGGTGCAAACCTAAAATCAATTTTTAGGTTTTCCTCTGCAGGTGAACCAATTCCTTCTACAAATGGTTTTTGTAGTCCTTTGCTATGCCATATCATTGATCATAACACACCTGTAATCTCCCACAATTGGAGATTTCATCAACTTCTTCTGTAACAAGATTTTGCACCTCTTCAAATATACATGAAGCCTTCTCTTCCCAATCACATGGGTTCACATAAGGCTGTACTGGATAAATATTTATTTATCATACTCCTGCCTTTGTTTTGATCCATTATCAAATCTTTACATTGGATCATAATGTTGCCAAAGTTTTTCCTTTGTAATCAATAGTCTTTCCTTTGTAATCAATGTCTGATTTATCCTGAGGCAGGTTTACTGCATAATAATCAGGAGTTTAACATCTGATCTGTTTTGACCTGCAAATCTAGTTATATATATATATATATTTTATCCCATTGAGCTCCACAAACTGATGGCACTTTGTCTTTTTATTTAAAATGTTTTGGTTATTGGACAATGTTTCATTTGTTTTACATAAATAGTGATGCCACGCACCAGCTTGAAATACTTTGAAAATGTAGTTCCTTATGTCTCCATATAATTGAGACATGGGTACCATAAACGGATTCACCGTTGATACCTTAATAAAACATAAAAGTTTTATCAATAATTCTACTGTTTCAACCATAACAGCTTTGGTGAGAGACCAATTAATTTTGGTTTCCATAGTTACTTTCCATGGCCTCACTCCTTCATTCAGGTATCGTACCTAGTACACCTGTATATATATATTTGTGCTGTGGTGGGTACTTTATGACCAGCCACCACTATCAATGCACTTTTAGGGTCAGTTTTTTCCATATTCTTTTACTGCCCAGGTTACTCCTGAGTTTTTCGTCAAGTAGACTACCTCCAAAACAATCCGAGGTAGATATTCCCATATTGATAAATTCCACCATATATATTAATATATGGAAACCCCTCAGGGTCTGTTTTTTGGAATATTCTGGGCCTTTTAAACCCTTTGGTTGATTTTTTTATTTTTGGAGTCTTTCGCCATTAATTTTAAGCCATAAAG
Organism: Okamejei kenojei; assembly: GCA_035221665.1. Classification (NCBI taxonomy): domain Eukaryota; kingdom Metazoa; phylum Chordata; class Chondrichthyes; order Rajiformes; family Rajidae; genus Okamejei; species Okamejei kenojei. The sequence goes on along the minus strand of CM069133.1, from coordinate 58,328,324 downwards.
CTTTTTTGTCTGGAGGCCTTTTTATTGACTTTTTAAATCATGGCCTCTCTGACTCTTTTAAATTTTTTTTTTCATCAGGAGTTTTTCTTTTTCTTTTTAACTTTTAAACTTCATTTTTTCCTCATAGCCAAAAGTTTGTGGAGCAGCTAAAGTCTCCCTAACGGTAATTTTAATGGCCACCAGTATCGGAACCGGCTCCGCACTTAATCTCCCGTCCCGATCGCTGAGTATTCCCCTGAGACGCTTTTTAAACTCCGTTTTTTCCACCCGGAGTATTTTCTTTTCATTTTAACTTTTACTTTATTTTTTGCTTTCAAATTCCATTTATTTTTTTTAACTCCTGGTGGCTCTATACACCAGCCACGGAGTTTGGATATGCCCTGTAAGTATTTCAACTGCACTTACCTGCAGGCCCGTACCTACCGCTGTCGAGGAGCTGCCTCTGCAGCTCTTGCTCTGCCATCAGCGTCAACGTAATGCCGATCAAGCGCCAGGTGGGGCTTCTTCACGTAGTCACTCACGTGACTCCGAAGTAAAATCAATGGTTATTTGGGATGAGAGGATTATCCCAAGAGGAATGATCAAATAGATAGGGTAAAGTTCCCTGGAGTTTTGAGTAATAGAATCTAATGTTACCGAGCCACCGTTTCATAGACCAATGAACCATTGGCCCACCAGGTCTGTGCTGACAAAGTCTCACCGGAATCCTTTGTTATACCCATTTAGCTTTCCCTGCATTCAAAAGGAAATCCACATTAGGTAGGAAATGGTGTTGGATAGACTGATGGGATTAAGGGCTGATAAATCCCCAGGGCCTAATGGTCTGCATCCCCAGGTACTTAAGGAAGTAGCTCTAGAAAGCGTGGATGCATTGGTGATAATTTTCCAATATTCTATAGACTCGGGATTAGTTCCTGTGGATTAGAGTGTGGCTAATGTTATCCCACTTTTTAAGAAAACCAGGAGAGAGAAAACAGGGAATTATAGACCAGTTAGCCTGACATCGGTGGTGGCGAAGATGCTGGAGTCAATTATAAAAGATGAAATAGTCGAACATTTGGATAGCAGTAACAGGATCGGTCCGAGTCAGCATGGATTTACGAAGGGAAAATCATGCTTCACTAATCTTCTGGAATTTTTTGAAAATGTAACTAGGAAAATAGTAAGATTAAATGAGAACTTACCAGTTTGTAGTTTGATCTTGACTTTTATGAGGAATTACGTTGGTGATTACGTGAAGAACCCCACCAGTGCACATGCATGTCAATCTTCAAAGCAGCGGTATGAAATCACAAAAACAATTACTGAAGTGACATAGTAAGATGTGTGACTCGAGAACTACCAGATGATCTTCATGAAAGAGGGTTTGGGCGTGGAGGGCATGTTATCACCAACGTAACTCCTCATCAAATCAAGATCAAACTTCAAACTGGTAAGTTCTTATTTAATCTTACTATTTTACTTCGGAGTCACGTGAGTGATTCTGTGAAGAGTTCGAAGCTTTGTGATTTCGTGCCGCAGATTTCAAATCCCGGCTTCCTACTGCATTGATTGACTTGGACGAGAAAATAATGCATTAGTATTGACATTGCATTTAATGCAGTAACAAAGTTTATTTGAAATAACAAACACATAAACAACAGTACCCCTCTATCCCAGGGGGGCACTTTAAACAGAACTTAAAATAGCTTTGCAAACAGCCCTGGATCGGCAATCGGCCGATGATAGAAACCCTGAAACATCAGCTCATTTGCCCATCTTGGCGGCCGCAAAAATATGGTCGGTGGGCACGTCCCTCACCTTGGCTGCCGACGTTGCTGCTGCCCTAACGGAATGAGATGTGAACACATCAGTGTTAATACCTGCATCAATCAAGATTTGTTTCAACCATCTTGAAATAGTATGAACTGACACGTTCTTATGTGGCTTTTTGTAACTGATAAATCCTGTCTCCATGTTACGTAAGGCCTCTGTAGCTGCAATGTATTGCATCAAATGTGTGTACGCATAGGGATGGATCTGTGGGATATGCTGAGAACACTATTTTGAACCCTGTGACACTGGCCTGCTTTGTTTGAGGAGGTCATAAATGTAGAATGTAACATTGTCTGCAGCTATTTCCATTCTATCTAGACATTTGTAATGTCTGTACCCTCTGTGCTGATACCAATGCCATGAGCATGGACACCTTCATGGTGATTTTGGTCAAAGACAGAGACGAGACAGGGACCCACTCATGCAGTAGTCTGAGGACCACGCTCACATCCCAAATTGCCATATATCTAGGTTCAGGGGGACTGGAATTAAAAATCCCTTTCATTAACCGAACAACGAGAGGGTGAGACCCAATAGGATGTTTGTCTGACTTCATCACTAAATATAATGAGAAGTACTTCTAACAGTATTGATTGCACTATCACTCAGCCCTTCATCATAGTAGAGGGTTGACAGGAACTCTAGAACATGCGAAATACGTGCTGTACAATCAATTCATCAATCAATCAATCAATCAACCTTTATTGTCATCTTGCAAAGCAACAGCTGTACAGTGCAAAAAGAGAAGACGTTTCCCAGGAAATACCAGAGCATCGCACATAAAGCTTAAACATTTCACACATAAATAAAAACAATAAAAAACAATCCAGACCCTGATAAAAACAATACAAATAGTTAAAAGTGCAGGTAAAAAAACCCTGCAACATTAAAATACAAGTAAAAACAGTCATAAATTGTCCAGGGCAGCTGATTTAAGTGGCCAGTGCCAGAGCTTGTTATTAAATTGTCAGTGCAAAAAAGCAGCAGAATCAGGTGGAGTGACTGTTTAGCAGCCTCACAGCCTGTGGAAGGAAGCTGTTTAGCATTCTGGTTGTCCGGGCTTTGATGCTATGGTATCTCTTGCCCGATGGTCTGTACAATGCCTGTACAATAGTCAATATTATTTTGTACAGAGTAAACTTCCCATTTTTTTACATAAGTAATATACTGCTTTTGAGTACTCGTTCTCCAAGATACAGTGAGCGCCCCAGATATGGCCTTCTTAAAATCTGCAAATTTACAAATTAATACGGTCATACAACAGATGGCATTCGCCAGTTACTGTATGCACCAATAAATCCCTTTGTTTGGGAACAGCCATCAGGGGTTGTGTCATCAGCTGTAATATCAAAGGGTACCATTGCTGGGTAGGCCAGACGGCCCCTGAAGCGTCAAACTGCTTGATTTTAAGCAGACATCGATTTATGAGACACAATGGTGGAAATGCATATATAAACATACCACCTCATGCAGCGAGAAAGTGTCAATAGCTACTGCCCCAGAATCTGGCTCCCATGACACATATTTGGGTAGCTGGTGGTTTAGTCTGGATGCGAACAAGTCGACATCTGGCCTTCCATATTTGACAATGATCTCATTGAATACGTCCCAATTCAACATCCACTCTATGTTGTCATGAACTTCCATAACCTGGTGCCTGCTACTGTATTGAATCTCCCTAGTAGATAAATAGCTGAGAGCCAAATATGCTTGCCAATGCACCAGGTCCAGATTTGGTTTGCCAGTTTGTCACAAGATAGCGACTTGATACCACCCATGTGATTGACATATGCTACTGCCGTAGTGTTATCAATTTGGAGCTGGACATGCAGACTACTTGTGTTGGAGCAATAATCCTTGAGCCCATAAAATGCCACAAAAAGCTCTAAATGGTTTATTCCTCATGTCTGCAGAAGCAAAGTTTCTTCCATACTCCATCTTCCTCCACAGCTTGAGCTTGTATCCGTGGCACCCCACCCGAATGCACTGACACCAGTCTGTAAAACCATGGACGGTTGTCCAAGCACCATTGTGCTGAAACTACTGGAGACGTGTTGAATCCACCATTGAAGATCAGTAACTGCGTCTGCTGATAACTGCATGGGCCTATCATAATGGCCCAAATGTACCCTGCGTGCCTGTTCCTTTGCTCTCTATAAGTGCTGATAGTACAAAGGCCCAAATTGGACTGCTAGAAATGCTGCCACTAATTTCCCGAGCAGGCTGGCCACTTGTCTTAATTGAAGGTTAGACAATTGATGTGGATAGAGAACTGGCTGGCAGACAGGAAGCAAAGGGTAGCAGTAAACAGGTCCTTTTCAGAATGGCAGGCAGTGCCTAGTGGGGTACCACAAGGCTCAGTGCTGGGACCCCAGCTATTTACAATATATATTAATGATTTGGACGAGGGAATTGAATGCAACATCTCCAAGTTTGCAGATGACACAAAGCTGGGGGGGCAGTGTTAGCTGTGAGGAGGATGCTAGGAGGCTGCAAGGTGACTTGGATAGGCTGGGTGAGGTGGCAAATGCATAGCAGATGCAGTATAATGTGGATAAATGTGAGGTTATCCACTTTGGCGGCAAAAACAGGAAAGCAGACTATTATTTAAATGATGACCGATTAGAAAAAGGGGAGATGCAGTGAGACCTGGGTGTCATGGTACACCAGTCATTGAAAGTAGGCATGCAAGTGCAGCAGGCAGTGAAAAAAGCGAATGGTATTTTAGCTTTCATAGCAAAAGGATTTGAGTATAGGAGCAGGGAGGTTCTACTTCCGTTGTACAGGGTCTTGGTGAGACCACACCTGGAGTATGCATACAGTTTTGGTCTCCAAATCTGAGAAAATACATTCTTGCCATAGAGGGGGTACAGAGAAGGTTCACCAGACTGATTCCTGTGATGTCAGGACTTTGATATGATGAAAGACTGGATAGACTTGGCTTGCACTCGCTAGAATTTAGACTGAGGGGGGATCTTATAGAAACTTACAAAATTCTTAAGGGGTTGGATAGGCTAGATGCAGGAAGATTGTTCCCGATGTTTGGGAGGTCCAGAACAAGGGGTCACAGTCTTAGGATAAGGGGGAATTCCTTTAGGACCGAGATGAGGAAAACATTTTTCACACAGAGAGTGGTGAGTCTCTGGAATTCTCTGCCACAGAAGGTAGTTGAGGCCAATTCATTGGTTATATTTAAGAGGGAGTTAGATGTGGCCCTTTTGGCTAAAGGGATCAGGGGGTATGGAGAGAAGGCAGGTACAGGATATTGAGTTGGATGATCACCTACGATCATATTGAATGGTGGTGCAGGCTCAAAGGGCCGAATGGCCTACTCCTGCACCTATTTTCTATGTTTCTATGTTTCTAATGTTGTTGTTCATTGAAAAGTTTCATGCAACCATCAATGAGCTCCACACTTTTCCCCCTGGGCAGAGTAATTACCATTTTAAGTGAGCCAATTGTGAAACCAAAATAATCAATTGTGGTAAGTAGTGTCAATTTATATTTTCCTAAATGCCCAGTTTTGCCAATCCCCAGTTTTTCAAGTGTGAATTTGACAACTGCCACAGATGTTTCAGCTAATTCCCTTGTTTGTCCGATAATTAAGATATCATCCAGGTAGGCCATAATTACATGGCCCTGACCTCTAAGTAGCCCCAGAATTGCTTTTAACAATTTAGTGAATATTCTAGGAGTTGAGGTTAACCCATTAGGCAGTGCCTTAAATTTCCATAATTGATTCATCCAAGTAAATTTAAAATATTTTCTATGCTCGCAATGAACAGGCACTGAGTAGTATGCATCTTTCAGATCTATGGTTGTCATACAACAACCTCTCAAAATCAGTTGTTTGGCGGTAGCCAACGTTTCCATTTTGTGCATTTCCATAGAGTACAAACAGATGGAATTTTGTTAGATCTAAAATAATTCTACATCCTCCGTTCTTTTTGGGACGGGAAAAATATGTGACACAAATATTCGGACTTGATGAACCGTCCTCTCAATTACCCCTTTGTTACACAGATTTTCAAGTTCAGCCTGAACCTCTATTACTTCTGTTTGTGAAAAATAGAGTGTTCTGCTAGGAACATGTTGGAGAGGCAAATCACCATTTGGATTGAACACAATCCGAAACCTTGAATAACACTCCTGATAAGCAGATCTGAAGTAAGCTGCTTCCATTCTTCATAGAATAGACTTAATCTACCACCAATTTTTTGCTGTGTTATACTTAATATGTTTTTATGAGAAACAGGTCCACCGACCTCCCTGGTAACTGATGTGCCCTGCTGACCCCAGCTCCTGGCAGGTGCCCCCATGGTTGCTTGTGCTCCTGTCGAAGGGGACCAACGAAGGGTACCAACCCCTCGTTGAAGGCCGGCTTGTCCCTGGCGTAACCCTGGAAGCTGAGGTGTTTCTATAAGGATACTTCCTCCTGTATTTCTCTTATGGTTTGCCGGTCATCGTTGGTCTCATCAGGCCCATCGTTTTGGCTTCTTCATTCAAGTCTTTGACCTGTTTAGCAAGGTCTGAGCCAAACAGTAGGGTGGACATTTGATGGTTTGCAAAGCGCGGCAAACCTTGGATTGATGGTGGGCCTACTAGCCCTTTTCCTGACACAGTTAATCTCAAAGTGGGTGCTACATAGCAAGCCCAGTGCCTCTTGATGTGTTCTAGACACATACCCTCCATCCATTGTCCTTGCGAATGCCGTAATACCAGAGCCTAATAACTTTATGACCCCCTGCATCTTGATTTCTTGGTTTCGCATGCTGGGTCCCATCTGACCCCATATGACCTGATTAACAGTTGGCACTTTCAATAACTCACAGTTTTTAGGAGGCTCATGCTTTTTGGCTGTCTCATTCATAGTGAGCTCCTGGAGCTGATGAGAAACCATATAATTTATTGTAAAGGCCAGCTCTTCTCCTAGTGGCTCTCCTGCTCCCGATGGGACAGCAAATGGTGCTGCCAGAGGTGGGATATCTGGTAAATCCATTGTTTCTCCTGGCTGGACCTCCCCATCAGATTCGGGGGCAGGACTAATCTGACCCATTGCACTCCCCTCATATGTGCAGAGGTTATCAAGCAGCCCTGTTGCTGGTGGCGCCTCTGATTCTGAGTGGCGCTGACACTCCTTCTCCTGGAGTGTACCTTGCTGGAGTACTGTATGCAACAGTTCCTCCACTTGGGATCAGCGTGAATACACTCTACCCAGCCCCTGTGAGGAGTCATCCCCCGTCTCCGTGGGCCTAGCAGACTTTTCAGGTGTCCTACGTCCTACTGGCACTGTGCTGTGCAGCACTAATTCTGCAGTCCTTAAATCTGTAGCTGGCGACTGTACAGGGATATGCGGCAGCAGTTTCAAACACATACTTCTACGGCTGGCTGCGACTCGCTGCTTCCCTTTCCCTGTTTTGTCCATTGCTTGCGATTTGAGAAAAGCATACCGCAGCACGGACTTATACTCAAGCAAAAGTTTTTCACTTTCCTGGAGTGTAATACTTACCGCTGGAGGAGCTCTGTTCCTCACAGCCTCCGTGCGCCAATGCAGCAGGCGTACTGACACTCATACACACTGGCAGGGTTCTTCACATGACTCCGAAGTAAAATGGACAAGGGAGAGCCAGTGAATGTAGTGTACCTGGACTTTCAGAAAGCATTTGATAAGGTCCCACATAGGAGATTAGTGGGCAAAATTAACTCACATGGTATTGGGGGTAGAGTCCTGACATCGATCGAGAAGTGGTTGGTTGACAGGAAACAAAGAGTAGGGATTAACAGGTCCCTTTTCAGAATGGAAGGCAGTGACTAGTGGGGTACCTCAAGGCTCAGTGCTGAGACCGCAGCTATTTACAATATACGTCAATGATTTGGATGAAGGGATTCAAAGTAACATTAGCAAATTTGCAGATGACACAAAGCTGGGTGGCAGTGTGAACTGTGAGGAGGATGCTCTGAGAGTACAGGGTGACTTGGACAGGTTGGGGGAGTGGACAGATGCATGGCAGATGAAACTTTAAAGCAGATAAATGTGAGGTTATCCACTTTGTTAGCCAAATACGGAATACTATCTCAATGGCGTCAAGTTGGGAAAAGGGGAAGTACAATGGGAACTGGGTGTCCTTGTACATCAGTCTATGAAAGTAAGCATGCAGGTACAGCAGGCAGTGAAGAAAACAAATGGCAAGTTGCCTTATATAAAGAGGAATCAAATATAGGACCAAAGAGGTCCTTCTGCAGTTGTACAGAGCCCTAGTGAGACCACACCTGGAGTATTGTGTACAGTTTTGGTTCCCTAATTTGAGGAAGGACATTCTTGCTATTGAGGGATTGCAGCGTAGGTTTACAAGGTTAATTCCCGGGATGGCGGGACTGTCATATGCTGAGAGAATGGTGTAGCTGGGCATGTACACTCTGGAGTTTAGAAGGATGAGAGAGGATTCATTGAAACATATAGGATTGTTAAGGGTTTGGACACACTAGAGGCAGGAAACATGTTCCCGATGTTGGGGGAGTCCAGAACCAGGGGCCACAGTTTAAGAATAAGGAGTAGGCCATTTAGAACCGAGACGAAGAAACACCTTTTCTCAGAGAGTGATGAGTCTGTGGAAATCTCTGCCTCAGAGGGTGGTAGAGCAGGGTTCTCTGGATGCTTTCAAGAGAGAGCTGGATAGACTCTGTGGAAATCTGTGGAATTCTCTGCCAGAGAAGGAGATTGCCACAAATTGGCAGTTGAGGCCAATTCATTGGATGTTTTCAAGAGTCATGAGATCATACGTGATAGGAGCAGAACTAGGCAATTCGGCCCATTAAGTCTACTCCGCCATTCAATCATGGCTGCCCTATCTAGCCCTTCTAACCCCATTCTCCTGTCTTCTCCCCATAACCCCTGACACCCATACTAATCGATAAAGCAGAACCATGTTTGTTGCCATAATGGATAAGCCACTAATGCCCAAGAAATGTCAATGTCTAGTTTTACTATTTGTTAAATCAGCACCTCACAAGTAAAACATTTTAGTTGCAATGTGTTCCAAAAATAATATTGACAAGTTGTTACTGTGTGAAGGCTGTGTTATGAAAAAAAAACACTTGATTGATTTCTCCTTTGTGTACAATACAGTCCCCAAAGTACCAAACATAGCCGGACTGAAAGGAAATTGAAGCAACTGACCTCAAGGCAAAAGGAAAGCCCCTCTTTTGACACACTGTCACCTTTTGGGTACAAAAGGAAAGATTTTGAAGTGGTAGCAAAAGGTGCATATAATATGATCACATCAATTTCCTTTGTAACTAATGATATAACATTCAGTCATGCAGAGCTCAATTTTTCTAGCCTTATATTGCGATGATGGCGACAAAATCTAATCATGTTTTTTTTGCTCTCAGGCTAACCCATCGTGTACTAGCAGTATTTTTCAATTCATTCAATCCCAGTGAAATAAATTACATGCATGTAAGTTTGGTGCAGCCGAGCTTGTTACAATATGTCACAGATTGTGATGCTGATTCACATTTGTTCCATTGCATATGTAACAGTTCGGTACTTCTGTAGCTTCCTTTCCCACTAAGAATAATCAACTCCCAGGTGAAAAATGTAAGGCCTGCTGTTTGTGAACATTTTGTTAATAAAGTAGTAATGTGGCTGGATTCTGGAAGAACAAAGAAAGAAAATAATCATGCTTCAAGAGAGCTTTTACTTATAACACATTTATTTCCCAGCTTATCCTTTGAAATGCATTTAACTGCAATGTATTTGTACATGACCAAAAAGTTATGAGATTAGGGGTTACACAAAAAACTGGAGAAACTCAGCGGGTGCAGCAGCATCTAAGGAGCGAAGGAGATAGGCGACGTTTCGGGTCGAGACCCTTCTTCAGACTGGTCAGGGATCAGGGAAACGAGAGATAGAGACGGTGATGTGGAGAGATAAAGAACAATGAATGAAAGATATGCAAAAAAGTATCGATGATAAAGTGAAAAAGCCATTGTAAGCTGTTTGTGGTGTGAAAATGAGAAGCTAGTGCGACTAGGGTGGGGGAGGGAGATAGAGCTAGAGGGAATGCCAGGGCCCAAGGGCTGAGGGAGAGGTGGGAAGGGGAGGAGACAGCAAGGGTTAACAGAATTGAGAAAATTCAATGTTCAAGCCCAAAGGATGCAGACTCCCCAAGCAGAATATGAGGTGCTGTTCCACCAACTTGCGGTGTTGCTCACTCTGGCCATGGAGGAGGCCCAGGACCGAGAGGTCGGATACAGAATGGGAGGGGGAGTTGAAGTGCTGAGCCACCGGGAGGTCGGGTTGGTTTTTGCGGACCGAGCGGAGGTGTTCGGCGAAATGATCGCCAAGCGAATGGAAGGGAGCGGTCTTTGCGGAAGGCAGATGGGGGGGAGATGGGAAGATGTGGCGGGTGGAGGGTAAGTCCTCCGCCATTTAGAACCGCCATTCAGCCCTCGGGCCCTGGCATTCCCTCTATCTCTATCTCCCTCCCCCACCCTAGTCGCTCTAGCTTCTCATTTTCACACCACAAACAGCTTACAATGGCTTGTTCCCTTTATCATCGATACTTTTTTGCATATCTTTCATTCATTGTTCTTTATCTCTCCACATCACCATCTATATCTCTCGTTTCCCTGATCCCTGACCAGTCTGAAGAAGGGTCTCGACCCGAAACGTCGCCTATCTCCTTCGCTCCTTAGATGCTGCTGCACCCGCTGAGTTTCTCCAGCTTTTTGTGTAACCCTCGATTCTCCAGCATCGGCAGTTTCTTCGTTAACAAGTTATGAAATTAGTTTTATTAAGGGACCTGGAATTGAAAACATAGAAAATAAAAAATGGAAGGCTGTAGAGTAAATAGAAAATGTGTAAGGGAGTACGATAGTGGCCAAGAAACCCTGGACAACTTGGCACTCTGCACTGTGCAATTCTAATTTATTGCCTCATTCTCTTTGGGATTATTCTGCCATCTTCAATTGGAAGCACATTGCTGTTGTTTTCTTGTTGCTGGGCTGAAATCCTGGCTTTATCTATTCAACAGTATGTTGGGCATACCTCCACTAGAAGGTCTGAGGCAGTCCAGGAAGATGGTTCAGCACTGTATTCTCAAAGACAGTCTGGAATTGACAATAAACACTGTCCATGACAATGGAGCCATGATCATGAAAAATGCGTAAATGTATCCATTGCCAGTTATAAATGTATGGTACACAATATCACTTGGACTATTTAAGGAAAGAAGAGAAAGCTGAATGTGGAGGAGTTGTATAAGAGATTGATACATTATGGAGTCAGGTAAAGCTATGTTCAGATTGATGTTACATTGTTTTGCTGAGTGCAGAAACGGTCAGGAAGGGGGATCCATTTCCCTGCATTAGCAAAAAGGAGCCAACTGCTCCAAAAAGGTATTACTACAGACAGCTGAAACGAGCAGCAGTTGCATTGCAGTGCTCAGCACGATGATCCTGCAGAGGGAATTGTTTAATGACCCAGACAATCTAAACAATGTTTGCACAGTTGCAGATTCACCAGCATCCTTCAGTCAGCCCCAATCTCTCCCTCATACATAGAACATAGAACACAGAAATAAGGTGCAGGAGTAGGCCATTCGGCCCTTCGAGCCTGCACCGCCATTCAATATGATTATGGCTGATCATCCAACTCAGTATCCCGTACCTGCCTTCTCTCCATACCCTCTGATCCCCTTAGCCACAAGGGCCACATCTAACTCCCTCTTAAATATAGCCAATGAACTGGCCTCAACTACCCTCTGTGGCAGAGAGTTCCAGAGACTCACCACTCTGTGTGAAAAAAGTCTTTCTCATCTTGGTCTTAAAGGATTTCCCCCTTATCCTTAAGCTGTGACCCCATGTCCTGGACTTCCCCCAACATCGGGAACAATCTTCCTGCATCTAGCCTGTCCAACCCCTTAAGAATTTTATAAGTTTCTATAAGATCCCCTCTCAATCTCCTAAATTCTAGAGAGTATAAACCGAGTCTATCCAGTCTTTCTTCATAAGACAGCCCTGACATCCCAGGAATCAGTCTGGTGAACCTTCTCTGCACTCCCTCTATGGCAATAATGTCCTTCCTCAGATTTCGAGACCAAAACTGTACGCATACTCCAGGTGTGGTCTCACCAAGACCCTGTACAACTCAAGTAGAACCTCCCTGCTCCTATACTCAAATCCTTTTGCTATGAAAGCTAACATACCATTCGCTTTTTTCACTGCCTGCTGCACTTGCATGCCTACTTTCAATGACTGGTGTACCATGACACCCAGGTCTCACTGCATCTCCCCTTTTCCTAATCGGTCACCATTTAAATAATAGTCTGCTTTCCTGTTTTTGCCACCAAAGTGGATAACTTCTAATTTATCCACATTATACTGCATTTTATTGATCATGCACCTTTCACCAGAACCATGGGCTGAACGTACTCTGTCACATCTTTCCTTAAAGTTATTTTACATTTAGCAACATTCAACATTTGATATCTATCAACTTTCTTTTAATGTGTTTTGTCTCCAACATGGCCTCTCACATATTTAAGTCTGCTCAGCCAGTTCACCGTACACGATGGCAATCTGTGCCATTTGCAATGTAGTTGTTTGTATGCTGGGCTCATTGGATGCATTGATGCCTCAGAGATCATTATTGAATTGAATTAAATACATTTTATTAGCCAGTATGCATAAATACAAGGAATTTGCCTTGGTGCATTGCTCACAAGTAACCACACAATATATAGTAGGCAATAAAAATAAAACATTATAATTTAAACGTGAAGAATGAAATAAAATACCAGAACACAAGGAGGCTACAGACATTTGGCTGTTGAGTAGAGGTTCTGCTCGTGGAAAAAAGGCTGTTTTTATGTCTGGCTGTGGTGGCTTTGACAGTCCGGAGTCGCCTTCCAGAGGGAAGTGCTTCAAAGAGTTTGTGGCCAGCGTGAGAGAGATCAGAGATGATCTTATCCACTCTCTTCCTGGCCCTTGCAGTGTCAAGTTCGTTGAACAGGGAAGGTTGCAGCCAACAACCATCTCGGCTGATCGAACGATGCACTGCAGCTTTCGGATGTCATGCTTGGTGGCTGAGCCAAACCAGACCATGATGGAGAAGGTGAGCACAGGCTCTATGATGACAGTATAAAACTGGCATACAGGATTGTATGTATACGTATACAGACCATCATTGTCGGTGGCAGATTGGGTTTTCTTAGCTACAGCAGGAAGTACATCCTCTGTTGGGCCTTTTTGAATGTGGAGTCGATGGTGGCCTCCCAGTTAAGGTTCCTGGAAATGATGGTTCCAAGAAACTTAAAAGACTCCACAGATGTGACTGAGGTGTTGTTGATGGAGAGTGGGTGGACAGGAGGGGGAGCTATCCTAAATTCTACAATCATTTCCATTGTCTTAAGAGCATTGAGCTTAAAGGGCCTGTCCCACGAGCATGTGACTCCATGCGGCAAGCACGACCTAACGTGGTCGCTTGAGCCATCTGGCCTCGCGGGGCCGGTCCCACTTTGATCGCCGGAGCCGTACGGAGTTGTGCGGAGCTGGTCCCGACATCGCACGGGGCTCCGAAAAACTGACACTGTTCAAAAATTCCGCGCGGCAACGGCCTTTCGGTCCGCAGCTGCCTCAACACCGTAAGCAGCTTCTTGACGCCACACGTCACGCGCGAACTTCCCACGGACTTCGCGCTAACTTCCCACGGACTTCGCTCGAACTGTGATGTGGAAAAACGTGCCTTTGTAAATTATATGCTTTTGGACTGCAAAGATATGAACGTCTGACAAGTACATAAAAATTGCATTGTCAATGAGCAAGATGCATCTAAGTTATTTCTCTTTCCTTGAAAATGAATACAAAAACAGAAATGAAAGCACAATAGGGGAAAAATATTTCAAAATGGTCCAGTTTTTGTTTATGGCTTCAGAAGTTACATTGTGCAAACAAAATAGAGAGTATTATTGTCGTACGCAGCATCTTGACGCCGTACGTCACGCACGAACGTCCCACGGACTTCGATTGAACTTCACATCACGCACTCGACCACTCATCCGGTTTGGTCGCGCTCACCGCATGCAGGCGCATGCTGGTGGTACCGCCCTGTATGGGGATCACTCGACCTCCACGTGCCCCCCGCTTCCGGTTTGGTCTCGCTTGCCGCATGCAGGTCGCATGCTCGTGGGACAGGCCCTTCAGGTTGTTGCGATGGCACCAGGATGCCAGCTGTGTCACTTCCTGTCTGTAGGCAGATTCCTCCCCATCCTGGATCAGTCCAATCAAGGTTCTGTCGTCCGCAAACTTGAGAAGCTTGACAGAGGTGTCTGTGGAGGTGCAGTCATTGGTGTAGAGAGTAGAGGAGAGGGGAGAGTATGCATTCCTGCGGTGCTCCTATGTTGAGGGACAGCAGGTCCGAGATGAGCTTTCCCAGCCTCACATGCTGCTTCCTGTCTGTCAGGAAGTTGATGAGCCACTGACAGAGGGGTTCAGGCATAGTCAATTGGGAGAGTTTGGAGTGCAGTAGCTCTGGCAAAATGGTGTTGAATCCAGAGCTAAACTCCACAAACAAAATCCGTGCATATGTCCCCTGACAGTCTAGGTACTGGAGGATGAAGTGCAGGCCTAGGTTGACTGTGTCATCCAATGATCTATTTGCCCAGTATGCAAACTGCAGGGGGCTCAGCAGGGGGTTTGTGATATTTTTCAGGTGCGTCAGCACACATCTTTCGAGGGTTTTCATTATTACAGAGGTCAGTGCGACAAGCCTGTAGTTATTAAGACTGGTGATCCTTGGCTTTTTGTATACGGGAACAATAGTGGAGACTTTGAAGCAGGCAGGGTCAGTACAGGTTTGCAGGGACCGATTTAAAATGCCTGTGTAAACTGGTGCCAGTTGTTTGGCACAGAGATTGAGGGGTGAGGGGGAAACATTGTCCGGTCCTGGCGATTTCCAGCTTTTCTGTCTCCTGAATAGCTTTTCCATCTCTACAATTGCTATTGTTAGTGAGGGAGAAGTGGCCAGACTGATGACAATAGACAATAGAAAATAGACAATAGGTGCAGGAGTAGGCCCTTCGGCCCTTCAAGCCAGCACCACCATTCAATGTGATCATGGCCGGACATCCACAATCAGTATCCCGTTCCTGCCTTCTCCCCATATCCCCATGACTCTGCTTTCTTTAAGAGTCCTATCCAGCTCTCTCTTGAAAGTTCTCTAGAACCGGCCTCCACCGCCCTCTGAGGCAGAGAATTCCACAGACTCACAACTCTCTGTGTGAAAATGTGTTTCATCATCTCCGTTCTAAATGGCTTACCCATTAACCTTAAACTGTGGCCCCTGGTTCTGGACTCCCACAAAATCGGGAACATGTTCATGCCTCAAGTGTGTCCAAACCATTAATAATCTTATATGTTTCAATAAGATCACCTCTCATCCTTCTAAATTCTAGAGAATACAAGCCCAGCTGCTCCATTCTCTCAGCATAAGACTGTCCTGCCATCCCGGGAATTAACATTGTGAACCTACGCTGCACTCCCTCAATAGCAAGAATGTCCTTCCTCAAAGTTGGTGACCAAAACTGCACACAATACTCCGGGTGTGGTCTCACTAGGGTCCTGTACAACTGCAGAAGGACATCTTTGCTCCTATACTCAACTCTTCTTGTTATGAAGACCAACATGCAATTTGCTTTCTTCACTGCCTGCTGTACCTGCATGCTTAATTTAATTGACTGATGAACAAGGACTCCCAGATCCCATTTTACTTCCCTTTTTCCCAATTCGAAACCACTTAGATAATAATCTTCCTTCCTGTTTTTGCTACCAAAGTGGATAACCTCACATTTATCCACATTAAACTGCATCTGCCATGCATCTGCCCACTTACCCAATCTGTCGAAGTCACCCTGCATTCTCATAGCATCATCCTCACAGTTCACACTGCCACCCAGCCTTTTGTCATATGCATTTTTTTTAATGTTACTTGTGATCCCTTCATCTAAATCATTAATATATATAAATAACTGTGGTCCCAGCACCGAACCTTGCGGTACCCCACTTGTCATTGCCTGCCATTCTGAAAGCCATTAATCCCAACTTTTTGTTTCCTGTCTGGCAACCAATTTTCTGTCCATGTCAGCACTGTACTCCCAATACCATGTGCCCTAATTTTACCCACTCTCTTATGTGGGACCTTATAAAATGCTTTCTGAAAGTCCAGGTACACTACATCCACTGCCTCTCCCTTATCCATCTTTCTAGTTACATCCTCAAAAAATTCCAGAAGATTAGTCATGTATGATTTCTCCTTCATAAATCCATTGTAACTTGGACCAATCTGTTACTGCTATCCAAATGTGCCGCTATTTAATCTTTTATGATTGACTCCAGCATCTTCCCCACCACCCATGTCAGGCTAACTGGTCAATAATTCCCTTTCTCTCTCCCGTCTTTCTTAAAAAGTAGGATAACATTACCCTCCAATCCACAGGAACTGATCCTGAATCTATAGAACATTGGAAAATTCTCACCAATACGTCCACAATTTCTAGAGCCACTTCCTTAAGTACCCTGGGATGTAGACCATCAGGCCCTGGGGATTTATCAGCCTTCAGTCCCATCAGTCTATCCAACACCATTTTCTGCCTAATGTGGATTTCCTTTAGAATGTAGGGAGAGTTAAATGGGTATAACAAAGGATTCCAGTGGGACTTTGCCAGCACAGACCTGATGGGCCAAGTGGTTTATTGGTCTATGAATCTATCAAACCTGCAGTAGAACTCGTTCAGGTCGTTGATCTGCTGACGATTGTACAAGAAACGGGGGGGGGGGGGGGGGGGGGGGGGGGGGGGGGGGGGGGGGGGGTTAATCTTGTAGCTGGTAATTTCTTGCAAGATCTTCCACACTGAAGACGAGTCATTAGCTGAGAACTTGCTCCTCCACTTCTCAGAGTACCGTTCCTTGACAGCTCTGATTCCTCTTCTCAGCTTGTACTTACAGATATATCATGACCATTTCCCCCAAAAAAATCTTGCTCAGAACCCAATACACCCTAAAGCCTTTCACTAACAAGCATGATGTGTGATTCCAAGTCTGTTGAGATACCAGAAGTATTTATTTTGCATGCCAATGGCTTTCTTTAGCACATACACAGTTGTTACAGATATGCTTTGTGACATTGCTGTGTATGTTAGTGGAGTTCTTCTGAGATACTATTAGCTGTTATGATCTTTAGACTTATTATTGCTAATTAACCAATATGAACTTTGAAAGATTTGTCATTGTTTATATTATATTTCAGTTTGTCTATTAGAAGATAAATAATGGCAATAAAATGATTCAAATTTCTCCCATATTTATGTGTGGAGTGCAAGAGGTAGGTATTCCATCATGAATGAAAATTGAACAGATCTTCATCATATCCTAAGTAATTAATAGTTTGGTATCAGCATAGGTCTGCAAATGCTCTTGACAGGAGACTGTGGACAAAAACAGAAAGTTAATAATTGAAATAAAGAAGAGCTGGCAGACCAAAGCAGTTTCTGAGATGTGTTAAATATTGCTGAAAAATGTCTCCTCAATAAAATCAGTGCAGAACTTGACAACTATATGTTTCCTTTCAGTATCTCAGCTAATGTGCTGGTATAGTCAATAGACTAAAGTTTCCACTTCTGACCATGTGGCCCTGACCACTCTGTGGCAGAGTTATTTACTTATATGAGATGGCACAAGGGGCTCTAATCTCCAAGAACAACATTTCTAATTTGGTATTGGTATTGTTTATTATTGTGCAGGAGGGTACTGCAGATGCTGGTTTGCACCAAAGTTAGACACAACACGCTGTAACTCAGCTGAACAGACAGCATCTCTGGAGAGAAGGAATGTGTGACAATTCGGGTGGAAACCTTCAGACTGAAAGTCAGGGGAAAGGGAGACACAGAAATACGGAAGGGTAAGGGATGATAACGAGGGATCAATGGGGACAAAGCTAAGGAAAATTATCATTGTTAGCAAGGGAAAGGTGACAATGAGGCATATAAAGATAAAATGACTGTCCTCATTAAATGTTATCTCTTGTCTATTATTGCCATGTGAAACGAGGTACAGTGAAAAGCTTATTTGTCCAGAACCACACACTGGAGCTGCGGCCAAGAAAGCACTCAAATATCTCCAACATTCTGAGGTGATTGCTGAGGCAAATGTGGATCAGTAGAATCTGCCTCAGATGGGACAGAAAGTGCTCAGAAGTCTCACTTCTCAGTCTAATATAATCTAAAGAACAAATTCCTTGTCTGCCCAACATCTCCCTATAGGTCAGGCCTTCAAGTTCTGGCAACATCCTTGGAAATCTTCCATGCATTCTTTCGAGATTAATGTCTCCTTTTCTATTGAGGGTAATCAATTCTCCAAGTGTAATGCCTTGTACAACAGCAACATTATGTATCAATTCCTCTAGTCAATGCCCTGACTGATAAAGGACAGCATGCTGAATGCTTCGCCATCCTGCCTGCCTGTGATTACCACTTTCAAGGAGCTATATACTTGTACTCATATGTCCCTCTGTGACAATTAAACTCTGGAATCTTGAGTCTTGACACTCATAAGTTCATAGGTTCATGAGTTATTGGAGCAGAATTAGGCCATTACCTGCCTGCTTCTTCTCCCAAGTTCACCCCTCCTCCTCTTCCACCTTGCACCATCTGTCATATATTCATCTCTCCTCGACCCAACTTATCACCTCCTGGCCTCTGTCTCACATCATCTTCCTGCTCTACTCTTAATTCTGCTGCAGGGCCCTGACACAAAATGTCTCTGTCTTTGGGAAGTTATTGGTAAACTACAGTATCAATATATCAACATAATTTCAATCTTTTTCATCCTATCATGATAGAGATTAATAGAAAATACCATTTACCTGTTGAAAGCTCCTGCACGGATGATTAATTTTGTCATTAATGTTAAAAAAATAATTGTTAAGCATGAAATTATCCCTTAAAATTTATATTTGCAATTTAAGATAATGTCATTGGAGAAGGAGCCAAATCATTTTGAAAAGTCTCTGTTTTATTGTTGATGTGAAGATAATGATGATAGCATTAAGACCCAATCATCTTCAATTATATAATTGTGCAGGTATCCGACAATCTTCTTGCACAGTCAAGTTTGATTCCATATTTGATTCCACTTTCAAGTTTTAATAAAAAGAAATTACAGCACATTGGTAATTGTTCTGTTGCTGAATGATATAGAGATGTGTAAGAGAGCAGAACATTGAGACTATGATGTGCAGATCTGTGTTAAATTTACTTAAATAACTTAATTTGGATAAGGACAAGTGTTGCAAAGCAAGTGAAAAAAAAATTAGTGCAGAATTATTGGATTGAAATATTGCTTATTTATTTGGCCAGAATTTAAGGACACGGTTATTTTTTTCAGGGAGTCAGTTACAAGCTGCAGGAAGAGTACAAGGAAGGAATCTCATTAGCCAGTCATCCCAAAGGGTTCCATGGGCTTCATGGCTTCCTCTGCTAAGACTGTTTGACCTGCATGATTCAATGTTCCTCTGAATAATAATAGGAAAATTATATTAAAAGTCATCGATCGAACATAACTAAATGCCACGTTCAATGAATTGCAGTAATAACAGCATTTTTAAAAAAAAACCACATCTTGCTAGGTCTTCAACCACAGAAAGGTACTTTAATTCCGTTTTCCAGACTTTGTTGTCAAAAAATAATATTATATTTAAATTTAGCTGCGAAAACAAATTTAATTTTAAGTGACGTGTTATTGTTGCTTCAATAGCCACTCATAGGATAGAATTACATTGCATGAAAACATTTTTCACCAAGATGTTCTTTACTTTGTTCTTCTGGTGATCATCTTTGGTCTAAGTCTCCATGTCACCAATTTTGTATCATGATAGATATAAAACCGAAAATAATCTGCAGGCTGTACAGAATCTGTGCTAAGATGCTGGCCCAACTGATCTGCCAGGTATTTCCCATAACATTCACCTGCACTTTACAACTTTAACATGCCCTTTCTGTGTCATCCTAATCCAATGGCCTTCATTAACCTCTGAAGCAGGTGGCTTCATCAACAGCCTTAAGACCGCCATTGCCATGCCCCACCCTATCCGAAGTATTTCCATTTCCCTAACCATCTGCGAGGATGGTTTGGTATCATATCAACTAGCTCAACCCCACCCCAACCCCCATCAATTCCATCTACACACCCAAACCCCCATCAAATCCATCCACGCTTCCTGCTGCCTCTGGAAAGCCCCAACATAATCAACGACTATTCACATCCCAGTCATTCTCTCTTCTCTTCTCCCCCCTCGGGCAGAAGATACCAAAAGTTTGAAAGTGTTTACACCAGATTCAAGAACTCTACTTCCCTGCTGATATTTTGCAAAACATGCTTGGCTAATAAAGTATGATTATGATATCAGACTCTTGAATGGACTTTTCACATGCTATGCAAGAATTTCCATCATCTATATTTTTGTGGCACTCGCACTTGCTAAAATCTGCACTTTCTCTGCAGCTGCAGCATTATAATTATTTTAGTTTAGAGATACACATGTAAACAGTCTCTTTGGCCTACCGAGTCCATACTGACCACCAAACAGCCATATACTAGTTCTAACCTGCACACTCAGGAACATTTAAAGAAGCCAATTTACCAACAAACCTGTACATCTTTGGAGTGTGAGAGGAAACTGAAGCACCTGGAGAAAATCCACGTGGTCACAGGCGGAACGTACAAACTCTGTACAGACAACATCCATAGTGAGGATCGAACCCGGTCTCTGGTGTTGTAAGTCAACAAATCTACCTCTGCACCACTGTGCCGCCCCAATGTTCTGCATTATATTTATTGTCTCACAGCTTGTTGTACCACATGTTTGGTATGATCGATCGAATAGTCTGCAAAACAAAAACAAAAAAATCACTGTATCTCGGTACCCATGACAATATAAACTGATACCTATACCAATACCAACACATCTTGCACTCTCTGAAATTAATGTTTTACTCTCTTTTCCAGTTCTGTTGAAAGGTCTCTGACATGAAATAATAACATAGTTTGTCTTTCATCAGTTCATGATTTACCTGTTGAAAGCTTTAAGCAGCTTTTTTTTTCAGATTTCAAGCATTATTTTCTTGATTTTCATTTTTGTTCCCCACTGACTTTATTTGCACCAGTGAAAACTGCCAAGATGCTCATTTAGCACATGTGGAGAACGATAATTTCCTCATATCCCTAGCGTTCTTTGACAATGCTGTTCATTAATATGCATCTATTAAGTTTAATGTTTATGCAGTCAATTGGACCCTGTCTCAATAACTATCTGAAAGAGAGTGCATCAGACTTCATCTATTCAATTCAATTCAATTCAACTTTAATGTCATTGCACAGATACAAGTATGGGTACAACAAAATGCAGTTTAGTGACAGTACGAAGTGATAGCAATATATAGGTAAATACAGATAAATAAATACAGGTGTGGAAATCTATCGGCGGGACTCTGAGTTCAGCAGTGCGATGGTGTTATTATAGAAGCTACTCATCCTGCTGGTGCGGGACCTGAGGCTCCTGTAACACCTCCCCGATGGTAGGAGGGCAAACAGTCCACGGTTAGGGTGGGAGGGGTCCTTGATGATCTTCCCAGCCCGTCTCAGACACCGTTTCCGGTGGAGGGCATCCATGGCAGGGAGCGGGGCACCGATGATGTGCTGGGCGGTTTTCACCACCCGTTGTAGTGCCTTCGTGTCTGCTATGGTGCACCTGCTGTACCATACCGTAAAGCAGGTGGTCAGGATGCTTTCAATGGTGCATCGGTAGAAGTTGGTCAGGATCAGGGGGGACAGGTGGGCTTTTTTGAGCCTCCTCAGGAAGTAAAGGCGCTGCTGCTCCTTTTTGATCAGCTTGGAGGTGTTGAGGGACCAGGACAGATCCTCCGAGATGTGTACCCCGAGGAATTTGAAGTTGGTGACCCGCTCCACCTCAGTCCCGTTTATATGGATGGGGGTGTGTCTGCCCCCTCTGTTCTTCCTGAAGTCGACAATGATTTCCTTTGTCTTCTGGGAGTTGAGGACGAGGTTATTGTTGGCACACCAGGTTGTCAGGTGCTGGACCTCCTCCCTGTAGGCTGACTCGTTGTCGCTGATCAGTCCTACCACCGTGGTGTCGTCGGCAAATTTTATGATGGCGTTGGAGCCATACTTAGGGATGCAGTCATGGGTGAAGAGAAAGTAGAGGAGAGGACTGAGCACACAATCCTGTGGCACGCCAGTGTTCAGTGTTATAGTGAAGGAGATGAGGTTGTTGATCCTAACCGACTGTAGTCTGTTAGTGAGGAAGTCCAGTATCCAGTTGCAGAGGGAAGTGGAGATGCCAAGACCGCTGAGTTTGGTGATCAAGCTAGCGGGTATGACAGTGTTAAAGGCGGAGCTGAAGTCAATGAACAGCAACCTGATGTAGGTGTTATTACTGTCCAGGTGGGTCAGGGCAGAGTGTAGGGCCGCTGATATGGCGTCCTCTGTAGACCTGTTGGACCGGTAGGCAATCTGATGGGGGTCCAGTGTGGGGGGGAGGCTGGCTTTGAGGTGAGCCAAGATCAGCCGCTCGAAGCACTTGGCTATGACAGGGGTGAGTGCCACTGGCCGGAAATCGTTGAGACTCCCTGTCGCTGATTGTTTGGGCACTGGCACAATGGTAGATGTCTTGAGGCAAGTGGGGACGACACCCTGGGCCAGTGACAGATTGAAAATGTCAGTGAGGACCAGGGATAGTTGTCCAGCCCTGAGCACCCGCCCGGGGATGCATCGGGGCCGGCAGCTTTGTGCTCATTCACCTTGCTCAGTGCATCTTGTACAGCAGAGGTGGAGAGACTGAGGGGTTGTTTATGCGGGGGTGGAGCAACTTTGATGGCTGGAGTTTTGTTGTCCCGGTCAAAGCGGGCGTAGAAATGGTTTAGCTCGTCAGGAAGGGAGGCATTGTCTGGGGGGGGGGGGGGGTGTTGACTTTATGGTGATTGGGAATGGATTTTATTCCTTGCCACATGCGCCTGGGGTCAGAGTTGTTTCGGAAATGCTCCTCAATCCGCCGTTTGTGATTGAGTTTAGCATTCCTAATTCCCTTTTTCAGATTGGCCCTGGATGAGCTGTATCCCTCAGCGTCGCCAGATTTAAAAGCGGCGTCGCGAGCCTTCAGCAGGAGTCTGACCTCCCTGCTCATCTATTGTCTGTTAAGAGCTGCTTTGTAACATTCCCTCAAGATGGTCAAGCTCTAATTTAAGGTGATGCTCACTCTTTGAATCTCTGAAAAAAAAAAACAACTCTATTTCCTGTTTAGTTTAATTTTGTTTAGAGATACAGCATGGAAACAGGCACTTCGACTCACCTAGTCAACATTCACCAACAATGACCCATTCATAGTAGTTCTGTGTTATCCCACTTTCCCATTTCCCACACAGTAGGGGCAATGTACAGAGGCCATTAACCCACAAACCCGCATGTCTTTGGGATACAGGAGTGAATCAGAGCACCTGGAGGAAACCCATGAGATTACAGGAAGAATGTGGGAACTCCACACAGGGTCAAAGATGAACCTGGGTCTCTGACACTGTGAGGCAGCAGTTTTACCAGCTACCCCAATGTGCTGTTCGTATATTGTGTAAATTTTCTCCTTATTATAAATAAAATATCCCGATGCAATGAAAGCTGTAATTAAAGTTTTACTAGGACATTAATAGAACTGCTTATCAGGACAGTCATTGAGTCATACAGCACAGAGACAGGCCCTTTGGTCCAACTCATCCATCCCAACCAAGGTGCTCTATCTAAGCCAGTCCCATTTGCCCACAATTGTCCCATATCCCTCTCAACCTTTCCTAGCCATGCACCTGTCCTCATGTGTTTTAATGGTGATCTAGTTGAAAAGGATGTAATAAGTTAAAAGCAAGACATGGAAAAAGTGTAACCTTTGTTGTTGAGTGAATGGATGGAAAACTGATGATGAGATACTACTGATTGAATAGCAAAGCAACAAAGAATGGCACAAAGCTGATATCCTGCAAACGTTTGGAAATTGAAATAAACATATAAAATGCTGAACAACATTTGTTGGGGAGTTCACATTTCATTGTGAAGACATAACATTTCTGAAATTAAACCAGAAAATTTCAGATCACCAGCATCTGCACTTCTTTTGTTTCCTTACTTAACGCTTCTGGCATTTAAGCAGGCATTAAGAGAAAAGGGATAGGGAGAGAAATTGAGTTTTCTAGCACTTTCCATTTCTATTTCAGATGTCTAACAACCCTCTCCATTTATCTTTTTTCAATTCTGATCCTAATTCTGTTCTCCCAATTCACATCTCATCTGGACACACCCATCTTGTCCCTCACCCATGGTCCCCTTTGTCATTTAACCTCTCCTGTTTCCCACCTGATAACAGACTTTCCCATCTATTCTCGCATCACCACATTTTTCTGCATCTTTGGGCCTCGTTTATCTTTTCCAAGCAGTACTCAACAACAAACATCTTGAAACATTGACTGTGGTTCTTTCCATTGATGTTCCCTAATCTGCTGAGTATTTCCGGAATTTTCTATTTTCATTCAGACAAAAATGGGTTGAGTAGAGGTGCTCATAAAAGTAATTACCAATGACTTTCTAGAGAAAAGGAACAATTTTTGAGATTCAAAATGATTGAATTGAAAACTAAGGTTTGAAGGTTGAATAACATACCCAGTTAAACCAAGGTAACCGTCTACAATTTAACCATGGTTTGGAATTGAAAGATGAGTGAACAGAGTTCCTGATGTCTTCTGACAGACAAATAATTAATTCATCATCCAGTGATGGTAGTCTAAATCAACTGTAGATCAACAGCAGTTAGTTTACAGCACGGAAACAGGATTTTCGGCCCACCGAGTCCGCACCGACCAGCGACCCCCTGCATGTTAACACTATCCTACACATACACCAAGCCAATTAACCTACAAACCTGTGGGAGGAAACAGGAGATCCCAGAAAAAATCTACACAAGAGGAGAATGCAAAAACTCCAAACAGACACCACCCGTACTCAGGATCGAACCCGGTTTCTGGATCTGCAAATGCTGTAAGGCGGCAACTCTACCGCTGCACCACTGTGGATGCCCAGTGAGATTGTGTAGGAGAAAACTATTTAAATTAGGGGTGGTGAGTGGTTTTCTTTTCTGTGGGATGATAATAAATAAAACACTGAGACACACACGAATGAAGAGCAAGGTGAAATCATTCTTCAGAAAGATTTAGAAACAAACTTGCTAAACAGGTGACTGATGGAGGTGATGGTTGTTGAGCACTTAGAATATTTCAATAGTGTATTTATATTCTAAGTTACTTTTTCTGAATTCTTAACTTTGTTTGCATTTGTTCTGTTACACTGATGACTCATACAACCCTAGAAAAGTTGCCATTGTGCGGTTGAAGGACATCTTATCCTGGAGTGGAGCAATTCGGCACCCAATCCTGGATATTTTGTTACCCTCGTGAAATTCAGTTCATCACTTCACTGAGATTTCCATTCCTCTAATTTTTTTTTCTGATGTAAATCTTCCCCAAATGCTCCCAACACCTGTGCAATGTACAAAATTCAACTGAAATGAGATTTTCAATCCCGCATCTTTGAAAATTGATCATTCTTATTTACTCACACGATAACAAGATTTCTGTCCCCTGGGGTCGTGGTACTTCTAGGCTTAACACTTAAAATGGATTCGCTGACATCCATGAGATGTGTGACTTATTGAAATTTATGCCTTAACTGCTTTGCCCATGGATATTAGAGTTATCTGATCCTGTGATATTCCCTGGTTGGTGTTGCTCCTTTCCACCACATCTCTCACTTTGCTGTCCACTGCTGCATTTGCAAGGCCACTGGGTTCTGTGCTCAAGAATAGAAGACTTCCTCGACCTTCCCCTTACTCCTCAGGAACAGGCAGATAAGAAAATAAAATCTGGTGGAGGAAAAGAACATTTGAGATAATTTCCTAAATAATGATTCAAAGTTGGCATTTTTTTTATTTTGGGGGATTTCATTTCTGGAATTACATATTCTCATATAATTTGGAGCAATATACAAAATAGCCCTAAACCAAAGTGGAATTGTTTTTTTTATGCAGGTCCTTACTTCTCCCAGTAATAAATCAAATAAAAACATGTTATTAATGAAAATACAATTGTTTTAGAGCATTGGGAATTAAAAAACAAAGAAACAAATGGAGCTGTGCATAAAACTGGAAAATAAAGACAAAATCCAGGCTTGTATCTTATTTATTTCAGACACTTTGCAAAGCAAAGTGTAAAATTTCATTTTTGAAGGGGAAGTATATCTTTAGCTATCATGCCAAAAGGACAAAATTAGGAGGAACATGTGGGAGATGACTTAATCACTCATACTCGCACAAATTCTTAAAGAGAATTTTCCTCTTAAAATATAATAGATCCTGCAATTTAATTTCACATTAAATAACCTAGAATCTTCCCCTTGGCCATATTGCGCTCTCTATTATGTAATTAGTTTAGAACGAAACATAAGATTAATTTTGTTACCAACAACCTTTAAATTCTGTCATTGGCATTTATGATGCACAAAGTTATACTTCAGGTCTCTTGGACTACTGAATCTTGGGATTTCTTCTTTCCTGTTTACAACTTCACTGCTGTTCTCTGAGGGACTGGACAGGTTCTGATGGCCTTGAGACTGTCCCTGCAGCAATGTTATCATGGGTATATCATCAGCTCTCAGGTGTATATTTACCATACTTTGGAGCAAATCCTATTTGCTCTCTATGTTTCCTTAAGGTTTTTCTACTGCTTCATTTAACTGATGTGAATTATTTTCTCATCAAGTTGAACTGCATTCGCCATTGGGCTGGCATTTTCCATGAAGTTGTTCAATCCCTGGTATGCTCGTTCAAATACTTCCATTGGCGCTTAATGCCTCATTATCACCTGATCCCATGTGTCCTATTCCTGGGATTTATTTTGTCTTTAAATTCAATATATTGCTTTGGGTTATTTTGCTGATGTTTCCTATAACTTGTCTCCAACTGTTTCTTGTATACTCTTTCACATATATCTTGAGTTACTGTCACATCCTGCCTGCCCATCAGAACAGATGGGCAGGCAGGATGTGACAGCACCCGGTATTCTTATTATTCGTATTATTAACTGGTGAAGTGAACATTTTGCACTATTATTCATCATCGTCAATGGTAAGGCTCAGCCCCAAATTTTCCATCTGTGCATCTAATCCTTTCCCTGCCATTTCATTTAGAATTCTGCTCATCCATGCATCAATTTCCAGATAATTCTGATCATGTCAATGTCACTTTTATTCAGTACCCAATGGTCTCAAACTCACTTCCGTCACCTTAGAGACTTCTATAGTAGTTTTGTTTAGTTTAGAGATACAGCACTGAAACAAGTCCTTTGGCCCACGTAGTCCTCGCCGACCAGTGATCCCTGTACACTAACACTATCCTACACACAATAGGGACAATTTTACATTTACATAAAGCCAATCAACCCACAAACCTGCACGTCTTTGTAGTGTGGGAAGAAACCGAAGATCTCGGAGAAAACCCACGCAGGTCATGGGGAGAAAGTAGAAACTCCATACAGACAGCACCCGTAGTGAGGATCAAATCTGGGTCTCTGGCGCTATAAGGCAGAAGATCTACCGCTGCGCCACTGTGCTGCCCACTTCTGTAACCTGATTTCACTAACCGAGGTGGTCTATATCAAGAAAGTAAAGGGCCTGTCCCACTTGGGCATTCATTTACGTGACAGGCCAGTGACTGACTCACGAAGGTCGCACGAGTCATCATGCATCCGCATAGCCATCTGAAGGGCGTGACGTAATTTGAAGATAGACACAAAATGCAGGAGTAACCCAACGGGACCGGCAGCATCAGTGGAGAGAATGAATGGATGATGTTTCGGGTCGAGACTCTTTTGCAGTCTGAAGAAGGGTCTCGACCCAAAACATCACACATTGCTTCTCTCCAGAGATGCTGCCAGTCCCTCTGAGTTACTCCTGCATTTTGTGTCTATCTCCAATCGTCTTGGCCCCGCTCTGGGAGTAGGAGTGTGGGCGGATTTGGATCCGCAACGGCCGATAGACCCAGGCCGAGTTTGGCGATCATTTGCCTGCTTCTGCTTCTGTTGGAGGTGAGACGTTGCGCCATGCCAGGGTCTTGTGCCTGTCCCACTTTGGCTGTCTTTCGTGAAAGGCCATTGGCACACAACCTTTTAGTTCACGACGAAGTCCACACTCCTCCACGCCACTCCACACTTCTCCACACCACTCTATGCGCCCATCCTGCGCTACCCACGTGCTACCCATGCGCTACCCACATGCTACCCACATGCTAGCTGGTCACGTAAATGGCGCGCGAATCACAGCCAAGTGGGACAGGCCCTTAACTCCTATGTCAGTATCTTCACCATTGTCACTGCCTTACATAGAAACAACAACCTGATTATTGAAGTTATTAAAGGTTTAAGAAGGAACTGTAGATGCTGTAAAAATCGAAGGTAGACAAAAAATGCTGGAAGTACTCAGCAGTGAGGGACCCTTCTTCAGAACCTTCTTCAGCTGAAGAAGGGTGTCGACCCAAAACATCGCCTACTCCTTTTCTCCATAGATGCTGCCTCACCCGGCGTTTCTCCAGCAATTTTTGTCTACTATTGAAGTTAAAACATTATTTAATTCCTCAACTTTAGGTTATGAGTTGCCCAATAATATATTTCTGTACATTCAGTTAGGGTCCTAAACTGGATGTGCTCTAAAAATGCTAATTTATTTTTGTTTATAAAGTGCACATTTCAAGTATTAATGACACACATCTTCCACATACTATTTATTCTACTGTATTTCAGTTTCTTCTTGAATCGACTATTCTGCTTGCAGTCTTCCATATATTAATCACAGGAAATCCTTCCTCTACGCTGCTGGAACTACCAGTTGTCCTCAACTCCCTTCACTTCTTTTATTCCCACTGCAGGTTTTCCACAGGGTTCTTGAATTGATTCTTCCTTTCTCATCTTATCTGAACACTTTCCTGCTGGACACATTAAATCTTTCCTTCTCATGCTGATAAATCAGCACTTGGTTCAAGCACACTCTGCTTTTAATTCACTGCTTTCCTGGGGGACATGAATAGGTTTCTTCCCATTCCCCACCCACTTCTTCTTGCAGTTATTCACAGTATTACAAATTAATTGCTTATAACTGGATGTCTCTGGGTAGGTGCTGTAAAACTGGTGAAGGATCACGAAGCAGTACAACTCAATGTTCATTTATTAGTTTTTGTATTTACAAATGTGATGCAATTTTATATTTCTATTAACACACTATACATGTTCACTTCAAATATTTTTTATCGGCAGTTTGATTTAGTCCTCGATGATTTCAAACAACAATTGCTACAGTAGTAATTTTGAAGAATTGATGTGTTTGAATCGGAGGCTGGTGGGTGACAGGTGAGGACCAGGAGACTATCCGTGTTCCGTCTGGTGGGGAGGGGGAACAAAACTACAAGACCCTACAAAATCATCACACTCTTCACATCGTCCACCACCTTATTTTCTCCCCTCCCCTCTGCCCCACATGGATATGTACCAATTACTCCACGCCCACCCCACTTCCTCCTACATTCCTTCCCTCTAGTTTCAAAGTTCACAACTCTTCAAACCTCTCATCTCACACCTTCTGTCTTTTCATCTCTGGCCATTGTCCAACCATCTGCCCATTAAAACCCTCCTCACCTGCACCACCTGCCAGTCTTGGTCCTGCTCCTCCTCTTTTCTGGCTTTCTTCCCCCACTCCTATAATCATGTCTGAAGGAAGGTCCTGACCCAAAACGTCACCTATCCATGTCCTCCAGTGATGCTGCCTGACCAGCTGAGTTAGTTCAGCACTTTGAGTTTTTTTTTTTGTTAGCCAGCATCTGCAGTTTCTTGTTTCTATAATCACTTCAAAGAAGTGATCAATCCTGTCAACAATTGCCTTGTAAATTGCAAGATTTGGCCTGAACCTTCACATAAATGTCAAGTTGAATTGAGGCAATCATCAGCTTGATTGTATCATCTATCTCTTTGTCATTGATTCACTGAGTTATGGAGTCACTCAGCATGGAAACAGTCCCTTTGGTTATCGACCTTGACCATCAAATACCTATCCTATTTCCAGCACTCCTATACTCATCGGAATGCTTCATAAATATTTTGAGAGGAGTGTGATCCAGATTTCTACCCTCTCTAGGGAGAAAGTTTTCTTAATTCTCAGCTTCAGATGTTCATGATAATGCCTCCAAATGGAGCACTGAAACCCAGCACTCAAACTGATCATATTTGCACTTCCCCTGAATATGGTCATCCAATCATAAGGTGCAGCCAAGACATAACATGTGCTGTAGACCACACAGTGCTTGGGACCAATCTACCTTGTAATATCTTTTACTTTAAAAATGACAAGAAGCTGTAATGTGATCTCACCACCAGCTACTGCAAAGATTTCCAAGTAGAAAGGAATGACATTTTAATTCAGCTCTTAGCAACCCCTATTAATTAAGTAAAATTAATCTCAGTGCTAATCACACCCCTGCCATTATTTTATCTTAAACTATTAAACCCAAAAGTTATGGAAATCCTCACCTACTCACCATGCTGTGCATTACGTTCTCCACTCTGCTGGTGGCATTCATGTGATGCCAACTGTGTATTTTTTAATTAATAACTAGGAAAGCAGTGCAAGTTGCACAGGAAAATCATTGTAACTCAGCATAACAAATGCTGATAATCAACATTATTACGAATAGAGTGTGCAGATATAAGATTGTGACATTAATCAAATAATGCTTCTGTTGTTTAATGAACGTTAATGGTTTCCATAGTTTTGAACAGCAAGGTAATGCAGTGGTCACATTTCAATAAATGATTTAAAATCAGAAATCACTTAACATCATATCAAGAACAATGATGTTAGGCCAGTATCAATTCTGCTCTATGGTGCAGGTATTAGTTTCTGCAATGTTGACCGTGATATCAGTTGTGAGGAAAATGGTAGAACTGTTTGGAAGCTATGTTTTGACAGAATACTTAGAAAATATCAAGGGGTTTAGACAAATTTGCGATTAATTTATGTAAGGGAAATTGTAGGACAAACATATTGGAATTATTTGAGGACATAACTGTAGGAATAGACATGGGGGAAAGCAATA
Organism: Okamejei kenojei; assembly: GCA_035221665.1. Taxonomy (NCBI): domain Eukaryota; kingdom Metazoa; phylum Chordata; class Chondrichthyes; order Rajiformes; family Rajidae; genus Okamejei; species Okamejei kenojei. The sequence continues at coordinate 58,297,213 of CM069133.1, read as the reverse complement.
GATGTGGTGAATTTGTATTTTCAGAAGACCTTTGAAAAAGTCCCATTTAATAGGTAAGAGTATTAAATTAAAGCACATAGAATTGAGATGAACATATTAGCATAGATTCACAGACAGGACACAGAGTAGGAATAAGTGTTTTTCTTTAGGGTTGAATGGTAGTGATTAGTGCAGTACTGCAGGAAGCTTGCAGTTTTCAAGAGCGAGTTAGATTTAGCTCTTTGGGCTAACGGAAAAAGCAGGAATGGGGTACTGATTTTGTATGATCAGCCATGATCATATTGATTGGCGGTGCTGGCTCGAAGGGCCGAATGGCCTACTCCTGCACCTTTTTTTCTATGTTTCTATGAAATCAGCTTGGGTGTCAACTATTCACAATATACATGATTGGTTTGATATGGATAAAATAAGCATATGTAATATTTAGAAACAAGGAACTGCAGATGGTAAAACATTAAAACAAAGGTTTACAGTATTAACGTGCAAATGTACCTGCAATTCCTTGTTCACCAGTTGCTGAAAGTAAACATGCAATTGTAGCTTGGAGACACAAGAGACTGTTGAAGCTGGAATCCTGAACAAAAAAAAACTGCTGAAGACACTCAATGGTTTGGGCAAGTTGGGACCCTTCTGCGAGTGTGGCAAGCAGTTAAGAAAGAGAATCAAATTATGCCTTCATTGCAAAACGTTTTTACAGGAGCATGAATATTTTATTTCAATAACACAAACCCTAGTGAGAACACACCTAGAGTAATATGTGCAATTTTGTTCTTTTTACCTAAGAAAGGATATATGTACCATCACGGATGCAATAAAAGTGCACCAGACTAATTATTGGGCTGACTGGATCAACTTTGCCTGGTCACCAATATTTAGAAGAATAAGAGGCGATCTCAATGAAATGTACAAAATATTAATGAATGTCTGAATACAAAGACAATGTTCTGCAAAGCTGGGAGACCAGAACCAGGGATCACAGTGTTGGTGTATGGGGAAGTCATTGTGGACTGGGTTAGTGTAGTCATAAACTAAACACTAATCCCTTGTCCTCTATCTTCAAAAGTGCCTTACCTCAGTATTGAATATTGTATTTATTAGGTGAAAGTTATCAGCCAAGAACAAGAAGCTGTAATGTGATCTCACCACCAGCTACACCTTCTACTCCCCACTGCTCTCCACTTTCCACAGCAACCATGGCTCCCTAGTCCAATCTCAGTTTTCTCCACTGTCAGGGTGAGATCCAATACAAAATGGATGATCACTTCAAATTCCACCTCAACACCTCATATAGCAACTGGATAGTCTGCAACCCAATGGTATGAACTTTGAATTTTCCAGTTTTAAGCAAACCCTTCATACCACCAGAAAATGGAGGAGCAGCACCTCATATTTCGCTTGGGCAGTTTACCCCCCAGCGGCATGAACATTCACTTCTCCAATTTCCAGTTCCCCTTATTGTCTCCTCCCCTTCTCAGTTCTACCTCAGCCCTTTGGCCACTCCTCTTTCCTTCTTCTTCCCCCCCCTCCCTACAACAGTCTGAAGAAGGGTTTTGACCTGAAGCATTGCCTATTTCCTTAGCTCCATAGATGCTGCCGCACCCGCTGAGCTTCTCCAGCATTTTTGTCTACCTCCATATTTCTTTATCTATCTCCCGATCTTTCAATAGTCCTCCATTTGCATTACCTTTCCAAAGCCCCTTCCAGTCCCTCATCTCCCATTATCAACCCCTCTCACATCCGGATCCCATCCATCCCCTCCCCTGCCCATCAGCTTCTGGGTCCATCTTCCATTCACCTCTTCCCAAAAGGGCACCCATTTACATCAATTACTAGCTCAGAAAGCCTTGGCTTTTCCACTTATTACTTTCCAGAAGCTGTCTCCACCTTAAGATTTCCACCTGTTCCTCAAATTATTTTCCCACCCTCAGTCGATTATCCACCTGCCTCTGTCTCCCATCTGCACCCCTCACCTTCTACTACCTGGTTTTACATGTCTATCATCCTTTATCACTCAACGGTCCACCAACCTCCTCTGACCCCTGTCGCACTACAGCGTCTTTCCTCTTTATACAACACATCTCTCCTCTGCACCTCAGTCTTGATGCATATCTTTCACCCAAAACACCACTCATACTTTTCCTTGCATAGACACTGCTCGATGTGCTGGAGTTCTTTCAGCAGTTTGTTTGCTGCTACAGATTCCAGCACCTGGGCGGCACGGTGGTGCAGCGGTAGAGTTGCTGCCTTTCAGCGCTTGCAGCGCCGGAGTCCCGGGTTCGATCCCGATTATGGCCGCTGTTTGTACGGAGTTTGTTCATTCTCCCCGTGACCGAGATCTTCAGTTTCCTCCCACTATGGGTATGTAGGTTAATTGGCTTGGTATATGTGTAAATTGTCCCTAGTGTGTGTTAAAGTGTTAGGATTGTGATCGGTGTAGACTCGGTGGGCCAAAGGGACTGTTTCTTTGCAATATCTCTAAACTAAACTAAACTAAACACCTACAGTCCCAGTGAAGTGTTATGCAGTAAGTAAAACATTTCTAATAGACTGCTGCTTCTGGGAAAGGCAAAGTAAAGCATTGCTGTCAGTGGTTCATTAGACACAAAAGGGTTGGCCTTTATATTTTGTCAGTCACACCCATGAAGGAAATGCTGAGGTATTAATAAACAAGAATGCTTACAAACCACCTGAGTTAACAAAGAGACTCACATGAGCATGAAAGCAATGGGAAGAATGCAGCTCACTAATTACTCGTTCCCTGAGCTAGAGCCAGGAATAATGACTTAATGATCTCCCTGATTAAATGCAGGCATTAATTATTTATTTTCTGATGCTCAGTTTAAAGAATTAGCTCAATTTTTCATGGGTATCCAGCTGTAGGTTACAGGGTGCTTCTCTTCTGAGCCTTTGAGACAATCGGAACGTTGCTGTTCCAACAGCAAATAAAATGGGCACCTGAGCAAATGGCTTTTTCAAACAAGAGATATAGTTAATGGTTCTTCAGTACTGTGAAGAGATAAGAGTACAAGAAGAGTAAGACACTCTCAAGTGTTGACAGTTTATTTATTTTCATATATTTTGTTTACTTGATTTTACTTTTAAGACTGTAATAATTTTTCATTGCCACAACAACACATAAATATCTGCTTCAGCAAATCTATATAAATAAACCCAACAACACATTCAAGTGACATTGTTTCATTTTCCTGTAAGCTTCTATTTCTGTTAATTGGATCTTTTCCACCACATATGTGTCATTCACTGTTTTGAGTGTTTGTCCTCCTTGTTTTAAAGGAGTACACTGATAGATGAAACACAAGAGATTGAAGATGCCGGAATCTGGAGCAAAACAAAAATGCTGGAAGAACTTTGTGTAAGAAGGAACTGCAGATGCTGGTTTAAACCAAAGTAAAACACAAAAAGATGGAGTAACTCATTGGGACAGGCAGCCATTCCTTCTCTCCAGAGATGCTGCCTATCCCGCTGAGTTACTCCAGCTTTTTGTGTCTATCCACTGGAAGAACTTAGTGGGTCAAGCAGCATCTTTGCAGACAAAGGGATGACCGATGTTTTGTGTGAGCTTCAGGCTCCATGTCATTCCAACCTTGTCACCCATAGAGTTGTGAATTTGTGGAATTTTCTGACACAAAAGGCAGCAGAGGCCAATTCACTGGATGTTTTCAAGAGAGAGTTAGATATAGCTCTTAGGGCTAACGGAATCAAGTGATATGTGGAGAAAGCAGGAACGGGGTACTGTTTTTGGATGATCAGCCATGATCATTTTGAATGGCGGTGCTAGCTCAAAGGACTAAATGGCCTTCTCCTGCACCTATTTTCTATGTTTCTATGTTTCTATTGATTTCAGTGAGGCAACCAAACCTGCAGAGAAGGATGAATGCAGGTCAGCATTATTTTTACTATTTATTTATAATTTGGGAATGGAATTTAATAGGTGTTTCATTTACTTTTCTTAATTTTGTGATGTTTTAAATGATGTCCATTTATATTTATTTTTATAGTTTTTTAATATACTTGAGTTTCAGATATATTTACTACCTGTTAAGGAGCCTTTTACAGCCTGGGTAGGTGCCAAAGTGTCTAGACCCGTCATAGCTTTATGGAGGAGCGAGAGAAGAAGGATCTCGACCCAAAACATCATCCATTGCTTTTCATCAGAGATGCTGCCTGTCCCGCTGAGTTACTACGTTTTTGTTTCTATCTGCTGGAAGAACTTAGTGGGTCAAGCAGAATCTATGCAGACAAAGGGATAGTCAATGGTTTGTGGTAAGCTTCAGGCTCCATGACATTGCAACTTCAATTCTCATTCTCACACTGGTCTGTCCTTAGCTTTCCCCACTACCATGGTGAGACCAAATGAAAACTAAACAAAAACACAACATATTCTGGCCAGGCAGCCTACAGCACAATGATAAAAGCATTAAATTCTTTAATTCCATTCAGCCCACTTCCCTGTGTTCCTTTTCCATTCACTCCAGATTTGCCATATTCCACCAGCCATGTAGATATCATTAAATTCATCAACATCATCATCAACTTTCACGCTGCTCTCAAATTCATTGCATCCAATATATAATTTCAGACATTTCTATCAGCTTCAATATGATCCACCACCCGTCACATTATTCCATTTCAAGGTCGTCCCATTTTCTGCAACATCCTCTTTATCCACGACTTCTTAATTTGGTCCTCGCTCCCCACCCTTTCTTCCCCTTTGCCAGGCACTTTCCCCTCACACCTGCAGGAGATGTAACGCCTGTCCCTTCACCTCCTCCTCTACGTCTGTACAGAAACGTCAACAGGCCTTCAGGGTGAGGCAGCGGTCCACATGTTACTTCTACAACCTCATATATTGCCTTTGGTGGTCTCAATGAGGCCACCTTTATCATACGATCATGTGATAGTTGTATAATAGTAAGATTAAATGAGAACTTACCAGTTTGAAATTTGATCTTTATTTGGTGAGGAGTTACGATGAGGGATTACGTGAAGAACCCCGTCCAGCCGCACGTGCGTCAATCTTCAAAGCAGCGGTATGAAATCACAGGTAATAGTGACTGAAGTATAATAGTAAGATAACAGAAGACTAGAACTACCAGATGACATTTATGAGGGTTGGGAGCGGAGGGGACGTAATCCCTCATCGTAACTCCTCATAAAATAAAGATCAAACTTCAAACTGGTAAGTTCTCATTTGATCTTACTATTTTACTTTGGAGTCACGTGAGTGACTACGTGAAGACTTCAAAGCTCTGTGATTTCATGCCGTGACAAACGCGTCTACACAACCACAACTGCTTCATTGACAAATGAAGGAAAACATTCCTAATGCATACAGTCATGACATAGATTTAAAGCATGCTGATGCTGTTTAAATGAAATAATAAGAAATAATAATATTCACATCTCTCACCCAGATGGAAACTATAAATAGAACATAAAATAAGTTGACAATTACCCTTGATCTAGCAATAGGTTATTGTAAATGAAAACTTTACAAGCTCTTAAGTGTGCAACATCTTTTAATGATAGCACTGGGTATTACATACACCTTCAAGCACCGGCTACATTTTCCTACTGAGGGGAAGGCGTTATGATTGATGTTAACTGGGCGGGGTTAATGGGAGTGAGGTAACTATATTATTGGTTGCATATAAACCATCTACATCCTTCCCCTTAGAAATCAAAAACAGATTGTTGTCACGACAACCGAATTAAACAGCAGAATTAAACGAAATCGCCGTAGCGAACAGGCGGCTTACTGATCCTGCCCGAGCGCGTACGGACGTCTCCCCCTCCCCCCGAAAGAGCAGAAGAAGCAGGAGGACGCAAGGCAGCCGGGGAACCAGGGAAGGGCATTGGGGTGGGAGAAACAGGAGAGGGAGAACCGCGATCGGCAACAGGGGACCCGCGCAGAGGGGAACGAGGCGCCCGCGACGGGGACCGAGGCATGCAGGGAACACCAGCCGGGGCGGCAGCCGGCTGCTGATAGGAGAGTGGAGGGGCATAGGGCCCAGGGGGCTGCGGCTGTGGCTCATTAACCACAAGCAGGTGTTGTCGGCTTCTTCGGTAGATGGAACCCTCACAGTCAACCAGATACGAACGAGGTGAGTCGGCCACCCCAACCACAGTGGCCAGACGGTAGTGACCACTGGCGGTCTGCAATCGAACAACCTGTCCGGGCAACAGAGGATCGAGTGGTCTGCACGACCGATCATGGGAACGCCGCTGGCTGTCATGTTTCTCTTGAATTCGCCTCTGCACGGAGGCGGGCTCCAGCACCCGAGGTTTCAGCTGGCGCTGGGCAATCGGGACGGTGGATCTGGTAGTTCTGGACATCAGACGCTGAGCAGGTGACCCCATGGCCGGATCCCTGGAAACATTCCTGAGGTTCAGGAGATCCAAATACAAATCAGAATTGGATAGTCGCGCCTGTTCCATCAGAAGCTTGGCGCTGCGGACGGCCCGTTCTGCTAGGCCGTTGCTCTGTGGGTACTCTGGGCTGCTGGTGAAATGCACGAAGTTCCACTTGTCGGCAAAGCTTTTGAATTCTCGGCTTGTAAACTGCCTGCCGTTGTCAGTCTGCAGCCTGACCGGGGTCCCAAAAGTGGAGAAGTGTTTCCGCAGCTTGCGGATCACCATCTCCGACGTGAGGGATGTCAGCAAATCCACTTCGAACCAGTTGGAGTACGAGTCGACCAGGACAAGGTAGTGGTTACCACGCCACTCGAATATGTCGGCAGCCAGCGAGGACCAGGCCAAAGCAGGGGCGGGCTGTTGCAGCAGGGGCTGTCGCTGCTGGTGTGGCGCAAGACTGTTGCACGTGGAGCAGGCAGAAACTCGGTCTCGGATATATTTGGCCATTCCAGGCCAATAGAATTGGCACTGAGTGTGGGCGAGTGTTGCATCGACCCCAGGGTGTCCGCTGTGGGCTGCACAAAAGTAAAAGTCAAACAGGGAGGACGGGACCACAACTTTATGTCCCTTGACGATAACGCCATCCTGGAGCACCAGTTCGTCGCGGACCAGGAAGAAAGGCTGTGTTTCAGATGGCGCGGCGGAGCGCTTTGTTGGCCACCCTGCTTTAATCACCGAGGCAAGCTGCTGCAAAACCGGATCGGCAGCGGTGTGCTCGGCCAAAACCTGTAGCTGCTTGGTGGGAATAATGTTAACGCCCAGTACGAGCAAGTCCTCTGTTTCGTAGGGGTGGCGGGCGCAGGAGGTACGCGGGGCTCGCGACAGGGTGTCCGCAATGTGCATCTCGGTGCCCTTCTTGTAGATTATGTCAAAGTCGAAACGCTGGAGCTGCAGCATCATACGCTGCAGCCTGGCAGGGGCAGCGGGAATCGGCATGTTCAGGATTGTCACCAGTGGCTGGTGGTCGGTTTCGACCGTAAATCTGCTGCCGAACAGGAAGTCTCTGAACTTGGAGCAGGCGAACACCACCGCGAGCAGCTCTTTCTCGATCTGAGCGTACCGCTGCTCGGTGTCCGTCATGGTGCGGGAGGCATAGGAGACAGGATGCAGCGATCCATCGACAGACTGAAGGCAGGCCGCACCCAGGCCGAACTTGGAAGCGTCACAGGTGACGGTGATGGGGCGACCCACGTCGAAGAACCGCAACGTCGGAGTGCTAATCAGTTTCGACTTGAGGTGGTCAAAGGCCTGCTGGTGATATGGGAGCCAGGCCCAGGCGATATCCTTTTTTGTCAGCTGCCGCAGGGGAGCACTCAGCTCACTGAGGTTTGGTATAAACTTGCCAAGGTAGTTCACCATGCCCAAGAATCGTTGCAGACCTGGCACGTCGGTGGGGGCTGCCATTTCGGAGATGGCAGCTGCCTTCAAGGGGTCGGGCTTTAGTCCGTTAGGGGTGAAAACATGTCCAACATACGTGACCTCTGAGACACGAAACCGGCACTTCTTGGGATTCAGCTTCAGGTGCGACCGTCGCGCGCGATCCAGGACGCGGCGGAGGTTCAGGTCGTGCTCGGCAATGTCCTTCCCATAAACCAGGATATCATCCACGATGATGGCACATGGCAGGTCCGCGAATAATTGCTCCATCGTCCGCTGGAACACCTCGCTAGCAGAATTGATGCCGAATGGCATTCGCAGGAACTTGAATCTGCCGAACGGTGTGGCGAAGGTCGTCAGGTCAGAAGACGCTTTGTCCAACGGGATCTGCCAAAACGAGTTCTTAGCGTCTAGGACCGAAAAGATGGTGGCTTGCCCGACCTTTGCCGCCACATCCTCAACAGACCGCATGGGGTAGTGTGGTCGCCTGATGGCAAGGTTTAAGTCCTTCGGGTTGATACACACGGGTATCTCGTTCTTGTCTTTCTTAATCGTGGCAACCATGGTGGAGACCCAATCGGTGGGCTCGCTAACTGCTACTAGCACCCCCTTTTCGACCATCTCGTTGAGCATCGCCTCGACCTTGTCCTTCATGGCGTGAGACACCCTGTGAGGTGCGCGGACCACGGGTTGTATATTTGGGTCAATGGAAATATGGTATGACACTGGTAACTTCCCCAGGTCATCGTCGAACAGGTCCTTGTATTCAGCAACCGGGTCAAACGACAGTTGCACTTTGTGGACCGTGCGGTCAAAGGAGACCAGGCCAAGATCCTGGCACGCACGGTTGCCCAACAGGGTTACACAGTCAGAGTTCAAAACATAGAAAACCAGGTTTCTTGTGGCCTTTTGCAGCACGCAAGTTAAAGTGGCCCTCCCCGCAGGCCTTAGAATCTTTCCACCATAGGCGTGCAGGGTAGCATCGTCAACAACCAGAGGCTCATTATTCCTTATCTTGTTGAAAAGATTCATGGACAAAACATTGACTTTCGCGCCAGTATCTAATTTGGCAGAGAAGGTTACGCCATTGACAGTCACAGGTACGGAGGGATCATTGCGGTGGGCGGGTGTCTGTAGGAGGGTAAACACATGAGAGTCCTCGGCAGAATTAATTGGCTCTGCATCATTGCATTCAACTAAATTGGGCTGTGAGTCGAAACAGAGATCAGATTGCGCCAGCATGTTTAGACTGGGACTGAAGCTTGTGCCTGGCTCCCACGGGAACGGAGTAAGCGACAGGAGGCTGAGAAATGGTTCAGCTTTTTACAAAAGTTACAGGTTTTACCAAAGGAGGGACACGTCGACAGTCTATGGTGCATGTAGTTACAGTTCGGGCACCTTTTTCGGGGCACATCGCCAGGTCCAGGGCGGGCACGCGGCAGAAAAACATTGTTTCCCACTCGAGGCTGTGGGCTCCTAAACCCAGCCAGGTTGACAGATTTATTGCCCGAGTCCCGGTGGTCCTCTTGCAAAACAACGACCTCAGACAATCTGCAGGCATGCATAGCTTTGTCCAACGTTAGATCCGGATCCCTCAAAAGCTCACATCGCAGCTTCTGGTCACGCATGCCAGTTACTAAAATGTCTCTAGTGAGCTGGTCTGTCATGTCGCCAAAACGGCACCGCTGGGCGAGATGACGCAAATCAGCAATAAAACATTCAACAGGTTCATCAGGCAACTGTCTCCTTGTAAAGAACCGTGCCCTCTCTAGAATGCGGTTCGAGGGCAGGTCACAAATCTCCCTGAACTTACGTAGCAGGCAAGCGGGGTCGTCAGCAGACTCTGCAGGAGTAATCACCTCATCATCGACACCCAGGACCGCTGGAGCGTAGGTGAAAGTTCTGGCTCTCTTCATGGCATCAGGTCCGACAAGGTTGAGTAGGAGGGAAGTTTTAAGGGAGTCAGGATCAGCGCGGTGTGCGACGTTGACAAAGTGTGTGAAATCAAATTCAAACGTGGCCCAGCGCTCAGAGATGTCAGCATCAAAGACAAGCTGCTCGGGCTTTCTGCAAGAGGACGCCATGGCCAAAGAGATCAAAAGCACAAAAAACACAAATCAAAAAAAAGAAATAAAAACCGATAAACAGGAGATGCAAGTATCTTCCAGCTTTGACACCATGTAAATGAAAACTTTACAAGCTCTTAAGTGTGCAACATCTTTTAATGATAGCACTGGGTATTACATACACCTTCAAGCACCGGCTACATTTTCCTACTGAGGGGAAGGCGTTATGATTGATGTTAACTGGGCGGGGTTAATGGGAGTGAGGTAACTATATTATTGGTTGCATATAAACCATCTACAGTTATCATAAATGTTTGGAGATTCGTTTGTTGGACCATGCTGCAGCCGTAAGGATGTGGTCTAGTGGAACATAAATACCCTTGCTACTGATGTTGTAGCAGCCCTGGTGGAATGAGATCTGGAATCAGAATCCATTCCTACATAACGCAAACTCCATTTTGTCATCTGGAGTGGCCTGAACAGATACGTTCTTCTAAGTTTTTTGTGACTAACAACATTGCTAGTTCAGAACTTTGAAGGCTCTTGGTGACCTTGACGTATTGTTGTATATATGTGTGCTTACGTTACCAAGGTCCCCTGGCATGCCTGTAACTATTTTGAGACCTGACACCCCTTCTGCTCAACTATTTATAAACATAAAATATTATATATTATTATTTACATATGTACTCATCCTGTACCATCGCAATTATGTAGCGACTGATCCTGCTGCGCTAACCAGCGGCAGAAGGATAACTACCTACTGAGCTCCGGTCAAAGTCAAGCATGTAGCTGGAGCCCCCTGGCGAAATAGTTTTCACAAATATCAACATCCCATACGGCATTGTACTGTTCCTGGAAGACCTTGTGTTAAGATATCCTTATAACTTGATACCCGGGGTGAACCCGACAGAGCGTGACTTATTTGCTACAGCCAATTCAATGAGAAGGCACGTTGGCACAGTTAATGGCTGTACATCTTAATTATTGACAAAGTATCATTTAACCTGCACTCCAAACGTCTGTAATTTTTTTTTTTTTTTTAGAAGTACAGTAGTGTGGTACTTAAGTACCTAATTCATACATACATATTTCCATTCTTGTACAACTTCTTACTTTTGATTTAATAATAAAAGAACAGTGAGAGAAAAAAAGAAATAAAGAGCGTCGGAATAGATAGACAAGCGATAGAAACAGATAGCCAAAGAAATACAGGACCGAGTTAAGAAGCTAAAAAGATTGAAAGAAAAGGAGAAATTAAAGGAAAGAGAGATTAGGAGAGATCTACCTATTTCGTATTTTTGCCCATCCGTCACCCGGTTCTAAACCATTTAATTTCTTATGTTGCACCATCTGCTTGTAAAAAGTTGATAAGAGGAGACCAAGTCTTTAAGAATAGGTCTACTTTGCCCAGTAGGAGGAATCTCATTTCTTCAAGGTGTAGCATTTCAGACATGTTTGAGATCCACATTTTGAATGTTGGCGTGGTAGCGTTTTTTCAAAATTTGAGTATAAGTTTTTTTGCTGTTATTAGACTGTAATTAAGAAAAGCTTCTTAGAATATAGTTAGTTTACTTCCCTCTTCCATTGATCCAAAGATAATCAGTTCTGTATTGGCGTTCAATTTTGTATTAAATAGTTTTGTAAAAATTCCAAAAACTTCATTCCAAAATTTATACAGTTTTATACAAGAGACAAAGGAATGTGATATAGTGGCATTTTGAGTTAAACATTTGTCGCAGATGGAGGAAACATTTGAAAATATTTTATTCAGTCTAGTTTTCGAATAATATAATCTATGTAAAATTTTAAATTGAATTAGGTTATGTCTTATATTAATTGAACATTTATTTACATATAATAATTTTTTTTCCCATCTATCATTCGGAATTTTTATCAATAACTCTTGTTCCCAGTCCCTTCTAATTACCTCTGTCATTGGTGTTTCTATATTTAAAATTGAATTATATAAGTAAGATATTAAATTGCTTGATTTTGCCTTTCTATTCATTCCTTCCTCCAATATATCTGGAGTTAAAGTTTGATATCCTTCTGTATATGTTTTCAAATAATCTTGAATTTGAAGATATTTGAAATATTGATTACTTTTCAAATTATATTTTAGTTGTAATTGTTGGAATGATAAAAGTTTTCCCATTTCATACATATCCCCCATCGTTTTAATTCGTATTCTTTCCCAATGGATAAACGTTTTATCAATAATGGATGGTTTGAATGAGGGAATATTAGCTATTGGAGGAAGAAGCGATAATTTTCTTAATTTTAAAGTTAATTTTATTTATTTCCAAATTCGTATTATACTGTGAATAATTGTATTCTTCTTATATATTATATTGTTCAGTTTCATCGGGGAAAGAAGGATCGCTCCTATATTATAAGGGGAACAATCCTCTTTCTCCATTCTTATCCAATCTACCTGTTGGGCAGAACTGTCCAACCAATAGATCATATTTTTAATATTCACTGCCCAATAGTAATACAATAAGTTAGGAAATGTCAGTCCCCCTGATTCTTTAGATTTACACAAGTGTTTTTTTTTTATTCTGTGTGATTTATAATCCCATATGAAGTTTATAATATCAGAGCCTAGTTTTTTAAATAATTTTTTAGGTAAGTATATTGGTATTGATTGAAATAGGTACTATATTTGTGGTAAGAAGATCATTTTTATCGCGTTTATTCTGCCTATTAAGGACATCGGCAGTGTTTTCCAAAATTTAATCAACCCATTTAATTTAGTTAATAAAGGCATAGAGTTTGCATTGAGTAATGATTTATATTTCCTAGTGATTTGGATGCCCAAATACTTAAAATTTTCTATTGCAATTCTAATGGGGAATTTCAACAAATGTGTCGGCTCTTGAGGTTTTATCGTCATAATTTTGCTTTTGTTCCAATTTGCGAATTTGTAAGATATAGTAATATGTTGTCTGCATATAATGAAATTTTATTATCTGAGTGTTTGGTATTATATCCATAAATATTCGGATGACTTCTTATATTTTCTGCTAAAGGCTCTATCACTAGTGCAAATAGCAGGGGCGATAGTACGCACCCCTGCCTATTGCCCCTTGCTAATTGGAATTTTGGGGATAATATATTATTAGTCAGTATTCTAGCTGAGATAAAGTTATCTCCCATGTTAAATTTTTGCAATACTTGGAATAAATATTGCCAATCTACTTGATCGAAAGCTTTTTTCTGCATCCAATGAAATAATTGCTAGTTCTTCTTCAGTATTATGTGAGTACATTGTATTAGACAGCCGTCTCAAATTGTTAAAAGAGTATCTCTTTGGTGTAAACTCTGTTTGGTCTGGGTTTATTAGTTTGCTAACATATTTACTCAATCTTCTCGCTAGGGTCTTTGCTAATATTTTTTGATCTGTATTTAGGAGTTCAATAGCTCTATATGAACCTGGGTCTTCTAGATCTTTATCCTTTTTTGGTATAAGTATAATCGTTGACTCAGTTAATGTTTCTGGTAGTTTATTTTTCTTTAAAAACGTATATATATATAAATCTTTCAGGCGTAGAGAAATTATCTCATAGAATCTTTTATAGAATTCATTACTAAAGCCATCTGGTCCTGGTGTTTTGCCATTCTTCAACAAATTTATTGTTTCTTCTATTTCCTGTATGTAATCTGGGCTGCTAATCCCTCTTGTTCCACCATATTTAATTTTGGAAGATTACAATTGTCTAAGACATTTGTAATTTGAGTATTATTTGCAGAGGTTTTCGATGTATATAAATGTTGATAAAATTGAGCAAATCTTTTATTAATATCTTTAGGTAGTGTTATTAATTCCCCTTTGTCCGATTTAAATTTAGTAATTGTATTTTCTGTTTCCAGTTTTTTCAGTTGGTGTGCTAAGAGTTTATGTGGTTTATCACCAAATTCAAAATTTTCTTGTTTTATAGTTTGAAATAATCTTATTATTCTGGCTGATAAAATTGTATTTAATTTATATTTTAGTATTGTTATCTTATTATGTTTATCTATAGTTGGTTCTTTAGCACTTTCTAAATCTAATTGTCTAATTTCTTGTTCTAACTGCAATTGTTCAGAGTTATTTTTTTTATTTTGGAAAGCTTGATATGAGATTATAGTTCCTCTAATAAATGCCTTAAAAGTTTCCCATAATAAGGAGGGTGAAATATCTGGTGTATCATTTGTCTAAAAAAAAATCCCATCTGCTCTTTTAAATATGTACATCCTTGTGAATTGTTTAAGATTTGGGGGTTAAACCTCCAAAACGATTTTTTTATCTGGCATTCCATCTAATTTTAAAGAAAAAGTTAGCAGGGAATGATAAGAAATAATACTATTATGATATTTAGAATTATATGTATATGGAATTAGTTTTGTGTCCACTAAGAAGTAATCAATACGTGAATATGTTTTATGTACCGTTGAATAAAATGAATATTCCCTACCTACTGGGTTAGCGATCCTCCATACATCTATTATGTTGCTATTTTTCATGTATGTATTTAGTTGTTCACTAGTTTTAGATTTTATGTTAATCCTTTTTTGTTTGCTGATTTATCCTGGTATGGATAAATGTGAGGTTATCCACTTTGGTGGCAAAAACAGGAAAGCAGACTATTATTTAAATGGTGGCCGATTAGGAAAAGGGGAGATGCAGCGAGACCTGGGTGTCATGGTACACCAGTCATTGAAAGTAGGCATGCAGGTGCAGCAGGCAGTGAAAAAAGCGAATGGTATGTTAGCTTTCATAGCAAAAGGATTTGAGTACAGGAGCAGGGAGATTCTACTTCAGTTGTACAGGGTCTTGGTGAGACCACACCTGGAGTATTGCGTGCAGTTTTGGTCTCCAAATCTGAGGAAGGACATTATTGCCATAGAGGGAGTGCAGAGAAGGTTCACCAGACTGATTCCTGGGATGTCAGGACTGTCTTATGAAGAAAGACTGGATAGACTCGGTTTATACTCTCTGGAATTTAGGAGATTAAGAGGGGATCTTATAGAAACTTACAAAATTCTTAAGGGGTTGGACAGGCTAGATGCAGGAAGATTGTTCCCGATGTTGGGGAAGTCCAGGACAAGGGGTCACAGCTTAAGGATAAGGGGGAAATCCTTTAAGACCGAGATGAGAAAGACTTTTTTCACACAGAGAGTGGTGAGTCTCTGGAACTCTCTGCCACAGAGGGTAGTTGAGGCCAGTTCATTGGCTATATTTAAGAGTGAGTTGGATGTGGCCCTTGTGGCTAAGGGGATCAGAGGGTATGGAGAGAAGGCAGGTACGGGATACTGAGTTGGATGATCAGCCATGATCATATTGAATGGCGGTGCAGGCTCGAAGGGCTGAATGGCCTACTCCTGCACCTAATTTCTATGTTTCTATGTTTCTATGGATCTAAAACACAATTCAAATCTCCCCCGATTATCACATTTTGATAGAAGTTCTGTAATTGTATCCAAAATGTTACTAAAAAATTGGGGGTTGTCAAAATTACGAGCATAAATATTTATCAAAGTAAGTGGAGTAGAATAAATTTCTCCCGTGACTATGACATACCTCCCCTCTTTATCTGCTATAGTATTCTTTAATTTAAATGGTATACCTTTACTATTGATAATAGCCATACATCTAGATTTAGAAGTAAATGAAGAGTAGTATGTTTTCCCAATCAAATTTACCTTCAATCTTATCTGTGTTTGATATTTCAAATGCGCCTCTTGTAAGAAAATGATGTCACTGTTTAAGGCTTTTAATTGGGCAAAGATCTTACCCCTTTTAATTGGTTCATTAGCGCCCCTTATATTCCAACTACAGACCATGATTCCTCCAGTTTTATTTTGTTTATCGTCTTGCATTATGAATCATGTTAATACCTTTACTTCATATGGTGCAACCAAGAACCTCATAACTCTTGGTGGAGATTGGTCATCCCCAGCTGTTAAGTTTTGTTTGCATCTCCCCTTCAGAATAGACCTTGAAAAAGACCAGAAAGTGTAGAGTTGTGAAAAGATACTTAACAAACAAAAAGTGATATTATAATATCCAAAAATAAAGATATTATAATTAAAAACAGACCACCAACAGGTGGTAGAAAAATTCTTATTGACTTCCGTAGATGTTTTTATATGTTTCGCTCTGCTCCCTTGACCTATTATTAATTGGAAGAGATAAAAGACCATCCTTCTCCTTGTAGCGAGAATATATGTCTCGCCATTGTTATGCCACATATTTTGCAACCTGTGAATAAGCATAAAAAACAAACATATCTATCTTTGGTGTTCCACGGAACCAGAGTTTTATAATACAGTGTGATTCAACATCAATTCCGTGTTGTCATTGACCTATACTTGATGATTCTCCTGTGGCAAACGAGATTATGTAATCATTACAGGAGTCTTTAATTGATTGCACATTTGTGCCTAACATATGCCACCATCATAATGTATCAACATGAAATTTAGCATGCAGATAGGCATATTTGCTCAATCACTCTTTGCCCCATACAATGCCCTTAGGGTCTATAGATAGTTGATACCAATAAGTGAAGAATTGGTAAGTCATGCAAATATGCTCCAAACTCGAGATGATATTCGCTATTTAGTATCTGCCGTGAACGACAATGTGGCCCGATTTCCGAGCCAGTCTTGCAAGACAATCCTGGCCCTTATACTGAGCCTGCCCAATTATAACCTGCTTGGAATGCTAGTATTGTCCAGTTTTACATGGTTAGACCCCTCAGGTAGATGGTAATGTCTCCATCATTTGTATTATCCAACCAAGTGTACATCTTACCAAATTGTAAGCGGTCCCTTAGTTATAGTGTAACACAGGTAATATGCATGGAACCTCTGGCCAACTTTTATGCTGCCACCAGCTTCAGTGAACAGCTACTGCCGATCTATAAAGCCTTACTCATTCAATAGGTTGTGCTTTGTCCTCCAGGTATTGCCTATGAAACAGGTCCTACCTGAATAGAAGATTTGGCAGCCGGCTCTATTGTCCCCCTGATAGTGGTGTTCACTGAATATGTGTTTGAATGGCAACCTTGCTACCAAGCATGGTATGTCTGGTATGTGCCCTTCATCACTTCAGCATTCTCCACGGCTATACCTACAGACTCAGCATTACATTATACTGACCCGGCATGCTCCCATCTTACATGAGCGAGACATTAAGCAGCCCTGCTATAAAGTGCTGCTGGCGCGGCTTCAGCAATACGCCGACTTTGCCGTGGACCCGGCATCAGACTAATACTGGCGCGGCAGGAGGGGAACAATAATCAGGCCTGCTACAAGGCGCTGCTGGCAAAATTTCCCATTTAGGGCAATTAACACCATATTGCAATATAATGAAATATTTACCTAACAACTACTGGAGCAGTAATGAATACTGTTTGTCCATCATTGTGACTTTAGTAACTTCAGCTGGTAATAACAAGTTGTGCTAACAATGACCTACATGGCACTTTACAGTTTACCATTTAACAGGATAACAGTTCTCCTACTTGCACAGCTGAATCCCATCTATACTATTGCCAATTAGTCTAATGACTAGAAGGTTGTTTCATAACAACAAAGCTGTTACAGGAGTCTATTGACTGCAATCTGTTGCCCAGGCCGGTGTCAACGGCCAATTGAATAGCTAAAGGTAAATCCCAATGTCCTACAAGTCTATTTGATAGCAACTTAATCTTTACTGGATAGAGGAGCCCAATTTCTCAAATATGGTTTGAGATTTAAACAGTGGATTTTAGCACATACATAACCAGTGTTTTTGGAGCAGTCCTGAGCAAAGGTACTGCTGGCACAGCCTCTCCAAAAGGCTAGCCTGCCATAACTTGGCATCCCCACGAAGTAGCCCTGAGCAAAGGTGCTGCTGGCACAGCCTCTCCAATAGGCTAGCCTGGCATAACGTGGCATCCCTCTGGAGCAGTCCTGTGCAAAGGTACTGCTGGCACATCCTCTCCAATAGGCTGGCACTGCCATAACTTGGCACCCTCATGAAGCAGCCCTGAGCAAAAGTGCTGCTGGCACAGCCTCTCCAACAGGCTGACACGGTCATAAACTTTGCTGCTGGTGCGGGCTCTCACATTGATCCGTGCTGGCCCAAGTCCTGCTGTCGGAGTGTCTCTAGATTCATATTCCCGGAGGGGAACCCTCCCAACATCCGGGCTGACCATTTTTGTCAATTGTCCCCATATCCTGGGGATGACTGCGATTTGGGAACCACATATTATTCCCCCTCCCCGGTAACCTAATGTCTAGAGTCACTGACCATCTTATCAGTGACTCCGATCGTGAAAGCCGACATTTGCCAGCTCCCCGCTTCCACGGTCGGACCATACTTTCCCCACAGCCCTTAGCTGGTTCCGTCGTCGGCCCTCGCAAATCATCCGGCAAAAACCTCTAAAACCGAGGTTCCTGCAAGAGACCTAAAACATGTAAGAAATAGCACTTACCTGAAGTTTAAACTTACCGCTGGAGGAGCTGCGCTGCTCCAACCGGTCGCCTGCACAATGCGTTTGACGTAATGACGCACGTGCGGCTGGACGGGGTTCTTCACGTAGTCACTCACGTGACTCCGAAGTAAAATTAGGCAATTTGGCCCATCAAGTCTACTTTGCCATTCAATCATGGCTGTTCTATCTCTCCTTCCTAACCCCATTCTCTTGCCTTCTCCCCATAACCTCTGACAAATATATTCAAGCATTTGTACTCTGCCTGCTGGGTCTGCTAGAGCTCCGAATTGCTAACCATTTTGATATCCTTCCCATTCCCATACCTTCCTTTCTGTCCTTGGACTCTTCCATTATCAGAATGGAATCGAAACTGAAAGAACAGTACCTCATATTCCACTCGGGTGGCTTACAACCCAACAGCATGAACACTGAATTCTCCAATTTCAAGTAATCCATCCCCACCTTTCCTTCCCATCTCACCATGTACCCTCCATGCACACCTTCCATTTCACTCCACGCCCCTGTCACCTAGTTTTTGTCCCTTCCTCAATCCGCTCATCTCCCACCACTACCTATTCCAAATTTCCTTCCGCAGTTTCCCCTGCCTTGGCCATCTCTTGGCCATCCCTCCTTTTTGTTTTTCAGTGCACTTCACTCCCCATCTTTCTTCCTTATCAGATTCCACAAGCACAATTTTGTCTTCTCCACTTACACCTCAAGCCTTGGTTACTATCTGCACACTTATCTCCTCCACCTGTCTCACCTGTTAATCAACACTTTTGTATATGAATCCCCTATTCGCGTGATATTTCTTGACCCATCCCTTCCCCTCACCCGTCTCTACCAACTATTTCCCCTCTATCCAAAAGGTAGAGAGCATATTGACTGGTTGTATGATGGCCTGGTTCTACAACTTGAATACCCAGGAACATTGGAGATTACAAATAGTGGACTCCCATCATGGGTACTGAAGGGATCTATAGAACATGCTACCTCAAAAAGGCAGTAAGCATCACCAAAGATCCACACGACCATGACCATGCTTTTATTTATGCCCTACCAATGGGCATAATTTGAAATATGTGACCATCAGGTTCAAGATAACTTCTTCCCAACAACCATCAAGCTCGTGAACACAACACAACACAAACCACAATTTTGAACTGTGGACTGTCTTTAATTGCACTAAGGACTTCAGGCAAACTCCATTCAGATAGTACCTGAGCTCAGGATTGACTTGGGTCTCTGGTGCTGTGATGCAGCAGATCTACCAGCTGCACCTCTGTGCCTTATTCACTATATATTATCTGTGTGCATTACATTTACTGGCCTGTTATGCTGCTGCAAGTAAGAATTTCATTGTTTTGATTTTGGTACATATGACAATTAAAGACTCTTAAAGACTCTTGAGAAAAGGTCTACTGGAATAAAGCCTTGGTAATTTTAATTAATACAAAAATTGAATGGCTCAAATAAAATAGTAAGATTAAATGAGAACTTACCAGTTTGAAGTTTGATCTTTATTTTATCAGGAGTTACGATGAGCGATTACTTGAAGAAGGCCATCAACCCGCATGCGCATCAATCTTCAAAGCAGCAGTGTGAAATTACAGATGACAGTTGTTGAACTAAAATAGTAAGATTAGAGCTGACTAGAACTTCCAGAAGATCTTTATGTTACGAGGGTTGGGAGCCGAGGGCACGTAATCGCTCATCGTAACTCCTCATAAAAATAAAGATCAAACTTCAAACTGGTAAGTTCTCATTTAATCTTACTATTTTACTACAGAGTCACGTGAGTGACCACATGAAGATTTTAAAGCTCTGTGATTTCATGCCGTGGAAACTAGTCCATGCATCACACACTGCATCTGTTGACCGGGATGAGTGAGAATAATTAATGCATTCAAACATGACAGAGATTAAAAAAAATGCTGATGCTTTAATAATCAAAGAAAATAATAGTGACCCCTCTCACCCTGGAGGAAACTGTAAAACAGAACCTAAAACAGAATTAGCAGAAGTCCCCGGTCTGGCGATAGGTTTGTTATAAAACCTTTGGTACGTCAGTTCATTAGACCATCCTGTTACCGCTAGAATGTGGTCGAGAGGGACGTTCTTATCCCTTCCTGCTAACGTAGATGCAGCCCTGGTGGAATGAGGTTTAAAAGTGTCAGTGTCTACTCCTGCACATGCCAGAATCTGTTTTATCCATCTTGAAATGGTCTGCACTGTAACCTTCTTATGAGGATTGGTGTAGTTGATGAATAAGGATCATTCCAAGCCTCTGAGGCTCTTAGTGACCTTAATGCATTGTAGTATGTGAGATACCACACACAACCGTTGGTCTAAGGGATAAGCCATAAAACTTAATTTGAGCCCAGACATCCCTGGTCCGCTCTGCTTTATTAGATCATCAACATAAAAGGTGATGTTGTCAAAAGATGTAACTATGCTGTCCAGTCTAAGTTTATTTAATGTCTGGACCCGTTGGGCTGAGACAAGCGCCATGAGCATGACTACCTGAAGTGCGAGATTAGGCAGAGACAGAGATGAAGCTGGTGCCCACTGACGGAGAATCATGAGGTCCATGCTCACATCCCATATCTGTGAATATCTGAGCCTAGGGGAAGTAGAGTTAAAAATGCCCTTCATAAATCTTGATATTAAGGGTGAGATCCGACAGTGTGGTTCCCTGACCCCAGCCATAAGTAAGATGATAAAGCGCTCCTGGCACTATTTATGGCTCTATAACTGTGTTTCTCATCATAGAATAATGTAGAAAGGAACTCCAAAACATCCATAATGGAGGCCATGCCATACGAAATATTCGAGGGAGAGAGAACAGTACTTCTCCCATTTCCTTATATGAGTGATGTACTGTTTCTTGGTACTCTTCCTCCAGGCCGCAGTGAACACATCTACCATACGATCTGAAAGAGCGAGCCCCAGGAATGGTCTCCTCAGATTCTGCAAACCAATAAATGTATTTGATCATGAAGAGGATGGCTTTTCCCTGTCACAGGATGTACCAGCAGATTTCTGCTTTTGGGGACAGTCATAAAAGGCTGTGTAATCATAGTTAGGGCAAGTGGGAACCAATGCTGAGTAGGCCAGTCTGGTATTACCAATATGCCAGAGGCAGAGTCTAGCTTGATCTTGGCCAAGCATCGACTGATGAGGCAAAATGGGGGAAACACATACAAGAACTTTCCACCCCAGTGTAGCGAGAATGCATCTACTGCTACTGCCCCTGGGGTCTGGTTCCCATGAAACGTAATTTGGCAACTGATGATTTAGTCTGGATGCAAACAGATCAATGTCCGGTACACCATACCAAACAACAATGTCATTAAACACTTCATGATTCAACATCCATTCTTTGTTGTCATTGAATTCTTGTGACCTGATGTCCGCCATCTACCTGATAAGTAGATAGCTGAAACCCAGATGTTTCTCGTAATATACCAGTGCCAAATGAGGTTAGTCAATTTATCACAGGACACAGACTTACTTCTACCCATTATGTATGCTACTGCTGTATTGTTGTCAACCTGAAATTGAACATGCACATGATGCATATTGCTACAATAAGCCTATAAACCATAGAGTGCTCCCATCAACTCTAAGTAGTTAATACCATGAAGCATCGATGATTCCTGCGGATTCCATCTGCCACCGCAGTTTGAGATGGCATTGGTAGCACCCCAACCTAGAGCACTGGCATCAGTTTGCAGGATAACTGATGGTGTATCAACTAAAATAGTACTAGAGCAATAACGAAAATTGGTCACCAACCTATGTAACTCAGCAAGGATTCACCTGGCAACTTCATGGGTCTATCGAAGTGACCTCTATGAAGTTTGAGTGCCTGCTCCTTTGCACATTGTAAGTTTTGGTAGTGCAAAGGACCGAACTGAGCAGCTGGGAAAACAGCCACTAATTTGCCAATTATACTAGCCACATGTCTAATAGAAGGTTGGATCTTAACATGAGGTTGCTGCAGGCTTCAATTAATTCTAATTGCTTGCCCCAAGGCAGCACCACTGACATGTGAATTGAATTTTACTTTGGAGTCACGTGAGTGACCGTGAAGACCCCGCCAGCATGCATGCGCAGCATATCGTCGCGCGCATTTGCATCGGCAGGCTGGGGGGGGGGGGGGGGGGGGGGGGGGAGTGCGCTCTCTCCTCCGGCTCCTTCATAAAGGCCGGCAGGTAAGTACTTACCTTCACTCCACAGGATGGACAAGGGCAAGAGGAAGGCGACGCTGTCGAGGAGCCGAGCTGCATCGACTAGCCAACGGCCCTTGTCCCCGGAGCTGCAAGCACCACTGGCAGCTTTGAGACATGTGGGGGCAAGAATGCGGAAGTCGGGCGCTCCCGCTACTTTAGCGCCCGAATCATCACCTGAGTGGTTTATCGCCCCGGAGCTGGATGCAACGGATCCAGACCGAGCCCCCTTCCCCCAAGAAAAGAGGGGGGAAACAGGTACTTGCCTCGCTCATCGCAAGCGATCTCACCCCGAGTTCCAGTAGACCCGAGGGGACTGGGCCGGGGGACTGCTGCATGCAGGGGAGCCCTACAGCTGTGCTCCACCACGTACCACTGCCAGGGAGATCTGCCATAGTGCAGTCTGGCAGCTCTACTGCTGCATCGAGCAAGCCTGCAGGAGCAGGTACCGCCGACAAAACACCCCGTCAGGCTGCGGTCAAGGGCGGAGGTGGCAGCAGTAGACGGTCGGTCAGCTCAGCTCTGGGAGCGGTCGACCATGCGCCTCCACACCAAAAATTGGGCAATTGTGGAGGTAAGCATGCACGGACTCCGGGGAGCCAGGTTCCGGGGGCCGGCGCCGATCCAACTCACCTGCCTTTGTATCAGACAGGTGGGCCGCCACAGACTCCGTGCGGGAGTGTATGAGCCTACTCGGGCGGTAGGTCCCGACAACCTGCCATTGGACCCTAGACAGCACCTTACGGAGGTGTGGTCCAATGGTGGAAGCCCCAGTGATTTCGCAGGCCTTCACACAATGCTAGCAAGCCGCTGTGTTTGAAGACGACCCGGGACAGCCAGTGACCGCTGAGCCAGAGCATGAGGATATGTTGGACGTGCAAGTTTGGCGCTACTACACAAACAGGGTGGGCGGGCACCATTGATTACCTGACTACTCACCAACTTCAGGTTCTCAATGATCCAAGAACTGCATCAACCTCCCCTTGGTTAATGCCCAGATCTGGGGACAGTTCAGGATGTCCGCTCCAGCGTATCTTAAAGGTTCTCTCCACGGGCATAACGGCCAGTGAACAACAAGATGCCCTGGCACTCCTATGCAACGCCAGTACGAGAGGCGGGGTTGTGCCGTGGTTTGGAGACCTGTCCAAACAAGTGAAGGAACTGGACGTGGCCTCATGAAACCTCCTATGGCCAGACGGCAACAGCCAAACACAAACTGGAAACCACGACTGCCGGACAGACACAAAGGACCTATCCACCTCCACTTCCCCAAACACAACAACCTTTTTTAGGACAAGGCCAACAGCGGCGTGCATGGAAGATGCGGCCGCCATCCTGTCAACCTCGACAACGTCCACCCAAAGCGCCATACGTAAGGAACCGTCGCTAACCATGGAGGTAAGAGGGCCTGGTTCCTCTCACGCTGTAGCATCTCCTCCTGCACAAATTGGTGGGCGATTGCGGGCTTTTTTGGAAATATGGAACACTCTCACTACAGATAAGTTTATTTTACAAAGTGCTCAAGGCTATGTTACAGAATTTATTGGTGGTATAAATCCCCCTACCCAGCATTCGCCTCATAGGAAATTTACACTATCCCAAAAAGAGGTGGAGGCAGGACATGCTGAAATTATACGGCTAGCAGAAAAAGGGGTAATTGGCAAAACAACGCATGAACCTATTGCGTTTGTGTCCAACATTTTCACCAAAATTAAAAAAAAGATGGGGGATGTCGGATTATAATAGACTTAACTGAGCTGAACACTTTTGTACAATATACCCACTTCAAAATGGATACTTTTGAAACAGCCAAGCAGATGCTTTACCCAGGGTACTTTATGGCATGCATCGATTGAAAAGATGCATACTATACGGTGCCCATCTCTGAGGCTCACAGGAAATTTCCAAAGTTTGTCTGGAAGGATCAATTATGGGAATACAAGGCATTGCCCAATGGAATCACCACAGCCCCTAGGCTGTTTACAAAATTAGTAAAACCTATATTGGCTTTTCTCTGACAACAAAATTATATGGTTATGGCATATTTGGATGATATCCTTATAGTGGGTCAGACCCTCCAATTGGCTACATGGGTAGTGGCTGCAACTAAGGCTCTCTTCGAGAAGCTGGGATTTGTAATCCATCCAGACAAGTCAAAGTTGCACCCGGTATGGGCTATGGATTATTTGGGGTTCACCCTAGACACCAACTTAATGAAGATTACCATCCCAACCAATAAAGCTACTGCTATAAAAGAAGAGTGCCACAGTCTTACTTGAACCAGGGTACCGACCATTCGGCAAACAGCAAAAGTAATAGGGAAATTGGTAGCTACATTCCCAGCTGCACAATTCAGACCACTACACTACCGAAATTTACAAAGAACAAAGATCACAGCATTAAAAGCAAATGCTGGGCACTTTGATCGGCCAATCCGGTTACCAGCAAAGGCTAGAAACAAGCTACAATGGTAGGTTGAAAATATTAGTGAGTGTCACAGACCCATCATAGTAAGCAACCCAGATGTCGTGCTACAAACTGACACAAGCGCACAAGGGTGGGGAGCAACTGATACGATGTCCAGTTGTGGTGGCAGATGGAACTCTCCTGAGTCTACCTTCCTGGAGTCACACGGGATAAATTATATAGAAATGCTGGGGGCATTTCATGGACTGCGGGCTTACTGTACTAACTCACAGGATTTACGTGTCCGCCTCCAAATAGATAACACTACAGTGGTGGCTTACATCAATCATATGGGTGGTATCAGGTCGCTATCTTGTGATGAATTGGCTAACACAATTTGGCACTGGTGCATTGAAAGGAATATTTGGATTACAGTGACCTATTTGTCAGGGAAGCTTAATACAGTGGCGGACACCAGGTCACGAGTATTCAATGACAACATCGTGGACGTTGAGCCCCCAAATTTTTGGAGACATTATAGTTCACTATGGGACACCAGATATTGACCTTTTTGCGTCCAGGTTGAACCATCAGATACCAACGTATGTGTCTTGGGAACAATCCATTGCTATTGCCCCCTGGGGCAATAGCAATGGATGCGTTTTCTATCCATTGGGGGAAATGGTTTTGCTACGCATTTCCCCCATTCTGCCTCATCAGTCCGATATTGCAGAAAATTAAACTGGACTCTGCAACTGGCATATTGATCATTCCCGACTGGCCTACACAACCATGGTACCCGATGGTCATTAAAATTTTAAAACAACCATGGATGTCGATTGGGAAACACCCCAAATTGATTACTCACCCCATTACGGGGGATAGTCATCCTTGCCATGGTCACCTAAACTTGCTGGCCTGCAGGTTCTGAAAAGACCACTCATCCAGGCGGGCATCTCACCACGAGCAATGGAACTCATCTCCGCATCATGCCGAGAATCAACTCGGAAGCAGTACCTCACGCAAATCAGAAAGTGGGAGGCATTCTGTACTCGGACCAACAAGACTTCCAACACAGCAACGATACCTGATGTCCTGGAATTCCTAGCTGGCCTCCATTTCGATGCTGGCCTTAGCTACAATGCCATCAACAGCGCCAGGAGTGCGCTGTCCTCATACCTGGATATAGGTATAAGCTCCAACCACCTGGTGTCTAAACTCATGAGGGGAGTGTTCAACACCAACCCTCCACGACCCAGATATACTTTCACGTGGGATGTGGGGATCATGCTGACCCTACTGAGGAGCTGGGCTCCAATGAATGAGCTACCACTGAAACAGCTCACCCTCAAGGTGGTGATGCTGATGGCACTGACTACAGCCCAATGAGTCAAGATGTTACAAAAACTGCCACTGGACAGCATGGTGGCCACCCCTGGTCAAATAAATTACTTTGTCCAAGATTTATTGAAGCAGCACAGGCCAGGGGCGCATGGGCTGCAGTTGGAGTTTCGGGCATACCCTGTAGATGCCACGCTCTGCATAGTCACCCATCTCCACTGCTACATCGGGATTACAGGAGCCATCAGGGTGAAGGAACAGGGGCTCCTCATCAGTCACAAACCTCCACATCATCGGGTGACTGTACAGACTATCGCCAGGTGGCTCAGGATGGTGCTGGATGCAGCAGGAGTTGCTACTAACATTTTTCAATCTCATTCCACTAGGGCTGCATCCACATCAGCGGCGAGGGCCATGGAGCTGCCCATGGACCACATCCTCGCCACCGCGGGCTGGGCCAGTGAAGAAACCTTTCAACAGTTCTGCAATAAGCCACTGGTCGCCCCTGCGACATTTGCAGAAGCTGTGCTGAGAACGGCTCAGTGAATGTCTGTCCACGAATTAGCGGTTATTTGTTTGTTTATTTGATTAATAAATTGTGTTACTTTTTCAGCCAGTTTCGACTAAACTGCATTAACAGCCTTCCTCCATCAGACTTGCGGCAGTGTGATAAGTGTTGTCCACGGCGTGACGTTGTCCAGGGCGTGAAATCACAGAGCTTTGAAATCTTCACAAAGTCACTCACGTGACTCGGAAGTAAAATAGTAGGATTAAACGAGAACTTACCAAGTTTGAAGGTTGATCTGTATTTTACGAGGAGTTGCGGTGAGGGATTTTGTGCCCCCCGCTCCCACCCTCTATCATAAGGTCAACTAGGACGTTCTTCATCTTACTATTTTTAGTCATGGTACATTCTGTGATTTGAAGGATGCTGCGCATGCGTGCTGGCAGGGTCTTCACGAAATCCCTCACCGTGACTCCTCGTAAAATACAGATCAACCTTCAAACTTGGTAAGTTCTTGTTCAATCCTACTATTAATGGTGAATCCCAAATAATCAATTACTCTAGATGGTACCAATTTGGACTTAACTGGATGGATTAGGAACCCCACTCTCTTAAACATGAGTTTGGTTGCTGACACAGATAATTCAGCTAATTTCATAGTCTTCCCAATGATAATGATCTCATTCAAATATGCCATGACTATATGATTATGTGCCCTGGGTAGCCCCAGGACTGGTTTTAGCAATTTAGTGAATAGTCTGGGAGCTGAGGCTAACCCATTAGGCAATGCTTTAAATTGCCACAATTGCCCCATCCAGCTAAACTTCAAATATCTCCTGTGGTCTTCATGAATTGACACCGAATAGTAAGCATGTGTGAGGTTGATGCATGCCATGTAACATCCCTTGGAAACCAGTTGTTTGGCAGTAACAAAGTTTTCCATTTTGAAGTGTTTATACTGCACAAAGGTGTTAGGCTCAGTCAAATCAAGGATGATTCGGCATCCTCCATCCTTCTTTTGCCTAGTAAATATATTGCACACAAATTGGTGAGGCTCGTCTTCTCAATTACCCCTTTCTTGAGTAAAGATTTGATTTCAGCTTGTGCATTCGCACACTCCAGTTGTGAAGGAGCAAAAGTGCAGCTCAGTGTATGCTGTGTGGGCAGAGGCGAATTGAAAAGCAACTCAATTTGGAAACCTTGTATACTGCGCAGTATAAATGGGTCAGATGTTATCGAATGCCATTTATGTAAGAAAAATTGTAATCTCCCCCCAACTTGTAACTGATCCATCAAAAATGTGTTACGCAAACAACCAGACTCACTTACCTCAGTGGTTATCGGCGGTATGGTGTTTGCTTCTGCTCCTGAGGTCTGGGGGGAAAGGCTGTTGGAGGGCGCCATCCACGCATCTTGAACATGGCCTGGCTTTGGCCCTGCCCTAAAAAAGGCCTCTGTGCCTGTTGTTCGTGATGCCCACCATATCCGGCGAACCGTCTGGTGTAGAGGAGGATAGGGGTTCTGCCGCCGGAAGGATGAAGTCTTGGAAGGTGTTGGGGCCTTCATAAGGCCGACAGTTTTAGCCTCATCATCCAGCTCCCTGACCTGCTTAGGCAGATCTACCCCGAACAGGAGGTTTGCTGGTTGGATGTTCCTGGCCTTGTACAATGCTACACATTTTGGGTTCAGAGCAGGACGGATGGCATTATTTTGGAGGCAATTAATCTCAAAATGTGCATTGCACATTAATGCCATGGTATCGGGCTGAACATCAGAGAGGGGGCCCTCATCCACCGACCTGGCAAAGGACGTGATGCCTGAAGTAAGTAATCTTACATTTTTTGTAGTTTTACCTCCTGGGCTCTGACACCCCCTTCAACGTGTCCCCAGATGGAGTGATTCACTGCCGGGACATTCAATGAGTCACAGTTTACTGGGGTATGGTATTTGGTAGTGGTTTCGTCCATGGCCTGATCTTGGAGCTGGTGAGAGGCCAGATAATTAATGCCCATGGCTAACTCCTCTCCCAGTGGTTCCCCAGTTTGGGAATGGATGGAAAATTTGGATGCCATGGGGGTACTCCCGAGGCTTGCCCCTCATGCCTTGAAGCATGTTCCCCAGCTGTGCCTCCATAATCTGAGTCAGTGTAAAACTGGCCTTGTACGCTCCCCTCCTCAGTGAGGGAGACATTGTGCAGCCCTGAGACAGGTGCCGCTGCAACGGGTTCGCCAATAATACCCGGGCTCAGATAGCTCCCTTCTTTGGAGCATATCGCTTTGGTGCAACCTCTCCATTAGGTGCTCCATGTGAGTCAGTCTCCCAAAAACACTGCCCATAGAAGGAGGAGAATCCTCCTGGCCCGACTCATCCAAGTCCAGGGCCCTGACAGACTTCCTGGTGGCTTTTCTCCCCTGCCAAGGTGCTTACTGTTGGCACCAAGTCTGTAGCCGCTGGCTCCTCTGCTAGCGACCCTGAAGGCGAAATCTGCGGCCACCCGCTAACCGCAGAACTTCAGTGGCCGTCTTCGCTGCGGCCCCACCTCTTCACCTTAGACATAGTCTCTGCAAAGTTCGAGTACTCTGTGAAAAAATACTAAACGAACCGGGAGCAACGACCTCAGATAAAGTATAAGCACTTATCTGAGCGTTTTAAATTTACCGCTCGAAGGAGCGACGTGCCCGCCAGTCAGTCATTGCGCAATGCGTCAGACGTAATGACGTTCATGCGTGTTGACGGCCTTCACATAGTCACTCACGTGATTCCGAAGTAAAATAGGCCCGACCCTTGTGCAACCCCATGATAAATAGTGGAATTCCAAATTATTTTGGATGTCCAAAGAATTAGTGTATTATATATAGTAGAATTTCAAATTATTTTCAATGTCAAAAAAATGTGTGCATTATAAATGATTTGCTCATAGGTTCATGAATAGATTCAGCTGTATTGTAATAGCATCTTGCTTATATAACAATGCTGTTTGTTCTTTCCATTATAATTCATAGACATGCAAGAACTTGGATCCATAACAGAGGTCATATCCCCCATTGCTTATCACACAAACCACAGAATCAATATTCCAAATCTGGCACAAAAACAGAAAATGCTGAATGAACTCAGTAGATCAGGCTGCAAGCATCATGAGAGGAATGGAGCTGATTTTTCAAGTCAATAATCCTTCATCAGAACTGGGAAAGAGAGAAAACATGTGCCATATGTTGCAAAGAGGGTGGAAACTGTTGATCACTGTACCACTGTGGCAACCAATAAAACAACTCATTTCTTGCGTATTCATTGTTCATGAACTAAATGTGTCCCTTTAGCCCAGGTGCCTGAGAGACCTCTGCCACCATTTTTGCTAAAATTGGTGTTCTAGTGACCATTATAAGCACCACCAGCAGATGTAAAGATGCTATTATATCCAATGAAGCATCTTATCACCTGTCATGGAATGTCTGTTGGAAATTTTCCAACCTCGCTTGGAACACTAAAGGATTTGCCTCATTCAACTCTCAGGAACAAAAACCTTGAAGATTGCTACAAATATAACGACTATTCCCTTAAATATGCCATTGTGACAAATTTCCACAGCTGGGGCTGATGTTTCTGATTGGAACTGTTGGCTTTAAGCCATTGAAACTTTGATTAGTTCTCCATATGTACTGCTGTTCATAGAAATCTGAGATATACTGGGTGACCACAAGCCAGCGTGTGACTCCTCATCATTACTGTGCAAAAGTTGCCATTCTAATCTTGTGTCAGGTCAGACAGGGAAGTGGGTGCAAGACTCAATTGATTCGAACATGGATTCTATGTCTCCTATTTTAGAGGCCGAGAAGATGTTAAGTAATATTTCATAGATGTTGTTTAAATTTAGTTCAATGCTCTAACTATTTCCAAGTGTTACAGTATGTGTTTTATTTATGTTATTTATTTTTTATAACATAACATAAATGCCCATATACCTCTAAACCTGTCCTATCCATGTACCTGTACAAATGTTTTTGTAACTTTGTGATAGTACCTGCCTCCACTACCTCTTTTGACAGCCTGTTCCATATATCCACCACCCAATGTGTAAAAACGTTGCCCCTCAGGTTTCTACGTGTCTGGAACTTGGACATGTTCAGCCCTGATGCTGGATACTGCTAATACATCCCCCATTCCTTCTCTCCAGAGATGCTGCCAGTCCCGCTGAGTTACTCCAGCTTTTTGTGTCAATCTTCGGTTTAAACCAACATCTGCAGTTCTTTTTTACACTGTCAATATAATACCCATTTTTGCCCTCTGCCAATACCTATCCTGGGTTACCCTGGTCATTGCATTGATTGAGGGCCAGTTGTCTCTGAGGCATCATTGCCCGACTGTAGGATATAGAAGGCCAGCAGGGTTAACTCCCCTCATCCTGGCCAGGTGGATAGGTGGGCAGCAGCTATTTTTTCTAGCACCAGTATCTGACATTCCTAAAATAATTTTTATCATGATGTTTTTCATAATCTGCTTTTTCATCCGTTGATGTAATCGCAATTTCTTAACTTTCCAATGTCCAACTTTTGATTACTACTCGGGGATGTGGTGGAGATATAGTTTACGCACTAACAGATAGCAAAAACAAATATTTCAGTCGTTGTTTCTTGATTAATTAGTCTTTTATTGAAGTAGCACGAAACAAAGAAATGATTCATATAACTTTTCGTTCTTACTAACTGTTTCATCCGTGTTGTGTCGAGTACAACTTTTGTGTAGCAATAATTGTGTGTCATGTGGTCATATGGTTAGAAAACTGTTGTCTTCACAATCCCTCGAGGCTAAAACTAAACTCCCAATCTGCGAGCCTCCTCAGATGTAGACACGCCCTACCACGTATCAAATCCCACCTACAAGTATACAAAAAAGATAAAACTAGAAATATCTAGACACGGCTAAAACATAGTAACAAGCATAAATGGCTCCTACATTTATATTCAAGCTAATTGTGTATTGAAGAAAGACTACACATCCATTCCTTCTTTGAATGCCACTGCCTTTTCAACAGTAAAAAAATATGTTATCGGAACAATCTGAGGGGGAAAATATTCCCTGTGACTTGGCCAATATTTATCCCTCGCACATAATTGACAAAAACTGACAACTTGGTTTAGTGTTGTTGGTGGCAGCTTGTGGTGTACAAATTCCCTGCTGAGCTTTCTGTATCTCTTCCATTGCCTACCATTGGCCATAAAATACTTTAAGATATAGGCATCGGTGAAAAGAGACACAAGGTGCTTGAGTAACTCAGTGTGCCAGGCAGCATCTCTGGAGAACATGAGTAGGTTATGTTCCACGTTGGGCACCTTTCTTCAGGCCGCTATTGATGTTGAGTAGGATGTAGGTGAGGTGTTGAGTAGGATGTAGACCCCTCCACCACTTATCTTGCCTGACAACATTGTATGATCCAAGCAGTGAATTGAGAAACCACCAGGTTGTATGTCACAATCAGATGACACAGGCTTGAGCCTTGTCTCTGTAACAACCAGTCTCAGTTCCTGAAGGTCGGTGAATCTAGCTTTAAGTTCATCCAATTTGATTCAATAGCTTGGTTGTTTGGCCGGGGTATGCTTGGGGGGGGGGGGCTTCTTGTAACTATGCTGTTTCAGTCTCATCTGCAGATCAGCATTCCCTCACGCTTGTTAGATAAGTGGCTGTTTCTGCTCTGGCCTGGAAGTCAGTGAGGAGCATTAGGTCATAAGTGATAGAAGCAGAATTAGGCCACTTAGCCCATCAAGTCTACTCCACCATTCACTCATGGCTGAGCTATCTCTATCGGCATCCAGAAGGTAAGTTGGTGCATCTGGTGGGGGCCAGGCGTCTTTTCGCAGAGGGAAGCTCCACAATGTTAGGGTCGAAGATCAGTCGGTCTGTGGGGCCAGATACTCCTGTAGATCTGTGTGCTTGTCGAGGGTCTGATAAGTTGATGGTCACTTCTAATGTTATGGATTGAGGTTCCAGCAATGATGGTAGGTGTCTAAGATCAGCTCCAATGTCAATGTTGCTTGACATGGCTGATTTTTACATCGGGTCATGGAGTCGGCGCTCTGGAAGGTCAGTAGGCTGCAGATTGGGTCAGCCGTGGTGGGCCTCATTCTGGTCCTCGCTAGTTGTATCCATTTGGATCCATGAGTCGGGCCAGTGGGTCAGTGGCTCCTGGTGGTCGGTAGCTTGCCACGCATGTAGGTAGATTTAAGAAAGTAGTGTGAGGAATTCTGACAGCCTTAGAATTGAGAGTGAAAAGAGTAGAGTGATTGTAGTGGATGTAAGGAGAGGATCTGCTGCAGACAGCTCACAGAGAGTTGCCACACTTCAGGGCCATCTTGATATGCATCCTAATAGAAACATAAATGGTGCTATGTTAGTGCAAGGCCATGTTTGATTATTTAGATCTGGATTTCATAGTTCTTTAGCTTTACAGATGTTTCTCTCTGAGAATCCATTTTCATCACCATTATATTTCCTCTGCTAATACCAATGAACTTTATTTTGACTCAATCTTTCCCCTTCTCCATTTAAAAGTAATTAATTTGCACTGCCTGTTTTTTTATTTCTCATCCCATGGCACAGACTTGACCTAGATCATTTACTGGAGCCCAGTACTGCACTTTCCTTGTAGAACGTAATGTCTAGAGTCCTTGGAAACTAGTTTACTTCTCATAAATCACTCTCTATTTAAACCTCCTGCAGTTAAAGTCTTCTAAACTATCTGGGGATGATCCCTAATATCACAGCACATTTACCCGAACACCTCTGTCTGCAGAATACTTGATTTTCTTCAAATTTACTACAGTTTATTTCAGAATCATCAAGACTGGAAGAAAACCTGTTTGGTGGAGTGTGGCGGTGGAATTAGAATTGTATTAACAATGACTATTTAGGTCACTGCTCTTGTAACCAAAAATCAAAATCACGACCACTTACCGTTCAGTTCTATATTCTCAGGCGCAATTAGCACCAGGAGTAGTGATCCGATCCAAATTTAGCTGTAGTTAAAGCTGGAAAGCTGCCATCTGCAGCTTCATAATTGGAGCTTTAACGCAAATGCTACACCATTCACTTGAACTAATCCCTGCCAATGCCATGATATTTGAATTGTAGATCACAATACCAGCATAAGAGACCAGGAACATTTTGGCACATTGGCTATAGTCAGTCATCAGTCAGAGTATTGAGTATAGAAGTTGGAAGGTCATGCTGCAATTAAATATAACATTGGTGAGGCCACATTTAGAGTATTGTATTCATATATGGTCACCATGTTATTGGAAAGATGGTGTCAAACTGGAAAGGGTGCAGAGAAAATATATGAGGATTTTGCCAGGACATGAGGGATTGAGCACCAGGGAAAGTTTGGGCTGGCTGGGACTTTATTCCTTGGAATGCAAGAGTATGAGGGTTGGTCTTATAGAGGTGTAAAAAATCAAGAGAGGAATAGATCGGGTAAACATACAGAGTCTTTTGCCCAGAGCAGTAACATTGAAAAGCATAAGTTTAAGGTGATGGGGGGAAGATATAAAAGGAGCCTGATCAGTAATTTTTTTACACAAAGATTGGTGGGTGCAAGGAATGAACTGTCGGAAGAGGTCGTTGAGGCAGATACTATCGCAATGTTTAGGAAGCATTTAGACTGATACATGGATAGGATAGATTTTGAGGGATATGGGCCAAATGCAGGCAAGTGGGACTAGTGTAGATGGGGCGTATTGGTCGGTGTGGGCAAGTTGGGCCGAAGGGTCTGTTTCAATGCTGTATAACTCTATGACTTCAACATCTTGGAAAATGGTAGCTTCCGTTTAAATGGGCACAGCATGGGTCTTGGGTATTTCTTGATAAATTTTGTGCAGCTGATGTAATTAATTCCACAGTATTGGTCTGGAATTCTAGTGCTTCAAAGGCTCCTCTCCTGTAACCACTTACAATTGTAATAATATTACAGCTGTGACTAAGGCGGAGGCAGGAACCTGTTCTAAAATCCTCCATCTCTTGATGTTCACACTATGATCCTGAAACCCTTGTGTGAGAATTGTGAGGTGCTTTGTGTCAGAAGGTCAGAAGTTCGCTGACACTCACCATTGGAAACTGGAAGGAGCTAACGTTGAAGCTGCCAGCATAGATCAGACCACGTCAGGAGCAACAAGACCATGACGTGACATGGAGAGAGCACTGACACTTCCAATAATCCTCACATATGCCCCGCTTTCATAGCTCTCACCAACTCAAGAATCAAGAATCAAGACTCGCACACCCTATTCCCCACTCTCAGATCTAGGTAGCAAGCTTGTGTAAATAGACACACACAAACAGATACAAACAGACACAAACAGACACAAACAAACACACACACGCACACATAAAACACTCACATAAAACACACACATATCCAGTCACACAAAAATAGTGGAACTGCAGCACTTTAAATTAATGGCTTGTTCTTTGGATTTTCAACTGTAATAGCCCTGTCTCACGGTGCGAGTTGACCCACGAGTGACCCCGAGTGAAAGCCTTGTGGTTGTGTACGAGACTCCAAGTTTATGATCAAGGGTTTAACTGAGTTCACACGGGTATGACTAAGTTCGCTGTTTACTTCTCATTTCTTCAATGTTCCAAGTTCCTCTCCCGAGTTACCAAGTTCCTCTCCCGAGTTACTCTAGAGCCAACCGTGAATTAAAGCCTGTTTTAAGTATCAAATAGAGGAGCTGGACAGCATCTCAAACAGTAAGTATACTCTGATTCAGTATTGAAAGTTATTCAATTTCAGAACTTAAAAAACTAGGCAGGATCTCGGCCCCGCAATCGCTGCCATTGTACAGCAAGGAGGAGGTGGCAGCGAAGCAACAGTGTAAAAAGAAGACAACTCCATCCTGCGGCTTTGAGTTAAAGATAGAATTCAGCGCGGCCGTGTCTATTGATATGACCTACAAAGGGAAAATGCACCCCGTCCAGTGCCAGAGCTAGGCTGGGATCATTCTCTGCTCTCATCTCTCTCTTTATGTGTGTGCATTAGCAGGGAGAAGAGCGGTCTACCTCGCTGTGGCACAAGACCTCTGCCGCCTGCCCCTTGCAGCCGTCAAGCTGTTTGTTCCTTTGGTGCGCCTCATCTGCCCTGCTCCCATCCCAGCGCTGCCCCCGCTCTCTGCTCCATTCTCTTGGAAATGAGGAGGGGTCTGGCTAGCTGGCTTGGTGGGTGGGTGGGTGAGCAGGGAGGGGGAATGGGTACAAATCATTGAATCCATTCTCAAAAGTCGGGCAGAGCTGTGTAGAACTCACGTTTCTCCTTGCTTCATATACTTGAGAATTCCCTCAGTATGGTCGCTCAGCGGGCAGGCAGCATCTCTGGAGAAAAGGAATGGGTGACGGGATGACGTTTAAAATTTAAATCATGGATAAACCATCTTGCCCCAGGCTGCTTTACATTATTTATTGTGTTGAGTTGTTTGTGAGGCTTGGACTTCTCTGAGGGTCGCCACCTTATAGTGGAGACATATGAGTGTGCCTTAAATCCTGTAAGCTGGCCTCATGGCAGGAAGGTCGAGGGGGAGGTCCCTGACAAAGCATGGCCCAAGAAGATGACCTCAGTGGAACTGGCCGAGGATGGTGTTTGGCCAGCGGCTGAGAAGGAAGAAAGCTGCAGCAGGGAGAGACTCCCAACCGTGGTGGAGCCCATATCATTGGACCCGGGACTGTCAGTGAATGTTGTTCGAAAAGTGTTACCAATCTCTTTTGTTGGAGATGGTCATTGCCTGATAATAGAATTACAGAGTCAAACAGCAAAGAACCATCCCTTCACATCCTTTTTACCCATCCGCACTAATCGCATTTGCTCAAATTAGGTCCTTATCCTTTCCCTGCCTTGACTATTTAAATACTTTAGAGAATACAGCGCGGAAACAGGCCCTTTAGCCCACCAGGTCTGTGCCGACCAACGATCCCTGCACATTAACACCAACCTACCCTCACTAGGGACAACCTTTACAAGCCAATTAACCTGCAAACCTGAACATCTTTGGAGTGTGGGAGGAAGCCAAAGATCTCGGAGAAAACCCACGCAGGTCATGGGGAGACATACGCACAAAGTCATTCACATCAAGATTATTTTTATTTTGATGCTTGTTTATTGAGCTGATGAAACTGCAATGTTACAGTTCAATCACAATCACTGGAAGCACAGAACATATTGTGAGCTTTCCAAACCTTGGTGTAACAAACAATGTGAAATCAAGAGGGTAATACAGAGAGAGACAGTAATAATTCCAATCAGCACAATCTAAATGTCACCACCACCCCCGTACCCCTGACACTTTCTTGTTTACATGTGTGTGTCAGAGAGATGGCACCAAATGCCCTGTACACTGCTCTGTACTGCTGCACCTTTCAACTGGGATGCCCAACTGTTCCGAGTGGGATTTGAGGAAGGGCTCCAGCAGAATGGACGAGGAGGGGAGTCAGGTTAAAGAGGGCTGACTTGTCTGTTCTGAGCAGTCCCTGGGCTTCAGTCAAGTGTCAGTGTGTGGGGCAGTGCCCTGGAGTTTACATCCTGTAGTCATCCACCATGGTTCCCCGCTCCCCGTCCCTCTCTCAATGTGTGACGGAGAATGGCCGAGAATATCACTGATTTTGCATCCAATCCTGTAAAATGGGAAGAATTAAAATTGTCATATGTCAGTTTAAAGTTGCAGCTTTGCCATCTGAGATGGAACACAAAGACGCAGCAGAAATTTGGAAACGTCATCCCGTCACCCATTCCTTCTTTCCAGAGATGCTGCCTGCCAGCTGAGTTAAAGAGTGCCCACGCATGGGCCACTACGTTATTACAACAAGCTTAAATGTTTCAATTTTTAACTTGAACAGTAAATTTGATTCATGGAAAACCTCAAACATGCATAAATTTTTTCAAGATTTAACAAGTTTCACGGGTACCTGCCGTTAGCGCCTCGTGTCGCTAAGTTGCGTGCGCGAGTTCCGACGTTCCCACTACGGTAATTGTACGTGATTACCGCAAGTGAAAAATCGGGGTCACTCGTCGGTCGACTCGCACCGTGAGACAGGGGTTTTACTGAACCATATGAGCAGACCAAAATAATCTGCACCTGCAAAACTCTTCTGTAAGGCCTTGACAACAAAATTCTACACCAGCTTTTTCACCTGTCAAATTTTGTTACACTATCTCTACCTTTAACATCAACCATTGATGCGTCAATTGCTTGAGGGATGCGTAAGAACTGGGTGGTAGCAAATCCTCGCATAAAGGGCAGAGCAGCTGAGGCACAGATGTATGGCTGCAGCCGTATGCATAAAAGCATACAAACTTTGAAAACCTGAGCCTCCAGATCCTGCTGATTTGACCTGCTTTGATAGGAACATAAGATAGACACAAAAAGCTGGAGTAAATCAGTTGGACAGGCAGCAACTCTGGAGAGAAGGAATTGGTGGCATTTCGGGTCGAGACCCTTCTTCAGACATTCTTCTATAGGAACATAGGTCCTTCTACACCTGGGTGTGTATAATTCATGGAAATTAAGCCCTTTACACTGTCACTCCTGAGGTGCCTGGGTCTCTCTGCCTTATCTCTAATTTTGGGCTTCTTACCTCTGATGTGAAGAGTTTAAGTTGGATTTGGCAATTCACATCATACACACAACCTGGGCTGACATGGAGCAGTACTCAGAAATGTTTCAGTGGCACATTGTTATACCATGAGCACCAAGCGCTCCAGTTTGTGTGTGGACGACCAACTACCAATTTGACATGGTTTGATGTAACCTGTTTTTATCCCGGCAATTGTCCAAACAAACAGTGTCAACGTTTGAGATCATTACTCGTCCTACCTTGGAAATTAATCATTTGCCCGACCACAAATTGCCATGGAAAGTATCCAGTTGCTTGAGAAACATGATTCAGACAGCAAGAGTGCAAAAAATGCACAAAGCTCTTTCCATCCAGGAAACACTTATTTCCCGACAGGTAACAGATTAAAAAACAGTGCAACAAAACCGAACTCCACGACTGATATTTGTCCAACTCCATAATCAATTAGAAATAAGAGACTCTTGTTCGGAACCAGGTAACCTGAGGGGCAATGTTTTCACACAGAGGGTTTGCGTATATAGAACGAGCTGCCAGAGCAGATTGTTGAGGCAGGTACTATAACAGCACATAAAAAGCATTTGGTGCCAGTAAAAGCTCTGCATTCAACATTTTGTACAAACAGTTTGCCATTTTCTAAAATTTCATAATTTCTAGGATGATAGGTTAGTAAGTAGAAAATATAACCACATGGATTAAAAAGGGCAATAGAGAGAAAACAGGGAACCGGAGACCAGGTGCCTGATAACAGCAGAAAGGAAAATGTCACATTCTAGTATGAGCAAGGCAATATCAGGGCATTCAGAGTCAGCATTTATGAAATCTGTGTGGACCTTTGATAAGGTGCCGTGCCAAAAAAGCATTGAACAAAATTAGTACATGGAATTGTGGGTATAGGATAAGAATTGGTTAATAATCAGAAATAAGGAACTTTTAATGGGTTATTTTGGAATGGAATTAAGTGAACGGTGGATTGCCATAGGGATAGATACTATTACCCAAGCTGTTCAAAAGCTACTTTGGTGATTTGGATGAAAGGACCATGTCTAATATTTCCCAAATTTACTTATGATAGCCGGACCTTAGTTGGAGAGCAATGTGGGTTGTGGGGAGGTACAGAGAGCAACATAAAGCAGCTAAGTGAATTAGCTTGGGTAGAGCAATGGAACATAATGTGAAAACATGAGGTTATCTACTTTGGAAGAAAACTTTGTCTAAGTGGTTAGGGATTGATAGATATTGACGTTCTTGGTGTTCATCGATGTATCACTGAAAGCTAACATGTCGGTGCC
Source organism: Okamejei kenojei (assembly GCA_035221665.1). Lineage (NCBI taxonomy): Eukaryota > Metazoa > Chordata > Chondrichthyes > Rajiformes > Rajidae > Okamejei > Okamejei kenojei. The sequence goes on along the minus strand of CM069133.1, from coordinate 58,257,481 downwards.
GCAGCAATTAGGAAGAAAATGGTTTGCTGGCTTTTATTGCAAGATGAAAAAGTAAAGACACTTTCTTAAGCTTATATGAAGCTCAGCTGAGATTGTATCTAGAATAATGTGTATATGCCCCAGTTCTTCTATCTAAGGTCGGTACGTTTGCAATAGGGGTGGTGTGATAGATCTGCATGAGATTCATCTGTGGTGGCAAAACTGTCCACTGAGGAGAGATTAAGCAGGTAGACTATCCTCCCTGGAGTTTACCATAATGAGAAACATATGCATTCCTTAGAGAACTGCAGAAATATATGAATTACTTAGAGAGCTGCAGAAATAGTATATAGTGTTATACAGTACATATAACTTTTCATGGTAAGATATAGAGATGTTGTTTCCCCAGGTGGTAGTGCCTAGAACAAGGAGCTGACAGCCCCAAAATAAACATCAGGTATTCAGAACAGAGACAGAACATAGAATATGGAACAGTACAGCGCAGGACGAGGCCATTGGGCCCACAATATCTGCAATGTGTATGATGCCAAGATAAACTAATCTCATCTGATCCAAAACCTTTCATCCCTGCATATTCTTGTGCCTCTCTAAAAGCCTCTAATCTGCCACTATCCTATCAGTCAATAGACACCACCACCCCCTAGGTACCCACCACTCTTGATTAAGAAACGTACTTCAAGAATCTCGAGTAAACGTTGCCCCACTCATCTTCCAGCTCTAGTTTTTGGAATTATCACCTTGGCGGGGAAAAAAAGGTTCCGACTGTCTATCCTATCTATGCCTCGCATAATTTTATAATCGTTGTTTAGGTATCCCCTCAACCTCTGGTATTCCAGAGGAAACAATTCAAGTTGGTCCAATCTCTCCTCATAGATATTACCTTGCTAATTCAGGTAGCCGGGGAAGTTTCTTCAAAGAGGGTGTTGAACACAAAAGGGCATGGTTTCTGAATATAATCATGAGGGTGATTTTTGGATATTAAGTATATTAACAAATACAGGGTACATACAAGAGAGTGTCACAAAGATCAGTCATGATCTTATTGAACAGCAGAGCCAAATGGCCTTTTCCTGTTTTCTTTTCTTCAGTCATTCCAACAAGCAGACCAAAGGAAAAGGATCAGCTTCTGCCTTGTTTCATAGGAGAATTCTCCACAATGACAGCAGATGGGATGAGCAGTCAGATATTTTGATGAACATATTTCTGTAATAAATGATTTTGAAATTAATTGTTCCATAATTAGGTAGCAATCGACATTACTATGTCGAGAAATGGGTTCCTTTGTAGCTTGGGAGTGTCACAATTTGTCCATCACATATAGTTTCATAGTTGCTTTGATCATTTGTGACATTTTTTTGAAATCTTTGTGATGTACTGTTTCATTAAAATGGCTTAATTGGCACTACATGATAATGTGATTTTGTTCTCATGCGAAAAATTACTTTCTAGTGCGAAGAGCAGACTGTGTTCCAATAGATTCATGGCATAGATGGGAAGTTTTACAAGCGATGATGTATACCTGAGATTGTGTGAGATTCTAGTCAGGAGACCAAAGGAAAGAAAATAAACCGCAGTGGAAACTGGATGCCAGAAATGGTTTGGGCATTATTACATCCCCGATGCTGAAAGCTGATCACTGGATTACTGACAGCATGCTTTATGCAAATTTGCTTTTCAAATTATAAAGGACACTGCCTTGCAATTTATATGAAAAAAACGAGCTGGGAATTTTTGAAGTACTGATTAGCATACTTTGACCGAGCAAGGTTAAAAGCAAGCTTCCTTTGTTTATTTCATTTTTAGGTTTAATATTCCGTCAAAGTGTAGATTCAGAGTGATTTTTTTTAGCATCAGTTTGGCAGCCCATATGTTGAACTTTATCAGTCACTTAGTTAAAGAAAGAATAAGATTCGCAGCAAACGTTTTATCTTGCAATGCAAATTGAGCACAGTGCGTCCATATAAAGAGACCCCCTCTGTGCTCTCTGGCAAGCAGGACCAAATTTACGATGTACTGTTTATTTGAACATCAGACTAAAGGAAATTTGATGATGCCCAAAACCATAGTGCAGATGCCCCAAAATAAAGCAGGGTTATTTAATTATTTTAAACTGTGAATGTCAAATGCTGAAGATGTGCAATTAAATAAAAAGTGCTACTTATATACTGCTTTAGCCACAGCGTTGTCTGGCAAAAAAAAAAAAACAATGGTTAACCTCCAACAAGGAATTGTTGAATGAAACTTTCTATAAAACAAAGAACTGTGCATACTGGTTTACATATAAGGACACAAAGTGCTGGAGTCACTTAATGGGTGTGGCAGCATCTCTAGGGAACATGGATAGGTAACGTTTTGTGTTGGGACCCTTCTTCAGACTGATTGTAGGGGGGCTGAGGAGAGAGCTGGAAGAGGAGAGAGGCAAGACAAAGTGTGGCAGGTAATAGTGGACACAGGTGATGGGTGAAGGGTGAGGAGGGGGATAATCGACAGATGGTTGGAACAAAGGCCAGAGATAAAAGAGGAAGGTGCAAGACAGGATTGAAATGTTGCGAATTGTGAAGCCATAAGAAGGAATATAGGAGCAGGGGGAAGGGGGAAATAGAAATAGGTGGTGCACAGCACAGCGGAGGAGAATGGAGTTAGGGGAAGGAAAGGGGGGGGGACTGTGGATAAGAAAGGGGAAGAGGTGGGTAGGGGGGCTTGTTAGAAGTTATCTGAAATTGGAGAATACAATGTTCATACCATTATGTTTCAAGCTATCCAAACAGAATACGAGGTACTGTCCCTCCAGTCTGCGTGTGACAATGTAAGAGGCCCAGGACAGAAAGGTTAGTATGGGAATAGGAGTTAAAATGGTTACCAGCTGGGAGATTCATTAGTCCTTGACGGACCGAGCACAAGCGTTCAACGAAACGGTTGCCGAGTCTACTCTTCATCTCACCAATGTACAAGAGGCCACATCGGGAATACCGGATGAAATAGTGAGGTAGGACAAGGTTCACGTGAGCCTCTGCATCACCTGCAAGGAGGCTTCTACCTCCTCCCCAAAAATCCATAAACAGGACTGCCCTGGCCCTCATCTCTACATACATCGACTCCAGCATATCCCCCCCCTCATCCAGTCATTGCCCATACAAGAAACCTCACACATACTTAAACTCTTCAATAATTTTCAATTTCTGTGACCCCATTGCCTTATATTTATCACGTACATCCAATCACTTCAGACCTCCATCCCTCACCAGGAAGGCCTCAAACCCCTTTGGTTCTTCCTCGAACAGAGAAGAATCTATTTCTCTCTACTAACCCTCTCCACTGCCTGGCAGAACTTGTCCTCACCCTCAACAACTTCTCTTTTGACTCTTCTCACTTTCTCCAAGTTAAAGATGTAGCCATGGGCACACGCGTGTTTTTTGTTGGTTGCCTGTCTTTTTGTTGGTTACGTTGAACAGTCTTGCGCAAACATACACTGAGGTCATCCAGCTGCAGCTCCAGTTCCCTAATGCAGTATGTAAGCTGCTGCAACGGGCACACGTCCCGCAGATGTAGCCATCAGACCCACCAGCAGTCCCTCCCGGGCCTTGGGTTGAATTTTACCCCCCTCATTTGGTTATAGCTGACAATCAGCAATAACGGATGCAATCCTCCCCCCCCCCCCCCCCCCCCCCCCCCCACCCCCCCCCCCCCCCCCCCCCCCCCCCACCGCGTTATTACTCGGGTTTACCATATTTGTTAAACGTATCAACTTACTCACCACCCACCTAACTGGCTGGCACCAACGTCACAGTCTTGAACCAATGGCCAGTGTTGAAAAGCTGCTTACACTTCTCATTCATCATACTGTGAAGACCACTGCAATCCGAAGACTGATGTCTACAAGCACAGCAGGCCAGGGCAGGCTGCAGATCAGCCAGCTTTTTGGAATATAAATTCATAAAGTGAGTAGTCTAAAAATGTTTTCTTGCTGAAAATCATTGAGGATTGCCAATGGGTTTACTTTAACCACAAAAGCAAATTGGAGACAGATTCTTCCACTGTCAGGTCTGAAGAATTCATCAAAGATTAATACCTGTTTAATTGGACTGAACTTTTCAGCTTCATGTTAAGAATACAAGGATGCCTAATAACCCGATATGTCACCATAATGATGCTGGTCCTCCTAACAATCAATGCCATTAGATACTGTATAAGATGTATTCTGTGCCGCCTGGTGTGTCATTGGGAATCAGAAAGCAATGATTATTGGCCACAACATCATCAATTACAATGGGTCACCACAAGGGTGGTTTTTTCATCTCTATCTCAGCTATGTTTCTTCCCCCCTCATGGACGATTGAAAAACATATGTCTAGCATCCTTCAGCTTTTTTTTTACCAAAGTTACTTCTGAGCTGAAATAAGGCTTGGGATTGTTTCTGGAACTATGATGTATGAATGTTGAGAAAGAAACAGGAATAATGGAGCAGGAAATAGGATGAATTTAACATTAAAAAAATACAACCAAAAAAAACAAAGCATTCATAAAACAGGTGCTGAAAGTAAAATATAAAGCAAAACAGAAACGCTTGTTGTGAACCGTTTACTACCATCAGGATTGAGCGGAGCTTCCATAATTGCTAGAGCTGGGATGGGCAATAAATGATGGATTTGCCTGTGATTGCTTCACTTTTTTAAAAGAAAAACTGAATTGATGGAGCTCTGGCTGGAGATGTAAAGATACTTCCTTGAAACATTAAGGCAAGGTTGTGAGGGTGTGCTGTGGGCTGTTTTCTGTTGACCTTTTCTATCTGGGAGGTATAATTGGTCATTAAGGTGTAAATACATTGCTTTATTGAAACCTGCTGGGATACTGTGGGTGAGCTCCAGTCTTTTGTGAGGTTTGTGATAGAATAATGCAAGCAATTCACAATGTATATTTTCCCTTTATCATAAATTGTTGGTTTATTTGAACATTAAATATGCCTGTTGGCTGAAAAGTGACTGATGGAGTTCACTGCAAATAAGTGTGAGGTGTTGCAATTTGGGATGTCAAATCGGGGCAAATCCTTCACAGTGATTGCCTAGGGCCCAGAGTAGTGTTGTACAGCAGAGGGGTCTATGCCAACAAGTGCACAGTTTTCTGAAAGTGACATCCCTGGTATCATACCCCCACCCCTCCCCCACCCACTCCTCCTCAATTACCACTTCACACCTACTTACAGCCTGACTCCAGTTTGCAAAGACGGGATCCTTCCATATCCACCCCTCCCCAATCACAACTTCACACTCCAGTCTGCAAAGACTGGGCCCTCATCCACTACCCACCCCCTCCTTGCTGCCTAATATCAGTCTGGCCACTTCTCCATCAAATACAATACAAATTGAGTAGGTGGAGAAGCTATTCTGGAGACAAAAAAGGAGGAAATCTCTGGGACTGGACAATGTTTCCCCCTTTACTCTCAAGCTCTGTGCAGAAAAACTGGCGCCAGTTTACACAGACATTTTCAACCAGTCCCTGCAAACCTGCGCTGTCCCTGCCTGCTTCAAAGTCTCCACTATTGTTCTGGTACCCAAAAAGCCAAGGATTACTGGTCTTAAGGACTACAGCCCTGACCTCTGTAATCATGAAGATCTCTGAAAGACATGCTGGCCCACCTGAAAAATATCACAAACCCCCTGTTGTCCCCCTGCAGTTTGCATACCGGAACAATAGATCAGTGGATGACACAGTCAACCGAGGCCTGCACTTCATCCACCAGCACTTAGACTGCCAGGGGACCTATGCAAGACATTTGTTTGTGGATTTTAGCTCTGCATTCTACACCATTGTGCCAGAGCTACTACACTCCAAACTCTCCCAGTTGACTGTGCTGAAACCCTCTGTCAGTGAATCACCGAATTCCTGACAGACAAGAAGCAGCATGTGAGGCAGGGAAAGCACATCTCGGACCCACTAACCCTCAGCATAGGAGCACCGCAAGGCTGCGTACACTCTCCTCTCCTTTACTCTCTCTACACCAACAACTGCACCTCCACAGACTCCTCTGTTAAGCTTCTCAAGTTTGCGGATGACACAGACGGCAAGAGCAGCACAGTGGGGGAGCAGTAGAGTTGCTGCCTTGCAGCGAATGCAGCGCCGAGACCTGGGTTCGATCCCGACTAAGGGTGCTGTCTTTATGGAGTTTGTATGTTTTCCCCGTGACCTGCGTGGGTTTTCTCCGAGATCTTCGGTTTCCTCCCACACTCCAAAGACATACAGGTATGTCGGTTAATTGGCTGGTAAATGTTTAAAAAAATTGCCCCTAGTGTGTGTAGGATAGTGTTAATATGCAGGTCGGCGCGGACTCGGTGGGCCGTAGGCACTGTTTCCACGCTTTATCTCTAAACTAAAAACTAAACTAAGAGAAAGAGCTTGCCAACAATAAGGGTATAAGAGAGAATAGTTATCAATAATCTTGTAAAGTATACATTCTTATTATATGTAAGGTGAGTGGCCTGAAGGATAATCATTTACAAAATGCAGTGCATTTTGCCAGAACACTTTAGTCAGTGCTGGTACTGTGCATCACGTTAACTTAGTACAAACAGTTAGGGTAATTGCAGAGTCCAATTTATTAAGCACCGAAATTACAAATACTTGTATAGTTTGTCTGGAAGCTCTTATTTACTTATGACCTAATGTTCAATTTCAGAGATTTGTCCATTAAATCTGATTTCTCACTGCGGATGGCTACATGCCCAAGATGTTATCCTTCAGACGAAATGATAATCCAATGCTGCATTTTTGCCCTCTGAATACCTAATATGATTTGAAGGAGAGGGAGCCTTGACTCTCCCAATGGTCATGAATGATTCTTTATTGCACAGAAATTGGTTGTTGTATTATATTCCATTTACAAAATGATTACATTTAAAAAACACTTAATCTCCTAGATAAAGTTTTAGGATGTCTGCAGAAATGTATTCCTTTCTTTTTTATTTCAAATGACCTTGAGAGGTTTGTGGAGACAGGTACTCTCATAATATTTAAGAAGTATGTAAATGAACTTTAAATTTTAACTCGGAGTCACGTGAGTGACTTTGTGAAGATCCCGCCAGCATGCATGCGCGACATATCGTCGAACGCATTGCGAAGCGACAAGCAGGGAGGAGGGTCGCTCCTTCACCAGAACGGACCTAAGGTAAGGATCAACTAACCTGAGTTCATTTTTTCAGGCACTCTGTGGTACAGAGTACCCCACCATGGAGGCCCGCTTCAAGAGACTGACTGCGGAGGACCGCGGGATCGCGGGCAGTCAACAGCGGCCGATGTCTCCACAGCTGCTCGTTACAAGCGGCAGCCCTGACTTAACACCGCAACAGCCCGCAGGTGCACCTCGGACTGGCGGCAAAGCTACCCGGAAATCGGGCACGCCCGTTGACTCGGCAGGGTCCGGGCTCGGAGACTCGCCGTTCGCTGGTAGCGATGGCAGTCGATAATCCTGCATGGAGCGGATGGTGGTGCACTTGCTCCAACGTGACCCACTCCAGCAGGAGTCTGGTCACTGTGGGTCTCCTAGCAGACTCACAGCTGTATCCTTTACAGGGCTGCAAAATATCTCACCCTCTTCGCAGGGGAGCCTAAGGAGTCAGGTCTGGGCTGACTCTGAATAGGGGGTGTGGGCAGAAGAATACAACATGCTAGGGGTGCAAGAAGAGGAGCTACTCAGGATGACATTCAAGTTTGTGATGCCCTCACAAAAGAGACTACCATTGTCAGCCGGCAGCCAGTATAAATTACTTAACAACATCAGCTACAAGAATAAGCTATGAACGACACGACAGCCAAACATCTAGCTCCAGAAAACTGCATTTCCCTCAATGAGCCTGCAGTAAATCCTCAAACTACTGGCCTCGGGTATTACAGCTTTGCCAGTTCAGTAGATGGAAGATATGTTGGAGGAGCAACAGGAAGCTCTGGCACTCTCCTGTATGGTCAATTTGAGATCAGCTGTTTCAAGAAGAATGCATCCGACCTACACTAAACCCCAAGTTCGCTGAGTTGTGTAGAACCAGCAGTGCACAGACGCCTACTCTGTTATTCGGGGACAACCTGCCCAAACAGGTAAAAGACCTCGACAAAGAGACAAAAGCCATCGGCATGATTAATGTGTTAACGAAGAAACTGCAGATGCTCATATTCCGCTTGGGGAGTCTGCATCCTTTGGGCTTGAACATTGAATTTTCTCAATTCTGTTAACCCCTGCTGTCTCCTCCCCCTCCCACCTCTCCCTCCGCCCTCGGGCCCTGGCATTCCCTCTATCTCTATCTCCCTCCCCCACCCTAGTCGCACTTGCTTCTCATTTTCACACCACAAACAGCTTACAATGGCTTGTTCCCTTTATCATCGACACTTTTTTGCATATCTTTCACTCGTTGTTCTTTATCTCTCTACATCACCGTCTATATCTCTCGTTTCCCTGATCCCTGACCAGTCTGAAGAAGGGTCTCGACCCGAAACGCCGCCTATCTCCTTCTCTCCTTAGATGCTGCTGCACCCGCTGAGTTCCTCCAGCTTTTTGTGTAAGGCATGATTAATGTGCTGGCCGCTACCAGGTCCTTATATATTCAACGGCAGCACCCCTACGCATCCACCAGCAGGCTGTGTTATCACACTGAAAGAAAAGCTGGTGAAAGCTCGAAGGCCGTACATCCTACACAAAGGTCTTTTTCAGGCCATGCCCCAGAACGGCGTTCATGGAAGATGCGCCAACCCCACACAACAACACCTCCACCTTCCAGGAACCAAGGAAGGAGAAAACCAACACAGCACCACCGGTAACCATGGAGGTAGGTGGGTCTGGTTGCCTTCGGAACATAGCATGTGTAACTTCTTCACAGGTTGGGGGAAGGATACACTTGTTCAGGGATACATGGAGTTCTATAACTTCTGATCTTTTCATACTGCGCAGTATTCAGCAATACAAAATTAAATTTGTTGACAAACTCCTCCTTTCCGGTTCAACATGCACCTAGCCGAAAGTTTGTGCTTTCACAAAAAAGAGAAAGTGGAAGGTCATGCGGAACTGTTAAGACTATATACAAAAGGAGTAATAGAGGAAACCAAACATGTATCTCTTGAGTTTGTATCAAACATCTTCACCAAAAAACAAAAAAGATGGCGGATGTCGCATCATTTGATTTGAGCAGTACACCCACTTCAAAATGGAAATTTTTTGTTACTGCTAAAACAACTAGTTTCCAAGGGGTACTTCATGGCTTGCATCGGCCTAATAGAGGCATACTACTCAGTACCAATAGACAAAGATCACTGCAGATATTTCAAATTTATTTGGATGGGGTAGCTCTGGCAGTATAAAACGCTACTTAATGGATTAACATCAGCCCCAGACTGTTTACAAAAATATTGAAAGCAGCCTTGGCGTTTCTTCGGAAACAAAAACATATTGTCATGGCGTATCTCGATGACATCTTATTGTGGGGATAACCTTGCAATTGGCTAAATTGGCTGTCTCAGCCACCAAGCTCCTATTACAAAATTGGGGTTTATAATCCATCCAGACAAATCCAAGTTAAATGCCTTCTGTGACTATGGATTATTTGGGATTCACCATTGACTCTGCTCATATGTCTGTCACCTTGCCAAAGGACAAAGCAACAGACTTGATAGAGGCATGTAACAGCCTTGTTTGCGTCAGTAAACCATCTATTTGGCAAATAGTCAGGGTAATTGGGAAGCTCGTGGCTGCCTTTTCTAGCCACACAATTTGGACCCTTACATTACCAAAATCTACAAAGGGCCAAAACTGCAGCACTCTAAACACCATGCTGGCCATTTTGACAGACCAATGCAGTTACCAGCCAAAGCAAAATTGGAATTGCGATGGTGGATTAGCAATGTTCGACATTGCCCTAAATCCCATAACAGTCACAAACCCTTCAGTAGTGTTACAAACTGACTCCAGTGCTCACGGCTGGGGAGCAACCAATACCACCTCCAGTTGCAGTGGTAGATGGAATACACATGAGTTAACCTTACTTCAGGCACTGGGTATCAATCATCTAAAGATGTTGGGAACGTTCACGGACTTCGGGCTTACTGTTTCAGACATGCATCATCTGCATGTTCACCTACAAATTGATAATACTACCGTGGTTACATACTTTAACCATATGGATGGAATTAAGTCGATATCTTGTGATAAATTGATCAATACAATCTGGCCCTGGTGCATAGAAAGAAATATTTGGCTATCAGCTACTTACCTTCCGGGTAAGCTCAATATAGTGGCAGACACCAGGTCACGCAAATTTAATGACAAAACCGGTTGGACCACTAGTTATTACTGACATTATAGCTCAGTATGGAATGCCAGATATCGATTGTTTTGCATCAAGACTTAATCACCAGATACCAACGTATGTTGCATGGGAATCAGACCCTGGGGCAGTAGTGATGGACACATCTCGCTACACTGGGGGGGATTGTTTTTCTATGCATTTTTCCCCCTCTAATGCCTCATCAGTCGGGTCTTGCGGAAAATTCAACAAGACTCCGCATCAGGTATTTTGGGAGTACCCAATTGGCCTACTCACCCATGGCACCCTGTGGTACTCGACATAGTCAGAGCCATGGATTCCAATCTACAAACGCCCGAGTTTGCTGGTACATCCTGTGACAAGGGAGAGTCATCTGTGCCATGACCGAATTAACCCATTGGGAGCAAGATTTGAAAAATACCTCTCCTGGAATTTGGGCTGTCGGACCGAACCATGAATATGATCGCGGCATCATGCAGAGAGTTCACCAGGAAACAGTACCTCACCTATATCAAAAAAAATGGGAGGTATTTTGTTCCAGGACAGACACAACTTACAATACAGCCACCATCACGGATGTGCTGGAGTTCCTGGCAAGCCTACACCTCGATGAAGGCTTGAGTTATAGTGCCATCAACTGTGCAAGAGGTGCCCCATCCTCATACCTAGGACAGGGGCTAGAACACCATGGAGTAGCATCTCACCCTCTGGTGTCAAAACTCATGAGGGGATTTTAACTCAAATTCCCCCAGGCCTCAATATTCCCAGCCTGGGATATTGGCATTGTCCTGACTCTATTCAGAGATTGAGCACCAGCCACATCCTCTCACCAACACATATAAAATAGTGATGCTGATGACACTTGTAACGGCGCAGCGTGTCCAGTCTCTGCACAAACTAGACTGGATGCCATGGTAACATCCCAAAATAAGGTAACCTTTCACATTCATGAGTTACTTAAACAAAACAGGTCTGGGTCATCTGGCCTCAAATAGGAGTTCCTGGCTTATCCCGTAGATAGATGCCTATGCATAGTGACCCACCTTCTACATTAACTGGAGGTCACCAAAAGTCTCAGGGGAACGGAAATGTCTCTATTGATAAGTTCAAACGTCCTCATCACAGAGTACCGTGCAGACCATATCTAGATGGCTCAGGGTGGTGTTAGGTGCAGCAGGGGTGGACACTGATATTTTAAATCTCATTCTACCAGGGCTGCAGCTACATCGTGCAGCGAGGATGATGGAAGTTCCTATGGGCCACACCCTTGTAATGGCGGGTTTGTCTAATGAAACAACTTCCAGCAGTTATAACAGATATTTGCAGACACTATTTTAAGTTCTGTATTATGATTTTCCCCGAAGTTAGGGGTTATTATTATTATTGTTAAATAATACATTGTTGTTTTTCAGCACTATTCAAATCTGAAATACGTTAACATACTTCCTCCATTTTTATTATGGCAGTGTGTGAGCATGGACTCATTTCCAGTGCATGAAATCACAGAGCTTTGAAGTCTTCACGAAGTCACTCACGTGACTCCGAAGTAAAATAGTAAGATTAAATTAGAACTTACCAGTTCGAAGTTTGATCCTTATTTTATGAGGAGTTACGATGAGGAATTTCGTGCCCTCTGCTCCCAACCCTCTATTATAAGGTCAACTGGTATGTTAGTTATCTTATCTTACTATCTTTAGTCAACTCTACTATCTGTGATTTCACACCGCTGCTTTGAAGAATGTCGCTCATGTGCTGGAGGGGTCTTCGCAAAATCCCTCTTCGTAACTCCTCATAAAATAAGGATCAAACTTCAAACTGGTAAGTTCTCATTTAATCTTACTATTTTTAAGGCAAACTAGGCAATGGGCAAGCAAAATGAGTCAGCATCATCGTAGGACAAAGGTCCTGTTTCTGTGCCAATGTTACAAAAGGACATTATAACTCAAGAATTATAAAATCTTATACGCGTCATCCTTATGCTAAAATATCCTACATACTAGGGACAATGTTATAATTTGTAAAAGCCAATTAACCTATAAGCCTGTACACATAAACTAGTTCTGTCCTACATACTAGGGACAATTTACAGAAGACATTTAACCTACTAATATGTACATGTTTTGAATGTGGGAGGAAACGAGAGCACCTGGAGAAAACCCAAGCAGTCACAGAGGGAACATATAAAGTCCATACGGAGAGCACCTATTGTTAGGATCAAACCCAGGACTCTGGCACTGTAAGTCAATAACTATGGCTGGGCCATTGTGCTGTCCATTGTTTATGAAATATACAGAGAGCTTTAAAAATTGGTTTTGTATAATTTAGCCTGGCTACTCTGACTGCCTAATGATGGTCATTACCTCAACCTCAACCAATGAGAACTAAAGCATTTTATCTCAGTAGGAAAAATATGACTTGCAGTATTCTTTTTATAGCCACATGGATAAGTAATGGGCCTGTTTTCGCGACTTTTTCGGCGACAGCCGGCACTCATCATAGGTCGTTACAGGTCGCCCAAAGTTTTCAACTTGTTGAAAACTCAGCGGCGACTAGAACAAGGAACGACTCTTTGGGCAACTACTCATGACCTTACAGGCTTGACCCCGCGACATGAGGGCCTGTATGGTCGTGAGAAGTCTCCTAGTCAACCAAAGAGTTGTGGCATTTTTCTGGTTGCCGCTGAATTTTCAACATGTTGAAAATTTTCGGCGACCTGTGATGGGTGCTGGCAGTCGCCAAAAAACGTCACGTAAGTGGGACTGGCACTTAAGGGTGTATTAATGGCACATCTTACTCATGAAAAATAATTACTTTGTTCAATGATAAAGAGGTGGGGCTCTTCAAAATTGTTAATTTATACTGCACCACAAAACTGGTTACTCACTCTTAATTTAATTTTTTTTTTAAATTTCTTGCTTTTACCCATGTCCCTTAAATGCCACAAGTAATTCCCCTCAATATTGTGCCATCTTATTGATTGCCTTCCCACCAACGTAGCAGAATCCATTCAGACCAATAACATGCTGGACAGAAAATAGTGCCAGTCCAATGGCATAAAGAAGCAGGATAGCCTGCCTGCAGTAAAACAAAAAAATGAATATGTGTTCAGAAAAAAAGTACCAAAATTCGACCCTGTATCATGGATACACAGAGTACCAGCAAACCATGGACTGGGAGAAATTAGAGTCCCGGAATATCCAGACCGATATTATAGAGAAGCATCTGCCCTAGAGTCAGTCCCCCAAAGATCAGGGTCGAGGACATACCGGCCATCAGGAATGTGCCAGTGTTATTGTTGCGGATAGGTAGGTCACTGGAGTAGGGGGTGCCCAAATAAAGAAAGGAACAAAAGAGGGGGTCACAGAAGAAATTTACAAGAGCAAAGAGAATGGAGGAATCAACGGGATCCTAGAGAGCACAGAGGGAACTGGCTGGAAAATCAAGAGACAAGGGGACAAATCTCCTTTTCCCAGAATAACCCATTCACAAGCCTATGATTAGCAAACCTTGTAGTGACTGGATGCAAGTCTAATGAAGAACCTATGTTGTCTCAACAGGTTGAAGGTAAAATCTGCACCTTCCTAGTAGACACAGGTGCATCCATGTAATCTCTTCAATCAATTTATAATTTACCAGAATCAAGAGAAGTTCAGAACCTGTCTGGGTTTCAAGGACAAGTTTGCCAGTATCCCATCTCTGAGCCAGTCAAAGTAGTATATGGAGGAAAGGCAATCAAACATAGATTTTACTTCGGAGTCATGTGAGTGACATTGTGAAGACCCTGCCAGCATGCATGCGCAACATATCGTCGCTCGCATTGCAGTCGACAAGCTGGGGGGGAGCACGCTCCCCTGCCGGCAGCTTAAAAGGACCCTCAGGTAAGTTTTTACTAACCTTGAGCTGATTAGTTTTCTGTATTTGATTAAATCCTACAGAACAATTATGGAGAGAAGAAGCAAAAAGAAGGCTGCATCTAAGCATGTCTTTCAGGACTGCGGGTCTTCAGAGTGAGGTCGGCGGCCAACAACCCCGGAGCTGACCGCAGAGCCCGCAGCACCCGTACCACGGGCTGGGAAAACAGCGCGGAAGTCGGGGAGCCCCGCTCAGTCAGCAGGACCCAACTCTCCACCGCAGCAGTCTAGGGAGCTGCATACTGGCAGTAGGACCGCGCGGGATCAGGGTAGCCAAGACCCCGACTCCCCACCGCTTCAGTCTGTACGGAAACAGACCAGCAGTAAAAATGTGTGGAAGACAGGGCCCGGGTTAACGGTACACCCCGACTCACCACCGCATCAGTCCACAAGGAAGCGGACCAGTGGCAAGACCGCACAAGAGTTGTGTAGCCCCGTTGGAGTGACTGGCACCAACTCACCACCACTTCAGTCTGCTAGATTGCAGACCAGTGGCAAAACCACACAAGAGTTGTGTAGCCCTGTTGGAGCGGCTGGCACCAACTCTCCACCGCTTCAGTTCGCTAGATTGCGGACCGGTGGCAAAACCAAACATAAGTTGTGTAACCCCGTAGGAGCGACAGGCACCGACTTTGCGCCGCATCAGTCCGGAAGACCTCGGACTGGTGACAAGCCTGCGCGGATGTCGTGTAGCACCGCTGGAGCGGCTGGCACCGACCCCACAACGCCACAGTCGAAACAGACAGGCGGCAGATCAACCAGGAAGTCATGTAGACTCGCAGGAACGGCAGGCCCCGACTCTCCACCGCTTCAGTCCGGAAGACCATGGACAAGCGGCAGATCCGCGAAGGAGTCGTGTAGCCCCGCAGGAGCGGCCGGCACCAACTATCTACCGTATCAGTCCCTTAGACATCACCTCGACGAGGTGTGGACTGGCGGTAAGAGCCCCATAGATTCATCAGAGTCTGGGGAAGACGACTTGCCATTCACAGATAGCGACGGCGGTCGCATTGCTTGTATGGAGCGCATGTTGGAGCAGCTGCTCCAGAGGGACCTACTCCAGCAGGAGCATGCATCCCAAGGATCACGAAGGTCCACGACAGGCGCATTATCAGGTCCGTCCAACATCTTTCCCTCCTGAGTAGGGAGCGCAAAAAGTCAGGGATTAGCTGACTTCGAAGAGGGGTTGGCTGAAGACTCACAGTTGCAAGGGACGCAAGAAGAGGAACTTCTGGGAATGGTTTCTACGTTCGCTCAACCATCCCAGAAAGGGCAACCTCTTCAGCCGAGGCTAGCAGCCAGCATTAACTAGCTGACAACACACCAATTACAAGAACAGGTAATTTCGGAGACCACAAGCAAAAACATGGCCCCGGAAAAATGCGTGTCGCTGAACGTCCCTACCGTGAACACACCCATATGGGGAAACATCAGCCCTGGGATAAGAGCACAGGATTAAAAATCCAAAATATCCTGAAGCTACTGACCTCAGCCATCACTGCGTTTTCCAGGTCAGTCGACAGTATGGACATGACGGAAGAGCAGCAGGATGCATTAGCTCTGCTATGCAATACCCAATATGAGATCAATTGCTTTCGGAAAAGCTCTATCCGTCCTACACTCAACCCAAATTTGCGGGTTTGTGTAAGGCCACCGCTACGCCACCACCAAGACAGTTGTTTGGGGATGACCTGCCCAAACGGGTGAAAGACCTGGACGAGGAAGCTAAAGCAGTAGGGTTGATAAAACCGCCTTCCTCTGGCAGACCTCCAGCATATCATCGGCAGCATCCATATGCAACATCTACCAGGCCCCGGGTTCAACCCGACAGAGTGACAGGAGCAAACCCTAAGGTCGTGCCTCATCATCAGAGGCCTTTTTTAGGCCAAGGCCCACAGCGACCAGCCTGGAAAATGCATTGACCCCACATCCCAGCACCACAGCAATCCAAGAACAAAGGACAGAAGACCAAGCCCCACCGGTAACCATGGAGGTAAGGGGGTCTGGTTCAGTTGGGAATGCTGCATGCATAACCTCACGGGTGTGAGGTAGAATGCGTCTGTTTGGAGATGCATGGTGTTCTATAACTTCTGACACTTTTATATTGCACAGTATTCGAGGTTACAAAATTGAATTTATAAACAAACAACTTCCCCCAGCTCAACATTTACCTAGCCGGAAATTTGTACTTTCTTACAAAGGGAAAGCGGAAGGACATGCAGAGCTATTTAAGTTATATACCAAGGGGGTTATAGAGAAAATGGTACACAAACCTCTTGCATTTGTATCTAACATCTTTACTAAAACCAAATAAGATGGTGGATGTCAAATCATAATTGATTTAACTCAATTGAATACTTTTGTGCAATATACCTATTTCAAAATGGAAACATTTGAAACTGCCAAGCAACTGATTTCCAGAGGGTAATTCATGGTCTGCATCGACCTAAAAGATGCATACTATTCAGTACCTATACGTAAAGATCACCGGAAATATTTAAAATTTGTCTGGATGGGGCAGCTATGGCAGTATAAAGCATTGCCTAATGGACTTACAGCAGCCCCAGGTTATTTACTAAAATATTAAAACCAGCACTAAAAACCAATGCTGGGCATTTTAATATATGCAGCTACGAAACAAAGGAAAAGATGAGCTACGATGGTGGATTAGCAGCATTCGAGATTGTTTTAATCCCATCATAGTTACAAACCCTTCAGTCGTGTTGCAAACTGACTCACGCACCCACGGCTGGGGAGCTACCGCACCACTACCAGTTGTGGCAGTAGATAGGATTTGCACGAATCTACACTACTCAAATCATAAGGTATAAACTATTTGGAAATGCTGGGAGCATTTCACGGACTGTGGGCTTACTGCACAAATAAGCATCATATGCATGTCCGTCTACAGATAGACAATACCACAGTGGTGGCATATTTAAACCATATGGGTGGTATCAAGTCGATATCTTGCGATGAATTGGCAAATTTAATTTGGCACTGGTGCATTGAAATAAATATTTGGATCTCAGCTACATACTTTCCGGGTAAGCTTAATACAGTGGCGGACACCAGGTCATGAGTATTCAATGACAACACCGAGTGGATGTTGAACCCCCAAATATTTGCTAATATTATAGCCAAATATGGAACACCAGATAGCGACCTCTTTGCGTCCAGTTTGAATCATCAGATACCAACATATGTCTCTTGGGAACCAGATCATGGGGCAGTAGCGATGGATGCGTTCTCGCTACATTGGGGGAAACTGTTTTTCTATGCATTTCCCCCTTTCTGCCTCATCAGTCGGGTATTCCAGAAAATCCAGCTAGATTCTGCATCAGGGATTCTGATAATACCCGACTGGCCCACACAGCCATGGTTCCCGGTGGTCCTCGACATGGTGAAGGAACCATGGGTGCAGGTTCCTAAATGCCCGAACATACTGACACATCCCATATCAGGGGAGAGTCATCCGTGCCATGGTCATCTGAACCTGTTTGCTTGCAGGTTCTGAAGAGACCTTTGCTGGGATTTGGACTGTCGAACAGGACCATGGATATCATCACGGCATCGTGCAGAGAGTCCACGAGAAAGCAGTACCTTACCCATGTAAGGAAATGGGAGGCCTTCTGTTTGAGGACTAATATCGCCTACGACTCTGCCACGATCAAAGATGTGCTGGAATTCCTTGCGGGACTTCACTATGATGAGGGCCTCAGCTACAGTGCCATCAATAGTGCCAGAAGTGCATTATCATCCTATCTCACTATCGTGTAGGATCCCATCAGTTGGTGTCGAAACTCATGAGGGGTATTATCAATTCTAACCCTCCTAGACCACAATACAATATGACCTGGGATATTAGGGTAGTGTT
Source organism: Okamejei kenojei (assembly GCA_035221665.1). Lineage (NCBI taxonomy): Eukaryota > Metazoa > Chordata > Chondrichthyes > Rajiformes > Rajidae > Okamejei > Okamejei kenojei. The sequence continues at coordinate 58,239,395 of CM069133.1, read as the reverse complement.
GTCCCTACTCAGGAGTTGGTCACCAGTTTCAGAACTCCCTCTGGCTAAACTCACCTACAAAGTGGTGATGCTGATGGCACTTACAACAGCTCAGCGGGTCCAGATCCTCCACAAGCTGAAACTGGACAGGATGGTCTTGACCCCTACCAAGGTAACCTTTTCCATTGATGAATTACTTAAACACCATTGACCTGGTACAACCGGTCTTAAACTGGAATTCCATGCATACCTGTTGATGTACGCCTCTGTATAGCCACCCATCACCGACATATCACTGTCACACGAAATTTAAGGAGAATGAAACTGGTCTATTCATCAGTTTTAAAACCCCTCATTACAGGGTAACTGTGCAGATACTTTCCAGGTGGCTCAGGGTGGTGTTGGGTGCAGCAGGGGTAGACACTGATATCTTCAAATCTCATTCTACCAGGGCTGCGTCCACATCAGTGGCGAGGACCATGGAGGTACCCATGGATCATGTCCTCGCAACAGTGGGCTGGGCCAATGAAGGGACATTTCAACTGTTTTATAATAAACCTGTGGCCAATCCCGCGACGTTTGCGGATACTGTTATAAGTTCTGTTCCCTAAACGTCCCCCGAAGTCAGGGGTTTTTTGTTGTATTAATAAATACATTATTGTTTTTCAGCTTTGTTTCAAGTCTGAAATACGTTAACATACTTCCTCCATCAGTTATTACGGCAGTGACTGAGCCAGTGCATGAAATCACATAGCTTTGAAGTCTTCACGAAGTCACTCACGTGACTCTGAAGTAAAATAGTAAGATTAAATGAGAACTTACCAGTTTGAAGTTTGATCCTTATTTTATGAGGAGTTATGATGAGGGATTTTGTGCCCTCCGCTCCCAACCCTCTATCATAAGGACAACTGGTATATTACCTCTTTTAATCTTATTATCTCTAGTCAGTACTACTATTTGTGATTTCACACCGCTGCTTTGAAGAATGTCGTGCATGTATGCTGGCAGGGTCTTCACGAAATCCCTCATTGTAACTCCTCATAACATAAGGATCAAACTTCAAACTGGTAAGTTCTCATTTAATCTTACTATTTGTTTATAACCACCGGATTAGATTGCAACCTGATTGCGAGAGATATACTCTGTGCTTTCCAACTAAAAATATAATATGGCGATAGAGTCATTATAGTGACCCCCTGAACTCCCGCACGACAATGTTACTCCATGGTGACCCCTCAACGGTGGTCCTTAGATCTGGACGAAAACCCTCCACTTCACATCACACTTGCTTACGATAGGAGTGTGAAGGACAGAGAGCTGGAAACCTTCTTTAAATCATATGAAGGACATGATTGGGAGATAGAAGTGTTGGCACTAGTGGAAGGAAAAGTGGGAGCTGCCAAGTACGTTAAAATATCAGCACATCTATGGAAAAGACATGAAGAAGTTACTCCTCACATCACCGGAAGGTGAATTTCCTGGCCAAAGCTAAAGACCTAGGAATGATGGTAAGAAAGGCAATTACCTTGGCAGACCCGAATAATTATCAAAAGCAAAATTTGTCTAATCAATATGTTGTTGAATTTTATCAGGCTGCAAGGAAAGTTGTTACCCGCTTACGTCATCATCTGGGGAGTGAGGTATATGAGTATGTGGACCCTCATGTGTGGGCGGAGGACACAGCTCAGGTAGGATGCAGGAAAATCAATCCCATCCATGTAGCTCTCCAGAAAGTGGTAACACTTACTTCAATCCAACAATATCCATTAAAACTGCAGGCAATCAGCAGCATTGCAAATTAATTTGGGGTTTGCTAGAACAAGGAATATTGGTGGTACCAATTAATTTGTTACACCCTATTCTTGCCCTTCCAAAACTGGGAAAGGAGGGCCAATATAAACTCATGCAAGAAATCAATTCTGTCATGGAACCACTTCACGCCCTAGTGCCAAACCCTGCCCTTATCCTAGCCCAAATACCGCTGAAGCAAAAGTCTTTTCAATAGTCGACTTGCAACATGCATTCTTTTCTCTTCCTCTTGATGAAGATAGCCAATATTTGTTTGCCTTCACATAAAGGGGCCAGCAATACACCTGGACCAGATTGCCTCAAGGATTTATGAATTCACCTACTTTATTTTCCAGGTGTCTGCAGGATCAACTGAGTACCTTGAAGTTCAAAATGAATTCCACATTAGTGCAGTATGTCGATGATCTATTAGTGGCCAACAAAAATGAATCCAGTAATCGGAAAGATACTGCACAACTACTAAATCATTTAGCTGATCTATGATATGTGGTTTCATCATCAAAAGTTCTGGTAGCTCTGGAGAAAGTAAAATTTCTAGGAATTATATTTTCGGCCACTGAAAGAAGTCTTGAGAAGAGCACACTCAAACCTGTCTGTGAATTTCCAATCCCAAAAGAAGCCATACAAATGAGGCAATGGCTGGGCATTCAGCTACGAATTGGACACTCCAGCAGGAAATTATAGTGTACAGTTCACATTCGGTATTGGCATTTTTGGGGCATCTTCAAACCCAGCACTTAACAATGGCCTGCAAAAATAAGTATGAGATCTACCTGTTGAACATTCCAAAATTGCAGTTCATACATTGTACATTGATTAACCAAGCCTCTTTTCTTATTTCACCCCCAGAAGAGCAATCAGAAGCAGGACATGACTGTCTATTTGTTATAGAGGAAGAAACATCAGTGAGAGAGGACTTGAGGGATGCACCCATAGAGGATTCTGACATCACATTATATGTGGACGGATGTTCATCCATTAGGACTGTGGGGGAGAGATTGTCTGGGTAAGCAATTGTTGATCAAAAGCTGGAGATTGTAGAAGCAGCTGCCCTTGAGTCACCCTATTCAGCACAGCAGGCTGAATGATTTGCTTTAATTCGGGCTTGTATTATTGGGGGAAATCTAAAAGTAAATATGTACACTGATTTGCGATATGCATACGGAGTGGTGCGTGATTTTGGACAATTATGGAAAAATATGGGATTCCTAACTTCTGCAGGAACCCAAATATCAAACAATTGGTGACAGATTTATTGAAGGCCTTAATGCTACCCAGACAAATCTCTGTAATGAAGTGTAGCACCCATACTAAAGGACAGACCCCAGTAGACATTGGAAGTCATAATGCCGACTTAGTAGCTAAGAAAGTATCATGGGAACGTAAGGTGGTGGTACCTAAAATGAGCAGGCAGACTAAAAGTGTAACTAACAGGTCCTCCTTGGAGAAACTGATGCCAACCATCCAATAAATTGTTCAATTACAGGAAGAGGCTGCTGAAGGAGGTAAGGAAATGTAGAGAAAATTGGGATGTGTACTGGATTGTTTGACTGGGCTGTGGACCACTCCAGCAGGCAGACTTGCTTGACAGACTCATTAGCAGTATGGGTTATAGAATGTATGCACTATACAACCCATTGTGGTGCAAGGGCAGTAGGGGGTCACTCTATTGGCCACTTGGTGGCATCCAAAATTACAATATTTTGCTCAGAAGGTAAACAGTAATTGTCTGGCAGAAATACAATCCAGGAAAAGGATGTGAAGGAGAGAAAACACCAGTGGGTCCTTTTGAGACATTGCAAATGGACTATATTAAGCTAGAAAAATGGCAAGGATATAAATACGTTCTTGTCATAGTCAGTGTATTCAACCCGGTGGATCGAAGCATACCCAGCCCTTGACAATAAAGCGGTGACTGTTGTCATGGTGCTAATGATAGAAATTGTCCCTAGATTCAGTATTCCCATTCGAGATAACAGTCCACACTTCATTGGACAAATCAATAAAGAATTTTGTGAACAGCTGGGGATCCAGCAGCAATTACACTGTGCTTATCGAGTACAGGCTGCTGGACTTGTAGAAATGGCAAACCAGGCCCTTAAAACTAAATTAGCCAAATTAAAGACGGAGACTGGACTTGGATGAATTAAACGACTCCCAATAGCCCTTTTATAGATGAGAGTCACACCTGCAGGGAAATCTAGATTAAGCCCAACTGAAATTATCTAAGTTTGGCATTTAAAAACCCCTTGGGACCAGAATGTGATGAAAATAGTTAATTTCTACTGCAGATATGACTGCAGATATGACTGACTACTTTTAACCTTGACCAGAGCCTTAAGGGATTTACATTGCAGAGTGAGTTACTTTTTTTTCCACTCCCTTACCTTCACAAAAAAAAATCAAAAACAGTCGCATATATAAATTATCCCATAATATCTGTACAACAGTTGTGATAAGTCTGATTTGTATTTGAAGTGCTGTTGTACATTAGATAATATGCAATGCTTCTAATAAAAATCAATAATCAAGACTTTGTGATTGAATAATAATGATGATATAATTAAAAAAAAAAAAAAAAAAAAGATTTAATCAAGACGTTGTGATTAAATAATAATGATTATATAATAAAAACATAAAAAGTAAAAAAGAAAAGATAAACAAGAAAAAAACAAAAAAAAAACAATTATTATATAATTAAAAATTAAATCAAAGAATCTTTACATTGAATGGAACAGTTTCATATAACAATAACTCTTGAGACATGTATACAGATCCCAATCCTTTTTTCATCTAATCCTACACTAGGGTACTTATTGAGTTACGGTGCTGAGCTCAGCTACCCCTTTAAGTAATCAATGAATGGAGACCATATTTGTTCAAAGAGTTCATATTTGTCCATTAGGACAAACCTAATTCTCTCCAAATGCAACGTCTATGACATTTCCACAGTCCACATTTTGATTGTGGGGGATAATGTTCCCTTCCAGAATTTTAATATAATTTTTTTTCCAATTATCAAACAGTAATCAAGAAAATTTCTTTGACTTACTGTTAATATTAAGCTTGAGTCATGGACTCCTAATATTATTAACTTTAGATCAGGGTTCAATTTAGTTTTAAGAACCTCAGAGATGATTCCAAAAATATTAGCCCAATAACTACTAAGTTTTATGCATGTTACAAAACTATGTGTTAAGTTGGCTTCTAAATTCTGACATTTATCGCAAATAGAAGAAATGTTAGGAAAAATTCTATTTAATTTTGTTTTTGAGTAGTGTAATCTTTGTATTACTTTAAATTGTACCAAAGTATGTCTGGCATTTAATGAGCAGCGGTGTATACGTTGTAAACTTTCTTCCCAAGTGTCTTTCATTATAGATAGACCTATTTCATTTTCCCATATCTGTCGGTATGATTCTGTTGTTGGGACTTCCCTATCCAAAAGAGTATTATATATGCACGCTATTAATTTTTCTGTATTTGGGTGCTTGTTAAGCCACTCATCCAATAATCCTGGCTCTCTATTCTTATAGTCTTGCATGTTTGACTTGATATAGTCTCTAATTTGTAAATACCTGAACAGGTTATTTGGGTGTAATCCATAGATATCTTTTAATTCTTGAAATGATAGAAATTTTCCTTTCCTGTAAAGATGTTCCATCCTTATAATTCCTGAATGTTTCCAATGTCTAAACCCCTTATCCAATATAGAAGGTTTAAATAAAGGATTATTCATAATTGGTAAACAGAGTAACATATTATCCAGATGTAAAGTCTTAACTATTTGTTTCCAAGTACGTATATTGCTATAAATTATAGGGTTATCCCCGTAAGTTTTTTTTTGTACTTCACTTGGAACAAGAAGAATCAAACTTATATCAAATGGTAAACAATCTTCCATTTCCATCTTTAGCCAAGCTGGTTCCTGATCCATTTTTACCAGCCAAAAATTCATATTCTTAATTTGAACCGCGCAAAAATAATATTAAAAATTAGGTAACGCTAATCCTCCATTTATCTTGGATTTACATAAATGTTTTTTACTTATTCTGTGATTTTTATAATCCCAAATAAAGCTTTTAATAATAGAAATGATTTTTTTGAAAAAAAAACTTTGGGAGATATAAAGGGATAGCTTGAAATAAATATAATAATTGTGGTATAAAGACCATTTTTATAGCATTTATTCTGCCAATTATTGATATTGGTAATGTTTTCCAGTATAAAATATTATTTTTTAGTTTATCCAATAACTGAGGCTAAATTAATTTGAATAATATATTATAAGATTTAGATAAATTAATTCCTAGATATTTAAATTTATCTGTAACTATTTTAAACGGAAATTGTTGTAATATGTTTACTTTTATTCCAGTTATAGGCATGATTTCACTTTTATTCCAATTAATTCTATATCCTGAAAATAACCATATAACCATATAACAATTCCAGCAAGGAAACAGGCCCTCTCGGCCCTTCCAGTCCGTGCCGACCATTTGTTTTCCCCTAGTCCCATCTACCTGCACTCAGACCATACCCCTCCATTCCCTTCACGTCCATATACCTATCCATTTTACTCTCAAATGTTAAAATCGATCCTGCCTCCACCACTTCTGCTGGAAGCTCATTCCACGCAGCCACCATCCTCTGAGTAAAGAAGTTACCCCTCACGTTACCCCGAAACCTCTGTCCCTTAATTCTCATGTCATGCCCTCTAGTTTGAATCTTCCCTACCCTCAATGGGAAAAACGTATCCATGTGAAAAAAGTGAAAATGTACCGAACTTATTTATAATGTTAAGTAAGTTAGGAATACTGAGCTCCGGTTTTGTGATATATATTAAAACATCGTCTGCATATAAAGATATTTTATTTGTTGTGGTATTAGTATAGTATCCATATATTTCTGGATCTGATCTAATCCTTTCGGCTAATGGCTCGATTGCGAGAGCAAATAATAAAGGTGATAACGGGCATCCTTGTCTACAACCCCTAGAAAGATTAAATTTAGCTGATAACATTTTGTTTGTTAGTATTTTTGCTGTAGGGTTGGAGTACAAAATTTTAACCCATTTACAAAATCTATCGCCCAGTTGAAATTTCTGCATTATCTTAAATAAGTAAGGCCATTCAACCTGGTCGAATGCTTTTTCCACTTCTAGTGAAATGACAGCTAATTCAATATCATTAACTCTTTTGAATATATGATATTGAATAGTCATCTCAAGTTATAAGTGGAGTAGCGTTTGGGAATAAAGCCTGTTTGATCATGATGTATTAGTTTATTAATCACTAAACTTAACCTTTGGGATAACATTTTAGTTAATATTTTTTGATCAGTATTTAGAAGAGCAATTGCTCTATATGATCCAGGGTCTTCCAGATCCTTATCTACTTTAGGAATGAGTGTGATTGTAGATTCATTTAGAGTTTCTGGTAACTTTCCTTGTTCGAAAGCATATTTATATATTGCTTGTAAACGTGGGGAAATCAAGTCGTGAAACTTATAAAATTCAGCATTATAACTTATAAAAGCCAGCGGCTTTTCCATTTTTCAACGATCTGATTGATTCCTCAATGTCTTTTACTGATATTTCAGCATCTAACAAGTCTTTGCCTTCCTGATCTAAACCTTTGATATGACATTCATGTAAGAATGCTTCCATTCAGTCCGATTGCCCCATCACTTTGGTTGAATAAAGTTTTTGATAGTAATGCAGAAATCTGTCATTAATATATTTTGGCAAAGTTAATATTTTACCTTGTTTTGATCTGATTTTATATATTATTTTTTCCTCATCTGATTTTCTAAGCTGCCGTGACAATAATTTTTGTGGTTTGTCACCAAATTCAAAATGTACTTGTTTAGTCTGTTGATAAAGTTTTATAACATGATTTGAGTATATTTTATTTAGCATATATTTTAATATTGCAATTTTATTATGTATCAGCTTAGATGGAGATATTGCATTTACAATATCTAATTGCTTTATTTAATTTTCTAAAGTTTGTTGCATCTTTCGGTTTTCCTTATTAAGGTATGCTTGTGCAGATATTATAGCACCACGCATAAATGCTTTAAATGTATCCCAAAGAAGTGATGCTGAAATTCCGGGTTTGTCATTAGTCTCAAAAAACAATTTAATCTGTTTTGCCAGATAATCATAACAAGCCTTTTCCTTAAAATCTGAGGGTTGAGTCTCCATTGAGATTGTTTATTAGTTATACTGTTTAATTTTATCTTAAATGTTAATGCAGCGTGATCTGAAATAATAATATTATGATATTTTGAGTCATACGTAAATGGAATTAATTTTGAGTCTATTAAAAAATAATGTATCCTTGAATAGGTTCCGATTACAGGTGAGTAAAATGAGTATTCCCGACCAGAAGGGTTATCAATTCTCCAAACATCCTTAACATTTGCAGTATTAATAAAGGCATTTATAAATTCGCTTGATTTAGATGTAACTTTTCTTTTAGTAGATGATCTATCTAGATAATTATCTAAAGTACAGTTTAAATCTGTCCAATTATTAGATTATGTTGTGTAGATACCGGAATAGTATTAAATATTTTCTTAAAAAACAACGGATTATCGAAATTAGGTCCTTATACGTTCATAAGAACAACTTTCTTTGAATATAATTCACCCGTAATTATTATATATCTGCCCTCAATATCTTCTATTATTGAGGTATGTTTAAATGGTATACCTTTACGTATATGAATTGCAACCACTCTAGACTTTTGTGTAAATGAAGAATGATACACTTTAGAAATCCATTTTGCTGTTAGTCTATATTGAGCATCCTTTTTGAGGTGTGTCTCTTGAAGAAAGATTAAATCTGTTTTAAGTCTATTTAAATGAGCTAAAACCTTACCTCTTTTAATTGGTTCATTAATCCCTTTTACATTCCAACTGCAAAAGATGATTCCATCACCCCTCAGTGTTCATGTTAATGTCTTGCATTTTGGTGTTAAGGTGGATTATAATGTAGTAGATATCTCAGCACGTCTATCCTAACCTCATACCTGTGTTTCAGATTGATGCGTTTTAATACATGTAACTTTATCTTACGTACATATGTTTTCAAACAAAATTCATAATACCATTCATAACTAAAAATGTACTATAATACTTTATGTAAAACAAAAATAAAATAAAAATAGGAATAATAGGTGTTAGTAGAGTTAGTAATGTGTGGAGGGTAAAGGGTAACTACAGCTATTTTAAGTGCAGTTAATCTAATGACTTCCGTTATTAAAAAAATATATTAATTGTTCCAGCTCCAGATTTTCCATAATGGAAAATTTTTAATTGCCTCAAGGGCTATTTATATAGGGGTGGGGTGCTAGATTTTAATGATTATAGGTTATGAACACTTATTTGAATTTTTAATAATATCATAACTGTTTTGGGTGGGATAGCATACAATTTTAAGTGATAGTTAATACTAAACGATTCCGATTATATGTTAGTATTTTTAGTGTATTTAAGAGTCCATTATTCTTCCTCCTTCTCTATGGATATTCAATACCATCAGGTAAATATTAGATACAGTTCAAATTCTCGGTTCTTCATCCGCGTCTGCTTCTCCCTCTTCTACCTCTTCCTCCTTCTCGATGTTCCGAGCGAATTCAAGTGCCTCTGTGTGCTTGATGAAGTGATACTCTTTGTTATCATAGGTTACTCTTAGCGTTGCAGGATACATCAGACCATATCTCAGACCATCAATCTTCTTAAGAATGCCTCTTGTTTCTGTAAATAGAGCTCTTCTCTTGGCGACTTCCACAGGGTAGTCTTTGAATATGCTAATCTTATCTCCATCGTAGATGAGGTTTCTCTTATGAATTATTATCTTCATCATATCCTCCAAGACGTGATCATAAACAACTTTCACAATCAATTGTCTTGGTGGCGCGCGCCTCTGTGGGCGGCGTCTCAGTGCCCTGTGTGCCCGACCCAGGAGGGGCTCTTGATCCAGATTCAAAACAGTTTTAAAGAGATTTGCAGCGAATGTTCGAGGGTCTTGATCTCCCTCTTTACCTTCACTCAATCCAACGATTCGTTAGTTCTGGCGCCTTTGCTGTCCCTCCAAGTCACCACATTTCTCAGTTATTTTGTGTAATAAATCTGATAAACGTTTGTTCTCGGAGAGAAGTTTCTCATTCGCCTTAACACTTGTACTGGCAATATTAGACAATTCATTAATTGCCTCTTGTTGTTGATCAAGTGACCGTAAAATGGGTTCCTGCTTATTATCTAGCTTATTATCGACGTTCGACTCCATCAGCTCAAATTTACGGTTTACCTCATCCACATGTTGCTGCAGAGCTGCATCCGCCTGTGTTTTCCATTCATCAAGCATAGTCTTTACTGTAAGTACAATTTCTCTGCTTAAATCATCTTTCACTTGTTCTTTAAACACTTGAAAATCTTCTCTAAGGATCCTTAAATCAACTTTATATTACTTTTTCATTTTTTTCAGCTCACCCATAATAGTTTTTGTTTCTGCAGAAACAACATTTTTAAGTTCTTCCATCTCGAATTTCCTCCTTAAGATGTCTTCCTGGGAGGCTGTCAAACTCGAGCCCATGGCTCCAGTCGGGCCTACTTCTTTTTTCAGTGTTGGAATTTTCTGTTTGGGGGGGGGGGTATGATGCATCGACATACTATCAGTAAAGCCGGCGCCTGATGACAGCACGCACCTTTCTAAAGCTGCCGATGCCGTTCTCAACCGTTCTCCTCCAGTAAGTGACTTTAAATCACCCCGTTTTTTATACAATTTTTAAGGAGCTGGTTGGCACGAGTTCCACCTACTCCATAGTGCCACCGGAAGTCCAGGGCACATGTTTCAATGTTTATTCTTCTTTGCTTCCTTCTAGAACTTTCATTCAAATATATTGTATTAGTCACTGTATTATTGGGTTAGGGAAATGTCTATCATATACTGTGTTAATTGATAGCTGTAAAAGGTAGCTCCAACGAGGTCATGTGTCGATCTTCTTCGTGAATGCTTGGGACTGCGTGACCTTTTGGAGTGTCTCTGCTTGCATGAGGCTAGGAGGGCATGGACAAACAGATACAAGTATCGAACCCGCGGTGGTTAGGTATAGTAGTGGGGAACTGTTATTGTGTTTTTCAAAATAAAGTTTAGATGTGCAAGTGCTTGACTCAGTATCTTATTGACCAAAACTAGACTTGGGGAAGCTTAGAATTAGCTATTTACATTGGCAGACCCATTGTTTCTGCTTGTTCTTGTCCCACCGAACTTATTTCCACATACCTCGACTCCATCATATCCCCCCTGGTCAAATCCCTCCCTACCTATGTCCAAGACACCTCACACGCTCTTCATCTCCTCCATGACTTCCGTTTACCAGGCCCCCACTCCATCATATTCAGCATGGATGTCCTTTCACTCTACACCTCCATGCCCCATCAGGAGGGCCTTAAAGCCCTCTGTTTCTTCCTCGACTGTAGAACAAACCTATTCCCGTCGACTAATACTGTTCCTTTCCCTCAACAACTTTTCATTTGACTCCTCCCATTTCCTCCAAATCCAAAGCTATGGGCACATGCATGGTCCCCGGCTATGCCTGCATCTTTGTAGGGTACGTCGAACAATCTATGTTTTCATTTGTCTCAAAGAAGAATTTCATCTGCTCTTTTGAATATGTGCAACCTTGTGAGTTATTTAAAATTTGGGGGTTAAACCTCCAAAACAAATTTTTATCAGGCATTCCTTATAATTTTAAAGAAAAAGTTAACGGGGAATGATCAGAAATAATACTATTATGATATTTAGAATTATATGTATATGGAATTTGTTTTGTGTCCACTCAGAAATAATCAATACATGAATATATTTTATGTACTGTTGAATAAAATGAATATTCCCTACCTACTGGGTTAGCGATTCTCCATACATCTGTTATATTAGTATTTTTCATGTATGTATTTAGGAGTTCACTGGTTTTTGATTTTATGTTAGTCCTTTTTTGTTTTGCTGATTTATCCAAATATGGAACTAAAACACAGTTCAAATCGCCCCCTATTATCACATTTTGATGATTAAGTTCTGAAATTATATCCAAAATTTTACTAAAGAATTGGGGGTTGTCAAAATTAGGAGCATAAATATTTATCAAAGTAAGTGGAGTAGAATACATTTCTCCCGTGACAATGACGTACCTCCCCTCTTTATCTGCTATAGTATTCTTTATTATAAATGGTATACCTTTACGAATGATAATAGCCATGCCTCTAGATTTAGAATGAAGAGTAGTATGTTTGCCCAATCCAATTTGCCTTCAGTCTTATCTGTGTTTGATATTCAGATGCATCTCTTGTAAGAAAATAATATCACTGTTTAAGGCTTTTAATTGGGCAAAGATCTTACCGCTTTTAATTGGTTCATTAGCGCCCCTTATATTCCAACTACAAAATGTGATTCCTCCAGTTTCCTTTTGTTTATTGTCTTGCATTATGAATCATGTTAATACCTTTACTTCATATGGTGCAACTGAGAACCTTATTACTCCAGATGAAGGATGGTCATCCCCAGCTGTTAAGTTTTGTTGGCATCTCCCCTTCAGAATAAACCTTGAAAAAGCCCAGAAAGTGTAGAGTCATGAAAAGATAATTAACAAACAAAGTGATATTATAATATCCAAAAATAAAGATATTATAATTAAAAACAAACCACCAACAGGTGGTAGAAAAATTCTTATTGACTTCCGTAGATGTTATTATATGTTTCGCTCTACCCCCTTGACCAATCATTATTAATTGGAAGAGAGAGCAATACAAAGTTCAAAAATATATATATATAATAAAACGTACTCCAATAGCTAGATTAGAAATGTATCTTGACAGAGGAAAAACAAAATAAAAAGTAGTTTCCAACATTAATTATATACTTAGATATAACAGTAATTATGTTAATTATATGTCCATATTTATCAATATGCCTAGATTTATTACAATTAAGTCTCAAACTTTTGTATCAGACAACAACAGGTTTTAAGGTGTTAACCAGATTCAGACCCTTGGATAACTTCCAAGTATCTGAGTCTCCTCCCCCCCCCCCCCCCCCCCCCCCCCTTTACGCGCAATCTAGACTAAGTCTACTATATCCATGAAATGTGGTAGTATGTTATTAATACTTATCAATCATATTTAACTCATTATTCTTATTAGCAAATAATTAACATCATGAAATAAACATCAGCTATAGTTAAGCTATGCTTTAATATTACCCAATTTTATTAATTATATTTTATGTTAGTATGTAATTATATGTTTCTTAAATCATACATTTTTATATATGTCATCTCAGTTATCTTATTGTCCATTCCTTCCATTGCTGCCTCATATCTGGATAAATCAGCAAAACAAAAAAGGATTAACATAAAATCTAAAACTAGTGAACTCCTAAATACATACATGAAAAATACCAACATAACAGATGTATGGTGGATCGCTAACCCAGTAGGTAGGGAATATTCATTTTATTCAACGGTACATAAAACATATTCACGTATTGATTATTTCTTAGTGGACACAAAACTAATTCCATATACATATAATTCTAAATATCATAATAGTATTATTTCTGATCATTCCCCGTTAACTTTTTCTTTAAAATTATAAGGAATGCCTGATAAAAAATCTGGACGTTTAACCCCCAAATCTTAAACATCTCACAAGGTTGCACATATTTAAAAGAGTAGATGATATTCTTCTTTGAGACAAATGATACACCAGACACTTCACCTTCCTTATTATGGGAAACTTTTAAGGCATTTATTAGAGGAACTATAATTTCATATCAAGCTTTCCAAAAAAAAAAGAATAACACTGAACAATTGCAGTTAGAACAAGAAATTAGACAATTAGATTTAGAAAATGCCAAAGAACCAACATTAGATAAACATAATAAGATAACAATACTAAAATATAAATTAAATACAATTTTATCAGCCAGAATAACAAGATTATTTCAAACTATAAAACAAGAACATTTTGAATTTGGTGATAAACCTCATAAACTCCTAGCACGCCAACTGAAAAAACGGGAAACAGAAAATACAATTACTAAAATTAAATCAGACAAAGGGGAATTACTAACACTACCTAAAGATATTAATAAAAGATTTGCTCAATTTTATCAAAACTAATATATATCGAAAACCTCTGCAAATAATACTCAAATTACAAATTTCTTAGATATGTGTAATCTTCCAAAATTAAATATGGTGGAACAAGAGGGATTAGGAGCTCAGATTACATACAGGAAATAGAAGCAACAATAAATTTGTTGAAGAATGGCAAAACGCCAGGACCAGATGGCTTTAGTAATGAATTCTATAAAAGATTCTATGAGATAATTTCTCCACGCCTGCAAGATTTATATGTACACGCTTTTAAAGAAAATAAACTACCAGAAACACTAACTGAGTCAACTATTACACTTCTACCAAAAAAGGATAAAGATCTAGAAGACCCAGGCTCATATAGAGCCATAGCACTCCTAAATACAGATAAAAAACTATTAGCAAAGACCCTAGCAAGAAGATTGAGTAAATATGTTAGCAAACTAATAAACCCGGACCAAACAGAGTTTACACCAAAGAGATACTCTTTTAACAATTTGAGACTGCTGTCTAATACAATGTGCTCACATAATACTGAAGAAGAACTAGCAATTTGCAAATTAGCATACCAAATATACTAAATTTAATAGAGGAATTTGGTTCTTTTTCAGGATATAGAATAAACTGGAACCAAAGCGAAATTATGACGATAAAACCTCAAGAGCCGACACATCTAACATCGGTAGTGGGGAAACTGCTAGAGTCAGTTATTAAAGATGGGATAGCAGCACATTTGGAAAGTGGTGAAATCATTGGACAAAGTCAGCATGGATTTACAAAAGGTAAATCATGTCTTATGGAATTTTTCGAGGATGTAACTAGTAGCGTGGATAAGGGAGAACCAGTGGATGTGGTATATCTGGACTTCCAGATGGCTTTCGACAAGGTCCCACATAAGAGATTAGTATACAAACTTAAAGCATACGGTATTAGGGGTTCAGTATTGATGTGGATAGAGAACTGGCTGGCAAACAGGAAGCAAAGAGTAGGAGTAAACGGGTCCTTTTCACAATGGCAGGCAGTAACTAGTGGGGTACCGCAGGGCTCAGTGCTGGGACCCCAGCTATTTACAATATATATTAATGATCTGGATGAGGGAATTGAAGGCAATATCTCCAAGTTTGCGGATGACACTAAGCTGGGGGGCAGTGTTCGCTGTGAGGAGGATGCTAGGAGACTGCAAGGTGACTTGGATAGGCTGGGTGAGTGGGCAAATGTTTGGCAGATGCAGTATAATGTAGATAAATGTGAGGTTATCCACTTTGGTGGCAAAAACAGGAAAGCAGACTATTATTTAAATGGTGGCCGATTAGGAAAAGGGGAGATGCAGCGAGACCTAGGTGTCATGGTACACCAGTCATTGAAAGTAGGCATGCAGGTGCAGCAGGCAGTGAAAAAAGCGAATGGTATGTTAGCTTTCATAGCAAAAGGATTTGAGTACAGGAGCAGGGAGGTTCTACTTCAGTTGTACAGGGTCTTGGTGAGACCACACCTGGAATATTGCGTACAGTTTTGGTCTCCAAATCTGAGGAAGGACATTATTGCCATAGAGGGAGTGCAGAGAAGGTTCACCAGACTGATTCCTGGGATGTCAGGACTCTCTTATGAAGAAAGACTGGATAGACTCGGTTTATACTCTCTGGAATTTAGGAGATTGAGAGGGGATCTTATAGAAACTTACAAAATTCTTAAGGGGTTGGACAGGCTAGATGCAGGAAGATTGTTCCCGATGTTGGGGAAGTCCAGGACAAGGGGTCACAGCTTAAGGATAAGGGGGAAATCCTTTAAGACCGAGATGAGAAAGACTTTTTTCACACAGAGAGTGGTGAGCCTCTGGAACTCTCTGCCACAGAGGGTAGTTGAGGCCAGTTCATTGGCTATATTTAAGAGTGAGTTGGATGTGGCCCTTGTGGCTAAGGGGATCAGAGGGTATGGAGAGAAGGCAGGTACGGGATACTGAGTTGGATGATCAGCCATGATCATATTGAATGGCGGTGCAGGCTCGAAGGGCTGAATGGCCTACTCCTGCACCTAATTTCTATGTTTCTATGTTTCTATCTGTTGAAATTCCCTTTTAGATTTGCAACAGAAAAATTTAAGTATTTGGGCATCCAAATTTCTATGAAATATAAATCATTACTCAATGCAAACTATATGCCTTTATTAACTAAATTAAATGGGTTGATTAAATTTTGGAAAACACTGCCTATGTCCTTAATAGGCAGAATAACTGCGATAAAAATTATCTTCTTCTACCAAGAATAGGTACAGTATTGTGATCTACCACAAATACTGTACCTATTTCAATCAATACCAATATACTTACCAAAGAAATTCTTTAAAAAAATAGATTCTGATATTATAAACTTCATATGGGATTATAAATCACACAGAATTTAAAGAAAACACCTGTGTAAATCTAAAGAATCAGGGGGACTGACACTCCCTAACATATTGTATTACTATTGGGCAGTGAATATGAAAAATATAATCTACTGATTGGACAGTTCTGCCCAACAGGTAGATTGGATAAGAATGGAGAAAGAGAATTGTTCCCCTTATAATATAGGAGCAATCCTTCTTTCCCCGTTGAAACTGAACAATAATATATAAGAAGAATCCAATTATTCACAGTATAATACAAATTTGGAAACAAATAATATTAACTTTAAAATCAAGAAAATTATTGCTTCTTTCTCCAATAGCTAATAATCCCTCATTCAAACCATCTATTATTGATATAACGTTTAATCAATGGGAAAGAATAGGAATTAAAATGATGGGAGATATGTATGAATTGGGAAAACTTTTATCATTCCAACAATTACAACTAAAATATAATTTGAAAAGTAATCAATATTTGAAATTTCTTCATATTCAAGATTATTTGAAAATATATATACAAGGATATCAAACTCTAACCCCAGATTTATTAGAGGAAGGAATGAATAGAAAGGCAGAATCAAGCAATTTAATATCTTACTTTTATAATTTAATTCTAAATATTGAAACACCAATGACAGAGGTAATTAGAAGGGACTGGGAACAAGAGTTATTGGTAAAAATTCCGAATGATAGATGGGAAAAAATCTATTATATGTAAATAAATGTTCAATTAATATAAGACATAACCTAATTCAATTTAAAATTTTACATAGATTATATTATTCGTAAACTAGACTGAATAAAATATTTTCAAATGTTTCCCCCATCTGTGACAAATGACTAACTCAAAATGCCACGAAAGCACATTCCTTTGTCTCTTGTACAAAACTGCATAAATTCTGGAATGAAATTTTTGGAATTTTTACAAAACTATTTAACACAAAATTGAACGCCAATACAGAACTGATTATCTTTGGATCAATGGAAGAGGGAAGTAAACTAACTATATTCCAAGAAGCTTTTCTTAATTATGGTTTAATAACAGCAAAAAAACCATACTCAAATTTTGGAAAAACGCTACCACGCCAACATTCAAAATGTGGATTTCAAATATGTCGGAAGCGCTACATCTTGAAGAAATGAGATTCCTCCTACTAGGCAAAGCAGACCAATTCTTAAAGACTTGGTCTCCCTTTTATCAACTTTTTGCAAGCATATGGTGCAACTTAAAATAACCTTAGAAATTAAATGGTTTAGAACTGGGTGATGGATGGGCAAAAAGAACCCCCAAAATAGGTAGATTTCATCTCTTTTCTCTACTTTCTCCTTTTCTTTCAATCTTTTTAGCTTCTCATCTCTGTCCTTTATTTCTTTTGCTCTCTGTTTCTACTCGCTTGTCTATCTATTCCGACACTCTTTATTTTTTTTCTCTCACTTCTTTTATTATTAAATTAATAATAGAAAGTTGTACAAGAATGGAAATATGTATTAATGTATTAGGTACTCAAGTACCACACTATTGTACTTACTTCTAACAAAAATAAACAAAAGAAAAAAAAGATTGGGGTGCAGAGTCAGTATACCCCACAATAGTTGGGGGAGGAGTTTTACAGTTTGATTGCCACAGGGAAGAAGGATTACCTGTGGTGTTCTGTACTGCATCTTGGTGTAACTGTCTGTTGCTGAAGGTACTCCTCAGGTACACCAGTGTGTCATGGAGGGGGTGAGCTGTATTGTTTAGGATGAGAAGCAGTTTGAGGGGCATCCTCCCCTGCAAGACCACCTCCCATAAATTCAACGCCACCCCCAGGACAGAGCCAGCCTTCCTATTGATTTGTTAATCCTAATGGCGTCAGTGACATTTGCCCTGCTGCTCCAGCACAGGACAGTGAAGAAGATGCTACTGGCTACCACCGATTGGTAGAACATTTTACTGCAGATGATTGCATTAATGTGCTGGGTTCAGGAAAGATCTTCAAAGATATGCACGGCCAGGAATTTGAAGTTTTTGACTCTATCCATCACCGTTTGGCCGAGGAAGACAGGTCTGCAGATCCTTGGCTCTCTTGTAAAGTTAACAATCAGTTCCTTGGTTTTACTGATGCTGAGGGCAAAGTTGTAGTTCTTTAACCATTCATTCATATGTCCGATATCTGACTCATCATACGATACGGTACGATAAAATATGATAGAACTTTAATTATCCCTGGAGGAAAATTGATCTGTCAACAGTCATAAAACATAATAAACATGAAACATGAAATTAAAGTGACGTGGAAAGGATTGGGGATGTGCAAATATTGGGAGTGGGGCATGCAGGGGAGTGGGGGGTGGGTAGTCAGTCTACCACACGACAGAAGGGGGTGGAGTTGTACAGTTCAATAGCCACAGGGAAAAAGGATTTGGTGGAACCAGTCTGTGTTTGAAGGTATTCCTCAGGTTGCCCAGTGTGTCATGGAGGGTGTGAGCTGCATTGTTCAAGATGCTCCGCAGTTTGACTAGCATCCTCCTCTCCAAGCCCACTTCCCATGAATCCAACTTTGCCCCGAGGTTGGAGCCAGCCTTCCTATTGGGTTTGTTAATCCTATTGGCATCCGCGGCCTTCGCCCTGCTGCCCCAGCATACGGCAGTGAAGAAGATGGCACTGGCTAATATCTTACTGCAGACGTTGAAGGAGTGGAGCCTTCTCAAAAAGTACAACCGGCTCTGTCCCTTCTTGTAAAGGGCCTCAGCATTCCTGGACCAGTCTAGTTTACTGCCCATGTAAACTCCAAGGTATTTGTACTCCCTGGTAAACTGCACATCCACTCCATTGATGAAAACAAGGGCCAGAGGCGTTCCTCTCCTCTTAAATTCCACCACCAGCTCCTCAGTTTTGTCTGAGTTGAATTGCAGATGATTCGGCTCTATTGTCCTACACTGAATTCCAGCCTGAACTCCTCCATAATGGTCTTAGTGATAGACTCACAGAAACCCTGTGGAATACAACCACCTAAAGCATTTCAATCGTTGTAAATGTATATGTTAAAGTTATATGTTAAAGTAGGAAGCAACATTGTCAGTGAAGGTTGCTCAGAAGTGTATGAGGGGCTTAAGCAGGGTAGGCTGGAGGAAGGGTGCCTCGGAGATGTTTATGTAGCTAAGTTAAAGGCAGAATTTATATTGCCATGAAGATTGTCTTAACATATAGAGGCATATGATATTATTTTTTCTGGTCTTGCTCCATTGTATGGAGTGATCCCGTTTGGCTTGTAAAGTTCGACAGGGTAGATTAAGAGAGGATACCCTGAAATTAGTTTGAGGCCTAACATCCCTGGTTTGTTCTGGTTAATTAAATCAAAATATAAAATATTATGTTATTAGCAGATGTAACCATCCTGTCCAGTCGCAATTTATATAGTGACTGGACCCGTTGCACTGAGGCCAGTGCCATGAGGATAAATTTCTTATGAGAGCTGGCTAAATATAAGGATGTAGATGGAGCCCCCGATGAAGTAGTGTTAACATAACGTCAATGCCCCATACTTCCGTGTAACTGGGCCTGGAAGAACTTGTGTTAAAGTTATCCTATATAATTCTGGATATCAGAGAGTGAGACCCGACAGTGTGGGTCCCACCTGCTGCAGCAAATATTATGAGAAGGCACGTTGGCAGTTAATTGCACTGTACCTAATTATTGTCAAAGACCCATTTGAAAATGAACTCAAAGAAGTCAGTGATCCGTGGTGTATAGTATGTAACATGTGTATTTAAAAAAAGCGCTTCCCATTTGCTGAAGTGGAAATGTACTGCCTTTTGGTGCTTTCCCTGCACTCTTCAGTGAGCACTACATGGGTCGGTCTGACAACCCGAGCCGCAGGAATAGTCGTCTCAGAGTCTGCAAGTCAATGAATTGATTTATCATCCAGAGGCTAGTTTCCTGAGTCACAGGCTGAACCAGCAAAGTTTTATGTTTTGAATAACCATATAAGGTTCTATATTATTCCCAACATTAGCGGGAACCATGGCAGCATATGCCAGTCAGACAGTTCGAAAAGCCTGAAGCGGTATCTTGCTGGATTTATTGCTATGTGGCAGAACGGAGGAAAGACATGCAAGAACATTCCTCCCCAGTGTAGCGATAATGTATCTCTCGCCACTGTATGCCACATATTTTGCAACTGATAAATGAGCCTGGATGTAAACATATCGATATTTGGTGTTCCATCGAGCCATAATGACATTAAATACTTTGTGATCCAACATCCATTCTGTGTTGTCATTGATTTTGCGTGATGAGACAATAGTGTTAAATGAGGTTAGGTAAATATCACAGGATACTTTAACTTGATTGCACCCATGTGACTAACATATGTCACCACCATAGTGTATCAACTTGGAGTTGAGCATGCAGATTATGCATATTCTCACAATAACCTTTAACCTATAGAATGCACCTAGTGTTTATAGGTAGTTGATACCAATAACTGAAACATTGGAAACTCATACAAACCGCATCAGCCTCCATAACTGGAGATGGCATTTATAATTTCTCATCTTTGAGCACTAGCATCAGTTTGTAATTACTGAAGATTACTGACCGAAATTATTGGAGCAATGTTGAATACTGCCACCATTGCGACTTTGGTAGCTTCAGCTGGTAATAGCATCGGTCTATTAATAAAGACCTATATGGTACTGGAGGGGTTAAATCTTTGCATGTTGTAAATTCTGATAATGCAAAGGCCCAATTTGCACCGCTGAAAAACAGCTGCTATATTGCCAATTACACTTGATGAATAGAAGGCTGTTTATTAACAACGAGGTTGTTACAGGCGTCTATTAATTCCATTTCTTGCCCCAGGGCAGAGTCCCTGTTAAGTTGATAGTTAAATGTAAATCCCAATAATCAATAGTTCTGATTGGTATCAACTTAAATTTAACTGGATGGATGAGGGACCCCAATTTCTCAAATATAGTTTGAGGCTGCACCAGTTAGTTTTAGTAAAATACAGCGTTTAAAACATCATCCAGATAGGCGATAACAAATGTTTTTGAGCTCTGACCAGCCCAAGCATCGGTTTCGGTTTTAGTAATTTGGTACATAAACCTGGGAGCTGAAGTTAGGCCATTTTGCAATGATTTAACTGTTATCATTGACCCATCCAGATACATTTCAAATAACTCCGGTGATCCCTGTGAATGGGAACTGAATAGCATGCATCTTTGAGATCGATGCTTGCCATACAGCTCCAATAGAAATCAATTGTTAGACAGTAACAAAGTTTCCTATTCTGAAAGTCTATACTGCACATACGAGTTAAATCTGGATCAAGTGACATCCTCCATCTTTCACCCTGTCCTGATCATGGCCATAACACTGGGCCTACCTCGAAAGACAACTCCGACCCCAATTCCATGCCTGCTTGGAACCTATGTATGTTGTGCAATATAAAGTAATCACATGTTATCATCAGTTTAAAAAAAAACAGATCTGAATCTCATGTTATCATTGTTACTTGTACAAAAACACAAGTGTAAGTATTACCAACATGTAAATGGTTCACAACCCTATGTTTCGGAAGAACCAGACCCACTTACCTCCATGGCTACCGATGATCTTATGGTAAGTCCAAAGGCCGCTGATGTGGGTTATTTTTCCCCTCCTTGCTTGGAGAGTAGGACTGGCAGGGTGCATGGATTCCATATTCCATGAGACCGGCTTGGGCCTTGGTCTGAAAACCTCATCATACTGAGCCTGGATTGTAAGACAACTCTGGCCATAATTCTGAGCTTGCCTCGAAAGACAACTCTGGCCATATTTCAGTGCCCAGCTTTCAAGCTGCCACTGGCTTCAGTGAACCGCTTACCCTCGATGGAGGCTCGTCGTTGGTACCTTTGCTTCCTCAACCTGATCTTACCTGTGGGATAAGTCTTACCTGAAGAGAGGATTCAGCGGCTGGTTTCATTTCCTGGATTTCATGCCCTCCGATGTCACCCTGATAGCGCTGTTCACTGCCGGCACTTTTAGCGTGAGGGAACTTGCCCCTTTCGGGTATTCTGCCAACGGCTGGGGACCAACTCTTCCGTCAGCAACACCTTCGTTTGCGAGTTGTAGCCATATGCATGAGCCATATTGAAGCCATATGCATGAGCTCCAGTATGTTCCACGGACAAACTTTCAATTTTAAAGTCAGTTACACACTGACCACTCGCACTCCCATCCACAGCGAGGGAGATTCGTAGGCAGATGTGAAAACAGGTGCTGCCGCAGGCCTCTGAGGATACCTGCACTGACATGGCCCCTCCTCCAGACCGATATCAGGCCTTTTGCTCTGAGTCAGACAGGAACTGACCCTGAATGCTCCCCTCCTCACAGAGGGAGCCATTGTGCAGCCCTGAAACAGGTGCCACTGCCGCAGGCCCCCGAGGAGACCAGCGCTGATAACTCCCTCCTTTGGAGTATCATTGTGGAGCAACCTCTCCATCAGGTGCTCCATGTGGGTTTAGACATCCGCAGATGCTACCCATTGAAGGAGGGGAACCCACCTGGCTTACTTTTGGTTTTACCCCCTTTCTGGGGACCCACAGCGGTCTGGAAGCGGCTGACCGCTATATGTTGGAGGGGTCCCTCCTGGCCTGACTTCCACAGGCCTACCCAACTTGATGTTGGTTTTAACCCCTTCCTAAGAAACCACAGCAGTCTGGAAACAGCTGACCCCTGTATGTCGGGGGGGACCCTCCTGGCCTGGCTTCACAGACCTTGCCGGGTTGTGGTTTGTTTTACCCCCTTCCTGGGAACCACAACTGGTCTGGAAGCCACTGGCTGTGTTGTCAGTGATTTAGGTGGCAAACCCGACGGCTGCCGGCTACCCGCACTTCCGCAGTCTCTGTAGCTGGTTCCCCCTGGTCCCGGTATTCGTGGTTCGAGACCGTGATTCTGCATGGACCATGACCGGTTTCGCGGCCCTTCCTGACTTCTCCCCAATTAGTCCTGCAGGTATATTTCTTGTACAGAGATTCCTGCAGAAAACGAAAACACAAAACCTGGGAATAAGATGAAACTTACCTTCAGGTTTATCTTACCGCTGGACAGAGCAATGCTACCACCAGTCGGCTCATTGCAAAAAGCAAATCAACGTAATGACGCGCATGCGGGCTGACGGCCTTCTTCACATAGTCACTCCTGTGACTCCGAAGTAAAATAGCTCAGCAGTGATCAAATGGCAGAGCACACTCTGCTTAACCGGTATGCAATGAGTTAGCATGGCTAAAATATGAATGTGAAGACAGAATTATAGAATTTTTTGAGGATGTAACTAGTAGTGTGGATAAGGGAGAACCTGTGGATGTGTTATATCTGGACTTTCAGAAGGCTTTCGACAAGGTCCCACATAAGAGATCAGCATACAAACTTAAAGCACACGGTATTGGGGGTTCAGTATTGATGTGGATAGAGAACTGGTTGGCAGACAGGAAGCAAAGAATAGGAGTAAACGGGTCATTTTCAGAATGGCAGGCAGTGACTAGTGGGGTACCGCAAGGCTCAGTGCTGGGACCCCAGCTATTTACAATATATATATTAATGATCTGGATGAAGGAATTGAATGCAACATCTCCAAGTTTGCGGATGGCACGAAGCTGGAGGGCAGTGTTACCTGTGAGGAGGATGCTAGGAGGCTGCAAGGTGACTTGGGTAGGTTGGGTGAGTGGGCAAATACATGGCAGATGCAGTATAATGTGGAAAAATCTGAGGTTATCCACTTTGGCGGCAAACACAGGAGGGTAGATTATTATCTGAATGGTGGCTGATTAGGAAAAGGGGAGATGCAACGAGACCTGGGTGTCATGGTACACCAGCCATTGAAAGTAGGCATGCAGGTGCAGCAGGCTGTGAAGAAAGCGAATGGTATGTTGGCATTCATAGCAAAAGGATTTGAGTACAAGGGCAGGGAGGTTCTACTGCAGTTGTACAGGGTCTTGGTGAGGCCACACCTGGAGTATTGCGTACAGTTTTGGTCTCCTAATCTGAGGAAAGACATTTTTGCCATAGAGGGAGTACAGATAAGGTTCACCAGACTGATTCCTGGGATGACAGGACTTTCATATGAAGAAAGACTGGATAGACTCGGCTTGTACTCGCTGGAATTTAGGAGATTGAGGGGGGATCTTATAGAGGCTTACATAATTCTTAAGGGGTTGGACAGGCTAGATGCAGGAAGATTGTTCCCAATGTTGGGGAAGTCCAGAACAAGGGGTCACAGTTTAAGGATAAGGGGGAAGTCTTTTAGGACCGAGAAGAGAAGATCTTTTTTCACACAGAGAGTGGTGAGCCTGTGGAATTCTCTGCCACAGAAGGTAGTTGAGGCCAGTTCATTGGCTATACTTAAGAGGGAGTTAGATGTGGCCCTTGTGGCTAAAGGGATCAGGGTGTATGGAGAGAAGGCAGGTTCAGGATACTGTTGGATGATCAGCCATGATCATATTGAATGGCGGTGCAGGCTCGAAGGGCCAAATGGCCTACTCCTGCACCTATTTTCTATGATTCTATGATATGTTCCACTGGACCACATCCTAGCAGCTGCAGGATGGTCAAACAAGCATACTTTCCCAACATTTTATAATAACCCATTGCCAAACCGGGGGGTATTTTAGATTATGTTTTATAGTTTCCCCCTGGATGAGAGGGGTCACTATCATTTTCCTTTGATGATTAAAGCATCAGCATTTTTTAACAAACTAGTTCAGGTCTGAATGCATTAATCTTTTTCACTCATCCATGGTCACTTCATGCAGTGTGCAACGCATGGACTCGTTTCTGGCATGAAATCACAGAGCTTTGAAATCTTCACGTAGTCACTCACGTGACTCCAAAGTAAAATAATAACGTTAAATGAGAACTTACCAGTTTAGTGTTTGTTCTTTATTTTATGAGGAGGTACGATGAGTGATTACGTGCCGCAACCCTCGTATCATAAAGGTCATCTGGTGGTTCTATTCTTCAATAATCTTATTATGTTCAGTTCAACCATTATTATCTGTGATTTCACCCTGCTGCTTTGAAGATTGACGCGCATGCGGGCTGACAGCCCTCTTCACGTAATCGTTCATCGTAACTCCTCATAAAATCAAGATCAAACTTCAAACTGGTAAGTTCTCGTTTAATCTTACTATTTTTGTCTCTCAACCCCATTCTCCTAGATTTTTTCCATAACTTTTGACTCACTTACTAATCAAGTTACTAACTCCCCTTTAAAAATACCCAATGACTTGGTTGCCATACCCATCCGTGGCAATGAATTCCACAGATTCACCATCCTTTGCAAAATAAATTCCTCTTCATCTCCATTTTAGAGGTACTTCCTTTTATTCTAAGTGTGTTCCTAGACACTGGTCCTAGACACTCCCACCACTGGAAACAACCTCTCCACATACACTTCATCCAGGACTTTCTTTATTCGGTAGGTATCAATGAGATCCCTCCTCATCCTTTTAAACTCTAGCACGTATAGACATTGGACAATCAAACTTTTTTCATACATTAACTTGAACATCCCCAGGATCATTAACGCACCAAATAATGGGAAATGCATTTTCGCAACAAATGTGTCTGACATAAGAGAATGAATTGACACTCATGAAATATAAGTTTATTAAAGGATCAAACACCTTCCAACAAGCAATTCGGATGAAATCTTAAATAATGGTAATTCAATAAATATTGCATGATTTTTCGATCCAGAAATGTATTGAGCTATAAGCACTGAAGGACTGTTTTACTTATAGTGATTACTTTTAGCGTCAGCCAAGGTAAGTGAAAAGTGGAGAAACAATGCCCATTGAACCATGATGGCAGAATAGTTAGAACCACTCCACTGAAGCACTAACCAATGATAGTGACTAGACGCACCCTACATTGAGAACCCCAAGGTTATCTGACCTGGAGTAACATTAATTCCATCCAGATCTGCTTGCTTGCAGCAATGAGTGGTGAAACACCAAAGGAGTGTATGCATTGCATTCTCACTAAGCGCATAAAAGCAAGAAATAAACTCAATAAGAATGTTGTTTTCATGAACACCGCAGATCTTTTTATCACGATCAATGACCAACATTCAAATAATTTGCTAAAACAATACTGTACTCAGTTGCCCAAAAATGGGAGATGGGTTTCAGTGGACATTTATGCCTGAGAGAATGTTAAATGGCATTTCTGGATCCATCCAACATAATGCAGATGTTGGCGATGTGAAGGAGGACAGACACCTTCATATCTAACCTCCTGATCTGCTGTTAGACTCACCAATGAGAATGATGGTGGCCCAGAATCTTATTGTACTGAAGGATCAGAATTATTTGACATTTGTGCCTTTAGCTTTACACACAGCTGCCGTGCAAGCATTGACTCCTTTCATTTGGATGATTCTACAGATTTTCATTAAAGAATTAAGATTAAGCTAAATGATTTTCCTTATATTTTTAACTCACATTACACATTAGTTTACAACAATTTAATGTATTTAACCACATTGGCTGATTTATCTTTAAATCCTTTAAGATATTATTTAAACTGATAGAGCTGGTAAAGCTGCTGCCTCACAGTTTCAAAGACACTCAATCACAACCTCCAATTAAACTTCTGGATTACAATAGACAATAGACAATAGACAATAGATGCAGGAGTATGCCATTCGGCACTTCGAGCCAGCATTGCCATTCAATGTGATCAAGGCTGATCATCCCCAATTAGTACCCCATTCCTGCCTTCTCCCCATACCCCTGACTCCGCTATCTTTAAGAGCCCTATCTAGCTCTCTCTTGAAAGTATCCAGAGGCAGAGAATTTCACAGACTCACAACTCTCTGTGTGAAAAAGTGTTTCCTCATCTCTGTTCTAAATGCTTTACCCCTTATTCTTAAACTGTGACCCCTGGTTCTGGACTTCCCCAACATCGGGAACATGTTTCCTGCATCTATCGTGACCAAACCTTTAATAATTTTTAGGATAAGGGGGAAGTATTAAGGATAACGGGGAAGTCTTTTAGGACCAAGATGAGAAAATCATTTTTCACACAGAGAGTGGTGAATCTGTGGAATTCTCTGCCACAGAAGGTAGCTGAGGCCAGTTCATTGGCTATATTAAAGAGGGAGTTAGATGTGGCCCTTGTGGCTAAAGGGATCAGGGGGTATGGAGAGAAGGCAGGTACAGGATACTGAGTTGGATGATCAGCCATGATCATATTGAATGGCGGTGCGGGCTCGAAGGGCTGAATGGCCTATTCCTGCACCTATTTTCTATGTTTCTATGTTTCTTATATGTTTCAATATGATCCCCTCTCATTCTACTAAACTCCAGAGTATACAAGCCCAGCCGTTCCATTCTCTCAGCATTTAACAGTCTTGCCATCCTGAGAATTAACCTTGTAAACCTGTGCTGCACTCCCTCAATAGTAAGAATGTCCTTCCTCAAATTAGGGGACCAGAACTGCACACTTTACACCAGGTGTGGTCTCACCAGGGCCCTCTACAACTGCAGAAGGAACTCTTTGCTCCTATACTCAAATCTTCTTTTTATGTAGGCCAACATGCCATTTGATTTCTTCACTGCCTGTTGTACCTGCATGCTTACTTTTATTGACTGATGAAAAAGGACCCCCAGATTCCTTTGTACTTCCCATTTTCCCAACTTGACACCATTTAGATAGTAATCTGCCTTCCTGTTTTTGCCACCAAAGTGGATAACCTCACATTTATCCACATTAACCTGCATCTGCCATGCATCTGCCCACTCATCCAACCTGTCCAAGTCACCCTGCATTCTCATAGCATCCTCCTCATAGTTCACACTGCCACCCAGCTTTGTGTCATCTGCAACTTTGCTAATGCTACCTTGAATCCCTTCATCTAAATCATTGATGTATATTGTAAATAGCTGCGGTCCCAGCACCAAGCCTTGTGGTACTCCACTCTCCACTGCCTGCCTTTCTGAAAGGGATCCGTTAATCCCTACTCTTTGTTTCCTGCCTACCAACCAATTTTCTATCCATGTCAGCACTCTACCCCCAATACCATGTGCGCTAATGTTGCCCACTAATCTCCTATGTGGGACCTTATCAAATGCTTTCTGAAAGTTCAGGTACATTGTCCATTTTCCTAGTTACATCCTCAACAAATTCCAGAAGATTAGTCAAGTATGATTTCCTCTTCGTAGATCCAAGCTTACTCGGACCGATCCTGCTACTGCTATCCAATTGTGCCGTTATTTCATCTTTTATGATTGACTCCAGCATCTTCCCCACCACCGATGTCAGGCTAACTGGTCTATAATTTCTGTTTTCTCTCTCCCACCGTTCTTAAAAAGTGGGGTAACATTAGCTACCCTCCAATCCACAGGAATCTGAATCTATAGAACATTGGAAAATTATCACCAATGCGTCCATGATTTCAAGAGCCACTTCCTTAAGTAAACTGGGTTGCAGACCATCAGGCCCTGGGGATTTGTCAGCCTTCGGTTCCATCAGTCTACCCCACACCATTTCCTGCCTAATGTTGATTTCCTTCAGTTCCTCTGTCACCCCAGATCCTTTGGCCACTAGTACACGAGGAAGATTGTTTGTGTCCATAGTGCTCTATTTTTTCTCCAGATCCTCAAAAGGTGAGGGGAGGCAGGTTAATTGGCCATATTAAATTGCCCTTCATACATTGGTGAGTCGTAGAATCGGGGGGGGGGGGTAGTTGATGGCAAGGTGGAGATAATAAATAGGTTTATTGTGATTGAATCACTAGTGGTCAATGTAAGATGGAAGGGTCTGTTTCTGCACTGTACCTCTCTATGACTTGTCTGTTTTTAAATGCTAATGAGTATCAGAGATAATGAAAAACAATTAAAATAAATTTGATAGCAGTGAGCTGTCAAAGGTACCAGAGTGGTGTCAGGTGCCTCAGGTTCTTTCATCTGAGGCTCAGCTTGCAGTTATGATCTGCTCTGCCTCATTGAAGAGCAGTGGAAGGGTAGACTCTTCTTCTTCTTCTTTCCTGTGGCATGCACAGCCTAAAGTTGTTGGACAACTTGTTCTATTTGATCTTCCATTTGTGCACGTCAAGTTGATTGCATTAGTCGAAACGGGGTGGACCACGTGCAGGTTGCAATCTTCCACCCCATGGTAGACTCCAGCACAGCACATACAACTGTGTTCAATGAGTGTACAAATTAGTTGGATCAGATATGATCTATCCCAAGAGCTCAGAGTAATTTCTAAGGCATGGGAAACTAAAACTGTGAAAGTAGGGGGAAATGTATGTGTCTCAATATGAAAATCTAAATAAAAAGCCATGGCTAAATGTGAAAAGCCAATTAAAAATACCATGGAGACATTAATACTAGAAACAGTAGGTTCTAGTCCAAGCCCAGAGCGCGAGAGCCTGCTCCATTATTCATTTTGATCAATGTTGATCCACAATACCATGATTTCTCTCTCTCACCTCATTAACCTTGAGGGCATTTGCTTCGAGAAATCCATCTACCATCTTTCTAAATATATTCGATGACTTGTTCTCCACCATTTCCGTGATAGAGAATTCCATAGTTTCATTATCCTCTGGGTCAAGAAATGTCTCTTCATTTCAATCCTAAATACATTGCCCTGTAACTTGTGACAGTGAAGCTCTGAACACACCAGCGGTGGAAATGTCATCCTTGCTTCTCGTCTGTTTAACCCTGTCAGAATTTGTGTTTCCATGTTCAATATCTACTCTTCTAATCTCTGGTGAATACCAGCACAATATTAGCTTCTACCTTAAGACATCTGAAAGTCAGGGGGTCATGCTATAACTCACGGTTGAGGTTGTTAAATTTGACTTTATATTGCAGTGTTTGGTGATATGGAGACACTACAGCTTTTACATTATTCACCATAGTATGCAGTCTGATGATTTAGTTGGTCAATACCATCTACGTCAATAATAACATCCATAACTATACCTTTTATAGATGCAGCCAATGCCTTCACACCACTGACTTCAAGCCACAAGCCCTATTCTTCACTCCTTCAGCAGATTCCATTTCTTTATTCCTTCCCCTAATTTGTTCACTCTGATAAATTTCAGATCTTCTCAGCCGGTTCTCCTATCTTCTTTTGCTTCCTTCCCCACACAATAAATCTTTCGTCTAGTCCATCCATCCTGGTTACATCTCACTGTTGTGCACCAGCTGGACTAGAAATGTGGTTGTAAAGTCAGCCATTAGTGCGCAAAACGCATGTTTCACGATGGCTTCGATTTTACACCGTGTAGCCTACGTGGTGTGAAATGTAAGGCATCATGAAACAGATGTTTTGTGCATTGTTGGCCAATTTTGCATCCAAATTTCTTGTGCAGCAGTTCTAGCCTCTCCAGCTTCCCACCAGAACTAATAGGATCATTGGGAACAGTAAAAGCCAAGATTATTAAAGGCTTCACATCTTGTCGATCCAATTCTCCCAACTGGTACCTGCACATGTACTGATCTGTGGGGAACAAACCTTGGTGATCAATTTCACGTCTGCTTCAAGTCTGAAAGCTTTGACAGTGTTGGCTATAAAATCTAAAATAGTTTCTTAATAGTTTTTATACTTGGACATTCAAAGACATTTAAAATCTATCTAATTTGAAACCACTCCATAAAACAGTTTGAACTATTAAAAACAGTTAATCAAAATCACCAAATAACACACTAAAAATTAAAACATTAAATTAAGGCAAAATATATTTATTTTTAAATTAAACTTCCCCGTTGCTTCCAAGTATGCAGTTTTCCTATCACCACTGAAGTAAACGAGGCTTTGAATCCTGCACCGATTGTTACTGGAACAGGGCCTGGCAGGTAATTCCACATTGTAT
This sequence comes from Okamejei kenojei, assembly GCA_035221665.1. Taxonomy (NCBI): domain Eukaryota; kingdom Metazoa; phylum Chordata; class Chondrichthyes; order Rajiformes; family Rajidae; genus Okamejei; species Okamejei kenojei. Next base: position 58,208,203 of record CM069133.1, on the reverse strand, counting down.
TGATGCGGAATCTCAACAAAACCAGACTCTGTCATGAGCCTCTATTTGGATTATACTCCAACAACGTCCATTGATGAAACAAACTAAGAATTAATTGCCCTGAATTAGTTGGAAGGTTCTATATTTTCTGCATTTGACAGTGGATGAGCATTAATCCTGCACTTGCTGCCAGTTAAGAAGTTAAACATCTGTAGTCCATTGATTGAAAGAGATCTAGCTTGACTATAATCAGATGTCAATGAAGGCATTCTTATCTTTAAATTAAAGGTTAAATTAGCCTACCTGCACTAATCTTATTTGCCTGTATCAATTCCATATCTCTCTACGCCTTGCTCATCCAGAGGCTTTGAAACTCTATTTTTGTTCCTGCTTCCACCATCACCCCTGGCAGCTCATTGCAGATACCAACTACTCTTTGTGTGAGAAATGTACCTGCTAGATCCCATTTAAACCTCTTTTCTCTCAAGTACATAATCTAGGATAACAATTAATTTTAGTGCTGGAGATTGTGTATGAAACTAAATTGAGTCCACACATGTCATCTAACAAGAAGCCCAATGTCATCATGAAGACTTGATGAGTTCATCCATCCTAGTATCCAGACTACTATTTAGATCTCAACCCGGAGCAGTAAAAAGAATGATCGCATCATTGTCAATTTGATAATTCTGTGCACAAATTGACTGTCATGTTTCCTTTCTCGGTTGATTTTGAACGTTTCAGGATGTGCTGATATTTAAAAGGTACAATCTGATTTGGTGCCTTTTTCCACAAATGGCATTTCTGTTCTGTGTTGGCCATGGCTCAACAGTTAGTACTGACTCCAAATATTTAGATTCAAAACACTCTCCAGTAATGAACATGGAAATCTGGGGTGATCCATTTCCTGGGAAGTCTTTGGGTTTTATTGCCTTACCATCTTTCAGAATGAGACTTTAAACAAAGTAATTCATAGAGTTAAACAAAATAAAAGCAGGCCCTTTGGCCTATCATATCTATGTTAGCCTTGCTCATTCACATAGCTGACCAAATATCTCTGAAACTTTGTTACTGTTTCTGCTACCACCATCTCCTCTGGCAGCTCATTCCATATTCTTTTTGTGAAACATTTACCCATCAGATCCCATTTGAACCTTTGTCCCTCTCACGGTAAACCTATGGCCTCTAGTTTTAGACACCCCCATCATGGGAAGCAGACTACATCCCTCAATATTTTCTATGCCTCTGTCATGTCATATGTCAGCTCCATTGCTCCAGGAAACACAAACTCAGTCTACCCAGTCTCTCTTTATAATTCAAACCTTCCAATCCACGCTAAATCCTTGTGAATCTTTTCTGCATCCTCTCTAGCTTTTCTGTAGAATGTGACCAGGAGTAGACAAAATACTCCAAGTACAGCCTAAACAATGTCTTGTACAAATGTAACATGATGTTCCAACTCTTGTACTCAATGCCTCGGTTGATGACGGCAAAAATGCTATGCACTGGTGCCTCGAGATTTCTCTGTTCGATACTACTTCCCATGGCCTGACCATTCAATGTATATTTTTTGCCTTAGTTTTAACTTCCCAAAATATATTACTTCACACTTGTCCGCATTAAATTCCATCTGCCATTCTCTTGTCCCCTTTGCCAATTGATCTATGTCCTACAATAAGCTTAAACAACGTAATTCACTGTCTGCAGCACCACCGTGTATTTTTGCAAATTTACAAATTATATCACTTAGATTCTCATTGAAATCATTAATTTATTTAACATAGATGACCAAGCACCAATTCTGGCTGATTTCACAGCACAATTAAAATTCAGCAAGGTTAGTTATCTCCAATGTTCTGACCAATAGTTATCATAAAAGTGGCTTATCTGCTCTTTGCCATTTTATTCGTTGTTGAGTTTGACGTGTGCAAATTGGTTGTGGCATTTTTCCTAAAGTACAATAGACTAACTACATTTAAAAATGTACTTCCATTGGATATAACACTGGGAAGTCCTGAGATTATGAAAGGCTCATATAACCCCCTCGCCTTCTTTTAAGTATCCACTGATTTCAATCAGAGATTTGTCTACACATATTAGGAAAGTACAGAAATTACAGAACATTGTGTGCTCCTGCTGTTCAATAAAACTAATCTGATCAAGCCCAGATACGACCTCAACGGTCTCTTCAGTCACAAAGCCAGAATTCTACAATGAATCTCAATGAGGTAAATGGGATTCGAGTTTGAAACTTCCACAGATCTCCATTTATTCCATAATCATACTTCTGACAGTTTGATTAAGTGAGACAGGTGAATATTCTTTTTGTCTGCTTTCATTAACATTCTTCCTCAGGAGAGCATGCTGCTGATGATTTTATGTTTATAATACTATAGGGAGATATTGACATTTTTCTTCTCCCCATTTCATTTATCAATGCAGAGAGTTATCTCAGAAGATTGAAAATATGGTTATTGTGGGACATCTCAGGAGACTGTTTCTCCAGATATGTATAACATTAGCAAAAGTCTTTGAATATGTTTCCCTTTGCTGTGAATATTTTTACTTTCTGAAATGGAAATATTAAAGGCAATTTCCAATGTATTACCTCCAAACTGATGACTTTTATTCCAATATTTGTTTTTGTCTTTATCTCCACTGAATGTGAAATATACATTTTTGGCCATGACTAGTTAACCTCAGCCATCATTGCATAATATTCCTATGATTTGATTTTCAGTTTTATGACGGGAATGTGAAATAACGTGCTCTCCCAAAACACAAAAATTGAATCCATTCAGAGTGGCTTATAACATTTCCATGGCATTGAAATCAACAAATTGTTGGTGCTAAATACTCATTGCCATCATTTTTGCTCTTTGATTCAGAGAAATTCCCTTTAATGTATCCAGCTTCAAGGACTTGCTTCCACTTCTAGTTCTGTGGGTTCTGAGGTGACTCATGAAGCCAATGTCAAAGCTTTGACCTTTCTACAGATTTGCTCCCATCCAGCAGATAACTTGCTTGATGTTGTATGGCATTGAGACGCAAATGAGTGAAAGAAGTGTTTGGGGAAAAAAATGCATCTTTGCTTGACCCCAGTTTACCCTGAGATTGTTGCTGTTGTGGATCCACTGGTTAGAATTGTGGCCATATATATGAAGACATGTTGGAGTCAATAATATCAAAGAAAGATTATGGCAGAATAAAAATTCCAGACTAAGTAAAAAATACTTACAATAAAAAAAAGACGGTGGTTTGGCACTGCCGAACCTTAGATTCTACTATTGGGCAGATAATGTTCGTTATTTATCGTTTTGGACAAACGATTTAGAAGATAGCCAATTCCCAGGATGGATAAATCTTGAATGTGATTCTATACAAGGGCTATCATTGGCTTCTATTCTGGGGGCCTCGTTACCTTTTACAATTACGAGATTGAATACATATACGACTAATCCAATAGTAAGACATACATTCCGAATATGGTTTCAATTTCCTTAGTTTTTTGGATTGAATTATTTTATCTTATCGAGTCCTATCATATCTAATTTTCCCTTCCAACCTGATCAAGCCTTTCTGTTATGGAAGAGAAAGGGATTAGTAGCTTTTCGTGATTTGTTTTTGGATGGTTATGTTTTTTGAACAACTCTCCAATAAATATAATTTACCTAACTCATACTTTTTTAGATATTTACAAATTAGACATTTTTTTAAGGCTACTCTACTCTTTTTACCGTTTTGGAAAAATATTGGAAATAAATCTTTGATTCTATCTCTGTAGTTTTCAGTATTGATTTACAACCTAATCCTATTATTGCAATTTTGGGGCTACCAATGTTAGATTCTATTAATTTGTCCCATTCCGTCCATCAGCTGATTGCTTTTACCACATTAATTGCCAGAAGATCTATTTAATTTAAATGGAAAGACTGTAACCCTCAACCACACTCCATTGGCATTCTTAAATGATATCATGTTTAAATTTAGAAAAAATCAGGTGACATTGTTGAACCCTTGGTTAAATTTGATAGGACTTGGGGAAGATTTATTCAACATATTCACATGACATAAATTGTCCCCTCTCCAACCGTTATAAAAATTATTTTACCTTTATACGGTGGATCGGACTTGACGACAAACAGAGACTTAAATTGTTGAATATCTTTGCAGCCCAGATTCTGTTTTGCTTTTTTTCCAGTTTAGGGGGGTTTTGTTTTTTCCTTTTTTCTCTTTTTGTTTTTGTTTTTTTTCTTTTTATCTTTTTGTTTTTTTTATATATAACTTTTCTTTTAAACATTTAACTATATTTACATAGAGACCGGGAGGTCTATATTCAATGTGTATTTTGACACTGGACATATTTAGGTTATACCTGTTATTAATGTAATCCTGATCCCTATGTATCAATATCATTGTTATGTTTATCATTATTCTTTTTTTGTTGTTGTTTTGTTTCTGTTTTTGAAAAAAAAAGCTTATAAAAATATTTTAAAAGAAAGAAAGAATTGTGGCTTTAGTGGCTTTGTGAGATGGAGCAGAGTTTCTGTGAACAAGCAAATTTACCAAAATAAAATGTGCAACCACTTTACTGTTTGTAGGAGCTTCTTCTGTGATATAACTGCAGTAGGGACAACTTATTTTCTGTTATCTCCTTGGAGGTGAGGACTGCTCTCTAGTTGCTGATAGGATGATTCAGTTGCCTGATGACAGATGGGAAGAAACCTTTCCTGAATCTGAAAGTATGCATTTTCAACTTCTGTACCACTTGCCTGATGGGAGAGGGAAGAAGATGAAATGTCTGTGGTGAGACTTGTACCTGATTATGATTATGGCGGCCTTGCCGAAACATTGTAAAGATTAGATGAAGTCAATGAAAGTTGGTTTGCGTAGTGGTCTGAGCTGCGTCCACAATTCTGTGCAATTTCTTATGGTCTTGGGGAGCTGTTAACAAACCATACTGTGATGCATCCCGATAAAATGCTTTGTTGGGGATATGCTGACCCTCCAACACCAAATAAATTAAAGTTGTTGAGATGCTTTCTTGGCCATTGCTTCGATATGGCTTCTCCAGGATAAATTGCTGTAGATATTTTGTCCTAAGAACTTGAAGGTTTCAACTACTTCTATTTTGATGCCGCCAATATATACCAGGTATGTGTATCACTTTGCTTCCTTTAAGGGCCTGTCCCACTTAGGCAACTTCTTTGGCAAGTGCAGGAGACTCTGCTCACGCCATAAGATCGCCACATGGTTGCTATGTGGTCGCAGGTGGTCTCCTTCATGGTCAGGAGGATTTCCCGCATTCTGGGAACTAGTCGCGGCCTCAGTATGGTCGCCGAAAAATTTTCAACATGTTCAAATATTTTCTGTGACCAAAAATTGGACGCTATGGAGAAAATTGTTACTTTTGTAGTCATAGGTCTAGTCATAGTGGGGTCAGCATGTTATCGTAAGTAATCATAGGTAGTCGTGCTAGTCATAAGTAGTCTTAGTTAATCGCCTTTGCTGACCGGTCATTTTCATTGGCTCATTGCAAAGAAAAGGTATGTACAGTGGCTTGCAAAAGTTTTCATACCCCTGGAACTTTTCCACATTTTGTCACGTTACAACCACAAACGTAAATGTATTTTATTGGGATTTTATGTGATAGACCAACACAAAGTGGCGCATAATTGTGAAGTGGAAGCAAAATGATACATGGTTTTCAAATTTTTTACAAATAAAAAACTGAAAAGTGTGGCGTGCAAAAGTATTCAGCCCCCTTTACTCTGATACCCCTAAATAAAATCCAGTGCAACCAATTGCCTTCAGAAGTCACCTAATTAGTAAATAGAGTCCACTTGTGTGTAATCTAATCTCAGTATCAATACAGCTGTTCTGTGAAGGTCTCAGAGGTTTTTTAGAGAACATTAGTGAACAAACAGCATTATGAAGCCCAAGGAACACACCAGGCAGGTCAGGGATAAAGTTATGGAGAAGTCTAAAGCAGGGTTTAGATTATAAAAAAATATCCCAAGCTTTGAACATCTCACAGAGCACTGTGCAATCCATCATCCAAAAATGGAAAGTATGTCAACTGCAAACCTACCAAGACATGGCCGTCCACCTAAACTGACAGGACGGGCAAGGAGAGCATTGATCAGAGAAGCAGCCAAGAGGCCCATGGTAACTCTGGATGAGCTGCACAGATCCACAGCTCAGGTGGGAGAATCTGTCCACAGGACAACTATTAGTCGTGCACTCCACAAATCGGGCTTTATGGAAGAGCGGCAAGAAGAAAGCCATTGTTGAAACAAAGACATAAGAAGTCTCTTTTGCAGTTTGCCACAAGCCATGTGGGGGACACAGCAAACATGTGGAGGAAGGTGCTCTGGTCTGATGAGACCAAAATTGAAGTTTTTGGCCTAAATGCAAAACGCTATGTGTGGCGGAAAACTAACACTGCACATCACCCTGACCACACCATCCCCACTGTGAAACATGGTGGTGGCAGCATCAAGCTGTGGGGATGCTTTTCTTCTGCAGGGACAGGGAAGCTGGTCAGAGTTGATGGGAAGATGGATGGAGTCAAATACAGGGCAATCTTGGAAGAAAACTTGTTAGAGTCTGCAAAAGACTTGAGACTGGGGCAGAAGTTCACCTTCCAGCAGGACAACAACCCTAAACATACAGCCAGAGCTACAATGGAATGGTTTAGATCAAAGCATATTCATGTGTTGGAATGGCCCAGTCAAAGTCCAGACCTAAATCCAATTGAGAACCTCTGGCAAGACTTGAAAATTGCTGTTCACAGACGCTCTCCATCCAATCTGACTGAGCTTGAGCTATTTTGCAAAGAAGAATGGGCAAAAATTTCAGTCTCTAGATGTGCAAAGCTAGTAGAGACATACCCCAAAAGACTTGCAGCTGTAATTGCAGCGAAAAGTATTGACTCAGGGGGCTGAATACTTTTACACACCACACTTTTCAGTTTTTTATTTGTAATAAAATTTGGAAACCATGTATCATTTTCCTTCCACATCACAATTATGCACCACTTTGTGTTGGTCTATCACATAAAATCCCAATAAAATACATTTACGCTTGTGGTTGTAACGTGACAAAATGTGGAAAAGTTCAAGGGGTATGAAAACTTTTGCAAGCCACTGTAAACAGCAGTACGTAATGCGCTGTCATTCCAGTGCGCGATCATTGCGGAATTTTTCTTTCAGTGGATCAGATGGTATAAGACATGGCTCTGAGGAGAAGGCTTCAGCACGGGGGCAGGGCACAACCCTCAACACCACCCACCAGGCTGTTATCAAGATTTGTTTGTTTATATGACTTTTGTTTGTTTCATTACTAATAAAGGAAATACCTGACATTTTATCCTCAAATTCATGTGTGAATATCATTCTTTCTCATAGTAGTCCCTCATGTCATCACTTATATCTCATATTTCATCTCTCATATATTTAGATCATTGAAACACACACAAGCGCAAAGAAGGAATGCACTGTATTTAAAGTTTGACTTTTCACATTTATTTTTGATGAAGAAAGCACTTCATATGCATTGCATTTAAAAGGATTTTATTTTTATACATTTCGATAAATGTAAAACTAAAACAAGCAATACACTGAATTAAAAAAAAAACATGTTTGAAAAATCTAACGTCATTTTTTTAGGTGATCTTACGACTACAGAGTCGTAGCCAGTTGTAGCTTGTCATAGCTTGCTTTCTGTGTTCGTGGGTGTAGTCGTCTGTGAGTCGAAGGGGGTCATCTTCAGTTCCCACTATTGGGTCGCCAATTATCATGAGTGCATCAGCGATTAACTTGTAGATAGTTGTAGCTTGTCCTACATAGTCGTAGGATGCATTTGATACATTCACTTTTTCAGTCATTCAAAGAGACTATGACAGTCGCCTGCACTCGCAAAAAAAGTCACCTGAGTGGGACAGGCCCTTAAGTAGATGATAATCTCCTTTGTCTTGCTGACATTTGGTTGCTGTCAAAGGTTGTTGGCTTGCTACCAGGTCGCAAGGTTCTCATTCTCCTTCCTGTACACCGTCTTGTCATTATATGATAATCAACGGTGGTAAAATCAGCAAAATTGTAAATTGATTCCTTTCCATTTATATATATAACAGTTCTGACGACCTCTATACTTTGATTACTTCCAATTCCCTGGCCCCAAATAGGCCATCTTTCCCATGGATTTTCTATCGTTTTACACCTTAATCCCATGCCAGAATAGTTCGAGGACCCTCTTTTTCTATTTTGACCATTTGCTCTTCACCCACGCACTCATTTGTTTGGCTGATCTTGTTCTCACATCGAATAACTTCTACAATAATTTTGTGCCAATTAGAGATGTAGCTGTAGAAATATGCATGAGTTTAAGCTATGATAATCCTTTTGTGGGACAGTGGGTCCAATCTTTGTGTCAACTCTACTCAAGTCTCCTTCCTCAATCTTTTTTCTGGTATATTGATGGTGCTTCCTACATTGTACAGAACTTGAAAATGTCATTACTTTTGGTACCAATTTTCGACCTGCATGAGATCCATCAGTACAAAGTGTCACCTCGCTTTATATAACAAACTTGCCTGAAGTTACCTATCGATATAATGAATGTTTTTCTTTGTCTATATATTATATGCAGTACTGTAAAGAAACAAACTTAATTCTCAGCTACAATCACCCTTATTACAAGGTAATTTAATTTATTCTCTCTGGAACATAACAGCCAATTAATTTAATCTTTGAACAAAAATCAAATTTGTTCTGTATTTGAACTTCACTTTGAAATAATTTGCGCCTCCAGTTGACATTTCTGAAAGATTCAGTTAATAATTTGAACAGAGAGATACACCCAATCTAATTACTTCAGAGGCTGCTGTATGCCATGCACACAAAGTTTTGTGAAGACATGCTTGAAAAATAAATAGATTTTCAAGAATAAATATTTATTTTGAAAAATAAATGAAAATGTAGCAAAGGATCAATTTTTGTGTGTGCAGTTATTTTTTAGCAACATGGATGAGGTCATTCAGCCCATCAGATTCATGTCAACTCCGAGCAAAGCAATCTCAAGGACCCATTTTCCATCACTTTCTTTGGAAAGCCCTGCAACTTATTCTCTCACACATATTCATCAACTGTTTGCCACAGTGGACAAATTCATACTGTGTCCAGCAGCATGTTTTTTTCTCTATATCCCAGCATCTGCAGTTTGTTGCCTCTTGACAGGATATGAATTGGTTATGATAGCAAGATTATTCTAATATTGATGATATACTGTAGAATCATTGATTATATAGCATCTTTGATTACTGGCACATATGCATGAGTTAAACACTCACCATATTAAATATAGAGTTTATATTTGGTTAACTTAATTAATTTAAACAAAACACTTTCAAAATAGGTTATTGTAGAATTATTATATTATTATAAAACAATTTAGATAGTTTCCAATCAGGTCAAATTGGGACTGCAGACTCAGAACAATATTATTGCCTAATTGTCTCATATATCATAGATCATAATACAGTACCTCACAAGAATGGGTCCATTGGCTCACAATGTCTGTGCCAAACATAATGTAAAGACCAACTCTTATCTGTCTGCACATAATCCATATCCCTCCACTCCCAGCACATCCATATACCCACAGTAAGCAGAGGTTTCTGAAATTACACTATTGTATCTGCCTCCACCACCACTCCCAGCAGCCCATTCCAGGGACTCGCCACCCATTGTGTAAAAAAAAAATGGCAAGCACATTTCCTCCTCTTGACTTTGGCCATCTCACTTTAAAACTGTGCCCTCTGATATTTGACATTTTCAATCTAGGAAAATGTTTCAGTGTCTACACTGTCTATGACTATTCCGATTTTATATACTTCTACCAGGTCCCCCTGAACCTCTGGTGTTCTAGCGAAAAGAAATCCAAGTCTCTCCAACCTTTCCCTGTAGTTAATGCACCTTAATCAAGGCATTATTCTAGAAAAACCTCCTCTACACCCTTTTCAAAACCCCCACATTCATTCTGTAATGGGGTGAATAGATTCCACACAATACTCCAAATGCAGTTTTACTGAAGTCCTAGAAAGCTACATCATGACATCCTAACCCTTATACACCAAGCCCCAATCAATAAAGGCAAGCTTACCATATGCACTGTATCTATTTATATTGCCATTTTCAGGGAGCTATGTATTTGGACCCCCAGATCTCTCTGTACATTAATGCTATGAAGGTTTATGCCATTAACTGTACACTTTCCCCTTACATTAGGCACCCCAAAGTGCAATACCTCACACTTGCTCAGAGTAAACTGCATCTGCCATTTCCCCACCCATATTTGTAGCTGTTCTATATCTTGCTGTATACTTACACACTTTTCCTCACAGTCCACGACCCCAGCAATCTTGGTGTCATCTGCACAGTTACTAACCAACCCATCTACATTAACGTCCATGTCATTTATATATATCACAAGCAGCAGCAGCCCCAGCACAGATCGCTGAGGAACTCCACAGGTCACAGGCCTTCAGGCTGAATATTATCTTTCCACCTCAACCCTCTGCTCTCAAACAGTAAACCAGTTATAAATCCTTATGACCACTTCATTATTTCACTTCATTAATTTTAATCACTTCATTACTATTAATCACCTTCATCATCTTCTCAAAATCTCGATCAAGTTAGGAACACATGACCTGTCATGTACAAAGCCATGTTGAATGTTGATAATTAGCCCATTCCCTTCAAAATGGGAATAATCCTTTCCTGAAGATTCCTTTTTAATATCTTCCCTACCACTAATGTGAGGCTCATCAGCCTATAATTCCCTGGATTCCCTTTAGACATAGAAACATAGAAACATGGAAAATAGGTGCAGGAGTAGGCCATTCGGCCCTTCGAGCCTGCACCGCCATTCAATATGATCATGGCTGATCATCCAACTCAGTATTCTGTACCTGCCTTCTCTCCATACCCCCTGATCCCTTTAGCCACAAGGGCCATATCTAAGTCCCTCTTAAATATAGCCAATGAACTGGCCTCAACTACCTTCTGTGGCAGAGAATTACAGAGACTCACCATTCTCTGTGTGAAAAATGTTTTCCTCAACTCGGTCCTAAAGGAATTCCCCCTTATCCTTCGACTGTGACCCCTTGTTCTGGACCTCCCCAACATCGGGAACAATCTTCCTGCATCTAGCCTATCCAACCCCTTAAGAATTTTGTAAGTTTCTATAAGAACCCCCCTCAGTCTTCTAAATTCTAGCGAGTACAAGTCTATCCAGTCTTTCCTCATATGAAAGACCTGACATCACAGGAATCAATCTGGTGAACCTTCTCTGTACCCCCTCTATGGCAAGAATGTATTTTCTCAGATTTGGAGACCCAAACTGTACGCAATACTCCAGGTGTGGTCTCACCAAAACCCTGTACAACTGCAGTAGAACCTCCTTGCTCCTGTACTCAAATCCTTTCGCTATGAATGCTAACATACCATTTGCTTTCTTCACTGCCTGCTGCACCTGCATGCTTACTTTCAATGATTGGTGTACCATGACACCCAGGTCTCATTGCATCTCCCCTTTTCCTAATTTGCCACCATTCAGATAATAGTCCACCCTCCTGTTTTGCTACCAAAGTCGATAACCTCACATTTATCCACATTATACTGCATCTGCCATGCATTTGCCCACTCACCCAGCCTATCCAAGTCACCTTTCAGCCTCCTAGCATCCTTCTCACACCTAACACTGCCCCCCAGCTTAGTGTCATCCGCAAACTTGGAAATGTTGCATTCAATTCCCTCGTCCAAATCATGAATATATTTTGTAAATAGCTGGGGTCCCAGCACTGAGCCTTGCAGTACCCCACTAGTCACTGCCTGCCATTCTGAGCAGGACCCATTTACTCCTACCCTTTGCTTCCTGTCTGCCAGCCAGTTCTCTATCCACATCAATACTGTTTTTTTTACTTCCTGTCTTATACAAAGGAGCAACTTTAGCTACTCTCCTGTCCTCTGGGATCTTGCCTGCGGCTAGAGAAAATGGAAAGGTTCATGCAATCTTTTCTCTTTTCTCTTGCAGTAACCTGGAATAGATCTATGGCATAAATAGATTCTGCAGATAGGGTAGGCACGGTGGTGTTGCCGTAGAGTTGCTGCCTTACAGCTCCAGAGACCTGGGCTTGATCCTGACTACAGACCGTGCTGAAGAAATGGGTATGAGTTCAGGTCAGGTACGGTGTAGAGAGGGTGAAAGCATGTGGCTTGAAAATATGTTGACAGTATGTAGTTCACGTATCCAAAATTGGAGAATTCAATATTCATCATGTTAGATTATAAACTGTCCAAGCGGAATATGAGGTGCTATTTCCCAAGTTTGCGCTTGGCTTCAACCTGTCAATGGAGGAGGTTTAGGACAGAATGGTCAGTATGATAATGGGAAATACAGATTAAATGTTTAGCAACTGGGTGATCCAATCAAAATTTGTTGTTTCTCTCTTCTGCCTGTATTTCTTCATTACAGCTCTAGCCCGGTTTTGAGGCCAGGACAATGGACCTTTATGGGAATGTTAAGACTACATTGTTGACAATTTTGGACTTTTTGAATCACACAAAATGGCACCAGAAATATGGTGACATGTATGTACTGTCTCAGTGTAATCTAGTATTCTTACACTGTTCAGTTTAGTTTATTGTCACGTGCACCGAGGTACAGCGAAAAACGTTTGTTGCATGCCAACCAGTCAGCAGAATGCCATTACCTGATTACAATCAATCCATCTACAGTGTATAGATACATGATAAGGGAATAATGTTTAGAGCAAGGTAAATCCAGCAATGTCTGGTCAAGGATAGTCCAAGGTGCATAAAAGAGATAGATAGTAGTTCAGCATTGCTCTTTGGTTGTGGTAAGATGACCCAGGTGCCTGATAACAGCTTCCACAATTCTTGTACTTGTGTATGATTGTGCCTATGTATAGCAACATTTTTACTGAACTGTATGCGAAAAATGAATTTCACAAAGTATGATTGGACCTCTCCCTGCCTGTCATGACTTTAAGAATTACTGATCCAAACTCTACCTTCCCATCACTCCTTCCAATTTCTGATTCACTACTCTGGTTCCCAACCCAGCTATTTCTCTAATTTAAAACTTCCCAAGTTGCACTAGTGAACCTCCCTGCAGGGATATCGGTCCCCCTCGAATTCAGTTGCAACCCGCCCCTCTTGCACAGGCTACCTCCACCCCATAATAGTCCATTCAGTTCAATTGCAATTAGAGTTGGGCAGTAAATGGTAGCTTTTCCAGTGAAAGCACATTCCTCTCACACTACTTATTCCCAATTTCATAGAGGATTTCTGCAGCTACCAGTGTCAGTCTATCTGCCCTCCAAAATGGTATTTAGTTTCCGATCACATAACGTGCTGCCTGGACCGTGGATTCTCTTATCATTGTAGTACATAACAACGATGTTCTCTCTTTGCTACCACTTTGTTCTTTTAAATTCTCAGCCCAATAAGTGTCTTGCCTTATCGCATTTCAGATCCTTATTTAGATTTAATCATCTACTTTTATCCTCAGCGGTGTGTGCTTCATCTGATGGATGAGACACCCCAATTATTTTTCTTTATACATTTGATACATTTTCCACAGTCTCTAGAATACAGGTGACATAGTGGCACAGTGGTAGAGTTGATGCCTTACAGTGCCACAATCCTGTCTACAGGTGCTGTCTGTATGGAGTCTATATGTTCTCCCTGTGACCATGTGGGTTTTCTCCAGGTCCTCCAGTTTCCTCCTACGCTCCTAAGTTTGTAAGTTAATTGGCTTTGGTAAACATTGTAAACTCTCCCTAACATGTAGGACAATGCTAGTGTATAGGGTGATCGTTGCTTGGCACGAACTCGGTGGGCTGAAGGGCCTTTTTCTACACTGTATCTCTAACATCTAAAGTCTAAAGTCTAAAAGCAGAGTGGGCTAGCCTTGGATAATACTTGCATGTTGAAAACACTTGTCTTTTCATCCCAGTCACCAGGCACCTCCTTGGGAAGATACTAGATATGAAGCTAAAATCAAACTCCCCATCAATTGAAATACTATCCTGATGGAGACCTTGAATGGAATGGAGACATACAATTTTACTTCAGAGTCCATAATGATCCACACCGGTTGTTGAGGAGAGTTATCCAACAAATGAATCATATTTCTGATATTTACATTATGGAGAAAGAGGACTGCTTGGCTTTTTTTTAATATTGGCGCGATCCTTCTCTCACCAATGATGGTGAATAATACAAATTACAACAAAAATCCAAATATACATAGTACAATAAGAATTTGGAAACAAATAAAATACAACTTAAAATTAAGAAACTTATCTCTCCTATCGCCTATCGCTAAAAACCTTCTGTTTAAACCCTCAAATATAGATAAAGCATTTGTACAATAGGAAAGAGCAGGAATTAAACCTTTGGGAGATTTGTATGAAATGGGAAAACTACTATCATTTAAACAATTACAACTAAAATACAATCTGGGTAACAATCAGTATTTTAAACATTTCCAAATATGTGATTATCTGAAAAAACATGCACAAGAGTTTCACAAAATGCCATCAGACTTACTAGATGAAGCAATGGCAGAATCAGCAAATTTAATTTAATATATATATATTAAATATTATACTAAATGCAGCAATACCAACAACTGAAGGTGTCAGAGGAGAGTGGGAAAACAAATTAAGCCTAAAGATTTCCAATGAAAGGTGGAAAGAGTACTTATTAAATGTGCAAAAATGCTGAATTAACATAAGACACTTTAATACAATTTAAAATCTTACACAGATTATACTACTCAAAAACTAAATTCAAAAAATTTTCCCCAACGTCTCACCAATTTTTGATAAATGCCAGTCTCAAGAAGCTACTATAGCGCACTCATTCATCTTTTGTACAAATATTCTAACTCTAACTCTTTGACCAAGGGTTTTTTTTCTTCTCCCCTTTGGCATGCTCTTTCACTTTCACAACACTTTTCACCTACTTCACTCTCTTTGTTTCTATTCTCTTTCGTTAAAACCATAAAATTATGGTGTACAATGATTGTAACAATATATACGTGATGTACCTCTATTAAATAAAAATATATATTTTTTAAAGTTTTACTTCGGAGTCACATGAGTGACTACGTGAAGAAGGCCGTCAGCCCGCATGTGCATCATTATGTCTAGCGCATTGTGCAACGGCTGACTGGCGGGCGCATTGCTCCTTCCAGCGGTAAGTTTAAGCCTGAAGGTAAGTTTTCAACTTATTCCCAGGTTCTGTTTTTTCTCTTTCCTTGCAGGAATCCCTGTTACTACTGGAACTAATTTGGGGCAAAGTCCGGATGGGCCGCGAAACCGGTTATGGACCATGGGGAATCCCGGTCTCGGACCACAGAAACCGAGACCATGGGGAACCGGCTACAGTGACCGCAGAGGTGCGGGTAGCCGGCGACCGTCCGGTTCGCCACCCAAGTCACTGACAGTACAGTCAGTGGCTTCCAGACCGGCTGTGGTTCCCCAGAAAGGGTGTAAAACCTACAGTAAGCCGGGAAGGTCTGTGAAAGTCAGGCCAGGAGGGACCCCTATGACATACAGCGATCAGCTGTTTCCAGACCGCTGTGGTTCCCCAGAAAGGGGGTGAAACTAACAGTAAGTCGCTTAGGCCTGTGGAAGTCAAGCCAGGAGGGACCCCTCCAACAAACAGTTGCTAGCCGCTTCCAGACTGCTGTAGGTCCCCGGAAAGGGCGTAAAACCGAAAGTAAGTCGGTTAAGCTTGTGGACTTGGGGAGTCAGGCCAGGAGGGTTCCCCTCCGACATACCTGGGTACGTCCTCGGACGTTTAACCCAGACGAGCATAATAGCGCGCACAAATGTGATGCTCTAACCTGATATAGGTCTGTAGGAGGGGCAATATCAGCGCAGGTATCCTAAGGGGCCTGCGGCAGCACCTGTTTCAGGGCTGCCTACGAATCTCCCTCTCTGTTTAGGGGAGTGCGAGTGGTCAGTGTGTAACTGACTTCAAAATTGAAAGTATATCCGTGGAACATACTGGAGCACATGCAAATGGCTTCAAGGGAATACTCGCAAACAAAGGTTTTGCTGCCGGAAGAGTTGTTCTCCGACCATTGGCAAAATACCCGGAAGGGGCCAGAGTTCCCCTCATGCTACAAGTGCCAGCAGTGAACAGCACTATCAGGGTGACATTGTAGGGGCGTGAAATCCAGGAAATGAAACCCTCCGCCGAATCTTCTCTTCATGTAAGACTTATCCAACAGGTAAGACCTGCATGAGAAAGCAAAAAGATGTTGGACTAATCAAGGTACTGACAACGAGCAAAGCTTCAACATTAGGTGACGACACACCCCACGCATTCATCAGCGGTAAGTGGTTCACTGAAGCCGCTGGCAACTTGAAAGCTGAGCAGAGGACTTTCAGGTCGAGGCCCAAGCCAGTCTCAGGAAAAATATGGAATCCACGTAACCTACTAGACCTACTCTCCAATCAAGGAGGGAAAAATAACCCACATCAGGGGCCTTTGGGCTTACCATAAGACCACCGGTAGCCAGGGAGGTAGGTGGGTCTGGTTCTTCCAAAACATGGGGTAGTGGACCATTTACAAGTTGATAATATTTACACTTGTTTTTGTACAAGTGACAATGTTAACATGAGATTCAGATCTGTTTATAATCTAATAATAACATGTGATTAATTTATACTGCACACTACACAAGCGTTCCAAGCGGACTTGGAATTGGGGCCAGAGTTGTCCTTCAAGGCAGGCCCTGTATTATGTCCAGGATTGCCTTTCAAGACAGGCTCGGAAATATGGCCAGAGTTGTCTTTCGAGGCAGGCTCAGAATTATGGCCAGAGTTGTCTTTCGAGGCAGGCTCAGTATGATGGCCAGGATTGCCTTTCGAGACAGGCTCAGGAATCTGGCCAGAGTTGTCGTTCGAGGCAGGCACAGAATTATGGCAGGCGTGGCTAATTCATTGTGAAAGATGGAGGATGTCACTTCATCCTTGATTTAACTCGTATGTGCAGTATAGACTTTCAGAATAGGAAACTTTGTTACTGTCTAACACCTGATTTCCATAGGATCTTTATGGCACACATCGATCTCAAAGATGTATGCTATTCAGTTCCCATTCACAAGGATCACGGAGATAATTGAAATTTATCGGGATGGGGCAATGATAACAGTTAAAGCATTGCAAAATGGGCTAACTTCCGCTCCCAGGTTATTTACCAAATTACTAAAACTGGTGCTTGGGCTGCTCAGAGCTCAAGAACATTTGTTATCGCTTATCTGGATTCTGTATGATGTTTTAAATGCTGCATTTTACTAAAATTAACTGTTGGAGCCTCAAACTATATTTGTAAAATTGGGGTTTCTTATCCATCCAGTTAAATTTAACCAACCAGAACTATTGATTATTGGGATTTACCTTTAACTATTAATTTAACAGTGACTCCACCCTGCGGCAAGAGATTGGAATTAATAGAAGCCTGTAACAACCTTATTGTTATGAAGCAGCCTTCTATTCATCAAGTGTAATTGGCAATATAGTAGCTGTGTTTCAGCTGTGCTATTTGGGTCTTTGCATTATCAGACCGTACAACATGCAAAGAATTAACCTCTCATGTACCATAGGACATTATTAACAGACCTATGCTATTACCAGCTGAAGCTACCAAAGTCACATTGGTGGACGAACAGTATTCAGCATTGCTCCAGTAATTTTGGTCAGTAATCTTCAGTATTTATAAACTGATGCTCGTGCTCAAAGATGAGAAATTACGAATGACAAATCTAGTTACGGAGGCGGATGCATTTCGCATGAGTTACCAATTTTTTAGTTATTGGTATCAACTACCTATAAACACTAGGTGCATTCTATAGGTTAACGGTTATTGGGCGAATATGCATAATCTGCATGCTCAACTCCAAGTTGATACACTATGGTGGTGACATATGTTAGTCACATGGGTGCAATCAAGTTAAAGTATCCTGTGATATTTACCTAGCCTCATTTGGCACTGTTGTATCATCATGTGAAATCAATGACAACACAGAATGGATGTTGGATCACAAAGTATTTCATGACATTATGGCTCGATGGAACACCGAATATCGATATGTTTTCATCCAGGCTCATTCACCAGTTGCAAAATACATGGCATAACAGTGGCGAGAGATACATTCTCGCTACACTGGGGAGGAATGTTCTTTTGTCTTTCCACCATTCTGCCTCATCAGTCGGGTCTTGCAATAAATCTAGTGAGATCCCGCTTCAGGCTTTTCGTACTACCTATGCAGCCATGGTTCCCGCTAATATTGGGAATAATAATAGAACCTTATATGGTTAATCTAAACATAAAACTTTGCTGTGACTCGGGAAACCAGCCTCTGCATGATAAATCAATTCAATGATTTGCAGACTCTGAGATGATAATTCCTGCGGCTCGGGTTGTCAGACCGATCCATGCATGTGCTCACTGCTGAGTGCATGGACAGCACCCAAAAAATCAGTACACCCCCTCTTCAGGAGATGGGAAGCATTTTTGGTAAAATACACATGTTACATATAATACAGCATGGGTAACTGACGTTTTGTAGTTCATTTTCAAATGGGTCTTTGACAATAAATTAAGTTATAGTGCCATTAATGATGCCAATGTGCTTTCTCATCATGTTTGCTGCAGCGAGTGGGACCCACTCTGTCGGATATCCAGATTTATGAAGGATATCTTTAACACAAGTTCTTCCAGGCCCAGGTACACGGAAGCATGGGACATTGGTGTTGTGTTAACACTACTTCACCAGTGGGCTCCAGCTACATCCTTAACTTTAGCCGGCTCTCATAAGATAGTTATCCCCATGGCGCTGGTCTCAGTGCAACGGGTCCATCACTACAAAAATTGCGACTGGACAAGATAGTTACATCTGCAAATAACATAATATTTTATGTTTATGATTTAGGTAAGCAGAACAAACCAGGGGCGTCAGGTCTCAAACTAGTTTTCATGGCATACCCCATGGACCTTCGGTTATGTCTGGGCACACATTTACAACAATCATTCAAGGTCACCAAGAGCCTTAAAGTCTCTAAACTAGCATTGTTTGTTAGTTACAAAAGAACCTCAAAATAAGGTATTAGTTCAGACCATCTCCAGGTGGTTAAGACGGGGTTTTGGCTAATGCACGAGTATATCCTAATATTTTCAACTCACACTCCACCAGGGCTGCAACTACATCAGCACCAAGGGTTATGTATGTTCTGCTGGGCCACATCCTAGCGGCTGCAGGGTGGTCAAATGAACATACTTTCCAAACATTGTTTTATAACACATTGCCAGACCGAGGATATTTGCCAACTTTATTTTAGATCTGTTTTATAATTTACCCCTGGATGAGAGGGGTCACTATTATTTTCATTTGCTCATTAAGCATCAGTATGTTTAAATTTATGGCATGTCTGAATGCATTATTTATATTTCACTCATCATGACTCGTATCCATGGCATGAAATCACAGAGCTTTGAAATCTTCACGTAGTCACTCAGTTGACTCCAAAGTAAAATAGTAAGATTAATGGTTAAGATTAAATGAGCTTACCAGTTTGAAGTTTGATCTTTATTTTATGAGGAGTTACGATGAGCGATGCCCTCCGCTCCCAACCCTCGTATCATAAAGATCATCTGGTAGTTCTACTCTTCTCTAATCTTACTATGTTCAATTTAACTACTGTTATCTGTGATTTCACACCGCTGCTTTGAAAATTGACGCACATGTGGGCTGACGGCCTTCTTCATGTAATCGCTCATCGTAACTCATCATAAAATAAAGATCAAACTTCAAACTGGTAAGTACTCGTTTAATCTTACTATTTTTCTACCTTCTCTATAATTTACTCAGTTTTCATTCACCATTTCTTTGACATAATCATTCAGATTAAGATTGAACAAATTCCTCTTGTCCTAGTCCCTACAGGAACCCTGCTCCAGTCGGAGGCCTGGCAGATTTGCATTGAAGAGGATTTCATAGCTCTATAAGTATAACCGGAAAATAGCAAAAAATCTGCATTTTTATTTGTGTAAAGATTCCTCTCTCATTATTGTTTTATTAGAATAGTAAATGAGGTGAGTTTGATATTGAAATCAAGATTTTTACAAAGCCTTTTCTCTGTACCAATAGGCAGATCTAAATGTTAACATATTGGTGCTCACTCCTAATTTTCCTCCATTTTCTCACTCCTTATTCTAAACCTTTGATTGATACCAAATTGTCTGCTGCCTTCCCACTTTTCTCAAGTTCAGCATTAACATGATCCTCATTTGTTATAAAATGCTCTAAGACATCTTCTTATAGTCTTCTTATGAAGCAAATGGCTGTTACAGTTGTTTGAGCTCTCTCCCTAGCTAAATGAGCCGCAACAGCCTTCCCCAATTTCAATATGTTCTTGGATTACTTTTCAAATAGATACAGTAATTGCAATAGAATTGTCATAAAAAGCACATCAGTCAATTTTAGATAGCAAGGACCATAAAAATAACACAACCAGATCCAAAGTTGAATTGTGCAGGAAATTAATAATTACATAATTATGCTGCCTCTTCCTCACTTTTATTTTTTCTTATTCTCTTATAGGATATGGTTTTTATGAGAAAGCTGATAATTTATTGCTCATCTTTTAATTACCCATCGGAAAATGGTGGTGAGCTGCCTTCTTGAATTACTGCATTTTGCGTGTTAATGGTTTTAGCAGTTTTGTGCAGTCTTTTATCTTCCTGAGCCATTTCAGAGAGTAGTTAAGAATAAATTAAAGTGCTCTAGCGCTTGAAAGCATGAGGATGCCATACTGCTTAAAAATGGCAGTTTTCCTGTCACTTTGACATCATTGAACTAGCTATGATCCTTATAATGGTACTTTTTTGACCATCTTTATTGCTAGCAGATTTTAATTACAGATTTAGGGGTGGCATAGTGATGTTGACAGTAAACTGTTGCCTCACAGCTCCAGCGACAGGGTTCAATCCTAACCTGAAGTGTTATCTATGTGCAGTTTACGTGTTCTCCCCGTGACCACATAGGTTTCCTCTCAGAACATAACTATCCTCCCACATCCCAAAGACGAGAAGTATGGCAAGTTAATTGGTTGCTGTAAATGATGATTGTATGCATGAAAATATATTTTTTTAAACTTTAGTGCAGATTTAATTAATGAACACTTGTTCTGTTCCAAATGGAATGGTTTGAATTTAATCTTATACTGCCTAATCCAAGAAGAAAGATCCATTCAGTTTATGGCTAGGTTGATATGAGAACATAATCTCAATAAGACTCTTTCATGGCAGTGAAATTTAGTTTCATTTTAATTGGGGAGAAACTAATAACCAGACATGCAGACAGGTAAAAGTTTGACAAAGTCCCAAGTTGATTGTCACTAATCTATTTTGTGTTCAATTTGGAGATATTAAAGAGCTGTCAGTATTCCTTTGGGAGCCTTTCATATTTGGTATTCATGCAGTTTTCCACTTCTTGAAGCAAAGAACGTTAAAGCTTGCTTCAGAGTAATGGACATTTCCAAATATTGGGATCTCAACATTAAAGGGATTCTTTCTTCTCTCCAATTTCTGGCTCAGTGTGTCGTTGCAGCATCAGTTGGATTTTGGTAGACAAATTGATGAAGAACAAGTTTCTTCAGGCTGTCTAGCACACTCACATATCTCCCACAGCTATCTTGGCAACATCTCCTCCCACCCTAAATGCATGAACACATACATTTTCTCTGTCTCTGTCTGCCTCATCTGCTCCCAAAATGAGGATTTCCACTCCAGGCGACCTATTTTTTTCAGTAAATGTAATTGATCCCTGCAATTGTGGAAGATCAAACTTCAAACTGGTAAGTTCTTATTTAATCTTACTATTTTACTTCGGAGTCACGTGAGTGACTATATGAAGACTACGCTCTGTGATTTCATTCCGCAGATTCAAATCAAATTCAAATTATGATTGACTCAACATAATTAAATAATCAATAATGCATCAATCATAACATTGCTTAAACGAATTAACGGTTTATTTTTACAAAGAAAACAATAGCAACCCCTCTATCCCAGGGGGAAACTATATAACTGAACTTAAAACAGAATCAGCAAATACCCCCAGTCTTGCAATTGGCTTATGATAAAATCTCTGGAACATCAGCTCAGTGGACCATCCTGCGGCCGCGAGGGTATGGTCCATAGGAATGTCCATCGCCCTGGCCGCTGAAGTTGATGCCGCCCTGGTGGAATGAGATTTAAATTTATCAGTGTCAATCTCAGCGCTCACAAGAACCTGCTTTCGCCACCTTGAGATTGTTTGCACCGACACCTTACTGTGCGTTTTTTTGTGGCTAATAAACAATGCTGACTGTTTCTCTTAGGGTTCTGGTAGCCTCAATGTAATGGGACAAATATGACACTACACACAGGCGGGAATCCTTGGGGTATGCCAAAAAGACAATCTTACACCCTGTCACCCCTATTCTACTCTGAGAAAATCATAAACATAAAAAGTGATGGCATCTGCTGATACCTCCATCCTGTCTAGCTGCAGCTTCTGTAATGTCTGCACACGTTGGGCTGATGCCAACGCCACAAGCATGACCACCTTCATGGTTAGTTTGGCTAGAGATAGGACTGTGACAGGAGTCCACTGGCAAAGGAGTATAAGAACTTTGCTTACATTCCAGATAACCGAATACCTGGGCCTAGGAGGATTAGAATTAAAAACTCCCTTCATAAATCGAGAGACTAACGGATGTGTCCCCACTGAATGTAATTCTGACACCATGGGTAAATAAGAAGGCAGAGCACTTCTGGCTGTATTGATCACACTATAGCTTAACTTTTGATCGAAATAGAGAGTTGACAAGAACTCTAGCACATCTGGGATGCCTGCAGTTTGTTATGAAATATTCCGCCGTAAGCAGAACACCTCCCACGTTCGCATCGAGGAGATGTACTGCTTCTGTGTACTATCCCTCCAGGCCAACGTCAGAACATCCATTGTGTGATCAGACAACCCTCTCCCCAGGTATGGCCTTCTTAGAATCTGCAAATTAACAGATCAATACGATCATGTAAAGGATGTTGATCACCAGTTCCCGGCTTCAGCAGTATGTTTTTATGTTTGGGAACAATCATATGAGGCTGAATAGCCATCTGCAACATGAGAGGGAACAATGGCTGAGTAAGCCAGTCTGGCACTACCAATACTCCTGAAGCAGTGTCCTGCTTGATTTTTTTCAGGCATCGACTGATGAGACAGAATGGAGGAAATGCATATAAAAACATTCCACCCCAATGCAGCGAGAATGCATCGACTGCTGCTACGCCAGGATCTGGTTCCCATGAAAC
Source organism: Okamejei kenojei (assembly GCA_035221665.1). NCBI lineage: Eukaryota > Metazoa > Chordata > Chondrichthyes > Rajiformes > Rajidae > Okamejei > Okamejei kenojei. Next base: position 58,184,762 of record CM069133.1, on the reverse strand, counting down.
GTATTTAGGCAACTGATGGTTTAGTCTAGATGCAAACAAATCAATATCTGGCATTCCATATCGAGCAACAATATCATTAAATATATCCTGATTCAACATCCATTCTATCTTTGTCATTGAATTGGCGTGACCTTGTGTCTGCCACTAGGTTGAATCTAACTGGTAAGCAGATTGCTGAAAGTCAAATGTTTTTGTCAATGCACCAGCTCCAGATATGATTAGCCAATCTGTCACAAGATTCCGACTTAACTCAACCCATATGATTAACATATGCCACTGCTGTAGTGTTGTCAATTTGAACCTGCACATGCAAGTGACTTTTGGCAGAGCAATAAGCTTTAAGCCCATAAAAGTTTCCCAAAAGCTCTAAATAATTGATCCCTCGCAATTGCAGAAGGGATGTCTCCTCACTATTCCATCTGCCTCCACAACTGGAAGACATATCCATAGCACCCCAACCTAGAGCACTAATATCTGTCTGTAAGACTGTGGAAGGTGGTTCAACCAAAACCTCCCTGGAACCACTTGAGACATTTGTGATCCACCATTGTATTTCTGAAATGGCTTCAGCTGGCAATCCCATGGGCCTGTCAAAATGACCTGCATGTGTCCTCAGTGCCTGTTTTTTTGCTCGTTGTAAGTGTTGATAATGCAGAGGTCCAAACGGCACAGCTGGAAAAGCAGCCACCAACTTACCAATTAAACTGGCCAACTGTCTAATTGAAGGTTGTTGTTCACCAAAGAGCTTGTTACAAACTTCAATTAACTGCTGCCTTTTGTCACTGGGCAGAGTCACTAACATGTGATCTGAGTTAATGGTGAAGCCCAAGTAATCAATAATTTTAACTGGTGTTAATTTGGATTTATCTGGATGAATGATGAACACCAATTGCTCAAAAGTGAGTTTAACAACTGAAACAGATGATTCAGCTGCATTCTGTGTCTTTCCAACAATTAAGATATCATCTAAATAGGCCATTACAACATGACCCTGAGCTCAGAGTAGCCCTAGAACAGGTTTTAACAAATTGGTAAACAATCTTGGGTCTGAGGTTAATCCATTAGGCAGTGTTTTGAATTGTCATAACTGACTCATCCAGCTAAACTTCAAATACCTCCTATCATCACAATGAACAGACACTGAGTAATATGCATCTTTAAGATCTATGCTTGCCATATAACACCCTTTGGAAACCAGTTGTTTATCAGTAGAAAAAGTTTCCATTTTGAAATGTCTATACCGCACAAAAGGGTTCAGGCTCATCAGGTCCATAATGATTCTACATATCCATCCTTTTTATACCTAGGAAAAATACTTGACACAAACTGATGGGATTGACAAACTGACTTCTCCATAACCCCTTTTCTGCATAATATCTCAAGTCTGCCCGTATCTGCATATTCTCTTCTTGTGAAAACACGAGTGTTCGATGTGGGGCATGCTGAGTGGGTGTACACACAATGGGGTAGAATTCAATTTTAAACCCCTCTATACTGCCCAGCACAAACAAATCTGATGTTATCTCCTTCCATTGTTTGAGGAACAAGTGTAATCTGCCCCCAACTTGAACATCTTTCCCACTTAATTTGTTTCGCTCAGGAGCAAAATCACTTACCTGCACATTTCCTGACAGCGTTTGATGCCCCCGGCCCCTCATAGGGAAATTCATCCTTCCCCATGTGCCTGTTGCAGGCTGCCAGTTGCGTGTGTTCGGGAATGAACGGCTCGTCCCTTCACCAGCCCCTATGATAGCACCCTATCGATAGGAGAAAACCCTCCTACCTATTTTGCTGCTTGTTATTATGAGGCCCACAGTTTTTGCCTCCTCATCAAGTTCTTTCACTCGCTTTGCGAGGTCCTCCCCAAACAACAGATTAGGCTGTTGTATATTCTACTGTTTGCAGAGTGCTGCAAATTTTGGGTGAATGGCTGGGCGTATAGCACTCTTTCTTATGCAGTTCATTTCAAAATATGCACTGCACAGGAGCCCAAAGCATCCTAATGAACTTCCGTCATGTGCCCCTTGTCCACCGTTCTGGCAAACACAGTGATTCCTGGTGCAAGCAACATGAGCACCCTCTGGAGCTTTATCTCAACAGTGGGAAAATCCATTTCACGGCCGAGTATCATGGAATTTAGCTTCTCAGCTTCACAAGAAGATATGGTACGAGTGACCTTTTCATGAAAGAAGTCAACTAATCATTCATAGAATAATAATCCATGTCCTCTTCACAATAATTGCATCAAAGCCATAGAATTATATCCTACAGAGCTTCAGAATTTTTTTGAGGTATCTAGAAATAATTTCTGAAGTTTCCTATCTCCCTACACATGTTAATTAAAGTTAAACTGCACTTCTTCAAAAGTGCATCAATTTGTTTTTCTATATATGGGAAACATTTCAAGTGACTGACCTTGAAAGTCGGAAATTACTTTATTCTTCAACAAATTCTAAATCACCCCCACCTTCCACTCAGCACACTTCTTCTCGAACAAAGTCAAGCTAAAACATATTCACATTCTGAAGAAAGTATTAATCTTCACTGACAGTTAAAGCAAATGGATTTTGGTTTTTTTTTTCAATCTATATGCTCTTCTCTGTGGAAACAAAGGTGGCACAGAGGCACAATGGTAGAGTTGCTGCCTTGCAGCGCCAGAGAACTGGATTCGATCCTAACTGTGGATGCTATCAGTACAGAGTTTTTACGTTCTCCCTGTGACTGCATTGGTTCTCTCTGGGTGCTCGGGTTTCCTCCGACGCTCCAAAGTCACAAGGGTTTGTAGGTTAATTGGGTTTGATAAAATTGTAAATTGTTCCTGGTGTGTAGGATAGTGCTAGTGATTGTTGGTTGGCCCGGACGCAGTGGGCTGAACAGCCTGTTTCCACGTTATGTCTCTAAAGTCTAAAGTCTATGATTTTTATTTTTATCTTGTTTAGCCTGGGTAAGTAACTGAAGTGCATTTTGTATCAGGAACTCACTGCAGACATGCTGCCCCAGCTGTGGAGAGAATTAATAAACTGAGTGCCAATGAAGATGTCTGCTTTGTACTGTCAAAGCATTGAGAAAGAATGACTAGTTTATTGAGAAGTAAAATTACAATATAGCTAGTGAAATTTCCACACTTTCCATCCATAGCTTTCTCTTTCTATCAGTTCAGTCAGTCATTAAATAAAAAAAGATAGACACTAAATGCTGGAGTAACTCTGTGGACCAGGCAGCATCTCTGGAGAGAAGGAATGGGTGAACTATCCAGAGATGCTGCCTGTCACGCTGTGTTACTCCAGCATTTTGTGTCCATCTTTGGTTTAAACCAGCATCTGCATTTCCTTCCAACAACATCAAATAAAAAAATACATATGCTGGAAATCTACAATATAAACAGATAATGCTGGAGACACTCAGCAAGCCAAACAGCATCAGAAGAAGGATAAACTGTTAAGATGAATGATACTCTCACAGGGGCAAGTCAATTGTTCATTCTATTCTGGTCTTCTCCACCTGAACAAGGCATCAAACTGATGTTCTGGAGGACACACCACTTCTCACGCTCTTCGCTACCCTTTCCATCTGGATCTCAATGCTATCTCTGAATAGCTTTTCAATGGTTGGATCTGACTCAGTTTCACTGTGCATGCTTCAATAATGTCTTGCTACTTCTTGTCCTATAACAGTAGATAAGTATTATAGGTGGATTCTTTCAGAATTTCAGAGCATGAGACTAGAAAACATTTCCATCTCTTAACATCTGAATGGACAGATGCAGCAGGCTGCTTATTTAATTTACTACCAGTTATGTTTTATTCAATTCTATTTTTGGCCAGTTTGTAAATAACCTTATCCTGTATTTTTAAGAGCTGAATGATATAGATAACAATTTTGGTGGTTGAGAAATTTCAGACATTCAGGTAAATAATTATATTTCAAATGTCTATGCCGAACATAATACCAAGATATACTAATTTCATCTGCCTGCACATGATCCATATCCCTCTATTCTCTAAATGTGACCATCTAAAACCCTCCTTAATGCCAATTGGCAGCATCTGTCAACACAAAGGGCAGATTTTGGTTAATATAGTGTCTGTTATTTCTTGCATTTGCTCTGGATGCCATGAATGTTATTGGAGTTGTTCTTACTCAAGCAAGTGGATAGAGTTTCATCATATTGCTGACTTGTACCTCATATGTTGGTGACATGGCTTCAGGGAAACTGAAGGTGAGACACTTGCTGCACTATGCCTGGCTTTGGCTTTTTGCAGATAAAGTATTTTTGTAGCAGGTCCAGTTACGTTATTTGGTTAATTATTATTTGGCTACTCTCCTAGTATGTTAATGGTTAGAAACTCAGTGATACTAATGAAATGAAACGTCAAAGGTCTTTCATGTGGAACATAGAAAAATACAGAATTGGTCCATTGGCCCACAATATTTGTGTCAAAGATGATGCCAAGATAAACTGATTTAGTCTGAGTGTATGTGATCCATATCCTTCCATTCCCTGTAGATCCATTTGCCCATCTAAAAGCGTCTTAAATACAACTGTTGTATCTGCATCCACAGCACATTCCAGGCACTCATCACACTCTGTGTATGAAAAAACATGCTTGGCGCATCTTCATTAAACTTGCCCCTCTCACTTTAAAGTGATGCCCTCTAATATTTGATATTTTCACCCTGGGAAAAGGTTATGACTACCAAGCCTATCTTTGCCTCTCGTAATTGTATACACATTTCCTGTTTTCCCCTGATTTCCACTGATTTTAATTTATCCAGAATGATAATTGCTGACTGGGAGTCATAATTAGCTGTTTGCAAATGTTTCAGGCTTGTCTTTTGCATTTGTGCATCAGACTCCATGTCATTGATAATGAGAAGGTTCATGAAGTCTTCTCTCGCCACCATTCATAACACAATAGGAGCGACTACAGAGCTTCAGACTGACCTATTCATTGTGAGCTCAGAACCTTGAACATTGCGTTACCAGGAAGCAATGGCAGAAAATGGCACAAACATCAATGGCAGTAACATTGCCTCAAGAATATCCTTGTGCAAATTAATTGAATCAAGCATACACTCTGATATAGCAAGTCAATATACATAACACAGGGCTACACCAATATATCTTTAGTACATTATATGCCCACTACAGTTCTTTTCAAGTCTTTTACATGGTTTGGCAAGGCATTGACCAGTTTCCGACAGATTCCGAGGTTTTTTTCATCGCAATATCACAGCTGAATCAAGGCCTCTATGAGTTTCTGACCTGTGGTACAGTCCTATCCATTCAATCTCTCCTGGATAAATGACCACAAATTCTCAATTGGATTCAGGTCAGGTCAGGCCAGTCATAGACACATATTCCCTTCAGTTAGCAAAATTGAGCCACGATCTTTGATGTGTGGCATGCTGCAAGGTCTTGACAGAATAGTCCAGATTCATCTTGAAAGGTCTTCGCCATTTCTGGCAACACTCTTCACTGGAAAACATCGCTGTATTGCGGCGATTTCATCATTCTATCAACTGGATGTATCTGACCAACACCATGGTAGCTGAAACAACCCCAGAACATTTTATTTTCAGAATGTTTGATGAACTAGTCAATGTGGTTATTTTCTCACCGGCTCTCTGACTGAATTCAGAACATGTTCGTCCGGAACCAGGAAATGGCTTTCCTCATTGAATAACACCTTTCTCCAGTCTTCACATGTCCAATTTGTAAAGTTTGCCCACTGGGATCATTTGTTCTTCAATGCAGCAGTTAGAAGTTGTTTTGTTCTCAGGTCTTCTGGTTATACATCCGACTTCAATGATACTTCGCTGCATGGGTCATGAGCTTACCGAGTCTCTCCCTGCCTCCAAATCTTTCTGCAGGGCATTGCTTGATTTGTCAAATCTTTCTTACTTTCCTGAATCAGCAAGGCCTCATCTCATGGAATCATCCTCCAGTTGTGCCATCCCTGGCTGTTCTTTTGGACAGCTGTGATCTGGTTTGGACCCTTGTTCAACAATCTTGGATACAGAACGCTTGACTCTCCCATATCAACTTTGTGATCTCTCGCTAAAGGGCCTGTCCCACTTGGACGACCTAATCCATGAATTTAGAGGTCCCTAGACGAGTTGAAAAAAATGTAAAGGTCGTGTTGACTCACCGAAGTAAAAGACCTACTATGACTATTTCTATGACCTCTTACAACTATGTCTATGACCTCGTACGACTATGTCTACGATCTCCTATGACCCCCCTCGACCTCAGTCTTCCACACCTAAGACCAACTACAACTAGCTACGAGTGGGAAATGATCATGTTTGCATTTTTATTTCTCGGGCCTGTTACCGACCTATGACTACTTATGACTACCCACGACTATCTATGACTACCTATGACTACCATCACAACCTACTACGACCTACTACGACCTACCTATGAGTAGAAAGTGTAAATTTTTTCCATGCCAACCTTTTTTTTACTTGTGGACATTTTTAATCAGACTGAAAAAACGCCGCAACCTACTTGAGGCCACGAGTATGCGGAGAACACTCATGAGCATGAAGAAGAGTTACAAAGACCTCCGACGACCTTGTGGCAATCAAGCTGCGAGTATGAGTCAAGGGCAAACTCGGCAGAGGCCACAAATTAGGTCGTGAAAGTGGGACAGGGGCTTAAGACTGTGGGTAACATTGATGCAAGATTTGCATCTCACTGGATCGCTATCGCCTAAAAGGATAGGCAGATGCAGCTAAAAAGGAGGATCCATTTTGTGTATTGCCTGACAAGTTATTCTCAAATGGTGGTAAATCACTGATATGAACACCTGGAGTAGGAAGAATGACAACAACAAAAAAATGTTTTCAGAGAGATTTATAGGATTTCAGAAAAAATCTAAGGACTTCAAAACTCATCATATGAAAAAAATAGCAAAAATCAGCCATCGATTCAATTAATTTGCACAAGGCTGTAGATTTACTGCAAAAAAAAAGATTAACCTTCCCATTCAAGTCATCAAAGTGAATATATTCATGTTAATACATCATACTAAGCTCATCTATCCAGCTATCACCAAGCTCTATAATTTAGGTCATAACCAGGACATAAATGTACCATGCCTTATCCCAACTCATGTAGTTCTGCTGCAAGCTCATTATGAGTCTTAGTCAGCATATATCAAAGTCATTTTAGACACAACAGCCCTGACATACAAACAAATTGCATGAAACGCATTGACATACCCTCATGCTTATTCAGGTGAATATGCTTAAAAGTGCCATCTAAAAATGAGGAGGGATGGAGAAGATGCTTACATTAGCCACCACCAGCATATTTCAATGCTGCCTGGTGGAAATGATCTGCAGTTGTGAGGCATCAAACATAGGTACTCAGGCACCATCAAGAGAGAGCAGTGTAAGTACCCATGCAAGGTCGTACTTCAGCACTATTCAGAAGAAAAACTGGAAAGTGGAGAATTTCTAATTGCTGAGTGATTGAACATTATTGCATGCAGTGAGACCTGAATGTCCTTGAACACAAAATCTGGCATCCTTAGGGAAATAAGGATATATTGAAATAGAAGGAATGAAACAAATTGACTGTTAGAATGTAGACAAAAATGCTGTAGAAACTCAGAGGGTGAGGCAGCATCTATGGAGCGAAGGAAATAGCAATGTTTCGGGTCGAGACCCTTCTTCAGATTGTTAGAATGTAGTCATCATTCCAAGAACAAAGATTAAGCCCGGAGAGGAGGGTAGGATTAACCCCATATTCCTATAAGGTTTAGTTGGGATTTAAACTGGGAGCTGGGATCTCAGATGGGATTTTCATGTTTTAGAAATACAGCAAAAAAAGTTTGAAGGTTGAGGTGCTTGTGTGCTGTCTGCTCTCACCTCTGTTGGTTATGGGTTGAAATCCCAGTCCAACAATATACATACAATATTAACCTGCATTTCAGTGAAGCAGTGGAGGAGTTCTGCATTTTCAAGGTCAGTAGGTGCGTGAAATATTTTAATGGTCAGTAAATTTTTCACGGCTAGCTGACCTTGCTGTCTATCCTGATATGTGTGTGTGTCTGAAATATGAATCTCCCTGGTGGAAGCACAATTTCTCAAAGTCAGTCTTATGCATGAAACACTATCAGACTTCCCTGCAGATTGTTTTCAGGAATTAATATAAATCCAAGTCTTTGTTTACCATTTAACTACATCCAGCTCCAAAGAAACATCCATACTTACATAAATTCATCACTTTTGTGGATTAATTGTTATTCTCATGAAAATTGTTCGATTATAGCATTCTCCTTCACTAAGCAGCAGATCATGGGCTCAAGTCCTAACTTTGAAAAGATGAACAGAGTGAACAGCTACAGGACCAGCCTTGCTCAATCCAACAATCACCCACAGGCTGCCCACTCCTTCCTGCAGTACATCCTATGGTTCTTGACTAGTATCTGACGGGTGTTAGAGGTTACGGAGAGAAGGCAGAAGAATGGGGTTAGGAGGGAGCGATTGTTCGGCCATGATTGAATGGCGGAGTAGACTTGATGGGCCAAATGGCCTAATCCTATTCCTATCATTTATGACCTTATGCCAATAGAGGAGATATTACATCTTCCCCTTTACTCCCACTTGTTCCAGAGGCCCAAGCACTCTTTCAATTTAGTAAACTGTATTTGCTGCTCACGATGTGCTCCTCTCTGTTCTGAGCAGAACAAATGTAGATCTTACGATTGGGCTGTGTAGGAAGGAACTGCAGATGCTGGTTAAACCGAAGACAAACACAAACAGCTGGAGTAACTGAGTGGGCCAGACAGCATCTCTGGAGAAAAGGAATAGGTGATATTTTGGGTCGAGACCCTTCTTCAGACTAAGAGACATGGGAAAGGGAAACGAGAAATTAGATGGTGATATTGTGTCCATTGGTGATAATGTGCTTTTTGTGTCTATCTTACAATTAGTCTGTTGGACACTTCCAATCTGCCTGTATGTATGATCTGAGTTTATGATCCTCAGTTTCTTCAACAATGTTCCATTTATGCTCTTGACTTCTTCAGTCTCACTGTTCCATAATTTTCTTCTGAACGTAAGTTTGAGGAGCAACTCCTCTTTTCTTTGGCTGAGTACAGTCCAATATCCTGGATTGAACAACAGCTTCAAACACTGAACCTTCTGGTTCAGCTTACATCAGATTTAATTCCATCTTTTGTTCTTTTCCTCAAATCATTATCAATCTCTTTATCCCCTTTTCTGCTTGCAATCTTACCCCTTTAATCATTTGAACTTTTCTATCTTCTGCCCTATTATCGGCTTGTCCCTTTTGGAACATCTGACAATGTGGCAGTAAGATATGTGCACCCTTTTAAGAATTGCAGCATGTGACCAACTGCTCCCTGTATTTATTGTTGTTGTGTTTAGTTTAGATTAGTTTAGAGATACAGTGCAGAAACAGTCCCTTCGGCCCACCAAGTTCATACAGCAGTCCCCTACACTGGCACTATCCTACACACACTAGAGACAATTTACATTTTATATGTGCCAAGCTATTTAACCTACAAACCTGTACATATCCCAATCCTGTTTTTTTCACATTAAAACTTGCTTTACCTCTTAATTTCTTGCAATTTAGATGTAAGGGTATTGACCTGAAACATCATTACAGCATCTCTGCTTCTCTTTCCCGTGATGCTGTTTGAACTGCAGAGTATTTCCAGCATTTTCAGGCTGTCAGCATCCAGAGTAATCTGCCTTTGTTTTTGTTCATAAAATTAATATATGATTCCCCTAATTGTCTTGAGCAATATTGTTTTTCCACAATTATTTGCAGTCAATGGAAGAGAGCCATCAGTGAGATTTATTGTTATTTCCTAAATATGTCTGTAATTCTAACCCTTAAACCAAAGGGTCACTTTAGCCTAAAAGGCCAGTACAATAGAGTATGATTGGCAAACACTTCAGTGCAAGCTGATATTTATCTGACAGTAACCCCATCTAAACTGTGCACAGGGAACATAGTGAGGCTGTATCATGATACCAGGTTCAGAAAAGCATATCTGGAGTACTTAAAATTCAAACAAGCTCTCATATGTTATTTAGTGTGCTGGGAAATCAGTCCTACTAAAATGATAATGTCTGATTAGTTGTAAAGTGAGAGCCTGGTTAATGTTGGTTTGCAAGACGGGATTGGGTGCTTGAATGAAATGTTCAGAATATTAACAAACAGTAATATAACAAGCAAATAAATTGCCCAACTGGGTTGTGGTATAAGACAAGGGTGTCTTGCCATAATTATGAAGGGACATATCTGAAGTACTCTGCAGAGTTTTGGTCTCCTTATCTAAGGAAAAAAGTAATTGCTTCAGAAAGAATGCACCAGTTGACCAGGGTTGATTCCTGAGATGAGAGAATTGAGCGGAATGGCTCTATTTTCCCTGTTTAGTGAAATGAAAAGCAATCGCATTATTTAAATTACTCGAGGAATCGTAGTGTAAATGGTAAAAAGCCATTTCCTCTTTGTCAGAGTTTGGAACCAAGGATTATAGTCTCAGGATCAGCCATTAGGGACTTGGGTTGAGAATTCTCTTCACCCATGGGATTGTAAGCATTGAAATTGTCTACTGTGCGCTATCGATGTTTTCGAAAAAACTACTGCAGTAACTGTGAGTTGTCATTAATGAAATGTTAACCAGGAGTGTTAACTTAGGCTGGGGTGAAGGGTGTACCCCACATATTGGTGTTTCACTGTGCATCTGTTCCTCATCTGATGTTCTTGTACAGTTCGCCCATGAATGAAAATCTGCCTGCCCATTATTTTGGCACCAAACAATATTTTGTGATGTGAAAAAAAGCCTTGAATTAGTAACCACAAAAACAGTGAGAGATGACCAATCAACAAATATTAATTGTGCAGAGCCACACTTGTCGGGGAGATCAAGATCAAACAATTAGGGTGTAAGTGTTATTATCCTATCATATCTTTTTGAATCCCACTCAACACTGGGATTGATTACATTTTATGGGGACTTTTACAAATTCAGGAAACCTTACAGAAATTTAGAACTAATCAGATACATTTTGCAGCATGTGATTGCAGCTAATCTCCTTAGGAAAGCCCCAATAAACAGGATGATGTCTGGATACTTAGATTGACTAGTGTCTGTTAAAGGATAAATATTTGCTATGATAACCAAGACAACTCTCTTCTTCTTCAGAAGAGTACGGTGTGATCTCATACATACATCAGAGACATCAGGTGGTCTTTCTGTTGCACCTCCAGCAGAGCAGGCATTTCTTGGTACTGTGGTGAAGAATATGCCCAGGATTTATGCTCAATCCTGTGGAGTGCCAATCAAATTTACACAGAAAGAAGAGTGTGACTACATGGATTTAACCCTTTTAATCCATTGTGCAGATGTATATACTGTAATTCCACCTCATGAACCTACTACAATATTTTGCCACCCCATTAAAAGGTTAAAGCTGATTTGCAGATGTTCTGTTCTGTTTTGTCCCTAAGGTCCATTAAAGCTCACACAAAGGTGGTAACAATATGATATATACTGTACATAGAAGATGAAGGCCTATCATCCTTCATATGGGATTTGATTTTGTCTATTTGAACATTAGGCTCCAAATGTTAGCCGGTGTCACATGAAAGATTTCTGGCTCTATGATTATATCTGTCCTTATTTCAAAGCACAAATATACCTTAACTTAGGAATTTTCGTAAATTCACCAGTGATTTTTTGTTGCACGTATCTTCAAGTTAAGATGTTATTTTGCACTAAAATGAACGGTGCACTTCTCTTTGCCCGTAAGAATGCCCATAATGCAAATGCAGAGAATTGGATCTCTGTTCATCCGTCAGTAACTGGATCCTTTACTTCCACATCAGCAGACCACAGTCAGTATGAAATGGTAACAACACTTCCTCAATTGATAACCTTCAGCACAGGAGCACCTCAAGGCTGTGTCCTCAGTCTCCTGATCCACTCTCCCTACACCCATGACTGTGTAGCCAAACACTGTTCTAAAGCCATCTTCAAATTCACCAACTATACACTGTCATTGCACAAATAACAGGTAGGGATGAGTCAGAGTATAGGAGAGAGATTGATAATCAGATTGAAAGGTGTCAGGACAATAATCTTGCTCTCAACATCAGCAAGACCAAGGAGCAGACTGTTGACTTCTGGAAGGGAAAACTAAGGATCCATGAAACTGTCAGTGCAATTGTTGTGGAAAGAGTTAACAGCTTCATTTTCCCGGGGATATGTAACTCTGAAGATAAATTGGGGACCCAACACATTGATGCAACACACAACGAAAATACATAATCATTCTGTAATAATATTTTTATTAGAAGTAATCCATCATAACAACGGAATAACAACTTTTCAAATACACAACCAACATTTCAATAAGTATACGAATGTTACGAATAATTCTTATAAACTTCTATTTTTTTAGAAAGTAGAAAAAGAAAATAATAGATTTTAATCAATAAGAATAGTGATTAAATAATAATTTTGATTATATAGAAAGAGAAAGAGAAGAGAGAGAAACAAATATATATGTATATATTCTTGTTATATATATTTAATTAAAACAAAGTATTATATATATATATATAAAAGAGATTATAGTATACATCTAAATCGTGAATAACACAATTTCAAATAGCGATATCAATAGAGACGTGTATACAAATAAAAAAAAAACAGAGAGTTATTTTCATCTAATCCTGCAGGGTACCCATTGAGTTGTGATGCCAAGAACAGCTACACCTTCAAATATTCTGTATATGGAGACCATATCTGTTCAAAGAGTTCGTATTTGTCCATTAGGACAAATCTGATTCTTTCCAAATGCAACGTCTCCAACATTTCCACTGTCCACATTTTAATTGTGGGGGATAATGTTCCCTTCCAAAATTTCAGTATTAATTTTTTCCCTATTATCAAACTAATCCAAGACATTTCTTTGGTTTACTGTTAATATTAAATTTGAATCCAGGACTCCTAATATTATTAATGTTGGATCTGGGTCCAGTTTAATTTTAAGAACTTCAGAGATAACTCTAAAGATTTCTGTCCAATAATAATTGAGTTTTATATATGTTACAAAACTATGCGTTAAATTAGCTTCCAAGTTCTGACATTTATCACAAATAGGAGAAATGTTAGTATAAATTCTATTTAATTTTGTTTTTGAATAATGTAATCTGTGTAATACCTTAAATTGTATCAATATATGTCTAGCATTTAATGAGCAACGATGTAAACGTTGGAGGCTTTCTTCCCAAATTTCATTTGTTATAGATGAACCTATTTCATTTTCCCATGTTTGTCGATATATTTCCAAAGTTGGGATTTCCCTATCCAAAATAGTATTGTATATATACACTATTCATTTTTCTGTATTTGGGTGTTTATTAAACAATTCATCTAATAATCCTGGTTTTCCATTGTTATAGTCTTGCGTATTTGACTTAATATAGTTTCTAATTTGTAAATACCTAAATATGTTATTTGACTTCAATCCATAGATATCCTGTAACTCTTGAAATGAAATGAATTTTCCTTTCTTGTAAAGGTGTTCTATCCTTTTAATTCCTAAATCATTCCAGTGTCTAAACCCCTTGTCCAATACAGAGGGCCTAAACAAGGGATTATTCATAATTGGCAAACAAAGTGACAAATTATCCATATCTAGGGTCTTAACTATTTGTTTCCAAATACGTCTATTGCTATGAATTATAGGGTTGTCACCATACTTTTTTTTTTTGTACTTCCCTTGGTGCAAAAAGAATCGGACCTACATCAAAAGGCAAACAGTCTTCCTTTTCCATCTTTAGCCATTCTTAATCTGAACTGCCCAGAAATAATATAAGAAATTTGATAGTGCTAGTCCACCATTTATTTTAGATTTACATAGATGTTTTTTACTTATTCGATGGTTTTTATAGTCCCAAATAAAACTATTAGCCAAAGTCTCTTTTTTTTATTTTAATTTTAGGGAGATATAAAGGGATGGCTTGAAATAGATATAACAATTGTGGTAAAAAAAATCATTTTTATAGCATTTATTCTACCGATCATTGATATAGGTAGTGTTTTCCAATATAAAATATATATTTTTAGTTTATTTAATAATTGATGGTAATTATATTTAAATAGACAGTTATAGGACTTAGATACATTAATTCCTAGATATTTGAGTTTGTCCGTGACTATTTTAAGTGGGAATTGGTCTAATATATTTAATTTTATTCCAGTTATAGGCATAATTTCACTTTTATTCCAATTAATTCTATACCCAGAAAATGTACTAAACTTAGTTATAACATTAAATAGATTGGGAATACTAATCTCCGGTTTTGTAATATAAATTAAGATGTCATCTGCGTATAGAGATATTTCATTTGTTGTAGTTTTGGTATTATATCCATATATTTCTGGTTCTGATGTAATTATTTCGGCTAATGGTTCTATTACCAGAGCAAATAGTAATGGTGATAATGGGCATCCTTGTCTACAACCCCTAATGAGATTAAATTTTGCTGATAGCATTTCATTTGTTAATATTCTTACAGTTGGATTTGAGTATATGATTTTTACCCATTTGGAAAATCTATCCCCCAGTTGAAATTTCTGCATTATTTTAAATAAATATGGCCATCAACCTGGTCAAATGCTTTTTCAGCATCTAAGGATATGACAGTTAGTTCAATATCATTCACTCTTTTTGAGTATATGACATTGAATAGACGTCTCAGATTATAGGATGAATAGTGTTTTGGAATAAAACCTGTTTGGTCATGATGTATTAATTTATTAATCACTAAACTTAGCCTCCGAGATAAAATTTTAGTTAGTATTTTTTTATCAGTATTTAAAAGAGCTATTGCTCCGTATGATCCAGGGTCTTCCAAATCTTTATCAGCTTTAGGGATAAGTGTAAGTATAGATTCATTTAATGATTCTGGTAACTTTCCTTGTTCATAAGCATATTTATATATTGTATGCAAGCGTGGAGAGATCAGATCATGAAACTTCTTATAAAATTCAACACTTAAGCCATCAGGGCCTGCGGCTTTTCCGTTATTTAATGATCCAATTGATTCATCAATACCTTTTGCTGATATATCAGCATTTAACAAGTCTCTACCTTCCTGATCTAAACTGTTAATATGACATTCTTGTTGGAATGTTTCCATTTCATCTGATTGTCCTGCTAGTTTAGACGAGTAAAGATGTTGATAATATTGTAAAAATGTATCATTGATATCTTTTGGTAAAGTCAATATTTCTCCTTGTTCAGATCTAATTTTATGTATCATTTTCTCCTCATCTAATTTTCTAAGCTGGCGTGCCAGTAATTTTTGTGGTTTATCCCAAATTCAAAGTGTGTTGAAAAAGTTTAATAATCTGATTTGAGTATATTTTATTTAGCTTATATTTTAATGATGCAATTTTATTACTTAGCCCCTTAGAAGGGGATATTGCATTTTCAATATCTAATTGTTTTGTTTCATTTTCCAACTTTTGTTGAGTCTTTTGATGTTCCTTATTAAAGTATGCGTGTGCTGATATTATCGCACCACGCATAAATGCTTTAAATGTATCCCAAAGCAGTGATGGTGAAATTGCAGGTTTGTCATTAGTTTCAAAAAATAATTTAATCTGTTTTACCAAGTAATCATAACAAGCCCTATCCTTTAATATTTGGGGGTTGAGTCTCCAGTTAGAGGTTTTAATAGTTATGTCTTTTAATTTTATCTTAAATGTTAATGAGTGTGATCCGAGATAATAATATTATGACATTTTGAGTCATATGTAAATGGGATAAGTTTTGAATCTATTAAAAAATAGTCTATCCTTGAGTAGGTTCCAAATACAGGGGAAAAGAATGAATATTCTCGACCAGATGGGTTATCTGTTCTCCAGATATCCTTAACGTTTGCTGTGTTAATAAAATAATTTACAAATGTACTTGACTTAGAAGTGGTTTCCCTTTTCATTGATGATCTATCTAAATAATTATCTAAGGTACAATTAAAATCACCTCCAATTATTTGATTATGTTGAGTGGATATAGGGATATTGTTACATATTTTCTTGAATAATGGATTATCAACATTAGGACCATATATATTCATAAGGATTACTTTTTTAGAATATAATTCACCCGTAATTATTATATCTACCTCAACATCTTCTATTATTGAGCTTTGTTTAAAAGGTATACCTTTACGAATAATCATTGCTACCCCTCTAGACTTATGTGTAAATGAAAAGTGATATACTTTGGAAATCCATTTGCTGTTAATCTATACTGCGCGTCTTTTTTAAGGTGTGTCTCTTGGAGAAAAATAATATCAGATTTCAATCTATTTAATTGAGCTAAAACCTTACCTCTTTTAATTGGTTTGTTAATTCCCTTAACATTCCAACTACAGAAGGTGATTCCATCACCCCCAATCCTTGTGTTTTGTTTAATGTAAAATATTTTTATTAGAAGTACTTACATATTATGAAGAAATAATATAAGATCAAAGACAAAGAAAAACATATTATCGTCACATTCATTTTTAATATTTTAAACTTTTACAGTCTCTCTTATTTATACTTCTATATATATATTTTTATTTTATAACAGTAGGAAATAGGTAATAAAGAGAAAAAGAGATAAAAAAGAGACAAATTAACGAGTGGAGTATTAAACAAGATATTCTTCATTGGAGATATATTCATGATCTATTGTATATAATTCTTCATCTATTCATTCATTCAGGCTTCAGTCATGAACTTGAACCGGACCATCTTAACCCTTTAAATATTCAATAAATGGAGACCATGTTCCTCTGAATTGATCCAACCTGTCCATCAGGACAAGTCTTAATCATTCCAGATGAAGTGTCTCCGACATTTCTGTAATCCACATTTTAATTGTAGGGGAAATGGGACTTTCCAAAATCTTAGTATTAATTTTTTACCAATTATTAAACTATAACCAATAAAAATTATTTGTTGTGTTGTTAATATCTGATTCATTTCTAGTATTCCCAATATGATTAATTTTGAATCTGGAATTAAATTAGCATTAACTACAATTGAGATTATTTTAAAAATTTCTATCCAAAAATTAGTAATTTTTATACATTTTGTAAATGAATGCGTTAAATCACCTCCAATTATTTGATTATGTTGAGTGGATATAGGGATATTGTTACATATTTTCTTGAATAATGGATTATCAACATTAGGACCATATATATTCATAAGGATTACTTTTTTAGAATATAATTCACCCGTAATTATTATATATCTACCCTCAACATCTTCTATTATTGAGCTTTGTTTAAAAGGTATACCTTTACGAATAATCATTGCTACCCCTCTAGACTTATGTGTAAATGAAAAGTGATATACTTTGGAAATCCATTTGCTGTTAATCTATACTGCGCGTCTTTTTTAAGGTGTGTCTCTTGGAGAAAAATAATATCAGATTTCAATCTATTTAATTGAGCTAAAACCTTACCTCTTTTAATTGGTTTGTTAATTCCCTTAACATTCCAACTACAGAAGGTGATTCCATCACCCCCAATCCTTGTGTTTTGTTTAATGTAAAATATTTTTATTAGAAGTACTTACATATTATGAAGAAATAATATAAGATCAAAGACAAAGAAAAACATATTATCGTCACATTCATTTTTAATATTTTAAACTTTTACAGTCTCTCTTATTTATACTTCTATATATATATTTTTATTTTATAACAGTAGGAAATAGGTAATAAAGAGAAAAAGAGATAAAAAAGAGACAAATTAACGAGTGGAGTATTAAACAAGATATTCTTCATTGGAGATATATTCATGATCTATTGTATATAATTCTTCATCTATTCATTCATTCAGGCTTCAGTCATGAACTTGAACCGGACCATCTTAACCCTTTAAATATTCAATAAATGGAGACCATGTTCCTCTGAATTGATCCAACCTGTCCATCAGGACAAGTCTTAATCATTCCAGATGAAGTGTCTCCGACATTTCTGTAATCCACATTTTAATTGTAGGGGAAATGGGACCTTTCCAAAATCTTAGTATTAATTTTTTACCAATTATTAAACTATAACCAATAAAAATTATTTGTTGTGTTGTTAATATCTGATTCATTTCTAGTATTCCCAATATGATTAATTTTGAATCTGGAATTAAATTAGCATTAACTACAATTGAGATTATTTTAAAAATTTCTATCCAAAAATTAGTAATTTTTATACATTTTGTAAATGAATGCGTTAAATTAGCTTCTAATTGTTGACATTTATCGCATATCGCGGAAACATTTGAGAAAATTCTATTTAATTTGGATTTTGAGAGATGTAATCTATGTATAACTTTAAATTGTATCAATGAGTGTCTGGCATTTAATGAACAGTGATGTATATGTTGTAAACTTTAATTCCATACTTCTCTACTAATTACTTGACCTAATTCGTTTTCCCAGGCCTGTCTATATTTATCCGAAATTTGTTAGATCATTTTCCAGTAAGATATTATAGATATATGATATTAATTTTTCTGTATTCGGATGTTTATTTAGCCATTCATCTAAAATTTCTGTTTTTCTATTCCTAAAATCTATTGTATTTGATTTAACATAATCTCTAATTTGTAGATATCTAAACTATTCTTTGGAATGTAATCCATAATTTTGTTGTAATTCCTGAAATGAGAGAAATAAACTTTCCCTGTAGAGATCGCCAATCTTATTTATTCCATAGTTCTTCCATTTTAAAAAACCTTTATCCATCAATGAAGGTTTAAAAGAAATATTGTTTACAATTGGAAGTGCTAGTGGTGTGTTCTGTAATTTTAATGTATTTTTTAATTGTTTTCAAATACGTATTCCACTTTCTATTATTGGGTTTCCTCTATAAGTTTTCTTATGTATTGTAGTATTTGTAGAGAGGCCCACAGGAGCCGTTGGAGGAAGTGAAGGAGGGGGAGGAGCGACACCCGACCGGTAGGTTTAAAATCTAGCGCGGGGCTTGTGTTTCCAGAGGCCCACAGGAGCCGTTGGAGGAAGTGAAGGAGGGGGAGGAGCGACACCCGACCGGTAGGTTTAAAATCTAGCGCGGGGCTTGTGTTTCCAGAGGCCCACAGGAGCCGTTGGAGGAAGTGAAGGAGGGGGAGGAGCGACACCCGACCGGTAGGTTTAAAATCTAGCGCGGGGCTTGTTTTTCCAGAGGCCCACAGGAGCCGTTGGAGGAAGTGAAGGAGGGGGAGGAGCGACACCCGACCGGTAGGTTTAAAATCTAGCGCGGGGCTTGTGTTTCCAGAGGCCCACAGGAGCCGTTGGAGGAAGTGAAGGAGGGGGAGGAGCGACACCCGACCGGTAGGTTTAAAATCTAGCGCGGGGCTTGTTTTTCCAGAGGCCCACAGGAGCGTTGGAGGAAGTGAAGGAGGGGGAGGAGCGACACCCGACCGGTAGGTTTAAAATCTAGCGCGGGGCTTGTTTTTCCAGAGGCCCACAGGAGCCGTTGGAGGAAGTGAAGGAGGGGGAGGAGCGACACCCGACCGGTAGGTTTAAAATCTAGCGCGGGGCTTGTGTTTCCAGAGGCCCACAGGAGCCGTTGGAGGAAGTGAAGGAGGGGGAGGAGCGACACCCGACCGGTAGGTTTAAAATCTAGCGCGGGGCTTGTGTTTCCAGAGGCTTACCGAAATCCATAACGTTCCATTTGGAGAAGTAGGTTTTTTTGAGGAAGCCGCTGATTGGTGGAAGAGGACCCGAGGAAGCAGCTGATTGGGTGCAACCCCGGGTTTACTATTTTACATTTCTGCCTTCTGGGAGTGAGGGATTCTGGGAGTTAGGGATTCAGTATTTAGTAGTAAAGTTTAAAGGATAAGTTTTTGTGTTTTTTTTTTAGTAATTTGGGAGTAAGGTATGGCAGTAGAGATTGGCCCCATGGTTTGTTCAGCCTGCAACATGTGGGAGATCAGGGAGATGGTCGGTGTCCCTGGTGACTACGTTTGCAGGAAGTGTGTCCAGCTGCAGCTCCTGGCAGATCGCATTGAACGATTGGAACTGCGGCTGGATTCATACTGGAGCATCCACGATGCGGAGAAAGTCATGGATAGCACGTACAGTGAGTTGGTCACACCGCAGGCAAAAGGTAGGAGGACAAGAAGGGAACGGGTGGCCAATAGCCAGCAAAGCAGTAGGCAGGTAGTGCAGGAGTCCCCTGCGGTCATCTCCCTCCTAAACAGGTATACCATTTTGGATACTGTTGAGGGAGATGGCTCATCAGGGGAATGCAGCAGCAGCCAGGTTCATGGCACCATGGGTGGCTCTGCAGCACATGAGGGGGGAAAAAAGAGGGGAAGGGCAATAGTAATAGGGGATTCAATTGTCAGGGGAATAGATAGGCGTTTCTGCGGCCGCAAACGAGACTCCAGGATGGTATGTTGCCTCCCTGGTGCAAAGGTCAGGGATGTCACTGAACGGCTGCAGAACATTCTGGAGGGGGAGGGTGAACAGCCAGTTGTCGTGGTGCATGTTGGCACCAACGATATAGGTAAAAAAAGGGATGAGGTCCTACAAGGTGAATTTAGGGAGCTAGGAGATAAACTTAAAAGTAGGACCTCAAAGGTAGTAATCTCCGGATTACTACCAGTACCACGGGCCAGTCAGAGTAGAAATAGGAGGATAATGCAAATGAATACGTGGCTTGAAAAGTGGTGCAAGGGGGAGGGATTCAAATTTTTAGGGCACTGGGACCAGTTCTGGGGGAGGTGGGACCGGTACAAACAGGACGGTTTGCACCTGGAATGGAATGGAACCAATGTTTCTTGGGGGAGTGTTTGCTAGTGCTGTCGGGGAGGATTTAAACTAATGTGGCAGGGGGATTGGGTACAAGAGCAGAGAGGCAGGAGGGTGTAAAATGAGGGTAGAAGCATTAGGTAGCAAGGTGAAAGGTAAAAGTGGCAGGCAGACAAAACCAGGGCTAAAATCAAAAAGGGCCACTTTTCAGCAAAATTGTATAAGGGGTAAATGCGTTGTAAAGACAAGCCTGAAGGCTTTGTGTCTCAATGCAAGGAGTATTCGTAATAAGGTGGACGAGTTGAACGTGCAGATAGATATTAATGATTATGATATAGTTGGGATCACGGAGACATGGCTCCAGGGTGACGTAGGCTGGGAGCTGAACATCCAGGGATATTCAATATTCAGGAGGGATAGAGAGAAAGGAAAAGGAGGTGGAGTAGCGTTTCTGGTTAGAGAGGAGATTAAAGCAATGGAAAGGAAGGACATTAGCTTGGAGGATGTGGAATCGGTATGGGTAGAGCTACAAAACACTAAGGGGCAGAAAACGCTGGTGGGTGTTGTGTACAGGCCACCTAACAGTAGCAGAGAAGTTGGGGATGGTATCAAACAGGAAATTAGAAATGCGTGCGACAAAGGCAAAACAGTTATAATGGGTGACTTCAATCTACATATAGATTGGGTTAATCAAATTGGCAGGGGTGCTGAGGAAGAGGATTTTTTTGGAATGTATGCGGGATAGTTATCTAAATCAACATGTAGAGGAACCAACGAGAGAGCAGGCTATTTTAGACTGGGTTTTGAGTAATGAGGAAGGGGTAATTAGCCGTCTTGTTGTACGTGCCCCCTTGGGCAAGAGTGACCATAATATGGTTGAGTTCTCCATTAGGATGGAGAGTGACATTGTTAATTCAGAAACAATGGTTCTGAACTTAAAGAAAGGTAACTTTGAGGGTATGAGACGTGAATTGGCCAAGATTGACTGGCAATTAATTCTAAAAGGGTTGACGGTGGATATACAATGGAAGACATTTAAAGACTGCATGGATGAACTACAAAAATTGTTCATCCCAGTTTGGCAAAAGAATAAATCGGGGAAGGTAGTGCATCCGTGGATAACAAGGGAAATCAGGGATAGTATCAAAGCAAAGGATGATGCGTACAAAGTAGCCAGAAAAAGCAGCATACCAGAGGACTGGGAGAAATTCAGAGACCAGCAGAGGAGGACAAAGGGCTTAATTAGGAAAGGAAAAATAGATTATGAAAGAAAACTGGCAGGGAACATAAAAACTGACTGCAAAAGTTTTTATAGATATGTGAAGAGAAAGAGGTTAGTTAAAACAAATGTAGGTCCCTTGCAGTCAGAAAACAGGTGAGTTGATCATGGGGAACAAGGATATGGCGGACCAATTGAATAACTACTTTGGTTCCGTCTTCACTAAGGAAGACATAAATAATCTGCCTGAAATAGCAGGGGACTGTGGGTCAAAGGAGGAATTGAGTGAAATCCAGGTCAGTCGGGAAGTGGTGTTGGGTAAATTGAATAGATTAAAGGCCGATAAATCCCCAGGGCCAGATAGGCTGCATCCCAGAGTACTTAAGGAAGTAGCTCAGGAAATAGTGGATGCATTAGTGATAATCTTCAAAACTCTTTAGATTCTGGAGTAGTTCCTGAGGATTGGCGGGTAGCAAATGTAACCCCTCTTTTTAAGAAGGGAGGGAGAGAGGAAAACGAGGAATTACAGACCAGTTAGTCTAACATCGGTAGTGGGGAAACTGCTAAGAGTCAGTTATTAAAGATGGGATAGCAGCACATTTGGAAAGTGGTGAAATCATTGGACAAAATCAGCATGGATTTACAAAAGGTAAATTCATGTCTGACGAATCTTGTGGAATTTTTCGAGGATGTAACTAGTAGCGTGGATAAGGGAGAACCAGTGGATGTGGTATATCTGGACTTCCAGAAGGCTTTCGACAAGGCCCCACATAAGAGATTAGTATACAAACTTAAAGCATACGGTATTAGGGGTTCAGTATTGATGTGGATAGAGAACTGGCTGGCAAACAGGAAGCAAAGAGTAGGAGTAAACGGGTCCTTTTCACAATGGCAGGCAGTAAACTAGTGGGTACCGCAGGGCTCAGTGCTGGGACCCCAGCTATTTACAATATATATTAATGATCTGGATGAGGGAATTGAAGGCAATATCTCCAAGTTTGCGGATGACACTAAGCTGGGGGGCAGTGTTCGCTGTGAGGAGGATGCTAGGAGACTGCAAGGTGACTTGGATAGGCTGGGTGAGTGGGCAAATGTTTGGCAGATGCAGTATAATGTGGATAAATGTGAGGTTATCCACTTTGGTGGCAAAAACAGGAAAGCAGACTATTATTTAAATGGTGGCCGATTAGGAAAAGGGGAGATGCAGCGAGACCTGGGTGTCATGGTACACCAGTCATTGAAAGTAGGCATGCAGGTGCAGCAGGCAGTGAAAAAAGCGAATGGTATGTTAGCTTTCATAGCAAAAGGATTTGAGTACAGGAGCAGGGAGGTTCTACTTCAGTTGTACAGGGTCTTGGTGAGACCACACCTGGAGTATTGCGTGCAGTTTTTGGTCTCCAAATCTGAGGAAGGACATTATTGCCATAGAGGGAGTGCAGAGAAGGTTCACCAGACTGATTCCTGGGATGTCAGGACTGTCTTATGAAGAAAGACTGGATAGACTCGGTTTATACTCTCTGGAATTTAGGAGATTAAGAGGGGATCTTATAGAAACTTACAAAATTCTTAAGGGGTTGGACAGGCTAGATGCAGGAAGATTGTTCCCGATGTTGGGGAAGTCCAGGACAAGGGGTCACAGCTTAAGGATAAGGGGGAAATCCTTTAAGACCGAGATGAGAAAGACTTTCTTCACACAGAGAGTGGTGAGTCTCTGGAACTCTCTGCCACAGAGGGTAGTTGAGGCCAGTTCATTGGCTATATTTAAGAGTGAGTTGGATGTGGCCCTTGTGGCTAAGGGGATCAGAGGGTATGGAGAGAAGGCAGGTACGGGATACTGAGTTGGATGATCAGCCATGATCATATTGAATGGCGGTGCAGGCTCGAAGGGCTGAATGGCCTACTCCTGCACCTAATTTCTATGTTTCTATGTTTCTAAATAAAATCGAGCTAATTTCAAAAGGTAGACAGTCTTCTTTTTCCATTTTTAACCAGTTTGGTTGTTTATCTAGTTCTTCCAACCAGAAATTCATATTTTTTATATTAACTGCCCAACAATAAGGCAATGCAAAACCTCCATTCATTTTGGATTTACATAAATGCTTTTTAATTATTCTATGGTTCTTATAATCCTAAATAAAATTAGTAACCATAGAGTCCACTTTCTTAAAAAAAAATTTAGGAAGCTATATCGGGATCATTTGAAACAAGTATAGTAATTGTGGAAGAAAAATCATTTTTATCGCATTAATCTTACCGAACATTGAAATAGGTAATGTTTTCCAATATTGAATATTCTTAAGTAATTTATTCAATAAGGGTGGGAAATTAGATTTAAATAAATAATCATATCTTTTTGTTACATAAATTCCAAGATATTTAATGTTTTCATTTGTAATCTTAAAATGGTATTGTTGTAATATATGTAAGTTATTTCCCATTATTGGCATAAGTTCACTCTTATTCCAGTTAATTCTATATCCTGAAAACAATCCAAATTGAGTTATTAAATCTAACAAGTTAGGGATACTAATTTCTGGTTTCATAATATAAAGTAATACATCATCTGTGTATAAATAAATTTTATTTTCAGTTTCTTTAGTTTCATACCCATATATTTCAGGCTGCAATCTCACAGATTTTGTTAGTGGTTCTATTGCAAGTGCAAACAGTAGTGGAGATAAAGGGCAACCTTGTCTGCAGCCTCGGGATAAGTTAAATTTAATTGTTAACACCTGGTTTATTAATATTCTAGCTGTTGGTCTGGTATATAGTAATTTAACCCATATTATAAACTTCTCCCCCAGCTGAAAAAATTCCATAACCGAAAATAAATAAGACCATTCAATCTGATCAAAAGCTTTCTCTGCATCCAACGAAATAATTGATAAATCCTTATTAATGTTTATTTTCAAATATATAATATTAAATAATCTTCTCAGATTGTTTGAGGAGTATCGTTTTGGTATAAATCCTGTTTGATCTAAGTGAATTAATTTATTAATCACCGTCTTCAGTCTTTGTGCTAATATTTTTGTTAATATTTTTTGATCAGTATTTAAAAGAGATATAGCTCTATATGACCCTGGATCATCAAGATGTTTATCTAATTTAGGTATAAGGGTTATAATAGATTCATTTAATGTTTCTGGTAATTTCCGTTGTGCATAAATGTGTTCATATAGTGTCCTCAAATGTGGAGCTATCATATCATAAAATATTTTATAAAATTCTGCTCCAATACCATCTGGTCCTGGAGTTTTACCATTTTTTTAATGATCTAATAGTTTCTTCAATTTCTTTAGTAGTTATTTCAACGTTTAATAATTCCCTATTTTCTAAATCCAATCCTTTTAGATTACAATTTTTTAAAAATGTTTCTACTCCTATTCGATTTTCTTTTGTTTTAGCTGAATATAATTTTTTTATAATATTGCAAAAATCTCTCATTTATATCTTTAGTTTCTACTAGTAATTCCCCTTTATCTGATTCAATCCTATAAATTAATTTTTCTCCTTCCAATTTTCTTAACTGACAAGCCAATAGTTTATGTGGTTTGTAACCAAATTCAAATTGTATTTGTTTAGTGTATTGGTATAGTTTTACAACTGGTCTGACTGTATTTTATTTAATTTATATTTCAATGCAAAGATTTTATTATGTTTTATCATAGTTGGGTTAACAGCGTTCTCTATATCTAACTGTTTAATCTCTCTTTCCAATGCCTGTTGTACCTTCCGGTTCTCTTTATTATAAAATGCTTGAGAAGATATCATAATTCCCCGAGTGTACACTTTAAAAGTTTCCCATAAGAGGGATGAAGATATTTCTGGTGTATTGTTTGTTTCAAAGAAAATCTTAATTTGTTTTGTAATATATTCTTGAGTTATTTTGTCCTTTAAAATTTGTGGATTAAATCTCCATTGACCCTGTTTCTCCATTTTATCAGTTATTTTCATCTTAAAAGTTAAGGGAGCATGATCTGAAATTATAATATTATGATATTTTGAATTATACGTAAGTGGAATGAGTTTTAAATCTACCAGAAAATAGTCTATTCTTGAATAAGTTTTATGCACGGGTGAGTAAAATGAGTATTCTCGTCCTGTTGGATTTTGCAATCTCCAAACATCTTTAATGTATGCATTTATTAACTCACTGGAATGTGATTTAAGTTTCTGTTGTTTTGATGATCTATCCAAATAAGGATCTAGTGTGCAGTTTAAATCTCCTCCAATTATTAAATTGTATTCTGATAATTCAGGGATGGTATTAAATATATTTTTTAAAAACAGTGGACTATCAAAATTTGGGCCATATACGTTGACAAAAATCATTTTTTGTGTGTATAATTCTCCTATTACAATAATATATCTACCGTCACTATCAGTTATTATTGAAGTATGTTTAAATGCAGTGCCTTTACGAATTAATATTGCTACACCTCTAGATTTGTGTGTAAAAGAAGAGTGATATACTTTATCAATCCATTTGGCCTTTAATCTATGTTCTGGCTCTTTTTTTAGATGTGTCTCTTGGATAAATGCAACATCTATTTTAAGTGCTTTTAAATGTGATAATACCTTACCCCTCTTAATTGGTTCGTTAATACCTTTAACATTCCAACTACAAAACGTTATTCCTCCATTCCCCGTATTCATATGTAAGTCTTGCATCTTTTATCTAAAGGGATGTATAATAGAGCAAATGGTACAGTTCGACATACCAGACCTTACACCTGAACTTCGAATAGACAAATTTCAAAACCCTTGTTCTTCTCTCACATATATATCTCCTTTGCATTCATTTATAATTCCACTCAAATGTAAAATAATAATAGTAATAATCAGAAATAGTATTAAAAAAGGGATAGATTAAGAGATTAGTAGAGTGCACAAAGAAAGAAAAAACTACATCTAGTATAAGTGTAGTTAGTGTTAGCCATACTAACATGGCTAGCACTTCCGTAGTGAATGTTAAATGTTATCCACCTCCATGATTCACTAAAATTAATATTCCAAAAAAAAAGAAATTATTATTTAAACCGGGGGTACTAAACTATGATGTGTAAAAAGTTCATAGTCAAGGATATAGTAATATATATACTTAATGCCTATTAGTAAACTATAATAATAAAAACATATAATAAAGGGAAAAAGAAAAGACACAAAGTTAAAATTTAAAAAATTAATGAAAAAAGACCCAATTTATGGAAAAAATAAAAAGTAAAAAAAGAAATAAAAAATACCAGGGGAGATAAATGAAGTCGAAGTTTATATTTGTATATTTATATTTACTATTTACTTAATTCTAAGTTAGTCGGCTATAATTAATTATTAATTATTAATCAATATTTAGCAATTGTTAACTCTAATTATTAATGATACCAGTGTATTAAATTTAATATATGTTTATATATGTTAATATATGTTAATTATTAAACCAGTAGTGTTAGTATTCTAATTATTAGTATCCATGGAAAAGTCTTCAATCCCGATCTCCTCGATTTTCCCATCCGCCTCCATCTCCGTCTTCTTTAGATGAAACAAGTCCATAGTCTATTGGAGTATTCAACCGATCTTGAAAATATGGTTTAATTGTTCCTTTAATTCATATTTGAAGGTTCCATTCAGTCTTCTTATCGCTCCTTAATCCTTTGGGCAAATCTCAATGCATCCTCTGGATTTTTAAAATAATGTTCTTCCTGATTATAGGTGACTCTCAGTGTGGCTGGGTATCTCAAAGTATACTTCAGATTCTTCACTTCCCTCAGAATTCTTTTGGTTTCTTTAAACGCATTCCGTTTCTTAGAGACCTCTGCTGGATATTCTCGTTAGATACTATTCGAATCTTCTTCATATTTAAGATTTCTACTTTTTACAACTTTATTCATCATATCTTCCAAAACATAATCATACTGGACTTTTACTATCATTTGTCTTGGAGGAGCATCTTGCTTTGTATAACGTCTCATTAAACCCCTGTCTCACTGTGCGAGTTGGCCCACGAGTGACCCCGAGTTTTCACTCGTGGTGATCACGTAGCGGGAACGTCGGAACTCGCACGAGCAACTTATCGACTCGTGGCGCTAACGGCAGGTACTCGGGAAACTTGTTAACTCGTGAAAAAAATCAAACATGTTTGATTTTTTCCACGAGTCAAATTAACTGTTCAAGTTAAAAATGGAAACATTTAAACTCGTTGTAATAACGTAGTGGCCCCGTGCGTTTATCTTAGTGTCTCGTGAGTCTACCGTGGGAACTTTAATAATCTGTTCTTTTGCTCGAGTAAAGACTGAACCAAAGATAGACACAAAATGCTGGAGTAACTCAGCGGACCAGGCAGCATCTCTGGAGAGAAAGGAATAGAGTCGAGACCCTTCTTCAGCACTTACCCGAAATGCCACCCCATTCCTTCGCTCCAGAGATGCAGCCTGTCCCGCCGAGTTACTCCAGCATTTTGTGTCTATCTTCGGCCTTTCTGCCACTTGTCCTTTATTACTGAGGCGCCTGCCCCGTGGCTTCACTCTGTCTCAATGAACGGCTTAAAGACCTGCCGAAGGGGCAAGTCTGGGGTGGTGGGTGGGATGTGTCCACGTGTGATGCTCCATCCACCCCCCCCGGGGCCGAGAGTGTGGGATTGGGAAGGAACTGCAGATGCTGGTTCACACCGGAGATAGACACACACAATGCTGGAGTAACTCGGCGGGACAGGCTGCATCTCTGGAGCGAAGGAATGGGTGGCATTTCGGGTAAGTCTGAAGAAGGGTCTCGACTCTATTCCTTCTCTCCAGAGATGCTGCCTGGTCCGCTGAGTTGTGTGTGTGTGTCTCTCTCCCTCTCTGTCTATCTGTTTGTATCTGTGTGTGTGTCTGATGTCGGGTCCCGGTGGCCGCTCAAAGTCACCCGAGCTGCTTCATTCCTCTGAAGTGGTGGCCAGCTGCTGTCTGTGTGTATCTGTGTGTGTGTGTGTGTGTGTGTGTGTGTGTGTGTGTGTGTGTGTGTGTGTGTGTGTGTGTGTGTGTGTGTGTGTGTGTGTGTGTGTGTCTCTCTCCCTCTCTGTCTATCTGTGTGTATCTGTGTGTGTGTGTACTGTCGGGTCCCGGCGGCCGCTCAGTCACCTGAGCTGCTTCATTCCTCTGAAGTGGTGGCCAGCTGCTGTCTGTGTGTATCTCTCTCTCTATGTGTGTGTGTGTGTATGTGTGTGTGTGTGTCTCTCTCTCTCCCTCTCTGTCTATCTGTGTGTATCTGTGTGTGTGTCTGCTGTCGGGTCCCGGTGGCCACTCAAAGTCACCCGAGCTGCTTCATTCCTCTGAAGTGGTGGCCAGCTGCTGTCTGTGTGTATCTCTCTGTGTGTGTGTGTGTGTGTGTGTGTGTGTGTGTGTGTGTGTGTGTGTGTGTGTGTGTGTGTGTGTGTGTGTGTGTGTGTGTGTCTCTCTCTCTCTCCCTCTCTGTCTATCTGTGTGTATCTGTGTGTGTGTGTGTGTGTGTGTGTGTGTGTGTGTGTGTGTCTCTCTCTCTCTCTCCCTCTCTGTCTATCTGTGTGTATCTGTGTGTGTGTGTGTGTGTGTGTATCTGTGTGTGTGTGTACTGTCGGGTCCCGGCGGCCGCTCAGTCACCTGAGCTGCTTCATTCCTCTGAAGTGGTGGCCAGCTGCTGTCTGTGTGTATCTCTCTCTCTATGTGTGTGTGTGTGTATGTGTGTGTGTGTGTCTCTCTCTCTCCCTCTCTGTCTATCTGTGTGTATCTGTGTGTGTGTCTGCTGTCGGGTCCCGGTGGCCGCTCAAAGTCACCCGAGCTGCTTCATTCCTCTGAAGTGGTGGCCAGCTGCTGTCTGTGTGTATCTGTGTGTGTGTGTGTGTGTGTGTGTGTGTGTGTGTGTGTGTGTGTGTGTGTGTGTGTGTGTGTGTGTGTGTGTGTGTGTCTCTCTCTCCCTCTCTGTCTATCTGTGTGTATCTGTGTGTGTGTGTGTGTGTGTGTGTGTACTGTCGGGTCCCGGCGGCCGCTCAGTCACCCGAGCTGCTTCATTCCTCTGAAGTGGTGGCCAGCTGCTGTCTGTGTGTATCTCTCTCTCTATGTGTGTGTGTGTGTCTCTCTCTCTCCCTCTCTGTCTATCTGTGTGTATCTGTGTGTGTGTCTGCTGTCGGGTCCCGGTGGCCGCTCAAAGTCACCCGAGCTGCTTCATTCCTCTGAAGTGGTGGCCAGCTGCTGTCTGTGTGTATCTGTGTGTGTGTGTGTGTGTGTGTGTGTGTGTGTGTGTGTGTGTGTGTGTGTGTGTGTGTGTGTGTGTGTGTGTGTGTGTGTGTGTGTGTGTGTGTGTGTGTGTGTGTGTGTGTGTGTCTGCTGTCGGGTCCCGGCGGACGCTCAATGTCAGTCACCCCGGGCTGCTTCCTTTTTTAAAATTATTTAAAATAGAGATCCATTGAAAAAAAAGTATTTAAAAACATAAAACAACAAGAAATGCTTGGTTACTGGAGGATGCGCATTTTCCCATTGTAGGTCATATCAATAGATGCGCCGCGCTGAAAATAACTCAAAACCACAGGATGGAGATGTATTTTAACATTGTTGCTTTATTAAAACATACCTTCATTCACGGTTGGCTCAAGAGTAACGGGAGAGGAACTTGCTAACTCGGGAGAGGAACTAGGAACATCGCAGCAATGACATACCCGTGGGAACTCGTATTACACACTTGATCATAAACTTGCAGTCTCGTGCACAGCCACGAGTCTGTCACTCGGGGTACCTCGTGGGTCAACTCGCACAGTGAGACAGGGCCATTACTCTGTGTGCTCGGGGAAGCAAAGGCTTTTCTTCCAGAGATAAAACCTTTTGTAGTAAGTTTGCAGTAAACTCTTGCGTATCTTGATTCTTTTCTCTCCCTTCTTGAATACCCACGATCCTTAGGTTCTGCCTTCTCTGGCGTCCTTCCAGTTCAGTACACATCAGTAACTTTGCCCAGTAAGTCGGATAATCGCTGACTTTCTTTGACGAGTGTTTTCGTAGTCTGAGTATTTGTTTGGACTAAATCTTCAAGGTCTTTTATGGATGTTGATTGTAGTTTAATTTCTTCCAGCACTGGTTCCATTTTCTTTTCCACCTCTTTTTCAATTTTTTCATGCAACTCTTCCATTATACTTGCAAATTTTTCAGTCACTACTTCTGTAATTTCCTTTCGGAGCATTTCTGATAAATCCGTGGTCGAGAGATTAATTCCAGATTTTAACTCTTTCATCTCAATCTTGATTTTATTCATTTCTTCCATAAAGTTCATTTTTTACAATTCCTTCTTTAATTCTGCCGTTTCTAGCACAAAAAAAATGTTGAGTTCTTCCAATTCCGATTTTTTTTTCGATTTGTTAGACACATCTTCTAGGGACTGTGTCCTACCTAAGGCCGAGGCTTCAGTCGGGCCTTGTTCCTGTTCAGCCATTTTTTTGATACCGGAGTCTGGATTTATCTGGTGGGCAGCGCTGTGTTGACATTACGGTCGCACGCCTGATGACGTCACTCACAGCAGCCGGTGTAGAAGCAGCAGATGCAGAAGCAGCAGGAGCAGCAGGTAGGTTTTTTCACCGTTTTCTCCCCGTTTTTTTCCCGTTTCTTCACGGAGGTGGCTGGCGTTGCCTTCTAGTCCTCCATAGCGCCACCGGAATCCTAGTGTTTATGTCATACATTTGATTATTAAGGTGGTTTATATGGAGTAGATGGCTCAGCTCATCTAACCCAATCCTATACCCAAACATCAGATCGATGAAATTTAATATCTGTGACATTGTCTTATACACACGTTTCCTTGAACTAACTATATAATACCAATCATACTTAAATCCATATAGTATATAATATGAAATAAAATACATAATATAAAAATAATAATACAAAATTTGAGTAAAGTAAGTGATGTTAATAAAGTGTAAGGGGAAAAAAAGTGACTACAACTATAGTTAGTGCAGTTAGTATTGGTGTAAGCAACACTAGCATGGCTACTAATCTACGGACTTCCGTGAAAAAAAAAGATGTTAATAATTCCAGCTCCGTTTTTGCCTTAAGGGCTTATTATGTCGGGGTGGGGTATAAAATTTATATACTTAATAATTTATAATACTACTAATATCAAATATAGTTAGTATTGTAGCACTATATTAGGAGAGCTAACATACACTTTTGAGGGGTAGTTAATACACAACTATATTTATTAATAATCCATCCATCCCTCCTTGACCCCAAGATAGAGTCCATGTCCATTGTTCCTCCTCCTTCCCTGCGGATCCTCCTTTAGTGTGAATCCTCCTCCTTTTCTGTGGGTGAACATTATCATCAGATAAGTGATCAATAATCTGTATCATCAGGTAAGTGATCAATAATATTCAGTGTTCTTCATCTTCATCTGCTTCTTCCTCTACTTCTTCCTCTTCCAGTTTCTTCTGAATATCTCGAGCAAATTCAAGAGCTTCAGTATGTTTGGTGAAGCGGTGCTCCGTGTTATCATAAGTTACCCTTAATGTTGCCGGGTACATCAGGCCATATCTCAGATTGTTTATGTTCCTCAGGATACCTCTTGTTTCTGTAAATAAAGATCTTCTCTTGGCCACTTCCACAGGGTAATCTCTAAAATTGCTGATGTTGTCTCCCTCATATTTGAGATTTTTCTTACTTCATCATATCTTCAAAAACATGATCGTAAGCCACCTTCACAATCATCTGTCTTGGGGGAGCATCCGTCCTAGGGGTACGTCTCAATGCCCTGTGTGCTCGGCCCATCAGAGGTTCTTGGTTCAAGTTCAGAATATCTTTTAGAAGTTTTGTAGCAAATTTTCGAGGGTCTTGATTTCCCTCTCGGCCTTCACTCAACCCAACAATACGCAGATTCTGATGCCTTTGACGTCCCTCCAAGTCAATGCATTTCTCAGTTATTTTGTGTAATAATTCTGATAAACGCTTGTTCTCGGCAAGACGCTTCTCGGCTGATTCAGTCAGTTCTTTTTTTGCGTCATTTTGTTGGTTAAGTGAAGTTATAATAGGTTCTAACTTGGTATCCAGCAGCACCTCCATCTCGCCAGTTTTACGGTTTACATCATCCATCTGTTGTTGCAAATCAGTACCCGCTTTATCTTTCCATTCGTCCATCATAGTCTTTACAGTGGCTATAACTTCCTTTTTGGATTCTTCTTTCAAATTCTCATAATACACCAAAATATCAGCTCTTAAGGTCTTTATTTCCTCTTTATATATTTTTTTCATATCCTTAAGCATTTGTTTCAGCTCACCCATAATGATTTTTTTGAGGTCGTCCATCTTTAAAATATCTGCCTGGGAGGCACTCAAACTCGAGCCCGAGGCTCCAGTGAGGCCTACTTCCCTTTTCACAGGCTTTTTCCCTTGGTGGGGGGGGGGAGTGATGCATCTTAGTAAAGTCGCGCGCCCGATGACGTCACGCAACCTTTTTAACGCTACCGGAGCTGTTCACAACCGTTCTGCTCTGGTGAGTAGCTTCAGTTAACCCCTTTTACCCCCGTTTTTAATACAATTTTAGCGGAGCTGAATGGCGCGAGTTCCACTCACTCCATAGCGCCACCGGAAGTCGAAAATACATAATCATTCTAAATCACTTTTGAAGGTTGAGGAAATTTGATATGTTGATGAATATTTTATTAAACCTCTATAGGCATACAGTAGAGAGCTTACTCACTGGTTGCATCATGGCTTTGCTCGACAACGCGAACACCCAGAAATGAAGGAGGTTACAGAAAGTGGTTAACACTGCCTGGTCCATCGCAGTTACTGATCACCTCACCATTGAAGAGAATGTTGAATACACTGCCTCAAAAAGGCAGCCAATAACATCAAAGACCAACACCACCCTGTCCATGCTCTTATTTCACTCCTACTATTGGGAAGAAAGTGCAAGAACTGAAAACCATGACCAGCAATTTCAAGAATAGTTTTGTCCCAACCAGCATAAGGCTCTTGAACATGACACAATACTATAACCTGTGTAGCTGCACTAAAAACTTTGTGCTTTGGACAAGTATTACTGTTATCGATTTATTGATTTTTTAATACTTATTATATATTATGCATGTGCATTGTATTTCTGAGCCTGTTAACTGTTCTGCTATCAATACATATGACAGTTAAACACTCTTGACACTTTTAACAAAAAACCGGGCAATGGCTCAGACTCACATTGGACTGTATCTCCAATAATTCAGGAAGACATGTGCAGAATGGATCTTCATTCTGTGTTAACAGGTCCCTCATCAACCATTTCACTTTTCTTTTTCTTTCCCCTTCACCTTGTATCTGCACAACTTTCATATTTTCTTTGGTGCCTCCTTAATCCTTGAAATTTCATTTATTTTCTGCACCATATAGGTTTTATATAGTAGTTGGTATGAGACTTGTGAATATTGTTATATCTCAGCATTCATTTTTCTCATTTTCCTTGCAACAAACTCTATCCCAGATATGATTATTGTTGCAGATGAATGCACATACACCATTCATTTCTTCCAATTTCTAACATCACCCAATTACTCAACAAAACCTAATCTCTTCTCCCAGATGAACCAATCTGCCCATTCTCTCACCAGCATTGCATCCACATAGCTCAATGCTCCATACTTCATTGCCTAACCCTATCTGTCTATCTTTTAGTTCTCATGTGAGACATTCCTTCATTTTACCACGGTTTTAGGCTCTTGATACAGTCATAACTTATTTGATATTGCTGCAGTGAAATATATTGGAATGTTCAATTATGTTAGAGGTATTATTTAATTACAGATCATTAATGGTTTAATAGGACATTTAATTACAACTGCAAAGCATAGGAGATATTTATTTTAAAAGATTTTGAACATTTAAAAATCCAGCAGCGACAAAAAAAATGGTGCGACCATTGAAAAGACACCGCGTGTCATACGTCATCACGCCGCATCACGCCACATCACGCCATTAATTTTTTCGGTGACATGATACGTCAGTTAATGATGCCAGCAGTCGCCGAAAAAATCGCCATGGGACAGGCCCTTAACACAAGTGCTACTAACACTAGGGACAATTTATATTTATACCAAGCCAATTAACCTACAAACCTGTACGTCTTTGGAGTGTGGGAGGAAACCAAAGATCTTGGAGTAAACCCCACAGGTCATGGGGAGAATGCACAAACTCTGTACAGGCAAGCACCCATAGTCAGGATCGAACCTGGGTCTCTGGCACTGTAAGGCTGTAGCTCGTCTGCTACGCCACCGCACCGTCCTTGTTCAATACAATTCAATTCAATACAAAAATTTAGATCTTAGCTTTGCCTTACCTTATGAATGTTGGATACTGGTGAAGAAGGCGGTTTGTTGATAGAATAGGGTTGGTGGTAATCATGATGTAGTAAGTCTCTTTGATAACCCAGGGAAGGGAAAGTATATTGTCATTTGACAGACTTGACGATCGCTTCACCCACAGATCGCATTAACCAACCCGATTTTCCGGTGGCTCAGAACTTCAACTCCCCCTCCCATTCCATATCCAACCTTTCTGTCCTGTGCTTCCTCCATGGCCAGAGTGAGTCCCACCACAAATTGGAGGAACTGCACCACATATTTCGCTTGGGTAGTTTACACCCCAGCGGTATGAACATTGACTTCTTCAATTTCAGGTAGTCCTTGCTTTCTCCCTCCTTCCCCTCCCCTTCCCAGCACTCCCACAGCCCACAGTCTCCACCTCTTCCTTTCTTCTCCCCCCCCCCCCACCCACCCCCTCATCAGTCTGAAGAAGGGTCTCGACCCGAAATGTCACCTATTCTTTGCTCCATAGATGCTGCCTCACCCCGTGAGTTTCTCCAGCATTATTGTCTACCTTGTCATTTGACCTGGACAGTTGCTGGGTTCTGATCTTGCATGTCAATTTTACATTCATGTGATTGTCATCTTGCAATATTTTGACTGTCTTTATATCAGAACTTGTCCTTTCTTCTCTCATTATCCACCTTCCATTAGATGTAGGTCTCCCTCACGTCTCTTCAGCCCCACAACCCTTTGAATGTTTCTCCTAAATCGTATTTTATATCTATTGTATTATTTAACAGTGTTCATTCCAGTAGCGTGCATGTCAGTGGGGCAAGTGACTTCCAGTTGGTATTATTGTATTATTCACAAACCAGGTGCTGACAGAGCAATCTGTTGTCTATTTCCCCTGTTGGTTTCCTTGTTATTTAGCATTCCCAAATGCATTGAATTGTAAAAAGGAACATATATACTATGATTGGAATGATACAGGGGATATTAGTACAGCTCTGGGGCAAAGATGTGGTGCAAATCTGTGATTTATTTATTTTGCGAAAGCTTAAAACCGTCTTGCCTTTTCTAGGACGTTGATAGAGCTGTAGGTTTAAATTTAGGTTTTTATTGTCATGTGCAGTGAAAAGTATTGTGCATGCTATTCAATCGTCAGATAATACCATGCAAACAGAAAGATACAGAGTGCAGAATATAGTTCTTAGCATTATAGCACAACAGTTCCAAAGAAATAGCATAATGTCCGCAATGAGGTAGAGGATAAACAGACAGTACCCTAGTTTACGGAAGGACCATTCAGAAGCTTGATAACTGAGGAAGATACAAGGTGCTGGAGGAACTCAATGGTCATGCAGCATCTCTGCAGAACAAGGATAGATGACATTTCAGATCCCGACCTGAAACGGCACCTACCCATGTTCTCCAGCTTTGCTGCCTAACCCGTTGAGTTACTCCAACACTTTGTGTTTATAGTTGTAAACGAGTATTTGCAATTTCTCATTTTCTACAGAAGGGAAGAACTGTTTCTGAGTCTGGTAGTGCATGCTTTCAGGTTTCTGTATCTTCTGCCTCAGAGGGAAGGAATGATTGGGATTGAAGATGCTTTGATTATGTTGCCTGGTTTCTCCAGCATAAGGTGTAGATGGAGTCAACGCTGGGGAGTCTGGTTTGTGTGGTGGACTGCGATACATCCAATTTCTTGTTGGGTATCTACACCTGAAATGCCAATTGTTATACTCAGTTATAGCAAACAATCAGCAACAACGGACACCATTGCCCGGCTTTGTTCTATTATAAAGGAACGTTTTCAGGTACCTCTACAATCAGAGACACAATCTTCTACTTCGAATCCCTGCTTCTTATTTCTCAGCTAAATTTGTATCTGTGTTGCTACTCTCCCTTTAAATGTTTTCTATTTGCAAACAATCCATTAAATTATATTTAATCATTAAAAATTAATCATTTTTCCTTCCTCTCTGTCCCCCCCAAAAATAGGCTTCCTGTTATATTAATAGCATCTTTTTTTTCTTTTACAGCTCATTTAATTTATTTTATTTTACATTTCCTCCCTCATTATAATTACATGCCATTTGACAGAGAGCATCATATTTCATCATCAAACCTATGTTCAGTCAAAGTACACTGGATTCCTCATTACAGTCTTACAGCCATAAAGCATTGTGTTAAAATATAAAGGTTATTCTTTCACCAGCACGTAAATAAAAATGAAATGTTATAATCATCCGATCATTTCTCCAGTTATATTACCAACTTCATTGCAAATAAATGAAGTGAAGGTAGAAGCAGCTGGTTGCAAGATGTTGTAATGTGACTGGTTGAATGATACAATGAGTATATTTCTCAAATTGATAGTTAACAAGAAGACAGGAAGAAAACTGTGTATGATCTTTTAACCACTGCCCACGCCTCCGGATCATACTCAATAAATTCATTTAAGATATATAGCTTTAATATCATCACTCAGGGAGACACATAGTTTCAGTTTTTGATTTATTCTTTTTAAGCCTCTCTTTAATACAGATAAACAGATTATTGTTCTCTCTGTCCTTTTGAAGGCAGTGCCTTCTTGATAGACCATGATCCCCAGGTGCCTGTAAATCTCTACTGTTTTAGGCATGAGGCTATTACTCAACAAGGTCAGGTAAGAAGTTTTGTTGGGGTGGAAATCTGAACACGTCCAGCCCTTCTTCCTCAGAGTTCATGGTCAGCATCACTTAGCACAAACTTTGCTGGAGCAGCCACATAAAAACAATGGGGAGAAATACAATAGCATTCCTAAAAGGGTGTGATTTACCTCCTGACTTCCTTTCCATTATCCACAAGGCATAGAAATATAGAAACACAGAAAATAGGCGCAGGAGTAGGCCATTTGGCTCTTCAAGCCAGCAACACCGCCATTCAATATGATCATGGCTGATCATCCAGAATCAGTACCCTGTTTGAGTTAAGGCACAAGTTAAGAGAGTGCTGGAATGCTTTCAATGTGTCTGAATGAGTATAGCTCCAACTTCTAGCCAATAAGTACTCTTAGCCCAGCAGGAGAGTTGCTGCCTTACAGTACCAGAGACCGGGTTCGATCCTAACTATGGGTGCTTGTCTGTATGGAGTTTGTATGTTCAACCTGTGACTGTGGGTTTTTCTAGGTGCTCTGGTTTTATCCCACATTGCAAAGGTGTGCTGATTTGTAGGTTAATTGGCTTCTGTACTTTGTCCCCAGAGTGTAGGATAGAACTAGTGTATGGGGTGATCATTGATCAGTGCAGACTCGGTGGGCCAAAGATCCTGTTTCCACGTTGTATCTCTAAAACTAAACTAAGCTAAAACTAAAATTAGAACAAAGCAACCATCTTGATTAAGACTATATCCACCACGCTAACCATGAACTCCTTCTCCTACCAATGCACTCTGGCTGTAGTGTGAACCTTCTGAGGAAGGAAACACTGCAGTTACTCATCTAGGGTATTCTGATCTCAAATCTGCAACTGAACAATAAAGGACAGTGACTCCAGATACAGAGAAATACCTCCATCTGTGATTTCCTCCCCCCAACTTATCCTCTTAGAAATATATTGTTCATTCTTCATTGTTGCTGGGTTTAGTTTCTGGAGCTGTTTTCCCAATTACATGCTGGGAGCACTTTCACTTTATGGAATGCAGTTTCAAAAAGTCAAGGAGAAGGTTAACCCCGTCCCATACACCACCCACTTCAATAAGTGTCTTGGTAACGATGCCTATATCAAATAAAAAACTGACTGCAAAAGTTTTTATAGCTATGTGAAGAGAAAGAGGTTAGTTAAAACAAATGTGGTCCCTTGCAGTCAGAAACAGGGGAACAAGGAATACGACCAATTGAATAACTGACTTTTGGATTCCGTCTTCACTAAGGAAGGACATTAAAACTGCCGGAAATAGCAGGGGATGTGGGTCAAAGGAGGAATTGTTGAAATTCCAATCGGGAAGTGGTAAATTGAATTTAAAGCCGATAAATCTTCCCAGGGCCAGATAGGCTGCATCCCAGAGTTACTTAAGGAAAGTAGCTCAGGAAATAGTGGATGCACCTTAGTGATAATCTTTCAAAACTCTTTAGATTCTCGAGTTAGTTCCTGAGGCCAATTGGCGGGTAGCAAATGTAACCCCTCTTTTAAGAAGGGAGGGAGAGAGAAAACGGGAAATTCAGACCAGTTAGTCTAACATCGGTAGTGGGGAAACTTATCAGTTATTAAACAAGCACAAATGGAAAGTGGTGAAATCATTGGACAAGAACATTGCATGCGACTGGTAAAATCATACTTCTCCCTGGGAACTCCTTCTTCGAGGATGAAGCTATAGAAAAAAGTTGTGGTTATCACTGAGGCGAACACCCACATAAGATTTACAACAAAGCGGTCTTGTTGTAGGGGTCTGAAAAGTATTGATTTGACCATAGAGAACTGGCTGGCAAACAGCACGAAGGATAGGTCTAGCGGGTCCCATTTCCCTTGCACAATGGCACGTGGGGTGAATCCGCAAGTGCTGGGACCCCAGTGCAATATATATTAAATGATTCAATATTAACTCCAAGTGCACATGACCTAAGCGGGGGGCAGTTGCTTCGCTGTGAGGAGGATCTGAGACTGCAAGGTGACTTGCCTATGTGTTTTGCAGTATTGTGGATAAATGTGAGGTTATCCACTTTGTGGCATAAAACAGGAAAGCTATTATTTAAAAGGTTGGGGGGCCGATCAGAGGGGTGATGCCTGGGTGTATGACGTCATTGAAATGCATGCAGGTGCAGGCAGGCAGTACACATAGCCGAAAATCTGGGGATAGGTAGCTGAGCAAAAGCTTCAGTTGTACAGGGTTTGGTGAGACACACCTGGAATACTGCTAAGTTTTGGGTGAGTATTGCCATAGAGGGAGTCAGGAGAAGTAGAACTGTGAAACTGTATGAAGAAATGTAACGTTATTCTGTGATGACACCATCCTGTCCAGATGCAGTTTGTGGAGAGCCTGAACCCTTTGCGCTGAAGTAAGGACCATGAGAATAACCAATTTGAGTGTGATCCTTGGTAAGGACAATGATGTGGCTGTTCCACATTGACGGAGCACTGTGAGTACTATGCTCACATCCCAGATTTGAGAGTACCTAGGCCTAGGAGGATTTGGATGATACACTCCCTTCATGAATTGTGATATTAATGGGTGGCACCCTAATAGAAACATAGAAAATAGGTGCAGGAGTAGGCCATTCAGCCCTTCGAGCCTGCACCGCCATTCAATATGATCATGGCTAATCATCCAACTCAGTATCCTGTACCTGCCTTCTCTCCATACCCCCTGATCCCTGTAGCCACAAGGGCCACATCTAACTCCCTCTTAAATATAGCCAATGAACTGGCCTCAACTACCTTCTGTGGCAGAGAATTCCAGAGACTCACCACTCTCTGTGTGAAATGATTGAAGTCCTGACCGCCGGCTCAGGTACGCTGACAGGGCACTCCTGGTACTGTTGATGGCACTATAACTCAAACCTTCATTGATGTGTAAGTGCAATAGGAATTCTAGCACATCTGGGATGGAGGCTGTGTGGTAAGTGATGTTCCCCTGTAAGCAAAATTCCTCCCATTTCCTGAGATGGGCGATGTACTGCCTTTTAGTGCTATCCCGCCAGGATGACGTGATGATATCCGCAATCTGATCGGATAGTCCAAGACCCAGGTACGGCCTTCTTAAAATCTGCAAATCAATAAATTTACACGATCATTCAATGGGTATGGATACCCAGTCACAGGGTGCACCAATACATTTTTTTTGTTTTGGAACCACCATAATAGGGTGCGTGGTTATGTACGAAATGAGCGGGGACCATGGCTGTGTAGGCCAGTCGAGTACCAACAAAACCCCTGGTGTCTTGCTTGATCTTAGTCAGGCACCGGCTGATGAGGCAGAAGGGGGGAAAGGCATCTAAAAACATTCTGCTCCAGTGCAGTGAGAACGCATTCACCGCCACTGCCCCTGGGTCTGGTTCCCATGAAACATACTTCGGTACCTGGTGATTAAGTCTGGATGCAAACAAATTGCATTTATTCCATGTGATTGGAGAATAGTGCCTCATGCATATCCCATCTGCCCCCACAGCTATACCTGGTATCAGTAGCACCCCAACCTAGGGCCCTGACATCAGTCTGTAAAATAAGTGAAGGTGCTTCGGTCAAAATTGTGCATTAACAATTTAATATTTTTCTAATCCACCATCAATGGCTTCAGATGGTAAGTGCATGGGCCAATTGTGATGACTTGCTTGTATTCTCAGTGCTTGTATCTTTGTATCTGTAAGTGTTGGTCGTGCAAAGGTCCATATCGGGCTGCTGGAAAGGCTGCTACCAATTTACCAATTAAGCTCGCAACCTGTTTAATTGATGGTGATTGCTCTCTCAAGAGCTTGATACAGCTTTCAATTAAATTTACTCTCTTGCCCTGGGGCAGAGTCACAGACATGTGATCGGAATTAACTGTGAATCCCAGATAGTCAATTAGGTTAACAGGCATCAATTTTGATTTAACTGGGTGGACAATGAATCCTAGCCTCTGCACCATGAGTTGAACTGCTGAAACTGAGAACTCAGCTGCGTCCAAGATGTTTCCAATGATTAGAATGTTATCCAAATAGTCCATGACAATATGGCCTTGTGAACATAATAACCCAAGTACTGGTTTTAGCAGCTTTGAAAATAAGCGAGGGGCTGAGGTCAATCCATTAGGTAGAGCTCAAAATTGTCACAATTGTCCCATCCAGTTAAATCTCAAATATCTGTGAGAGTCTTTATGAAAAGGCACTGAATAATATGCATCTTGGAGATATATGCATGCCATATAACACCCTCTGGAAAGCAGTTGCTTGGCAGTAGCAAATGTTTCCATTTTAAAATGCTAATACTGCACAAATGGGTTAAGTCCTGTTAGGTCCAAGATAATCCTACACCCACCATCCTTCTTTGGTTTAGGGAACACATTAGACACGAATTGAAGAGTCTGATAAATTGTTTTCTCAATTTGCTATTTCAGCTAGGATCATCAAATTCTCTGTTTGTGAGAAGATGAGTGCCATTTTGGTTTGTGCTGGGTGGGTGGACACTGGTTGGAAATAAATTCATTTTTAAACCGTTGAATATTCTGCAGTATAAACACATTCGATGTTATTTTATACCATTCTCCCAGAAACCTGTGTAACCTCCCTCCAACTGGTAGGCAATTCTCTCTCAATATGTTTCGACAAGAGCCGGACCCACCTACCTCCATGGTTACCGGTAGAGCTCTTTGCCTGGTTCTGGGTGGTAAAGGCACGTTTCCCCTTGCTCCTGCTGGGAGTGGCAGCTGCAGACATTAAATGGTCGGCTTGGTTCTTGCCCAGCCCCGGTTTCAGCAAACCGCTTGTAGGGATACTGCCGTTGAAGGGTTCTGCTGGTCACTGATGCCTTGATGAACCCGATGGTTTTGGCTATGTCGCCCAGCTCCTTTACTCTTTTAGCCAGGTCTTCCCAAATAATAGGTTCGGCCGCTGGGCATTGCCAGGCTTGCATAGGGCAGCAAACCTGGGATTAATGGTAGTGCAGATGGCGCTTTTGCGGAGGCAGTTAATCTCAAAGTGCATATTGCACATGAGAGCCAGGGCATCCTGCTGAACTTCAATCTGGAGCCCACCATCCACTGACCTACCAAAAGCCGTTATTCCAGATGCCAGCAGCTTGAGCACCCGTTGCAGTTTAATCTCCTGTGCTCGGATGCCTACCCCCATTTGGCCCCAAATGGCATGGCTTACTGTCGGCACCTTTAGCAGAATACAGTTCTCTGGGGTATAATATTTCTTGGCAGTGATGTCCATGGCCAGCTCCTGGAACTGGTGGGAGGCCAGGTAATTTATGCTGGCAGCCAGCTCCTCTCCAAGCGGCTCGCCAGAGTCTGTAAGGACGGCAAACCTGGCCGCCAGGAATGGGACCTCTGGTGCTTGCCCCTCATCCCATGGGGCAGCCTCCATCGCTGAGCCCTCTGAATCAGTGTCAGATTCAATCTGACCCGGTATACTCTCCTCGTCCAGGAGGGAGATACTTGGCAGCCCTGTAGGTGCTGCTGGTGCGGGTTCTTGTAGCGGTCGGCGCTCTTGATGGAGCATCCTCTCCAACAGGAGCTCCATCTTGGATACCCGTTCTGTGGTATTCATTCTTAGGGGTGAACCCTCTCGACCGGACTTGTCTGAGTCTATCGGCCGGACAGACCTT
The DNA here is from genome assembly GCA_035221665.1 of Okamejei kenojei. Lineage (NCBI taxonomy): Eukaryota > Metazoa > Chordata > Chondrichthyes > Rajiformes > Rajidae > Okamejei > Okamejei kenojei. The sequence continues at coordinate 58,141,151 of CM069133.1, read as the reverse complement.
CGGGTGGCTTTACGCCCCTCCGGCGTAGGCACTGCGTCCTCCAAGTCTGTGGTTGTTGGTTTGACACCCAGCGACTCCGTGGATGAGCTAGGCAGCCGCCCATTACCCACATTCCCGCGGGCTTGAGATATTTTCACCACGGCTCGCCTTGCTGTTCCTGATTTTTTCATGTTTGCACTTGCCCTCCTGCAGCAAGAATTATTAAACACGGAGACCGCAAACAAGTTTAAACACTTTTTAAGGCTTTTTAAACTTACCTCTGGAGAAGCGCTGCTCCTCCCAGCCGGTTGCTGAGCCATGCGTCAGACGTAATGACACGCATACCGACTGGCGGGGTACTTCACGTAATCGCTCATCGTGACTCCGAAGTAAAATATAGCATCTTAAGGCAACATAAGGGACAAGGGATCTGATAGTTCACAAACACCTCGTGGTTCTTGGACGTGATAGTCTTGGTGAGATCTAGCTCCCCAGATGAGATGGGAGTTCTAACATGAAGTGCTATCCCTGTTACCCACAGCAAGAATTCACTTTGGCTTTCCTGATGGATGGACATGTAGCTTCCACTGGATGAACTGTACATCACCACTAATAAGCCAGAAACAATGTAAACAAGACCTTGTTCATCCGTTGGGTCTGTTCCCCTAACATGTAGTTGCATAGGAAAGTGTGGGGGGGCAGCATGCAGCGTCACACACACTATCTACCCCCTGCACATATGCTAACTACCCCCCTTAATATATTAATATTATTAATTTGCTCCTTTTACACCATAACCGGCCTATCCACTGACGCATAGCCCCAAACTCGCAGCGCATCTAGAGAGGTGGGGGGGGGGGGGGGGGTGTAGAGACTGAGGGCAGAGAGAGAATGGGAAGAGACAGAGAGAAAAGGGGCAGAGACAGGGCAAAAGACAGAGGGAGAGGGGTGCAGGGGAGGAGGAGAGGGAGAGTGGGGGAGGAGGGGTGAGATAGATGGGAGGAGAGAGAGGGGAGGAGAGAAAGAGGGGAGGGGAGAAAGAGGTGGGAGGGGGATGGAGGGGGGGAGGGGATGGGTGGAGAGGGGGAGAGAGAGGGGAGGGAGAGAGAGAGGAGGGAGAGAGAGAGGAGGGAGAGAGAGAGAGGGGGGGAGAGGGAGAGATGGGGAGAGAGAGAGATGGGGGAGAGAGAGAGATGGGGAGAGAGAGAGATGGGGAGAGAGAGATGGGGGAGAGAGAGATGGGGGGAGAGAGAGAGAGAGGGGGAGAGAGAGGGGGAGAGAGAGGGGGAGAGAGAGGGGGAGAGAGAGGGGGAGAGAGAGGGGGAGAGAGAGAGAGAGAGGGGAGAGAGAGAGAGATGGGGAGAGAGATGGGGAGAGAGATGGGGAGAGAGATGGGGAGAGAGAGATGGGGAGAAGAGAGATGGGGAGAGAGAGGGGGGGAAGAGAGGGGAAGAGAGAGGGGAAGAGAGAGGGGAAGAGAGAGGGGAAGAGAGAGGGGAAGAGAGAGGGGGAAGAGAGAGAGAGATGGGGAGAGTGAGAGATGGGGAGAGAGATGGGGAGATAGAGAGATGGGGAGAGAGATGGGGAGAGAGAGAGAGATGGGGAGAGAGAGATGGGGAGAGAGATTGGGGAGAGAGAGATGGGGGGGAGGGAGAGGGGAAGAGAGAGAGAGAGTGAGATGCAACTGTGCGTCATGCGTTCAGAATGTTCTGGAAATGAAGCGTCCGCGTCTCATGCACAAAAGCTGTCGGCAACTTTATGGAATTCAGGGGAAGACCCACGTGCACACACACACACACGCAGCGGGTCTGATCTAAGCTGTGAAAAAAGAAAGCAATTTTTTTTTAAACTGTCTTTGAAATTAAAAGTTAATGTTAAGAATTAGTGATGTTAAGTGAGAAACAATTCAATTCAATCCAATGAAAAACAATGTAATCAACAACCTGGCAGGCTGGGGAGCCAGGCAGGGTGGGTCCACGAAGCAGATGGGCCAGGTGCAAAGGCATTGTGAGGTCAGTGGGCGGGGCCGGGCAGGGCCAGCAGCCAGGCTGGGAGAACAGGACCAGGTGGAGCGAGGAAGCATTTGGGCCAGGTGCAAAGTTATCGTGAGGTGAGCAGCTGAGCAACCTTAAAAAAATTTAAATGTCAGTTTGGTGATATATTTTAGTAAATATCCCTGGAAATAATCAACCAAATTGAAAGGATTTTTGAAATCATAAGGACATTTTCTACCAGAAGATCTAAAATGTTATTGTATCGTCAGCAGCTGGGCAGTGGTCAGATTTTTTTCAAAAGGTCAGATTGGTCAACAAGTCAGGAAAATAATGTACCCACAGTACAGAGGAGTGCATTTCTAAACTTGCAAGGCAAAACCTGTTTCGGCGTCTGCTTTTCAAGAACAAACAAACAAACACACACACACATACACGCACACGCACACACACGCACACACACACAGAGTTTCAAAAGTATGTAGATAAATGATATACCCCTGTTTTGCAGGTGAATTGTAAAATTAATGGACTTAATGGGAATGTTGGGAGAATTTTATTTAAAGGGCAATGGAGACCCAGAAAACAGCAGATTCTGGTATCCAGAGCAACATGCAAAGTGCTGGAGGAACTCAATGGAATGAGGGGGAAAACAGTTATCAGTGTTTCAGGTCAAGATCCTGCATCAGGATTGAGAGCAGCTCCAACTGCCCCCTATTTTAATCCTTATCTGTTTCCACCTATCACCCACTTGCTAACCACTTGCTAACTCACCAGCTGCCCTAAACACCGGCCACCAAATGGTGAACGAGGTCAGATTGACTTGGACGATGACACGTTGGCCTGGCTCGCCTTGATGGAGCTGCAGGACTAAATGGGATACGACAGAAGAAGACCCACTTGCTTTTCTTTCAAACTCCACTCCTACCCACCAGGCTTCATCTGCCCATCATGCTTCACCCCCTCCTTACTCACCCCTCCCCTTGCCCCTACTATCTATCTTTGATTTACACTTTCAGGTCTGATGTAGGGTCTTGAATCGAAACATCAACAATTTATTCCCCCCCCCCATTACGTACATAATGCTCAATCCACTGAGTTCCTCTAGCAGTTTGACTTTTAGTGTAGAAAGAGCCTGTGTTATGTTCTATGACTGTGAATACTTGATACCATAGGTCTGTAATGTCAGATATTCAAAAGTCATTTACAGATGACGAAAATACTATTTCACTTCCTGCGCTGATTTATTTGATTCAGCCTAAATTATTTCTGAAGGCTTTCCTTCAGTAAATGCCAGCATAAGGTGGGGCTTCTGCCATTGGGTTAGATCACCAAATTAATTATGGGGTTTCTCAGTTCATGATAATTAATCAGTTGATTAATATCAATTAAAAATTTGAATCAATCTGTGAATATATTTTAACAGGAATTTCTCAATCACCTAATGTTCAGAAGGTAGGCTGATATATTATTAATATATTTTCCAAATCAAAGGCATAGCTATGGGCACGTGCTGGGGCCCCAGCTGTGCCTGCCTCTTTGTAGGGTACGTCGAATAATCCATGTTCAAGGCGTACCGTGGCCCTATCCTCTACTTCCGCTACATCAATGACAGTATTCGTGCTACCTCATGCACCCATGCAGAACTCACTCACTTCATCCAATTCACCAATAACTTCCATCCAGCACTCAAATTCACCTGGACCATTTCCGCCATCTCCCTACCGTTTCTGGACCTCACTACCTCCATCGCAGGTAACAGATAACTAACCGACATCTACTATAAACCCACTGACTCCCATGGCTATCTGGACTACACTTCTTCCCAACCTGCTTCCTGTAAGGACTCTATCCCCTACTCCCAATTCCTCTGTCTACACCGCATCTGCACCCAGGATAAGGTGTTCCAAACCAGGGAATCAGAGATTCCCCTCTTTGACTATAATTGAGGATATCACCAGGGCTCTTCTATACCCCATAACTCTGCTCTCACTCCCCATCCACCCACTCGTAACAAGGGCAGATTCCCCCTTGTTTTCACCTTCCACCCTACCAGCCGTCACATACAACCGATAATCCTCCAACATTTTTGCCACCTCCAATGGGATCCCGCCACTGGCCACATCTTCCCATTCACCGCTCCCTCCGTAACTCCATGGTCAATTCGTCCCTTCCCACCCAAACTATTCCCTCCCCTGGTACTTTCCCTTACAACCGCAAAATATGCCACATTTATCGCTTTACCTCCCCCCTTGACTCCATCCAAGGACCTAAACAGTCTTTTCAGGTTTGGCAGAGGTTCACCTGCGCCTCCTCCAACCTCATCTATTGCATCCACTGCTCTTAGTGTCAGCTGCTCTACATCGCTGAGACCAACCGTAGGCTTGGCGATCGCTTCGCCCAACACCTCCGCTCAGTTCGCAATAAACAACCTAATCTCCTGGTGGTTCAGCACTTCAACTCCCCCTCCCATTCCGAATCTGATCTTTCTGACTTGGGCCTCCTCCATGGCCAGAGTGAGTCCCACCATAAATTGGAGGAGCAGCACCTCATATTTCGCTTGGGTAGCCTACACCCCAGCGGTATGAACATTGACTTCTCCAATTTCAGGTAGCCCTTGCTTTCTCCCTATTTTCCCTCCTCTTCCCAGCTCCCCACAGTCCGCTGCCTCTGCCTCTTCCTTTCTTCTCCCTCCCTCTCCCACCCCCACATCAGTCTGAAGAAGGGACTCGACCCAAAATGTCAACTATTCCTTCACTCCATAGATGCTGCCTCAGCCGCTGAGTTTCTTCAGCATTTTCATTTAACGTTGATATATAATTATATTCTTTTTAGACTGTTAAAGTGTACAATACACACCAAACTGATAATTCAATTTATCAAACTCAATCTTATACAGTTGTGTATTTTCATAATTTATCAGTATCTAATCATTCCAAAAGTAAAATAATTGTAATTATGGCCATTACCCCCAAAACAGTTTACTTTGCCAGCATGCCTATTGACCCCATCACTATCTCTAAATATTCTGCCCATTTTCCACACAACAAGTAACAGATGGTCAGAACATTCCTCAGTCATGGGAAGAAATTAAGCACCGTCTTCCAATTCCATCACAAACTCTATTCCTTAACCATTAATTCCCTTCTCTCTGGTAACTGTCTGAAACTGAGTGTGCCTGTTTACAACCTCAGTACCATATGACCCCCATCTCCCCCCACCCCCTCTCCTCCCACCATCATTATGGCATCAACTAATTAGCTTTTATCCGTTGTATTGTTTTGGAAGGGTTCTTCGAATTGCTCTCATCCAATACAAGAAAACATGTTATTCAATTCTTTCCGAATCAAAAGATATTTAGTTTAGCAAAATTCAGAATAAATTCCTAAGCGACTTTCAAGAATTTTACTGTATATTGGGCTAAAGACGATGGAGATCTGGACAGCTGTGTTAACTGTTCTTAATTTAGATTTTTAATTTATATTATAATGTATTAATTAAACTGTTTTATGTCTCTACTCTTAAGTAGTCCCAGGAGCATTTCTGTGTGGGAAGAAAGGAATAAGAATAGTTATTTTACTTTGGAGTCACGTGAGTGATTCCGTGAAGAACCCCGCCAGTCCACATGTGCGTCATTACGTCTGACGCATGGTGCAGCGACCAGCTGGGAGGAGCAGCGCTTCTCCGGCGGTAAGTTTAAAAAGCCTCAGGTAAGTGTCACACTTGTTGGAGGTTGTTTCTGCACTTGTTAAATCTTGTTACAGGAGGACAAGTCCAAACATGGAGAAATCGTTGAGAGCAAGGCAAGCCGTTGCAAAAGTACCTAAAGACCTCGGGAGTGCGGGTAGCGGGCTGCCGGCTAGCTCATCAACTGAGTCGTTAATAACAAGACCAGCGACTACAGACTTGGTGTCTGAGGGAACCGTGACTGCGCCGGAGGGGCGTAAGGACACCAGAAAGTCTGTATGGCCGATAGACTCGGACGAGTCCGGTCGGGAGGGTTCTCCCTCGAGAATGGATACCATAGCATGGATATCCAGGATGGAGCTCCTATTGGAGAGGATGCTCCATCAAGAGCGCCGGCCTCTCCAAAAGCCCGCGCCAGCAGCACCTACAGGGCTGCCTAGTGTCTCTCTCGGAGGAGGAGAGCATAATGGGTCAATATGATTCTGACGCCAAATCTGTGGGCTTAGCATTGGAGGCTGCGGCTAGGTTTGCCGTCCCAATAGACTCCTGAGAGCTGCTGGGGGAAGGGGGTGGGTGCGAGTATAAATTATTCACACCAGCTTCAGGAGCTGGCCATGGATAAAACAGCCAAAAAGTATGAAACCCTGGTGAATTGTATTCTGCTTAAAGTACGGACCGTAAACCATGACATCTGTGGCCATATGGGAGTAGGCATCAGAGCGCAGGAGATAAAACTGCAAAGGGTGCTGAAGCTGCTCACATCGGGCATTACGGCTTTCGGTAGGTCGGTGGATGGTGGGCACCTGACAGACGTTCAGCAGGATGCCCTGGCTCTCATGTGCAATGTGCACTTTGAGATAAAATGCCTTAGGAAGAGCACATCCGCCCTACCATTAACCCGAGGTTCGCTGCCCTGTGTAAGCCTAGTAACATCCAGCCTCCAAATCTGCTGTTCGGGAAAGACCTCGTAAAGAGGATGAGGCATAAACCATCAGGCTCATCAAGACACCAGTGACCAGCAGAACACTTCGGAGGCAGTGCCTCTACAAGCGGTTTGCTGAAGCCGGGTCCTGTCAAGGACCAAGCCGGCCATTCAATGGGCGCAGCTGGCGCACTCCAGCAGGAGTACGGGCAAACATGCCTTTTCCCTCCAGAACCAGGGGACAAAGAACTCCACCGGTAACCATGCAAGTAAGTGGGTCTGGTTCTTGTCGAAACATATTGAGTGAAAATTACCTACCAGCTGGGGGGAGGTTACACTGGTTTCTGAAAAAATGGTATGAAATAACATCAAACTTGTTTATACTGCAGAGTATACAAGGGTTTTGAAATGACTTTATTCCCAATTTGTGTCCACCCACCCAGAACAAGCCAGAGCGGGCACTTGTTTTCTCACAAAAAGAGAATTTGGAGGTTCAAGCTGAAATTACAAAATTATATTTTAACGGTGTAATTGAAAAGACAGTTTATCAAACTCACCAATTCATATCTAATATTTTTCCTAGACCAAAGAAAGATGGTGGGAGTTGGATTATTTTGGACCTGGCAGGACTTAATCCGTTTGTGCAGTATAATCATTTTAAAATGGAAACATTTGTTACTGCCAAGCAATTGGTTTCCAGAGGGTGTTATATGCCATATATATACCTTCAGGATGCAGATTACTCAGTGCCTGTTCTTAACGAGTATCGGAGATATTTGAAATTTAGCTGGATGGGACAATTATGGCAAATTAAAGCATTGCCTAATGGGTTAACCTCAGCCCCTAGATTATTTACAAAGCTGTTAAAACCAGTACTGGGGTTACTCAGGGCCCAGGGTCATATTGTAATGGATTATTTGGATGACATCTTAATGCTGTTACAGCTGTTAAACTCATGGTTGAGAGATTGGGGTTTATCATCCATCCAGCTACATCAAAATTGGTGCTGGTTAAAGTAATTGACTATTTGGGATTCACAGTTAATTCAACTCACACATCTGTGACTCTGCCCAAGGGCAAGATATTAGATTTAATTGAAGGCTGCATCAAGCTCTTGGGGGAGTAATCACCTTCAATTAAACAGGCGGCCGGCTTGATTGGCAAATTGGTAGCTGCCTTTCCAGCTGTGAAGTATGGACCTTCGCATTACCAAAATTTACAGAGGGCAAAGGTACAGGCACTCAGAATACATGCAGGTCATTTCAACCGGCCCATGCAATTCCCATTTGAAGCCATTGCTGAAGTACAGTGGTGGATAAGAAACATTTCCAATTGTTCTGATGGAGGTACCTTCAGTTGTTTTGCAGACTGATGTTAATGCCCTAGGTGGGGTGCTACTGAGACCATGTCTAGCTATGGAGGCAGATGGAATATGCATGTGGCATTTATTCTCTAATCACATGGAATTAATTATTTAGAGCTTTTAGGAGCATTTTACAGGCTCAAAGATTACTGTATCACTAAGCATAACTTAGGGGTGGAAGATTGCAACCTTCACGCGGTCCGCCCTGTTTCGACTAATGCAATCAACTCAAAGTGCACAAACAGAAGATCAAAGAGAACAAGCTGTCCAACATCTTTAGGCTGTGTATGCCACACGACAGAAGGTGAAGAAGCATCACTTACATGTTCAGCTTCAGATTGACAACACCACGGCAGTCGCGTATATTAATCACATGGGTGGAATCAAGTTGAAATCTTGTGACAGATTGGCTAACCTTATTTGGCACTGGTGCTTTAAAAAAAACATTTGGATTTCAGCTGTCTACTTGACAGGCAGATTCAATATGGTGGCAGACACCAGGTCATGCAAATTCAATGACAACACAGAGTGGATGTTGAATCATGATGTATTTAATGAAATTGTTGTTCGGTATGGGATGCCAGATATCTATTTGTTTGCATCCAGGTTTAATCACCAGGTACCGAAGTATGTTTCATGGGAACCAGGTCTAGGGGCAGTAGCGGTAGATGCGTTCTCGCTACACTGGGGCAAAATGTTTTTATATGCATTTCCCCCGTTCTGCCTCATCAGTCGGTGCTTGCCCAAAATCAAGCAGGACTCCGCTTCAGGAATTTTGGTGGTACCAGACTGGCCTACACAGCCATGGTTCCCTCTCATTTCAGACATTATTATACAACCTATTATGGTGGTTCCAAAATGTCATGATCTATTGGTGCACCCTGTGACTGGAGATCATAACCAGTTGTATGATCATGTTAATTTGTTAATTTGCAGATTTTAAGAAGGCCATACCTGGGTCTGGAACTATCCAATCGTACTGTGTCTGTCATCACATTGTCCTGGAGGGATAGTACGATAAAGCAGTACATCTCTCATGTCAGGAAATGGGAGGAGTTTTGTTTACATGGGAACATTACTACCACATAGCTTCCATCACAGATGTGCTCGAATTTCTGTCCAGGTTACATTTTGATGAAGGTTTGAGCTATAGTGCCATCAATAGTGCCAGGAGTGCCCTGTCATCGTACCTATGCCTGGGGTCGGAACATCAGTCTGTAGGATCTCATCCGTTAATATCCAGATTTATGAAGGGTGTTTTTAATTCCAATCCCCCCAGGCCTAGGTACACTGAAATCTGGGATGTGAGCATGGTACTGACGCTGCTTCATCAGTGGGGTGCAGCCACATCCTTTTCATTGCCAAAGATTACCCTAAAGTTGGTTATGTTCATGGCACTGGTATCAGCGCAAAGGGTTCAGACTTTGCACAAACTGCATCTGGACAGGATGGTGCCATCAGGGATTGACATGATATTTTAAATCTATGACCTTACAAAGCAGACCATGGGTGTCAGGATTCAAGCTTGTACTGTCAGCATCTCCCACGGATTTACCGCTGTGTGTAGTGCCGCACTTGAGGCATTATATCAAGGTCACCAAGAGCCTCAGAGGCTCCAAAGTAGCATTGTTTATTAGCCACAATAAGACACATATGAAAGTGTCCGTTCAGATCATTTCAAGATGGCTGAAACAAATACTGGGTTGTGCAGGAGTTAACACTGACAATTATAAATCTCACTCCACCAGGGCGGCATCAACGTCAGCAGTGAGGGCAATGGACGTCCCTCCAGATCATATCCTTGCGGCCGCAGAATGGTCAAATGAATTGACTTTTCAGAGGTTTTATAATAAAGCACATTGAAGCCGGGGTGTTTGCCCATTCTGTTTTAAGTTCTGTTTCATAGCTTCTCCCTGGGAGAGAGAGGTCGCTATTGTGTTTCTTTTGTTTATTTGTGAATTAATGCAACAACATGTTCATCTGTACCATGTTTCAATGTATTGCTCATTATTCACTCCTCCTGAGTCAACTGATGCAGTGTGAGACACCTGGATTTGGATCGGCGTGAAATCACAGACCTTTGAAATCTTCACAGAATCACTCACGTGACTCCGAAGTAAAATAGTAAAAGCCCTGTCTCACGGTGCGAGTCCACCCACGAGTGACCCCAACTGAAAGAAAAACAACAGACTCGTGGTTATGTCCGAGATTTCAAGTTTATGTTCAAGTGTTTAACCGAGTTCCCACGGGTATGTAATTTCTTGAATGGCCAAAATTCCTCTCCCAAGTTACCAAGTTCCTCTCCCACTACTCTTCACATGGTAACATTCACATCGGGTCCCCTCCACACCCACACCCCCTATCTCCGACACACACCCCCCACAAGACAACAGGCTGTGTGAGAGACAGAGAGTTTGTAGGGTGGTGGTTTTGTATAAGGTTTTCTTTTTAAATTATTAGCCAAGGTTGCATTTACTTATTTTAAACAAAATTTGGAGCGCTTAACAATACTTTTTTTTTCCCTTTGTGCTCGTTTTCAGAAAGGGTTCAGACTGCGACCCGCTTGGCTCATTGCCCCCTTTGAACCAAGCCCTGCGAGGGGGAGGGAGGGAGGGAGGGAGGGAGGGAGGGAGGGAGGGAAGGTGTGAGTGAACAAGAGCGCCGAGGAGGAGAGGGAAATAGGGGGAGGGGAGGAGAAATAGGGAAGAAGTTAATTGTTCAGATTAGAAACCTGTAGGCTGGGAGCCATGATGGTGAACAGCGCACCCAGTTATTCCGAGGAGTGCATAAGAGACATCGATCGGAAGCAATGTTACTCTAGAACAGAAGATATGAGGTTGCTTTGGCAAGAAAGGTGAAAGTAAATCCAAAGGGTTTCTACAGCTATATTAATAGCAAAAGGATAACGAGGGATAAAATTGGACCATTAGAGAGACAGAATGGACAGCTATCTGCAGAGCCAAAAGAGATGGGGGAGATATTGAACAATTTCTTTTCTTCGGTATTCACCAAGGAGAAGTAAGGAAAAAAAGTAGAGTAGCTATGGAAACTATGAGATTCAAAGAGGAGGAAGTACTGACACTTTTGAAAAATATAAAAGTGGATAAATCTCCAGGTCCTGATAGGATATTCCCTAGGACATTGAGGGAAGTTAGTGTAGAAATAGCAGGAGCTATGACAGAAATATTTCAAATGTCATTAGAAACGGGGATAGTGCCGGAGTATTGGCGTACTGTGCATGTTGTTCCATTGTTTAAAAAGGGTTCAAAGAATAAACCTAGCAATTATAGACCTGTTAGTTTGACGTCAGTGGTGGGTAAATTAATGGAAAGGATACTTAGAGATAATATATATAAGCATCTGGATAAACAGGGTCTGATCAGGAACAGCCAACATGGATTTGTGCCTGGAAGATCATGTTTGACAAACCTTCTTGAATTTTTTGAAGCGGTTACTAGGGAAATTGATGAGGGTAAAGCAGTAGATGTTGTCTATATGGATTTCCCTAAGGCCTTTGACAAGGTTCCCCATGGAAGGTTGGTTAAGAAGGTTCAATCTTTGGGTGTTAATGGTGAAGAGAGGCCCACAGGAGCCGTTGGAGGAAGTGAAGGAGGGGGAGGAGCGACACCCGACCGGTAGGTTTAAAATCGAGCGCGGGGCTTGCTTTTCCAGAGGCCCACAGGAGCCGTTGGAGGAAGTGAAGGAGGGGGAGGAGCGACACCCGACCGGTAAGGTTTAAAATCGAGCGCGGGGCTTGCTTTTCCAGAGGCTTACCCAAATCCATAACGTTCCATTTGGAGAAGTGGGTTTTTTTTTGAGGAAGCCGCTGATTGGTGGAAGAGGACCCGAGGAAGCAGCTGATTGGGTGCAACCCCGGGTTTACTATTTTACATTTCTGCCTTCTGGGAGTGAGGGATTCTGGGAGTTAGGGATTCAGTATTTAGTAGTAAAGTTTAAAGGATAAGTTTTTGTGTTTTTTTTAGTAATTTGGGAGTAAGGTATGGCAGTAGAGATTGGCCCCGTGGTTTGTTCAGCCTGCAACATGTGGGAGATCAGGGAGATGGTCGGTGTCCCTGGTGACTACGTTTGCAGGAAGTGTGTCCAGCTGCAGCTCCTGGCAGACCGCATTGAACGATTGGAACTGCGGCTGGATTCATACTGGAGCATCCACGATGCGGAGAAAGTCGTGGATAAGCACGTACAGTGAGTTGGTCACACCGCAGGCAAAAGGTAGGAGGACAAGAAGGGAACGGGTGGCCAATAGCCAGCAAAGCAGTAGGCAGGTAGTGCAGGAGTCCCCTGCGGTCATCTCCCTCCTAAACAGGTATACCATTTTGGATACTGTTGAGGGAGATGGCTCATCAGGGGAATGCAGCAGCAGCCAGGTTCATGGCACCATGGGTGGCTCTGCAGCACATGAGGGGGGAAAAAAGAGGGGAAGGGCAATAGTAATAGGGGATTCAATTGTCAGGGGAATAGATAGGCGTTTCTGCGGCCGCAAACGAGACTCCAGGATGGTATGTTGCCTCCCTGGTGCAAAGGTCAGGGATGTCACTGAACGGCTGCAGAACATTCTGGAGGGGGAGGGTGAACAGCCAGTTGTCGTGGTGCATGTTGGCACCAACGATATAGGTAAAAAAAGGGATGAGGTCCTACAAGGTGAATTTAGGGAGCTAGGAGATAAACTTAAAAGTAGGACCTCAAAGGTAGTAATCTCCGGATTACTACCAGTGCCACGGGCCAGTCAGAGTAGAAATAGGAGGATAATGCAAATGAATACGTGGCTTGAAAAGTGGTGCAAGGGGGAGGGATTCAAATTTTTAGGGCACTGGGACCAGTTCTGGGGGAGGTGGGACCGGTACAAACAGGATGGTTTGCACCTGGAATGGAATGGAACCAATGTTCTTGGGGGAGTGTTTGCTAGTGCTGTCGGGGAGGATTTAAACTAATGTGGCAGGGGGATGGGTACAAGAGCAGAGAGGCAGGAGGGTGTAAAATGAGGGTAGAAGCATTAGGTAGCAAGGTGAAAGGTAAAAGTGGCAGGCAGACAAAACCAGGGCAAAAATCAAAAAGGGCCACTTTTCAGCAAAATTGTATAAGGGGTAAATGCGTTTGTAAAGACAAGCCTGAAGGCTTTGTGTCTCAATGCAAGGAGTATTCGTAATAAGGTGGACGAGTTGAACGTGCAGATAGATATTAATGATTATGATATAGTTGGGATCACGGAGACATGGCTCCAGGGTGACGTAGGCTGGGAGCTGAACATCCAGGGATATTCAATATTCAGGAGGGATAGAGAGAAAGGAAAAGGAGGTGGGGTAGCGTTGCTGGTTAGAGAGGAGATTAAAGCAATGGAAAGGAAGGACATTAGCTTGGAGGATGTGGAATCGGTATGGGTAGAGCTACAAAACACTAAGGGGCAGAAAACGCTGGTGGGTGTTGTGTACAGGCCACCTAACAGTAGCAGAGAAGTTGGGGATGGTATCAAACGGGAAATTAGAAATGCGTGCGACAAAGGCAAAACAGTTATAATGGGTGACTTCAATCTACATATAGATTGGGTTAATCAAATTGGCAGGGGTGCTGAGGAAGAGGATTTTTTGGAATGTATGCGGGATAGTTATCTAAATCAACATGTAGAGGAACCAACGAGAGAGCAGGCTATTTTAGACTGGGTTTTGAGTAATGAGGAAGGGGTAATTAGCCGTCTTGTTGTACGTGCCCCCTTGGGCAAGAGTGACCATAATATGGTTGAGTTCTTCATTAGGATGGAGAGTGACATTGTTAATTCAGAAATAATGGTTCTGAACTTAAAGAAAGGTAACTTTGAGGGTATGAGACGTGAATTGGCCAAGATTGACTGGCAATTAATTCTAAAAGGGTTGACGGTGGATATACAATGGAAGACATTTAAAGACTGCATGGATGAACTACAAAAATTGTTCATCCCAGTTTGGCAAAAGAATAAATCGGGGAAGGTAGTGCATCCGTGGATAACAAGGGAAATCAGGGATAGTATCAAAGCAAAGGATGATGCGTACAAAGTAGCCAGAAAAAGCAGCATACCAGAGGACTGGGAGAAATTCAGAGACCAGCAGAGGAGGACAAAGGGCTTAATTAGGAAAGGAAAAATAGATTATGAAAGAAAACTGGCAGGGAACATAAAAACTGACTGCAAAAGTTTTTATAGATATGTGAAGAGAAAGAGGTTAGTTAAAACAAATGTAGGTCCCTTGCAGTCAGAAACAGGTGAGTTGATCATGGGGAACAAGGATATGGCGGACCAATTGAATAACTACTTTGGTTCCGTCTTCACTAAGGAAGACATAAATAATCTGCCTGAAATAGCAGGGGACTGTGGGTCAAAGGAGGAATTGAGTGAAATCCAGGTCAGTCGGGAAGTGGTGTTGGGTAAATTGAATAGATTAAAGGCCGATAAATCCCCAGGGCCAGATAGTTAAGGAAGAGTACTTAAGGAAGTAGCTCAGGAAATAGTGGATGCATTAGTGATAATCTTTCAAAACTCTTTAGATTCTGGAGTAGTTCCTGAGGATTGGCGGGTAGCAAATGTAACCCCTCTTTTTAAGAAGGGAGGGAGAGAGAAAACGGGGAATTACAGACCAGTTAGTCTAACATCGGTAGTGGGGAAACTGCTAGAGTCAGTTATTAAAGATGGGATAGCAGCACATTTGGAAAGTGGTGAAATTATTGGACAAAGTCAGCATGGATTTACAAAAGGTAAATCATGTCAAACGAATCTTGTGGAATTTTTCGAGGATGTAACAAGTAGCGTGGATAAGGGAGAACCAGTGGATGTGGTATATCTGGACTTCCAGAAGGCTTTCGACAAGGTCCCACATAAGAGATTAATATACAAACTTAAAGCATACGGTATTAGGGGTTCAGTATTGATGTGGATAGAGAACTGGCTGGCAAACAGGAAGCAAAGAGTAGGAGTAAACGGGTCCTTTTCACAATGGCAGGCAGTAACTAGTGGGGTACCGCAGGGCTCAGTGCTGGGACCCCAGCTATTTACAATATATATTAATGATCTGGATGAGGGAATTGAAGGCAATATCTCCAAGTTTGCGGATGACACTAAGCTGGGGGGCAGTGTTCGCTGTGAGGAGGATGCTAGGAGACTGCAGGGTGACTTGGATAGGCTGGGTGAGTGGGCAAATGTTTGGCAGATGCAGTATAATGTGGATAAATGTGAGGTTATCCACTTTGGTGGCAAAAACAGGAAAGCGGACTATTATTTAAATGGTGGCCGATTGGGAAAAGGGGAGATGCAGCGAGACCTGGGTGTCATGGTACACCAGTCATTGAAAGTAGGCATGCAGGTGCAGCAGGCAGTGAAAAAAGCGAATGGTATGTTAGCTTTCATAGCAAAAGGATTTGAGTACAGGAGCAGGGAGGTTCTACTTCAGTTGTACAGGGTCTTGGTGAGACCACACCTGGAGTATTGCGTGCAGTTTTGGTCTCCAAATCTGAGGAAGGACATTATTGCCATAGAGGGAGTGCAGAGAAGGTTCACCAGACTGATTCCTGGGATGTCAGGACTGTCTTATGAAGAAAGACTGGATAGACTCGGTTTATACTCTCTGGAATTTAGGAGATTAAGAGGGGATCTTATAGAAACTTACAAAATTCTTAAGGGGTTGGACAGGCTAGATGCAGGAAGATTGTTCCCGATGTTGGGGAAGTCCAGGACAAGGGGTCACAGCTTAAGGATAAGGGGGAAATCCTTTAAGACCGAGATGAGAAAGACTTTCTTCACACACAGAGTGGTGAGTCTCTGGAACTCTCTGCCACAGAGGGTAGTTGAGGCCAGTTCATTGGCTATATTTAAGAGTGAGTTGGATGTGGCCCTTGTGGCTAAGGGGATCAGAGGGTATGGAGAGAAGGCAGGTACGGGATACTGAGTTGGATGATCAGCCATGATCATATTGAATGGCGGTGCAGGCTCGAAGGGCTGAATGGCCTACTCCTGCACCTAATTTCTATGTTTCTATGTTTCTATGAGTAGCAAGATGGATTCAACAATGGCTGATTGGGAGATGTCAGAGAGTAATGGTGGATGGCTGTTTGTCAGGTTGGACATCACCTCCTCTTGGCCGGACCGCAAGGCTCAGAGTTACCGGTCAACGCTCTCCGCCACAAAGGGATCTCAAAAGGGCAATGCCAATGTAAACCGTGGTTTCTCCTAAAAGACGCCTAAACCATGCACACAAGCACATTAATTCTCTCTCTCACACGCACACACACACACACACACACACACACACACACACACACACACACACACACACACACAATCATCCAAGACTGTTCGTGCAGAAGGCAACATTTGCCCAGAAGATGCCAAGAAAGGAATAAAGTGTAGGAAAGGAACTGCCTGCAGATGCTGGTTTAAACCGAAGATAGACACAAAAAGTTGGCACTGACAGGGGGCGATCAAACAGCACAATACCCCCCTATGTCATCCCATCACCAATTCCTTCTCTCCAGAGATGATGCCTGCCCGCTGAGTTAAAGAGTGCCCACGGTAGACTCACGTGTTACTATGGTAAACGCACGGGCCACTACGTTATTACAATGAGTTTAAATGTTTCAATTTTTAACTTGAACAGTAAATTTGACATGGAAAACCTCAAACATGTTTGAATTTTTTCATGAGTTAACAAGTTTCACGGGTACCTGCCGTTAGCGCCACGAGTCGGTAAGTTGCACGCGCGTGTTCCGACGTTTCCGCTACGTTGATTTACGTGATTACGTGGGTCAACTCTCACTGTGAGACAGGGCTTTAAGATTAAACGAGAACTTACCAATTTGAATTTTGATCTTTATTTTATGAGGAGTTACGATGAGCGATTACGTGCCAACCGCTCCCTGTCCTCAAAATATTAAAGGTCAACTGGAAGGTCTGGTTTATAATCTTACTATGTTACTTCAGTTACTGTTATCTGTGATTTCACACTGCTGCTTTGAAGATTGACGCGCATGCGGACTGGCGGGGTTCTTCGCGTAATCGCTCATCGTAAATCCTCATAAAATAAAGATCAAACTTCAAACTAGTAAGTTCTCGTTTAATCTTACTATTTTCTAGCACACTGTCTACCCTGGTTAGTGGAAGATTTCACATTTCCAATAATGGAAATTAATCTGAGCAAAAATGCTAAGTGCAACCTAAGCAATGTAATTTCAATTACTTTCCAAGTGTGGTTTCCTAAGGCTGAAACTCTGCCCCTAATTGTTTAAGCTTTATATGTTTGATAGAACATGTAATAATATAAAACTTAGTAAAGTACAGGAACACAACATCTGTGCTGAACGAGGTGGCAAGTTAAACTAATCTTCTCTGCCCACACGTGACCCATATGTCTCCATGCCCTGCATGTTCATGTGCCTATTAACCAGCCTCTCAAATGCTACTATCAGATTTGCCTCCACCATCACGCTGGCAGTGCAGTGCGGGCACTCCAGGCATTCATCAATCTAAAATCATGTATAAAACGTTTTGCCCTGCACATCTTCCCGAAACATCACCTTTTCCTTCTCTCCAAAGATGCTGCCTGTCCCGCTGAGTTATTCCAGCATGTTGTGTCTATCTTCAATTTAAACCCAGCAACTGCAGTTGTTTCCTACACATCTCCTTTAAAGTTTGTTCCTCTCACTCTTTAAGCTATGCCTTCTAGTTCTTGACATT
This sequence comes from Okamejei kenojei, assembly GCA_035221665.1. NCBI lineage: Eukaryota > Metazoa > Chordata > Chondrichthyes > Rajiformes > Rajidae > Okamejei > Okamejei kenojei. The sequence continues at coordinate 58,123,500 of CM069133.1, read as the reverse complement.
TCCACCTTATCATAAGGTCTACCTTATCATAATGTTATATACTTCAATCAGATCTCCCCTCGACCTTTGATAGTACAGAGGAAATAATCCAGGCAGCATTCTGATTTTAAAAAGATACAAAGTGCTCGAGTAACTCAACGGGTCAGGTAGCATATCTGGAGATCATAGATAGGTGACATTTCAGGTTGCGGTCTTTTTTTCCAGATTTCAGCAGTGTGGTAAAGCTTTATTTCATCCTCGCTAAAGCATCCACATATTTCATGTAAGGGAACAATCAAAACCACATGCAATAATCAAAATGCGGTCTAATCAAAATCCTATAGATCTATAACATTACTCTGAGTGATGTAGGGAAGCATACCCAGATACTTTCTTTACCATAGTTATTTTCAGTGAGTGATGGATCCCTCTGCACATTAATGGTATTAAGAATCTTCCCATTAAGTGTATATTTTATATTTTCTTAGAGTCACAGAGTGATAGAGTTATACAGCGTGGACACAGAGTCACCTTAAACCTATGCCTTCTGGCTCGCGATTCCTCTGTTCCGAGCAAGGATCTCTGTGCATTTATTGGATCTATTCCTCTCACCCACTTGTACACCTCTATAATATCACCCCTCATCTTCTTGCGCTCCCAGGAATAGTCCCAGCCTACTCAACCTCTCCCTATAACTCAGGCCCTCGAGTCCTAGCAGCATCCTCGTAAATCTTCACTGATCCCTTTCCAATGTGACAACATATTTCCTATAACATGGTGCCCAGAACTGAACACAATACTCAATGTGGCCTCACCAATATCTTATATAACTGAAACATGAACTCCCAACTTCTCTATTTGATACTCTGACAGATGAAGGCCAATGAGCCAAAAGCCTTTTTTGACTACCTGTGATGCCACATTCAACAAACTATGCACCTGCTCTCTGAGATCTTCTGCTCTACAACACTCCCCAGAGCCTTACCCTTGACTATGTAGAACCTGACCATGTTAGCCTTTTTAAAATGCAACATTTCTCTGTATTAAAGTAAATCAACCATTCCTCAGCCCACTTGCCTAACCGATCAAGATCCTGCTGCAATTTTATGACAATTAAGACCCTGCTACAATTTTTGACAACCACAAAGCACGTGTTGGTCACAAACCAGTATTAATATAAGATGGGAAGTTCATAAATTCTTTTGATACAATACTTAATATTTGGCAGTGGGATAAGCCAAAACTATAGTTACCAAATGAAAAATCAACGATTGTAACAATGAACAGAAAATCAGTAATTTTTTTTTGCACCAGTTGTAACCTAGGGAAATACTATAAAATAGTAAGATTAAACGAGAACTTACCAGTTCGAAGTTTGATCGTTATTTTATGAGGAGTTACGATGAGGGATTACGTGAAGAACCCCGCCAGTGCTCACGCTGGCAACGGCATACTTCAAAGCAGCGGCATGAAAAAACACAGAACACCAAAAGCCGGAGTAACATAGTAAGGCTCATAAAAGACTTAGAACTACCATTTGATCATTTATTTTTATGAGGGTGGGAGTGGAGGGCACGTAATCCCTCATCGTAACTCCTCATAAAATAACGATCAAACTTCGAACTGGTAAGTTCTTGTTTAATCTTACTATTTTACTTCGGAGTCACGTGAGTGACTACGTGAAGATTTTAAAGCTTTCTGTGTTTTTTATGTCGTAGAATTAATCCGTACGACAGTCCGGCTAAGTAAACACATACATGAGAAACCAGACTAATGTTAGATCATTTCACAATTAACTTTTTTAATGGTTTAAAGACCATATAATAACCCTCCTTATATCTGAGGGAAATGATTTACAAGCGATAAAAGATAGAAGTGACTACACCACTGATTATAGCAATTAATAGGAAACAAAGCAGGTGATTATAGTGATCCCAACACCGCGTGTCCAAAGCTTATCATAGTGTGAACAGGTTTATTGTAGAACTTTGAAAAAGTTTCTTATTTACTCCACCCTGCGATTTTTAAAATATGCTCGAGAGGTACGTCCCGCCCCTTCGCCGCGGACGTAGCTGCCGCCCTGGTGGAGTGAGATTTGAACCCATCAGTGTCTACTCCCGCTAAAAACAACACCTGTTTCAACCACTTTGAGATAGTTTAAACTGAAGCTCTTGTGTGTGGTTTTTTTGTGCGTAACCATTAACGTTTTTTCATTTCCTCGAAGAGTCTCAGTAACTTTAATATATTGGTTCATATGTCTAACCACACACAAAGTAGGATCAATATGATAAGCTTGAAAGGTTACCTTTGCTCCAGATCTCCGTGGTCTGCTTTGTTTGATCAGCTCGTAAACATAGAACACAATATTATCTGTAGTCACATGCATACAGTCTAAACGCAACATTTGTAAAGTTTGCACTCTTTGAGCTGAGACCAGTGACATTAACATTATTAATTTCAATGTTAATCTTTCCAATGTCAATCCTTCAATTGGAGTCCATTGTCTAAGTAGAGTAAGTACAATGCTCACATCCCAAATCTCTGTGTATCTTGGTTTGGGTGGATTAATGTTAAAGATTCCTTTCATGAATCTAGATATTAATGGATGTGACCCAATTGATTTCTGATCAGTCATAAGTCCTAAATAGGATGACAAGGCACTGCGTGCAGTGTTAATGGCACTGTAACTTAAATGTTGCTCAAAATGTAAATTGGCAAGGAATTCCAAAACATTTGCAATATTCACAATATCATAAGAAATATTTGACTGTGTGCAAAATTCTTCCCATTACTTAGTATGTGTCATATATTGTTTTTGTGTGCTATCTCGCCATGATGCGACTATAATTTCCATTGTTTTGTCCGATAATCCCAGCTCCTGCAGTGGTCTGGTCAAAACCTGTAGATTAATAAATTCATATATGCATATAATGGATAAATTTCTTTAGTTACTGGACGAATCAAAAATATCACTACAGTTAGGAATCGACATATATGGCTCTTTAATCATATTCAGCATTACTGGGAACCAAAGTTGAGTTGGCCAATTTGGAACTACCAACAATCCAGGGGCAGAATCTTGTTCTATCTTCTTCAGACATCTCTGAATCAAAGCAAATGGTGGAAAAGCATAAAAGAACATATTTCCCCCAGTTTAACGAAACAGCATCTACTGCTACTGCATCTGGATCGTGTTCCCAAGACACATATTTAGGTAATTGATGATTAAGCCTTGATGCATACAAGTCAATTTCTGGTAACCCAAATTGGTGTATAATATTTTTAAATATTGCTGGCTTAAGCATCCATTCCGTATAATCTTTAAATATCCTTGATCTTTTATCTGCCTCCACATTGTCTTTACCTGGAATGTAGCTTGCTGAAATCCATATTTGGCGATCAATACACCATTACCATATTTATTGACCAGACAATCACATGATACTGATCTAACTCCCCCCATGTGATAAATATATGCAACAGCCGTATTATTGTCTAACTGTATTAACACATGTACACCTTGTTTAGCACAACAATATGCTTTTAGTCCATAAAAGCACCCAATAACTCCAAATAGTTAATACCATCAGCTTGAAGAAACGCTTTTTCTTGAGCTTTTTCATCTACCTCCACAATTGGAGAATGAATCTGTTGCCCCCCATCCGAGAGCACTAGCATCTGTTTGTAAAACCATTTCAGGCTGTTTAATCATGATATTTATTAGCAGCTTGTGGGACATTTTTTAACCCACCATTGTAATTCCAACACAGCTTCTTTTGTTAATTACATAGGCCTGTCAAGTGGCCTGCCTTCTCTTTGAGAGCTCGTATCTTGTCCCTTCGAAGATTTTGATAATGTAATGGACCAAATTCTACTGCAGGAAACACTGCTACCAGTTTACCAATGGTTTTCGCTATTTCTCGGATGGAAGGATAAGGTTTGAATGAGATAATTACAAGTTACCAAAATATCATCAACTTTATCTGTTGGTAAAGTTATTAACATAGTCACTGAGTTAATTACAAACCCCAAAAGTTAATTGTTTGTGCTGGCTGCAGCTGGGACTTAATTGGATGAATCAAGAACCCTAGCTTACCACAAAGCTTTAGTAACTGAAACTGAGTTCTCAGCTGACTCTTGATAATCACTAATGATCAGAATGTCATTGAGATAAGCCATAATAATGTGCATTTGTGCTCTTAATTGGGCTAAAACTGGTTTCAACAGTTTCGTAAAGAGTCTAAGAGCTGAACTCAGTCCATTTGGCAAAGCTTAACTGCCATAATTGTCCCAACCAATTAAATTTTAAGTACCACCGAAAAAAACTGATGCATAGGTACAGAATAATAGTCGTCTTTTCATCAATCTTAGCCATATAACAACCTGCTGAATTAAATATTTTGCAGTATTCAATGTCTCCATTTTAAAATGTTTGTATTCTACAAACTTATTTAGATCTGTAAGGTCCAGAATACTTCTGCAACCGCCATCTTTATTCCTTCTAAAATATTAAAACAAATTGATGCTCGTGTTCATAAGTTTTTCCCATTACCCCATTTCCAGATAATTGGGCAATTTGGACATTAATCTCTGCTTTTTCAATTGCAGAAACACGAAAACATAAGCAGGTTTATTCTGTACAGGAGGATTAACCCCTTCTTTAAAAGTAATAGTGGTTAATGAAACTGCTTGTAATATATACCGATCAAAAGTAATAGTAAGCCAGTCTTTATAAACTTTTTGTAATCTCCCTCTAACTGGAGATTAATCCGCAGTTTCTTTAAGCATAGAACAAATCTTTTAATTCCTCTCCATATGAGCGTGGTGGTCTCCTTTCCCCCCCCCCAATTCGGGTAAGTATTTGGCTGTGCAGTACAATAAGACTTCCTTGACATATTTCTGCCTCTATTTCCAAAAACAAATCCCCTTCTGGGCGAAAAATACCTTTTTGTCCAAAGACAAAGATTTCATGCAGCTAAAATATTTAACTTTTCATCCAATTTTAATAATTTAGGCAGATTACTCCAAACAGACAACCAGGAGCTTAAACACCACTTGCTCGACACAGGTATGCAAACCTTGGGTGAAAAATGGGCCAAATAGCCATTTACCTCATACAAAATTTCATAGAAAGAATTGCACAATAGCGTCTTTTTTTTTTTTTTTTTTTTTTTTAATCCATCTCCGCAAAAGCCATAATAGCAGCAGAATAATTTGTGAGGATTTTTGAACCTCACTACTTGACGCTCTCATATTTGGGGTCATGGATGCCCATATCAACGGATAAACCGTAGGCACTTCCAATGAGGCACAATTTCTTGTGCTGTGCAATTTTAATATTTCAATCATCACAGAAACATGAAGTTGGTGAGATACCATATATATATGTTGGCAGCTAGGTTTTCTTCCATAGCCTCACCACTTCCTTCATATATAGCAAATTATTTTGCTATCCCAGGCACATTTGGCCTTTTTTTTTTTTTTTTTTTTTTTTCTGTTTCTTTTTTATTTATTTTGTGGTGTGCTTTCAAATGCAAATCACCATCAACAGGGTCTGCCTTCTGCAGCCCTAAATCAATTGGGATTTCATCCCATGAGACTTCTTCCGGCCCAAATCCTGGGTCCGGAGTTCCAACTCCCAATTAGGCCCACAGCCATATTCAGAATAATTAAACCCCTCAGGGATTTTTTGGGATTCATCTGGGTACTGTGACCCTAGTCTCATAATTATTTGGAGAACTTTCTCCATATGCTCCATAATTAGTTCCACATAGTTTAATTATCTGGAGGACTTTCAAATATCAGAGTCATCAAAACCACGATTTTTTTAATTTATTTTTTTCATTTTCGGGAGCATTTCTTTCCATGGTTATCATTTTTGGAAAATAATTCGCTAACGGGTATATCTGCGGCCACCGGTATCGGAACCGGCTCCGCACTAGCTTTCCCGTATATTTATTTTTCACCCCAGGAAGCACTTTACCCGCGAATTTTCCTTTACTTCATAATCTGTGCTATCCAGCACTTAACTCGACTCTGACTTGATTTTACATAACTATTACTGCAGGACCTACCCAGCGTCCGCTAAAAACATCGCAACTTCGCTGCACTTACCTGCGGGGCCGTTCCGACCGCTGCGAGGAGCTGCTCCTTACTGCAGCTCCTCCTTCCGCCGTCAGCGTTGACGTCATGCCAGCGTGAGGCGGGTTCTTCACGTAGTCACTCACGTGACTCCGAAATAAAATAGTAAGATTAAATGAGAACTTACCAGTTTGAAGTTTGATCTTTATTTTATGAGGCGTTACGTTGGTGATTACGTGAAGAACCCCGCCAGTGCGCATGCGCGTCAATCTTCAAAGCAGCGGTATGAAATCACAAATAACAGTTATCGAAGTAACATAGTAAGATGAGCAACTTGAGACCTACCAGATTACCTTTCTGAGAGAGGGTTGGGCGTGGAGGACACGTAATCGCCAACGTAACTCCTCATAAAATAAAGATCAAACTGGTAAGTTCTCGTTTAATCTTACTATTTTACTTCGGTCACATGTGTGATTCCGTGAAGGGTTCGAAGCTTTGTGATTTCATGCCGCAGATTCAAATCTCGGCCTCTCACTGCATTGATTGACACGGAATGAGAAAATAATCAATAATGCATTAATGTTGACATTGCAATTAAATGCAGTAACAACTTTATTTGAATAACAAAAACAACAGTACCCCTCTAAACCCAGGGGGAACTTAAAATAGTATTGGCAAACAGCCCCAGATTGGCAATCGGCCGATGGTAGAAGTGTTGAAAAACCAACTCATTTGACCACCTGGCGGCTGCCAAAATATGGCCTATGGGCATGTCCATCGCCCTTGCTGCTGACATTGCTGCTGCCCTAGTGGAATGAGATGTGAAAACATCAGTGTTAATACCTGCATCAACCAATAGTTGTTTCAACCACCTCGAGATAGTCTGAACTGACACTCTCTTATGTGGCTTCTTGTAACTGATAAACAACCCTGTTTCCATGTTACGTAAGGCCCTTGTAGCTGCAATATATTACAGCAAATGTGTCTTTGCACATAGAGATGGATCCGTGGGATATGCTGAAAACACTATCTCGAACCCTGTCAAACCTGGCCTGCTTTGTTTGAGGAGGTCATAAATGTAGAACGTAACATTGTCTGCAGCCAATTCCATTCTGTCTAGCTGCAGTGTTTGTAATGTCTGCACTCATTGTGCTGATACCAGTGCCAAGAGTGTGACCACCTTAATGGTGATTTTGGCCAAAGGCAGAGATGTGACAGGGGTCCTCTGATGATGTAGCTTGAGGACCACGCTAACATCCCAGATTGCCATATATCTGGGTTCAGGGGGTCTGGAGTTAAACATTCCTTTCATCAATTGAGAAACGAGAGGATGAGACCCAATAGGATGTTCGTCTGACCCCATCAATAAGTACGAAGACAAAGCACTTCTGGCTGAATTGATCACACTATAACTCAGCCCCTCATCATAGTAGATTGTTGACAGGAATTCTAGAACATGCGGAATACCTGCTGTACAATAGTCAATATTATTTTGTACACAGAAAACTTCCCATTTTTTTACATAAGAAACATATTGCTTTTGAGTACTCATTCTCCAAGCTGCAGTGAGCATGTCCACAGTTCGCCCAGACAATCTTCGCCCCAGAAAACCTCCTTGGTAACTGGTGTGACCTGCTTTTCCCAGTTCCTGGCGGGAAGCCCCACGTTTGTATGTGTTCCCACTGCAGAGCGCCAACTGCGCCCCTGCGTCGACGGCTGGCTTGTTCCTGGTGGAGACCCAGAATCTACACTTTTCCTGTAGGGATATCTCCTCTTTACAAGTTTGCCGGTCATCGTTGTCTTAATCAAGCCCACCGTTTTTGCCTCATCATCCATCTCCTTGACGCGTTTCGCGAGTTCTTCTCCAAAGAGTTAGTTGGGTGGTTGGACATTGGTGGGCTTGCAGAGCGCTGCAAACTTCGGGTTGATGGTGGGCCTAATAGCACTTTTCCTGAGACAGTTAATTTCAAAGTGGGCGCTGCACAGCAACCCTAGTGCCTCTTGATGTGTCCCCGACACATGCCCTCCATCCATCGTTCTAGCGAATGCCGTGATTCCTGAGCCCAACAACTTCAGGATCCTCTGCAGCTTTATTTCTTGGGCACGCTTGCCCACGCCCATCTGACCCCATATTATCTGGTTTGTTGCTGGTACAGTTACCAAGTTGCAGTTCATTGGGGTCTCATGCTTTTTAGCGGTCTCGTCCATGGTAAGTTCCTGGAGCTAATGGGACACCATGTAATTGATTGTGGAGGCCAGCTCTTCTCCCAGCGGCTCTCCTGACTCTGACGGGATAGCGAATCGTGCTGCCAGAGATTGAACATCTGGCAGCTCCCGTTCTTCGCCTGGCTCAACCTTGCCGTCCGAGTCGGGGTCAGAAATCAGCTGACCCATCGCACGTGCCTCATACACCACCGAAGAGGGTAGCAGTCGAGTATGGCTGCCCTGCCAGCAGCTGTTAGTCTTTTCAATCTTTTTTTTATTTTTAGTTAGTTAAAAGTGTTTGTTTTTGGACGTCTTTTTGTCTTTTTATGTGGGGGGTGGAGGGTGGAGGGGGGGGGGGGGGAAGGGGGAAACTTTCTCAGTAACTACCCGGTCCGAGATGCGGCTTTTCTCCGGGCCATATCTTCGCCCCTTCCTCGCGGCCTACCAGCACTCTGGAGCGGCGTTTCTTGCCGGGACCTGCCAGAACTTCAGCTTCGGTGGTGGCACAGCGCCATCATGGAGCGGGCGATGCATTGCCCGGGACGCCGTGCGGTGGAGCTCCGGAGGGCTGAGACCACCGAATCCAACATCGCGGAGCTGTGGTCTGTGGTCTGTGGAGCTTCCAGCCGCGGGTGGCGCTGAGCTTTAAACACCGCGGAGCCTGGGATCTCACAACGGCCCGTGGACTTCGGGAGCTGCGAACTCCGGGGAGGAAGCGGCCGCTCCAGACACTCAGGCTGCTGAGAGTGTTCACCCAACGCCAGAGCTTCATCATCCGGCGAGATGGCTTGAAGCATCAGGTTGCCATAGCGGCAATTGCGGAGGCCTCAATAGGCCCGACTATGGGTGAACTGGGGATGGGACTGGACTTTGCTGCCTTCCCCCACAGTAAGTTATAGGGGGATGTTTTTATGTTTACTGTTAAATTCTTTGATGTTGTGTCTTATCTTTATTTATGTGTTGCAATGGCAAGTCAAATTTCACTACACCAATTGGTGTATGTGATAATAAATGTCCTTTGTCCTTTGTCCTTTGTCATCAATGAGGGTGCTATCAAGCAGCCCTCTACTAGGTGCTGCTGGTGCCTCTTGTCCAGGGTAGTGCTGACACCACTCCTCCTGCTGGAGTGTGCCCTGCTGGAGCACTCTGTGCAACAGGTGCTCCATATAGGATAGCCATTCAAAAATGCTATTCATCCCCGGAGGGGAATCTTCCCACTATTCCGTGGGCATGGCAAACTTGTGTGTTGCCTTGCGCCCGACTGGTGCTGGCTCTGTGCTTTGTAGCACCAAGTCTGCAGTCACCCCGCTTTCTGCTGGCATCTGTGCAGGGGTATGAGGCAGCTGTTCACAGCCTGTAGATAGATAGATGGACAGCCCATATATAGATGGATAGAGAACTGGCTGGCAGACAGGAAGCAAAGAACGGGTCCTTTTCAGGATGGCAGGCAGTGACTAGTGGGGTGCCGCAAGGCTCAGTGCTGGGACCCCAACTATTTACAATATACATTAATGATTTGGACGAGGGAATTAAATGCAACATCTCGAAGTTTGCGGATGACACGAAGCTGGGGGGCAGTGTTAGCTGTGAGGAGGATGCTAGGAGGCTGCAGGATGACTTGGATAGACTGGGTGAGTGGACAAATGCATGGCAGATGCAGTATAATCGGGATAAATGTGAGGTTATCCACTTTGGTGGCAAAAACAGGAAGGTAGACTATTATTTGAATGGTGACCGATTAGGAAAAGGGGAGATGCAGCGAGACCTGGGTGTCATGGTACACCAGTCATTGAAAGTAGGCTTGCAGGTGCAGCAGGCTGTGAAGAAAGCGGATGGTCTGTTGGCATTCATAGCAAAAGGATTTCAGTACAAGAGCAGGGAGGTTCTACTGCAGTTGTACAGGGTCTTGGTGAGGCAACACCTCGAGTATTGTGTACAGTTTTGGTCTCCTGATCTGAGGAAAGACATTCTTGCCATAGAGGGAGTACAGAGAAGGTTCACCAGACTGATTCCTGGGATGGCACGACTTCCATATGAAGAAAGACTGGATAGACTCGGCTTGTACTCGCTGGAATTTAGAAGATTGAGGGGTAATCTCATAGAGACTTTCAATATTCTTAAGGGGTTGGACAGGCTAGATGCAGGAAGATTGTTCCCGATGTTGGGGAAATCCAGGACAAGGTGTCACAGTTTAAGGATAAGGGGGAAGTCTTTTAGGACCGAAGTGAGAAAATCGTTTTTCATACAGAGAGTGGTGAATCTGTGGAATTCTCTGCCACAGAAGGTAGTGAGGCCAGTTCGTTGGCCATATTTAAGAGGGAGTTGGATGTGGCCCTTGTGGCTGAAGGGATCAGGGTGTATGGAGAGAAGGCAGGTACAGGATACTGAGTTGGATGATCAGCCATGATCATATTGAATGGCGGTGCAGGCTCGAAGGGCCGAATGGCCTGCTCCTGCACCTAATTTCTATGCTTCTGTTTCTATGTACTCCCGTGGCTATCTACAGCTCCGGCTTGCCTCTTCCCCTTTCCCGTTTTGTCCATGGTGCTACTAGGAAAGAAAACAGCACCACAGCAAACGGATTCTTACTCCAGCCTTTTTTTAATTTTGGCAACCCTTTACTAGGTGTCGCCTCAGGCATGTGTGCATGTATTTTAGCACTATCTCGACCACTGTGGTGCACCAAGTGGGAGGAATGGCAACCCTGCAACCAGGTGTTGCTTCAGGCACATGTGCATCCTCCTGTAGCACTCTCTCGACCACTCCGACCCTTGAGTGGGAGGAAATTTGCAACCCTTTACTAGGTGTTGCTGCCAGACATTCCTTAAGATGGAGTGTTGTTGGATTGCGACGAGATGTAGTCTTGTCTGACATTGATACCCCAGGCTTGGCACTCACTCTGAGTTGGGGTTGTCAGGTCACTGCCTACAGCAGCCACCAGGAATAGCCGTGCAAATCGATGCTCTGCTGGTATCCTCCTTCCCCAAACAGGCTGCACGTGCGAGCGACTCCAAGTCGTGCTCTTTCCCAATGCCAACCTCGTCTATAGGGAAGAATTGGAGCGCCTCTGGCCCCCGTACATCAGACATAGTGGGAAATGCTGGAACAAAACTTAACAGTTATTTTTCATAGGCAAAGACATTTATGTGAATGAAGACCCCCTTCACAGTTGAATCTGGGATTTATTTACTTTTAATATGAATAATCCGGCGTCTTGGGGAAGAAAGTTGCACAGTCCCTTTAATGAGCAGAATTACCATGATGCCACCTGGTGTAACTCTCACAGGTGACTGATAATACAGCTCAACAAGGCTTCCCATTTCCTAATATTGGAGTAAATGATAATCATCTGTCTCGGTATGATAGTCACAACGTGACCTAGTGGCAACTATATGTCTACCCTTTTGAACGCTTCCAAATTTGCATGTCATCCTTGCACAGGGCTACTCTAGCCTTCTGTGTATCGTTCCAATTTTAGTATATGTGCTGCGAAAGCGAGCACTGCATGACCATATTAAAAACTAATACACTGGACCCGGTCCTCACAACCCATGTTACAGGAACCAAGACTCCTAGCCAGGCTCCACGTGGTTTTACTCACATGGGCTGCCAAAGTCGGGGTCCCTGTCTCAATGAGTCGGGTAGTAACCCGACGACCACGCTCAGTCTGCACCCTGAACACCCTCGGGAGTTGCTGACCTTACTGTCAGCGACTCTAACAAGAAGTCCAACGGCCACCGGCTCCTCACTTTAACGTGGACCGTAGCCGGTATCCCAGCGGTCTAGAGAACCTTGCGGCCCATATGTAAAACACATCCCGGGAGTCGAAACAACAAGCCCATCAGCCACCAGCAGTCTATCGTGACCGTAGCTTACATAACCCACGGTCAACAAAACCCGCGTCCCGAATTAAATCCTCGGGAGTTGCGACCGTTCTGTCTGCGACTCAACCAGCAAAACCTACCGGCCGCCTACTACCACACTCCCGCGGTCCGAAGCCAGCATCCCCGTGGTCAACAATTTCCCCGCGGCCCACCAGGTTTTGCTTAATTCGATATCCAGCAGGAACCTGCGAGAAGAGATTCCTGCAACAGACAATCTGAAAAGTAAGTTTAAACTTACCTGAAGGATTTTTCAAACTTACCACTGGAGGAGCTCTGTTCCTCGCAGCCTCCGTGCGCCAATGCGGCTGACGTAATGATGCGCATGCGCACTGGCGGGGTTCTTCACGGAATCACTCTTGTGACTCCGAAGTAAAATCTATATTGGAAATGCAGTTATCATCAATACATCACTGTACGGATGAGAAATCTAGTGATGTGCTGACAATGCCTTTATGACTTAAAGAAGAGAATATCCTCATTTTGAGCAGTTACTAACAACATATCTGACAACACTCAAAATTAAAATACGGGTGTTTCTCAAAATCTTTTTCTTTTTCTCAAAACCACATTCCAGCTTCATATCCATAATGCAGCTTCATAGAGCAGGACGATGAACACTGATCACGACATGTGTTTCCTCCGTGGGTTTGTAGATATATGCAAGGAAGTCTTTTCTGCACCTCCATCAAGTGTTACCAAAAGCTTGGGATACCTGTTCTGTCAATTATTGTTATTTTTCTTCGGTAACAGTTAATTTTTCCGATTGGAAAAAAGGAAGAAAGTGAGACAGACGACACACTATACCCCACCAGTGCAACCCAATTAATCTTGATGTCTTAATGTCTAATGACAGTATTAAATTTGTAGCTCTATTAAACATGGGTCATTAATCAATGTCAAGTGGATGAGCAAATCAAAGCATCCCACCTGTGAACATTAACATCGATTCACATATTTCATATTTCAAACATATTAATTACATTCCAAAGCAGAATTACTTTGAATATTTGTTTTTCTGACCTGCTGAGATCTGAATTTCTTTTGCCCTTGATGCGTAAGTGTTTTATTTGTTGCATGTGGTGATGATGAGATGCAAAATTGTATTGCTCGAGTTGGTTCAAAAGATGAAAGTTTTACATTGTGTAAACTGTGGAGATGGAATTAGAAATCATTCCACTAAGGCCCAAGAGAGCCATTGAAAATTAGGCAGCAGTCAAAATTTGTAATATGTAATATGTTCAGATAAGAAATATAAGAAAGACACAGATAGGAGATTTCTATTTGGAGGAACAACAATCTGGGAACAAGAAACAGAATAATAAGCGGGAATTTAGGAAGAACATATTCACACAGAAGTTGTCAAGGGCACGGAGCTTGCCATCACAGGGAATGGTAAATATGTAAAGGGAACACTAGGAAAGGGTTTTTCTCTATTGGTGTGCATTTTGTTGTGGATCATCTAAAGACTTTCCTGATGGTGAGTGCCATGTTTCCAGAAAAGGCACATGGCTCCTCTATCCTGTGCAAATCAAACCTGCTTGACTTGTTCAGTGGAAGGATTAATCCTGGGGATGAGGGCTGTCTTCAACATTCCTGACTCCTTGTGGCGGTGTATCCCACGACAACAGCAGCTTGGAACAGATACAAAGAGCGGCACTAATTGTCGAGGTTCAAACTGGAAAGCACCATCAATCTCTGAGAAATTAGATTTTGTTGCTCATATCAGCCTGTGGATATGTTATAGACAAGTGGAGTCATAGAATCTCATTGCACAGGCACATGATCTTTGGACCATCATGTCCATGGTTAAAATGGGAGGTAAAGATAATCCAGCGAACTATAGGCTGGTGACCCTCACATCAGTAATAAGGAAACTATTGGAGAGAATTCTTTGAGATAGGATTTACTCCCATTTGGAAGAGAATGGGCTAATTAGGGATAGTCAAAGTGGCTTTTTACGTGACAGGTCATACCTCACTAACTTGATTGAGATTTTTGAGGATGTGACATAGGAAATTGCTGAAGGCAGGGCGGTGGATTTTGCATACATGGATTATAGTAAGGCTTTTGATGTTCCCACCTGGTAGGCTGAAGAAAGCTCGTATACCATGCTCGTATCCTCTATGCCCTGCCTATTGAAAGCAAGCATCCCATATATCCAATACTGTGGTCTGTGAAATTATCTGCCTCAGAGAGCGGTGGAGGCAGGTTCGCTGGATGCTTTCAAGAGAGAGCTAGATAGGGCTCTTAAAAATAGCAGAGTTAGGGGATATGGGGAGGAGGCAGGAACTGGGTACTGATTGAGGATGATCAGCCATGATCACATTGAATGGCAGTGCTCGACATGGACCTTGGGACTTTTTGCCTTCCATCACAGTGAAGAGGTGCCTGGTGGAATCACTGTGGTGGATGTTAAACTGTGTTGAGTGTGTTTTTTTGTTATTTATTCTATGTTATGACTGCAGGCTAAACCATTTTGTTGCACTGAAAAAGCCCCTTTAATCTGAATCTGAAGGGCCAAATGGCCTACTCCTGCACCTATTGTCTATCTTCTATTATCTATTGTCTATTCTCTAATACCTACAACTGAAATTGCTAGGAACATCTGTTTGCAGAGGCAAAAGGGCATGAATTGTACTTGTGCATTACTCAATTGAATGTGGGTTTTTAGCCCTTGCAAAGTCAACTGGGACTATTTCCTACCATGATCCAACTGTGGTTACCACAACAAGTCTTCTGGGTCTCTGGCACACAGCATCTTACGATTACATTTTAAGCCCCTCCAGCATTTTACTCACTGTTGAGACTACCAGGTATAGGTCACTAAATCTTTTTAACACAAAGGGTGGGTGTTGTACTAAACAAACTGCCAGCGGTGGTAGTTGAGGCAGGGACTATCCCAACATTTAATATACAGTTAGACAGGTACATGGATAGGACAGGTTTGGAGGGATATGGACCAGACACAGGCAGGTGGAACTAGTGCAGCTGGGACATGCTGGTCGGTGTGGGCAGGTTGGACCGAAGGGCCTGTTTCCACACCGAATCACTCTGTGACTCGATGACTCTAGAAGATTTCACCGTCTCCCCTGCTAGCCTCCCTCTCCATGGTCAATTTGTCTTGAAAGGCTAGTGTTTCACAGATTGCAATGTTGTAAATTGTGTGTTCAATTGAGTCACACAAGTCCTGTTTTAGCATAATCATCAGTGTAAATTCTTGCACTGTTTCAAAAAAATTGATTGGGCACTAGTCTACCAATTGAACCATCAATTAACATGTAATTGCAAACTAATATCAGCGAAGACCAATGTAACAGCAATAAAATACAATACTATTGAATGACTATGTCATACACCATCTGAAGTATAGCAGAGTCTGTGTGATTGGCTTGTGTACTGTCTAAAGGAGACCATCAATTCACAAACAGCTTAAGTTGACTTGCATTTTAATAGACAATGACATTGCCTGGAAAGCACAATAATCAAATTAGTTTTATTTTATATTTTTAGCATACAATAATTGAACCCATCTGTTTATTTGCCACAACTTGTCTTGATTCCAGTGAAAACATAAAACGTTGCCATGATTTCTAAAGCTAATGTGCATATAAGGCTTTGACAGTGGGTTTAGATGATTAGAGCTATTAAAAAATGGACAATGTTGCCTACCCATGTTCTCCAGAGATATTGGCTGACCCACTAAATTACTGCAATACATTGTATATATTTTTTGTAAATCAGCATCTGCAGTTCCATGTGTTTACATCTTCTATTATTCAGGCTCTTCTTCAGGTTGGAGGATGTGCTTCCACTACATTTTTGTGGGTCCAGAGGTGTCAATGTGGAAGCCCCAAACTCTTCATGTTCACAAGTTATAGGAGTAGAATTAGGCCATTTGGCCCATCGAGTCTAATCACCATTTAATCAGGGCTGACTACCTCCTCATCTCATTGTCCTGCCTTCTCCCCATAACCCTTGACAACCATTTTAATCAAGAATTTGTCTATCTTTGCCATAAAAATATCCACTCATTTGGCCTCCATGGCCCTCTGTGGCAATGAGTTCCACAGATTAACTACCATCTGACTAAAGAGGTTCCTCCTTACCTCCTTTCTAAAAGGGCGCCATATAATTCTGAGGCTATGACCTCTGGTCCTAGACTCTCCTACCATAGAAACATAGAAAATAGGTGCAGGAGGAGGCGATTCGGCCCTTCGAGCCAGCACCACCATTCATTGTGATCATGGCTGATCGTCCACTATCAATGACCCGTACCTGCCTTCTCCCCATATCCCTTGATTCCACTAGCCCCTAGAGCTCTATCCAACTCTCTCTTAAATCCATCCAGTGATTTGGCCTCTGTGGCAGGGAATTCCATAAATTCACAACTCTCTGGGTAAAAATGTTTTTTATCACTTCAGTCTTAAATGACCTCCCCTTTATTCTAAGACTGTGGCCCCTGGTTCTGGACTCACCCAACATTGGGAACATTTTTCCTGCATCTAGCTTGGTCCAGTCCTTTTATAATTTTATATGTTTCTACAAGATTCCCCCTCATCCTTCTAAATTCCTTCTAAACTCCAGTGAATACAAGCCTAGTCGTTTCAATCTTTCCTCATAAGACAGTCCAGCCATCCCAGGGATTAATCTCGTGAACCTACGCTGCACTCCCTCAATCACAAGGATGTCCTTCCTCAAATTAGGAGACACAATACTCCAGGTGTGGTCTCACCAGAGCCCTATACAACTGCAGAAGAACCTCTTTACTCCTATACTGAAATCCTCTTGTTATGAAGGGCAACATTCCATTAGCTTTCTTCACTGCCTGCTGTACCTGCACGCCAACTTTCAGTGACCGGTGTACAAGGCCACCCAGGTCTCGCTGTACCTCCCCCTTACCTAACCTAACCCCACTGAGATAATAATCTGCCCCCTTGTTTTTGCCGCAAAAGTGGATAACCTCACATTTATCTATATTATACTGCATCTGCCACACATCTGCCCACTCACTCAACCTGTCCAGGTCCCCCTGCAGCCTCCTAACATCCTCTTCACAGTTCACACTGCCACTCAGCTTTGTGTCATCCGCAAACTTGCCAGTGTTGCTTCTAATTCCCTCTTCCAAATCATTAATATATATGGTAAACAGTTGCGTCCCCAACACCGAACCTTGCGGCACTCCACTCGCCACTGCCTGCCATTCTGAAAAGGACCCGTTCACTCCTACTCTTTGCTTCTGGTCTGCCAACCAATTTTCTATCCATGTCAACACCCTACCCCCAATACCATGTGCTCTAATTTTAGTCACCAGTCTCCTGTGCGGGACCTTATCAAAGGCTTTCTGAAAGTCTAGATACACTACATCCACTGGCACCCCTTCATCCATTTTACTTGTCACATCCTCAATAAATTTCAGAAGATTAGTCAAGCATGATTTCTCTTTCATAAATCCATGTTGACTTGGACTAATCCTCTTACTGCTATCTAAATGCCCCATTATTACCTCTTTAGTTATTGACTCCAGCATCTTTCCCACCACCGAAGTCAGGATAGCTGGTCTGTAATTCCCCGTTTTCTCTCTCGCTCCTTTCTTGAAAAGTGGGATAATATTAGCTATCCTCCAATCCACAGGAACTGATCCTGAATCTATTGAACATTGGAAAATGATCACTAATGAGTCCACTATTTCTAGAGCCACTTCCCTGAGGACCCTGGAATGCAGACCATCAAGTCCAGGGGATTTATCATCCTTCAGTCCCATTAGCCTACTCAATACTATTTCTCGCCTAATGATAATTTATTCCAGTTCCTCTACCCCCTTAGATCCTCTGTCCTCCAGTACATCTAGGAGATTGTTTGTGTCCTCCTCAGTGAAGACACATCCTAAGTACCTATTTAACCCTTCTGCCATTTCCTTGTTGCCCATAATAATTTCACCCGTGCCTGCCTTCAAGGGACCCACATTTGACTTTGCTACACTTTTTCCTGTAACATATCTAAAGAAGCTTTTACTGTCCTTCTTTATATTCTTTGCCAGCTTTCCCTCGTACTTCATCTTTTCAGCCCGTATTGCCCGTTTTGTTTCCTTCTGTTGACCTATGAAAGTTCCCCAATCCTCTGGCTTCCGGCTACTCTTTGCTGGGTTATACATTTTCTTTTAGTTTTAGTCTATCCCTAACTTCTCTTGTCAGCCACGGCTGCCCCCTACTCCCCTTAGAATCTTTCTTCCTTTTTGGAATGAAATGATCCTATGACTTCCGGATTATGCCCAGAAATTCCTGCCATTGCTGTTCCACCGTCATTCCAGCTAGGATCCCTTTCCAGTCTACTTTGGCCAGCTCCCCTCTCATGCCTTCATAGTCCCCTTTGTTCAACTGCATCACTGCCACTTCCGATTTAACCTTCTCCTTCACAAAATGCAGATTAAAACTAATCATATTATGATCATTACCTCCAAGCGGGTCCTTTACCTTGAGTTCTCTTATCATATCTGGTTCATTGGACAACACTAAATCCAGAATTGCCTTTTCTCTGGTCGCCTCCATTACAAGCTGCTCTAAGAATCTATCTTGGAGGCATTCTACAAACTCTCTTTCTTGGGGTCCTGAACCAACCTGATTTTCCCAGTCAACCTGCATATTGAAATCCCCCATCACCACAGTGGCATTACCTTTGTTACATGCCAGTTTTAACTCCTGCTCCAACTTACACCCTACATCCGGACTACTATTTGGGTGTCTGTAAATAACACCAATTAGTGTCTTGTTAAAGAAGGAACTGCAGATGTTGGAGAATCGAGGGTACACAAAAGGCTAGAGAGAGAGGGAATTCCAGGGTCCGAGGGCTGAGCCCTTGTCAATTCTTCCCTTCCCTCCCGCTCTACCCCTTCCCCGGGCACTTTCCCTTGCCACCGCAAGAAATGCTACACTTGTCCCTTCACCTCCCCCCTCCACTCCTTTCAGGGACCCAAGCAGTCCTTCCAGGTCCGACAGAGGTTCACCTGCACCTCCTCCAACCTCATCTACTGCATCCGCTGCTCCAGATGCCAGATGATCTATATCGGTGAGACCAAGTGGAGGCTTGGCGATCGTTTCGCCGAACACCTCCGCTCGGTCCGCATTAACAAACCCGACCTCCCGGTGGCTCAGCACTTCAAATCCCCCTCCCATTCAATATCCGACCTCTCGGTCCTGGGCCTCCTCCACGGCCAGAGTGAGCAACACCGCAAGTTGGAGGAACAGCACCTCATATTCCGCTTGGGGAGTCTGCATTCTCTGGGCTGGAACATTGAATTTTCTCAATGCTGTTAACCCTTGCTGTCTCCTCCCCTTCCCACCTCTCTCTCAGCCCTCGGTCCCTGGCATTCCCTCTCTCTCTCTCTATCTCTCCCCCACTCCAGTCGCACTAGCTTCTCATTTTCACACTAAAAGCAGCTTACAATGGCTTGTTCCCTTTATCATCGATACTTATTTGCATATCTTTCATTCATTGTTCTTTATCTCTCCACATCACCATCTATATCTCTCATTTCCCTGATCCCTGACCAGTCTGAAGAAGGGTCTCGACCCGAAACGTCGCCTATCTCCTTCGCTCCTTAGATGCTGCTGCACCTGCCGAGTTTCTCCAGCCTTTTGTGTACCCCCAATTAGTGTCTTCTTGCCTTTACAATTCCTCAACTCAATCCACAGTGACTCTACCTCGTCAGTCCCTATGTCTTCCCTCACAAGGGACTGAATTCCATCCCTCACCAGCAGAGCTACCCCGCCTCCTCTGCCCACCTGCCTGTCCTTTCTATAGGATGTATAACCCTGAATATTAAGTTCCCAGGCCTGATCCTCCTGCAGCCACGTCTCAGTAATCCCCACAATGTCATATCTACCAACCTCTAACTGAGCCTCAAGATCATCTACTTTACTTCTTATACCTTGTGCATTCATATACACACCAGTGGAAACATCCTGTCCACATCCACTCTATTTATGCCTCTCATTATTCTATGTTTCAATGAGGTTCCCCCTCAACCTTCTAAACTCCAGTGAGTAGGGGCCCAGTGCCGTCAAACACTCATCATATGCTAACCCACTCATTCCTGGAATCATTCTTGTAAACCTCCTCTGGACCCTCTCCAGAGCCAGCACAACCTTCCTCAGATATGGAGCCCAAATCTGCTCACAGTTCTACAAATACGGCCTGTCCAGCACCTTTCGGAGCATCAAGGGTTACATCTCTGTTTTTGTCTTCCAACCTTCTTGATATAAATGCTAGCATTGAATTTGCCTCCCTTATTACCAATTGATACAGCAGCAGGTGGTCGACAGGATGGGTGGTAGGTAGTTTGTGAAGTGGTGAATTCCTTCCATCACACATCCAGGGCTTCTTTGTGATCTTGATGAATGGATTTGAGGTTCTTCATCTGATCCTTGATTTTCCTTCTCCACCTCACTTTCAGTTTCAGAGCCTAGATCCTGGGCCAAAAGTTGTCAGTGAGGATCTTGCTCTTTTTTAATGATTTTTTTAGCACATCATTAAATCTTTAACTTGATCCGTCTGGTAATCTCCTGCTGTGACCTGCCTTGAGCAGTAGCGCATGAAAATGATGTGGCCAGAGCTGACTAAGAAAAAATGAAGCCTCTTTGCTGGGGTTATTGTTTTGGGAGAGGACATTGACATTGGTTCACTTATTTCTCCATTGAACTTGGAGGATTTTGCAGAAATAGCATTGGTAGCATTTTTCTAATATCTTGAGATGCCAGCCGGTGGTAGTGTAGGTTTCAGAACCATACAAGGGGGTTTAGATCAATGCTGCCCCATGAGATTTTTGCCTGTCTGAGGACTTGATCTTACACTACTCAATTCCTCAATCCACCAAAAGCTGATTTGGTGCATTGAAGGTTCTGGTGAATTTAAACCACTAGGTAAACTAAATAAATTGCTGAAGATGGTTGGGCCATGAAACAGTCCTTAACAATTCTTATAATAAGCCAAAGATACAAAGTACTGGAGGTGCTCAGTGGGCCCAGCAGCATCTTGGATGTCAATATGTTGTTAAATGCTATATTGTGTCAACAACATCCACCCCATCTCAACTAATCCTCACTGGCAATCACCATTAATGGCCTTTTGTGGAGAATGTGCTTGTTTTTTTCCCCTTTCCTCTCTGATTCTCGAATGATGAGGTCAAATACAATGTAATCACCATGATGACGGCATATTTATTCATCCATGGTTTGTGGGGTGACACAATTCAATAATCAATTTGGAAATCAATGAGAAATGAAGTCAGGAAATTCCAGAATTCATGCTCAGACAAATTATTGTTCTTGTTCTATTGACTACAATAAGACTGACAGCAACAACAAACTAAAAAAAAAACAAAACTGGTATGGATTGATCATAGGTAGTCAATGAGACAAAGAAATCTGTAAGTAACGTAGTACATTGCATTTTTAATGAGAAGAACAACTTACAACTAAGAGTGTTGATTGATATTCTCGTTATGAATTTTAGTTGCAGCAAATACATGCGCACTGTCAAATGGTAACACCCATGGATAAATGTTACATATTTATGAGATGTTTTTGAGTAAATAACAAGAATAAAATGAACCAAATGATGCTGTGTACGTGGATATTCAGAAGGTATTTGATAATTATCATGAATAAAGGATTGACGAACTAAGAAAACGGGAACAAATAGTAAACGCTGGGAACACTCAGCAATTGGAACAGCATCGTTAAGAGACAAATGGAGGTGTAGACATTTCCAAGTCAATGCCCCTCATTAAAACTGTACAAGAGTGAAAACAAACATTTTAAGTTACAGAGAGGGAATGGGTAGAGTGAACAGAGGAAATATCTGTGACAGGATACAATCCAATTCCTGGAGACCTCCATTCCCCACCAGAAGAATCTTGGGACCCAGTTATTCATTGAACTGATATCCAGTCGGTTTCCCTCAACTAACACATTCCTCTGCCTGGTTGAACTCGTCATCCCCTTAACAACTTGTCTTTTGACTCCTCTCACTTTCTTCAAGTCAAAGGTGGACATGGACATGGACATTCACATGGGCCCCAGCAATGTTTGCCTTTTTGTTGGTTACTTTGAACATTGCTTGATCCAAACATATCCTGGCACCGTTCACCAGCTCTTTCCCCCCTTTATTGCGACTGCCTCCTAGACCTGTGTTGAACCGATTCATTTTGTCAACTTTGCTAGTTTCTACCCTGCCCTCAAATTGGACTAAACATTTTTTTTAACAAATTTAAATGGATCCCTATAAAATGCTGACCTGACTCACTCCTTTCACTTCCTCCTAAGGTGTTCTGCCCTCCTTAATATTGCCAACCGATTTCTTAACTCTTCTTGCAAAACATAAATTGCCTTTCTCTCATCAACTGTTGCCTTTCTCCACTGCTTTCTCAACTGTCTCCTCTCCTTCACTAATTTCTTGATTTCTCTCTCTCATCTAGATCTAACCACCTGTGGAGCCTGCACTTTCTTTTTCTCATAACACCAAATCTGTCCACACCATATTGATAAATAAACTCTCCCATCTAATCTAACTTGTTTTCCACTGTCCCTTTCAGACTCTCTAACGCCTTTACCAAATTTATATTAACAGTTTCCCATTCCATCCTTTCACTTGCCCTAGGCCATTTAACTCTTGGTTTCAGCCCACCGTTCCTCTCCCTGACTGACACATTAACCTCACCACCACCTACACCCCCCTCTGCAATGCTTGTTCCCTCCTTATCAGTAACAGATCCTGTGAACTGTGGTTTTATACCCATCGCTGGACTTCACTCGACTGACTTGACTGGATTCTCAAGAAGTACTGCTCAATGCGATTTCCTTGCACTCCCTCTAACATTCTGTTGAAATTTCCATGTGAACACATGATCAATTTTGTGGGGGCGCTGCCCTAGCAGCTGCAGCTCGCCTGCAGTCCGTCTGTTTTTTCTTTATTTTTGTTGTCCTTGTCCTGTTTTGGCCAGTTAATTTGAGTTGTTAGTTTGTGTGTGTGTGTGTGTGTGGGGTGGGGTGGGGGGGGGGGAGAGAGAAACTTGTTTTTAGTCTCTTTCTTCAGGGGGGATGCAACTTTTTTTTGTTGTATCCCCCGTCTCCGTCTTCGCTGAGGCCTAATGGCGGAGCTGGCTGCCTCCAACTGCAACCGACCCGAGACTCCGGAGGCAGAGCCAGCCAGGACCTATCAGCGCGAGGCTGGCCGACTTCGGGGCTGTGGCGGGCACCAGCGGCGGTGACGGCCCGACTCGGGACTGAGGAGGTTTCCCGGCGGCGGTGACGGCCTGACTTAGGACTGAGCAGGTGTCCTGGCGGTACGGCGGCCCGACCTCGTAGGTAGGGCCGCGGGGCCAGCAGACAACATCGTCGGGAGCTCGCAGGTCACAGGTTGGTGACCTGTTTTTCTGGAGCTCCCGTGGCAACAGCTTCATCCGCTGGACTGGAGGGTGGCAGCTTCGGCAGCTTCAACCACCCCGGGCCGCGGTGTTTGAACCGGCCTGTTCGCGGAGCTCGGATTCAGCCGCGGGACTTACCAACACCCGGTGGGGTCACAACATCGGAGGCCTGTATCGCCTCAGCGCAGAGGGAAAGCAAGGAGGGAAGACACAAACACTTAAGACTTTTCCCTTCCACCACAGTGAGGTGGTGCTTGGTGAACTCACTGTGGTGCAAAGGTCTGAATGACAATAAAGGATACTTTACTTTACTTTCCTCAAACCAGATGGGTCATCTAAATCCATGATAAACACTGAACAGGAAGTTACTCACATTTTTTTTTCATTCCGTGCCGTCCATCACAAATCTGCACAAATGATCCTCATAGTATGCAAGCAATACTTCATTATGCAAACAATAGGATCACAATCACAATAATACTTTATCACAATCACAATAATACTTTATTAGCCAAGTATGTCTTGCAACATACGAGGAATTTTATTTGCCAAGTTAGTCATGCAAATAAAAAGCAACAGAACATATTTTAACATAAACATCCAGCACAGTGACTCCTCCACATTTATCACTGTGATGGAAGGCAAAAGAAGCTCCATCTCTTCCCTTTGCTCTCCCGTGGTCGGGGGCCTCAAGCCCTCCATTGAAGGGTCGATCTTGACCCCTGTAGTCGGTGGCGTTTTGGGTCCTCCGCGTCGGGGCAATCAAGCTCCTGCATCGGGGGTATGTCAGCTCCCTCGGGCCAGGCGATCGAACCCCGTGTCTGGGCAGGTCAAGCTACTGCGTTCGCTGGAGCTCCTGTCTAGCCTCTCCCGACTGCGAGCCCTTGATGGTAAGTCCACAGGCAGCGGTTGGAGCGATCCCAGGCAAGAGATCGGCTCCGATGTTAAGACCGCGTCCCGCGGTGGGGCCCAAGGTCAGTCTGAGGAGGCCTCCAGCTCCATCGATGATAGGCCGCAAAGCATCCGGAGGTACAATCCGGAAACATCGTGTCTCCGGCAAGGTAAGAAACTGAAACAAAATAGTCTCCCCCTCCCCCCCCTTTTCCCCACATAAAACAAAGCAGAGAACATTTAAATGGACATAAAACGCACTAAAAATTAAGAAAAGATTAAAAAACAGACTGTTGGCTGGGTTGCCAACCATTCGGCGCCCCTGGTGGTGCAGCTCAATACTCCATTTTCTATAGTCTAAGGTAATTTTGAACCTTGGCCAAGGTGTAACTGGCAGTAGGAGATTAGATTCACCTTTATGCCCATATTGTGTTTTATTGGGAAAACCACATGTATATATCAATTCACTACCATGGGTTTTGTACCCTTGTTAAAGTTGACAATGAACTTGTCCCTTCCATATTTAGACTATTGATTTATTTTTTAGAATATATTCTTTCTAAATGTATTATAGACTACAAAAATACAGTCTGATAGATTTTCATCCAGAACTGCAGAGATTAAAGGTGAAATATTAAACCCATATTTGTCAACCACAAACTGCATCATTAAGACAGTAGAAAACAGGTCATTATCAAAGAGCCATAGAGCTAAACCACATGGAAACAATCCCTTTAGCACATCCTGTCCATGCCGACTAAGTTGACAATCTAGCATGATTCAATTTGTCTGCATTTGATCAACTTGCTCTGAAAGGCTGTTGTTAAGATGGAAAGAGTGCGGAGAAAATTTCCGAACTTGATGGCTGAGTGAGGTTGGGTAGGTTTGGAGTGCAGAAAGATGAGGGGTGATCTTATGGAGGTGTATAATACCACAAGGGGGATGGATGCAGTGAATGCATAACGTTTTTTTACCCAAAGTTGGGGAATCAAGAACTAGGAACATACGATAGTTTAAATTGAGAGGAAATAGATTTAATGGGAACTTGGGGGGATCAGGATTGAACCCAGGTTACTGGAGCTGTGAGACTGTGGCTCTAATGGTGTTAATGTTCTTATGGGCCTGTCCCACTTAGGTGACCTTTTAGGCGACTACAGGAGACTATGCAGTCGCCAGATGCTCACCACATGTTTGCGGGTGGTTGTCGGGGATTCGCCTTCATGAGGAGTTCCCGCATTCTGGGAACTAGTCGCGGCTGCATTAGGGTCACCACTAATTTTTCAACATGTTGAAAAATTAGCGGCGACTAGAATGAAGCCGCCATGGAGACTAGCGAGAATTCTTGAGCCGTAGATGGATCACCAGGTGGTCCTAAGGGGTTGCCAGGAGGTCGAAGGTTCTCGGAGGTTCTCGTACGTTATATCCGTGGCTGACTGGTGAATTTCATTGGCTCATTGGGGAAAAAAAGGTAAGCAGTAGTTTTCAGAACCAAGGATAATCGACCGGTAATGTTAAATGTCCACCGAGATGCACTGCCATGTATCTCCGGCTTATTAAAAAGTTGTCTCCCCCCTCTTTTAAAGGACTTACCGTACACTGTGCTTTAGCTGTCTTTTTACAGCGCCAACCTTCCTGTTCATCGCGGTGTGTGTCTGTTTCACCTTGGCTTTGCACCATGTGATTTTTTTAGACAGAGCTCCCCCTGCTTGCCCTGTCCCCCTGCTTGCCCTGTGCCCCTGCTGCATAACAGGCTTGTGAAGGAAGCGTGTGTGTCATTCTGACAGTCGCCGTTCCAGTTGCCGGATTTTCAGGCAACTTGACAGTCGCCGGCAGTCTGCTGAAAAATCGCCAAAGTGGGACAGGCCTCTTAGGGTAGCTGGAAAGGGTGCAGAATGGATTTATTGATTTCATGCCAACATCCTTGCACTGAAGCAAAAATTATACTCATTCGTCCAAGATAAATTCTCTACTTGCATGACTGAAAAAGCATTTTATTAATCCAGTGCTGTTGTGGCCATGAAATTTCCAGCTAGACAAGATAAACTGTTTTACGATGTTCTCAAAGCCTCCTCGAAAAAGTGCAACATTGCCGACCATTCTTTCCAATCCCTGCCACTGATCATTCAAAATGGAGATGAAACATTTGGGATGGCTTTGAACTTCATTCCTTGTCAGGTGCTCCGTGTGAATAATGTAAGAGTATTCCAGCACAGCAGGTTCCCACTTTCTTGCTGTATCAATAACCTTCCGCACCTGTGACATGGTCTTCGGATCCTACATTGGCCTCCAGAGACTCATCGGAATCCATAGAAATGGAGTGGGATCAAGTCATCCGAAAGAGGGACAAGAAAATAACAAGTTATCTGGGTAGTTTGGATAGTTGTGGTTGTTCTTCCTAGAACACAGGAGGTCGGGAAGGGATCTGCGAGGGATGTTTAACATGATGCATGTTAGGGGAAGTCATAAATTCATGTCATAGGAGCAGGGCATCCAGCCCATCGAGTCTGCACCATTCAATCATGGTTAATCTATCTTTCCTTCTCAATCCTGTACTCCTGCCTTCCTCAACCCTTGACACCCTTATTAATCAAGAATCTATCAATCTCCACCTTAAAAATGCCCAAATGACTTGGCCTCCACTGCCATTGGTGGCAATGAATTCCACAGATTCACCACCCTCTGACAAAAGTAATTCCTCCTCATATCCTTTCTAAAGGTGCGTCCTTTTATTCTGAGGCTATGCCCTCTGGTCCTGGAATTTCATACTTGTAGAAGTGTGCATCCATCCATCTCTGCATCCATTCTATTCGGGCCTTGCACTATCAGGTACATTTCATTGAGGTCTGCCCTCATCCTTCTAAACTCAATGAAAGGGAAACCGTTCTCAGTGGCAGAGAAATTAAAACTAAGGACATAGATTATAGATATTCGGTAATTGTGCTAACATTGACTTTAATCAGAGAGTCAATGAGGCCTGGAATGCATGGCCAGGGAAGTAGTGGGCAGATTCAAATTTAACATTCCAAAGGCTGGAAGCTGAAGGAAGTTAAGGAGCTGAAATGAAATCATTGGCAGGATAACAGCAATTGCTGGAAAAGTCAGCAAGAATTTGTAGGGCTCTGGGAAAGGGTGAGGGAGTGAATCTAGCTTAGTGTTTTCTGGTTTCAGTCTGTCCTTCCACCTCTCCCCAAACATCACCCCCTCATCACAAGTGAAGACCGGCAGGAGGAATGAATTACAATCGTGTGAAAATATTCCTCTTGCCATGTAAAATCAGAGGGCGGTGACAAAGACAGACAGAATACAATAGCTCTGGGATCCAAAAGCTTGGGGAGTATTTATTTATTGCAATCTTTATTGTAAAGGATGTGATAAATGTCACAGTATTGAATGCTTGGATAAGCACAACATTTCCTGTCAGACAATTAAATGAATGGTTTGAAAACTCAGCCTGCAATTATCATTCATCACTTATCTAACAAAGCAGAGGACACCTTTAAAAACATCTGTGCAACTGCCATTTTCAGTTAATGTAGGTAATTTGGGAAAGCTGCTATATTTTATCTACCTATTCTTTCCCCTCTCACTGCTAAACATTTGTGGATGTGTAATTTCATAATTCCTCACTCGTTGACTATCTTTGACAGGGATCAAACGATTCAACAACTACAGCCATTGCCAATCTAGTTCTCAGTTGGTCAGTATAAAAGATACAGGATCTTAGAGTATGCATTCAATGACATTCAAAAACTAAATATCCATCACCTTTTGTAATTGTAGATACATTGGGATCTATCCATAAAGTTTGCATTCATACATTAGCTTTTGCATCTTTTAACTTACGGGGGGAAGTTCTACACCCATTGGGTAAGGCTTATTTAAAATGCACTCTCAATGAGCAAACACAAATCTTGTCGTTTCACATTGCCCGACAAAACTCAGAAAACCTGCTTGGCATCAACGCATGCCATGATTTGGGGCTGTTTTATTTTAGGTGTGCCGTTCATAAACTCAGTTCTTTGAAATGCAAGCTCCAGGTTCCAGACGCCACCTACGTCTGCATTCACCAGCAATGGATTCAAACCTGATCCGTCAAAGCCTGCAGCCATCAACAAGCTGCCAGCCCGAACCGGCGTTGCCAGTTTGCAGCGATTCCTCAGCATCGTCAAATACCAAGGAAAATCCATTCCCAACCTCAGTGAACTTTCTGCTCCTCTATGACAATTGACTGACAAGGACAATGTATGGTCATGGGAACCCCACCACCAAAGAGCCTTTGAGAAATTAAAACTACAGCTAGCCATCATACCTACACTGGCATGCTACAACCTCAACCTGCCAGTCACCATCACCCTGTGGTGCATCCCAGTACGGTCTAAGTGCGGCGTGCCTACAAACAACTATGGACGGCAACATGATGCCTATCTCCTATGCATCACGCGCCTTAACAGACATTGAACAACGCTCTGCTCAGACCGACAAGGAAATGCTTGCAGTTGTTTTCGCTTGTTCAACATTCAAAGACTTTATTTCTGGCAAAGCCTTCACAATCGAGACTGACCGCCAGCCACCGGTCACCATCTTGAACAAGCCCATCCATGCCATCCCATCTCGTCTATAATGAAGGATGATACGGCTACAGCAACTTGACTTTCGTATTGTCTGCAAGAAAGGTGAAGACCTGCACATTGCAGATACGCTCTTTAGAGCCCTGCGCACCACTAGGGAACATCACCCTAATGAACAGGACAAACTCTCAGTCATCAGCAATAACCAGCCACTGCACCAGCAGCAGGAACTCATCTCACCCCTGCCATGGCCATCACTGGCTGCTGGCATCTTTGAGTGGCACGGAAAACACTACCTAATTTTACTTCGGGGTCACATGAGTGACTATGTGAAGAACCCCGTACAGCCGTTCGTGCGTCATTACGTCAGACGCTTTCGTGCAGATGACTGGAGCAGTGCAGCTCCTCCAA
This sequence comes from Okamejei kenojei, assembly GCA_035221665.1. Taxonomy (NCBI): domain Eukaryota; kingdom Metazoa; phylum Chordata; class Chondrichthyes; order Rajiformes; family Rajidae; genus Okamejei; species Okamejei kenojei. Next base: position 58,094,062 of record CM069133.1, on the reverse strand, counting down.
CGGTAAGTCTAAACTTCAGGTAAGTGCTATTCCTTACCTGTTGTAGGTCTCCTGCAGGAACCTACAGGGTTTTTGCAGGATGTTCGCAATGCCGATGAAGGAACCAGCCTAGGATTTTGGGGAAATCCCTGGTCCGACCGCGGAAGCGGGGAGCTGGCGAATATCGGGTTTTGCGATCGGAGTCACTGATAACGCGGTCAGTGACTCCACATGTTGGGTTCCCGGGGAGGGGATACCCAAGAATAGGCAGTTCCAGACCGCAGCAGTCCCCAGGAGATGGGGCTAAACTGACCTGAACGGTCAGCCTGGTTTCCCAGTGGAGGGGAAACCCAAGAATAAGCGGATCTCAGACCGCAGTACTCCCCAGGAAATGGGGTTAAACACATAAATGATCAGCCCGGGTGCTGGGAGGGTGCCGCGGGTATGTATATATATATATTCCCCTGGGGAGGGGAAATTTACCTATGGGGTTCCCAAACCATAGTAATCCCCAGGATATGGAGACAAATGACAAAAAGAGTCAGTACAATTAGGAAAGATGTTGGGAGGTTTCCCCTCTGGGAATGAATTTAGAGACACTCCTTCAGCAGGAGTTGGGTCAGTGTGGCTTAATGTGAGAGCCGTGTCAGCAGTAATGTTTATGGCAGTGTCAGCCTATTTGGAGAGGCTGTGCCAGCAGCAACTTTGGGTAGGGATGCTTCATGGGGATGCCAAGTTATGGCAGTGCCAGCCTATGGGATAGGTTGTGCCAGCAGTACCTTTGTTCAGGACTGCTCATGGGGATGCCAAGCTATGGCAGGCTAGCACTATTGGAGACGTGGCTGTGCCAGCAGTACCTTTGCTCATGACTGCTCATGAGGATGCCTAGCTATGGCAGGCTAGCCTATTGGAGAGGCTGTGCCAGCAGCATCTTTGCTCAGGGCTGCTCATGGGGATGCCAAATGATGGCAAGCAAGCCTATTGCAGAGGCGGTGCCAGCAGTCCCTTTGCTCAGGACTGCTCCAGGGGAATACCAAGTTATGGCAGGCTAGCCTATTGGAGAGGTTATGTCAGCAGTACCTTTGCTCAGGGCTGCTTCATGAGAACGCCAAATCTATGGCAAATATTAGCCTATGGGAAAGGCCGCGCCAGCAGCACTTTTATTCAGGGCTGCTTCATGGGCACCAGCGGTACCTTGTTCAGGGCTGCTTTATGGGAATAGCTGTTTAGTAGGGTATTCCCATTTACAGTGATCGGGGAATGAGGAGGCATTGCTAGGATAAGGCAATATAACAGAATGATCTCTCCTAATCTCTCTTTTCTTTTTACATTTTCCTTATCTTTCAATCTTTTAACTTCTCACCTCTGTCCTTTATTTTTATTTTATTTGTTTTGTTTTCTGTTTCTACTCGCTTATCTATCTATTCCGACGCTCTTTATTTCTTTTTTCTCTCACTGTTCTTTTATTATTGAACTAAAAGTATGAAGTTGTACAAGAATGAGAATATGTATTTATGTATTAGGTACTTATGTACCAGACTACTGTACTTACTTCTAACAAAAATTTAAAAAAAAAAAAAAAAAAAAAATATAACAGAATGATGACAAAAAAGCATTCAAAGAAAACTATTCACAGTTCAAAAACATTGGTTATGTATGTGCTAAAATTAACTGTTAGGTCCGAAACTATATTTGAGAAATTGGGCTCCTCTATCCAGTTAGATTAAGTTCCTATCAGATAGACTTGTAGGACGTTGGGATTCACTTTTAGGTATTCAATTAGCCATGACGCTGGCCTGGGCAACAGATCGCAGTCAATAGACTCTGGTAAAAGTTGTTGTTATAAAACAGTTTTCTAGTCGTTAGACTAATTGTTAATAGTATAGATGCAATTCAGCTGTGTAGTAGGACAACTGTTATCTTGTTAAATGGTTAACAATTAAGTGCCATCTAGGTCATTGTTAACACACTTGATTATCAACAGCTGAAATTAATAAAGTCACAATGATGGACAAACAGTATTCATTACTGCTCCAGTAGTTGCTAGGTAAATTGGGGATCAATTTGCATAATCACACAATAGGAACCCAAAGCGGCCTCTTAATGACTTTATTTGAAGCCTCGATAGATGAAACAAAATGGAGGGAGCCATAAAAGACCTTCCTTCTCCTTTTAGCGAGAATGTATCTTTCGCCACTGTTATGCCAAATATTTTGCCACCAGTAAAATAAACATGAAACCAACATATATATTATATATGTTGGTTTCCTATTGTGTGATTATGAAAATTGATTCCCAATTTGTCGCGAATAATAATATAACCTTATTTGGTTATTTTAAACGTAATTTTGCTGGTTCAGCCTGAGGCTTTGGAGATCAGTTGTTGCATGATAAACTCAAATTATGTTCTGCAGGTTAATAAACTGCCCTAAGGTTTGGTTTGTTACATCTATTCTTCTATGTGTTCAAAGTGCTTGGATAGCACCAAACCGCAAAATTTTCTTTTTTGGATGAGTGTGTTTATGTAGTTAATTTGAAAATGGTATAAATTGCTAATGTTTGGAGTTCATGTTAACTGATCATTTGTTAATTATTGAGTTATACGACCATTAATTGGGTCAATGAGCTTTCTCATTGCGATGTTGACATTTGTGAACACTATTTCACCAGGAGGCTCCAGTTATATCCTTAAATTTAGCTGGAGTTTATTAGGTAGTTATTCTTCTGGTGTTGGTTTAGCGCAGCAGGTTCAGTCGCTACATAACTGTGATGATACCGGGTGATTACATCTGTAAATTATAATATATAATATTATGTTATAAATACTTGAGCAGACAAGAAGGGGGTCAGGTCTCAAAATTGTCACAGGCATGCCAGGGGACCTTTGATAAGGTAAGCACACATATATACAACAATATGTCAAGGTCGCCAAGAGCTTTGGAGTTTCTGGATTACCAATGTTGTTAGTCACAAAAAATTTGGGAGAACAAATTTGTTCAGGCCACTCCAGATGATAAAAATGGAGTTTGCGTTATGTAGGAAAAGATTCTGATTCCAGAGCTCATTCCACCAGGGCTGCTACAACATCAACAGCAAGTGTATTTACATTCTGCTGGGTCGCATTGTTACGGCTGCAGCATGGCCCAACGAATGAATCTCCAAACATTTATAATAACTCATTGCTGACCCAGGGGTGTTTGTTAACTCTATTTATGTTTCTGGTGATATTTTCCTTCTGGGTGAGAGATGGAAATATTATTATTTCATTTAAACAGCATCAACATGTTTTACATCTATGTCATGATTGTGTGCATTATGAATGTTTTCCCTTCATTTGTCAATGAAACAGCTGTGGTTGTGTATACTCGTTTCACACAGCATGAAATTACAGAGCTTTGAAATCACAGAGCTTTGAAATCTTCATGTAGTCACTCACATGACTCCGAAGTAAAATAGTAAGATTAAATGAGATTACCAGTTTGAAGTTTGATCTTTATTTTATGAGAAGTTACAATGAGGGATTACGTGCCCTCCGTTCCCAATCCTCATAAATATCATCTGGTAGTTCTAGTCTTTTGTTCTTACTATTATACTTCAGTCACTATTACCTGTGATTTCATACCATTGCTTTGAAGATTGATGCACGAACGGCTGTACAGGGTTCTTCACGTAGTCCCTCATCGTAACTCATAAACTAAAGATCAAACTTCAAACTGGTAAGTTCTCATTTAATCTTACTATTTTACTTACTTCGGATCACGTGAGTGACTACGTGAAACCCCGCCAGGACGCATGCGCGACATATCGTCGAACGCATTGCGGAAGCGACAGTCGCGAGGAGCGCCGCTCCTCCAGCGCGAATATTTGAAAATTTACTGTAGATTTACAATGTCTACCTTTTCTGGTGAGCGTGGCAACTCGGTGTGTTTCTTTTGCAGAGCGGAGGAAAGCACCATGGAGTCGCGCAGGGGAGAGCAGCAGCTGATACCGCTGCTGTGGAAGCAGCCAGCAGCGTGCCGTCTCTCCAGAGCTGCAGGTGCTGCCAGCAGCTGCCGGCTTTCGCCGCTTACAGACCGCAGGTGCGCCGCGGTCGGCGGCCAAAACACACCCGGAAGTCGGACAGGTCCGTTGACTCGGCTGGTTCCAGACATGAAGGACACCCCATTCCCGGATAGGGACGGCGGGCGTCTTTCCCGCGGGCAGCGGGTGGGGAGCAGTGCTCCAGCGTGACCTGCTTATGCAGGGGCAGAGTCACAGTGGGTCTCTTCGCATACCCACGGCAGCATCCTTTCAAGGTACTGCCAAATGTCTCACCCTTCTCGCAGGGGAGCATTAGGGGTCAGAGCTGCGGCTGACCCTGAAGAAGGGGCAATGGCTGAACAGTCAACTGTGAGGGGTGCCAGAAGAGAGAGCAGCAGAAGATTGTGGCATGCTGTATCAACTCAAGAAGGACTGCCTATACAAAGCTGCAAGCCAGTGAAAAATACATGGCTACAAACCAGCTACAGGAGCAAGCCATTAACTTTTATGGCTGGGAAGTACATTGCTCCAGAGAACTCCATTTCTCTTAAAGTGCCAGCAGTCCATGACCCCATCTGGGGCAACAGGAGCCCATCTATAAGGAGCCAGGAGGTGAAGCTCCAGAGGAAACTGCTGGCTGCTAAAATCACCAGCAGTACCAGGGACACTGATGGGGTTGATTTGCCTGAAAGAGTTACGTGATGCTCTAGCAGACTGTGTAATACTCAGTTGGAGATTACAGTTACAGGAAGAGCTATCATCAAGAAGTGCGGAATTATGCAAGATAAGTAGCACACAGGCACCAAAATTGCTGTTGGGGGACCTCCCGAAGCAGGTGAAAGACCTGCATGAGGAAGCCAAGGCTATAGGCCTGATCAAGGTGCCAAGCATCTCTAAAACCCCCTATCAACAGCGGCAGCACCCCTACACACCCACCATACATCGGTGCTATGGAAGACCATCTGGTGGTGAAAAGCTCGAAGGCCGGCCCACCTGCACAGCGGTCTTTCAGACCATGGCCCAGCCCGGCCTTCATGGAAAACGCGCCAACCCCACAACGCAGCAACACAATACCAGAAGAAACAACTGCGGAGACAACCCACGCAAACACCGGTAACCATGGAGGTAGGTGGGTCTGGTTGTTCTTAAAAAACATTGCATGTCCGATTCATTAAAATTGGGGGACGGTTGCACTTGTTTCATCATGTGTGCTGCACTTTTACCTCTGAACTTTTACATACTCGGAAGTATTCAGAATTACCAAAATTGAATTTGTATACGAACTACCGTCCCAGTTCAGCATACGCCTAGCAGGAAGTTCATACTTCACAAAAAGAGAGAACAGCAGGCCATGCTGAACTGTTAAGACTAACAGTAATCTAACCTGCACCTAATTTTCTATGTTTCTAAGACTAAACACAAAATGGATTGAGAAAACAATCAGAGAATTTCAAGAGTTCGTATCAAATATATTTATAAAAAACTAAAAAGATGGTGGTTGCCGTATCATTATAGATTTGACCGAACTAAATACTTCCGTTCAGTTATGCCCATTTCAAATTAGACACGTTTGTCACACACAGGGTCATCGTAAATACCTGAAATTTATCTGGATGGGACAAGCAATGGTAGTATGACTTATCCAATGGGTTTGTCATCAGCACCCAGGCTATTACAAATTTATTAAAAACCAAGCTTTAGCATACTTAAAGAAACATAACCATATCGTCATGGCTTACCTTGATGATATTCTCATTGTAGGTGAAAATTGGAGCTGGCTACATTGGTGGTATCAGCCACAACAGAGAGGTTTAACGTACATCCAGATAAATCAAAATTGGAACCCTCCACTACCATGGATTATTTGGGGTTCACTATTGACACTGTTCATATGTCTATCACCTTGCCACCAAAACAAAGTGACAGACTTGATGGGAGTATGCAAAAGCCTCACTGGCATCAGGGAACCATCCATTTCGGCAAGGAGCAAGAGTGATTGGGAATTGGTGGCTGCGTTCCCAGCAGCACAATTGGACCACTCCATTATTAAAACCTGGAAGAGGGAAATTTTAGCTCTCAAAAATCATACAGGCCATTTCCAATAGGCCTATGCAACTACCAGGGAAAGTAATTAGAATTAAACTGGTGGATAGAAATGTTCCATATTATCCTAACCCTTCATTATATCCCTAGGGTAACATTACAGACTGATGCCAGTGCTAAAGGTTGGGGAGCAACTAATACCACCGCAAGTTTGTGGTGGCAGATGAGTGCACAAAAATTATTCTGTTTAAAGCACTAGGAATTAATTATCTAGAAATGCTGGGAGCGTTTCATGGACTCAGGGCCTACTGCTCAGATGAGCACCAGTTGCATGTACGGTACAGATTAGATACCACACTGGGGGCCTATATATAATCATATGGGTGAAATAAAGTCGATATCTTGTGATAAAATTGCCTAATAATATCTGCACTGGTGTACTGGGAGAGAGATTTGGATCTCAACCACTTACCTTCCAGGCAAGCTAAATACAGTGGCAGACATCAGGTCACGTAAATTCAACGACAACATTAAATGGATGTTGGATCGGAAAAGTGTTTACAGATATTATAGACCGGTATGGGACACCAGATATCGACCTTTTTTCCATCCGGACTAATTCACCAACAACGAACAAATGTTGCTTGGGAACCAGACCCAGGGGCAGCAGCGATGGACGATTTCTCGCTGCATTGGGGGGGGGGTTTTGTTTTGCTATGCATTTTCCCCCTTCTGCCTCATCAGGCGAGTCTTACAATAATTAAACAAGAACGCCGCAACGGGTACCATGGTTCCCAACAGTACAAAGATGGTCTCAGAACCCTGCATCTGGATCAACAACGGCCAAGGAGGTTGGCACACCCCGTGCGGGAAAGTATCCGTGCCATGACTGTATGAACTTGTTGATTTGCAGTTTCTGAACAGGCCATTTCTGGGATACGGACTCTCCGACAGGACGATCAATGCCATCTCAGCGTCGTACAGGGAGTCCACGAGAAGACAGTACCTGACATATGTCAGGAAATGGGAAGTGTTCAGCACCAGGACGAACACTACATATGACTCAGCCAACCAACACTGAAGTGCTGGAGTTCTGGCCACCCTTCATTTCGATGAAAGGATTGAGTTACAGTGCCATTATTGTGCAAGGAGTGCCCTAGCTAATATCTGGGCAGAGGGAGTGATCACCTGGCTATAGGATCACACCCACTAGTACCTAAACGAATGAGGGGTATTTGTACTCTATTCCCCCCAGGTCCAGATACACCTATATATGGGACATAGGTAGTACACCATGTTACGAGGATGGACACCAATATCGGGGCTCACTCTGGACAAACTAATATCCTAGATGGGAATGATTATGGCACTTGGATCAGCACAACGGGTCCAGTCCTTACACAAGCTAGAATAGGACGTCATGTCTGTCACAAATGGCAGATAACCTGCTACATACAGGGGTACTTAAAACTAGACTGACCCGTTCCTTTGGCCAATATTAGAGTTCTGGCCTATCCTGCAGATAGTCGGCCCTGCATAGTGACACATACTTTCCAATATATAGTCACCAAGACACTTATGGGCACGGAGAGAGCTTTCTCATTAGCCATAAATGCCCTCACCTAAGGTCACAGTGCAAACCATATCCAGATGGTTCGGGTTGGGTATTACGTGCAGTGGTGAATACTAATGTTTTCAAATCTCACTCCAACAGGGCTGCATCTACATCGGACGCAAGGATGATGGGAGTTCCTATGGACCACATCCTTGCCACAGCGGGGTAGAGCAATGAACGCGTTCAATGCTTTATAATAAACCCGTGGGCGATCCTGAGACGTTTGCAGGGAAAAATTAAGTTCTGTAAAATAAATTACCCAATGTGGGGCATATTATTTTAGGTATGAATAATACCTTTTTTTTTTTCAGCACAGTGTCGTGTGTGAAATACGTTCATCCTCCGTCCCAGAATGGCAGTGTGTGAGCATGGTCTCGTTCCAGGGCATGAAATCACAGAGCTTTGAAATCTTCACGTAGTCACTCACGTGACTCCGAAGTAAAATAGTAAGATTAAATGAGAACTTACCATTTGAAGTTTTGATCTTTATTTTATGAGGAGTTACGATGAGGGATTACGTGCCCTCCGCTCCCAAAACCCTCTATTATAAAGTTCAACTGGTATGGAAGTTCTCTCTTATCTTACTATATTAGTCTACTCTGGTATCTGTGATTTCACACCACTGCTTTGAAGAATGTCGCGCATGCGTCCTGGCGGGGTCTTCACGTAGTCCCTCATCGTAACTCATAAACTAAAGATCAAACTTCAAACTGGTAAGTTCTCATTTAATCTTACTATTTTAGTGGACTCTTACTCAAACTGGTTCAAGATTGATTTACTGCCAACAATCACTTTGAAAATAATAATCCATTAACTGAGAATCCACCTTTCCGTACATGGGGTGCCCGCCCGCCTACAGACTGACAATGGAACTCATTTCACCAGCCGACAGTTCAAGGACTTTGCTAAACGGTGGAACTTTCAACACATCACCAGTAGCACAGAATACCCAGAGTCTAATGGACTTACCGGACGTGCTGTTTGGAGTGCTAAGCAACTCATGGAGCACTCCTACTTAGCCAAATCTGAAGTTTACCTGGATGTGCTAAACCTAGGAAACATTTCAAGGGACAGCATTATCGGCTCCCCCGCCCAGTGGTTAATGTATCTCAAGACGCACCCACCACTGCCCGTTTCACAGCAACAGCTGCAGCTGCAAGTCTGCTCCCCCTCTGTGACACAGAAGCATGTGCAGTTTAAACAAGACACGCAGAAGCGTTCCTGTGATACAACCAGCAAACTATCAACACCACTTATACAAGGACAAGTGGTTCACCTGCAAACGGACAAATGGCATGGCAATCATGAACCACGCTCCTACCTGATCGGGGTTGAAGGTGTCCTCCATGAACGCAACCGTGAACATCTCCATCTTGTGAAGGAACGTTGTCCAGCGCCCCCGGGTCCTAATGGCCCACCGCTCATGTTCAAACCCACGACTGTTGCACCACCTGCCGCGTGTGTGTGTCTGTCCACTCCCAGCGTCGGTCTGCCCCAGCATTCCCGGTTGTAACCGGTTCCCTGGACTTCCTGCGCCAGTCCAACCCCTGTCCTCCCACGACAGTCTCCCCCTATGGGCCATTGGGTGTCCCGCGATGTTACCAACCCCAGCTCACATCTTATTGGAGGAAAAGGGATAAGATAGTCCCCATCATAGGAGGACTGGGTGGGTTAGCAGGCCATCCATTATATATAGTGATTGTGTTTAACCCCATTATTATTTACTCATTATAGTTTGAAATGCCTTAATTGCTTTTTAATTTATACAAGAAGAGATGTAGATTGGCTATTGCATGTTAGCCAATTAGAATGCTTAGCAATTATAACTCCACCTGATTATAATATTATAGTGCATGAACTCGCCCACTGCCTGTCAGTAGCAGCAGTAGTGAGAATGAGTGATGTACTGCATAGATGATGTGGACCTGAACAATAAAGATGTTTGTGATTCGACCTGTGTGAGACTAAGTTATTTACATGTGTGAGATTAAGCTCTCCTCAGAGGGGGATGGGTGAAATAGTTGTAGGTCCAGGTGAAGTATAGGGGAGGAGGAGGGAAAAAAGTGGGGGAGAGAGGGGAGATGGGTGTGGGGTTGTTAGAGGTTATCTAAAATTGTTCATATCATTGGGTTGTAAGCTACCCAAGCACAATATGTGGTGCTGTTCTTACAAATGTGTGTGTGGCCTCTCTCTGGCAATGGAGGGGGCCCAAGACTAAAGGTCAGTATGGCAATGAAAGGGGAGTCAAAATTGTTAGCGACCAGCGATCCAGTACGACAGAATGCAAGTGTTTGGCAAAGCAGTCACCACGTCTGCACTTGGTCTCGCCGATGTACAGGTAGCCATATCGGAAACAACTGATCAAAAGTAGATGAAATTATAAGAGGTGGCCGTGAACCTCTGTCTCACCTGAAAGGACTGTTGGGGGGTCCCTTGATGGACAGGAGGGAGGAGGTACAGAGACAGGTGTTACATCTCTTGCAGTGAAGTGGTGGTTTGGGTGGAATGGGATGAGTGAACCCAAGAGTTGCGGAGGGAGTGGTTTCTGCAGAAATGTAAAGGGATGGAGATGGGAAGATGTGACTGGATTACATTGGTGGTGATGGAAATGATGGAGGATGGTGTGTTGGATGTGGAGGCTGCTGGGGTGAAAGGTAAGGACTAGGGGAACTCTATTCTTATTCTGTCTATGAAGAGGGAGAGCAAGAGCAGAACAATGGGATAAAGAAGAGATGTATGTGAGGGATTCATCTATTACAAGCCGGGGGGAGGGGAGGGGGAGGAGGGGCAACCACATTTTCTAAAGAAAGACACATCTCAAATGTCCTGGAATGGAAAACCTCATCGTAAGGTAGGTTGTAGTTTGTACTTTAGCTCCTAAATTGGAACCCGCTGATTGATTCTTGTCAAACTAAAAATGACTGGGCTCTGCTCATTATGGACTCAGCCATGTCCATCAGAGGCACATCTCTATCCATCATTGAAAGCATCTACATGAGATGCTGCCTCAAGAAGGCGACTTCTATCATCAAGGATTCCCCACCATGTGGGGTCGAGCCCTCACATCTCACTCTCTGCCCACTGCTTTCTCTTTCACTCTCTCCTCTCCGAGCTAATCAACCCTCCACAGAAAAATAGAGCGCCCAGCCTCAGAAACCCAGAGAAACCTGAGAACCCGCACCACTGTGTACTGGAACAGCTACTTTCCTGCAAGAATCAGCTTCATTAACCGACCTGCAGAAACCTAATTTTGCCTCCACAAAAGCACACTATTGGCCACCTCTTGCATTATCATATACTTGTCTTCTAATTGTGTTTTGCACCCAATGTCTTTTGATTTTTGCAGTCTTTTCATTTTCAGTCATAGTACAATTTATGTTCATTTTTAATCTAATTTATGATTTGATGTGTTGAGTGAGTACATGTACCTGCAATGCTACTGCAAGCAAGATTTTCATTGTAGTTGTACCTCACCGCACTTGTCCCTATACTATAAAAAAAATGCACTAATATACAGGAAAATAGCAGGAGAGATTGAAGGGCCTGCACCATTTGGGCGACCTAATCCAAGAGTTCTGGCGAGTTAGCCCTCGACTCATACTCGCAGCATGGTCGACACGAGGTCGGAGGAGGACTTTGTAACTCTCCTTCATGCTCGAGAGTGTCTCCGCGTACTCGAGGCCTCAGCTGGGACGCGATGTTTTTCTAAATATGTTCAAAAATGCCCTAGAGTAAAAAAAGGTCCGCATTGAAAAAATCGAGACTTTTTTTACTTGTAGGTTTAGTCGTAGTATGCCGTAGTAGGTCAGCATTTTAGTTGTAGGTAATCAAGGGTAGTCAAAGGTAGTCATAGATAATCTTGATCACAGTCGAAGGGAAGTCGAAGGAGATCGAAGGAGGCCGTCTTCACTCTCCACTATTTGGTAAATTTTCCGAAGTTAGTTGTAGCTAGTCGAAGCTGGTCTTCAGCATAGTCAAAAGAGGTCTTCTACATGTCATTTTTTCAAACTCTTCTAAACTCGCCAATTAGGTCGCCCGAGTGGAACAGCCCCTTAAAGGGACTGTCTTCGATGGAGGCAGACCAAAGATGACAATTATTTCAAAGACCATGACTCTGAGACAACAAAGAAATAAGTTGGTTTAGAGATAAGATCAATATAGTTCAATATAGATGAATATCTATATTAATAACAGTCTGAGTTTGACCACTTCCTGTTGTTCTGTACATTGATTTTAGAAAAAACGCTGCCACTTACGGCTGTGATTTTTGGCCATCTTCGAAACATAGAAAATAGGTGCAGGAGGAGGCCATTCGGCCATTCATTGTGATCATGGCTGATCATCCCCTATCAATAACCCGTGCCTGCCTTCTCCCAATATCCCTTGACTCCACTAGCCCCTAAAACTCCATCTAACTCTCTCTTAAATCCATCTAGTGATTTGGCCTCCACTGCCCTTTATGGTAGGGAATTCCATAACTTCACAACTCTCTGGGAGAAAAAGTTTTGTTTTCCCCTCAGTCTTAAATGTTATTCTAAAACTGTGGCCCCTGGTTCTGGACTTGCCCAACATTGGGAACATTTTTTCCTGCATCTAGCTTGTCCAGTCCTTTTATAATTTTATATGTTTCTATAAGATCCCCCTCATCCTATTTAATATTTAATACAGTGTAATTTGGGAGTAAGGTATGGCAGTAGAGATTGGCCCCGTGTTTGTTCAGCCTGCAACATGTGGGAGATCAGGGAGATGGTCGGTGTCCCTGGTGACTACGTTTGCAGGAAGTGTGTCCAGCTGCAGCTCCTGGCAGACCGCATTGAACGATTGGAACTGCGGCTGGATTCATACTGGAGCATCCACGATGCAGAGAAAGTCGTGGATAGCACGTACAGTGAGTTGGTCACACCGCAGGCCAAAAGGTAAGAGGACAAGAAGGGAACGGTCGTGGCCAATAGCCAGCAAGCAGTAGGCAGGTAGTGCAGGAGTCCCCTGCGGTCATCTCCTCCTAAACAGGTATACCATTTTGGATACTGTTGAGGGAGATGGCTCATCAGGGGAATGCAGCAGCAGCCAGGTTCATGGCACCATGGGTGGCTCTGCAGCACATGAGGGGGAAAAAAGAGGGGAAGGGCAATAGTAATAGGGGATTCAATTGTCAGGGGAATAGATATGGCGTTTCTGCACCTGCGGCCGCAAACGAGACTCCAGGATGGTATGTTGCCTCCCTGGTGCAAAGGTTCAGGGATGTCACTGAACGGCTGCAGAACATTCTGGAGGGGGAGGGTGAACAGCCAGTTGTCGTGGTGCATGTTGGCACCAACGATATAGGTAAAAAAAGGGATGAGGTCCTACAAGGTGAATTTAGGGAGCTAGGAGATAAACTTAAAAGTAGGACCTCAAAGGTAGTAATCCTCCGGATTTACTACCAGTACCACGGGCCAGTCAGAGTAGAAATAGGAGGATAATGCAAATGAATACGTGGCTTGAAAAGTGGTGCAAGGGGGAGGGATTCAAATTTTTAGGGCACTGGGACCAGTTCTGGGGGAGGTGCGACCGGTACAAACAGGACGGTTGCACCTGGAATGGAATGGAACCAACGTTTCTTGGGGGAGTGTTTGCTAGTGCTGTCGGGGAGGATTTAAACTAATGTGGCAGGGGGATGGGTACAACAGCAGAGAGGCAGGAGGGTGTAAAATGCGGGTAGAAGCATTAGGTAGCAAGGTGAAAAAGTAAAAGTGGCAGGCAGACAAAACCAGGGCAAAAATCAAAAAGGGCCACTTTTCAGCAAAATTGTAATAAGGGGTTAAGTTGCGTTGTAAAGACAAGCCTGAAGGCTTTGTGTCTCAATGCAAGGAGTATTCGTTTATAAGGTGGACGAGTTGAACGTGCAGATAGATATTAATGATTATGATATAGTTGGGATCACGGAGACATGGCTCCAGGGTGACGTAGGCTGGGAGCTGAAACATCCAGGGATATTCAATATTCAAGAGGGATAGAGAGAGAAGGAAAAGGAGGTGGGGTAGCGTTGCTGGTTAGAGAGGAGATTAACGCAATGGAAAAGAAGGACAAAGGAAATCTTGGAGGATGTGGAATCGGTATGGGTAGAGCTACAAAACACTAAGGGGCAGAAAACGCTGGTGGGTGTTGTGTACAGGCCACCTAACAGTAGCAGAGAAGTTGGGGATGGTATCAAACAGGAAATTAGAAATGCGTGCGACAAAGGCAAAACTGTTATAATGGGTGACTTCAATCTACATATAGATTGGGTTAATCAAATTGGCAGGGGTGCTGAGGAAGAGGATTTTTTGGAATGTATGCGGGATAATTATCTAAATCAACATGTAGAGGAACCAACGAGAGAGCAGGCTATTTTAGACTGGGTTTTGAATAATGAGGAAGGGGTAATTAGCCGTCTTGTTGTACGTGCCCCCTTGGGCAAGAGTGACCATAATATGGTTGAGTTCTTCATTAGGATGGAGAGTGACATTGTTAATTCAGAAACAATGGTTCTGAACTTAAAGAAAGGTAACTTTGAGGGTATGAGATGTGAATTGGCCAAGATTGACTGGCAATTAATTCTAAAAGGGTTGACGGTGGATATACAATGGAAGACATTTAAAGACTGCATGGATGAACTACAAAAATTGTTCATCCCAGTTTGGCAAAAGAATAAATCGGGGAAGGTAGTGCATCCGTGGATAACAAGGGAAATCAGGGATAGTATCAAAGCAAAGGATGATGCGTACAAAGTAGCCAGAAAAAAGCAGCATACCAGAGGACTGGGAGAAATTCAGAGACCAGCAGAGGAGGACAAAGGGCTTAATTAGGAAAGGAAAAATAGATTATGAAAGAAAACTGGCAGGGAACATAAAAAACTGACTGCAAAACGTTTTTATAGATATGTGAAGAGAAAGAGGTTAGTTAAAACAAATGTAGGTCCCTTGCAGTCAGAAACAGGTGAGTTGATCATGGGGAACAAGGATATGGCGGACCAATTGAATAACTACTTTGGTTCCGTCTTCACTAAGGAGACATAAATAATCTGCCTGAAATAGCAGGGGACTGTGGGTCAAAGGAGGAATTGAGTGAAATCCAGGTCAGTCGGGAAGTGGTGTTGGGTAAATTGAATAGATTAAAGGCCGATAAATCCCCAGGGCCAGATAGGCTGCATCCCAGAGTACTTAAGGAAGTAGCTCAGGAAATAGTGGATGCATTAGTGATAATCTTTCAAAACTCTTTAGATTCTGGAGTAGTTCCTGAGGATTGGCGGGTAGCAAATGTAACCCCTCTTTTTAAGAAGGGAGGGAGAGAGAAAACGGGGAATTAAAGACCAGTTAGTCTAACATCGGTAGTGGGGAAACTGCTAGAGTCAGTTATTAAAGATGGGATAGCAGCACATTTGGAAAGTGGTGAAATCATTGGACAAAGTCAGCATGGATTTACAAAAGGTAAATCATGTCTGACGAATCTTGTGGAATTTTTCGAGGATGTAACTAGTAGCGTGGATAAGGGAGAACCAGTGGATGTGGTATATCTGGACTTCCAGAAGGCTTTCGACAAGGTCCCACATAAGAGATTAGTATACAAACTTAAAGCATACGGTATTAGGGGTTCAGTATTGATGTGGATAGAGAACTGGCTGGCAAACAGGAAGCAAAGAGTAGGAGTAAACGGGTCCTTTTCACAATGGCAGGCAGTAACTAGTGGGGTACCGCAGGGCTCAGTGCTGGGACCCCAGCTATTTACAATATATATTAATGATCTGGATGAGGGAATTGAAGGCAATATCTCCAAGTTTGCGTTTGACACTAAGCTGGGGGGCAGTGTTCGCTGTGAGGAGGATGCTAGGAGACTGCAAGGTGACTTGGATAGGCTGGGTGAGTGGGCAAATGTTTGGCAGATGCAGTATAATGTGGATAAATGTGAGGTTATCCACTTTGGTGGCAAAAACAGGAAAGCAGACTATTATTTAAATGGTGGCCGATTAGGAAAAGGGGAGATGCAGCGAGACCTGGGTGTCATGGTACACCAGTCATTGAAAGTAGGCATGCAGGTGCAGCAGGCAGTGAAAAAAGCGAATGGTATGTTAGCTTTCATAGCAAAAGGATTTGAGTACAGGAGCAGGGCGGTTCTACTTCAGTTGTACAGGGTCTTGGTGAGACCACACCTGGGAGTATTGCGTACAGTTTTGGTCTCCAAATCTGAGGAAGGACATTATTGCCATAGAGGGAGTGCAGAGAAGGTTCACCAGACTGATTCCTGGGATGTCAGGACTGTCTTATGAAGAAAGACTGGATAGACTCGGTTTATACTCTCTGGAATTTAGGAGATTGAGAAGGGATCTTATAGAAACTTACAAAATTCTTAAGGGGTTGGACAGGCTAGATGCAGGAAGATTGTTCCCGATGTTGGGGAAGTCCAGGATAAGGGGTCACAGCTTAAGGATAAGGGGGAAATCCTTTAAGACCGAGATGAGAAAGACTTTTTTCACACAGAGAGTGGTGAGTCTCTGGAACTCTCTGCCACAGAGGGTAGTTGAGGCCAGTTCATTGGCTATATTTAAGAGTGAGTTGGATGTGGCCCTTGTGGCTAAGGGGATCAGAGGGGTATGGAGAGAAGGCAGGTACGGGATACTGAGTTGGATGATCAGCCATGATCATATTGAATGGCGGTGCAGGCTCGAAGGGCTGAATGGCCTACTCCTGCACCTAATTTCTATGTTTCTATAAGATCCCCCTCATCCTTCTAAACTCTAGTGAATACAAGCCTAGTGTTTTCAATCTTTCCTCATATGATAGTCCTGCCATCCCAGGGATCAATCTCATGAACCTACGCTGCACTGCCTCAATCACAAGGATGTCCCTGCTCAAATTAGGAGACCAGACTCTTACTCCGAGTCCCCCTCCGCTGCGCAGGAAAAGAAGATTTTTCCCATCGATGAAAAATAAAAGAGTTATTAGTGTTTAAAAAAATGTTGAGATTCTCTCTCCTGAAGGCCATGCCCCTTCTGGAGGGAATATAAAACACGGAAGTGATGAGTGCCTCATTCAGTCTCTGCAAGATTGGGGAAGCAAGACGCTCACACCTCTCAGTCTGAGCTGTGAATAACACTGAACACATGTCTACTGAACTGTGAGTGTGGTTCTACTGACCTTGAGTGCCCTTAATGTGGTTTGAAAATGAAAGTGTGGTTGGTTTGAACTAAAGCACAGCATATGGTTGGTGGTGGTTGTTTTGAACAAAAACACAGCAAATTATTGGTGGTGGCTGGTTTGAACTAAAGCAAGTAAATGGTGGGGAAGGTTGGTTTCAACTAAAGCACAACAAATGGTTGGTACTTGACAACTTCATGTATATTGATTTTAGATAAAACACTACCACTTACGGTTGTGATTTTTGGCCATCTTACTCAGTCCCCCTCCGCTCATCAGATGCAGAGGATTCTTCCCATCAATGAAAAATAAAAGTGTTATTAGTGTTTTAAAAATGTTGAGAATCTCTCTCCTGTCAATCACGCCATGCAGGCCATGCCCCTTCCGATAGGAGGGGGAGGCATTTTAAAACCCAGAAGTGTGGGTGTGGCTCAATCTCTGCAAGGTGGGGAGGGAGCGGTCACGACTCTGTCTGAACACTGAATCAACTGAACACACTGAATGTCTACTGACCTGTGAGTGTGGTGTTTCTGTAGTGTTTATGGGATGTTTATGTGGTGTTTTATGGTGGTTTTATGGTGGTTTCACCTTGCTTGAAATGGTATGAAACTGCATTTGAATGTGGTGGTCTTGCACCCTGCTTGAAGTGGCATGAAACTGCACTTGAATTTTGTGGCCTTGCACCCTGCTTGAAGTGATATGAAACTGCACTTGAATTTGGTGGCCTTGCATCCTGCTTGAAGTTGTATGAAACTGCACTTGAATTCATTGGCCTTGCACCCTGCTTGAAGTGGTCGGAAACTGCACTTGAATTTGGTGGCCTTGAGCCCTGCTTGAAGTGGTAGGAAACTGCACCTGAATTTGGTGGCCTTGAACCCTGCTTGAAGTGGTATGAAACTGCACTTGAATATGGAGGCCTTGTTCCGTGCTTCAAATGGTAGGAAACTGCAATTGAATTTGGTGGCCTTGCACCCTGCTTGAAATGGAATTTCAAGGAATCGCCATGAGTCAACTGCCAGCCCACCAGCCGTGAGTGAGCTGCCAGCACATCAGGCTTGAGTGACTGAGTTGCCACCCCAAGAATCCATTTGGCCCACAATGTCCGTACTAGCCCTCTGGAAACCAGTCCCTTCAGCTCCAAAACTGTTGGAAACATTCAGCAGGTCAGGCAGTGTCTGTGGGGATAGGGAGCTAAGATTTGTTTCCAACCATCTGTGCTTCTTTCATCACGGATGCTAACTGGTGTTCCGAGTATCTGTGACATATTCTGTTTCTTATCCCCAAACTGCCACCAGCAACTTCCAATTGTTATACTAGTTCTCCAGAAAGCCCCTCCCCCACCCATCCACTGGCCATCAATATTGGAATTAGTGGAGAGGTGGAATATTGCATTGGGGGACCAGCCCTCCCGTGTGAACATGGGACCCAATGGGTACCACTTAGTCTAGTAATCAATATAGTTATACTTAATTTAGGGCTCACAACAAGATCTCTACATTGGAGAAAAAATGCAGATTGGGTGACTGCTTTGCAGTACATTTCTGTTTAGTTCCCAATGATGACCCCGTGTTTCCAGTTCGGTGTCATTTTAATGCTCAGTCCAACTTCCATTATGACCTCCGTGTCTTCTATAGTGTTCCAGTGATTGCCATTGTAAGCCTAAAGAACCTTCCACTCTGAACACATTTCAGCCTTCAGGATTTAATATTACATTTAGAAATTTCAGGTAGCCCCACAGCTCCCTTGGCACACTAGGCTCTGTTATGTTGTTCGATTTTTATTTGTCTCTGTCCAATTGGTGGTTGTTAAAGTAATCATTACGTTGACAACTTTGGTCTCCATCTCCTATCACAGGGATCCTCTTTGTTCTCTCCACTTTTCACTTCCAGTAATTTAAAATGCATTACTTCTCTCACTTTTCCTGTTCTGATGAAAGTTTTTTTTAACCTCAAGAATCAATTCTGTTTCTTTCCTCATGGTTGCAGCCTAGCCTCCTTAAGTTTATCCAACACTTTCTGTTTTTCTTTTGCTCTCTGTTAGTTAGCCAGTCCCACAGGCCCAAGTATGCTATATATACCATTTCCTCTTTGTCCTGCTTATTACAACTTCTAAGTACAGCCTCTACAGAGCAGATTGTAGAAATTATCCAGCAGTATCTTTTCAGTGTGAATTTGTTGCAACAAGGATATGTAATGAGAATATCAATCAACACCATTAATTGTGATTTGTTTCCTTGTTACTATAGCCTACTATAGTCACTTTACATCAGTTTTGGATTATTTGGAACAGTTTTGCTGCTATCAATATTATCATAAACATTGGAACCAGGAGGTTAATTTATTGTACATATAAAAAAATGGTGCATTGGGTAACGGAAACAAGAATAGACTACAAAAATAATTAATTATTTAATGAGAGCTTTGGAATATCTGATGATATAAATAGTGCAATGGGGGGGGGGGGGGGAGGGAAGGGGTAAAGTCAAGAGGAATGGAACTAAGGGAATGAAAATGAGACCGCAAGACAATGCAGGGCTCAAGAGACTAACAGTGTTGAGTTATTTTACTTCGGAGTCACGTGAGTGACTAGGTGAAGAGCCCGCCAGCCCACATGTGCGTCATTATCATCTAACGCATGGTGCACGACTGGCTGGCAGGCGCGTTGCTTCTCCGGCGGTAAGTTTCAAATCCTGCTGGTAAGTTTTTGAACTTATTTTCCAGGTTGTCCTTTTGCTTGGACAGTCGGGTATCACCAGCACCCCTGAAGCGGCATCCAGCTTGATTTTAAGCAGACATCAATTTATGAGACAGAATGGTGGAAATGCATATAAAAACATACCACCCCAATGCAGCGAGAAAGCGTCAATCGCTATTGCCCCAGCATCTGGTTCCCATGACACATATTGAGGTATTTAGGTAGCTGGTGGTTTAGTCTGGATGCGAACAAGTTGACATCTGGCCTTCCATATTTGACAAGCCTCCACAGCTTGAGCTGGTATCAGTGGCACCCCACCCGAGTGCACTGACATCAGTCTGTAAGACCATGGAAGGTTGTTCAAGCACCACTGTGCTGAAACTACTGGAGACATGTTGAATCCACCACTGCAGATCAGTAACAGCCTCTGCTGATAACTGCATGGGCCTATTATAATGGCCCGAATGTATCCTGAGTGCCTGTTCCTTTGCCATCTGTATGTGCTGTAAGAAACCCAAATAGTCAATTGTTGTAAGAGGTGTCAATTTAGACTTCCCTAAATTAATGACAAGCCCTAATTTTTCAAATGTGAATTTAACTGCTGCCACAGATGCTTCAGCTAATTCACTTGTTTGTCCTATAATTAAGATATCATCCAGATAACCCATAATCAAATGGCCCTGAGCTTTAGGTAACCCCTGTACTGGTTTTAACAATTTAGTGAATATTCTAGGAGCTGAAGTTAACCCATTAGGCAGTGCCTTGAATTGCCATAATTGATTCATCCAATTAAATTTAAAATACTTTCTATGCTCCAAATGAACAGACACTGAGTAATATGCATCTTTCAGATCTATGGTTGCCATATAACAATCTCTGGAAATCAGTTGTTTGGCAGTAACAAACGTTTCCATTTTGAAGTGTCTATACTGTACAAACGGATTTAGATTAGTTAGATCCAAAATAATTCTACGTCCTCCATCCTTTTTTGGTTGGGGAAAAATATTTGACACAAATTGATGTACTTGATGAACCGTCCTCTCATTTACTCCTTTGTTACACTAATTTTCAAGTTCAGCCTGAACCTCCATTACTTCTGTTTGTGAGAAATGGAGTGTTATGCTAGGAACATGCTAGAGAGGCAAATCCCCTTTTGGATCGAACTCCATCCGAAACTCTTGAATAACACTAATAATAAATGGATCTGAGTTAAATTGCTTCCATTCTTCATAGAATAGATGTAATCTACCCCCAATGTTCGGCTGTGTTATACTTAATATGTTCCCATGAGAACCAGCCCCACCTACCTCCTTGGTGACTGGTGTGACCTGCTGTCCCCAGTTCCTGGCAGGAAACCCCATGGTTGCTCGTGATCCCATCACAGGGCGCCAACCGCTCCCTGGCATCAACGGCCAGCTTGTTCCTGGTGTAAACCCAGAAGCTGCAGTGTTCCTGTAAGGATATCTCCTTTTTACAGGTTTGCCGGTCATCGCCATTTTGATCAGGCCCACCGTTTTTGCCTCCTCATTCATCTCCTTGACCTATTTTGCGAGGTCTTCTCCAAAAGTAGGTTGGGTGGCTGGACATTGGTGGGTTTGCAGAATGCGGCGAACCTTGGGTTGATGGTGGGCCTAATTGCCCTTTTTCTGAGACAGTTTATTTCAAAATAGGCACTGCACAGCAACCCTAGTGTTTCTTGGTGTGTGCTCGACATGCCCTCCATCCATCGTTCTTGCAAACGGCGTGATTCCTGAGCCCAATAGCTTTAGAATCCTCGCATTTTTATTTCTTGGGAACACATGCCCACTACCATCTAACCCCATATTATTTGGTTTACTGTTGGAACGTTTAATAAACTGCAGTTCCTTGGATTCTCATGTTTCTTAGCAGTTTCATCCATGGTAAGCTCCTGGAGCTGATGAGATACCATGAAGTTGATTGTGGAGGCCAGCTCTTCTCCCAGCGGCTCTCCTGAATCTGATGGGACAGCAAATTGTGCTGCCAGAGGTGGAACATCTGACAAATCCCATTCTTCTCCAGGCTCAACCTCACCATCAGAGTCGGGGTCAGAACTAAGCTGACCCATCGCACCCACCTCATCATCCATGAAGGTGCGATCAGACAGCCCTGTTACTGCTGGCGCCTCTTGTTCTGGGTGACGCTGACACTCCTCCTGCTAGAGTGTGCCCTGCTGGAGCACTGTATGTAACATTTGCTCCATTTGGGATAGTCGTTCAAACGGTGGGGAATCTTCCCCCGACTCCATGGACCTAGCAGACTTTTGAGTTGCCTTGCGCCCGGCTGACGCTGGCTCTGTACTGTGTAGGACCAGGTCTGCAGTTGCTATGCTTTTTGCCGGCGACTGTACAGGGGTAAGCAGCAGCTGTTCACAGCCCATACTCCCGAGGCTGGCTGTGGCTCGCCGCTTCGCCTTCCCCATTTTGTCCATGGTGCTAACGATAGATAGGGAAAACGACACCACAGCAAACTGACTTTTTTACTCCAGCTAACTTACCTGGCACTTACCTGGAGCCTAAATACTTACTGCTGGATGAGCCCCGTTCCTCACAGCCTCTGTGCGCCAATGCGACTGAAGTACTGATGCGCACTGGCGGGGTTCTTCACGGAATCACTCACGTGACTCCGAAGTAAAATTACAATTTTACCAGGAGTGTCCACATAATGAGACTAGTTACTTAAAACAAAATATATGGTAATTTAAAAAAAAATAAATAAATTAAAAAAAAAAAAAAAATATATATATATATATATATATATATATATATATTATATATATATATAATATATAATATATATATATATTATATATAGTGGATATGAACCAAAAATGGTTAACAGGCTGCCAGGGACCATGCAAGCCAGCTCATGATATTCAGTTAAGCATAGGCAAGGACCAAATGTCACCACCTGGCCTTTTCCTCTGATAGGAGATTGGAAAAATAACAAATGTGTATTTGAAGTTATTTTCTCATAACAACATTGCCCATATCAGTTGACTGACGTTTGTCCTGTGCTAACATTAGTTAAAGATAGATGTTCATCGGCTTGATTAACTGATAACTTATATATTGCTATTGTATCAATGCAAGTTGGATAACTAAGTTAAATTTATCAAGATTCACTCGTATTCTTTTAAATTGCTTAATGGTGTCATTTTGAAATTATTGATTATTTTTGTTCTGTCGAGAAATCTTCTGCAAAACCAAAGGATTTGGATAATGGATTATGATTTTGTAATATGATTTCCCTCCTGTCTGGAGTAATATCAGCCTGTGGGCCCAGTTTGCTCAGTTGTGAGGCATGTTAATATTGTTATCTTGTTTCAAACATCACTCCTGCTAAGGCTCTCCCGTTGTGATATGGGATGAACTCTTTAGATTTAACAGCCAGCGTTGAAGAAATTTGGAGTGAGCCCTGGGCTGTTAGTTGAAATATTCCTACTAAGTGAAAGTGTTGACAGATCAGAATAATTACAGATTGCAGCAGATCTCAATAGACATTAGTCAGTGGAGCAGTTCTTTATTAGATCTGGAATTGCAAATACAGTTTGATGACAAAAAAGGCAGCCCAAGCCTCGAGAATTATTATTTCAATCCTCAGAAGTCCCATTCCCTAATATTGTTTTCCAGCACAGTTAGATACGCTGGGCATGTAGCTGGACATTTACTGGAATATTTCCCTTATTGATATTGCAACAATAAATTACCTTTTTTAAAATATTTAATGCTACAAAGAACATACTAGAGGGTATGAGATGATCTTAAACATGATTTTCCACATATCCACATCTGACACTTCAGGTCCCATAAAACTAGAGTGAAAGCAAAACACTTAATTCACGCAACTGCCTAAAAGAAACATCCTCATAGAATTCCAACACTAATCATGCTGCCTAACACAGAGGATTGAAAAGATCACAAAAGCACATTAACAGCTTAAAAGCTGAACCTGAATTGGGTGTCCAACACAAGACTAATAATACTAATATATTTCCGTGGTGGAATTACAATTACAATCAAATCTATTTTGGTCACATTACCTTGGGTCTGTTATTAAACTTTACTGCTTCTGCACAGGACTATCTTCATTGACGCTGATCCATGTTTCCAATTCCATCTACCATACAAAACTGGTCTCTTTGTACACCAATAGTGCACCAAAATGTACTGGTAATCCTCTTAAGCCATTCCACAGACTGTTGTATTCCTACACATCCAGGTTGAGATCAAATGAATATATACGCCCTGATACTTTAAGCAAGGTTCTGAATGGGATGTAATATGGTGCGTAGGATCTGGGGTAAATCCCTGTTTTACTGCACTGTGAACGTTTACGTCTGGACCTGACACAAATCCATTGCTGGTGGTCAATCAACGAAGCAGCCAGCAAATTGGTGTGGAGAGGTTAACTGTGAGGGCAGGAGTTGGGTGGGTTGGGGCAAGTGTTGCATCCACTCAATGTTCAGATGGGAGGTGGGAGGTTGCACTCTGCCTCATGAATGTGGCTCTAGGTGGAGACTCGCAGCATCTTCTCGTTGGGCAGACAGACTACCAGGATCATCATTGCCTTCTGCTGGAGGATCTTGATCGGTTGGGCTGAGGAATGCTTGATGGAATATAATACAGAGTTATGTAAGGTGTTGTATTAAGTGAAGACTAACAAGGACAGGACCCAAGCAGTGAATGATATAGCTCTGGGGAATATTGTAGAGCAAAGGGATCTAAATGCAAGTACTGAGTTCATTGAAAGTCACAGGTGTCACAGGTAGATAGTGTGGTCAAAAGGCTTTTGGAACATTGGCCTTCATCAGTCAGAATATTGAGTATAAAGGTTGGGAGGTCATGTTCCAGTTAAATAAGACATTGGTGAGACCACATTTATAGTATTGTGTTCAGTACTGGGCACCATGTTATTGGAAAGCTGTTGTGAAGCTGGAAAGGGTGCAGCAAAGATTTACTAGGATGTTGCAAGGACTCGAGGACCTGAGCTATAAGGAGATTTACTAGGATGTTGCCAGGACTCGAGGACCTGAGCTATAAGGAGAAGTGAGGACTCTATTCGTTGGAGTGCAGGGGGATGAGGGATGTTCCTATAGAGGTGTACAAAATCATGAGAGGAATAGAACTGAGCCTCTTGCCAAAAGTAGGGGAAATGAGAACCAGAGGACATAGGTTTAGGATGAGAGGGGGAAGATTTAATAGGAACTTGAGGGGTCATTTTTTCACACACAGGGTGGTGGATGCATAGAATGAGTTGCTGGCTGCGGTAGTTGAGGAAGGTACTATTGCATTGTTTAAGAAGCATTTAGACAGGTACATGGTGCAGAAAACCCACACGGTCACGGGGAGATACAAATTCTGTATCAACAGCACCCGCAGTCGGGATTGAACCCAGGCCTCTGGTGCTGTTAGGTAGCAACTCTACCACTGTGCAGCCCATGTTGGTCCCCAAATTAACCCTGTATTAGGTGTACCCACTGTTGCTGCAATTATAAATTAATATCTGAAAAAATTCAAAATAACGACATGTATATTTGTTTCACCCTGAAAACTGTTTTGGGAACAAAGATCAGTTTACATTGCACTGAGTGACGTGGCTAAGATTTTAATGTTGCTGATATGTGTGAGAATATTCCAGGTGCAAAATTTAACATTTTATATTAAGTTTTATTGGGGAATAGAGATAACAACCTGACTTCAGGTATTGTACAATCTAGCTGCAAGTGCATGTGTGGCATTTGTTCCCATTAGTTTCTAGTCTGTGGCAGCCAGTTGGGACATTCCTCCCCCCCCCCCCCCCCCCCCCCCCCCCCCCCCCCCCCCCCCCCCCCCCCAACCAGTGATCATTCAGCCTGTTAAAATGTGTGTGTATTTGTGCAATAAATTTTCATAATATGTTAAACATACTGCTCTGAAAATAAAAGTTCTTACATTTTCCCAAACATGTACATTTTAATGGTGAGGCAACTAACACTGGGCAGAATTTACAGAATTGGTAGATTAATACTAATTTGAGGGAAAAGCTGCAATTTCAGAGTTTGCTGCTCCTGCTTATGCCCTTCTTTCACCTTGCACCTCTTAATTCATGTTCAACGGCAGACATTTAAAGTGCTTCTTTCAGCTTAATTGATGATTGATTTTTAGAGCTAGTTTCTTCAATAGTACAAGTGTTTTTTGCAATTCTTTACAGTTGTTAGTCAACAAAGCATGGTATGACTGGTGCTAAAGTACATTATCCTGACTTCAAGGCTTTGTCTCAAACGTCTTACACAATTATGGGGACAAAAATAAGAATTCCACTTGCAATGCCATGCAATAGTAAGATTAAACGAGTACTTACCAGTTCAAAGTTTGATCCTTATTTTGTGAGGAGTTACGATGAGGGATTTTGTGAAGATCGCGCCAGCAGGCATGCGCGGCATTCTTCAAAGCAACGGTGTGACATCACAGATAGTAGAGTTGACTGAAGATAGTAAGATAAGAGAACTAACATACCAGTTGACCTTATAATAGAGGGTTGGGAGCGGAGGGCACGAAATCCCTCATCGTAACCCCTCAAAAAATTAGGATCAAACTTCGAACTGGTAAGTTCTCGTTTAATCTTACTATTTTACATCGGAGTCATGTGAGTGACTTCATGAAGATTTCAAAGCTCTGTGATTTCATGCCCTGGAAAACGAGTCCATGCTCACACACTGCCCTAATAACCAATAGAGGAAGTATGTTAACGCATTTCAGACTTGTACAGTGCTGAAAAACAAACAATGTATTATTTAATAATAATAATAATCCCTAAATTCGGGGAAATTATAATACAGAACTTAAAATAGTGTCTGTGGATATCCCAGGCGTGGCCACAGGTTTGTTATAACCACTGGAAATTGTTTCATTAGACCAACCCGCCGTTACAAGGGCGTGGCCCTTCCATCATCCTCGCTGCACGATGTAGCTGGTGAAAAGAGATTTAAAATATCAGTGTCCACCCCTGCTGCACCATCCTGAGTCATCTTGATATGGTCTGTATGGTACTCTGTGATGAGGATGTTTGAACTTATCATGTCCGTTCCCCTGAGATTATTGGTGACCTCCAGCTAATGTAGGAGGTGGTTCACTATGCATAGGCGTCTATCTATGGGATAAGCCAGGAACTCCAATCTGAGGCCAAATGACCCAGGCCTGTTTTGTTAGGTAACTCATAAATGTGAAAGGTTACTTATTTTGGGATGTTACATGGTGTCCAGTCTAGTTTGTGCAGAGACTGGACCTGCTGCACTGTTACAAGTGTCATCAGCATCACTATTTTATATGTGTTAGTGAGAGGGATGTGGCTGGTGCCCAATCTCTGAATAGGCCAGGACAATGCCAATATCCCAGATCTGGGTATATTGAGGCCTGGGGAATTTTGTGTTAAAATCCCCTCATGAGTTTTGACACCAGAGGGTGAGATACTCCTCCATGGTGTTCTAGCTCCTATCCCATGTATGAGGACAGGGCAATTTGCGCAATTGATGGCATTATAACTCAAGTCTTCATCGAAATGTAGACTTACCAGGAACTCTAGCACAACCACGATGGTAGCTGTGTTGTAAGTTGTGTCTGTCCAGGTATAAAATACCTCCCATTTTTTTGATATGTGTGAGATACTGTTTCCTGGTGGACTCTCTGCATGATGCCATGATGATATTCATGGTTCGGTCCGACAGCCCATTTCCAGGAGATGTCTTTCCCAAATTTCACACCCAATGGGTTCATTCGGTCATGGCACGGATGACTATCCCTTGTCATGGGTGTACCAGCAAACTCGGGTGTTTGTAGATCAAAATCCATTGCTCTTAACATGTCGAGTCCCACAGGCTACCATGGCTGAGTTGGCCAATCGGGTACTCCCAAATACCTGATGTGGAGTCTTGTTGAATTTTACGCAGGACCCGACTAATGAGGCAGAAAAGGGGGGAAAAATGCATAGAAAAACACTCCCCCCCCCCAGCGTAGCGAGATGCATCCATCGCTACTGCACCAGGGTCTGATTCTCATGCAACATACGTTGGTATCTGGTGATTAGTTCTTGATGCAAAACAATCGATATCTGGCGTTCCATACTGAGCTATGATGCCAGTAAATGACTGGTGGTCTAACATCCATTCGGTGTTATCATTGAATTTGCGTGACCTGGAGTTGATTTCCAGGTCACGCAAATTCAATGATAATCTGGCACTGGTGCAATCTTTCTATGCACCAGTGCCAGATTGTATTGATCAATTCATCACAAGATATCGACTTAATTCCACCCATATGATTAATGTATGTCACCACGGTGGTATTATCAATTTGTAGGCGAACATGCAGATGATGCATGTCTGAAAGGTAAGCCCAAAGTCCGTGAATGCTCCCAACCCATATGATGATTGATACCCTGAGGTAAGGTTAACTCGTGTGTATTCCATCTACCACCACAACTGGCAGTGGTATTGGTTGCTCCCCAGCCGTGAGTGTTGCTGTCAGTTTGTACAGTTTTGGCCCTTTGTAGATTTTGGTAATGTAAGGGTCCAAATTGTGGCTGGGAAAAAAGGCAGCCACGAGCTTTCCAATTACCCTGGCTATTTGCCGAATGGATAGTTTACTGATGGAAACAAGGCTGTTATATTCCTCTATCAAGTCTGTTACTTTGTCCTTTGGCATGGTGACAGACATATGAACAGAGTCAATCATGAATCCCAAATCCATAGTCACCGGAAGGCATTTAACTTGGATTTGTCTGGATGGATAATAAACCCAGATTTTTGAATTGGAGCTTGGTGGCTGAGACAGCCAATTTAGACACTTCCAATGTTCTCCCCACAATAAGATGTCAGATCTTTTTTGTTTTAGGTGAAGATGTTAGATACAAACTTAAGAGACTCATGTTTTGGTTTCTTCTATTGCTCCTTTTGTATATAGATTTAACAGTTCCGCATGATCTTCCACTTTCTCTTTTTGTGAAAGCTCAAATTTTGGCTAGGTGCATGTTGAACCAGAAAGGAGGAGTTTGTCAACAGATTCAATTTTGTATTGCTGAATACTGTGCAGTATGAAAGATCAGAAGTTATTCCCTGTACAAGTGTAAACTTCCCCCCAACCTGTGAAGAAGTTACACATGCTATGTTCTGAAGGCAACAAAACCCACCTACCTCCATGGTTACTGGTGGTGCTGCGTTGGCTTTCTCCTTCTTTGGTTCCTGGGAGGTGGAAGTGTTGTGGTGTGTGGTTGGTGCATCTTCCAGGAAGGCCGTTCTGGGACATGGCCTGAAAAAGACCTTTGTGTAGTTTGTACAGCCTTCGAGCTTTCACCAGCTTATCTTTCAGTGTGATAACGCAGCCTGCTGGTGGATGCACAGGGGTGCTACCGCCAAATATGTGAGGACCTGGTAGCGGCCGGCACCTTAATCATGCAGACGGCTATTGTCTCTTTGTCGAGGTCTTTTACCTGTTTGGGCAGGTTGTCCCTGAAACAGAGTAGGCGGCTGTGCACTGCTGGTTATACACAACCCCGCAAATTTGGGGCTTAGTGTAGGCCGGATGGCTTTCTTCCTGAAGTAGTTGATCTCAATTGACCATACTGCAGAGTGTCAGAGCTTCTTGCTGCTCCTCTGACATATCTTCCATCTACTGACCTGGTAAATCTGGTAATACCCGAGGCCAGTAGTTTGAGGATTTGCCGCAGGCACATTGAGGGAAATACTGATTCCTGGAGCTAGATAAGTTGTTGAGTAATTTAAACTGGGTGCCTGTTGACAATGGTAGACCCTTTTGTGAGGGCATCGCAACTTGGATGCCATCCCGAGTAGCTCCTCTTCTTGCCAACACCCCTTCTTCAGAGTCAGCCCAAACCTGACTCCTTATGCTCCCCTGCGAAGAGGGTGAGCATTTGGCAGCCCTGTAAAGGGTACTGCCGTGGGTCTGCTAGGAGACCCACGGTGACCAGACTCCTGTTGGAGTGTGTCATGTTCGAGTTAGTGCTCCCCATCCGCTTCACGCGGGATTATAGACTGCCGCTGCTACCCGCAAATGGCGATTCTGTGAGCCCGGACCCTGCCGGATCAATGGGCTTGACCCACCTCCGGGTCATTGTGCCACCAGTCTGACATTCCTGGTGTACGGGCTGCGGCGTTGAGTCGGGGCTGCTGCTCTGCCATCGCTACCCGCAAACGGCGAGTCTTGGAGCCCAGACCCTGCCGTCAGTCTTTTGAGGCGGCCCCTTGGTAGGGTACTCTGTCCCACAGAGTCCCTGAAAGAGAAACCCAACCTCAGGTTAGTTGTTCCTTACCTGCAGGTCCATTCCGGTGGAGGAGCAACCCTCCTCCCTGCCTGTCGCTTCACATGCGGTCGACGATATGTCGCGCATGTGTGCTGGCGGGGTCTTCACGAAGTCACTCACGTGACTCCGAAGTAAAATAGCATTTCCCTTGAGTGAGAATGGAGCATATAGAATGAACAAGGTTGCAAAAGAAACAGGCAGCTTTTACAGCAATCCTGTATTTTCATGGTCACCATTACTAAGAACTACTGTTCTTTTTGAAACACTCCGGAGTATTAATTGAATTAAAATTCCACAGCTGTCATGGAATTTTGGTCTCTGGATTATTAGCCTGGAACTTCAGGTTTCTGATCAAAGCACAAAGTTCTGGAGGAACTCAGTGGACCAGGGAACATCTGTGGAGGGAATGGCCAGGTGACCTGTTCCCTAACCTCCACAGCTGCTGCTTGGCCTGCTAAGTTCCTCCAGCACTTTGTGTTTTGATCAAACTTCCAGCATCTACATTTTATCCACTCTCTGGGTTACTGGTCCACTAACTTACCCATTGCATCTATGCAATATTTTATCCAGATAACGAACTCGGAGATTTACGGTAATCGCCACTCGTTGTACTCGTGGTTCTCGTGGACATTTTTCAACATGTTAAAAAATCTTCACGAGCCTTCCCATGCTTACCTGCCATTAACAAGTCTTCCTGAGTACCTGGCATTATCGCTATGAGCCGGTAAGAGTCGTCCCCGAGCTCCGACGTACCCGCTGCATTAATTGTGCTTACCACAAGTTTGATTTTTTTTTTTACTCAGGAGAGCTCTTGGAATGAACTTGTACCATGGGACAGGGCTTTAAGAGCTATATCTAACTCTCTCTTGAATACATCCAGTGAATTGGCCGCCACAGCTTTCTGTGGTAGAGAATTCCACAGATTCACAACTCTCTGAGTGAAAATGTTTCTCCTCATCTCAGTCCTAAATGGCCTACCCCTTATTCTTAATGCATTTAGGGTGGAATTTAGAACTTTCTGTTCACACATCCGAATTACACAAAGCCCATAGTTAATGGCAAGAGGATCACACAACCCACCCTCTCACCCTGTCAGCCACCTCAAGCCCGTACAAAGCTTTTCAAAAAGGGGGGTGGCATGACAGGATTACAAAAAAAGTATGTGAAATAATGTGCGCGCAGTACAAATCACGGGTGCAAAGTCCGTCGCAGCCAGGATCCAGGGCCCGCTTAAGGACCCTGGAAGATCTAGGGTTTTAGATGCTCTCTGGTGCATTTTGAGCCTTATTTCAGAGCATTTTTGCGGCATCTGGTGTCACGGCAGTTGCCAGGACTGGGTTCAGATTCAGACGTTCCCGCTTTTGCCCGGCGATGGGAGAGTGTTCTCCCCGAGCCGACCACTCCCTGGAGCGCTGACTGGTGGTGAGGCTCCGACGCTGCTGGTGAAGCCGATGGACCGGGCGGACACACACCGCAGCCCCGTGCCCGGAGAAATGGGCACGCCTATTTTTTCATATCATCCCATGGGCCGGATTGGACTTTTCGTGGGTAGTTTGACACCCGCGATAAAAGCAAACAGACTCCCCCTCCACAAGGCAATATTTCACCGTCCCACTCCGTAGAACGGAGGCATCGAGGTGATGCAGTGGTGGTGTTCTGATCGTGCCCGGGCTCACTCCGCATGGACAGGGAGAGGGCATAAATTTGCGTCGCTACTGCATCACCGGCTTCCCCAACTGCACAGGCGCGGAACATTGCAAATATGTATTTTTCCCCTAAATCATCCCCTGGGCCGGATGTAACCAACAATGTAACCAACAAAAAGTGGCACAGTGGTGCATTTGGTAAAGCTGCTGTCTCACAGCACCAGAGACCCGGATTTGATCCTGAACTCAGGTGCTGTCTGTGTCGAGTATACACATTCTCCCTGTGACTGCATGGGTTTCCTCTGAGTGCTCTCGTTTCCTCCTACATCTAAACGATATGTGGGTTTGTAGATCAATTGGCCTCTGTAAATTGTCCCTAGTGTGTTGGGAGAGGATGTGAATGTGGGATGACATAGAACTGGCGTGAACAGATGATCAATGGTTGGCGTTGATTCGATGGGCGGAAGATGTTTCAAATCCTTATATCTTTCGATCATTCAATCAAAAGCTCACAGAGAGCTCTCAGAGTGATCTGCCAGCAATATTTCCTCTCACTCTTTAAACTTACCATTTGCAAACTGCCTCTAAAGATTAGGATCTCAGCATGTTCCATTTTCAGAATATGATTCAGCTTCTACAGCCCAATTTCCCAGTCACTTAAAGTTCTGTGCCTGGATTGCCAATGTACAGCAGTGTGACATCAGTAATTAAGATTGTCGTTTGTAAATTAAACTTAAAAAAAATTTGGACAGCAGAGCATTTGCTTTTAATTTAATTCCAGACGACTACAATATCCACAGCAAGAAAGACGTAAGTTCACTCCAGTACACAGGCACAGTTACACATTTGCATTAATTTCTAATTTCTAATTTTCTGGGAATGTCTTGCCTTCAAATCCTGGTCATATTAGCTTGAAAACAAAGGTCTTTAAATGAGCAAATTGTCCAAAGTTTTAGCTGAGTTAAAATATTGGAAATTAGCAAAGGATAAGTTGAAAAATTAATCAACAATGTTAGAGAATATCACGCACTAAAAATATGAAACGCATTGTGAAAGCTTCCACCAGTCCATAAATGGGAAGGAATTCCCTTTGGTGCTCGGCAGAAAAACAAATATTAGAGAATAAGGAACTAGCAGGAATTTTAAACAAATATTTACGATTTTGTCTTCACAAAAGAAGGCAATAGGAGAATACAAAGAAAAATACGTAAACTAAAATTGAAAAACCGGGGTCAAGAACAATTATAAAGACACAGCTGCACAGATATTTCATATTACAGAGGAGGCCATTTAACCATGGAGTCTACGCCGACTCGCATCAACCCCATCAATTCCAATTATTTGCTCTTACTCTCTATTGCATGGTCATCAGTTTCATCATTTCCCCACCATCCAGATACACCAACTATACATTACACCAGCCAATTAACCTACCAACCTTTGGGATATGGGAGGGAAGAAAATGGAGCATCCGGGGAACATTTCTACAGTCTCAAGGAAAGTTGAAAGGATGAGGTAACATTTAAATAGTGGATAAAGTCTGAGGATAAGGCATATGTCAGGTGAGCTAAAGATAAATTTATTTTCTGAAGTAATATCCTAGAGTATATCTGAATACTGTTGGGGGAAGTGATCTGTCATGAGGTCATAAGGAATAGGAGTGGAATTAGGCCATTCGAGCCCATCAAGTCTACTCTGACATTCAATCATGGTTGATCTATCTCTCCCCCCTAACCCCATTTTCCTGCCCTCTACCCATAATCTCTGACACCTGTACTAATCAAGAATCTATCTATATCTGCCTTAAATGTTTCCACTGACTTGGCCTCCACAGTCTTCTGTGGCAAAGAATTCCACGGATTCACCACCCTCTGACTAAATAAATTTCTCCTCATCTCCATCCTAAAAGAACGTCCTTTACTTCTGAGACTATGACCTCTAGTCCTAAACTCTCCCACTAGTGGAAACATCCTCTCCACATCCAATGTCAGAGGAGAGCAGCACCAACAGTTAGTTATGTGACATTGAGCCTGGCTCTGAGGCACAGTGGGGAAGGGACAGGACAGACAGAACGACAGGGATAAGGGGCTCGTTAGTTAGGGAGACACGTGGGAAATGTGTGGCAACAAATGATAATTCAAGATGGTGTTTTGCCTCTGTGAAAGAACAAATGGTAATTACAATAGAAAATGAGATCTAAAGGGTAACAAGACATCTACCTACCGCTGGGTGCGATTTCTATCTGCCGCTTGGTGCCATTGAAATGTATTTATTAATCTGCGTCTTCCTGAGGTGCTTGATCTATGATTGATGTAGGACAATGTGAAAAGGCTCGAGTGCCTGCAGGAAAAGGAAATCGCATTATTCACCATTCACTGTATGGAATCAAGGGTATGAGGAAAAATCAGGAACGGGGTACTGATTTTGGATGATCAGCCATGATCATATTGAATGGTGGGACTGGCTCGAAGGGCTGATTGGCCTTCTGCTGCACCTATTTTATATATTTCTATGTTCATGCATCAAAAGGAAATTCGGTATTTAAGGAGCAGTTGAATCGTTGTTCAGTGACCAATCTACTAGAATGCTCCCAATTTTCTTAAATAAGTAAGTAAAGTAAAGTATCCTTTATTGTCATTCAGACCGTTCGGTCTGAAAGAAATTTCATTGCCTTGCAGTCATACATTTAATAAAATAACAAAACACCCAATAAACACAAATTAACATCCACCACAGTGAGTTCACCAGGCACCTCCTCACTGTGGTGGAAGGCAAAAAAATAACGTTTTGATTGCCTTTTCCGATCTTTGGGGTGTGTTTTAAAGTTTTCTGGTGCCTCCCTGGTGGCATGGTCCAGGATGTCTTGGAACAACTACTGAAGTTTTTCAAGAAGTAGGGCAGGCCCAAATGATATAGGTAGGAAATGGAATTAGATTCTGAGGAGCAATTAGAAGGGGTTAGACAAAAGATTAAAAAGTTAGACCTCAAGGGTAGTAAATTCTGGATTACTCCTTGTACCACATGCTGGTGAGAGGGGAAATACAAAATAGAAAATGTAAAGATAGGACTTTCCTCCTGAAATCATCATGTTACACGTCAGTCTCCAGTTAATTTGATTCACTCCACTTACAGAAGAGATGGTTGTGTGTGCTGATTACAAGACAGGGCCTGACAATTTTGATTAGCACTGAACAGTCAACTTCCCGAATTAGCTGAAGCAATCCACACCGTCCAATTACAGCAACAAGACTGATGTCTACACAGCAAAGTGAAAAAATGTCCAGGTAGCCTCTGTCTACAAACAGAAGGACATAAACAATCCAACTCATTACCACCACATCAATCTGCTTAAAGGAATGGAAAGTGTCTATAGCATTTTCACCAATAACCCACTTACAGTTTGCCATTACACCAGCACCATCAGATCCAGTTTTCGTTATGTAAGGACAAAAGAGCTGAATTCCAAAGGTGACATGAGAATGATGGCCCTTAGTAGAGAGGAAGTATTTGATCAAGGAGTTCGTGAAAATTGAAGCAAATTTTCAACAACAAAGAAATACAAATTGGAAACTTGGCAGACCAGACTCTACTTGCCTGAACAAACAACACTCAATAAATTCAACACTATCCTAGACAATGCTGTCTGCTATTCTGAAACTCCATTCATTACCTTTGGTTTTTATACCCTCTCACACTAGCACACCATCTATGTTATACTGCAGCAAAATGCCAAAGTATCTTAATCACAACATCTCTAGTTCACAACTTCTAGTATAAGCATGGAGAAAGTTAATGGCCGTGTAGTAAGACCGCCACTTGTAATTCTCTTTCCAAATCTCTCATCATCCTATCTTGGAAATGTATATCTTCCCATGTCACTGTGTCAAAATTATAGAACTCACTTTGTTGATTCCGGATCTTCTACCCTCCCTAGTCTGGGTTAGTAAAACACTGAATCGAACGCCAGAGCCCAAACCTCTTCAGGGGTCCAGACTTAGTGGTGACAGGTGGGGCACATGAATGGGAGGCAACCCCTCTGCCCAATCACAGATTCAGTGCATAGAAACAAAGTGAAAACATCTTCTTCTTCTTGCATGTGGCGTGCACAGTCTAAAGTTAAAGGACAACTTGTTCTATTTGATCTTATTTGATTGTGCGCGCCAAGTTCATTGCATTCGTTGAAACAGGTCGGACTACGTGAAGGTTGCAATCTCCTACCCCAGAAACATCTTCAGGAGCCCAGACACGGTGGCAACAGGTGGGTCACATGATTACCCCATGATGTCATCACCAATGAAGCCCAGACTTTCACAGACACCTGCCATTTCCCAAAGCACCCCAATTGTTGCATATTCACACCTTTCGTGTAGCACTCTGCAGGAATACCTTTATGATGTCTGCAATCTTTCAAGATTCTAGCTCACACTAATCTTTTTAAAGGACCTTATTTCATGCACAAATAACAAAAAAGGCAAGAGAATGAGCATTGTGACCTAATCTAGGATGGGAGGTAGGAATAACATTTTATCTCTTGATTGCAGCCTTTCTCAACCATGAACTTTCAATTCTATCAATTGCTTCATTTTCTCCGACAAGTTTTAGGAAATATTTCTGCTGTGGCCTCTTATGCCTCAAAAAGCAAAAGTAAAGCCTGCAGATGCTTGAAGTATGAAATAACAGAGAGAGCACTCAGCAGATAATTTTTAAAAAATCTGTTAAATCTTCATCCATTAACACTTCTGATGAAAGTTGGGAGGCGAGATTGCATGAACAATTTTTTTTTGTTTGAATTTAGAAGGTTGTGTAGTGATTTTATTGATATTTCTGAGATAGTAAAGGGGGGTGATTTGGGTGGTTTGGAGAGGCTATTCCCCATAGTTGAGGCTATTCTGAAGACTTAAGCCACATTGTTTAGGACAGACATTGGGACGCATCTACATACTTGTACAATGGCAGATGTATAGAGCTATATTTTGCCAATGGCAATTAATAGTCAAGTTAAGTGTGTTTAATTGCCACATGTACCAACAATGGAACAATTATTTTTTTATTTGCAGCAGCATTACAGGCCTGTAAGCATAATACACAAAGGCAAGATGTAATAAACAAAAAATCAATAATTTAATAAACATAATTCTAGTGCAAAAAAAATGGAATCTTTATCGCAACCAAAGTGTTCCAGAGCTGAATGGTTATAGGGACAACCTTTTTTTTAACCTGGTGGCCACTGTTTTTAAACTCCTATAATTACGTCCCAATGATAGGAGTGAAATGATAGTGCAGTCACAGTGGTGAGGTGGTGTGGCAATTTGATGGTATGGTAGTATTTTCTAGGTGGTGCCTCCCGAGGATCCCTTTGATGGTTGGAAGGTCAGTGGCTATGATGGACTGGACAGTATTCTCCACACTTTGCAATCTCCTTCGTTACTGAGCATTCCAGTTGCTGAACCAGGCTTCTTCTTCTTGTGAATGAAACATAAACCAAAGGAATAATTAGATCTCAAGCCGGGTGTGGAGCAGCCATGTTGTTGTCGTTGTGTCAATGTCTGCCAAGCCCTGAGCTCCATTTGGTGGGTGGTAGAGCGGGCACCCAGAGATGACATGGTTGGCTGTCTGTTGTTCTGATATGTTCAGCATTTTCATTTCTTATTTTGCCCATCCAGTACGTGCTGAATTATGTTTTTCCAGCATTTTTACTTTTTGATACAGCTCTTCATAATCTTTAATCTTGATGCCCAGCAGGGTTAGAAGTAGATAATTCAAAATATTTTTTCCCTACATACTTGCCGGGTTGAATATACTTCAAACTCAATCCTGCTATTTCTACTGTGGTTTCTTTGTAAAATACAGCTATTAGAGAGTCGTGTTAAACTGAACTAAAAATTGAAAGAAGAATTGAATTGAAAAGTCCACATGATGAGCCAGGTTACAATTTAACATTTAATTCTTGGTTTAATGTACCTTATCTTACATAGAATAAGGATTTTGCTGATATCAACTGACTACAAGCAACTTTTTGACATGCCAAATAGTCTTAAAAACATAAAAACATAGAAAAATAGGTGCAGGAGTAGGCCATTTGGCCCTTCTAGCCAGCACCGCTATTCAATATGGTCTAAAATCAAAACCCCATTCCTGCTTTTTCCCCATATCCCTTGATTAATTTAGCCCTCAGCTAAATCTAACTCTCTCTTGAAAACATCCAGTGAATTGGCCTCCACTGCCTTCTGTGGCAGAGAATTCCACAGATTCTCAACTATCTGGGTGAAGACATGAATACAAACCCAGTCAACCCATTCTTTCATCATATATCAGTCCCACCATCCCACGAATTAACCTGGTGAACGTACACTGCACTCCCTCAATAGCAATAATGTCCTTCCTCAAATTAGGAGACCAAAATTGCACACAATACTCCAGGTGTGGCCTCACCAGGGTCCTGTACAACTACAGTAGGACCTACTCGATTCTAAACTCAAATCTACTCACAATGAAGGCCAACATGCTATTAACTTTTTTCACTGCCTGCTGTACCTGCACGCTTACTTTCAGCGACTGATGTACAAGCACAACCAGATCTCGTTGCATCTCCCCTTTTCCTAATCTGTCAATATTCAGATAATAATCTGCCTTCCTGTTCTTGCCACCAAAGTGATAACCTCACATTTATCCACATTATACTACATTTGCCATGCATCTGCCCAAGTCACCCTGCAGCCTCATAGCATTCTCATCGCAGCTCACATTGCAGCCCTGTTTTGTGTTATCCCCAAACATGGAGATGTCACATTTAATTCCCTTGTCTAAATCCTTAACATATATTGTAAATAACTGGGGTCCCATCACCGAGCCTTACTGCACTCCTGCCTGCCATTCTGAAAAGGACCCGTTAATTTCTACTCTTAGCTTCCTGTCTGCCAACCAGTTCTCTATCCATGTCAATACCCTAACCCCAATACCAAAATCTAATTTTGCACACTAATCTCTTGTTTGGGACCTTGTCAAAGACTTTTTGAAAGTCCAGCTACAGCACGTCTACTGGCTCTCCCTTATCCATGCTACTTGTTACATCCTTCAAAAAATTACAAATGATTAGTCAAGCATGATTTTCCCTTCATAAATCCATGCTGACTTTGACCGATCCTGTCACTACTTTCCAAACGCGCTGCTACAACATCTTTAATAATCGACTCACCATCTTTAATAATTGATCACCAATGCATGCACGATTTCTCGGGCCACCTCCTTGAGTACTCTGGGATGCAGACCATCCGGCCCTGGGGATTTATTGCCTTCGGTCCCAACAGTTTACCTAACACCATTTCCTGATTAATGTGGATTCCCTTCAGTTCCTCACTCCCACTAGATCCTCGGTCCCCCAGTATTTCTGGGAGATTGTTTGTGTTTCCTTAAGTTTATGTAAATAGCATTTTGAAAGGAGTCCAGTTATTGGTGATTTTGATCCACCATAATTGGTGTAAATTTTTTAAAATATGATTTGCATAAAACTAATTAACTTGTTTGCAAGGCGTTGATTAAGATGTAATTGGCACAGTCTTTTGTCTAGTTTCATCCTCAAAAAGCAATTTACTAGATATTGTATTGTTACAATGCTTCATAAATCTGGGCTTGATGTATCTTGGACAAGTTGTATTTGTCATAACTATTTCCAGTACAATTTGTAGGGATTGTAACATATCATTTGGGTGCATGTAGGGATCTTGAAGACATGGATGGAAGATATACAGTTATTATAGAATCTATTGATAAATGCTAGAAATAACCTTTATTAAATGTAATGAATTGTTTTGAAATCTCGTTGCAGCTAAGATAAACATAGGCTTTTCTCTATTAGACCATCAATTGCAATGTTATATGGGCAATGTTATAGGCTTGACATATGTTCTCATAACTGACCAGGTTATTTATACAGACTTATAGTTCCCCAACATTTAAATAAATCAAGATGTACTTGATCAATATTGGAACACTAAAAGTGTGACATAATCAAGACACTTTCTGAGATAATTGACCAAATATGCATGGGAAAATTTCGATGGAAAAAACAAAAGTTGTGTTAATTAGATTCCGATCAATGTCCCTTGATAGATTTATCAAAATTCCAAGATACAGCTGAGATCAGGATAGAAAGAAATAATAAAGGAGTTCATCAGCTTAGTAAATTGAACATTAAATATTTGATAGGCAGTTAATCACCTTCTGTGTATTATAATTGTATTGAAATGGCATGACACACAATTTATTTGATTTTCAAGCGGGTTCCTCCACCTTCCATACACAATTCCTTGCAAGTTGATTAAATGGAAACCTTTAACATCCGTAGCTCCAAAACATGCCTCAATGACTACCAACTGGTGGCACTAATATCCATGGTGATTAAGTGGTTTGAGAGGTTGGTTATGACTCGTATCAATTCCTACCTTAACAAAACATGGAATCACTACAATTTGCCTTCTGTCACTATAGGTCAATGGAGGATTCATTATTGCTGGCTCTCCATGTTCGGTCGGTGGATCCCCTCTGTTGGCGGATCAACAGCTTCCTGACAGACAGGAAGCAGCATGTGAGGCTGGGAAAGCACATCTCGGATGCGCAAACACTCAGCATAGGAGCACTGCAAGGCTGCATACTCTCTCCTCTCCCTTACTCTCTCTCCACAACAACTGCACCTCCACAGACACCTCAAGTTGCGGACGACATAACCCTGATTGGACTGATCCAGGATGGGGCGGAATCTGCCTACAGACAGGAACTGTCACAGCTGGCGTCCTGGTGCCATCGCAACAACCTGGAGCTCAATGCTCTTAAGACAGTGGATTTGATTGTAGACTTTAGGAGAGCTCCCCCTCCCCTCACCCCATCCATCTCCAACAACACCGCAGTCAAATCTGTGGAGTCTTTTAAGTTCCTGGGAACCATCATCTCCAAGGATCTTAAGTGGGGGGCTACAGAGGATGTACTTCCTATGGCAGCTGAGGAAGCACAATCTGCCACAGGCAATGATGGTCCAATTTTACACGGCCATCGGAGAGTCTGTTCTCACCTTCTCCATCATGGTCTGGTTTGGCTCAGCAACCAAGTACGACACCTGAAGGCTGCAGCAAATCATCCGATCAGCAGAGAAGGTTATTGGCTGCAACCTTCCCTCCATTGA
Source organism: Okamejei kenojei (assembly GCA_035221665.1). Classification (NCBI taxonomy): domain Eukaryota; kingdom Metazoa; phylum Chordata; class Chondrichthyes; order Rajiformes; family Rajidae; genus Okamejei; species Okamejei kenojei. The sequence continues at coordinate 58,053,424 of CM069133.1, read as the reverse complement.
TGAACTGTACACTGCAAGGGCTAGGAAGCGAGTGGGCAAGATCATCTCTGACCCCTCTCACCCTGGCCACAAACTCTTTGAATCACTCTGGAAGGCGACTCCAGATTGTCAAAGTTGCCACAGCCAGACATAAAAACTGTTTTTATCCACTCTACTTAACAGCCAAAAATCTGTAACCTCCCTTTGATCTGGTATTTTGTTGGTTCACATGCTTGATCAATTGTGTTTTATCATTAACGTTTCTATTATTATTATTAATGTTTAGTGTTTTCTGAGTAATTTGTAACTGTCACTGTATGTCATGTTGTTACTTGTGGGCGGAGCACCAAGGCAAATTCCTTGTATGTGAATACTTGGCCAATAAACTTACTTACTTACTTACTTACTTACTTACTTACTTAACTCCTACCTTAACAAGAACATGGAATCACTACAATTTGCCTACTGTCACTATAGGTCAATGGAAGATTCATTATTGCTGTCTCTCCGTGCTGCATTGAACCACATGGACAATAAAGACGCACACATCCAGCTGTTGCTCATAGACTACAGCTCAGCATTCAACACCATCACCCCTTCTTGATAACTGGTTATCAAGCTTAGGGAACTTGGTCTCTGTGCATCTATTGGTTCCTTCAACAGAACACAAGCCAGATGGTAGCCAGTGCCATCGTCTTCCCTATCATGTGCTGGGTCAGCAGGGCATTGGCCGTTGATGCCAATAAGATGAACAAACTCATCAGGAAGGCTGGTTCTGTCCTGGTGGCAGAGTTGGATAAATGGGAGGTGGGCTTAGAGAGGAGGATGCTCCTCAAACTGTGGAGCATCTTGGACAATACAGGTCACCCGCTCCATGACATACTGAACAACCTGAAGAGTACCTTCAGCAACAGACTGGTTCCACCAAGATGCAGGACAGAACGCCACAGGAGATCCTTATTCCCTGTGGCTATCAAACTGTACAACTCCTCCCCCTTCTGTCGTCAAGTAGATTGACCCCACACCCCCCCCCCCCCCCCACCCCCTCCCCCCAAGTTTTGCACACACCCAACCCTTTCCACTTGTCACTTTAAATTCATGTTTCTTGTGTTTTATGACTGTTGGCAGATCAATTTTCCTCCTGGGATAAATAGTTCCATTGTATCATATCATATCATATCGTATGATGAGTCAGAGATCGGACATATGAATGAATGGTTAAAGAACAACAACCTTGCCCTCAGCATTAGTAAAACCAATGAACTGATTGTTAACTTTAGAAGAGAAAGGCCAAGGATCCACAGACCTGTCTTCCTTAGCAGAACAGTGGTGGAGAGTCAAAAACTTTAAATTCCTGGCTGTGCATATATTTGAAGATCTGTCCTGAACTTAGCACTCAATGCAATCATAAGAAAAACCCATCCATGCCTCTACTTCCTTGGAAGATTGAGGCAATTTGGTCTGTCAATAAATACTCTCTTGAACTTCTACACATGTACAGTAGAGAGCATATTGACAGATTGCATTCCAGCTTGGTTGGGCAACTTGAATGCCCAGGAGCAAAGAAGATTGCAAAAAGTCATGAACGCTGCACTGTCCATCATAGGTTTTGACCCACTGAAGAGATCTACAGGAATCACAGCCTCAAAAAGGCTGTCATTCAATGAAATTGTGGCCTCAGCAAGCTCCTCGACCTCTGGCTGAAGCCAGGCCTGTGCACCAGGATCCTGGATTTCCTTCCCAGGTGCTGACGATCGGAGACCACACCTCCACAGCCCTCACCCACAACATTAGCAAACCTCAGGGGTGTGTCCTCAGCCCCCTCCTGTGCTCCCTGTACACCCATGACTGTGTAGCCCAACATGACACCAACACCATTGTCAAGTTCGTGGATGACACTACAGTCGTGGGTCTGATCACCAACGGGGACGAGTCTGCCTACAGAGGGGGTAGTGGCCCTGACACGATGATGCAAGGTCAACAACCTCTCGTTCAACGTTGACAAGACCAAGGAGGTGATCGTCGACTACAGGAGGGGATGGGGGGCACGCACCCCCTCATCAACATCAATGGCATGGCAGTGGAGAGGGTGGAGTGCTTTAACTTCCTCGGTGTCCACATCACAGATGACCTGACCTGGACCATCCACATTTCCACCATCACAAAACAGGCGCAACAGCACCTCTACAACCACAGGCAACTGAAGAAATTCAGCCTGAATCCCCAGGCCCTCAGGGATTTCTACAAAGTCACCGAGGAGAGCATCCTGACAGGCTGTAACTACACCTGGCATGGCAGCTGCACCAGCTATGCCCGAAGGGCTCTGCAGAGAATGGTACAGATGGCTCAGTACATCACCGGGTGTGAACTGCCCTCCCTCCAGGACATCTACTCCAGGCTTTGTGTTGAAAAAGCCCTGAGGATCATCAAAGACCCCAGTCACCTGGACCACGGTCTATTCTGCTTGGTACCCTCAGGGAGAAGGTCCCATACCACTGGACACTCGACAGCTTGCTCCCTCAGGCAATCAAGCTGCTGAACCAACCAGCCACAAACTCACCTGAACTGGACTCTGTCTCTGATTTAATGTTTGCTTTATAATTTAATGCATGCACTTTAACTTAATGTTAAATTTACTGTCCGGAATCCTCCAGCACAAGATTTTCACACAGGATTGTACCGTGTATGGAACTGGCGTGACAATAAACCCCTTGAATCTTGAATCTTGAATCTTGAAACCAATATCAAAACATTTAAATTACCAAGATTCTATTTCGAAAATTTAAAAATATTTTTGGAATGTTTAAAAAATGCACGTCAATGAATGAAAGAATGAATGAAAACGTTATAATTTATTGCTATCACCTCATGTTGTTTACCATCTATGTAGCATATTAATATCGTCCCTATTAACTTTGGCTAATTCAACACCAGGTTCTCCTAAAATAGACACAAAAAGCTGGAATAACTGTGTCTGCACGGTGTATTTTACCTATTCTTTGTGAAAGTGAATGCCACTCGGAGTAAAGGAGTTTCCACTAAATTGCTTTTTAGATTCATTAGTGTATCATTTGATATTTATGGTGCTGATTTCAGGCTTTGCCTGCAGGTGGAATTATTTTATACCTGTCCATTCCATAATCTAAAATATCTCTGCCAGGTCACCTCTCAGACTTCTATTTTCTAGAATAAAGAGCCTCATGCTGTTACTTTAGTGCTTCTGAAAATATATAGCCTTTCATGCTCTCTTCCCATAAACCTTTTTTTTTGCACAACTGTCTGTGCCTTGATAATATTTTAATATAAGACACAGAGCAAGAAATATGAGTGTGTATTTAAGGGCTTTGTTTTGAAGATATTTATTTAGCAGATGTACAGATTAGGAGTATCAAGATAATGACTAGATTAGCAGGAATTTACCAATAATTTTGCTCCGTTGATAGTGGATAACATTTTTATCATTTTCCTAAAATTCCATGGCTCCTTTAAATGTTGCTCTTCTCAGCTTACAGCTATGCCTTCTAGTATTTGATATTTCCATCATGAGGGAAAAGGTTCTACCCTATCTGTGCCTTCCATCATTTTATATACATCTATCATTAACCTTAGCCATTCTAGAGAAAACAATCCAAGTCTGTCCAACATCGCCCTGTAGCTAACACCCACTAATCCAGGCATCATCCAGGTAAATTACCATTGTACTCTTTCCCAAGTCTCCACATCCTTTCTCGAATGAGGCGATCATAACTGCACTCCATAATAATGCTCCAAATGCCGCCTTATAAATCTGCAGCATGATTTCCTGAATTTTAATCTCAATGCCCCGACAGATGAATGCAAGCATACCATCTGCCTTCTCTACCACTTTTATCGGCTTGTCTTGCCTTTTTCAGAGAGTTTTGCACTTGGTCCCCAAGATCCCTCTGTATATCTGTGCTGTTAAGCGGAGAAAAATCAATTTCTAAAAGAAAAATCATGTTTGACAAACACATTACAATTTTTAGACGCTGTACCTAGAAGAATAAACATGACAAAGGAATATGATTTATTTAGACTTTTAGGCTTTCTGTAAGGTTCCACACAGATGAAACAATATTAGGGATCATAGGGCTGTGGATTATGGAAATATTCTGACAGACTGAAGACCGCTTTACAGACAGAGAACAGAGAACCAGAATAAACATGGGTACACAAAAGGCTGGAGAAACTCAGCGGGTGCAGCAGCATCTAAGGAGCGAAGGAGATAGGCGACGTTTCGGGTCGAGACCCTTCTTCAGACTGGTCAGGGATCAGGGAAACGAGAGATATAGACGGTGATGTGGAGAGATAAAGAACAATGAATGAAAGATATTCAAAAAAGTATCAATGATAAAGGGAAGAAGCCATTGTAAGCTGTTTGTGGTGTGAAAATGAGAAGCTGGTGCGACTAGGGTGGGGGAGGGAGATAGAGAGAGAGGGAATGCCAGGGCCCAAGGGCTGAGGGAGAGGTGGGAAGGGGAGGAGACACCAGATGAATGCAAGCATACCATCTGCCTTTTCTACCACTTTTATCGGCTTGTCTTGCCTTTTTCAGAGAGTGTTGCACTTGGATCCCAAGATCCCTCTGTATATCTATGCTGTTAAGCGGAGAAAAATCTATTTCTAAAAGAAAAATCATGTTTGACAAACAAATTACAATTTTTAGACACTGTACATAGAAGATTAAACATGACAAAGGAATATGATTTATTTAACACCAGAATAAACATGACATGTTTGGATCAGAAGGCTAGAACCAGTCAAACTGATGCTACAGTGATTGGTGATAGGGCTCCAGTTATTTACAATCAATATCAATGACTTGAATGAGGTGATCAAGTGAAAACTATTGATTTTTTGATAATACACAGTGGGCTGCCTATGTCAGATATGAGGAGAATGCAGTGAGTTTCAAAGGACTATAGGCAAGCTAAGTAAGTGGTCAAGGACATGGCAATTGCAGTATAATGTGGAAAATGTGAGATGATTCACTTTGGTAAGAAAAAAGTCAAATCGAGGTTTTATTATGTGGTGAAGGTTTGAAAAGTGTTGGTATTGAGTAGGACATATGTCTTCAGAAATCACAGGAAGTGTTGCAATAGATTTAGGGAACAAGTGTAAAAAACATCTTGCTAAGAGTTTGTAACATTTTGATGAGAGCAACTGTAATATTGTGTACAGGGCTCATTTATTCTTGTACAATGAAGGTATATCAGTTTGATTACTGTGATAATGTTTATTCAATGAGGATATATATAGCAGATTAGATGTATATATTCTTCTGAATTTAGACGAATGAGAGATGGTCTTATTGGTTAGTACACTGTGAAACAGCATATTTAGTGCAATGCGCATACTTAAAATTATAGATTACTAGCTGCTCTTAGTTATTTAATCGACAATGGTCAAAACATACAACTGCAGTTACATCACTTCATTAAACAAGACAAAAATAAACTAAACATAAAAACATAGGAACCTAGAAAATAGGTGCAGGAGTAGGCCATTCGGTCCTATGAGCATTCAATATGATCATGGCTGTTCATCCAAAATCAGTACCCCATTCCTGCTTTCTCCCCATATACATTGATTCCATGAGCCCTAAGAGCTATTCTAACTCTCTCTTAAAAACATCCAGTGAATTGGCTTCCACTGCCTTCTGTGGCAGAGAATTTCATAGATTCATAACTCTCTGGGTGAAAATGTTTATCCTCGTCTCAGTCATAAAAGCTGTCCAGGGTCTGACCTCCCCAGAGGAGCATGGGTGAAGCTCAACAGACTTTGTACTGGAATTGGACATCCAATGCATGTGGAGATGGGGACTCCGCCAGAGCCCAGCCTCCGATTGTGGAGCAGAACAACAGACAGCCAACCATGTCATCTCTGGGTGCCTGCTCTACCACCCATCAAATGGAGCTCAGGCTCTGACAGACATTGATGCAGAGACAACAACCTGGCTGCTCAACACCCAGCTTGAGATCTAACTATTCTTTTGGTTTATGTTTCATTTGAAAGAAGAAGAAGAGTCGTAAATGGCCAACCTCTTATTCTTACCCCTGAATTATGCGCAAGTTTCAAAAAATGTAGTTGGTACTGGCCTTGTAGTAAAACAAGCTTGAACAGTTCCTAGGAGCTGAGGTTTTCCATTGGTCACAAATATTAGAAGCAATTTTTTGGTCCTTGGGCAGCAATACTGTACTGACAAAGGGTAAAGAGAATGCAAAGGCTGTATGTTCTCTTATCATGATCAACTGCAAAAATCAGAAACAAAATCCCTCTGCAGGTAATTTGAAATTGTTAACATCCGAGAATTCAGAAATAAGGAGCAATTCCTTGTCCTTAATGTTAAAAATAGTTGAAGATTATTCCTGATTACAATGTGGATAGATGAAAAAAACACAATATGATCTTTTATAATGAATACAAATATCAAACCAAATGCCAGAACCCAAACGATAGCCAGAGATGTGTTAATGGTTAAAAATATGTGTATGGAACGAGTTTTTGGAGGCGATAGTTGAGGCAAATACTAGTGCAACGTTTAAGAAACATTTCAACAGCTACATGGATAGGACAGGTTTAGTGGGATATGGGGTAAACACAAACAGGTAGGACTAGTGTGGATGGGACATGTTGGTCGATGTGGGCAAGTTGGGCCAAAAGGCTTATCTCCACGCTGTATGACTCTATAACTCTACAAGGACTTAGAATTGTCAAATAACAAAAAAGTTGTGATTTATGGAAAGTTTCACACTGAACATTCTAGTATCGTACAATGTCCAGAATGGCTAAATGTTCAGAAGAAAGCTTAATGGACTGAAACATTAACTCTGTTTCTCTCTCCATTGTAGCTGCAAAATTTGTCAGTGCTTTCAAAATGGTCCTCTTCGTGTTTAAGCAGCAGTTTTGTGTAATGGCTGGGATTAAGGATTCAGAAATTGCATCAAAATCAGCATCAACATTGGCCTTCTCATAATAAGCAGAAGACAGATAATTTAAAGATGCAGGGTCCTGATTGACAAAGGAAGAGACAGATTGACCAATAAAAGTGGAGGAAAGTATAGTGGAGCAGCCTATTGGGAGTGGCTGTGTTGAGGTCAAGTGCAGAGCTGTGGGGGTGGCGCGTCGGTCGAGTTGCTGCCTTACAGTGCCAGGGATCCAGGTTCAATGCTGACTACAGGTGCTGTCTGTATGGAATTTCTATATTGTCCCTATAAGCACATGGATTTTCTCCGGCCGCTGTGGTTTCCTCCAACATTTCAAAGATGTACAGGTTTATAGGTTGATTAGTTTTTGTAAATTGTCCTCAGTGTGAAGGATAGAACTAATGTACTGGTGATTGCTGGTCAGCATGGACGTGTTAGGCCGAAGGAGTTATTACCACATTGTATCCCCAGCCTAAACTAAACTAAACTGAGGCTTTGGCTTGAGAGGCTTTGGCCATAAAAGTTGAGGAAAGGATAGTGAGCTTAGCAAGTTAGTCCGTTTCAAGCCCAGAGGTGGAGCATCAGCAGCAGCAGCAGCTGTTGGGATTAAATAAAGTAGGGATGCAGGATCACGAGATGTACTCAAGCTGCATGATGTGGGAGCTGGAGACCCTATTGTGGTTCCTGGTGACCACATCTGCAGCAAGTGTTGGTTGCTTGAAGAATTCAACCTCAAAATTGATGACCTGTAATTTGAGCTTCAAACACTGCAGTACATCAGTGATGGGAGAAATCCCTGGACACTGTGTGCCTGCAGGTAATCACATCTGTAAGATTACCTACTTTCTATTCAGTACGTGTTGAGGAGGAAGAGGGAGTGGTTGTGGGCGTGTGGCAGGTACGGGGATCTGAGAGACAATATAGGAGGAGCCTCAGCCCTTTAGCATGTCTAGCAGATCTGAGATCTTTCTCCCTGTGCAGAAGAGAGTGGGGGCTGTAGGATGGATAAGCAACCTTACTGTGATGCCATGGAGCAGAGACCCATTCTACGGTGGAAGGAGGGTGTGGGGGGGGGGGGAGGCAGAAGAAACACCTTTATGTAATTGTGGATAGTATAGTCAGGAGAATAGAGACAATTTTTTGTCATTAGGATTGAGAGTCCTGAAGGCACTGTTGCCTGCCTGATGGCCTGATTCAGGACATCATCACTGACCTGCAGAGGAGCTTGGAGCGGGAAGAGAAAGGTCCAGTTGTCGTGGTCCAAGTTGCAACAGAGGACTTGGGTAAAACAAGGAAAGAGGTTCTGCTGAGGGAATTTGAGCGGCTGGGAGCTAAATTGAAAAGCAGAAACAAAAAAAACAAAAATCTCTGGATTGCTAGCGGAACCATGAACAAATTGGCTTAGGGTCGATGAGATTAGAAAGTGTGGCTCAAAGATTGGTGTGGGAGAAGTGGGTTTGAATTTGTGGTACATTTGCAGTAGTATTGGGGAAGGAGGAAGCTGTACTGATGGGATAAACTCCACCTGTACTCTGCTGGTGTAAATAGCTCTTTATGAGCTTCCCCCCAATCTAGTTTCAGACAAAAATCACTGAATCAAGCACTTGCGCAACTAAACTTTATTTTGACAAAACACAATTACAGTTCCACTACTGTGCCTAATCACCGCGGGTTCGATCATTGTATCTGCCTGATCAAGCCCTCCTGTCCTCGCTCAGACAGGAACACTCCAGAAAGTCACGCAGTCCTAAGCGCTCTCCCAGAAGATCGACACATGACCTCGTGGCAGTGGACTTTTATAAGTCCCCGTACCTCGAGGGGCCGAACCACATGAGGATGGTCTCTTTACAATCCAATTACAGATATCGATTAACCCCAGACATTTTCCTAACCCAATAATACAGTGGCTATTACATCAAGATTCAAGAGATTCAAGAGAGTTTATTGTCATGTGTTCCAGATAGGACAATGAAATTCTTGCTTTGCTTCAGCACAACAGAATATAGTAGACATAAATAAATGCAGAACAGATCAGTGTGACTATATACCATTGAATATATATATATATATACACATAAATTACAGTTCCAATTACATTGTATTCAAACGGTGTTTGTCAGAGGAAATTAACATCACAATATTTGCCCTGATATGCAAGAAAGCCAGGCAATGCTCAATATCCAATCAACATTGAGCAAAGTAAAGCTTTGCAACATCATGTACAATGTGTATGTCTGGTTTGCATTCATCCAATTTGCACCTAATTGTCAGAGTCTGCAGGTGTTCCTATTCGCTTATTGCAGCTCAGATGTAGGCTCTAGACAAACTGGCACCATTCTGCAGCTTGTCCCAATTCTACAGAAAGCACTTTTAAATTGACCAAATGGCCTAGCAGACCTGAAGCCTTTACTCAATTTTAGAGTCCTAGCCGCTCCAATTTGGCCAGGGTTACCACTGGGACCTGGGTCTTGGTGAATTGCATAACTAGAGCTACTGATAGGGATGAAAGATTAGATCTGATCATTTTGGATAATCACTCTGTTTAACTCATTTCTATCTGATTACTTTATGAAACAATATGGTATCAGGAGCATTTTACCCTGCCACTCACGATCAAATGGTGCAATAGGGTAGTCAGTGAAAATTGCCCTAATATTGAAGGACCAATTGTTACTTGTATGGTTGCGTTTACCAAGATAGCATTAAAAAATGTTTACTAATCTATAGAATTACACCACTTTTTTCAAGAAATTCGTTATCTCCATTCTGAAGGTATTTCATGCTGAAATATTGATAGATCGAAGAAACAGAATACAATTCAGCTGAGATGCATCAAATTTTGAGGGGAGATTGGATGGGAAGGAATTTATCAAAAAATAATTTATGACATGTGTGATGGCAACCTTGTGCTGGGTAGACATGTCCACATCACATAGGTAATAGTAAAATTAAATGAGAACTTACCAGTTTGAAGTTTGATCATTATTTTATGAGTTACGATGAGCGATTACGTGAAGTAGGCCGTCCCCACGCATGCGCATCAATCTTCAAAGCAGCAGTGTGAAATCACAGAAAAGAGTTGTTGAACTAAAATACTAAGATTAGAGTTGACTAGAACTTACAGAAAGATTGTTTTGTTACGAGGGTCGGGAGCAGAGGGCACGTAATCGCTCATCGTAACTACTCATAAAATAACGATGAAACTTCAAACAGGTAAGTTCTCATTTAATCTTACTCATTTACTTTGGAGTCAAGTGAGTGACTACGTGAAGAATTTGAAGCTCTGTGACTTCATGCCGAGGAACGAGTCCACGCGTCACAACTGCATCAATTGACCAGGACGAGTGAGAAAATTAATGCATTCAAACAGGCCATAGGAGCGATCCTTCTCTCACCAATAAAACTGAATAATACAATATACAAGAAAAATCCAATAATTCATAGCATTATTATGTATTTATAAAGTATCTGTCTATCTGTCTATCTGTCTATCTGTCTGTCTGTCTGTCTATCTGTCTATCTATTAGAATTTGGAAACAAATAAAGTATTTATCTATAAATTAAGAAACCTATCGCTACTCTCTCCTATAGTTATTAATCCATGGTTTGAACCATCCATTATTGATAAATCATTTACATATTGGGAAAGAATAGGAATTAAAACATTTGGAGACATGTATGAAACTGGACATTTTTTATCATTCCGACAACTACAACTTAAATACAATCTGAGAAGTAATCAATATTTTAAATATCTTCAAATCTGTGATTATTTGAAAAAGCATACCAAACTTTGACTCCAGACCTATTAGATGAAGCTATGAACAGAAAGGTGGACTAAACTAACTTAATATCATACTTGTATAATATCATCCTAAATATAGAAATACCATCATCCGATAGAAATAGAAGAGATTGGGAACAAGAACTATCTATAAAAATCTCGAAAGAGAGCTGGGATAAACACTTGCTATATGTGCATAAATGCTCGATCAATGTAAGACATATTTTAATTCAATTCAAAATCCTACACAGATTATATTATTTAAAAACTAAACTAAATAAAATCTTTCCAAATGTTTCCCCCACTTGTGATAAATGTTTATCTCAAGATGCAACTATAGCATATTCCTTTGTTTTTTGCATAAAAATCCAAAAATTTTTGAATGAAAATTTTGACATTTTTACAAAATTATTTTAAATAAAATTGAATCCTAATGCGGGATTGATTATTTTTGGTACAATGGAAGTCGGCTTTGAGCTGACTTCATTCCAAGAGAGTTTCCTTAATTATGGCTTAATAATGGCAAAAAATTTCATACATATTTTGGAAAAATCCACCCACACCAACGGTAAAAATGTGGATTTCAAATATGTCCGAAATGTTACACCTCGAAGACATGAGATTCATCCTAGGAGGAAAATCATCCCTTTTATCTTATCTTATTTTCTTATATTCTCCTCTTTTTATTTTTATTTTTATTTTTTTGTATTCTTCTTCGTGATCTACATCTTTACGGGCTCTTTCTTTTCACTTTATCACGTACTCACTATCTTCTCTAACTTTCTCCATTTCTCTTTTTCTTCCTTCTGTTACTTTCCTATTATTTTAAGTTTATAACAAGAAGTGGTACATGAAATGTATTATGTTATTTTTGGCTTATACTACTGTACTGTACATTACTTCTAATAAAAATAAATTTAGAAAACTTTAAAAAAACATGACATGGTTAAACAATACTGATGATTTAATAACAAAAAAAAACAAAAACAGTGACCCCTCTCACCCAGGGGGAAACTGTGAAACAGAATTTAAAACAGAATCAGCAAAAATCCCCGGTCTGGCGATAGGCTTATTATAAAACCTTTGGTATGTCCGCTCATTCGACCATCCCGTAGCCACTAGAATGTGGTCAAGAGGGACGTCCATATCCCTTGCTGCTGATGTCGATGCAGCACTGGTGGAATGAGGTTTAAAAGTGCCAGTGTCCACTCCTGCACATGCCAGAACCTGTTTAATCCATCTAGAGATGGTCTGCACTGTAACCTTTTTATGAGGTTTAGTATAACTAACAAAGAAGGAGAATTCCGAGCCTCTCAGGCTCTTTGTGACATTTATGTATTGAATTATATGTGACACTGCACACACTAGTGGATCTGAGGGGTATGCCATAAAACTCAAGTTGAGCCCCTGTATTCCTGGCCTGCTCTGCTTAACGAGGTCATGAACGAAAAAAGTGATGTTATTACAAGATGTACCCAAACTGTCCAGTCTGAGTTTTTGTAATGTCTGGACCCGTTGTGCTGAGGCCAGCGCCATGAGCATCACTACTTTGAGTGTAAGATGGTGCAGAGACAGAGATGAAGCTGATGCCCACTGACGGAGCAGCGTGAGAACCACACTCACATCCCGTATGTGTGTGTACCTGGGCCGAGGGGGAGTGGAGTTCAAAATGCCCTTCATAAACTTGGTTATTACTGTTAAATATTTTTATTAGACGTAAGTACATATTAATAGAATATACTTCTCACATACATTCGTAATATTATTAATATTAACAATAAAGTCTTATATATTTCTATACTTTTTTTTGCAGGTAAGAAAAGATAGAGAAAAGTAAAGTAAGAGTAGGAAATCAAAAATAAAGAAATGAATGGAGTATTAAAAACGTTATCCATCATTGGAGATATATCCATGATTTGTTATACGTGATTCTTCATCTATTCCATTATTCAGGTTTCAGTCAGGCTCTCGTACCGAGCCATTTTGACCCTTTAGATATTCAATAAATGGAGACCATATTCCTCTGAAAAGATCCAACTTGTCCAATTGGACAAGCCTTAATCTTTCCAGATGAAGTGTCTCCGACATTCCTGTAATCCACATTTTGATTGTGGGGGATGTAGGTCCTTTCCAGAATTTCAATATTAATTTTTTCCCAATTATTAAACTGTAATCAATAAAAATTATTTGATTCGTTGTTATTAATTGATCTGTTTCTAATATTCCCAGTATTATTAACTTTGAGTCAGGGATCAGATTCATATTAACAACATTTGAAATTATCTTAAATATTTCTGTCCAAAATTTAGTAATTTTACACAATTTGTAAATGAGTGCGTTAAGTTAGCTTCTAAGTGCTGACATTTATCACATATGGCAGATACATTTGAAAAATTACTATGTAGTTTGGATTTTGAATAATGTAGTCTATGTAATATTTTAAATTGTATAAAAGAGTGTCTAGCATTTAACGAGCAGTGGTGTATATGTTGTAGACTTTCATCCCATATTTCAGGTCTAATGATTTGACCTAATTCGTTTTCCCATGATTGTCTATATATTTCTGTCATTGGGAGATCATTTTCCAGTAAAATATTATAAATATATGATATAGTTTTTCTGTGTTCAGGTGTTTATTTAGGCATTCATCTAAAATGTCTGCCTTTCTATTTCTAATTTCCTGTGTGTTTGCTTTTACATAGTCTCTAATTTGTAGATATCTAAAGTAATCTTTTGAATGTAATCCATAAATTTGTTGTAATTCTTGAAATGAAAGGAAATAATTTTCCCTGTAGAGATCTCCCATCTTATTAATTCCATAGTTTTTCCATTGTAAAAAACCTTTGTCCATCATTGAAGGTTTAAATGTAACGTTATTTACAATGGTAAGGGCTAGAGGTATCCATTCCAATTTTAGTATTTTCTTTATTTGTTTCCAGATACGTATTCCCCTTTCTATTATAAGGTTTTCACTATAGGTTTTCTTACCTATTTTAATATTGGCGAATAAAATCGAACTAATTTCAAAAGGCGAACAATCTTCTTTTTCCATTATTAACCAGGTTGGTTGTTTATCTGTTTCTACTAACCAAAAATTAATATTTTTAATATTAACTGCCGAGTAATAAAACATAAAGTTTGGTAGTGCTAGACCTCCATTTATTTTTGGTTTACATAAATGTTTTTTGTTTATTCTATGGCTCTTATAATCCCAGATAAAGTTGGTGACTATAGAATCAACTTTCTTAAAAAAAAATTTAGAAAGATATATCGGAATCAATTGGAAAAGATATAGTAATTGCGGGAAAAAAAATCATTTTTTTTGCATTAATTCTACCTAGCATTGAGATAGGTAATGTTTTCCAATATAAAATGAATGTTCTTATTTAATTTATTCAATAAAAGTGGAAAATTAGATTTAAATAAAGAAGCAAATCTTTTTGTTGCATAAATTCCAAGATATTTGATTTTTTCGTTTGCTAACTTAAAAGGAAATTGTTGTAGTATACGTAAGTTATTTACCATTATTGGCATAAGTTCACTTTTATTCCAATTAATACTGTATCCTGAAAATAATCCAAATTCAGATATTAATTTTAGTAAATTTGGGATACTAATTTCCGGCTTTGAAATATAAAGTAATACATCATCCGCATATAAAGGAATTTTATTTTCAGTATCTCTGGTGTCATATCCATATATTTCAGGATGTAATCTCACCCGTTGAGCTAATGGTTCTATTGCAAGTGCAAACAGTAGTGGGGATAAAGGACAACCTTGTCTGCAGACTCGAAATAGATTACATTTAATTGATAGCATTAGATGTGTTATTATTCTGGCTGTTGGATTAGTGTATAATAATTTAACCCAAGTAATAAACTTCTCTCCCAACTTAAAAGTTTCCATAACTGAAAACAAATAAGACCATTCCACCTGGTCAAAGGCTTTTGCCGCATCTAATGAAATAATTACTAGGTCTTTATTAATACCTCTTTTTGAATATTTAATATTGTATAATCGTCTCAAGTTATATGATGAATATTGTTTTGGTATAAATCCTGTTTGATTTGGGTGAATTAATTTATTAATAAATGTACTTAGTCTTTGTGCTAATATTTTGGTTAGTATCTTTCGATCAGTATTTAAAAGAGATATAGCTCTATATGATCCTGGGCCATCCAGGTCTTTGTCTATTTTAGGTATAAGTGTTATAATAGATTAATTTAACGTTTCTGGTAGTTTCTGGTGAGTATAAATGTATTCATAGAATATCTTCAGACGTGGTGCAATCAGATCATAAAATGTTTTATAAAATTCAGAGCCTATACCATCTGGCCCCGGTGTTTTACCATTTTTTAATGATCTGATAGATTCTTCGATTTCTTTTACTGAAATATCAGAATTTAATGATTCTCTATCTTGTGAATCCAACCCATTCAGATTACATTTTTTTTAAATGCTTCTATTTCTATCCTGTTTTCTGTCATTTTAGCTGAATATAAATTGTTATAATATTGCATAAATCTCTCATTAATATCTTTAGGTTGTACTAATGGTTCACCATTATATGATTTAATCCTATGGATTATTTTTTCTCCCAACCATCTTTCTTAATTGACGAGCAAATAATTTTTGAGGTGTATCTCCAAATTCAAATTGTAATTGTTTAGTGTATTGGTAGAGTTTTACAACTTGATCTGAGTATATTTTATTTAATTTATATTTCAGTGCAGCAATTTTATTATGTGTTGTTATGGATGGATTAGCAGCGTTCTCTGTGTCTAATTGTTCAATCTCCTTTTCCAATTCCTGTTGTTCCCTCCGATTCTTTTTATTATAAAATGCTTGAGAAGAAATCATAATTCCACGGGCATATGCTTTAAAAGTTTCCCATAATAGGGAAGAGGATATTTCCGGTTTATCATTTATTTCAAAGAAAATCTTGATCTGTTCTATAATATATTCCTGAGTTGCTTTGTTTTTTTTAAATTTGTGGATTAAATATCCATTGTACCTGTTTTTCCGTTTTACCATTTATTTTAATCATAAAGGTGCGTGATCTGAGATTAAAATATTATGGTATTTTGAATTGTAAGTAAATGAGATAAGTTTAGCGTCAACCAAAAAAAAATCTATTCTTGAATAGGTTTTATGTACAGGTGAATAAAATGAATATTCTCGACCAGTTGGGTTTTCTACTCTCCAAACATCTTTAATATTACTAGTATCCATATATGTATTTAATAAGTCACTGGAATGGGATTTGGTTTTCCTTTGTCTTGTGCATCTGTTTAAATAGGAATCTAATGTACAATTTAAATCTCCTCCAATTATTAAGTTATGTTGTGCTATTTCCAGGATGTTGTTAAATATTTTCTTAAAAAACAGTGGACTATCAAAGTTTGGTCCATATGCATTGACAAGAATCATTTTTTGTGCATTTAATTCTCCTATTACAATAATGTATTTGCCATCATTATCAGTTATAGTTGATGTATGTTTGAATAAAGTGCCTTTACGAAATAATATTGCTACACTTCTTGATTTGTGTGCAAAAGAAAAATGATACGTTTTATCTATCCATTTAGCTTTCAGCCTATGCTCGGCATCTTTTTTAAAATGTTTTTTCTTGAATGAAAATCACATCAGCTTTAATTGATTTAAAATGTGCTAATACTTTACCTCTCTTGATTGGTTCATTAATACCTTTAACGTTCCAGCTACAAAACGTTATTCCTTCATTCCCCGTATTCATTTTTAAATCTTGCATCTTTTGTCTATGGGGGTCTATAATAGAGCCAATGGTTCAGTTCGACAGACCCGACCTTACACCCGAACTCCGAATAGACAAATTTTAAGACCCTTGAATGTCTCTCACGTGTATATCTCCTTTGATCCAATTTGTAACTCCATTCAAACTGAAAATAATAATGATAGTTTATAATAGAAAAGAAAAGAGGATAGGTTAAGAAATTAGTATTGTGCACAAAGAAGGAAAAACCTACATCTAGTATTAGTGTAGTTAGTGCTAGCCATACTAGCATGGCTAGCCATCTACCTACCGACTTCCGTAGTTGGTTTTGCAAACTTAACCAGCCCCTTTATTTCTTGGAATTGTTATTCCATAGCAATATTTTACCGGGGGTATTAAATTTTAAAATATTCGGGTTCCAATAGTCGGAAATGTGAGGATACAAATATTTAAAACTTGTTTGAAAATCTAATAAAAAAATTAAAAAAAACGAAAAGAAAGGAAAAATTAAATAAAAATGCAAATTACTAATAAAAAAGAAAGAAGGTTTCCAAAGAGGACAAATGAAATCAAACTCTACATTTGACTCTAATCATTCCATTATAAGTAATCATTAGTCATTAGTGATAATTATTAATTCTGATTAGTAAAAATACCACGGTATAATTTTAGTATTTATTAGTTATTTGTATTAGTAGTGCAGTTATACTAATTATTAGTATCCATGGGAGAGTTTCCAATACACATCTTTCTCCAGCTGCCTTAGTCACCACTTCAAATCCATCCAGTCCTGCAAAGTCACTTTATTCAATGGTGAGGGATCAAGCATCCTCTCAAGCCTTAATCTTCTGAGCAAAGTCCAATGCTTCCACAGGATTGGTGAAAAAATGTTCCTTCTTATTGTAAGTGACTCTTAGGGTGGCTGGATAGCTCAGAGCATATTTCGAATTCTCCACTTTCCTCAGGATACTTTTGGTCTCATTAAACGCTTTTCGTTTCCTGGAGACCTCTGTTGGATAGTCTCGATAAATACTGATCCTGTGTCCTACAAATGCAAGACTTCTGTTTCTTGATGATTTTTGCATTATCTCCCCCAAGACGTGGTCGTACTGTACTTTTATTATCATTTGTCTTGGGGGAGCGTTTGGTCTTGTCTGAAATCTCATCACTCTATGTGCTCGGGCTAGTAAAAGCTTTTGATCCAGAGATAAAACTTTTTGCAGTAAATTTGCAGTGAATTCTCGGGGATCTTGATCTTTCTCTTCCCCTTCTGGAATACCCGCAATTCTTAGGTTCTGTCTTCTTTGGCGACCTTCCAATTCAATACATTTCTCGGTTATTTTGCCCAGTAATTCAGTTAGACGTTGATTTTCTGTAATAAGCTATGCTGTAGTCTGAGCACTTGTTTCGGCTAGTTCTTCAAGGTCTTTTATAACTATTGTCTGCTGATTCAGTGCCTGTTGTACAGGATTCAGCCTTTCTTCAAAATCAGTTTTCACATTTTTGATTTTATCATTCGTCTCCTTTGTCAGTCCAATCATTATTTCTGCGATTTCTTTCTTTAACTCATCCGATGTATTCTTAGTCGTGGTATAAATGTTGGTATTAATTTCAAGCTTTAAGTCCGTCATTTCCTCCTTGATTTTTTTTTATTTCTTCACCAACATTCATCAGCTTTATTTCATCCCTTAAACCAGCAATTTCACGTGCAATAAAAGTTTTAAGTTGTTCGCCTTCTGATGTTTTCGTCGTTTTTTTCGTCACATCTTCTTAGGATAACGTCCTACCTGAGCCCGATGCTTCAGTCGGGCCTTCCCCCGGGTTCTGCCTAGTAACCCGACCTTTTGGTTTATCCGCGGGTGGGCTGCGCTGTGTAGACATAGTGAGTCGCGCGCCTGATGACATCACTCACTGCAATCGGTGCAGAGACAGCAGGCAGCAGGTAGGTCGGTTTCTCCCCGATTTTTCTCTGTTTTTTACGAGGAGCTGGCTGGTGTTACCCTCTAGCCCTCCATAGCGCCACCGGAAGTCTGACCATAAACTTGGTTGTTAAAGGGTGAGACCCTACCATGTGGTTCGCTGACCCCAGCCATAAATAATTTGAAAAATCACTCCGGGCACTGGTAATGGCAATGTAACTGTGCTTGTTATCATGAAAAATTGATGAAAGAAATTCCAAAACATCCGTAATAGAAGCTGTGTCATATGAAATATTAGAGTGGGAACAGTACATCTCCCATTTCCTTATGTGAGTGATGGACTGTTTCTGTGTGCTCTTCCTCCAGGCCGCAGTGATGACATCTATGGTACGCCCTGAAAGCCCGAGCCCCAGGAACGGTCTCCTCAGAATCTGCAAACCAATAAATGTATACGGTCATGAAGAGGGTGGCTTTCCCCTGTCACCGGGTGTACCAGCAGATTTCTGTTCTTGGGCACTGCCATAAAAGGCTGTGTAATTGAAGCTAGAACCAGACGGAACCAATGCTAAGTAGGCCAATCTGGTACTACCAATATGCCAGAGGCGGAGTCTTGCTCAATTTTGACCAAACATCGGCTAATGAGGCAGAATGGGGGAAAAACATACATAAATTTCCCACCCCAGTGTAGTGAGAATGCATCTACTGCTACTGCCCCTGGGTCTGGCTCCCATGACACGTAAATTGGTAACTGATGATTAATCCTGGAAGCAAACAGATCAATGTCCGGTACACGATAGCGAAGGACAATGTCATTAAACACTTCGTGATTTAACATCCATTCTTTGTTGTCATTGAACTCTCGTGAACTGGTGTCTGCCACCGTGTTATATCTACCTGGTAAATAGATAGCTGAAACCTAGATGTTTCTCGCAATACACCAGTGCCAGATGTGATTAGACTATTTATCACAGGATACAGACTTACTTCCACCCATATGATTAATGTACGCTACTGCTGTAGTGTTGTCAATCTGAAGTTGGACATGCACATGATGCATGTTGGTACAAAAAACCTTTAACCCATAGAGTGTTCCTAACAACTCTAAGTAGTTAATACCGTGTGACTGATGCATCAATGATTCCTGCAGGTCCCATCTGGCACCGCAGCTTGAGACGGTATGGGTAGCACCCCATCCTAGTGCACTGGCATCAGTCTGCAGGATAACTGATGGTGTATCAACTAAAATAGTACTAGAAAAACACTGAATATTGGTAACCCACCATTGTATCTCAGCCAGGGCTTCAGCTGGCAATTGCATGGTCCTATTGAAATGACCTCTATGAAGCTTGAATGCCTGTTCCTTTGCATGCTGTATGTTTTGGTAGAGCAAAGGCCCGAACTGAGCAGCTGGGAAAGCTGCTACTAATTTTCCAATTATACTAGCCACATGTCTAATAGAAGTTTGATTATTGACAATGAGTTTCCTGCAGGCTTCAATTAACTCTAATTGTTTGCCCTGACATGTGTACTGAGTTAATGGTGAATCCCAAATAGTCAATTATCGTAGATGGCACCAATTTAGACTTAACTGGATGGATTAAGAAACCCATTTTCTCAAAAACAAGTTTTGTAGCTGACACAGATAGTTCAGCTAATTCCAAAGTCCTCCCAATGACTAAGATGTCATCCAAATATGCCATGACTATATGATTCTGTGCCCTGAGTAGCCTCAGGACTGGTTTTAGCAATTTAGTGAATAGTCTGGGGGCTGAGGTTAATCCATTAGGCAATGCTTTAAATCGCCACAACTGCTCCACCCAGTTAAACTTAAAAAATCTCCTGTGATCTTCATGGATGGCCACTGAATAGTAAGCATCTTTGAGGTCAATGTTCACCATGTAACATCCCTTGGAAAGCATTTGTTTGGCAATGACAAAAGTTTCCATTTGAGGTGTTTATACTGCAGAAAGGGGTTACGCTCTGTAAAATCAAGGATAATTCAACATCCTTAATCCTTCTTTCGACTAGTAAATATGTTGGACACAAACTGGTGAGGCTCACGACTCAATTACCCCTTTCTTGAACAAAGACTCAAGTTCTCCTTGTGCACTCATACACTCCTGTTGTGAAAACACAAAAGTGCGGCTAGGTGTATGCTGAGTGGGTGGAGTCGAGTCAGAAATGAACTCAATTTGGAAACCTTGTATACTGTGCAGTATAAACGGGTCAGATGTTATCCAATGCCATTCATGTAAGAAAAATTGCAATCTCCCCCCAACTTGTAATTGATCCATCGCAGGCTCACTTACCTTAGTGGTTACAGGCAGTATGGGCTCTGTTTCTGCCCCTGAGGTCTGGGGGGTAGGGCTGTTGGAGGGCGCCATCCCCACATCTTGAACATGGATGGGTTGGGCCCTGCCCTAAAAAAGGCTTCAGTGCCTGTTGCTCGGAACCACGTCCACCATATCCGGCGAACCATCTGGTATGGAGAGGAGGATAGGGGTACAGTCGCCGGAAAGAGAGTACCTTAGGAGGTGCCTTCATGAGGCCAATGGTTTTTGCCTCCTCATCCAGCTCTTTTACCTGTTTAGACAGGTCTTCTCCGAACAGGAGGTTTGGGGGTTGCACATTCCCTGGCTTGCACAGCCCAACAAATTTTGGGTTTAGAGCAGGATGGATGGCATTCTTCCTGAGACAATTGATTTCAATCAAAATGTGCATTGCACATTAATGCCATTGCGTCCTGCTGAGTATCAGAGAGGGCACCCCATCCACTGACCTGGCAAAGGCCGTGATGCCTGAGGCAAGTAGCCTGAGGATTTTTTGAATTTTTACCTCTTGGGCTCTGAATGGGTCCCCAGATAGATTGGTTTGCAACCAGGACACTAAGTGATGCACAGTTCAGTGGAGTATGATATTTGGCAGTTGTATCCTCCATCGTTTGGTCTTGGAGTTGGTGGGAGGCCAGATAATTTATGCTCATTGCGATCTCTTCTTCCAATGGTTCCCCTGTTAGGACAGGGATAGCAAATCTGGATGCCATAGAGGGTACATCCAATGTTTGCCCCTCATGCCATGAAGCATGTGCCTCCGTACTCTGGGTCAGTATAACACTGGCCTCGTACGCTCCCCTCATCACAGAGGGAGATATTCTGCAGCCCTGACACAGGTGCTGCTGCCTCGGGATCTTTGTAATCCCCGTGCTCCGATAGCTCCGTCCTTTGGAGCATATCGTTCTGTAGTAACCTCTCCACTAGGTACTCCATGTGGGCCAGCCTGCCAATAACGCTGCCCATAGAAGAAGGGGAATTTTCCACCTCCTGGCCCGAATCATCTGAGTCCAGAGCCCTCACAGACTTTCTGGTGGCTTTCCTCCCTCGTGGAGTAGCCAAGGCATTTTCTGGCAGCACCAAGTCTGTAGCCGCTGGCTGCTCTGCCAGCGGCCCAGAAGGCGAATTAGGCGGCAGTCCGCTGCCCGCAGTCCCGTGGTCCTCCGCAGCCAGTTTCGTCGAGGCGTGCCTCTTTACCTTGGACATGTTTTCCCGAAGTCCGATGCTGAAAGGTAAGCAAAAAAACCCCGAACCGGGAGCAACGACCTCAGCTAAGTTATGAACACTTACCTGAGCGTTTAAAACTTACCGTTGGAAGGAGCGATGTGCCTGCCAGTCAGTCGTTGAGCAATGCGTCAGACGTAATGACGCGCATGTGTGGAGACGGCCTTCTTCACATAGTCACTCACGTGACTCCAAAGTAAAATTACATATCATGTATTTTGTCTTTAATAATTTCTGACATATGTTGGGGAAATTTAGCAACTGGAATATTCACCATTGTATTTCCCAACTAAAAATAATGATCCTTGCCTTATGGCTGTAATGTTTCCATTGATTAACTTGGGTTTGAGACTTCCTGGTAAGAACCTTTCCCTTTTCGCATTGTCTTGCAGATTAGTGAAATGGATTTGTGTTTCATGTAAATCTTTTATGATCAAACAAAATTGCATTTTTTAGAGGAATATAACTTCTAAAAAGTGATGATGGTTTTTTCAGATTGGTAAATTTGATTTGACATTTATGTGAGTACAAAAAATGAACAGGATCTGCAGAAAGTATATCTTCCAAGTCCTGTAATCTCAGGTAAGACACTTTTACTAGCTTTTTTCATGGCAGTTTGTAAAGTGTGGATTTGATCTTGAAAAGATTTTAAGATTTTATTATAAAAATCATTTGGTGACACTCAATTGCTAAGCGAATGCAATAAATCTCAGGAATGTTCTCTCAATTTCCTTCATTTCATCTGAAATCATTTAATCTTGTTTCTCCCCTTTTAGACTTTCAAGGAATTTGAAAAGAAAAGTTGAACTCAATGGAATAATTTATTCTTCAAGTGGTGCAAGGTGTAAGGTGTTGCATTTTGAAAAGTTTAACTAGAGAAGGACCTTCACAGTGTACAGCAGAGGGATCTGTGAGTGAAGGTACATTGTTTCTTGAAAGTGGAGTCACAGGAAGATAAGGAGGTCAAGAAGTCTGTGTTGTATGACACTATAATTCTTTGACTCCAAGTACTGCTTCTATGCAATAATCACACCTGATCTGACTTCAAAGCTGTTGATACATTCTAACAGTGACTACAGTTGAGAAAGAGTAGTTCAATTAAGTATTCATCACAGTATCAAAAGATGGCACTGTTGGAATCCAAAATTCTGCTTTATTTAAATTTTGTAGCAGACTGTTTGAGTAATAGTGCAATCCATTTGCAGTTATTTTACAAATTATAGGGGTAATTTGCAAGTTAACCAATGCTAAACTCTAATCGGGGAAAATAAATGTCCCGCTACTGCTCTTCCAACTTAGCATGCATCTGTGCATCACCAGAGCTCCCTCTCAAGATAGGATTTGATTGTTATGGTTAGATGGATTTATTTTTTTTTTTAGTTAAATTTTATTAGAGGCATAATAATAATAATAATAATAATAATAATAATAATAATAATAATAATAATAATAATAATAATAATAATAATATATTTTATTGTCATTACACATAAGGGCAACGAGATTCGGTTTGCAACTTCCATCCGATGTCATAACTTAATCAACAAATAAAATTTAGGTTTAAATACCCTGAGAACAAGGTTTGTAAAAACGAACATTAGACCAGTAGAATCAACACAGACTAAAGTGCAAGGCCGGGGGAGACAGCCCATGGGGGTGGGGAGGTACTCAGCAGGGCCGGTTTAGAGCCACTATAGCTCTGGGAATGAAGCTGTTCCTGAGTCTGGTGGTGCGGGCGTAGATGGCCTTGTAACGTCTGCCGGAAGGGAGTAGTTCGAACAGTCCATTACAAGGGTGAGAGGAGTCCTTATGTATGCTGACGGCCTTCCTGAGGCACCGTGTGTGGTAGATGCCCTACAAGGCTGGTAGCGGTGTCCCAATAATCTGTTGCGCTCTGGGGACAACGCCCTGAAGAGCTCTCCTCTCCGCCTCCGTGCAGCTGAGATACCGCACAGAGATGCCATACATTAGTATGCTCTCTGTGGTGCGGCGGTAGAAGGTCGTCAGCAGCTGTTGGGGCAGACCAGTCCGTTTCAATGTTCTTAGGAAGAACAGTCGTTGCTGTGCCTTTTTAACCAGCGCAGCGGTGTTGGTGGACCATGTGAGGTCCTCTGAGATGTGAGTGCCTAGAAACATGAAGCTGGACACTCTCTCCACATTTTCTCCGTAGATGGAGATTGGGGCGTATTCCTCATTCTGCGACCTCTTGAAGTCGATAATCAGCTCCTTGGTCTTGGAGGTGTTTAGCGACAAGTTGTTCCATGCGCACCAGTCCGCCAGGTTCTGCACCACCGCTCTATAGTTTGTTTCATCACCGTTGGTGATCAGCCCGATCACCGTTGTGTCATCTGCAAACTTGACAATGGTGTTGTTGTCAAATGCAGGGACACAGTTGTGGGTGAAGTGGGAGTAGAGCATGGGGCTCAGTACACAGTCCTGTGGTGTGCCGGTGCTCAGGGTGATAGTGGAGGACAGGGGCGGCCCCAGTCTCACTGCCTGCGGTCGCTCCTTCAGAAAGTTCTGGATCCAATCGCATATCAGTGAGCTGAGGCCTAGCTGGTGGAGTTGGTGGGGATGACCGTATTGAAGGCAGAGCTATAGTCAATGAAGAGCATCCTCACGTAGGTGCCCTGTCTTTCCAGGTGGATCAGGACAGTGTGAAGAGCCACAGAGATGGCATCTTCTGTGGATCTATTTGCCCTGTATGCAAATTGATGAGAGTCCAATGATGCAGGGATGCTGGATTTGATGTGGGAGAGGACCAGCCTTTCAAAGTACTTCATTGGTATTGGAGTGAGGGCAACCGGGCGGTAATCATTCTGGTTGGTGACCTCAGACTTTTTCGGCACCAGCACTATGGTAATTGTCTTCAGGCACTTGGGGACTGTTGCCAGAGATAGAGACAGGTTGAAGATCCTCGTAAATACCTCCTCCAGCTGTACAGCACAGTCCTTTAGTACCCTACCCTGGACTCCATCCGGGCCTGCAACCTTCCGTGGATTGATCCTAGGCAGAGCGCACTTTACCTCCTGGGTGCTCAGTGTTAAGGCCTGTCCCTCCGCCCTAGCCAGGGTTGTTGCCTGTTTCGAAGCGGGCAAATAAAGTGTTTAATTCATTGGCCAGTGTGATATCACTGTGGGGGCAGACGGGGCTGCACTTGTAGTCAGTGATGTCCCTGACACTCTGCCACATGCTTCTGGTGTCTGCGGTGTTGAAGTGGTCTTCCACCCTTTGCCTGTGGATGTTTTTGGCCTTTTGTATGCCTTTGTTCAGGTTTGACCTGGCAGCACTGTGGGCATAGACATGTACATATCATAGTCCGAACCACTACAAACTTTGTTAAACGGTTACATATTAAATATCCAGGATTCCAGGGACTCCGCTACCAATGCAGCTGGGGTCTTCATTTATCGGTTACATATTAATATTGACTCTAATTATTATTATTATTATTATTATTATTATTATTATTATTATTATTATTATTATTATTTTTTTATTATTATTATTATTATTATTATTAGATTTTTTTTTAATTGATAGAAAATATAAAGAGAAAGAAAAGACAATTAGAAAAATAGAATAAACTATCCATAATACAACTTAGGAGATAGGTCAGTAGGTCAGAGAACATAACTATTCATCTAGTCCTGGGTTCAAGCTTCAGTCAAGTTAGATGGAAATGTTAAAGTGTGAATTGATCTTCTAAAATGATTAAGGGGATGTTTCTTTGTTTAACGACTCCTTGGTTCCAATACTCACTAAGAAGACCAGAGGATTTTTAGACAAACTTAAAGAATTCTTGAAGTGTCAAACACGGGAACACAAAGTTTCTCCAAAAATACTAATATGAGCAGCAAATATTATTTAATAATTATGAATATAGGCAATAGATTATTTTTGCAAAAGAGGATGGTGAATCTATAAAATTCATTGCCACAGATTGGAGGCCAAGTCAATGGATAGACAATTTTCTAAATGGGGAGAGAATTCAGAAATCAGAGGAACAAAGGGACTTGGAAGTGCTGGTGCAGGATTCCCAAAAAAAAATAATTTGCAAGTCAAATCGGCAGTAAAGATGGCAAATGCATTTATTTTGTGAGGAATGGAATATAAAAACAGGAATGTAATGCTGAGGCTTTGTAAGACTGCATTGATGGTATTGTGAGCAGTTTTTGGCCCATATTTGAGAAAGGACGTGCTGGCGATGGAGAGGGTTCAGAAGATGTTTACAAAAATGATCTCGGAATGATTGAGTTATCATATGAGAAGCATTTGAAGGCAACGGTCCTGTACATGCTGGAGTTTAGAAGGATGAGGGGAGACCTCATTGAAACTTACTGAAAAGTGTAAGGCTTAACTAGAGTGAATATGAAGAGGATGTTTCCACCAGTGAGCGAGTCTAGGACCAGAGGTCATAGCCTCAGAATAAAAGGACGTTCGTTTAGAATGGAAGTGAGAAGGAATTTCTTTAATCTAAGGGTGGTACATTTGTGGAATTTGATGCCACAGTCGGTTGTGGAGGCCTTCAATCAAAGAAACTAGAGCGGAGCAAGATAGACCACTCCTGCAAAATCCAATGGACTGATGTGTAGTACGCAACGGAGAGTAACTTCCGTCATTTCAGTAAACCTGACCCAACTTCAGTTATGCCTCTCGCAGTGTAATCAGCATTGCGGGTGAACTCTTTGTGTGTTTTTAAACGTTTAAAATTTTTTTTGTAATTCTCTTTTTAAATGGCACATGTCCTATGTTTTAATTGATTTTTGTATTAAACTTGCTGTAATCAGCGTTGTGGGGGAACAGTTTGTGAGTTTTTAAATGTTTTAATTTTTTTTTGAGATTTTTTGTTTAAATGGCTCATGCCCTGTGTTTGAATTGATTTTTGAATTAAACTTGCACTCTGTAATTCATCTAATCCCATTGTTCACAACTGCTTGTATGCACCCATAAAGGCAATTATATTAAAACACATATATATTCATTATATCTATATTGCTATCTTACTAAAAAGTAAGATCTTGACCACTTCCTGTTTTTCTGTTTCATGATTTTAGAAAAAAACGCTGCCACTTACGGCTGTGATTTTTGGCCATCTTACTCAGTTCCCCCCCCCCCCCCCCCCCCCCCCGCTGCGCAGGATAAGAGGATTTTTCCCATCGATGAAAAATAAAAGAATTATTAATGTTTTAAAAATGTTGACATTCTCTCTGCTGCCCCTGGGAGGGGGAAGGACTATAAAACCCGGAAGTGTTGTGCCTCACTCAGTCTCTGCAAGATGGAGGAAGCGAGAAGGTCACGTCTCTCTGAGCTGTGAATAACACTGAACACATGTCTACTCAACTGTGAGTGTCCTTAATGTGGTTTGAAAATGAAAATGTGGTTGCTTTCAAATGCTGCACTACAAATGGTTGTTGGTGGTGGTAGCTGCTTTGAAATGCTGCACTGCAAATGGTTGTTGTTGGTGGTAACTGATTTGAAGTGCCTCACTGCAAATGGTTTTTGGTGGGGATAACTGCACAACTTCCTGTTTGCACTACATATTGATTTTTGATAAAATGCTACCACTTACAGCTGTAATTTTTGGCCATCTTACTCAGTCCCCCTCCGCCCATCAGGTGCAGAGGATTCTTCCCATCAATAAAAAATAAAAGTGTAATTAGTGTTTAAAAAAAATGTTGGGAATCTCTCTCCTGTTAATCATGCCATGAAGGCAATGCTCCTTCCTGTGGGTGGGGGGATGGATTATAATACCTGGAAGTGTGGGTATGGCTCAGTCTCTGCAAGATGGGGGAGAGAAAGGTCATAATTGCCTGAGCTGGGAATCAACTGAAAAGACTGAATGTCTATTGAACTGTGAGTGCGGTGTTTATGTGGTGCTTTGTGTGGTTTGATGGTGGTTTTATGGTGTTTTCGCCCTGCTTGAAATGGTCTGAAACTACATTTGAATGTGGTGGCCTTGCACCCTGCTTGTAGTGGTATGAAACTGCACTTCGATTTGGTTGTCTTGCACCCTACTTGAAGTGGTAGGAAACTGCACTTGCGTTTGTGGCCCTGCACCCTGCTTGTAGTGGTATGAAACTGCATCTGGATTCGGTGGCCTTGCACCCTGCTTGAAGTGGTCAGAAACTGCACTTGAATTCGGTGGCCTTGCACCCTGCTTGAAGTGGTAGGAAATTTTTCACTTGAATTCAGTGGCTTTGCACCCTGCTTGAAGTGGTAGGAAACTGCACCTGAATTTGGTGGCCTTGCACCCTTTTGCATTTGGAAAGCAGTGACAGGATCAAAGTCAGCATGGATTTATGAATGGGATATCATGCCTGGCTAAACTTCTGGAATTTTCTGAGGATGAAACAAGTTGAATGGATAAGGGAGAGCCTTGTCTGGATGCCATGTGTATCTGAACTTTCACAAAGCCTTTAACAAGGTCCCACACAAGCGAATAGTTTGCAAAATTAGAGCACATGGTTTTGGGGGTAGGGTATTGACATTGATAGAGAATTAGTTGGCAGACAGAAAGCAAAGAGTAGGAATTAACATGTTATTTTCAGAATGGCAGGCAGTGTCTAGTGGGGTGCTGTATGGTTCGGTGCTGGGACCCCAGTTATTTACAATATATATTACCGATTTAGACGAGGGCACTAAATGTGACATCTCCAAGTGTGTGGATGACACAAAGCTGGGTGGCAGTGTGAGCTGTGAGGAGGATGCTATGAAACTTGAAAAGGTTGGGTGAGTGAGCAGATGCATGGCAGATGCAGTATAATGTGGATGAATGTGAGGTTATCCACATTCCACATAAGGGACAGAGGTTTCTGGGTAACGTGAGGGGGAACTTCTTTACTCAGAGGGTGGTGGCTGTGTGGAATCAGCTTCCAGCAGAAGTGGTGGAGGCAGGATCAATTTTAACATTTAAGAGTAAAGTGGATAGGTATATGGACGTGAAGGGAATGGAGGGGTATGGTCTGAGTGCAGGTAGATGGGACTAGGGGAAAACAAATGGTCGGCACGGACTGGAATATTAATGCACAACTTAAAGAAAGGTAAGTTTGAGGGTATGAGACGTGAATTGGCCAAGATAGACTGGCAATTGATTCTAAAAGGATTGACAGCGGATATGCAATGGATGGCATTTAAAGACTGCATGGATGAACTACAACAATTGTTCATCCCAGTTTGGCAAAATAATACATCAGGGAAGGTAGTGCATCCATGGATTACAAGGGAAATCAGGGATAGTATCAAAACAAAAGATGAAGCGTACAAATTAGCCAGAAAAAAACTGCCTACCAGAGGACTGGGAGAAATTCAGAGTACAGCAGAGTAGTAGAAAGGGCTTAATTAGGAAAGGGCACATAGATTATGAAAGACAACTGGCAGGGATTATAAAAACTAACTGCAAAGGTTTTTACAGATATGAGAAGAGAAAAAGATTAGTTAAAACAAATGTAGGTCCCTTGCAGTCAGAAACAGGTGAATTGACCATGGGGGACAAGGACATGGGAGACCAATTGAATAACTACTTTGGTTCTGTCTTCATTAAGGAAGACATAAATAATCTGCCAGAAATAGCAGGGGACCAGGGGGTCAAATGGGATGGAGGAACTGAGTGAAATCCAGGTTAGCCGGGAAGTGGTGATAGGTAAATTGAATGGATTGCAGGCCGATAAATACCCAGGGCCAGATAGGCTGTATCCCAGAGTATTAAGGAAGTAGCCCCAGAAATAGAGGATGCCTTAATGATAATTTTTCAAAACTCTTTAGATTCTGGAGTACTTGCTGAGGATTGGAGGGTAGCTAATGTAACCCTACTTTTTAAAAAGGGAGTGAGAGAGAAAACAGGGAATTACAGACCACATCGGTAGTGGGGAAACTGCTAGAGTCAGTTATTTAAAATGGGATAGCAGCACATTTGGAAAGCGGTGAAATCATTGTACAAAGTCAGCCTGGATTTACGGAAGGTAAATCATGACTGACGAATCTTATAGAATTTTTCGAGGATGTAACTAGTAGAGTGGATAAGGGAGAACCTGTGGATGTGTTATATCTGGACTTTCAGAAGGCTTTCGACAAGGTCCCACATAAGAGATTAGTATACAAACTTAAAGCACATGGTATTGGGGGTTCAGTATTGATGTGGATAGAAAACTGGCTGGCAAACAGGAAGCAAAGAGTAGGAGTAAACGGGTCCTTTTCACAATGGCAGGCAGTGACTAGTGGGGTCTCGCAAGGCTCAGTGCTGGGACCCCAGCTATTTACAATATATAGTAATGATTTGGACGAAGGAATTGAATGCAACATTTCCAAGTTTGCGGATGACATGAAGCTGGGGGGCAGTGTTACCTGTGAGGAGGATGTTAGGAGGCTGCAAGGTGACTTGGATAGGCTGGGTGAGTGGGCAAATGCATGGCAGATGCAGTATAATGTAGATAAATGTGAGGTTATCCACTTTGGTGGCTAAAACAGGAAGTAGACTATTATCTGAACGGTGGCCGATTAGGAAATGAGGAGATGCAACGAGACCTGGGTGTCATGGTACACCAGTCATTGAAAGTAGGCATGCAGGTGCAGCAGGCCATGAAGAAAGCGAATGATATGTTAGCATCCATAGCAAAGGGATTTGAGTGTAGGAGCAGGGAGGTTCTGCTGGAGTTGTACAGGGTCTTGGTGAGACCACACCTGGAGTATTGCGTACAGTTTTGGTCTCCAAATCTGAGGAAATACATTCTTGCCATAGAGGGAATACAGAGAATGTTCACCAGACTGATTCCTGGGATGTCAGGACTTTCATATGAAGAAAGACTGGATAGACTTGGCTTGTACTCGCTAGAATTTAAAAGATTGAGGGGGGATCTTATAGAAACGTACAAAATTCTTAAGGTGTTGGACAGGCTAGATGCAGGAAAATTGTCCCGATGTTGGGGAAGTCCAGTACAAGGGGTCACAGTTTAAGGATAAGGGGGAAATCTTTTAGGACTGAGATGAGAAAAATATTTTTCACACAGAGAGTGGTCAATCTCTGGAATTCTCTTCCACAGAAGGTAGTTGAGGCCTGTTCTCTGGCTATATTTAAGAGGGAGTTAGATGTGGCCCTTGTGGCTAAAGGGATCAGGGGGTATGGAGAGAAGGCAGGTACGGGATACTGAGTTCGATGATCAGCCATGATCATATTGAATGGTGGTGTAGGCTCAAGGGCCAAATGGCCTACTCCTGCACCTATTTTCTGTGTTTCTATAGATCTCCCAGCATTTTAATTCCTGAGTTTTCCCATTGTGCAAATGCCTTATCTATAGTAGACGGTTTAAATGAGGGGTTGTTGGCGATTGGTAAAAGGAGAGAGAAATGTCTCAATTTGAGAGTTGATTTCAACTGTTTCCAAATTCGTATGGTGCTATGAATTATCGGATTTTTCTCATACATTGATTCATTAAATTATATTGGAGATAGAGGAATCGCGCCCATATTAAAAAGCGAACAATCTTCCCTCCCCATTTTTAACCAGTTTACTTGTTGACACGTATCGTCAAAACAGTAGATTACATTTTTAATATTAATAGCCCAGTAATAAAAAAGAAAATTGGTGCGAGCCAGTGCACCATTTTCTTTAGGTTTACATAAATGTCGTTTATTAATTTTATTAGTTTTATAATCCAAGATAAAATTTGTAATCAGAGAGTCAAGGTTTTCAAGCTTTTTGTGAGATACATCGGTATTGATTGAAATAGGTAAAGGAGTTGTGGAAGAAAAATCATCTTTATAGCATTTACTCTACCCATAAGGGAAATAGGAAGTGTTTTAGAAAATTGAATAAGGGCATTTAATTTAGTAATTATTGTTGGAAAATTTGCTTGGAATAGAGAGGTATATTTTCTAGTCGCATAAACTCCAAGATATTTAAAATTTTCAGTGGCAATTCTAAAGGGAAATTTTAGGAGATGTGAAGGGTCTTGAGCTTTTATTGACATAATTTCAATTTTATTCCAATGTATTCCGTACCATGAGAAGGAACCAAATTGTTCTATGAGAGTTAATATATTTGGGATAATGACTTGAGAGTTGGTAATATATAAAAGTACGTTGTCTGCATATAATGAAATCTTATTGGTATGTTTAATGTTATAACCATGAATGCCCAGATGTACTCTTATACTTTCAGCGAAGGGTTCTATGGCAAGGGCAAATTACATTGGTGAAAGAGCACATCCTTATCTATTGTCTCTAAATAATTGAAATTTAGGTGACAGAGTTTGATTAGTCAGTATTCTGGCAGTCGGATTGTTATATAACAACTTTGTCCATGAGATAAAATGTTCTCCTAGTTGGAATTTTTGCAATACTATAAAGAGATATTCCCAATTTACTTGATCAAATGCTTTTTCTGTTTCTAAAGAAATAATTGATGAATCTTCATTTATCATTCTGTGTGAATAGATTATATTAAACAAACATCTCAAGTTATTAAACAAATGTCACTTAGGTATAATTCCAGTTTGGTCTGAGTGTATTAGTTTACTAATGAACTAACTTAGTCTTCTTGCCCAAGATTTAGCTCATATTTTCTGATCTGTATTTAGATGAGCTATTGCTCTGTATGCTCCTGGCACTTCAAGATCTTTATCTTTTTTAGTTACTAACGTAATGGTTAATTTGGCTAAGGTTTGTGGTAACATCCGTTCTTTAAGTATGTGTATTTAAAGGGCTCTTAAACGTTGGGAAATTAATTAATGACATTTTTTATAGAATTCATTACTGAACCCATCTGGACCTGGCGTTTTGCCATTACTCAGTGATTTGATAGTCTCTTCAATATCTTTTACTGTAATCTCCGCTCCTAATTCTTCTTGTTCCACCTCATTGAGTGATGGAAGGTTACAATTGTCAAGAAAGTTTTTGATCTTTATGGTTTCGGCTGAAATTTTAGATGCATATACATTTTGATAGAATTTCATGAATCTTTCGTTAATATCTTTTGGGAGTGTAAGCAGATCACCTTTTTCTGATCTGATTTTTTGAATAGTGTGATCTTTTTCCATTCAGAAGTTTATGCGGTTTATCACCAAATTCGATGTTTTTTTGCTTAGTGTATTGAAGTAACTTAACAACTTTTGCAGAGAGGATTTGATTTAACTTGAATTTTAATGCTGCTATCTTATTGTGTTTAACAGTAAATGAATCGATGGAATTTTCTAAATCAAGCTGTTTAATCTTTTTTTCTAATTCCAGTTGTTCCGACCTATTGTTTTTGTTTTGATAAGCTTGATATGAAATAATAGAACCTCTGATAAAGGCCCTAAAAGATTCCCACAATAAAGAAGCCAAAATGCCAGGTGTGTCGTTTGTCTCATAAAATAGTTCCATCTGCTGCTTCAGATAATCAAAACAACCCGGCTCATTTAATATTTGAGGTTTAAATCTCCAGAACATTTTTTTACTATGCATTCCTTCTAGTTTTAAGGAGAAGGTTAATGGACAGTGATCAGAAATTATGTTATTATGATATTTAGGATTGATTGTCAATTTTATGTCCACCAGAAAGTAATCAATTTGTGTATATGTTTTGTGAACACCTGAATAAAATTAATATTCTCTTCCGGATGGATTACCAATCCTCCATACGTCGGTTATGTTTGGGTTTTTTTATGTAAGTGTTTAAAAGTTCACTGGATTTTGATTTTGTACTGTATCAACTTTACTGTGAGGATTTATCCAGAAATGGACCAGTTCACAATTGATGTCTCCTCCAATTATCAGATTTCGCTGACTGGAATCTGAGATTATGTTGATTATTTTATTAAAAAAATTGTGGGTTATCAAAATTAGGAGCATAGATATTCAACATAGTAAGTGGGGTTGAGTATAGCTCCCCAGAAACTATAATGTACCTACCCTCCTTATCGGCTATAGTAACTTTGTGTTTAAATGGTATGCCTTTACGAATAATATTTGCAGTACCTCTTGCTTTAGAAAGAAAAGTAGAGTGGTATAATTGACCAATCCAGATAGCCTTCACCCTTTTGTGAGCTCCATCTTTAAGATGCATCTCGTGTAAAAATATTCCATCAGTATCAAAAGATTTTGGAGGGGCTAAAACCTTGCCCCTTTTAATTGGCTCATTGACGCCCCTGACGTTCCAAATACAAAAATTAATTCCTCCAATTTTCCTCGAGGGATCATCTTGCATTAACGCTTACATGGTTTCCTTTGTTTCAAATGGTGTAACACAATATTCAAAATCAAACTTTTAGTTGCTGGGTGGGTGAGCCCTATTCCAATCCCCTGCAGGTATCTCCCAGAAAAAGGTGCATTAACAAAGATAGACTAAAAAGTGAAAAAGAAAAACAACAGAAATTACAGCATATAGACGTGCTGCGAGTGCATGCCACCCCTTGGTGGAATTATTCTTGTTAACTTCCGTAATGTTAATATCAAATAGCTCCGCTCCTTAAAGAATAAAAAAAGGGCTGAACAGGACAGATTTAAAAAATCAGTATATAAATTTGTCTGGAAAACCAGATTCCCAAAAGATTAGATATATTTTTAGATTAGATATATTGACTTATTTCTATTAGTATATTAGTATATTAGATTGGCTATTAAAATCTTCGGAGTGAGAGAGCCTCTAACAGATTGTTGATACAGCTGTGGTGTACAGAGATAGAGTAATCTCTCTCTCTCCCTTACTCCCACTCTGCCTGACTGAGCTTCCCTAGTTTTCACATGCATTCTAATTCAATTTCTAAGCTTCCCCCAGACTTAACAAAACTTATTCTATAATGACGGCCATCTTATAAGAACATTTTAGATTTAAACCCAGTACAAATGTACACAATATAAAATAATTATAAGCCCGTTGTAAAACCTAACCCCTTTTATAACTCCTCTATAAGTGAATACAAATAGAATGATTTAAGCACACAGATGAAGATGGCGGACTGCAGGAGTGGGGCGCTGTTATGTATGGCAGCTCTGCCTGCAGTCTGTCCTTTCACCCTTTTTTATTTTTATTTTTAGTCCTGTTAGATCCAAATGTTTGTTGTAGGTCTTCTTTTATGTGGTGGGTGGGGGATGGGAAGGGGGAAACTTTATTTCTGCGGTTCTCCTCCGAATCGCATTTTCATCCTCTCCGTGCGGCCTACCATCGGACTGGAGTGGCGTTTCCTGCTGGGACTACAGCTTCGGCGATGGCACAGCGCTGGGATACCAACACGGAGCGGGCGATGCCTTACCGGGTCGCCGTGCGGTAAGCTCCGGAGTGCTGTGACTGCCGACTCCAACATCGAGGAGCTGTGGCCGCAGGCGGCACTGGATTTAAAACACTGCGGAGCCTGGGATTCGAGATCGCCAGAGTCGGAGCTCCAACCAGTGCGGCCATGAGAACTTCGGGAGCCATGGTCTCTGGGGAGGGAGCGGACTCTCCAGACATTTTCAAGCTGCTGAGGACTATTTCACCTGACGCTGGTGTTCTATCTTCCCGGAAGGTTGGCCTATAACATCGGGTCACCGTTGCGGTGACTGGCTGCGGAGGCCACAAACAGGCCCCGACCTCGGGCGGTCTAGGAGGAGGAGGAGGTCTGGACTTTTTGGTGCCTTCCCTCGCAGTGGAAAGTGTTGATTCTGCTGTGGGGGGGATGCTCATGTTTAATCCTATGGTGTATTGTGTCTTTTTTCTTCTTTTTTTATTTTTCTGGATGTATGGTAATCTAATTTTTTTTCTCTGTAGAGCACTTTGGCTTCAACATGATTTGATTTAAAAGTGCTATATAAATAAAAAAATACTTACTTACTTACTTACAGTATGACATCAAGGTAAATAGGATGCAGCCCTCTTGAGTGGCATCATTCGATAAAATCAATGTACCTTAGTGACAAAAGTATGTAAAGCAGTTACTTATCCTTAGAGTCCGCAGTATCTTGCGCAAACTTAAATGCTTCCTCTGGATCAATTAAGAAGCATTCAGCCCCCTTATATGTGACTCTAAGTTTGGCTGGGAACATTAGGCCATATCTGAGATTTTGTATGTCTCTCAGAATGACTCTCGACTTGGTGAAGAATGCTCTTTTCTTGACGACTTTGGCTGGGTAATCTCTGAAGATTCGTATGTTGTCTCCTTCAAAAATCAGATTTTCTTTGTTTGCCACTTTCTTCATGATGTCTTCGAGTACGTAGGAGTGATGTAACTTCAAAATCAGCTGCCTTGATGGAGCTGCGAATCCTGGTCGGGCTCTCAAAGCTCTATGTGCCCGGTCGAGTTTTGATATCTTCTTCTTCTTTCGTGTGATGTGCACAGCCTAAAGTTGTAGGGCAACTTGTTCAATTTGATCTTCTGTTTGTGCACGTTGAGTTGATTGCATTAGTCGAAGCAGGGTGGACCACGTGAAGGTTGCAACCTTCCACCCATTTTGGTCTCTCATCCAAATTAAATACCACTTGGAGTAATTGAGCTGCAAAATCACAAGTGTCTTTACTATTTTCTTTTCCTTCCTTCATCCCGATAATCCTTAAATTCTGACATTTAGAGTGCCCTTCAAGATCTAGACATTTTTCGGTCATCTTGGCCAATTGCCCCAGAAACACGCTCCAATTCCGTCTTCAGTCTTTGTGCTGTCTGAGTGATTTCTGTATCAGCAGATTCCAATTCTCGGGTGGCATTACTGTATTTTTTTGAAGTGGTGAGAATGGGTTCTAACTTGCTGTTGATATCGGTTTCAATCCTTTGATTTCCCCACTCAAAGAGGAATTCACCTCCTCTATGCGAACCTGTACCGTGTCGATCTTATCACATATTTCTGATCTACCAGCAGCAATGTCCAGCTTTACAACAGGAAGTTGCTCACCCAGTTTCATGTCCTGCTTTTCAAGCTTTTCAGCCAATAAATCTTTAATATCTTGCACCAAAGCTTGTCTTAATGTTTTCACTTGTTCTTGTTCCATAGTCAGAGTAGAAACTTCTTCCTCAGAGACCAGAAACGTCCTCACCTTGCTCTTGTAGTTTTTTCCTTCGTGTGTCATTAGGTCTTCTAGGAGGTGGTGTGGGCAGATTCCATTCCTTGTACCATCTACTAGTCATTTAAAATACCAGCATCGAGTCGATTTCTGCTGACATCACTTACTCGACAACGGGCATCTGCCGGTAAGCGTTTTTCATCAGTACGTTTATTATTTTCGGCCATTTTTACGTGTTTTGCGGAGCGGAGCTAAATGGCACATGTCTCAGGTCGCCATAGCACCACCGGCAGTCCAGAACCAGGGGTCACAATTTAAGAAAAAGGGGTAGGCCATTTAGGAATGAGATGAGGTAAAACCTTTTCACCCAGAGTTGTGAATCTGTGGAATTCTCTGCCACAGAAGGCAGTGGAGGCTAATTCCCTGCAAGTTTTCAAGAGGGGGTTAGATTTGGCTCTTAAGGCTAAAGGAATCAAGGGATATGGGGGAAAAAGCCATGTTCATGATTTTGGATGATCTGCAATGATCATATTGAATAGCGGGCCGAATGGCCCAGCCTTGCACCTATATTTCTATGTTTCTATCAGTGGTTTCTATCAATGGACGGAGGAACTGACAAAAATCGACATTAGGCAAGAAATGGTATTGGGTAGACTAATGGGACTGAAGCTGAGAAATCCCCAGGGCCTGATGGTCTGCATCTGAGGGTACTTAAGAAAATGGCTCTAGAAATCGTGAACGCATTGGTGAAATGTTTCCAATGTTTATAGATTCAGGATCAGTTCCTGTGGATTGGAGGGTACGAAGGGGGAATCATGCTTGACTAATCTTCTGGAATTTTTTGCGGATGTAACTAGGAAAATGGACAAGGGAGAGCCAGTGGATCTATGTACCTGGACTTTCAGAAAGCATTTGATAAGGTCCCACATAGGAGATTAGTGGGCAAAATAAGGGCACATGGTATTATGGATAGAGTGCTGACATGGATAGAAAATTGGTTGGCAGAAAAGAAACAAAGAGTAGGAATTGACGGGTCCCTTTCAAAATGGCAGGCAGTGAGAAGTGGGGTACCGCAAGGCTCGGTGCTGGGACCGCAGCTATTTACAATAGACATCAATGATTTAGATGAAGGGATTCAAAGTAACATTAGCAAATTTGCAGATGACACAAAGCTGGGTGGCAGTGTAAACTGTGAGGAGGAAGTGGATAAATGTGGATAAATATGAGGTTATCCACTTTGGTAGCAAAAACAGGAAGGCAGACTATTATCTAAATGGGTCAAGTAGGGAAAAGGGGAAGACTAACAGGATCTGGGAGTCCTTGTTCATCAGTCAATGAAAGTAAGCATGCAGGTACAGCAGGCAGTGATGAAAGCGAATGGCATGTTGGCCTTCATAACAAGAGGAGTTCAGTATAGGAGCAAAGAGGTCCTTCTGCAGTTGTATAGGGCCCTAGTGAGATCACACCTGGAGTATTGTATGCAGTCCCCTAATTTGAGGAAGGACATTCTTGCTACTGAGGGAGTGCAGCATAGGTTTACAAGGTTAATTCCCTGGATGGTAGGACTGTCATATACTGAGAGAATGGAGCAGCTGGGCTTGTATATTCTGGAGTTTAGAAGGATGAAAGAGGATCTTATTGAAATATATAAGATTATTAAGGGTTTGGACACGCTGGAGGCAGGAAACATGTTCCCGATGTTGGGGGAGTCCAGAAACAGGGACCACAGTTTAAGAATAAGGGGTAAGCCATTTAGAATGGAGATGAGGAAACACTTTTTCACACAGAAAGTTGTGGGTCTGGAATTCTCTGCCTCAGAGGGTGGTGGAGGCCAGTTCTCTGATTACTTTCAAGGGAGAGCTAGATAGGGCTCATAAAGATAGCACAGTCGAGGGATATGGGGAGAAGGCATGAATGGGGTACTGATTGGGGATGATCAGCCATGATCACATTGAATGGTGGTGCTGACTCGAAGGGCCGAATGGCCTACTCCTGCACCTATTGTGTATTGCCTATTGTATTTTCAATTAATTCCAATAACACCAGTAATATCTCACTGCTAAGACGTACAATTAAATGATTTTCTTATTTCCACAATTTGTGCTGAACAAGGGTGGCTATTATTTCAGCATTAGTGAGCAAAGTACATACTCTGCAATTGTGTTGGGTTTTGTATTGTTGTTGCACTGTCTTTGTAAAATGGTTAAAATCCCCAAACCCAGCCCCAATTGACTGGATAAATAGCGGTGACAGGAATATATGGGGCAATAAGATCCAGTGTGTTTGCTGGTCATTTTACTTCGGAGTCACGTGAGTGACTACGTGAAGAACCCCGCCTCACGCTGGCAAACGGCATTACGTCGACGCTGACGGCGGAAGGAGGAGCTGCAGTAAGGAGCAGCTTCTCGCAGCGGTCGGAACGGCCCCAAAGGTAAGTGCAGCAAAGTCGGGATGTTTTTTAGCTTACGCTGGGTGGGTCCAGCAGTAAAAATAAAGTAAAATAAAAAGTCAGAGTCACGTTAAAGTGCTGTTTAGCACAGATTAAATGAAAGAAATGGAGAAATCGGCAAAGAAAATTCGCGGGTAAAAAGAGCTTCCCGGGGTGAAAATAAAAATACGGGAAAAAAGCTAGTGCGGATCCGGTTCCGATACCGGTGGCCGCTGATATACCCGTTAGTGAGTTCTAGATTCTCCAGAAGTTATAACCACGGAGAGAAATGCTCCTAAAAATGTAAAAGAAATCTGAGAGGCCCGTGGTTCTGATGACTCTGATACTGAAAGTCCTCCAGATAATTAAACTATATGGAACTAATAATGGAGCATATGGAGAAAGTTCTCCAAAAAATTATGAGACTAGGGTCACAGTACCCAGAAGGTTCCCAAAAAAGCCCTGAGGGGTTTAATTATTCTGATATGGCTGTGGGCCTAATTGGGAGTTGGAACTCCGGACCCAGGATTTGGGCTGAAGGAAGTCTCATGGGATGAAATCCCAATTGATTTAGGGCTGCAGAAGGCAGACCCTGCTGATGGTGATTTGCATTTGAAAACACACCACAAAATAAAAGAAAGGCCAAATGTGCCTGAGATAGCAAATATATAAAGGAAGTGGTGAGGCTATGGAAGAAAACCTAGCTGCCAACATTAATATATGATATCTCACCAACTTCATGATTCTGTGATGATTGAAACATCAGAATTATAAATGCACAGGAAATTGTGCCTCATTGAAAGTGCCTACGGTTTATCCGTTGATATGGGCATCCATGACCCCAAATATGAGAGCTCAAGAAGTGAGGTTCAAAAATCCTCACAAATTATTCTGCTACCATTATGGTTTTTGGGGAGATGGATAAGTTTAAAAAAAAGAGGGCCTATTGTGCAAATTCTTTCTATGAAATTATTGTATGAGGAAAATGGCTATTCGGCCCATATTTCACCCAAGATTTGCAAGCTTGTGTGGTTAAAGCAAGTGGTGTTCAAGCTCCTGGTTATCTGTTTGGAGTAAATCTGCCTAAATTATTAAAAATTGGATGAAGAAGCTAAAAATTTTAACTGCATGAAACCTTCGTCTTAGGACAAAAAAGGTATTTTTTCGCCCAGAAGGGGATTTGATTTTGGAAATAAAGGCAGAAATATGTCAAGGAAATATTATTGTACTGCACAGGCCAATACTTACCCGTATTCGGGGAAAAGGAGACCACCATGCTCATATGGAGAGGTATTAAAGACTTGTTCTATCTTTAAAGAAACTGCGGATTAATCTCCAGTTGGAGGGAGATTACAAAAGTTTTATAAAGACTGGCTTATTATTATTTCTGATCGGTTTATTTTTACAAGCAGTTTCAGGAGCCACTATTACATTTAAAGAAGGGGTTAATCCTCCAGTACAGATAAACCTGCCTATGCTTTCGTGTTTACTGCAATTGGAAAAGCAGAGATTAATGTGGAAATTGACAAATTATCTGAAAAGATGTTATTGGGAAAAAACTTATGAACACGAGCATCAATTGTGTCTAAGATATTTCAAAAAACATAAAAAGATGGTGTTTGCAGAATTATTCTGGACCTTACAGATCTAAATAAGTGGTAGAATACAATTTTTTAAATGGAAAACATTTAAATACTGCAAGATATTTAATATCAGCAGGTTGTTATATGGCTACGATTGATTTGAGAAATGCCTATTATTCTGTACCTATACATCAGTTTCTGGAGGTACTTAAAATTTAATTGGCTGGGACAATTATGGCAGTTTAAAGCTTTGCCAAATGGATTGAGTTCAGCTTCCAGGCTCTTTACTAAACTGTTGAAACCAGTTTTAGCCCAATTAAGAGTACAAAAACACATCGTTATGGCTTATCTCGATGACATTCTAATCATTATGGCAATCAAGAGTCAGCTGAGAATTAGTTTCAGTACAAAAGCTTTGTTAAAGCTAGGGTTCTTGATTCATCCAATTAAATTCCAGCTGCAGCCAGCACAATCAATTAACTATTTGGAGTTTGTAATTAACTCAGAAACTATGTTAATACTTTACCAACAAAGATAAAGTTGATGATTTTTGGTGACTTGTAATAATCTCATTCACAAACTTATCCTTCCATCCGAAAAGTAGTGAAAACTATTGGTAAACTAGTAGCAGCATTTCCTGCAGTAGAATTTGGTCCATTACATTAATCAAAATCTTCAAAGGGACAAAATAAGAGCTCTCAAAGAGAGGGCAGGCCACTTTGATAGGAGGAGGGGGGGGGGGGGGGGGGGGTAACAGATTCATCCTCCAGTTGTGGAGGTAGATGGAAAGTCCAAGAAGAAACGTTTCTTCAAACTTATGGTATTAACTATTTAGAGTTATTGGGTGCTTTCTATGGTCTAAAAGCATATTGCTGTTCAAAAAAGGGTCTACATGTATTAATACAGTTAGACAATAAAACGGCTGTTGCATATATTAATCACATGGGGGAGTCAGATCAGTATCATGTGATTGTCTGGTCAATGAAATATGGCAATGGTGTATTGATCGCCAAATTTGGATTTCAGCAAACTACATTCCGGGTAAAGACAATGTAGTGGCAGATAAAAGATCAAGGATATTTAAAGATAACACAGAATGGATGCTTAATCCAGCAATATTTAAGAATATTGTAACTCAATTTGGTTTACCAGAAATTGATTTGTTTGCATCAAGGCTTAATCATCAATTGCCTAAATATGTGTCTTGGGAACACGATCCAGATGCAGTAGCAGTAGATGCTTTTTCATTGAACTGGGGGAATATGTTCTTTTATGCTTTTCCACCTTTTGCTTTGGTTCAGCAATGTCTGAAGGAAATAGAACAAGATTCTGCCACAGGATTGTTGGTAGTTCCAAATTGGCCAACACAAACTTGGTTCCCATTAATGCTGAATATGATTAAAGAACCATATATGTCAATTCCTAACTGTAGTGATATTTTGATTAATCCAGTAACCAAAGAAATTTATGCATTATATGCATATATGAATTTATTAATCTGCAGGTTTTGACCAGACCACTACAGGAGATGGGATTGTCGGACAAAACTATGGAGGTTATAGTCGCATCATGGCGAGATAACACACAAAAACAATATATGACACGTGTTAAGAAATGGGAAGAATTTTGCACACAGTCAAATATTTCTTATGATGCGGTGAATATTGCATGTTTGATATTGTGATACTGTGATATTGCATGGAAAAATGTATTGGAGCTCCTTGCTAAAATTGCATTTTGAGCAACATTTAAGTTACAGTGCTACTAACACTGCACGCAGTGCCTTATCTTATTTAGGACTTATGTCTGACCAGAAATCAATTGGATCGCATCCACTAATATCTAGATTCATGAAAGGAATCTTTAATATTAATCCACCCAAACCTAGATACACAGAGATTTGGGATGTGAGCATTGTACTTACCTTACTTAGACAGTGGACTCCAATTGAAGGATTGTCATTGGAAAGATTAACATTCAAATTAATAATGTTAATATCATTGGTTTCAGCTCAAAGAGTGCAAACTTTACAAATGTTGCGTTTAGACTGTATGCATGTGACTACAGATAACATTGTGTTCTATGTTTACGATCTGATCAAACAAAGCAGACCAGGGAGATCTGGAGCTAAGGTAACCTTTCAAGCTTATCCTATTTGATCCTACTTTGTGTGTGGTTAAACATTTGAATCAATATGTTAAAGTTACTGAAACTCTTCGAGGAAATGAAAAAACGTTGATGATTACGCATAAAAGCCACACACAAAAGCTTCAGTTCAAACTATCTCAAAATGGTTGAAACAGGTGTTGCTTTTAGCAGGAGTAGACACTGATGTGTTCAAATCTCACTCCACCAGAGCTGCAGCTACGTCCGCGGCGAAGGTGCGGGACGTACCACTCGAGCATATTTTAAAAATCGCAGGGTGGAGTAAAGAAGAAACTTTTTCAAAGTTCTACAATAAACCTGTTCACACTATGACAAGTTTTGGCCACGCGGTGTTGGGATCAATATAATTACCTGCTTTGTATACTATTGATTACTATAACCAAGTTATGTAGTCACTTATATCTTTTATCACTTGTAATCATTCCCTCGGATATAAGGAGGGTTATTATATGTTCTTTTAAACCATTAAAAAGTTAATTATGGAAAGAACTAATATTAGTCTGGTTTCTCATGTATGTATTTACTTAGCCGGACTGTCGTACTAATTAAATACTACGACATAAAAAACACAAAAGCTTTAAAATCTTCACGTAGTCACTCACGTGACTCCGAAGTAAAATAGTAAGATTAAACGAGAACTTACCAGTTTGAACGATGAGGGATTACGTGCCCTCCACTCCCACCATCATAAAATAAATGATCAATCTGGTAGTTCTAAGTCTTTTATGAGCCTTACTATGTTACTTCGGCTATTTGGTGTTCTGTGTTTTTCATGCCGCTGCTTTGAAGTATGCCGTTTGCCAGCGTGAGGCGGGGTTCTTCACGTAATCCCTCATCGTAACTCCTCATAAAATAACGATCAAACTTCGAACTGGTAAGTTCTCGTTTAATCTTACTATTGTTAATGCAAGTGTGTGTGTCTTAGATGCATGGTGTTGTCAAGCATAGTGCTGGAACATATATATTTTCATTGGTGTTGTTTCTTTTGAGCATAAATATAAATTTTCTGGCAATACTTGGTGTTATAATA
This sequence comes from Okamejei kenojei, assembly GCA_035221665.1. Classification (NCBI taxonomy): domain Eukaryota; kingdom Metazoa; phylum Chordata; class Chondrichthyes; order Rajiformes; family Rajidae; genus Okamejei; species Okamejei kenojei. The sequence goes on along the minus strand of CM069133.1, from coordinate 58,009,341 downwards.
TTTTCACGCTGGACGCAAGTGCGAAGAACCTGAATATTTGGCTAACTGTACTGACTAGTTGCCAGTTATGTCTGCATATGACATTGTAACTCTTTCATTACCTGCTCAACTTCCAGTTTCTGATCTCCAATAGTCCCACTGTTGGCTGTCATTTGGGCAGTGATTGCTGTACTATTGTGTGTGACCTTGGGACTTCAAGGGAAATTGCTATCTTCATGACTTTACTAAAGACAAGAAGCACTTTGCAGCAACACTGTTAGCATGTGGTCATTGTATGACTCCCTCAAGAGCCTATATAGAATTGCACAAAATCTACAAACAGTACAAGGCCATTTAGTCAATTTGTGCATACTGTTATTTTTGTCCACATGGACCTCTTTCTTTCTTTCTCATCATGACCTTCATGTCTTTGACCTTTACATTTATTTAGCTGTTAAATGTTTCTGAACAATGCACCGCAACCACTCCAAGTAGCAGCTACTTCAGCATTCCAAACTAATAATTTATCCTGAATGCACTTTATATCACTTACTGGGTGTAGCATTGAACAACATTAGATTTCTTGAGCTACCCACAACATTTAAGAAGGCCAACTTTTCAGCAACCACATTATCAGGTAGTGAACCATTGTGTGGTCCTTGAATCTTCTAAAATGTAGTTTATTCTGAATACAAGGGGAAAGTTTGAGGGAGATATGTGAAGTAGGTTTTTCATACTGAGTGGTACGTGCATGGAATATGCTGGGAGGGCAGGTAGTAGATGCAGATTTGATAGAAGGGATGAATTACAAATCTGCTGGAGGAACTAAACGGGTCAAGCAACCTCTTGGGGTAACAGGAATTGTCAATGTTTCGGATTGAATGCCTGCTTCGGGATTCAGAGTACAGAGATGATGTTGACAATATAAAGAGGAGAGTGGGAATGGTGAGACGGGGAAAAGATGATTAGTTTAGTTTAGAGATGCTGCGCGAAACAGGCCATTTGGCCCATCGAGTTCGCACTGACCAGTGATCCCCGCACACTTACACTACCCTACACTTACACTACCCTACCCTAGGGACAATTTTACATTTATACAAAGCTAATTAACCTGCAAACCTGTACGTCTTTGGAGTGTGGGAGAAAACCAAAGATTTTGGAGAAACCCATACAGGTTACGGGGATCGAGCCCAGGTCTGTAAGCACTATAAGGTAGCAACTCTACCACTGTGCCACCGTGCCACCCTATTGCATGATTGATATACTGAGGAGAAATAAGGGTGCTGGGCAGATGGATCCAGTGAAATGGAGTTGGGAGACAGAGGTAGGTGGATGATAGGGGGAGGCAGATACAATTTTCTTTAAAGTTAAAAAAGGGGCAGTTGGAGCCAGGTGGGGAAGGGGAGGGTGCGGGTGAAGGCAGCGATGCAAAGGTTTACATTTCTCTAATTTAATATCCCTGTCCCACTTAGGAAACCTGAACGGAAACCTCTGGAGACTTTGCGTCCCACCCAAGGTTTTCATGTGGTTCCCGGAGGTTTTAGGCCTCCGGCAACCACCTTCAACTAGCATTGCAACCGGCTTCGACTAAAAAATTACCGATTTTTAAAACGGAAACCACTTTCAACCATTAGGAAGACTGACAAAAACCTCCGGGAACTTCCGGGAACTGCACGGAAACCTTTGGTGGGGCGCAAAGTCTCCAGAGGTTTCCATTCAGGTTTCCTAAGTGGGACAGGGGCATAAGTAAGGAAGGTGATAATAGAATCCAAGGAGGTTGTGAGTGGGAGATGGAATCAAAACCAGATGCAGAATCAGGCGATCAATGGGTGAAATGTGTGCTTTGCATGTGGATGGAACCAAGAGGGGAAAGGATGAAAATGAGTAATGAAAAGCTAGTCTGGGGGTAGGGAGTGTGTCGATAAGGGGACATAAATGAGAGTGCCAGAGGACGAGCGGAAAGGAGAGCGAGAAAGGGTGGGCAACATATTGGAGGGGAAGGTTATCAAAAATTAGAAAATTCTGTATTCATATTATTGGGTTGTAGACTATCCAGGTGGAATTGATGTGTTCTTCCTTATATTTGCATTAAGTCTCACCCTGGCAATGGAGAAGGCTAATGATATACAGGCCAGTGTGGGAATGGGAAGTGGAATTGAAGTGGCATGCAACTGGGAGCTTGGGTATGGTCATTGCAGGCAGTGTGTAAGTGGCCTGGAAATTGGTCACCATGACAGTTCTTGGTTGCAATTATGTAGAGGAAGCTGCATTGGGAATACCCATTGCAGTAGGTAAAGTTTGAGGAGGTACATGTGAACCTTTGTTGCATCTGGAACTTCAGATTGGATTAGTTAAAGGGCCACCATGGTGGGCAATGACACAATGGGCCAATGGCTTTGTTGCTCTGTTGCAATATTCTCTGTTCCTGAGCCCAAGGAGTGAGACATTAATTAATCAGCCTTAAACTTGGGAAAGTCTTTCCTTGCTGTGCCAAGTGCAAATAAAGCATGCAAAGGAATAAAATAAATTCAAGCCAGGACTGATCAAGGAAGCCAGAGATAGTGTGGAACCTTGCAGTTTGCAGGGGCAATCAATGTTGACCATTCGTGATTGTACAATTTATGCAACGTGCTGAACAGACCTTTCGAGGCCTGTGGATGAGGAGGAGGTCTGAGTGGCGCGAGGAAATGAAACTCATGTTTGATAATCAGTGCCTGGGGAGGGTTCAAGTCTGGTGATCAGTGGATAGGGAGGTTCAAATGTCATGAATTTAGACTGCCATGAGGTTGGAAACGATTAGGCTAGGGACTCTCTTGAGAGTTGCTAAATAAGTAAATAAGGGTACTTATATGCATTGGATTCCCTGGGACTGGCTATGCCTTGATTTGGAGAAATATTGTTTAAATCATGTAGCTGTAAACATGCAGTATTTCCGCTTGGGCGGTGAGTGAAAAGTCACAGATGCATATTGGATCAACATGACTGCAATATCTTCATAAATGCATTAAGGGACTATTTATAGATCAATAGCAGTAATGGCTTATTTGCAAAGTAGAACACTTAACCTTTGCATACAGTATGTTAAGTCTTCAGGCTCCAGCTACACATTGACACTGCTCCACTCAATGTCATTGTTGATTTGTAGCAGAGCAGACATATTGTGAGTCTCCCCTGTTCAAAAGGATCATTGCATCCACACGCATAGCTGCACAGGATCAGCTGTTTGCCAATACAGAAGGTATTCCTTGACATAAAGCTGGAGTAACTCAACGGGTCAGATAGCATCTCTGGAGAAAAGGAATAGGTGATGTTTTGGGCCGAGACCCTTCTTCGTACATTTAGGTATAGCACTTTTCCACCATTTTTCTTGTCAATGGTTTTCAAAACCATCTTATTATTTCAAAAAATAGATAAAATTAGCAGTATGCATATTTTATATAATTTAAAAGGATTTCTGTGCTAAATGATTATTATTATTATTATTAAATCGTTGAAAACATTAGCGACGCAGTGATGCTGGTTTCCGACGGGCAAGTTAACTGCAGCCAAAAATCCCATGTAGGAAATAGTTATCAGGGTTACCCTGATTTCTTTACAGATTTTAGTCTGAACTCAAGGGAGGTTCATTAGACTTTTACGCAAGATATCTATTGCCTTCTGTGGTTTGAGGATTGCCAGCATGCCTTTTCCTCCTGGCCCAATCCCCACCAGGAGTACAGCTATTTTTATCCTCTTGCATCACATCATTTTGGGTTCTCACAAAATCACCGTCTCCTATAGCATCCAGGATATTGTCTACTTTGAAGATTCTGCCATTGGTGTCATTGTGAGCTGAGGAAGTCTTGAGAAGCATTATGCCTATTGATGCTCTCCATGCAGCCAGAAGTTGCAGTTAAAGTGTGAGGTCATTTACACATTGCTAGTAAGATTAAACGAGAACTTACCAGTTAGAAGTTTGATCGTTATTTTAAGAGGAGTAACAATGAGGGATTACGTGAAGAAGCCCCGCCTGGCGCTGGAACGGCATACTTCAAAGCAGCGGCATGAAAAACACAGAACATAATAGCCGGAGTAAGATAGTAAGACTCAACATAGATTTAGAACTACCAGATGATCGTTTATTTTATGAGGGTTGGGAGTGGAGGGCACGTAATCCCTCATCGTTACTCCTCATAAAATAACGATCAAACTTCGAACTGGTAAGTTCTCGTTTAATCTTACTATTTTACTTCGGAGTCACGTGAGTGACTACGTGAAGATTTTGAAGCTTTCTGTGTTTTTTATGTCGTAGACTCATTCCATACGACACTCTGGCTCAGCAAAATAACACATTTTTTCCTCCAAACATTGCCTCAAGTTATGTGATAAATTATTTCACGTTATAAAAGAATACAAGTAATGCCCTTTCCATTGAAAGATTAGTTTATCACAAAATATCAATTGATATGTATAATTTGATGGTATGAACAAAGCAACAATTATAGAGAACCCAACACTCCGTGTCCAATCCTGACACCATGACTGGTTCCATTTAATTTAATATTTATTTTACACCCTCCTGTGGCCTTGCATCTTTGCTCGAGCGGCTCATCCTGTGCCATTCCTGTGAATATATCTACCTCCTTAACAGAGTGATTTTCCACATTTCAGTGCCTAGTTCCACTGAGTGTTATTCAATTTTTAACCATACATTTCTCTAGAACCATCAGTTTTTACTGAAACCTAATGTGTTTTTTTGTGTGTAATAAGTAGTGCTGTCTCATCACCACAGAGACTCTTACCTACTTCAACATATTTCATCAATGTTCACACACACACACACAATTTAAGGCCGACAGGATATGCTTATAGGTTTACCTTGGTTTCAGCTCTTCTTGGTCTGCTTTGTTTGGTAAATTCATAAACATATATGATAATGTAATCTGTATCCACATGTAATTATAACGTAATGGTTGCAATGTTTGCACTCTTGTGTTGATACTAAAGTCATCAGCATTATTACTTTCAATGTTAACTTTTTTTGAATCATTGATAGAATTGGAGTCCATTGCCTAAGGCAATTCAGGACTATTTATCTCCCGACTTATATATTACAATTTTGGACAGATTATATATATATATATATATATTATATATATATATATTATATATATATATATATATATATATATATATATATATATATATATATATATATATATATGTATATATATGTATATGTATATGTATATATATATGTATATATATATATATATATATATATATATATATATATATATATATATATATATATATATATATATATATATATATATATATATATATATATGTATATATATATATATATATATATATATATATATATATGTATATACATATATCTATATATATATACATATATATCTATATTTATATCTACATATATATCCCTTTTCATATCGGGATATTACGAATGAACCCGATAATTTCTTGGTTAGTATTTTGTCCGTAAATAGGACGATAAACACTCTGAGCCCTATTATTGGCTCTATCAATTAGATACTCAGAAGAAAATGCAATCCACAAGGAACTCACATATATCTAATATGACAAATAACTTTACTGTCTACACAGACTTCCAATTTCTTATTAGAAAATATTGTTTTTTGTTTTTTTAAACTTATTTCTGCAAATTGCAGGTATAACACTTCTTTTATACATAATTATTTTATTGTTATGTTGTTATATTAGTTAAACATTCATAGACTTCTTTGACCATCAAACTGTTGTAATGGTCTGGTCAACCTGCAGATAGTCAAATTCATATTTTCATGTCATGGATGCCTTTGTACAACAATAAATTACTGCAACTATGAATCATCACAAGTGGTTCAACATCACTCAATATTTATGAAAACCATGAAGGATCCGTTTTGGGCCACCAAAATGCCTCTGGCAGTGTCCTGCTACATTTTCATCAGACACTGCCCTATCAGACAATTATGAAGAACATAAAAGAACATCTTTCCTCATGTAATTGAGAGAAATGCATCCACCTTTCCTGTTCTTGGTTTACCCACGAGAACATTTGAAGGATCGGTGATTTAATCTGTATATAACCAGATTAATCGTAAGTAATCCATATTAATGACAATGTATTTTCCCCCCTTAATTTGTTGTCTGCGATAACATTGTCTCTTTCTTAGAGATAAACAGCTGGACTAAAACATTTTAGAATATGCCACATCTGTTTACTCAGATAATCACATGGTTATTATTTTACTTATCTTATATGATTTAATATATGCCACAGCCGTGGTATTGTTCACCTTGATATGACATGGACACTTCCATAATAGAACAATCGATATTTATTCCATAATTCCTTATACTTCAATAATTAATACAAATGTTTGGAGAAATTTCTTAGGACAATTCATTTGCAATTACCTGGTATTATTGTCCGTAGTCCCAACAAGAGACGTATCAATTATCTTTATAAGAATAGATAATATTTTTATCTTACCCAAATATTCACAGAAGCTGTCCATCATCTGTTAATACTTGCTTCAGCTTGCAACAGCTGCTAAGCTTATAGTTGAAGCAACTTGTGAACCTTTTTTATCCATTACTTTAATAATGTTAATGTATCATTTGGTAATTGCATAAGCCTCTCACAAAGGCATACATATTCTTATAAGCTTCTGTATTCCTTCTTTTGGAGCTTTATTTATTCTTTACCTAGGCTCCTTTTCTAATGGAGGGACAAAGTATGTCAACAAAGCAATAAGACATATTTGTATCATGGAACAATTTTCCCCCTCTTATGGTGCTGAATTACTCCTAAATCCAGAATAGTAATTTATGAATATTTATGAATGCTTAAAACATAGGCTTTATGTGATGGGTCAGGTCCTTGCCTTTCAACAGGCTTGTAATTGCAGCACTAATTTGCAGCTGGCTCTTCATAACCTTCCAATTTAAATGTGATCAAGAAAAACCATGACCATGTCCTCATTAGTGCAAGTGCTGATCTTTTTATCAGTACAATTGTTCTTCCAGTATTCTGTGTAACAGCCTTGAACTGGTTTTATTCCTTTAGACAATGTTTTAACTTGCTCCACTTGACCCATTTTAATTAATTTCAAGCACCTGTAATATTTGATTAACACTTTGTTAATAACAACCGTATTTCAATGTTGAAGATGTTTCCATTTTAATAAAATGTTCTTACACTGTGAAAGTGTATATACAATGATGTTTTGTATGGTTTATACCATCACATCTTTACACTGAGGTAATTTTATAATATATATATGTACGTACCCCTTCTTTATTGGAGTTACTTTTGGGTGCAAACCTAAAATCAATTTTTTAGGTTTTCTTATACAGGTGAACCAATCCTTTCTACAATTTTTGTAGTCCTTAGTTATATTAAATTAATGATCCTAATACACCTGTAATCCCCCACAATCGGTGATTTCATGAATTTATTTTGTAACAGTTGTTTGCACCTCTTCAACGTACTTCAAGCCTTCTTTTCCCAATTATATGGGTTCAGATAAGGCTATGTTGGATTATGTTTATTTATCATACTTCTGACTTTATTTTGATCCATTATCAAATATTTATATTGGATCATAATTCTTTCCCCCCAAAGTTTAAAGATCAATAGTCTGTTCTTTTGTAATCAATATTTTTGAATTATCATAAGGCAGGTTTTATTCCATAATAATCAGGAGTTAAACATAACCTGATTTGTATTGATCTGCAAATCTAGAGTGCAGATTTGGTCCCTATACAATTACATATATATAACTAAATTAACATTATATATTTCTTCCCATTGAGCTGCACAAACTGATGGCAATTTCTTTTATTTTAAATGTATTGGTTATTTGCACAATATTTTATTTGTTTTCCATTGAATAGTAATGCCATGCACCAGTTTGAAATACTTTGAAATCGTATTTCCTTATATCTCATATAATTGAGACATGGATATTATAAACGGATTCACCGTAGATATCTTTATAAAACATAAAAGTTTTATCATATTCTGCTGTTTCAACCATAACAGCTTTGGTGAGACCAATTAATTTTTAGTTTCCATGTTTACTTTTCATGGCCTCACTCATTCATTCGGGTATCGTACCTAGTACACCTCTATATATATTTTGTGCTGAAGTGTACTTAAATAAAACATAAACGTTTTATTTTTATTCTGCTGTTTTAATCATAACAGCTTTAGTGAGAGACCAACTAATTTTGGTTTCCATGGTTATTTTCCATGGCCTCACTTCTTATTACCATATAACAACCATATAACAATTACAGCACGGAGACAGGCCCTCTCGGCCCTTCCAGTCCGTGCCGACCATTTGTTTTCCCCTAGTCCCATCTACCTGCACTCAGACCATACCCCTCCATTCCCTTCACGTCCATATACCTATCCACTTTACTTTTAAATGTTAAAATCGATCCTGCCTCCACCACCTCTGCTGGAAGCTCATTCCACACAGCCACCACCCTCTGAGTAAAGATGTTCCCCCTCACGTTACCCCTAAACTTCTGTCCCTTAATTCTCATGTCATGTCCTCTTGTTTGAATCTTCCTTGCCCTCAATGGGAAAAGCTTATCCACGTCAACTCTGTCTATCCCTTTCATCATTTTAAAGACCTCAATCAAGTCCCCCCTTAACCTTCTGCGCTCCAAAGAATAAAGACCTAACTTGTTCAACCTTTCTCTGTAACATAGTTGCTGGAACCCTGGCAACATTCTAGTAAATCTCCTCTGTACTCTCTCTATTTTGTTGACATCCTTCCTATAACTAGGCGACCAAAATTGTACACCATACTCCAGAATTGGTCTTACCAATGCCTTGTACAATTTTAACATTACTTCCCTACTCCTATATTGAATGCTCTGATTTATAAAGGCCAGCACACCAAAGGCTTTCTTTACCACCCTATTTACATGCGATTCCACCTTCAGGGAACTATGCACAGTTATTCCTAGATCCCTCTGTTCCACAGAATTCCTCAATTCCCTACCATTTACCATGTATTCAGGTGTTGTACCTACACCTGTGTATATATAGAAACATAGAAACATAGAAATTAGGTGCAGGAGTAGGCCATTCAGCCCTTCGAGCCTGCACCGCCATTCAATATGATCATGGCTGATCATCCAACTCAGTATCCCGTACCTGCCTTCTCTCCATACCCTCTGATCCCCTTAGCCACAAGGGCCACATCCAACTCACTCTTAAATATAGCCAATGAACTGGCCTCAACTACCCTCTGTGGCAGAGAGTTCCAGAGACTCACCACTCTCTGTGTGAAAAAAGTCTTTCTCATCTCGGTCTTAAAGGATTTCCCCCTTATCCTTAAGCTGTGACCCCTTGTCCTGGACTTCCCCAACATCGGGAACAATCTTCCTGCATCTAGCCTGTCCAACCCCTTAAGAATTTTGTAAGTTTCTATAAGATCCCCTCTCAATCTCCTAAATTCCAGAGAGTATAAACCGAGTCTATCCAGTCTTTCTTCATAAGACAGTCCTGACATCCCAGGAATCAGTCTGGTGAACCTTCTCTGCACTCCCTCTATGGCAATAATGTCCTTCCTCAGATTTGGAGACCAAAACTGTACGCAATACTCCAGGTGTGGTCTCACCAAGACCCTGTACAACTGAAGTAGAACCTCCCTGCTCCTGTACTCAAATCCTTTTGCTATGAAAGCTAACATACCATTCGCTTTTTTCACTGCCTGCTGCACCTGCATGCCTACTTTCAATGACTGGTGTACCATGACACCCAGGTCTCGCTGCATCTCCCCTTTTCCTAATCGGCCACCATTTATATATATATATATATATATATATAAATATATAAATATAAATATATATATATATACATTTTTTTTTTTGGTGCTGTGGTGGGTACTTCATGACCAGCCACCACTATAAGTGATAATTTTTATTTTTTGGAATCTTTTTTCCATTATTTTTTAAGCCATAAAGCTTTTTTAGTCTGAAGGCCTTTTATTGAACTTTTTAAATTATGGCCTTTCTGACATAAATTTTTTCCCCCCTGCCAAAAGTTTGTGGAGCGACTAAAGTCTTCCTTAACGTATTTTTGACGGCCACCGGTATCGGAACCGGTTCCGTAATCTCCCGTCCCGATCGCTTCCCCGGGACGTTCTTTTAAAACTCCGTTGTTTTTATACAGAGTATTTTTATTTTAACTTTTACTTATTTTTGCTTTTAAATTCGTTTTAATCCTGGTGTTCAACACCAGCCACGGAGTTTTTAGACCCTGAAAGTTTTTTCAACAGCACTTACATGCGGGCCCGTACCTACCGCTCCGTACCTACTTAGTAAACTTACTAAGTAAGTTTATTGGCCAAGTATTCACATACAAGGAATTTGCCTTGTTGCTCCACCCATAGGTAACAACATAGCATACAGTGACAGTTACAAATGACTCAGAAAACACTAATCATTAATAATAATAAAATCTTAATGATAAAACACCATTGATCAAGCATGTGAACCAACAAAATACCAGTTCAAAGGGAGGCTACAGACTTTTGGCTGTAAAGTAGAGCAACTACTCGTGGATAAAAACAGTTTTTATGTCTGGCTGTGGCAACTTTGACAATCAAGTCGCCTTCCAGAGGGAAGTGATTCATAGGGTTGGCGGCCAGGGTGAGAGGGGTCAGAGATTATCTTGCCCGCTCGCTTCCTGGCCCTTGCAGTGTACAGTTCATCAATGGAGGGAAGGTTGCAGCCAATAACCTTCTCTGCTGATCGGACGATTCGCTTCTGCCTCCAGGTGTTGTGCTTGGTGACAGAGCCAAACCATACCATGATGGAGAAGGTGAGAACAGACTCTACGATGGCCGTGTAGAATTAGACCATCATTACCCGTGGCAGATTGTGCTTCCTCAGCTGCCGTAGGAAGTACATCCTCTGTTGTGCCTTTATGACTGCGGAGTCGATGGTTGCCCCCCACTTAAGGTCCTTGAAGATGATGGTTCCCAGGAACTTAAAAGACTCCAAAGATGTGACTGTGGTGAGTGGGATGAGGCGAGGGGGAGCTCTCCTAAAATCTACAATCAATTCCACTGTCTTAAGGGCATTGAGCTCTAGGTTGTTGCGATGGCACCAGGACGCCAGCTGTAACAATTCCTGTCCGTAGGCAGATTCCTCCCCATCCTGGATCAGTCCAATCAGGGTTGTGTCATCCACAAACTTGAGAAGCTTGACAGAGGTGTCTGTGGAGGTGCAGTCGTTAGTGTCGAGTGAGTCGAGGAGAGGTGAGAGTACGCAGCCTTGCGGTCCTCCTATGCTGAGCATTTGCGGATCCGAGATGTGCTTTCCCAGCCTCACATGCTGCTTCCTGTCTGTCAGGAAGCTGGTGATCCACCAATAGAGGGGTTCAGGCACAGACAACTCAGAAAGTTTGGAGTGTAGTAGCTCTGGCACAATGGTGTTGAATGCAGAGCTAAAATCAACAAACAGGATCCTCGCACAGGTCCCCTGGCAGTCTAGGTGCTGTAGGATGAAGTGCAGGCCCAGTTTGACTGCATCATCCACAGATCTAATGGCCCAATATGCAAACTGCAGAGGGTCCAGCAGAAGGTTTGTGATATTTTTCATCTTGGCCAGCACAAGCCTTTCGAGTGTCTTCATGACTACAGAGGGTACACAAAATTCTGGAGAAACTCAGCGGGTGCAGCAGCATCAAAGGAGCGAAGGAGATAGGCGACGTTTCGGGTCGAGACCCTTCTTCAGACATGACTACAGATGTCAGTGCAACAGGCCTGCAGTCATTAAGACAAGTAATCCTTGCCTTTTTGGGTACAGGGACAATAGTGGAGCATTTGAAACAGGCAGGGACAGTACATGTTTGCAGGGACTGGTTAAAAATGCCTGTATAGACCGGTGCCAGCTGATTGGCACAGAGCTTAAGAGTAGAGGGGGAAACATTTTCAGGTCCTGGAGATTTCCTGCTTTTTGGTCCTCTGAAAAGCCTCTCCACCTCCTCTATTTTTATTGTTGATATTGGATAAGTGATGTTTTGCAGACAGAGGGTGTGGGTGATTGGGTGTGAAGTGGTGATTGGAGGGGGGTGGGTGTAGAAAGGCACAGTCTTTGCAGACTGAGGTCAGGCTGTGAGTGGGTATGAAGTGTTGGTTGGGGTGGGAAATGGTGCAGTCTTTTCCTACTGGAGTCTTGCCTTACGTTGGTGTGAAGTGGTGAATGGGAAGGAGAGGGTGCAGGGTCTATTCTTTGTAGATTGGGGTCTGGCTGTGTTGATTGGGGAGGGGGTACCGGGGTTACGTTTCTGATTTTCAAACCTGCAGTAAAACTAATTCAGGTCATTAGACTGCTGATGATTGTCCAAAGAACGGGGGGCTTTCCTCTTGTTGCTGGTAATTTCTTGCAAACCCTTCCAAAATGAAGAAGGGTCACGAGCTGAGAACTCAACTTCTCAGAGTACCTTTCCTTGGCAGCTCTGATTCCTCTTCTCAGCTTGTGCTTGGCCTGCCTGTAGAGGACTGCATCCCCGCTCCTGTACAGACAGGATAGAAAGTAGGAAACATTTCCCATACAGACATGACCAAAAATTGAAGGGCATAGGCTTAGGGTGAGGGAAAAAATGGTTTAGAATGGATCTAAGGAAGAACTTATTCATATAGTGGATGAATGGAACATGAAATGTGCTATCTGTGTGAGCGGTGAAGGCAGAGTTCTTCGTACCATTTAAGAAGCATCTAGGCAAGCAGTTGAATTGCCATGATATAGAAGGCTGAAGGCCAAACAATCAATCAACCAGTTTTATTCATCACATACACATATAGGTGCAGTGAAATGAATTTGCCAGCATCGGTACAATCAGAAAAGAACACAAAATACACAATAAAATTTAACACAAACATTCTTCACTGTGGTGGAAGGAACAAAGTACAGTCAGTCCTCCTCCATGTTCACCTGTGGTCGGGGCCATAAACCGCCACAGTCGCTGCTAAGGACGACCCGATGTACAGGCCCTCTCGTTGAACACACTCCACGGCTTGGAACTCCCGAATCGGTATTTGCCTACCGATTTGACTGCGGCTTCAGGATGCTGTAGGCCGCAGGTTGGCAGTCGGAGGTATTCTCTGGCTGTCCCCGGCGAGGGAACCCAGGCTCCTGATGGTAGGTTCACGCCATGCCCGTGGCTATAAGCTCCACAATGAAAAGTCCACACTGTGCCTGCTGCTGAAACTCCAGGCCCAACTCCAGGAAAGGTCGCTCTAATCCAACCGAAAGCAGTTCCCCCATTACCACCCTTCACCACCCCCCACACAAGACACACCAAGAGACACTAAAACAAACATTTGGACACACAAAAAAAAAAGTAGAAATAACGGACACGCTACTGGCAGGGCAGCCTTCTCGCAGCGCCACCGACCCACTTACCAGCCGAGTGCTGTTATACAGAGAACGAAGAGATGTTTTATTAGCAAGGCTGAACTCTTAACCTATATCAGCCTGAAGAATATCAGGCAGGATAAGTGCTCTGCCCTGAAATGTTGCCTATCCATTTCCTCCATAGATGCTGCCTGACCGAGTTCCTCCGCCATTTTGTGCTTTGCTCAAGATTCCAGCATCTGCAGCTCCTTGTTTCTCCTATATTCATGTATCAGTCAGTGTAATTCTTACATTGTTAAAATGCAGCAGACCATATGAGTCTCCTACCCAATGGAACCAGAGTATATAAAAGCAGAGATACCAAGAAGTTCTTGTGTACAGACTTTCACTATATGTCCCTGTATTTAGGGGCATTCACGGTGCTGACTTTATATTTTCCCAGCAATATGCCAATTGAGCGACATCATGATAACAGATATCTGGGGCTTGACCTAGGCACTGGTTCATTTGCACGTGTGATTGTGTCACGGATATCCAGGATGGAGCTCCTAATGGAGAGGATGCTCCATCAAGAGCGTCAGCCTCTCCAAGAGCCTGCGCCAGTGGCACCGACAGGGCGTCAGGGCGCAGGAGATAAAGCTGCAAAGGGTGCTGAAGCAGATTGCATTGGGCATTACGGCTTTCGGTAGGTCGGTCAATGGTGGGCACCTGACTGATGGTCAGCAGGATGCCCTGGCTCTCATGTGCAATGTGCACTTTGAGATAAACTGCCTTAGGAAGTGTGCCATCTGCCCGACCATTAACCCGACGTTCGCTCAGTAACACCCAGCCACCGAATCTGCTGTTCGGGGAAGACCTCGCAAAGCGGGTGAAGGAGTTGGATGACGAGGCAAAAACCGTCAGGCTCATCAAGGTGCCAGTGACCAGCAGAACCCTTTGGAGGCAGTACCCCTACAAGCGGTTTGCTGAAACCGGGTCCGGTCAAGGACAAGCCGGCCATTCAATGTGTGCAGCTGGTGCATTCAAGCAGGAGTATGGGCAAACATGCCTTTTCCCTCAAGAACCAGGGGACAAAGAACTCCACCGATAACCATGGAGGTAGGCGGGTCTGGTTCTTGTCGAAACATATTGTAAAAGCAAAAAAGGGCGAGGGAGCAGATACATTTTTGGAACGATTTCCAGAATTATATATGGATCAATTGGGTGACCTAAATTATCGAAACAGAGGAAATTCCCGCAGTGGCATATTGTTGAACTATCTTCCTACCAATGTGGCTGAATCAATCAGAACTAATAATAACATGGTATCCATTCTCGAGGGGGAACCCTCCCGACTGGACTCATCCGAATCTATTGGCCGTGCAGACTTAATGGTGTCCTTACGCCCCTCCGACGCAGCCACGGTGCCCTCAGACACCAAGTCTGTAGTCACTGGTCTTGCTATTAGCAACTCGGTAGATGAACTAGGCGGCCACCCTCTACCCGCACTCTCGTGGTCTTTAATTACTTTTGCAACAGCTCGCCTTGCTCTCAATGATTTCTCCATGCTTGGACTTGTCCTCCTGTAACAAGATTTAACTAGCGCAGAAACAACCTCCAACAAGTTTGACACTTACCTGAGGCTTTTTTAAACTTACCGCTGGAGAAGCGCTGCTCCTCCCAGCCGGACACTGTGCCATGCGTCAGACGTAATGACGCACATGCGGACGTCGGGGTCTTCACGGAATCACTCATATGACTACGAAGTAAAATAGATATTTATTAGGTATGGAGAGTTGATGCAGATGTGAATATAAACATGAATTAATGCAAGATAGTGCAGTTGTGTGGTTGTTTGTTGTGTGGAGGTGGTGGCATGAAGGACCTGCTTCCTTGCTTTATGATTCTATGACTTTATGTGATTTAGACTGGTCAATGCAGAGCTCCAAACCATAAACTAATACAATGATCCTCAATGCAATGGCGAGTAATGCTCACTTCTCAAATGAATGAAATGCTTGGAAGATAAATTGTAATTGACGTCATAAAATAGAAAGATGTATCTGTTACATAACAAGACAGTTGGAGAAAAGAGGTGACGTTATTTTGCCACAACTGTACAAGTTCTATTGAAATCTCACCTTTAGTCTGTTTGGTCATGGTTTACAAGTTATGATATATTTGCTTTGGAGTCAATCCAACAAAGTTAATTACCATGAAACTCATGAAAAAAATAATCAAATTTTAATACAAGATGGAATATATTACATCTGTGTTCACTGGAGTTTAGTGGAATGAGATGAACTCAGGAGCGTATTCAGGATTGTGAAAAGGATTGACAGGGGAGATGTTGAAAATTGAGAATTTAGAAGTAGCAAATTGGTTACTTGGGACTGAACAGATTTGTGTCATTCTTCTTCTGATGTAAATCTTCTGAATCTTCCATTCCACAAGATTCAGCCATAGAATATATATATCAGATATTGACAGATTTGTTTTTGATATACAAGGATGTATAAGAAATTGATGGTTCTCACCTTCCAGTTGAATTTTTCAGTCTTTCTTTTCTGGTGGCATTCACTAATGCTGAGTTATCAGTAAAAGTAATTACAGTAATCAACTTGAATAAATGCAGCTTCTGTTATGAAGCTCCACATTAGGAAGAAGTGCTGAGAAATGCAGCCAGTGAACGTTTCTGGAATTACTTTGGAAAGATAGGAAATAATTTGGTCATTTGCCCCCCCCCCCCCTTGTCAATTCTGCCCTCCATCCCGAAACATTGCCTATATCCTTCGCTCCATAGATGCTGCTGCACCCGCTGAGTTTCTCCAGCATTTTTGTGTACCTGCCATCCATCAATATTGTGCCCATTCTGGCACTTGAGCAAGCATCTTTGTCCCTAGCAAATATCATTGGAGATGCTGGAAATTTGAAGTAGAAGTAGAACATTTATATCAGCACACAGCTGTTCAGGCAGCTACTGTGGAAATAGAAACAATGATAATGTTTCAGATTGATCACATTCCATTTGCTTGTACTTTATTGATAATTACATACCTGGTGCAAGAAAACCCATTGAAGCTTACAATGCTGATGGACTAAAGACTGACAAAGAGATTGGGAAGAAACGCAATGCATTCAAGTATATCTACACACATGAAAATTATTGTTTACAAGATATATGTGAAAATAAGTGTTTGCTGGAATAAAATGAAATTATGTTGTTTTCTGAGCTTCGACTGGGCACTTACCATTATGGACTGGTCTGAAAACTGCACCAGTCAAATGGCCAGACCTGTGAGATACCACTGGAAAGATGGTAGAAAGCAAGAAGATCATCCTGCAATATAATCAAAAGTCAAATATGTGGTTAAAAAGGAGGGGTCTAGCTCTGGCTCAGGGCCATGGAGTCCTCAAATGTTAGCAAAAAATGGAATGGGAGACTGGGAGAATGGGAGTCCCAGAATATCCAGATCACTATTACAGTAAAACGCCCATTTTGGAACTCATTTTAATGGAACCAAGTGGTAGAAGAAATTCAATAATAAGACCCAATCAGCGCTAAACTTGTGGTGGGATAGGACATTGGAGTCAAGCATGTCTGACAAGGGAACAAATGGAAAAAAGGGATAAGAACTTTCAGGATCATAGGGACACTCGGGATCCTAAAGGATATAGAAACATCCAAGATCCTAGGAATTATAGCAGGTCTTTAAATTCAGGAGACTTCTGGGATTCAAGAGAGCAAAGACAAAGCTGACCAGAATATCAGGGACCAAGAAAACAAACACCTTTTACACAGACCAACCCATTTTCACAGTCCTGATTCACCTGCCAGTCCAGAATGTATGGACAAAGTAACCTGACCCCTACCCTGGACCCACTCAAGTAATTTACCAAAATGAAATTATTCGATGTACTATTGTCGTGAAAACTGAATGTCATACAAGGAGGAACTGTAAGCAGTCTCACGATTGTCCAGAGAAACATTTTAAAGCAAAGAACATTGTAATCTCGAGAGCTCGTCATCGGAACAAGGAATGCCCTGCAAGAAGACAAAATAGAGCAGAGCGTAAGAGGAATCAGGAAGCAATAAAGAAAATAAGAAAGGGAGACAAAGTAATTGTAATGATGTGAAGAAACTGAATAGGAATGAGATTTGGCACTAGTTGAAGGAGAGGAAGGAGCTGTAGAATACACTGAGGTATCAGTACGATTTCAGCAAGTGCAAGAGACATAGGAGTAATAGTGGAAAGGAGCAATCACTATGGCAGACCCAAACAATTGTAAAGAACTAAGATGTTGAGTTTTATTATGCCTTCAAGACAGTGATGTGACCCCTCAAGAATGGGCAGAAGACACAGCTCAGGTAGGATGTGTAAACCTCAATTCCATCCAAGTAGTTCCCCAGAAAGGGGTAACACTTTTCCTTTGATAGTCAAGAAAATCTTAGGCCACCAACATCATGAACAAATTGATTTGGGAAATGCAAAAATAAAATTAGTAACTATAAAGATTGCTCTTCACAGTAACATCCCTACACTTACAGATTTGAAACTAAAAGATAAATATACTGATACAAAATCCAATAAAAATTAACTCAGTTGTAAAGCTGCCCCATACATACACTAGTGCCAAACCCTGCTAACATCAGAACTCAGAAAAATTAAGAACCCAACACTTCATACCAGCGACGAAGATGAATCGGGTCTCAGTGAACTAAGAAACTACAGGAAGCCTCCAGAGATCATTGAGGCAAGCTCCAACTTTGAAAAGATCATTGTACAACAGTCCGTTCTGGCATTGCTGCACTATTTTGTCTGGATGGGCAATCTCAAATCAAATACAGAAACATGGGAATGGACATTGCTCTGTGGCCCGGGGACACCCACTCTGAACCTAAATTCTAACTACCATGTATAATAGTTTATAACCAATTGCAAATGTGATCCTTTATCAGAAAATCGGAGGATATGGTTCATAACCATGGGAGTGTTATTGGAATGACTTTGAAATCTGGCACTTAATGATGGCTTATCAGACTAGCATGGGATCTGTTTCAGAAATGGTTACACATTTTAATTATTAACCTGGTATCTTTTCTTGTCTCGCCCCCAGAAAAACAATCGGAGATGGGACAGGACTGTTTAGTGATCACCAAGAAGACAGACCCTAGTAGATGTCTGGAATTGCGGTGCTGGTTTGATCGTGAGAAATACCCTGGGAACGTAAGGTGGT
Source organism: Okamejei kenojei (assembly GCA_035221665.1). Classification (NCBI taxonomy): domain Eukaryota; kingdom Metazoa; phylum Chordata; class Chondrichthyes; order Rajiformes; family Rajidae; genus Okamejei; species Okamejei kenojei. The sequence goes on along the minus strand of CM069133.1, from coordinate 57,990,747 downwards.
GGTACAAAATGATGAGGTAGACTAAAAGTTTAAATAACAAGTCCCCCTCGGAGTGGTTGATGCTAACCATCCAGAAAGTTACTCAATTACAGGAGGAGAATAATAATGAGAAAGAACCCCTATTGTCTATGAGTGTGTTCAATATATTATAAGAAGGATTACATTGAATTTGAGGAACTGCAAGGGTTGTAGGTACTTGTTGTCCAAGTCGATGCATTTGCCCGGTGGATCAAAACTTATCCAACCCTTGATCATAAAGTGGCGACTATTATCAAGGAGTTAAAGAAAAATTATCCCTGGATTTGGTATCCTTATTCGACTTAGTTTAAATAATGATCCACATCATATTAGAACAAATTAATAGAAATTATGCGAACAGCTGGGGAACCAGCAGCAATTATCTTGTGCCTATTAACTACAGGCTGCTGGACTTGTAGAAAGGAAAAATCAGACCCTTAAAACTAAATTAGCTAAATTGAAGGCGGAGACTAGACTATGCTGGATTAAATTACTCCCCATATTTTTTTTCAAATCAAATGCCTATAGGGAAATCTGGACTAAAATTATTATGAGAGACCCTTGAGAATACCCTAGAATCAAAGTACAATGGAAATGATCAACTTCCATCAAGTGACTGCGGAGATATCTGACCACATTCTAGCTTTGACTCTAGTGTTGAAAGAGTTATGTTGTAGAGTAGGAGCAGCATACAGAGAGGCCTTTTGTTGAAGCTAGAAGGGAAGAATGCATGGGTACATCTCCGCCACTGTAAGAGTATCAGTGGAAGTATAGACAGCTCTTACATTATTCCAGGTTATTTTAGAAACTTCATACTCTACTATGCATCAAGCACAGATGAATTATCAATATGGATGGAGGGGAATTGCGCCCATGAAAACTCGAGGTCCAGATTTCCTCTCAATTGTTAAAATGTATAAGGACTTTGCAGAGGAGCTCAAAGTTGTTGCATAAGCAGGATTGGCTGGATGCAAATGGTTGTAAATACTGTTAATAATGTTGAAAGGTGTTTGTACTGCTATTTGATGATTGGCCGAATTGTTTATACTGCCAGGGCAAATGTTGCATAATTCAGTTAGCTGACTTATTTCCAGAAGCTTCTGTAGAAACATTGAAATGGGACTCTGTAATTGGGTTGGGGAACTGTCAATAATACTTTATTGTAATTGATATGTATGATTGGCTTGTAGGGGTGCCACTCCCATGTAATCCTGCCCCACTGGGTTCGATGACCTATAAAAGGTAGCCCCCACGAGGCTCGTTGTCGATCTTCTGGAGGGGTGCTTGGAACTGCGTGACCCTTTGTAGGTGTCTGCTTGCACGAGGCTGATGGGCGTGGACAAGCAGAGACAAGGATCAAATCCTGGGTGGTTAGGTATTGTATAGGAGATTTGTTATTCATTCAAAAAATAACGTTTAGTGGTCCAGTGCTTGATTCGGTGTTTGACTGAACTAGACTAAGGGGTGTAAGCTTTAGGAGCATAATTACACTCCAACATCATCTACTGTATCTGTTGTTCAAGGTGTGGACTCACTCAAAATGTATACAACGGCGAGGCCAAACATGGACTGGGTCACTGCACTCCATTTTTTATTGCTCAGGTACTTTGTGGCTGTCTTGATCATATACCTACTGGTACAAGTTTTGTGATTTACAATAATGCTCAATGTTTGGGGGTAGGCATCTGAATATTAGGCATAACTGGCAAGGATGGGGCAATTCAAGCTGTCATCAGGATTCTTGGCACTGATCTCTTCCAATTGAATTCCATAGCAGTCTGCAGGTTCTCCTGATCCTCTATTTATCTATGACACCTCCCTTGATTTCTACTTTCTCCCCCAAATCGTCCACTGCATACTTGGAAACCCATTATTTTGAGTTAGAATTGGACAATCATATAATTGTATAACATTGTTTCAGCCCACCTTGTCCATGTTGTTCATGATGCCTACTGGTGTTAATCCCATGTGCTTGCATTAGGACCATATCCTTGTTCCTTTCCTATCTAAGTACCTGTCAAAATATCTTTTAAACATTATAATTGTATCTGCCTTAACCACCTCAATTGACAGCTCATTCCACATAATCACCACGTTCTGTGTGAAAAATGTACTCCTCAGACATTGTTTACATTCTGCACTCACACCTTAAAGGGTGATTCTTCATTAGGTGGTACACAAAAAGCTGGAGAAACTCAGCGGGTGCAGCAGCATCTAAGGAGCGAAGGAGATAGGCGACGTTTCGGGTCGAGACCCTTCTTCAGACTGGTCAGGGATCAGGGAAACGAGAGATATAGACGGTGATGTGGAGAGATAAGGAACAATGAGTGAAAGATATGCAAAAAAGTATCGGTGATAAAGGGAACAAGCCATTGTAAGCTGTTTGTGGTGTGAAAATGAGAAGCTGGTGCGACTGGGGTGGGGGAGGGAGATAGAGATAGAGGGAATGCCAGGGCCCAAGGGCTGAGGGAGAAGTGGGAAGGGGGGGAGACAGCAAGGGTTAACAGAATTGAGAAAATTCAATATTCAAGCCCAAAGGATGCAGACTCCCCAAGCAGAATATGAGGTGCTGTTCCTCCAGCTTGCGGTGTTGCTCACTCTGGCCGTGGAGGAGGCCCAGGACCGAGAGGTCGGATGTGGAATGGGAGGGGGAGTTCAAGTGCTGAGCCACCGGGAGGTCGGGTTGGTTATTGCGGACCGAGCGGAGGTGTTCGGCGAAGCGAACACCCCCCTTCCCACCTCTCCCTCAGCCCTCGGGCCCTGGCATTCCCTCTATCTCTATCTCCCTCCCCCACCCCAGTCGCACCAGCTTCTCATTTTCACACCACAAACAGCTTACAATGGCTTGTTCCCTTTATCACCGATACTTTTTTGCATATCTTTCACTCATTGTTCCTTATCTCTCCACATCCAGGGTGACCAAGACTGGGAGCTGACCATCCAGGGATATTCAATATTCAGGAGGGATAGACAGAGAGGAAAAGGAGGTGGGGTAGCATTGCTGGTTAGAGAGGAGATTAACCCAATAGAAAGGAATGACATTAGCTTGGAGGATGTGGAATCGATATGGGTGGAGCTAAGGGGCAGAAAACGCTAGTGGGTGTTGTGTACAAGCCACCTAACAGTAGTAGTGGAGTTGGGGATGGCATCAAACAGGAAATTAGAAATGCGTGCAACGAAGGTAAAACCGTTATAATGGGTGACTTCAATGTACATATAGATATCGTGAATCAAATTGGCAGGGGTGCTGAGCAAGAGGATTTCTTGGAATGTATGCGGGATAATTTTCTAAACCAACATGTAGAGGAACCAACGAGAGAGCAGGCTATTCTAGACTGGGTATTGAGTAATTAGGAAGGGTTAGTTAGCAGCCTTGTTGTACATGGCCCCTTGGGCAAGAGTGAGCATAATATGGTTGAGTTCTTCATTAGGATGGAGAGTGACATTGTTAATTCAGAAACACGGGTCCTGAATTTAAAGAAAGGTAACTTTGAGGGTATGAGACGTGAATTGGCCAAGATGGACAGGTAATTGATTCTTGAAGGGTTGGCGGTGGATATGCAATGGAAGGCATTTAAAGACTGCATGGATGAACTACAACAATTGTTCATCCCAGTATGGCAAAAGAATAAATCAGGGAAGGTAGCGCATCCGTTGATAACAAGGGAAATCAGGGATAGTATCAAAGCAAAACATGAAGCGTACAAATTAGCCAGAAAAAACAGCCTACCAGGGGACTGGGAGAAATTCAGAGAACAACAGAGGAGGAAAAAGGGCTTAATTAGGAAAGGGAAAATGGAGTATGAAAGAAAACTGGCAGGAAACATTAAAACTGACTGTAAAAGTTTTTATCGATATGTGAAGCGCAAAAGATTAGTTAAAACAAATGTAGGTCCCTTGCAGTCAGAAACGGGTGAATTGATCATGGGGAACAAGGACATGGCAGACCAATTGAATAACTACTTTGGTTCTGTCTTCACTAAGGAAGACATAAATAATTTGCCGGAAATAGCAGGGGATCGCAGGTCAAATGAGATGGAGGAACTGAGTGAAATCCAGGTTAGCCGGAAAGTGGTGTTAGGTAAATTGAATGGATTAAAGGCCGATAAATCCCCAGGGCCAGATAGGCTGCATCCCAGGGTACTTAAGGAAGTAGCCCCAGAAATGGCAGATGACTTAGTGATTATTTTTCAAAACTCTTTAGACTCTGGAGTAGTTCCTGAGGATTGGAGGGTAGCTAATGTAACCCCACTTTTTAAAAAGGGAGGGAGATAGAAAACGGGGAATTACAGACCAGTTAGTCTAACATTGATAGTGGGGAAACTGCTAGAGTCGGTTAGTAAAGATGAGATAGCAGCGCATTTGGGAAGTAGTGAAATCATTGGACAAAGTCAGCATGGATTTACGATAGGTAAATCATGTCTGATGAATCTTATTGAATTTTTTGAGGATGTAACTAGTAGAGTGGATAAGGGAGAACCAGTGGATATGTTATATCTGGGCTTTCAGAAGGCTTTCGACAAAGTCCCACACAAGAGATTGGTATACAGACTTAAAGCACACGGTATTGGTGGTTCAGTATTGATGTGGATAGAGAAATGGCTGGCAGACAGGAAGCAAAGAGTAAGAGTGAATGGTTCCTTTTCAGGATGGCAGGCAGTAACTAGTGGGGTGCCGCGATGCTCAGTGCTGGGACCCCAGCTATTTACAATATACATTAATGATTTGGACGAGGGAATTAAATGCAACATCTCGAAGTTTGTGGATGACACGAAGCTGGGGGGCAGTGTTAGCTGTGAGGAGGATGCTAGGAGGCTGCAGGATGACTTGGATAGATTGGGTGAGTGGGCAAATGCATGGCAGATGCAGTATAATGTGGATAAATGTGAGGTTATCCACTTTGGTGGCAAAAACAGGAAAGTAGACTATTATTTGTATGGTGACCGATTAGGAAAAGGGGAGATGCAACAACATGACTGGGTGTCATGGTACACCAGTCATTGAAAGTAGGCATGCAGGTGCAGCAAGCTGTGAAGAAAGTGAATGGTATGTTGGCATTCATAGCAAAAGGATTTGAGTACAATAGCAGGGAGGTTCTACTGCAGTTGTACAGGGTCTTGGTGAGGCCACACCTGTAGTATTGCGTACAGTTTTGGTCTCCTAATCTGAGGAAAGACATTCTTGCCATAGAGGGAGTACAGAGAAGGTTCACCAGACTGATTCCTGGGATGGCACGTCTTCCATATGAGGAAAGACTGGATAGACTCGGCTTGTACTCGCTGGAATTAGAAGATTGAGGGGTGATCTCATAGAGACTTACAATATTCTTAAGGGGTTGGACAGGCTAGATGCAGGAATTGTTGCCGATGTTGGGGAAGTCCAGGACAAGGGGCCACAGTTTAAGGATAAGGGGGAAGTCTTTTAGGACTGAGATGAGAAAATCGTTTTTCACACAGAGAGTGGTGAATCTGTGGAATTCTCTGCCACAGAAGGTAGATGAGGCCAGTTCGTTGGCCATATTTAAGAGGGAATTGGATGTGGGCCTTGTGCCTGAAGGGATCAGGGGTTATGGAGAGAAGGCAGGTACAGGATACTGAGTTGGATGATCAGCCATGATCATATTGAATGGCGGTGCAGGCTCGAAGGGCCGAATGGCCTGCTCCTGCACCTAATTTCTATGTTTCTATGTTTCTATGACCTCTAATGCCTGCCAGAGGGCCACTGTTCAAAAAGGTGGTGACCGGGGAGTGTGGAGTCTTTGATGATTTTAGTGGCTCTGCTGAGGTAGTGTGAGGTGGCAATATCCGCCAGAGAGGGCAATGGGCAGCTGGTGATTATCTCTGCTGTTTTTACCACTCTCTGCAGCAGGGCAGCCTGCATAACACACTGACATGCAATTTGTCAGTAGACTCTCAATGGTCGCCCGGTAGAAGGCCACCAGCAGCTTCTTCTTGGTGTTGTGCCTCCTGAACAATCTCAGGAAGTGGAGTTTCTGTTGTGCTCTCTTGACGGTTGCAGTGGTGTTGGCCAACCAGGAGAGGTCCTCGGGTATGAGGGCTCCTAGGAATTTGAATGTCTCCACCCTTTCCACACATGCCCCATTTATGCAGAGCGGGGCCGGGTCCGCGTCCCGTTTCCTCCTGAAGTCCAGTATTAGCTACTTTGTTTTGGTTGTGTTCAGTGTCAGGTTATTTACTGAACACCACTCTGACAGTCGTTGTATCTCGTCTCTGTATGCTGACGCATCCCCCCCTGAGATGAGCCCGACGACAGTTGTGTCATCAGCAAATTTAATAATGGTGTTAGGCGGGTGGGCGGGTGTACAGACATAGGTGTATAAGGAGTAAAGGAGTGGACTCAGCACACAACCTTGAGGTGCGCCAGTGCTTAGTGTGATGGAGAAGGAGATGTGGGGGCCGGTTTTAACTCTCTGTGGGCAGTTTGTGAGAAAGGTTTTATTTCATAGTCATGTGAGTGACTACGTGAAGAGCCCGCCAATATGTCTGACACATGGTGCTAGTCAGAGCTGTTTCGAACTGCTCTGCCAGGTAAGTCAATTTTCAGCGGGCTGCTCTGATCGCGTGCCCAGAGTAGCAATTGAGGCGGCCGGGGTTTGGGCCACTCTGGAAGCTCCATAGGAGCTAGAGTACCAAAAATGTTTTGCGCCACAGTTCGAGCTCTCCACGGGAGCAGGCGGCTGAAATTGGAGACTGCAGTGGGGCTCCATAGGAGCTGGGATCGAGGCTGCCACCGTTATAGCTCTGCACGTGAGCAGGTGGCCGAAATTGGAGACTGCCGTGGGTCTTCATAGGAGCTGGGTTTGCGGCTGCTGCCGTTATACCTCTGCATTTTATTTTAGGGCAGCTATAAATAGAGTTGGCGTTAATAGCATTGCCCCTCAGTCATGTTTGTGACTATCGTAGTCATTAGCATTCTAGTCATGTTTAATTCTTTGGCAATATAACAATGTATATTATCATGCCAATAAAGTTTATGTTAAACATGATAATTACAAAAGATATTTATTATCACATACACCAATGGTGTAGTGAGATTGGACTTGTCATTGCAGTCCAGAGCTCCTGGTTTAGTAAGCCTTTTTTGAGCTGTGCCTATCAGAAACCTGTGGGAGCTACACCTGGTGGCGTAATGATAATTTCCGCTCTGTAGAGGGAACTGTTGAAGATTCTTTTACAAGAGACTCCAACTATGTGCATCGATAAAGCAGTCGAATCTCTGATTTAATAGAGATAGACTTATTTTAATCATATGAACGTAATTGCCTATGACAACACCTGGCAGGGTTGCAGTATTTCTCCCATTCTGTCTACCATATGGGGGCCAGAGGTGCTTCAGTCCTTCCCTGTAATACTCCATTAGGGCTCCAAAGGGAGCAAGGGAGTCACTAGCAGGTGCATCCTGTTTGGTAATTATAATGATGATACCAACAGAGCACCGATCTGCACAGCTAGTCCCGGTTCGGCTGCTGAAGGGAGCAGCCTGATAACCCCAAGTTGGGGCAAAGTCATAACCAAGTCTTGGGACATCTATGGCAGATGTGATTGGGCATTTGTCTCAATTAGAACATCTGATGAATCAGATGGTGGCACAAGAAATGCTCCGTGTTATGAAGGCATGTCAGGCACAGCTCCAGGGTTGCAATTTTCCTCCCAGTCGGAGTGATGGAGATGGTGGCAAACTATATATGACCAGGGAAGCACTGCTTCATCATCTGTGATTGAGGTTATTAGACTGCTCAATAGAATAAAGTAGTTGAAGTTTTTCTCAACATATGGTTTATTTCTCCTTAGTTAGTAGAGTTACTGGTTCATTGGAATCATTATTGCCATCCTCTCTGGGACAGGTAGTTACCAGCAGGAAGCTCGTATGGCATCTAATATAACTTTATCTGACCTGCAGGTTTATGTTGTGAATCTACAATGTATTTATAATAATCCCCAGGCTCTCGATACCAGTATTCCTGATTGAGTGGGGGGTCAAAGAGATTGTGTTGTGCACTCTGGTGACTTAGACATGTGGTTTCAGTCAAAGGACTGTGAGGTAATTCCTGATTCAGCCTTGCAAATTGAGGACTAATTTCCACTCTGAAGAAAAACGTTGAGTATTCGTGGTGACTTAGTCAAGAGTTGACAGGGAACTCATATATTCCCACATCTAAGGGAGACTGGGGTTTCAGCTCTAGTCATTAGTTGCTGATTATATGTTATCAGCGATATGTATGAATAACTAGATAATGCATCTTCTGCGGGTAGGAAATCCCCCAAAAAAATCCATCCGTAGGATCACTAAAGGAACAATGGTTCCGAGTGCAATCAGTGACAGCTCATCCGAGGATGAGTGGTCTGGCCAAGGACTAGAGGGGTACATTCTGATACTCCTCAAGATTACAGAAATATGGTGCAGGCTGAATCGGGTTAGCATTTGGCTATTCGGATTATTGGTTTACTTACCCAGTTTAAGATGGATGATTGCGTTTCTACAATTTAACTCTCAGAGAATCAATCTTGTTGTTGCATACTCTGTCATATCTATACACATTAGGCACAGATTCTGCTGTTTTGATAACAAAGCTGTTGGTGAAAGCCTATGCTGTCCTTCTCAGATTAAAGGACATTAGGTCACTGAGTTTTAGGTAATATGCAAAAATTGCAGCTATAACTTATGGGTTGTCAGTAGATATCTTTTGCAATATTACAATTGAGTCAACAAGAAATTTAACAGTACTAATTTGCCTATTCTATCACGACATGGTAGGCGGCTGAAGCAACTCTTATTTACTCAGTCACGAGTGACAGCTGGGGCAGCCTGTCTTCTCAGGCAGCTATTCTCAGTCTGAAGAAGGGTCTCGACCCGAAACGAGTCTGAAGTAGGGTCTCGACCCGAAACGTCGCCTATCTCCTTCGCTCCTTAGATGCTGCTGCACCCGCTGAGTTTCTCCAGCTTTTTGTGTACCCTTCTCAGGCAGCTAGCTCTGCACAATTGTATGAGAAGCTTGTGAACAACATATGTGAGTCAATTTTAAACGGAACAGAGGTTTGTGTGGCTTCCAGTTTGAGCCTTGAGAAGCTGTTATGTGATAGCACATTTGACATTGCTTGTGCTTCTTTATCATTTCTGTAGTACCATAAGTGGGACATAAATGATTGTTTCTTAACCCATTATTCTCTAACGTTATGCAGGGTGTCTTTCATTTGACCACTCTAATAGCCTACACTGATTGTAGTGTGCGATGTATATCAGTAAATTGTTATGCAAATATTCCTCTAATTTTCCTAATGCGACAAGTATCTTAAGATGATTATGCTTTCAGCAACTGAACTCAGCATAAAGAACACACCCTTTACTCAATCTCTGGCTTAGTCTCTACATCATACTGACATTAGGGTAGCTTGTTATTAGAAATAATCTCATAAGCAAATGAGCAGGATTGCGTACATTTGAGGTTGACAGCATACCCACCAGAACAGAGATCGGGGATGTCATTAGGTATACAAGTACACTCAACTGCTAGTACCTATGTAATGTAAGATAGTTATTTTATTATTCAATAGTCTCAAGATATTGTTGATGGTTCATTAGCAGCCAATATAATGAATTTCCCTTTCATCATAGAGCATGTTTACATAGTGCAGGTTAATAAATAATAAAATTTGGTGGAATATGTCTGGATATTTGCAGATAGTATTATGCACAGTGTTGCATGAGGTATTGTCTAACTCAACAGTTTATTGGGACTACGGTTCAGTTAAGAACAATGGCAATGTATGCAAGTTAGCATCATGATATTAATAACTCATGTTTTTTCCTACAATTTATGGTTTATCTGTTTAAGTGTTCACACACAGATTGTGTCACTGCATGAAACCACAGAGCTTTGAAGTCTTCACGTAGTCACTCACGTGACTTTGAAATAAAATAGAAAGATTAAATGAGAACTTACCATTTGAAGTTTGATCTTTATTTTATGAGAAGTTGAAGTGAGGGATTACGTGCCCTTCAATCCCAACCCTATTCTCATAAAGATTTGTATTTCTAGCTCTTTAATTTTCCAATAGCTTAGGTCAGCAACTATTCTGTGGTTTCATACAGCTACTTTGAAGATTGACACACATGCGGGCTGGCGGGCCCCTCGCGTAATCCCTCACTCCAACTTTTCATAAAATAAAGATCAAACTTCAAACGGCAAGTTCTCGTTTAATCTTTCTAGAAAGCCCTGAATGAATAAAGTTTTTTTTTTCACGATGTTCGATGCCACCCCCTGTTGTGGTTAAAATATTCTTAAACAGACAGAAATGCAAATAAAATCAGTATAAGCCATTAAATCTTTATTTCGCCAGGCGGGTGTGGTAAAACACTTAACAGTATGCAGATTACAGACTATACAGAATTTTCATCCCCACACAAAGGGGCAGTGATCAAATTTCATATATACACTCCAATAACCAACAATTCAGCAATACCTTATCTACAGATCATAGCACAGCCTCTTGCTTCTTAAGATTGACAGATGCTTAAATTGTCAGCATCAGAAGATTGACTGGTTCTTCTGACAGAGTAAGGGTTATATGAGCAGGTTATATTTATGCATTGTTCTTATATACATCATCAAAGTAACGGGACACCAAAGTAGACAGTTCCTGAAGAATAGTAAGATTAAATGAGAACTTACCAGTTTGAAGTTTGATCTTTATTTTATGAGGAGTGACGATGAGCGATTACGTGAAGAACCCCACCAGTCGGCATGCATGTCAATCCTCAAAGCAGCGGTGTGAAATCACAGAAGAACAACAATTGAAGTATTATAGTAAGATTATAAACCTAGAACTACCAGATGATCATTGTGATATGAGGGTTGGGAGTGGTGGGCACGTAATCGCTCATCGTAACTCCACATAAAATAAAGATCAAACTTCAAACTGGTAAGTTCTCGTTTAATCTTACTATTTTACTTCAAAGTCACGTGAGTGATTCCGTGAAGATTTCAAAGATCTGTGATTTCACGCCGATTCAAATCCAGGCGTCTCACACTGCAATCAGTTGACTCAGGAGGAGTGAATATTAGCAATATATCGAAACATGATACTGATTAACATGTTAAAGCTTTAATTCACAAATAAACAAATATACAATAGCGACTCCTCTCTCCCAGGGAGAAACTATGAAACAGAACTTAAAAGAGAATGGGCGAACACCCCGGCTTCAACAAGTGACTTATTATAAAACCTTTGAAAAGTCAATTCATTTGACCATCCTTCAGCCATGAGAATATGGTCTAGAGGGACGTCCATTGCCCTCGCAGCTGACGTTGATGCCGCCTTGGTGGAGTGAGATTTAAAATTGTCAGTATTAAATCCTGCACACCCCAACACTTGTTTCAGCCATCGTGAAATGGTATGAGCTGATACTTTCATATGTGGCTTTTTGTGGCTAATAAACAATGCTTGCTCAGAGCCTCTAAGGCTCTTCGTAACTTCAATATAACGCCGCAAGTGCGCCACCACACACAGCCATAAATCTATGGGATAAGCTGACAGTACAAGCTTGAATCCGGACACCCCTTGTCTGCTTTGTTTAATTAGGTCATAGATGTAAAAGTTAACATAATTCTGTGATGACACCATCCTGTCCAGGCGCAATTTGTGCAAGGTCTGAACCCTTTGGCTGATACGAGCGCCATGAGCATAACCAATTTAAGGGTAATCTTTGTTAAGGACAAGGATGTGGCTGTGCCCTATTGACGAAGCAGCGTCAGTACCATGCTTACATCCCAGATTTCAGAATACCTCGGCCTGGGAGGATTAGAATTAAAAACACCCTTCATAAATCTGGAGATTAATGGATGAGATCCTACAGACTGAAGTTTTGACCCCCAGCATAGATACGAGGACAAAGCATTCCTGGCACTGTTGATGGCTCTATAGCTCAACCCTTCATCGAAATGTAACTTGGACAAAAATTCGAGCACATCTGGGATGGAAGCTGTGTGGTATGTAATGTTCCCCAGTAAACAAAATTCCTTGATTTCTTGACATGAGAGATGTACTGCCTTTTCATACTATCCCTCAAGGACGCTGTGGTAACATCCACGGTCCGATTGGATAGTCCCAGACCCAGATATCGCCTTCTTAAAATCTGCAAATCAACAAATTTAGACGATCATACAATGGGTGTTGACCTCCAGTCACAGGGTGCACTGTCAGATTATGACGTTTTGGAACCACCATAATATGCTGTGTACTAATACCAGAAATCAGAGGGAACCATGGCTGTGTAGGCCAGTTGGGTACCACCAAAGCCCCTGAAGTGGAGTCCTGCTTGATCTTAGTCAAGCACCGACATGAGGCAGAAGGGGTAAATGCATATAAAAACATTTCGCCCCAGTGCAACAAGAATGCATTCACTGCAACTGCCCCTAGATCTGGTTCCCATGAAACATATTTCGGTACCTGGTGACTAAGTCTGGATGCAAACAAATCGATATCTGGCATCCCATACCAGAGAACAATTTAATTAAATACATCATGATTCAACATCCACTCTGTGTTGTCGTTGAATTTGCGTGACCTGGTGTCTGCCACCATATTGCATCTGCCTGGCAAGTAGACAGCTGAAATCCAAATATTATTTTTAATGCACCAGTGCCAAATAAGGTTAGCCAATCCATCACAAGAATTCAACTTGATTCCACCCATGTGATTACCATACGTCACTGCCGTGGTATTGTCAATCTGAAGCTGAACATGTAAGTGATGCTTAGTGGTACAGTAAGCTTTGACCCCATAAAATGCTCCTAAAAGCTCTAAACAATTAATTCCATGTGATTGGAGAATCAACGCCTCATGCATATTCCATCTGCCTCCACAGCTTGACCTGGTATCAATAGCACCCCAACCTCGGGCACTAACATCAGTCTACAAAGCAACTGAAGGTGTTTCAAGTGCCGATTGAAATGACCTGCATGTATTCTAAGTGCCTTAACCTTTGCCCTCTGTAAATGTTGGTACTGCAAAGATCCATATTGCACAGCTGGAAAGGCAGCTGCCAATTTACCAATTAAGCTGGTCCCCTGTTGAATTGAAGGTGATTGCTCCCCCAAGAGCTTGATACGGCCTTCAATTAAATCTAATCTCTTGCCCTTGGGCAGATTCACATACATGTGATTTGAATCTATTGTGAATCCCAAATAGTCAATTGTGTTTGTTAACCGGCACCAATTTTGATTTAGCTGGGTGGATAAAGAACCCCACCCTCCAACCATGAGTTTAACAGCTAAAATGGATAATTCAGCTGCCAAAAAGGTGTTTCCAATTGTTAAGATGTGTAAATGACTTCTAGACTCAGTACGTGATTCAAATACATCTTTAATCAGCACTGTTAATTAACAACATCAAGGAAGATTAGTTGTTAGTACATCCTGGCTGCTCCAACTGCCGGTGCTGGGAAATAGTTTTAGTATTACAGTGGGGGTGGAATTAGAGATGCTGGCTGGTGTGTGATTGGTTAACATGCAACATCAATCTACATCCTTCCCCCTAAAGATTAAGTGTGAAAGGGCACTCATGCCATGGGGTTAAACATACTTGCCATATCTGTCTGGTGATCTACTAACACGACCCGAGCGCATGCAGACCAAACCCTTCCCCCCCACCACCCCCCCCCCCCCCCCCCTCACCTGAAAGATGAGACGGAGAGCCTGGACGCAAGAATGACGCGGTGGGGGCTTGTGGCGACCGAAAGGGGAAACATGCGTTGGGTGAGGCCCCGTGGTTAGTGGAGACCGCGGGACATGGAGGGGTGCAAGGCATGCGGGGACGGGTGGTAGACATTGCAAAAGGCAGCTGGAACTGGAGCAGTGGAGCATAGGGACCAACAGGTGGTGGGTGAGGCTCCCTCACAGGAAGCAGGTGTTGTCGACTTCTCTGGTATACTGCTCCCTCACAGTCAACCAGGTAAGACCGTGGCTCATCAGTCATAGAAACATAGAAAATAGGTGCAGGTATAGGCCATTTGGCCCTTCGATCCTGCACCGCCATTCAATGTGATCATGGCTGATCATCCTACTCAGTATCCTGTACCTGCCTTCTCTCCATACCCCCTGATCCCTTCAGCCACAAGGGTCACATCTAACTCCCTCTTAAATATAGCCAATTAACTGGCCTCAATTACCTTTTGTGGCAGAGAATTCCAGAGACTCACCACTCTCTGTGTGAAAAATGTTTTCCTCATCTTGGTCCTAAAGGAATTCCCTCTCATCCTTAGACTGTGAACCCTTGTTCTGGACCACGCCAACATCGGGAACAATCTTCCTGCATCTAGCCTATCCAACCCCTTAAGAATTTTGTAAGTTTCTATAAGATCCCCTCCCAATCTTCTAAATTCTAGCGAGTAAAAGCCAAGTGTATCCAGTCTTTCCTCATATGAAAGCCCTGACATCCCAGGAATCAGTCTGGTGAACCTTCTCTGTACCCCCTCTATGGCAAGAATGTCTTTTCTCAGATTTATAGACCAAAACTACACACAATATTCCAGGTGTGGTCTTACCAAAACCCTATAGAATTGCAGTAGAACCTCCCTGCTCCTATGCTCAAATCCTTTCGCTATGAATAACCATATAACCATATAACCATATAACAATTACAGCACGGAAACAGGCCCTCTCGGCCCTTCTAGTCCGATCTACCTGCACTCAGACCATACCCCTCCATTCCCTTCACGTCCATATACCTATCCACTTTACTCTTAAATGTTAAAATCGATCCTGCCTCCACCACTTCTGCTGGAAGCTCATTCCACACAGCCACCACCCTCTGAGTAAAGAAGTTCCCCCTCACGTTACCCCGAAACTTCTGTCCCTTAATTCTCATGTCATGCCCTCTTGTTTGAATCTTCCCTACACTCAATGGGAAAAACGTATCCACGTTAACTATCCCTTTCATCATTTTAAAGATCTCAATCAAGTCCCCCCTTAACCTTCTGCGCTCCAAAGAATAAAGACCTAGAATGCTAACATACCATTTGCTTTCTTCACTGCCTGCTGCACCTGCATGCCTAGTTTCAATGTAGCCTTCCGGCTATAGAACTATTTGTCCAGAACTGCCGTCGGGACATCAACCGCCTCGACTTCTCCACCCCCCTGTCTCACTCCAATCTCGCTATCCTCGCTATGTCTCACTATCAAACCCGCCGACAAGGGAGGTGCCGTGGTAGTCTGGCGCGTCGATGTCTACAAAGCGGAGGCCGCGCGCCAACTCTCGGACACCTCCTCCTACTTACCCCTGGACCATGACCCCACTGACGAACACCAGGCCACCATCTCGAGCACCATAACCGACTTCATCAGCTCCGGCTCCCTACCCCCCCGAGCCTCCGACCTCATCGTTTCCCAGCCCCGCACGGCCCGATTTTACCTTCTCCCCAAAATCCACAAACCCGACTGCCCTGGCAGACCCATTGTCTCTGCCTGCTCGTGCCCCACCGAACACATTTCCACATACCTTGACGCCATCCTATCCCCCTTTGTTAAATCCCTCCCCACCTATGTTCAAGACACCTCAAAGCCCTCCGGTTCTTCCTCGACCAGAGGCGCAACCCATACCCGTCCACTGACACCCTCCTCCACCTAGCAGAGTTGGTCCTCACCCTCTATAACTTCTCTTTTGATTCCTCCCATTTCCTCCAAACACAAGGCGTAGTTATGGGCACACGCATGGGCCCCAGCTACGCTTGCCTCTTTGTTGGGTACGTCGAACAATCCTTGTTCTCGGCGTACCAGGTCCCCATCCCCAACCTCTACCTCCGTTACATTGACGACTGCTTTGGTGTCACCTCCTGCACCCACACACAACTGACTGACTTCATTCATTTCACCACCAACTTCCATCCGGCACTCAAATACACTTGGATCATTTCTGACATTTCCCTACCATTCCTTGACCTCACCATCTCTATTGCAGGTGATACGCTCCTGACCGACATCCACTACAAACCAACTGACTCCCACAGCTACCTGGACTACTCTTCCTCCCACCCTGCTTCCTGTAAGGACTCCATCCCCTATTCCCAATTCCTCCGTCTACGCCGCATCTGCTCCCAGGATGAGGTGTTCCACACCAGGTCATCACAAATGGCCTCATTCTTCAGCGAACGGGGATTCCCCTCCCCCACTATTGATGAGGCTCGCACCAGGGTCTCCTCCATACTCCGCAACACTGCCCTCGCTCCCCATTCCCCCACTCGCAAACAGGGCAGAGTCCCCCTGGTCCTCACCTTTCACCCCACCAGCCGGCAAATACAACATATAGTCCTCCGCCAGTTTCGCCACCTCCAACGTGACCCCTCCACCTACCACATCTTCCCATTTCCCCCCCTGTCTGCCTTCCGCAAAGACCGCTCCCTCCGCAACTCCCTTGTCAATTCTTCCCTCCCCTCCCGCTCTACCCCTTCCCCGGGCACTTTCCCTTGCAACCGCAAGAAATGCAACACTTGTCCCTTTACCTCCCCCCTCCACTCCTTTCAGGGACCCAAGCAGTCCTTCCAGGTCCGACAGAGGTTCACCTGCACCTCCTCCAACCTCATCTACTGCATCCGCTGCTCCAGATGCCAGATGATCTATATCGGTGAGACCAAGCGGAGGCTTGGCGATCGCTTCGCCGAACACCTCCGCTCGGTCCGCAATAACCAACCCGACCTCCCGGTGGCTCAGCACTTCAACTCCCCCTCCCATTCCGCATCCGACCTCTCGGTCCTGGGCCTCCTCCACGGCCAGAGTGAGCAACACCGCAAGCTGGAGCAACAGCACCTCATATTCCGCTTGGGGAGTCTGCATCCTTTGGGCTTGAACATTGAATTTTCTCAATTCTGTTAACCCTTGCTGTCTCCTCCCCTTCCCACCTCTCCCTCAGCCCTCGGGCCCTGGCATTCCCTCTATATCTATCTCCCTCCCCCACCCCAGTCGCACCAGCTTCTCATTGTCACACCACAAACAGCTTACAATGGCTTGTTCCCTTTATCATCGATACTTTTTTGCATATCTTTCACTCATTGTTCCTTATCTCTCCACATCACCGTCTATATCTCTCGTTTCCCTGATCCCTGACCAGTCTGAAGAAGGGTCTCGACCCGAAACGTCGCCTATCTCCTTCGCTCCTTAGATGCTGCTGCACCCGCTGAGTTTCTCCAGCTTTTTGTGTACCCTCGATTCTCCAGCATCTGCAGTTCCTTCTTTAACACAATGCCTAGTTTCAATGATTGGTGTACCATGACAGCCAGGTCTCGTTGCATTTCCCCTTTTCCTAATTTGCCTGTCGGGTTGATAACAATTCCCAGACGGGAATGTCCAGTTGAAGTTCGTAGGCGGACGACCTGACCCGGAAGTAGAGGCTTGAGTGGTCTGCTGGAACTGTCGTATGACCGTTTCTGGATATCTTGCTTCTCTTGTAGATGTTTTGGGATAGTGGCGGGCTTCAGCACCTGAGGAACCAGTTGCTGTTGTGCGATGGGTACCGGAGGCCTTGTCAATCTCGACATCAGTCGCTGTGCTGGCAATCCCAGAGTTCCGTCCCTGGCAACGTTTCTGAGATTCATGAGGTCGAGATAAACGTCTGACTTTGAAATCTGTGCTCGTTCCAGCAAGTGTTTGGCACTTCTGACAGCATGTTCAGCGAGTCCATTACTCTGTGGATACTCAGGACTGCTCGTGACGTGCTGGAAAAGCTTGAACATGTGGCTAGTGAACTGCTGACCGTTGTCGGTTCTCAGGCTGACGGGAGCACCAAAGGTAGATAAGTGTCTTTTCAGCTTCTGGATGACCATCTCCAATGTGAGGGAGGTCAGTTAGTCTAGTTTAAACCAATTAGAAAAGGAGTTGACTAGAACGAGGTAGCACTTCCTGCACCATTCGAAAATGTCTGCCGCCAGCGACGTCCAGGGCAGAGCTGGTGGAGTTTGTTGCCGAAGGGGCTACCGCTGCTGATGAGGCACAAGGCTGTTGCAAGCGGGGCAGGAGGCTACGTGGTCCCAGATGTAACTGGCCATTCCCGGCCAGTAGAACAGACTACGGGCGCTTGCCAGTGTGGCGTCGGCTCCTGGGTGACCGCTCTGTGCCTCTTTGAAGTATATGTCTCGTAGCGATGAGGGTATCACTACCTTGTGACCCTTCATGACAACTCCATCGTGAACCACCTCTGTGGGTGTGTTGGATTGTCTGTCTGGCCAGCCTGTTTTGATGATGGAGGAGAGGATTTGAAGCGTGGCGGTGTGCGCGGCCAAGGTGCGCAGTTGCTTGCTGGAGACGAAATCGACACCGAGGACCGTGAAATTTTCCTGTTCATAGGGATGTTGTTCGCAAGATGCCCGAGGTGCATAGGAGAGAGTGTCAGCGACGTGCATGCCCTTACCCTTAGTGTAGGTAATAGAGAAATCGTACCGCTGCAGCTGCATCATCATACGCTGCAAACGAGCTGACACAGCGTGGATGGGCTTGTTCAGGATTGTCACCAGTGGTTGGTGGTCTGTCTCAACCGTGAAGGTGTTGCCAAAGATGAAGTTGTGGAATTTGGAGCAAGCAAAGACGACGGCCAACAGTTCCTTTTCGATTTGAGCGTAGTGCTGTTCCGTGTCGGTCATGGTGCGAGAGGCATACGAGACAGGTAGTAGAGTGCCCTCGGCAGATGGTTGCAAGCAGGCTGCGCTGAGCCCGAATTTCGAAGCATTGCAGGTGATCATTACGGGACGTTTCAGGTCAAAATAAACTGGGGTCGGTGCACTGGTCAGTTTGGACTTTAAGACATCGAAAGCAATCTGATGTTGCTGGAGCCATGACCATGCTGTGTCCTTTTTTGTCAGCTCCCGCAGTGTGGAGCTTATTTCGCTGAGGTTCGGTATGAACTTGCCGAAATTGTTTACCATGCCCAGAAAACGTTGCAGTCCTTTCACATCTGTGGGGGCAGGCATTTCTGTGATGGCAGTAGCCTTCTTTGGATCGGGTTTGAGACCCTTAGGAGTGAAGATGTTGCCGACGTAGGAGCCCTCTGGAACCCGGAACTTGCACTTGTCAGGATTGAGGTTGAGTTTGATCTTGCGTGCACGATCCAAGATGAGCCTGAGATTGTGGTCGTGCTCCGTTGCATCTTTGCCATACACTGGGATATCGTCGACAATGAAGGCACAAGGTAGGTCCTCGAATAATAGCTCCATAGTTCTTTGGAAGACTTCACTGGCAGAGTTGATTCCAAATGGCATTCTCAGAAAATTGTATCTGCCGAATGGGGTGGCAAATGTGGTGAGGTTTGATGACTCCTTGTCAAGCGGTATCTGCCAGAAAGAGTTCTTTGCATCGAGGACAGAAAATAGGGTGGCCGTTCCATCCTTTGCCGCAACATCCTCGACAGTATTCATGGGATGGTGTGGGCACTTAATGGCAGTGTTCAGTTCTTTCGAGTTGATGCACAAGCGGATTTCATTTTTTCCCTTCTTGACCATGGCAATCCTGGTTGAGACCCAGTCGGTGGGGTCGCTGACTGCTTCAATTATGCCTGTGGAGGCCATGTCCTTCAGCGCAGAGTGAACCCTGTCAGTCATGGCAAATGACAATCAGTGTCGAGGTCGGATAACGGGTGTCACTTCGTGGTCAATAATAATCAGGGAATTCACTCAGCGGGTCCAGGAAAATTTGCAGCTTGTGGACCGTTTTGTCAAAGGAGATCAGCCCCAGTTCCTGACAGGCCCGGTTGCCAAGCAGAGTAACTGAATTAAAATTCAAGACATAGAAGGTCAAATTCCTCGTGGTTTTTTTCAGCACACATTTCAAGTTGGTTTTGCCCAGAGGCACCAGCACCTCCCCTCCAAAAGCATGTAGAGTGGATTTGTCCTTGATCAGTGGCTCGATAGTTCTTATCTTTTTGAAGAGGTTGATTGACATTGTGTTTACTTTCGCTCTTGTGTCTAATTACGCGCCAAAATGGACGTTGTTTACAGTTACTGTCACGGTCGGATCATAATTCTTAGCAGCAGCAAGCTGTAATGAGTAAACAGTCTTGTGAGTTAATTGCAGTCTGTTCGGGGGCAGGTTCGAGCTGGAATTGGGGAGTGAGATTCTTGCTGTCTCGTAGCAAGAAGCTGAGATTAGACCTGAAGCTAGGCGAATTCTTCCCACGGGGACCAACTTGCTGCCTGACATGCAGAGGCAAAGTGATTTAACTTTTTACAGTAATTGCATGATTTACCAAAAAGCGGGGCAAGCTGATTGTCTGCTGTGTGAATAGTTGCAATTTGGGTATTTCTTCTGAGGATCGCTAAGAGCCACCAAACTAGCTTGGGTCATAAGTCACCTGTTATCTGTGTTGGTTGTTGAAGAAGGAACTGCAGATGCTGGAGAATCGAGGGTATACAAAAGGCTGGGGAAACTCAGCGGGTGCAGCAGCATCTAAGGAGCGAAGGAGATGGTTGACGTTTCGGGTCGAGACTCTTCTTCAGACTGGTTAGGGATCAGGGAAACGAGAAATATAGACGGTGATGTGGAGAGATAAAGAGCAATGAATGAAAGATATGCAAAAAAGTATTGATGATAAAGGAAACAGGCCATTGTAAGCTGTTTGTAGTGTGAAAATGAGGCTAGTGCGACTTGGGTGGGGGAGAGATAGAGAGAGAGGGAATGCCAGGGCCCGAGGGCTGAGGGAGAGGTGGGAAGGGGAGGAGTCAGCAAGGGTTAACAGAATTGAGAAAATTCAATGTTCAAGTCCAGAGGATGCAGGCTCCCCAAGCGGAATATGAGGTGCTGTTCCTGCAACTTGCGGTGTTGTTCACTCTGGCCATGGAGGAGGCCCAGGACCGGGAGATCGGATACGGAATGGGAGGGAGAGTTGAAGTGCTGAGCCACCGGGAGTTCGGGTTGGTTATTGCGGACCAAGCGGAGGTGTTCGGCGAAACGATCACCAAGCCTCCGCTTGGTCTCACCGATATAGATCAGCTGGCATCTGGAGCAGCGGATGCAGTAGATGAGGATGGAGGAGGTGCAGGTCGCTGCCTAGTGAGGCCCGTCAGATTGGCGGTTTTGGTTTCATGCGGACTGTCTTTCGGGTCAATGAATTCCGCTGTCCTGCATGCGTGTGCTGCTTCCTCCAGTCAAATCTGGCCATCTCAGAAGCTCTGATCTGAGCTTTAGGTCAGTAATGCCATTCACTAAAATGTCCCTTTTTAACTGATCAGTCAACTGATCGACCGGCATATTTTGAAATCGGCTGCGCTGGGCTAAATACATTAAGTCTGAGATAAACAAGTCTACTCGTTCTCCAGGGAGTTGACGGCGAGAGAAAAACCTAGCCCTGTCCAAAATGTGATTTGAGGGCACGTCACAGATCTGGCTAAATTTACGCATCAGAACATTGGGGTCATCAGGAGATTCAGCTGGGGTTATTACCTGGTCGTTGGCATCGCGGACTGCCGGAGCATAGCGGAATGTTCTGGATCGCCGAAGGGCATCTGGGCCCACATGGTTGAGTAGGAGAGAGGCCTTGACAGCATCAGGTTCATTTCGGTGTGCAATGTTCATGTAGTGTCGGTAATCGATTTCAAACGTAGCCCAGCGTTCGCTGATATCTGCATCAAAGACGAGAGGATCAGGCTTTCGACAGGAAGAGGCCATCATAAAGCAAAATAAAAACTCACAAAAGGGTAAAACAACAAAACGATATACAGAAGGAGTGGATCCAGTTGCTTCTGATGCCATGTAATCGACTTCTAGACTCAGTACGCGATTTGAATACATCTTTAATCAGCACTGATACTTAACAGCATCAAGGATGATTAGTTGTTAGTACATCCTGGCTGCTCCACTGTCGGTGCTGGGAAATAGTGTTACTATAAGTATTACAGTGGGGTGGAGTTAGAGATGCCGGCTGGTGTGTGATGGGTTAACATGCAACATCAATCCACAAGATGTCATCCAAATAGGCCATTGCAATATGGCCCTGTGACCATAATAACCCGAGTACTGTTTTTTGCAATTTTGTAAATAAGTGAGGGGCTGAGGTTAATCCATTAGGCAGTTTCCTGTTATATGGTTATATGTTATATCTCTACTCAACTCTTTTCTATTGTTACCACATCCTTCCTGAAGTGCAGTGACCAAAACTGCACGCAGAGCATCAAGTGCCACCTGACCAACTTTGAAATCCAGCTGTGACTTGATGTCCCATCTCGAAGACTTAAAACATTACCATATGAAGGAAAGCATGTAAAAATTATTTTCATTATCACCTCATCTACCTATGTTGCTACTTTGAGACTGTGTCTCTGTAAATCAAGTACTTGCAATTTGCCCTCTGCGTCTTCCCGGAATGCTGCCATCTGTAGAGCACAACCTCATCCTTGTCTGGATTAAACTCCACGTGCCAACATCCAACTTTCAATCTAATTAATATCCAACAGTTAAAGCTGACTTGGGAAAGAGAAAAGAACAGACACGTTGTGACTCCTGGTCTTGTGCCAGGGTATCCCAGGATTTACAACATGTCCATTTTTTTACCTCTTGCAGATCAGTTTTAAGTCATAAGAGATCCCTGTACTCACTCCAACCACATTACGCCTCATTGTTAATTCAGGCTTTAAGCGTTGAAGGCTTTCTTTAAGATGATATTAGCCATAAGTAATTAAATGCTGCCATCAGCAGTGCAGTTGTCATTCATTGCATGCAGAGATGATGACAATGGGCAAACAGTCTTGCGCTCCCATGCTGCCAATATTATATTAAATGACCACAGAACTTTATTCACGGCGATCCCTGTGGCTCTTTTGAAGGACAAACTCATTTATCTCCTTCTCAGATACCAAGTCCAAAAAGAGGATTGGTAACTATTTACGAGCCATTGCATAAATGATAATCACAAATTCCCTGGTATTATCAATGAGATATTCTCCTGGGAAGAATACACTGAAGGGATCAGATAATAAGCTTGGAAGAAGATTTAAGTGGATCGTAAATATCAAAATTGATTATTTGGGCAGAATGGCTGGTTTCTGAGCTCTCAACTCCATAGCAGAGGTGTCTAAATCTCGAGGAAACATGGGATTTAGAGGATCTGAGGAAGCACTTTTGCATCCAAATAGTGGTTGGATTCTAAAATGCACTACCTGAAGGGTTTGTGGACACGTACACAAACAACATTTAAGAGTCGTGTACACAATCACTTAAATTGCCAAGAGATGAAAGGCTACAGATAAATGGGATCTGTTAAATGGGATTAGTTTCGATCGGCAAAGACATGATGCACCAGAGGGCCTGTTTCTGTGCAATATTACATTATGGGCTCTATGACCACATGAAATAACTAAATGTAATGTAATGAGTAACATTAAACTGTTCAAAAGATGTGTAATGCGTTTCACCTGAAAACGGAGACCCCAGAGTAAGATTTTATTTCAGCGGCTAAGCAACATTATCCATGTTATAAACAGGAGTAGGACCCAACAAATTAACATTGTAGGTGAGGCCCTCTACAGGCTTAATAACTGACCCATCCATCACCATTCTTGTAAAAAATATTGCTTGTATCTATTAATTGTTTTGCAAATAGATCTTTTTACTCAGTTTTGATCACATCACTAATTGCCTGGATTTTGTATGGTTAACAAGCGTGAAATCATCAGAGTTTCCTGTCATTGCCCTGCAAAGCTAGCAGCATCCTTGGGATTTCTTCATATCAATAACACAATTCTCATGTGGTTTCAGTGATTCAGTGTCCCTTCATAGTTACACTGTTGCCAGCTGTCTGCAACAGAATCAAATAAAATCAATAGTGTTGAAGCGAATTTAAGTTACTCACAATTTAGCCCCGCTTTAGATTACCCCCCAAAATCCAGCACCAGTTGTACGAGCGCTAAGGGAATTGTTAAGCTATTTTCTTCTGAGGTGATCCGTCTGGATTGCGGATGACTTGTATCTAGTCTGGTTTTATGGATTCTGAGGAGGACCTTTCAGCGTGCCATTGAGAACCTCAAATATATACATTTGGAGAAGAAAGAGGTAAATGAGGGAACTGCAGTCTCTCCTCACAGATAGGGCAGGAAGTGGTTGGCAGAGGGAAGGATGAGTAGTTTTATTCCACTCCTTCTGTCATTTACACGGGGCCTCTCTGTGCTCCCAATGCATGGAGTTTCTCAACACCACCCTGAATGATCCTGCTCCACACCAAGTGGTCAGGTGCCGGTGAGACCCAGGAGCTAGGTGGGTCATTGTTTACCTCATTTAGTTTAGAGATACATTGCAGAAACAGGCCCTTCGGCCCATCAAGTTGGTGCCGACCAGCTGTCCCTGTATACAAGTAACCTACACACCTGAATGTCTTTGGATTGTGGGATGAAACCGGAGCACCTGGGGAAAACCCACACGGTCACAGGGAAAACGTACAAGCTCCGTACAGACAGCACCCATAGTCAGTAATGAATCCGGGTCTCTGACTCTGTAAAGCAACAACTATACACCATTGCGCCTCCGTACCACCCTTGCATTTTTTCAAGGGGCCGTTGAGCATATCCTTGAATATTTTATGAGTAGGAAGGAACTGAAGATGCTGGTGTAAACTGAGGATAGACACAAAAAGCTGGAGTAACTGAACGGGTCAGACAGCATCTCTGGTGAAAAGGAATAGGTGAAAATTTGAGTCGAGCCCCTTCTTCTGACTGGATGAATAAGTTTGAAGAAGGGTCTCAACCCAAAATGTCACCTATTCATTTTCTCCACAGATGCTGCCTGACCTGCTGAGTTACTTCAGCGTTTTGTGTCTATCTTCCTTAAATATCTTCCTCTGTTTACCTGGTAATCATTTCCAATGACAGATCTCAGAATCAAGAGTTTGGTTTGGGAGTCTGAATGTTAATCCTGGCTAAATTGGAAAGGCTAGGACTTCAAAATGGGGCAAAAGCTTCAGGGCTGCTCGGAGATTTGGTCAATTGGAACTGCTCTCCACAGAGCTGGGACAAGCTGCGAAGAGGTGCCAGTGTGTCTGGAGCTTAGATACAATTTGCAAGCAAAGAATGAGAACATCTGCCAGCCCTGTCAATTAGGTGTAAGATGTCTAGAATGAATTGGATGGCTGCAAACCAGACATACACGGTGTAAATAATTGTAAATAATGCTGCAGTGCTTGACTATGCCAAGTGTTGATTGGATGAGGTATTGAGCCTTGTCTGGGTTTCCTGTAGATCATGGTAAATATTTCTAAGTTGGCTTCCTTACCAAGTCCGTTTTGAATACAATGTATGGAGCTGTTGTATTATTGGGTTATGGGAATGTCTGTTATGTATGGTGTTAATCAATATCTGTAATTGGGTTATTAAGAGACCACCCACATGTGGTTCAGCCCCTCGAGGTCCAAGGACATATAAAAGTCCACTGCCATGAGGTTCAGCGTCGTGCTTCTGGGAGAGAGCTTAGGCCTGCTTGAAGATCTGGAGTGACTCTGTCAGAGCGAGGCCTAGAGGGCTTGAACAGGCAGATACAAGGGAACCCGCGGTGGGATAGGTACAGGAGTTGAACTGTAATGAACTTTTGTTAAAATAAAATGTAATTGTTTCAATTGCTTGAATCAGTGTTTTTACTGAAACTAGACTGGGGGAAGCTTAGAAATGAGCAATGTACATAGTGTCATACATGCAAACTATATTGCCTGCCAAACATAGCCCACTCAACATCACAACAGCCACATTACACTAGCCACATCGGCCAAAGAGAAGACATTGACATTGATTCAATTTTCCTTCCAGTAAATTAATGGAAACTGTATTGGTTGTATTTGCCCAGTGCCTTGTACTGCCTGGTGTAGATAGTCGAGGACAGGAGCATATAGGAGAGGAGAAATCAATGCTGACATGCAGATCAGATGTTCTGGGCCAAGTCTGAGGACTTGATCTTTGCTCAATCTACAAAGATTGTGTTGGTGTATTGTAGCATGTGGTGAATTTTAACTTTGACGTCTGCTTTCACTAAGAGTTGCCTCCCAAAACTGGAAGATGAAGACACAAACAGATGATTAAAGAAAGAACTCTCCATTATACATCTATATAACTAAAAGTCTCATCTTGACCACTTCCTGTCTGCACTGTACATTGATTTTAGAAAAAATGTTACCATATATCGCTATGATTTTTGGCCATCTTACTCACAGTCCTCCTACGCTGAGGCAGTCCCGAAGATTTTTCCGATCGATGAAAAATAAAAATGTTATGAGTGTAAATAAGTATTTTCCACAATCTGAAGTTCAAGATCATCTTTAATCAGTACACATATTATAACAGTACAGCAGGTCGTTAGTTCATCGTGACCGTTTCTAAGACTGACTAGTGTAGGAAGTGGGTGTTAGGATGAATCATACAATAGGGTGGGGTTAGTGATGCTATTCTACTATGATTGGCATTCATGCATTAAATCAATGTACATCCTTCCCCGTAAAGAGTGAATATGGTTAAACACACATGCCGCAAGAATTCAAACATACTCACCATATCTGTCAGGCGGTCTACTAATACGGCCCGATCGCATATGGACCAAGACCTCTTCCCCCTTCGCCATAAAGATTAAAAGGATGTAGTGAACCTGGCAGTGAGAAAGCAGCAGGGGACACCCATGGTGACCGACAGGTGGAGCATGCTGGACAGGTAGTATTGTGGTTTGTCATACCCGCCGGTAGTGGTGGGGTAAGGGACATGCTGGGACACGTGGTGGACGTGGCAGCAGACGGCTGGAACAGTAGAGGTGGAGCATAAGGATCAGCTGGTGGTGGACATGGCTCCTTCACAGCCAGCAAGTGTTGGTGGCTCCAATGTTACAGGGCGCCATGAATGGCAACAAGGTAAGATCGTGGTTCTTCAGCCAGGCCAACAACACAACCCACAGAAGTTTGCAAATGGACGACTTGGCCCGGTAGTAGTGGTTTAAGTGGTTTGCAGGACACGTTAAGCAATTGTTTCTGTACAGTGGCTTGCAAAAGTATTCATGCCCCTTGAACTTTTCTACATTTTGTCACGTTACAACCACAAACGTAAATTTATTGGGATTTTATGTGAGAGACCAACACAAAATGGTGCATAATTGTGAAGTAGAAGGAAAATGATACATGGTTTTCAAATTTTTTTACAAATAAAAAACTGAAAAGTGTGGCGTGCAAAAGTATTCAGCCCCCTTTACTCTGATACCCCTAAATAAATCCAGTGCAACCAATTGCCTTCAGAAGTCACCTAATTAGTAAATAGAGTCCACTTGTGTGTAATCTAACGTTAGTGTAAATACAGCTGTTCTGTGAAGGCCTCAGAGGTTTGTTAGAGAACATTAGTGAACAAACAATGTTCCTTGGGCATCATGAAGCCTAAGGAACACACCAGACAGGTCAGGGATAAAGTTGTGGCGAAGTTTAAAGCAGGGTTAGGTTATAAAAAAATATCCCAAGCTTTGAACATCTCACGGAGCAATGTTCAATCCATCATCCGAAAATGGAAAGAGTATGGTACAACTGCAAACCTACCAACACATGGCCGTCCACCTAAACTGACTGGCCGGGCAAGGAGAGCATTGATCAGAGAAGCAGCCAAGAGGCCCATGGTAACTCTGGAGGAGCTGCAGAGATCCACAGCTCAGGTGGGAGAATCTGTCCACAGGACAACTATTAGTCGTGCACTCCATAAATCGGGCCTTTATGGAAGAGTGACAAGAAGAAAGCCATTGTTGGAACAAAGCCATAAGAAGTCCTGTTTGCAGTTTGCCACAAGCCATGTGGGGAACACAACAAATATGTGGAGGAAGGTGCTCTGGGCTGATGAAACCAAAATTGAAGTTTTTGGCCTAAATGCAAAACGCTATGTATGGCGGAAAACTGACACTGCACATCACCCTGAACACACCATCCCTACTGTGAATCATGGTGGTGGCAGCATCATGCTGTGGGGATGCTTTTCTTCAGCAGGGACAGGGAAGCTGGTCAGAGTTGATGGGAAGATGGATTTAGCCAAATACAGGGCAATCTTGGAAGAAAACCTGTTAGAGTCTGCAAAAGACATGAGACTGGGTCAGAGGTTCACCTTCCAGCAGGACAACGACCCTAAACATACAGCCAAAGCTACAATGGAATGGTTTATTTCAAAGCATATTCATGTGTTAGAATGGCCCAGTCAAAGTCCAGACCTAAATCCAATTGAGAATCTCTGGCAAGACTTGAAAATTGCTGTTCACAGTCGCTCTCCATCCAATCTGACGGAGCTTGAGCTATTTTGCAAAGAAGAATGGGCAAAAATTTCAGTCTCTAGATGTGCAAAGCTGGTAGAGACATACCCCAAAAAACTTGCAGCTGTAATTGCAGCGAAAGGTGGTTCTACAAAGTATTGACTCAGGGAAGCTGAATACTTTTGCACGCCATACTTTTCAGTTTTTTATTTGTAATAAAATTTGGAAACCATGTATCATTTTCCTTCCAGTTCATAATTATGCACCACTTTGTGTTGGTCTATCAGATAAAATCCCAATAAAATACATTTACGTTTGTGGTTGTAACGTGACAAAATGTGGAAAAGTTCAAGGGGTATGAATACTTTTGCAAGCCACTGTATGTCCTGTTTCTCCTGGATGCACTTCTGGATCGTAGCTGGCTTCAGCACCTGTGGCACCAGCTGCTGCTGGGCTATCAGAATCAGAGGTCTCATTGTCCAGGACATCAGCGATGTTCCTGTGGTTTAAGAGGTCGAGATACACATCTGACTTGGCTAGGTGGGCGTGTTCCACTACCTGTTTAGCGCTTCTGACGGCTCGTTCAGCGAGCCTGTTACTTTGTGGGTATTCAGGGCTGCTCGTGACGTGGTGGAAATTCCATTGGTTAGCAAAGTGTTGGAAGGCGTGACTGGTAAACTGTCTTCTGTTGTCGGTCTGCAAGCGGATGGGTGCGCCGAATGTAGAGAAGTGTTTCTATAGCATTTGAATGACCATCTCTGATGTGATAGAAGGCAATAAATCGAGTTTGAACCAGTTAGCATAGTTGTCAACCAGGACTAGATCGCTTTTACCGTGCCATTTGAAAACATCTGCCACCAGCTCTGTCCAGGGCAGTGCTGGTGGAGGCTGTTGCAGCAGGGGCTGTCTCTGTTGGTGCGGCGCCAGGCTGTTGCAGATGGGTCAGGAGTCTACTCCTGCACCTATTTTCTACTTTTCTATGTTTCTATTTTCTATGTCCCATATGTACTTGGTCATGCTGGGCCAGTAAAACATGTTCTGTGCGTGGGCCAGCGTGGCATTGGTGCCTGTGTGGCCGCTGTGTGCCTCTTTGTAGTATTCGTCACATAGTGATGAGGGGATCATGACTTTGTGGCCCTTAACTATGACACCGTCCTGTACTACCAGTTCATCATGGACTAAGAAGAATGGCTGCACCTCCGGCGGTACGCTGGATTGTCTGTCTGGCCAGCCTCTTTTGATTATGGATGAGAGTAGCTGGAGGGTGGCGTCAGCAGCTGTGTGTTCAGCTAAGCGGCGCAATTGTTTTGTGGAACAAAGTCAATGCTGAGAACTGTAAACTCGTCCCATTCAAAGGGGTGTCGTCCGTTGGATGCCCGTGGTGCGCGAGAGAGAGTGTCAGCAACAAGCATGTCGTTACCCTTCTTGTAAACAAATTTAAAGTCAAATCGCTGGAGTTGCATCATCATACGCCGCAGACGTGCAGATGCTGCGTGGATAGGTTTGTTGAAGATGGTCTCCGGGGGTTGGTGGTATGTCTTGACTGTGAAAACATTCCCAAAGATAAAGTCCTTGAATTTGGAGGTAGTGAAGACCACAGCCAGCAGCTCCTTCTTGATTTATGCGTAGCGCTGTTTGGTGTCGGTCATTGTGCAGGAGGCATAGGAGACAGGACGTAGAGTTCCATCGGTAGATGATTGTTGGCAGGCTGCGCCGAGTCTGAATCGTAACTGTCACAGGTCGCTATAGGTCGAAAAAGGTCAAGGTGGGGCGCTGGTCAGCTTCGATTTTAAAGCGTCAAATGGTTTTTGGTGTTGATGGAACCAGGACCAGGCAGTATCCTTTCGAGTTAGTTGTCTCAGAGGTGAACTCAGTTCACTGAGGTTCGGTATGAACTTTCCCAGATAGTTCACTATACCCAGGAATCGCTGCAGGCTGAGCACATCAGTGGGGGCAGGCATCTCTGTGATGCCAGCAATTTTCTTTGGATCCAGCTTGAGACCATCAGGAGTGAACACATGCCCGACATAGATGACCTCTGAAACCCTGAACTTGCACTTGTTAGGTTTCAATTTCAGGTTGATCTGACATGCCCAAACCATGATAAGCTTTAGGCTATTGCTCCACTGTATCCTCGCCATAAACCAAGATATTGTCTACGATGATGGCACACGGGAGACCCTGGAACAGCAGTTCCATGTTCATCTGGAAGACATCACTGGCTGAGTTGATGACGAATGGCATCCTTAGAAATTTGAATCTGCCAAATGGAGTGGCAAATGTGGTCAGGTTTGACAACTCGTCATCTAGCGGCATTTGCCAAAATGAGCTCTTTATGTCAAGGACTGAAAATACGGTGGCTCATCCGATCTGCGCAGCGACGTCCTCGACAGTCCTCATAGGATAATGTGGACGCCTGATGGCAATGTTCAAATCCTTTGAATTGATGTATACGCGGAGCTCGTTTTTATCCTTCTTGAGGAACCATAGTG
Source organism: Okamejei kenojei (assembly GCA_035221665.1). Taxonomy (NCBI): domain Eukaryota; kingdom Metazoa; phylum Chordata; class Chondrichthyes; order Rajiformes; family Rajidae; genus Okamejei; species Okamejei kenojei. Next base: position 57,960,009 of record CM069133.1, on the reverse strand, counting down.
GAAACCCAATCAATGGGTTCACTGATCTCTTCTAGTACCCCTAAGGAGACCATGTTCTTTAGTTCAGACTCAATCCTGTCTCTCATAGCGTGTGGCACGCGGTGCGGTGCACGGACAACAGGGTCAACATTGGGGTCAATGGATATCTTGTAGGTCACGGGCAGTTTGCCTAGTGTAGTGGCCATTTGGCCTGTTTTGCATGTCATTGAGGATGGCATGTGCCTTTAAATTTTACACTGCCCGTTATATTGTGGGTGGGATTTATGACGTGTCTTTGGGCATGTTTGGAGCTTAGATGCTTGCGCAAAAGTTTCGTTTTTAGATTAGTTTGGAGAGATGATGGGGAAGGTTGACCCTTCTACCATGCGGGCCATGCGGGGTCCACGGGAGATCTAAAGGAGATCATGTGAGATCTGGCGGGATCATGCGGATCTTGCCAGTGTTACAGAGACACGAGGAGTTTTCTAATGTCTAAAGTAATAAGCTGGAGTTCGAAGATGATTGTAGTAACGAGTCGGAAGAAACTTGGATGTATCTTACTGTTTTCTAGCAACAATAAAGCATTTATTCATCAAAAGACTGTGTTTTGAAGTCATATCAGATAAGAAGCTCTGAAGGTATATGTGAGTAAGCTTGCTTGCGTTTAGAAGACACCCCCGTCAACCAGTCTCATCCAAATAGCGGCTCGGCTGCTAATTACCTGAAAGATGTGATAATCTGCCGCTACACCTAGCTTGCCATCAAACAGATCGGGGTATTCTTTTACCGGGTCCACAGATATCAGTAGCTTGTGAACTGACTGGTCAAAGAAAACCAGCCCTAAGTCTTGACATGCGTGGTTGCCCAGTAGAGTCACAGAGTCAGAATTCTAAAGTAGAAGGTCAGATTCCTTATAGTCTTTTTCAGCACACATTTAAAAGTGGTTCTTCCCAGCAGATACAAAACTTCTCCCCCGTAACCATGCAGAGTGTACTTGTCTTTAGTCTAGGCCTCATTATTTCTTATCTTTTTGTAGAGGTGCACAGACATTGCATTAACTCTTGCACCAGTATCTAGCTTGACCTTGACACGTTTATTATTAAATTACATCAGAACTGTATGATTGAGAATCTTACCAGCTGTGTGAAGGAGTGAATGCACAGTTGACTTCCCGTACAAGTTAATTGGACTGTCCTCGGGGGGACTATCAAATCCCGGATGCCTGGACGTGAGTCTGGCAGATCGTGAGGGAGAGTCCACAGCTGCGACCTAAGTTGTGAATCAACTGAACTGTGAGTCTGCAATGTACTTGCGATAAATGAATTGTTAGCCTTTAATGACAATGCAATGAGTTGTTTGCCGATTTGGTGGCCTGCACTCACCTTGAAATACTATGAAATTGAATTTGGTGGCCTGCACTGCCTGAAATGCTGTGAAATTGACTTTGGTGGCCTGCACTCTGCCTGAAATGCTTAAAATTGACTTTGGTGGCCTGCACTCTGCCTGAAATGCTTAAAATTGACTTTGGTGGCGTGCACTCTGCCTGAAATGCTGTGAAATGGACTTTGGTGGCCTGCACTGTACCTGAAATGCTGTGAAATTGACTTTAGTGGCCTGCAGTCTGCCTGAAATGCTGTGAAATTGACTTTGGTGGCCTGCACTCTGCCTGAAATTCTGTGAAATTGAATTTGGTGGTCCGCACTCTGCCTGGAATGCTGTGGAATTGAATTTGGTGGAATGCACTCTGCCTGAAATGATGTGAAATTGACTTTGGTGACCTGCACTCTGCCTGAAATGCTGCAAAATTGACTTTTGTGGCCTGCACTCTGCCTGAAATGGAATCTCAAGGAATAGCTGTGAGTGAACGGCCAACCCACCAGTCCTGAGTGACTGATCTGCCCGCCCACCAGCCCTGAGTGACTGAGCTGCTTGCCCACCAGCCCTGAGTGCCTGAGCTGCTTGCCCACCAGCCCTGAGTGACTGGGCTGTCAACCCACCAGTTCTGAGTGACTGAGCTGCCAGCCCACCAGTTCTGAGTGACTGAGCTGCCAGCCCATGAGCCCTGAGTGATTGAGCTGCCAGCACAAGAATCCATTCAGTCCACAATGTCCATACTAGCCCTCAGGAAACCAGTCCCTTTTTTTTATTAAAAAAAAATATTTTAATTTATTTTTGTTATAAGTACAGTAGTATGGCACCTAAGTACCTAATACATACTTACGCATTACCATTCTTGTACAACTTCTTATTTTTAATTTAGTAATAAAAGAGCAGTGAAAGAAAAAGGGAAATAAGGGGGTTCGAGATAGATAGACAAGCGAGTAGAAACAAATAGCGAAAGAGACAGAGAGCAGAGATAAGAAGCTAAGGAAATTGAAAGAAAAAGAGAAAGTGGAAAGAAAATAAATTAGGAGAGATATACCTATTTTGTATCTTTACCCATCCGTCACCCGGTTCTGAACCATTTAATTTCTAAGGTTATGTTATGTTGCACCAAATGCTTGTAAGAAGTCGATAAAAGGAGACCAAATATTTAAGAATTGGTCTACTTTGCCTAGTAGGAGGAAACTCATTTCTTCAAGATGTAGCGTTTCCGACATATTTGATGGTCCACATTTTGAACGTTGGCGTGTTTGCATTTTTCCAGAATTTGAGTATAAGTTTTTTTTGCTGTTATTAAACCATAATTAAAGTGAGCTTCTTGGAACGTAGTTAATTTACGTCCCTCTTCCATTGATCCAAAGATAATCAGTTCTGTATTGAGGTTCAAATTTGACCCACGTCACCGCTCCAGGAAGCCCCCCCCCTCCACACCGGGCACCAATATTGGCATTGGTGAAGAGGTGGAATGTTGCATTGGGGGACCAGGCCTCCAGTGTGAACATGGGACCCAATGGGTCCCACTTAGTCTAGTTCAACATTAAAGTTAGAGCATGGAGTTTTCAACATCTAAGGATAGGTTCAGTCTCACATAGCTTGGGATGAGGATGTCAATGATTTAATAATAATTTATTGTCACATGTGCCTAGGTACAGTGAAATGCCTTGTTTGCAAATGACCGAACAGTCCTCTCTTCTGCCTGATGCCACACATGGCAGCATGTGGCACCTTGCTGGGTGCCCCCATCGTTCTCGGCGGCTTCCTGCCCATTAGCTCTTGGTGGTCCTCCTCGCTCTTGACAATCCATCTGGACAGTCCCCTCGCTCCCAACAGTCCCCACACTCTCCATGGTCCCCTCCCTCTCGAAAGTCCCCATGCTCTCGATGGAAAGTCCCCACGCTCTCCACAGTCCCCACAGTTCCCACTCTCTCCACGGTCCCCTTCCTCTCAACAATCCCCTCGCTCACCATGGTCCCCTGGTTCACCGGGATACTCCTGCTGCATGGCCCTGAGAAGCTATCCATGCAGTCAGCAACTTGTATAAAAGTCAATTTGGCACCATCACAGCCTGTGAACTTAAGCCCCTGTCCAAATTAGGAGACCTAAACAGCAAACTCAGGTGACCTTGCCCGCCACCCAAGGTTTCCATGAGGTCACCGGATGTTTTGGTCACTCTCCCTAATGATCAAAAGTGACTTTGCATGGTCGAGGCTTCATCTAGGTTGCTGCTATGTTTACATCATAGTTTAAAACCGGCCTCAACTAAAAATACGCTGCCATTTTAAAAATTAACATTTTTTTAGTCGATTCTAGTCGAAGCCGGATTTCTTCATGGTCGAGGAAGGTTTTCAACATGTGCGTGGGAAGTGGTAGGAGGTTGCAGGTCACATCGACCTGGATTTTTATTTTTTTGGGTGACAGGGAAGGTCATCAGAGTTTGCTGTTTAGGTCTCCTAAGTGGGACAGGTGCTTAAAGTGCAGTGAATCAGACTCTCTCCTGCAATGCCAGATTATTCAAATCTAAAGATCCTGTCTCACTTTGGAGACCAAAACAGCAACCTCTAGTGATCTTGCCCACCACCCAAGTTTCCATTAGGTCACCGGAGGTTTTGGACACTCTCCCTAATGGTCGAAAGTGGTTTCCGTGTGGTCGAGGCTTCATCTAGGTTGCTGCAATTTTTTCATCATAATTAAAACTGTCCTCGACTAAAAGTATGAAAAAGTTACTTTTATTCAAACAAACAGGTTTGCTTCTTAATAAACAGACAACTCACAATACGGTTGGTAGTTCAATTCAAAACTTTACTTATTATCGGCCGATGGAAATGGCATGGAAAACCCCAGTCAAGTGAGCAATACAGACACTTCGCTGTCCTCAGTCTACTTCCTTGAACAACAGAATTAAATGGTATTATATACTGTTTGTCACCTTAGCACATTCCACAAACATTAGTCATGGTCAGAGGTACAGAGAATACATGTTACTACAGGATGCGTCTAAAGATGTCTCATCACATCAGTTGCATCAAAGGTATCTTGTCATGTGGTACAAGGACTTTACATATCAAAGGCATCGGACATTTGGTACAAGATACTTGCATATCAAAGTCATCAGTCACTGCATACCTTAAAGGCATTGGACATTGTCTCAATACCCCATACTGGGATTAATCTGGGCTTCCTCTCTCATCAAATGGTAGACACATTTTAAAGTCATTCATTATCTCAATACACAGCAACCTGAGGCAAGCCAAGACTTACATTTCTGTATCAATCTACTGGAGAAAAGCCTGCCTTATGGGTTCAGTGAGTTAAGGGTTCAGTGGTTTAAGGCTTCAGTGAGTTAAGGGTTCAGTGAGTTAAGGGTGCAGTGAGTTAAGGGTTCAGTGAGTTGAAGGGTTCAGTGAGTTGAGGGTTCAGTGAGTTGAGGGTGCAGTGAGTTGAGGGTACAGTGAGCTGAGGGTACAGTGAGCTGAGGGTACAGTGAGCTAAGGGTACAGCGAGCAAAGGTACAGCGAGCAAAGGGTACAGTGAGCTAAGGGTACAGCGAGTTAAGGATACAGTGAGTTAAGGGTACAGTGAGTTAAGGGTTCAGTGAGTTAAGGGTACAGTGCTTTTTAGTAAATGTACAGTTTAACGGATTAAGATTTTTATAATGTGAGTGAGTTGATTTAAATTTGGGGCAATCCATGTCAGTTGAGATCGGCCCCATGGTTTGCTCATCCTGCAACATGTGGGAGATCAGGGATATGGTCGGTGTCCCAGGTGACTACGTTTGCAGGAAATGTTTCCAGCTGCAGCTTCTGGCAGACTGCATTGAACGATTGGAGTTGCGGTTGGATTCATACTGGAGCATCCACAATGCTGAGAAAGTCGTGAATAGCATGTACATTGAGTTGGTCACACTGCAGGTAAAGGTTAAGCGGATGGAAAGGGAAAGGGTAACCATTAGCCAGCATAGCAGTAGGCAGGTAGTGCAGGAGTCCCCTGCAGTCATTTCCCTCCTAAACAAATATACCATTTTGGAAACTGTTGGGGGAGATGGCTCATCAGGGGAAGGCAGCAGCAGCCAAGTTCATGGCACCATGGGTGGCTCTGTGGCACAGGAGGGGAGCAAATAGTAATAGGGGATTCAATTGTAAAGTGGATTAGATAGGTGTTTCTGCGGCCGCAAAAGAGGCTCCAGGGTGGTGTATTGTTTCCCTGGTGCAAGGGTCGGGGATGTCACTGAACGGCTGCAAACATTCTGGAAGGGTGGGTGAACAGCCAGCTGTCGTGGTGCACATTGGCACCAACGATATAGGTAAAAAAACGGGATGAGGTCCTACAAGGCAAATTTATGGAGCTAGGAGATAAACTTAAAAGTAGGGCCTCAAAGGTAATAATCTCTGGATTACAATCAGTGCCACGTGCTAGTCAGAGTAGATATAAGATTTCTTCATTAGGATGGAGAGTGACATTGTTAATTCAGAAACAATGGTTCTGAACTTAAAGAAAGGTATGAGACGTGAATTGGCCAAGATAGACTGGCAAGTGATTCTTAAAGGGTTGACGGTGGATATGCAATGGAAGGCATTTAAAGACTGCATGGATGAACTACAACAATTGTTCATCTCAGTTTGGCAAAAGAATGAATTAGGGAAGGTAGCGCATTCGTGGATAACAGGGGAAATCAGGGATAGTATCTAAACAAAAGATGAAGCATACAAATAAGCCAGAAAAAGCAGCCTAACAGAGGACTGGCAGAAATTCAGTCCAGCAGAGGAGGACAAAGGGATAAATTAGGAAAGGGAAAATAGATTATGAAAGAAAACTGGCAGGGTGATATGTGAAGAGATAAAGATTAGTTAAAACAAATGTAGGTCCCTTGCAGTCAGAAACTGGTGAATTCAACATGGGGAACAAGGACATGGCAGACCAATTGAATAACTACTTTGGTTCTGTCTTCACTAAGGAAGACATAAATAATCTGCCGGGAATAGCAGGGGACCGGGGGTCATATGAGATGGAGGAACTGAGTGAAACCCAGGTTAACCGGGAAGTGGTGTTAGGTTAGTTGAATGGATTAAAGGCCAATAAATCTCAGGGCCAGATGGGCTGCATCCCAGAGTACTTAAGGAAGTAGTCCAGAAATAGTGGATGCATTAGTGATAATGTTTCCAAATTCTTTAGTTTCTGGAGTAGTTTCTGAGGATTGGAGGGTAGCTAATGTAACCCCACTTTTTAAAAAGGGAGGGAGAACGAAAACGGGGAATTACAGACCAGTTAGTCTAACATCGGTAGTGGGGAAAATGCTAGAGTCAGTTAATAAAGATGGGATAGCGGCTCATTTGAAAAGTGGTGAAATCATTGGACAAAGTCAGCATGGATTTATGAAAGATGTCATGTCTGACGAATCTTATAGAATTTTTTGAGGATGTAACTAGTAGAGTGGATAAGGGAGAACCAGTGGATGTGCTATATCTGGAAAGGAAGCAAAGAGTAGGAGTAAATAGGTCCTTTTCAGAATGGCAGGCAGTGATTAGTGGGGTACCGCAAGGCTCAGTGTTGTGACCCCAGCTATTTACAATATATATCAATTATCTGGATGAGGGAATTGAATGCAACATCTCCAAGTTTGCAGATGACACGAAGCTGGGGGGCAGTGTTAGCTGTGAGGAGGATGCGAGGAGGCTGCAATGTGACTTGGATAGGTTACGTGAGTGGGCAAATGCACGGCAGATGCAGTATAATGTGGATAAATGTGAGGTTATCCACTTTGGTGGCAAAAGCAGGAAAGTAGACTATTATCTGAATGGTGGCTGATTAGGAAAAGGGGTAATGCAACGAGACCTGGGTGTCATGGTACACCAGTCATTGAAAGTAGGCATGTAGGTGCAGCAGGCATTGAAGAAAACGAATGGTATGTTAGCATTCATAGCAAAATGATTTGAGTATGAGAGCAGGGAGATTCTACTGCAGTTGTACAGGGTCTTGGTGAGGCCACACCTGGAGTACTGCATCCAGTTTTGGTCTCCTCATCTGAGGAAATACATTCTTGCCATAGAGGGAGTTCAGAGATGGTTCACCAGACTGATTCCTGGGAAGTCAGGACTTTCACATGAAGAAAGACTGGATAGACTTGGCTTGTACTCGCTAGAATTTATAAAATTGAGGGGGGATCTTATAAAAACGTACAAAATTCTTAAGGGTTGGACAGGCTAGATGCAGGAAGATTGATCCCGATATTGGGGAAGTCCAGAACAAGGGGTCACAGTTTGAGGATAAGGGGATGTCTTTTAAGACCGAGATGAGAAAATCATTTTTCACACAGAGAGTGGTGAATCTCTGGAATTCTCTGCCACGGAAGGTTAGTTGATGGCCAGTTCATTGGCTATATTTAAGAGGGAGTTAGATGTGGCCCTTGTGGCTGAAGGGATCAGGGGATATGGAGTGAAGACAGTTACAGGATACTGAGTTGGATGATCAGCCATGATCATATTGAATGGCGGTGCAAACAGTCAGTTTTTGCATTTTAAAGGCAGTTTCTTAAAGGGACACACACACACATTTTATTAGCTCCGACATTCCCCAGGGAGACTGACACTCTGTTGGGTCACTTATATAGTCATTGCAGTGGGAGGGACTCCCCAAATCGTGATTTGTCAGACACCTACCCTACCTTTTCAGTCACACAATATTTTTTTTAAACTTGTCACTTCATTTTGCGACCCAATCCTTTGTTTTTATTCTGTTTTCTGTCTGTCCACCAACTGCAACAGTTTCCAAACTCTTTAACTCCATTTCTGCCTTATCATTCCCTCCTTACCAGCATGGGTGAAGGAGTGAATATATGTTAGTAAGACGGGTGAAAATGCATCGGGTACAGGAACACATTCACCACATTCTTTTGCTCACAGGCTATCTTCTGTGCTATCTGGCCTCTCTTGTCCAAGTGGGGTGAGCCAAATCAATGGCACAGCCCTCTCATTTCCATATTTGTTTTTGGATATCAGAGGCATCCCTCTGTAATGTACATACCTCCCTCATGTCGGGCAGGACTGTTCTATTTGCTAGCATCTGTTTACCTGCTGTCACTACGCATTTGGATGCATAGGCTGCTTATTTGGCTACACTATCGGCAAACGCATTGCCTTGCAAAACTCTGAACATTAATACCCTTCCATCTGTTATTTGCACTTTATTAATTTATTAATTCATGTGTGTATTTACGTATATAATTGTAGTCAATGCCTACTATGTTCTGTTGTGCGATGCAAAGAAAGAATTTCATTGTCCTGTCAGGGACACATGACAATAAACTCTTTTGACTTTTGATTTTTGACTTTGACTTGACTTGATGATCACAATCAATGGCAGTGCTGGCTCGAAGGGCCAAATAGCCTCCTCCTGTGCCTATTTTCTATGTTTGTACGATATCAGTTGCCTTCCTAAGGTAGCGCTTTCAATAGTTTCCTTTGAAAGTGGGATAGTTAATATTCATGTTGGACATGGCAATGTTCACCATTTTTTGCAGTGTCTTTTCATTTGTGTGCATTTGATGTTACTGAGCTGTGATGCAACCATCAGTATGCTCTCCACTATAAGCCTGAAGAAACTTAACAGAGTGTGTGGGATGGAACTGCATATGCCGGAGAGAGAGAGAGCGAGCTGAATGCCCTGTTATGCGCTTTATCTCTGTCTAAAATTTAAAAGGTGCAAGCTTTTAGCTGGGAAAGAGGCATGTTCTCCTTGTGACCTGGTGAGTTCTCTCTTTTCTTCCCGCATTGGCTAATTAACTACTCTAAATTCCCCCTAGAATAGGTGAGCAGCAGGAGAATCAGAGTGTCCACATTTGGAGAAAAGGTTATAGTGGAAAATGAGACTGAGAGGAAAACTCAAAAAGCCAGTATTAACTTAAAGGATTGAATTGTTTCCTTCATGATCAAAAAGAAATGTGAAGCATGTAAATATATTGTTCCTGGGAAGCATTGGTCTGCATTAATATTAGATCACTGGTCTAAAAGATGATATGTGAAATTTAGGTACTAAACAGCCAGCTTTTGCCAAAACTGTGTACCGAGAGGGCTAGCACTCAAAGGGCTTTATTTGTCCTCACCCAGAAAAGTGACCTCAAATTCAAAGGTATCTGGACTATGTTGATCCATCAAGCCAAAGTTGTAGTAGTCTTGCCTCAGGATCAATCCAAGCTGCAGCTAATGATCTCTGCAAGAATCTCAGTAGTTTGCTCCTGCATCAGGGAGACCACTCAAACTCCATACTCAGTTTGGGTAAATCTCAGCTACTTTTCCCAGTTACTTGTGAGGTTATCCGCTTTGGCGGCAAAAACAAGGGGGCAGATTATTATCTCAATGGGGTTAATTCAGGTAAGGGGGAGATGCAGCGAGACCTGGGTGTCTTTGTACACCAGTCACTGAAAGTTGGCATGCAGGTACAGCAGGCAGTGAAGAAAGCTAATGGAATGTTGGCCTTCATATCAAGAGGATTTCAATATAGGAGTAAAGAGGTTCTTCTGCAGTTGCATTGTGTACAGTTTTGGTCTCCTAATTTGAGGAAGGACATCCTTGTGATTGAGGCAGGTCTGCCAAGGTTCATGAGATTGATCCCTGGGATGGCAGGACTGTAATATGAGGAAAGAATGAAAATACTTGCCTTGTATTCACTGGAGTTTAAAAGGATGAGGGTGGTCTTATAGAAACATATAAAATTATAAAAGGACTGGACAAGCTAGATGCAGGAAAAATGTTCCCAATTTTGGGTGAGTCCCGAACCAGGGGCCACCGTCTTAGAATAAAGGGGAGGCTATTTAAGACTGAGGTGAAAAAAACGTTTTCTACCAGAGAGTTGTGAATTTGTGGAATTCCCTGCCACAGAGGGTGGAGGCCAAATCACTGGATGGATTTAAGAGAGAGTTAGATAGAGCTCTAGGAGTGAGTGGAATCAATGGATATGGGGAGAAGGCAAGCACGGGTTATTGATTGGGGTCGATCAGCCATGATCACAATGAATGGTGGTGCTGGCTCGAAGGGCTGAATAACCTCCTCCTGCTCCAACTTTCTATGTTTCTATGTTTTCATTCAGCCTTTTTCAGATTGATTATTAGGACTGGATGTTACAATCCCTAAGATTTCACTACAATTGACATTCTTGGGTATGACCACTAAGTGAATTTTGCTAACAATCAGACACATCTTCAGTTGTGTACCTCAACGTCACTGGGTGTATCGGCCTTTTATCACAAGACACCCTCAGTCGAGGCAGGCCCACCAATAAGGTAGTTTTGCAGCGGCATTCGCCTGCATTGTAAGCTTCCCCAAAGTCCAGGTGTTTAGATACTGAACTCACCCTTAAAGGGAATTTCCTGCTAATCTGATATCACTCTGTCACTCACAAAAGTCCTTTCTAAGAATCTTACATATAACACTTCTTGATCTCTGATTTCCACAAATATGAGAGTTTCCACAAATGTGGGAGTGACCAATAATGTTGTTTTAATGTCTAAAATATGGTGTTGTTTAGCTCCCAGACTCAAAATAAAAAAACTCAAACATTATAATCTTGCCCAGTGGTACAGATAACAGCTTATTGCTTATTATCATATTATTGCTTTGCTCAAGATAATACTGTGTTCCTCAGATGTCCATGATTCATATTTCTGCTAGTTTTCAGGTTTATGAGAGGACTGATTAGCCCTTCAGACTGAAACAAAATGTAATTAGGCAATTCTACGATCTTGTCATGAATTAAAAGAATAATTCTGTGCCATCCATCATTTAGAACATTACATTTACTACTAAATAGATAAAAGTACCCTCTGGCTATTTAATTGATTCTTCTTTTTGATGCTAGCATAAATGTGTCATGGGTGTTTCACGATATTAACAGGCGGGGGACCAGCATTTTGGCAGGCAGGTTTGCCACTGCTACACGGGTGGGTTTAAACTAAATAGTAGGGGGGAAACAAATTGGAAATACAAGGATGGAGTTAAAGGGAAAGAGAGTGTAGGAAAAATTAAAAAAGACACCAGAATTAACGATGCAGAAAGCTCACAAAGGAATAGGAGTGTATGGCAAAATGAAATTGGAATCAATGTGAAACGTGTGGTGAGTAATTGATTAAAACTATTATATATGAATGCATGAAGTTTAAGAAGTAAAGTGGATGAGCTTGAGGCTCAGTTAGAGATTGGTAGATATGTCATTGTAGGGATTACAGAGACATGGCTACAGGAGGATTGCGACTGGGACATGAATATTCAGGGTTATACATCCTATAGAAAGAACAGGCAGTTGGGCAGAGGAGGGGCAGCTCTGTTGGTGAGGGATGAAATTCAGTCCCTTGTGAGGGTTGACATAGGGTTTGACGATGGAGAGTCGCTGTGGATAGAATTGAGGATCTGTAAAGGTAAGAAAACACTAAAGGGAGTTATCTACAGGCCTCCAAACAGTAGCCTGGATATAGGGTGCAAGCTGCAGCAGGAGTTAAAATTGGTATTGTAACAAAGGTAATGCCACTGTAGTTATGGGAGATTTAAATATGCAGATAGACTCAGAAAATGAAGGTTGGTTCTGAACCCCAAGAAAGGGAGTTTATAGAATGCCTCCAAGATGGATTCTTAGAGCAGCTTGTACTGGAGCCTACCAGAGAGAAGGCAATACTGAATTTAGTGCTATCTAATGAACCAGATTTAATAAGGGAACTCAAGGTGAAGGAACCGCTAGGAGGTAGTGACCATAATATGATAAGTTTAAATCTGCAATTTGAAAGGGAGAAGGTTAAATCAGAAGTGACAGTGTTGCAGTTGAACAAAGGGGACTGTGAAGGCAGGAGGGAGGAGCTGGCCAAGGTAGATTGGAAAAGGATCCTAGCAGGAATGATGGTAGAACAGCAATGGCTGGAATTTCTGGGCATAATCCAGAATATGCAGGATCATTTCATTCCAATGAGGAAGAAAGATTGTATTGGCCCTGTCTCACAGTGCGAGTCCACCCACGAGTGATCCCGAGTGAAAGAAAAAATCAAACTCGTGGTTGTCTACGAGATTCCAAGTTTATGTTCACGAGTTTAAACGAGTTCCCACATGTATGTCTAAGTTTGCTGTTTACTTCTCATTTCTGCGATGTACCAAGTTCCTCTCCCGAGTTACCAAGTTCCTTTCCCGAGTTACTCTTGAACCAACATCACATAGTAAAAATGATGTGGAAAAATCATCACATAGTAAAAATGATGTCATGCAGTTTTTTTTTCACTATAAAAAGGATCAGCCTGAAGAACGATCTTGACCCAAAACATCACATATTTATTTTCTCCAGAGATGCTGCCTGACCAGCTGACTTAGTCCATCATTTTGTATCTATCTTTGGTTTAAACTAGTATCTGCAATTCCTTCCTTCAACTTTTAGAGCAGTTTGTTTCAAGAAACAATCCTTCCAAAATTGCATTCAAAAGTCCATTTGACCTGCATTTGTTCAAGGTCTGACATCAGTCATTGGAAGGCATACACTGTTTTGTGTGAGGAGGAACTGCAGCTGCTGGTTTACACCAAAGATAGACACAAAATGCTGGAGTAATGCAGCGGGACATGCAACATATCTGGAGAGAAGGAATGGGTGAAGTTTCTGGTCGAGTCCCTTCTTCAGACTGAAAAAACCTTTCGACCCTTCTCTCCAGAGATGCTGCCGGCTTGGCTGAGTTACTCCAGCTTTTTGTGTCTAGTAAGATTGTTTTATTCCCTTAATTTATCTCTCATCAAAACGTTGGTAAACTTCTCACAAAAAGATTAGGTAAATTGAACATTAACGTCATTTTTTCCCCCCCGACAGCAAGGTCCGTAGACCAGAGGGGTAGCAGTGTGTGTCTCTCTACTCACCCAGTATGTCCGTCAAATTATTTCAAACAGTGTTTTATCTGAACAATGGATCAGGGCAGATGCCAGCCCCTTTAAACATCACGGACAGCTCAGTGTGAAGTGGTGCTGGAATTATATATGTGAAATAGTCTTGGGAATTTTATTATCGATCATAAATGCTCTATTTAAATTATAGGTCATTTAGTTTGTTGTGAAGTGGTGCCAAATTTAACACCTCAGTCTGTTAAAATTGAATTATCTCACTGAGCGAAAACATGCAATATGTTTCCAGGCAAATATCCAGTGGTTGAGAATTAAAGAGCAGTCATTAGTGTTTTTAAACGGGCTGTTGTAGTCAATAATACGGTAACCGAATGATATTTATTCATTGCTAGAGAGGACGATGTAAACATAGTGAGGTTACTGAGTAGCCTCGAACATTAACCGCTCCTCGTACTGTTCTGTTGTGCAGGAAGGAACTGCAGATGCTGGTTTACCCCGACGATAAACATCAAAAGCTGGAGTAATCTCTGGAGAGAAGGAATGGATGATGTTTCAGATCGTGACTTTCCCGGTTGCTACCTGGACCTAACTGATCCCCCGGTTGCCAAACACTTCCCATTCCCACACTGACCTTTCTGTCCGAGGTCTCCTACAGTCAGTGAGGCTAAATGCAGCATCTGTGGAGGAAATGGATAGGCAACGTTTTGGATCGGATCCCTTCTTTTCGAGCCGAATCAACGTCTGTCCATTCCCTCCGCTGATGCTGCCTGTCCTGCTGAGTTACTCCAGCACTGTGTGAGTTCCTACAACACTTTGTGTGTGTTTTATGATCATGATTCCAGCACCTGAAGTTTCTTGTCTCTACATAAACTAGGCCTCAGAAGCACTGAGTGTACTAACCGGGAGATTATGTTGCTGCTGCCTAAACAACAGTTGGTAGATCTCACGGTAGATGCGTGGGAAACGAGGTCTCCATGGAGACAGACGCGAAGTGCTGGAGTAACTCTGTGGGACAGGCAGCATCTCTGGAGATTTATAAAGCATTCCATTTTGGAACACAAGGAACTACAGAAGCTGGTTTACGAAAAACAAAATAAAGTGCTGGAGTAACTCAACGCGTCAGGCAGTATCTGTGGAGAACATGGACAGGTGACGTTTTGGGTGAAAGAAGTGTCTAAAGTTCCGACCCGAAACATCACCTGTCCAAGTTCTCTGGAGATGACTAATCTTCAACATTTCACTTCTGGCACTCAGGCCAAACCCACGAGTTACTCACGAGCCACTACGGAAACCCACGGGCTACTATGGCATTACAACGAGTTTAAACATTTCAAATTTTTCCTTCAAGAGTAAATTTGACGCGTGGAAATCTTTCAACATGTTGAAAGACTTTCACGAGTTAACAAGTTTCCCGAGTATCTGCCGTTAGCGTTACGAGTCGCTAAATTACGTCCATGAGTTCCGACGTTCCCGCTACGTTAATTCTACATGATTACCATGAGTTTGATTTGTTTTTAACTCGGGACCACTCATGGGTGGACTCGCACCGTGAGACAGGGGTTTAAGGGGAGTAAGAGGCAACTGTGCTGACAAGGGAAGTTAGGGATGGAATAAAATAAAATAAAATAAAAAATGATGTATAACATAGCAAAGAGTAGCCAGAGGATTGGGAAACTTTCAAAGGGCAAAAGGGTAATATGGGGGGATAACATGAAGTACGAGGGTAAGCTGGCCAAGAATATAAAGGATAGTAAAAGCTTCTTTAAGTATGTTCAGAGAAAAAGACAAATGTGGGTCCCTTGAAGGCAGAAATTAATATGGGGAACAAGGAAATGGCAGATGAGTTGAACATGTAGTTAGGTTCTGTCTTCACTAAAATGGAACACCTCTTAGAAAGAATACAGAATCATGAGGTGTCCAACCAGGATTTTATACCCTCGGGTTTCCCCAGCAGCCCTCAGCAGCAACCTCCAGCAGAGGTCCCTACAGGGAAGAACTGTACCCTCAGGAGGAACCATATGTCCACGGGTCTGCATGGGGGTCCATACCAGCAGCGCCAGGTCAAGGGCTGCCTGATACCTCCCTTATGCATGAACAGGGGGAGCCAGGGCAGTAATGACTCTGACCCTGAGGTTGGTGGTATAGCAGAGGAGCATACCCCAAAGCACATGAGCTTAGCTCCAGGTGTGCCGGATGTGGCATGTAAATTCGCCATACCGGCACGAACTGGTGAGGAAATGGAGGAAAATCTGGCCAGGAACATCAATTATATGGCTTCTCACCAGCTCCAAGAATCAATTATGGATGAAACATCATAGATGTACGAAACACCTGTAAACTGTGCATCACTCAGAGTCCCCAACATGAACCAGGCCATCTGGGGGCAAATGGGCGCAACCATGCGGTTGCATGAGTTAAGGCTGCAAAAAGTCTAAAAATTAATCGGAGCTGGAATAATGGCATTTGGGCGGACAGTCGAAGGGGCACCACAATCCAACACACAGCAGGATATGTTGGCCCTGCTGTGCAATGCCCACTTCAAAATTAATTGCCTGAGAAAAACCGCCATCAAGCCTACGCTCAATCCAAGATTTGCAGCCTTATGCAGATCCTCCAACATTCAGCCACCAAACTTATTGTTTGGGGAGGATCTAGCAAAACAAGTCAAGGACTTGGATGACGAGGCGAAGATGATCGGCCTCATTAAAACACATTCCTCAGGCAGGATGACGCCTTGTCGACCATACCACAGACGGGTCACAGACGCTGGTGCACGGCAAGAACCAAGCCGGGCTCTTCCATCTCTACGCCATTGGCATGCATCAGTGCACACCTCCAACAGAACTAGGAGACAAAGGAATCCAGCAACCATTGATGTATGAGTAACTGGACTTGTCCAGGACATATCCTCTAGAGAACAATCACCAGTAGGGGGTAGATTGCAATTTTGCTATGATGAATGGTGCTGCATAACATCAGATCCATTTGTACTGGACAGCATTCAGGGGTCTTGAATTGAGTTTATCTCTGAATTACACCCACCCATACAACATACTCTAAGTCATGTATTGTTTTTTTCAAAACCAGAAACTCAACAGGTAAATGATGAAATTGAAACATTCTTCAAAAAGGGGGTAATTGAAAGGACTGCTCATCAGCCTCAACAATGTGTGTCTAATATATTCCCCAGGCAAAAGAAGGATGGTGGGTGTCATTCTAGACCAAAAGTGTCTGAACTCCTATGTCCAGTATAAACATTTTAAAAAGGAAACTTTCAGTACTCCGACACAACTGGTTTCCAAAGGAAGTTATATGGCGAGTATAGATCTGAAAGATGCATATTATTCTGTACCAATTCATTACAAATACCGTAGATACTAGAAATTTAGTTGGCTGTGACAGCTGTGGCAATTTAAAACCTTGCCCAATGGGTTAACCTCAGCCCCGAGGTTATTTACCAAATTGTTGAAACCAGTATTAGGACTACTCCAGGCTCAGAATCACATTATGATGGCATACTTGGATGATGTTCTGATCCTAGGCAATACTCAGGAGGAAGCTGAATTTTTGGTTTCCGTTACCAAACATATGTTTGAGATGTTAGGTTTCCTCATCCATCCAACTAAATCCAAATTTATGCCATCTAGAATCATTGACTATTTGGGGTTCACCATTGCTTCAACTAACATGTCAGTGACTCTGCCTATGGCCAAAACTTTAGAAATTATGGAGGCCTGCAGCAATCAGGTAGATGAACAGCAACCCTCCATCCGACAAGTGGCCAGTGTTATTGGCAAATTAGTGGTGGCTTTCCCTGGAGTGCAATTCGGGCCTCTACACTATCAGAATGTGCAACGAGCTAAGTAACAGGCACTCAAAAAACATGCAGGTCATTTTGATAGACCAATGCAGTTGCCAGTCGAAGTTATCACCGAGTTGCAATGGTAGATAACTAATGTCTCACGTTGTACTAATAACAATCTGACTAAAACAACCTTCAGTTGTTTTACAAACTGATTTGAGTGCTTCAGGATGGGGAGCCACTGATACCAATTCTAGTTGTGGCGGCAGATGGAGTATGCAAGAGGCATTGATCATGCGGATGCATGGGATAAACTATTTGGAATTGTCGGGGGCATTCTATGGCCTAAAAGCGTACTGTTTAACAATGCATGATTTACATTTTTAGCTCCAGATTGACAATACCACAGCTGTTGCATATATCAATCCATGGGTGGAATTAAGTTATTATCATGTGATAATCTGGCTAACCTCATCTGGCACTGGTGTATTACGAGAAACATCTGGGTCTCAGCAATCTACCTACCAGGTAGGAATAACGTGGTGGCAGACACCAGGTCATGTAAATTTAATGACAACACAGTATGGATGCTGAATCCAAAAGTTTTTAAAAAGTTTGTCACCCTGTATGGATTGCCAGACAAAGATCTGTTTGCATCCAGGCTGAATCACCAGTTACCTAAATACATCTCATGAGAACCGGATCCAGTGGCAGTAGTGGTGGATGCATTCTCGCTACATTGTGGAGGTATGTTCTTTTACGCTTTTCCCCCATTCTGCCTCATCCGTCAATGCCTCACCAAAATTGAGCAGGCGTTTTGGTAGTTCCTGACTGGCCCACACAGCCATGGTTCCCATTGGTTCTGAGACTGATGACACAGCCATTCATGGATATCCCCAAATACAGCAACTTGTTGGTTCACCCTGTGACAGGAGAAAGTCACCCTTTACATGATCATATTAATCTGTTGATTTGCAGATTCTGACCAGACCGTTCCAGGGGCTCGGACTATCGAGTCGGACAGTGGATGTGATTACTGTGGCCTGGAGGAATAGTACTAAAAACAATACATAGCTCATATTAAGAAATGGGAGATGTTCTGCTTGCAGTCAAATATATCTGATCACACTGCAGGCATACCTGATGTATTGAGTTCCATGCTAAATTGCATTTTGACGAGCAATTGAGTTATAGTGCCATTAATAAGAGTGCATTGTCCTCCTATTTATGGCAGGGGTCAGGACAACACTCTGTCAGATCTCATCCATTGGTGTCCCGAATTATGAAAGGTATTTTTAACAAGAACCCTCCCAGACATAGATATATGGAAATCTGGGATGTGAGCATAGTTCTCACATTGCTTCGGCAATGGGCTCCAATTACATCTCTTTCTTTCCAAAAAGTAACGTTCAAAGTGGTCATGTTCATGGTGCTCGTTTCAGCACAACGGGTCCAGACATTGCAAAAGTTACGACTGGACAGCATGCATTCTTCTGTAGATAATATTACATTTTATGTATATGATCTAATCAAACAAAGCAGGCCAGGGACGTCTGGAACCAAAATAAGCTTTAGAGCATACCCCATTGACCTGAGACTATGTGTAGTTATGCACCTGCGTCAATATATGGAGGTCACCAAGAGTCTCAGAGGCTCCGAAACAACGATGCTCATCAGTCACAAAAAAACTCATAGAAAGCTGTCGGTACAAACCATTTCTAGATGGCTGAAACAGGTTTTGGATTGTGCTGGAGTAGACACTGATGTGTTTAAATCTCACTCCACCAGGGCGGTGTCAACATCCGCACTGAGGGCACTCGACGTCCCTTTAGACCAAATCCTTAAGGCCGCAGGATAGTCTAGTGAAGGGACTTTTAAACGGTTTTGTGACAAATTTGGCCTCACGACGGAAGGATTTGGGCATGCTATTTTGGGTTCTGTTTTGTCATTTCCCCCTGGGAGAGAGGGGTTATTACTGTTCCTTTTTGTTATTAAAACATTAAATTGTATAATTCAACCAATGTTCAATACATTATCCTGTGTCAATCGAAGCAGTGTGTTGTATGGAACTGGATCTACGGCATGAAACCACAGAGCTTTGAAATCTTCATGGATTCACTCACGTGACTCCGAAGTAAAATAGTGAGATTAAATGAGAACTTACCTGTTTGAAGTTTGATCTTTATTTTATGTGGAGTTACGGTGAGCGATTACGTGCATCCGCTCCTGGCCTTCATAATTGCAAAGATCATCTGGTAGTTCTAGTCTTCTGAGTCTTATTATATTACTTTGACTGTGGTTACTGTGATTTAACGCCGCTGCTTTGAAGATTGACACGTAATCGCTCACCTTAATTCCTCATAAAATAAAGATCAAACTTCAAAGTGGTAAGTTCTCATTTAATCTTGCTATTTTAAAAGAGAGTTAGATAGAACACTAGGGGCTAGTGGAATCAAAGGGTATGGGGAGAAGGCAGGCACGGGTTACTGATTGTGGATGATCAGCCATGTTCATCACTCTGAACATTGTTCATCACTCTGAACATTAATAACCCTTTATCTGTTATTTGCACTTTATAAATTTTTTTATTCATGTATGTATTTACGTATATAATGGTATATGGACACACTGATCTGATTTGTAGTCAATGCCTACTATGTTCTGTTGTGTTGAAGCAAAGAAAGAATTTCATTGTCCTGTCAGGGACACATGACAATAAACTCTTTTGACTTTTGACTTTGACCTGACTTGATGATCACAATGAATGGCAGTGCTGGCTCGATGGGTCAAACAGCCTCCTCCTGTGCCTATTTTCCATGTTTGTATGATATTAGATCCCTTCCTGAGGCAGTGCTTTCAATAGTTTCCTTTGAAAGTGGGGTAGTTAATATTCATGTTGGACATGGCAATATTCACCATTTTTTGCAGTGTCTTTCATTCTTGTGCATTTGATGTTACTGAGCTGTAATGTAACCATCAGTATGCTCTCCACTATAAGCCTGAAGAAACTTAAAAGTGTGTGGGATGGAACTGCATATGCCGGTTAACACCGAAGATAGAGACAAAATGTTGGAGTAACTCAGCAGGACAGGCAGCATATCTGGAGAGAAGGAATGGATGATGATTCGGGTCAAGACCCTTCTTCAGACTGAGAGTCATGGGAGGGGGAATGAGAGATATGGAAGGGTAAGGTGTGAACACAAGCGATCAAAGGAGACGAAGGAAAATGTAGAAAATATCATTGTTACCTCTTTCCCTCTCCCCTCGACCCAAAACGTCACCCATTCCTCCGATCCAGAGATGCTGCCAGTCCTGCTGAGTTACTCCAGAACCTTGACAGGGTATTCAGCAACATGCCAAATCTCTTCAAACCTCTGATGAAGTCGAGATGTTGATATGCTTTCTTTGAGAGTGCATTAAGGTGCCGAGCAGAGGACAGATCATCAGAGGAGAGCACATCCAGGAACAAAGCCGTTGACTCTTCACCACTGCATTGATGATGAGTCCCAAATTCAAAGAAATCAGGCATATAAAGCTGGGGCTGTTGGTTATCAACTATCAGGTATTTTTCTTGTGCTGCAACTCAATATCTCCTGGCCAGATAAGACAGAGCAAAAGTGCAGGCATTATACTTGCAGTGACTAAAACGTTTCTAGATGTTTCTGTATGTTAAAACTTAATGGGAAAGTTCTATTCCAGTGCTGAACCAAATAGACTTTTGGTTTTCTCATTGTAATTAATGTTTAGATGGAGATTCCAAGCCAACATATTTGGAAATAGATTGATTCATTGCTTTAAATTGCTGGAATATGTTTTGCTGTACTGAGCATTTGGTGAAGCCAAATAGCAGATTATTTAATTATTATTCACTTCATTCAATTAACAACATATTTGGGAATGTGGACAATTTGATTTTTTTGAGAAAAAGAAATACAATTTTGTAATAAAATCCTGTCAATGTTATCTCATGAACATACAATGCACGTATTGAACTTACTATGTTAGGAAATCTGGCCTTCCAGCTTCTATTGCTTTGACTATGGCACACCCATTTAGAAAACTTCTTTTTTCCTTAAAAGAGGACTCTCTTCCCCTGTCACTGACAGGGCACCCAAGCAGGTCTGCTTTATTTCACTTGTCCCTCCCCTTACTCCCCTTCCTCACACTTCAGAACTCCAACATATTTCCCTCTAATCTCACCTCTAGTTCACTAGTTTCCTCATATGAATTAACCATCCTCTTACTCCTCCTACGTACTGCTACCCCCAAATGTATATATCCTTCCTCTCAATTCCCAGCATTTTAAAGGATGCCTTTCTCCTCTGACCACTTTTCCAAAGTTATCCATTGGCCCCTCCATGATCTCATCTCCTGGCTGCTGCAACTCGTTCCACAAACTGTGGAATTACCTTTACAACTCGCAAACATGCTGGAACAGTAACATAATCTAGATAATTTAGGAAGATTGTCACTAATGCAGCCTTTCCTTTCACAAAGTCAAAGATGTTGGCTTCTAATCTTGATTTTTTTCCTCCAATTTTCCTTCTTTGCTGATATAAATGCGTTTTTCATCACTGTCACTTGCCCCATGATTTGTCACTGTTTCTACTCTGTTTATTGCACCCATTATCGTTTGTTCAATGCCTCAGGCATGTCATTAATCTTCATTATAATTTCTCTTGCCTTGGTGATTTCATCTTTTTTGTATCATTGTACTGCTTCCTACAGTTGCTCAGGCATTTCTTGAGTATTTAATCATGTATTTTAACTTTGCTTTATTTTATTCATTTTTTTAGTCACCCTTTACTGGGACCCAAAGCATTAGAAACCTCTCCAAATAATTATTCAACAGATGCTTGATCTGGATCTATGCCTGGCATCTGTCTAGTCTGTATTCACCTCGTTTCCAATTCCATGCAACAGATTGCATTATAGTTCCTTGCTTAACTCTGCATTATCAAAAATGGAGTGAGGGAGTCATCGAGATACGGTCTCCGGATGGCGGCGCGACCCACGTCGCAGCGGCCCCTGCAGCGTACATGTCTTTTTAACATTTTTTTGACCAGTTGAACATAGTTTATCGTGTTCTTTTTATATTCATTTTAACTGTGTATATGTGGGGGGTGGGGAAACTTTTAAATCTCTTACCTGCACGGGAAAGCCAACCTTTTTCCTGTCAGTTCTTCATTGTCGTTGGGGCCTAGCACCGTGGAGCGGCCTCCAGCCGGAACGACCTAGGGGCTCCAGTCGCGAAGCCTGCAGACTACTCACCATCGTGGGGCCGGCCGGCCTCAGAGCATGGGGAGCGGTGGTGGCTCGCTGCTGTGGCCCGACTCCGGAGCTCGGAGTCTCCAGCCACAGGCCCTGTGGACGGGACTTCGGGAGCTCGCAGGTCCTGGTGGGAGACCGCTTTCTGGAGCTCCCACAACGCAACTTCTCCCGCCCGTGTCGGGGGGTTGGAACGACCCGGAGTAGGGCCGTACATCACCCGGCGCGGTTTTAACGGTCGCGGGACATTCCAAAGCCCGCCGGGGGCTCCCCGTTGAGATATTAAGACCTGGAGCGGGGCCTTACATCGCCTGGCGTGGCCTGGACGGCCATGGGACTAACCATCGCCCGCTGGGGGACAATAACATCGGGAGAAAAATGGAGAGTAGGGGAGAGAAAATACTTTGTGAGGAGGAGTATCACTGGGATGGATGTTTGTGTGAAATTAATTGTGTGTGCCTTGTAGAAATTGTTTCTTTTTGTATGGCTGTAGAAATAGAGTTATGTTGAACCTCATTGAGGTTCAAATGACAATGAATAAATATTGTACTAAATATTGTATTGTATTATAGACCCTGTGGCTTAAGGTGTCCATGCTGATCAAGTTGCCTGACCAAGCTAGACCCACAACAATACAAACAAATGCTCTGCAGCCAACAATATACTGTTGACATTTAAAATATGTAATGGTTAACTTGTACCCAGCAAGCACCCTTGAAAATCTGACTGTGGTCAGATAATCTGCTTTGGTGCCATGATATCAAACCTAACTCTTTACAAAGGGAGGGAGAGAGAAAACGGGGAATTACAGACCAGTTAGTCTAACATCGGTAGTGGGGAAACTGCTAGAGTCAGTTATTAAAGATGGGATAGCAGCACATTTGGAAAGTGGTGAAATCATTGGACAAAGTCAGCATGGATTTACGAAAGGTAAATCATGTCTGACGAATCTTATAGAATTTTTCGAGGATGTAACTAGTAGAGTGGCTAAGGGAGAATCAGTGGATGTGTTATATCTGGACTTTCGGAAGGCTTTCGACAAGGTCTCACATAAGAGATTAGCATACAAACTTAAAGCACACGGTATTGGAGGTTCAGTATTGATGTGGATAGAGAACTGGCTGGCAGACAGGAAGCAAAGAGTAGGAGTAAACAGGTCATTTTCAGAATGGCAGTCAGTGAGTAGTGGTGTACCGCAAGGCTCAGTGCTGGGACCCCAGCTATTTACAATATATATTAATGATCTGGATGAGGGAATTGAATGCAACATCTCCAAGTTTGCGGATGACACAAAGCTGGGGGGCAGTGTTAGCTGTGAGGAGGATGCTAGGAGACTGCAAGGTGACTTGGATAGGTTGGGTGTGGGCAAATGCATGGCAGATGCAGTATTATGTGGATAAATGTGAGGTTATCCATTTTGGCGGCAAAAACAGGAGGGTAGATTATTATCTGAATGGTGGCCAATTAGGAAAAGGGGAGATGCAACAAGACCTGGGTGTCATGGTACACCAGTCATTGAAAGTAGGCATGCAGGTGCAGCAGGCTGTGAAGAAAGGGAATGGTATGTTGGCATTCATAGCAAAAGGATTTGAGTACAAGAGCAGGGAGGTTTTACTGCAGTTGTACAGGGTCTTGGTGAGGCCACACCTGGAGTGTTGCGTACAGTTTTGATCTCCTAATCTGAGGAAAGACATTCTTGCCATAGAGAAGATTTACCAGACTGATTCCTGGGATGGCAGGACTTCCATATGAAGAAAGTCTATAGACTCGGCTTGTACTCGCTGGAATTTAGGAGATTGAGGGGGGATCTTATAGAGACTTACAAAATTCTTAAGGGGTTGGACAGGCTAGATGCAGGAAGATTGTTCCCGATGTTGGGGAACTACAGAACAAGGGGCACAGTTTAAGGATAAGGGGGAAGTATTTTAGGACCGAGATGAGAAGATATTTTTTCACACAGAGAGTGGTGAGTCTGGGGAATTCTCTGCCACAGAAGGTAGTTAAGGCCAGTTCATTGGCTATATTTAAGACAGAGTTAGATGTGGCCCTTGTGGCTGAAGGGATCAGGGGGTATGGAGATAAGGCAGGTACAGGATACTGAGTTGGATGATCAGCCATGATCATATTGAATGGCGGTGCAGGTTCGAAGGGCTGAATGGCCGACTCCTGCACATATTTTCTATGATTCTATGATTCTATGATTTGAGTATAAGAGCAGGGAGGTTCTACTGCAGTTGTACAGGGTCTTGGTGAGACCACACCTGGAGTATTGCATACGGTTTTGGTCTCCAAATCTGAGGAAATACATTCTTGCCATAGAGGGAGTACAGAGAAGGTTCACCAGACAGATTCATAGAAAAGACTTCCCCCTTATCCTTAAACTGTGACCCCTTGTCCTTGACTTCCCCAACATCGGGAACAATCTTCCTGCATCAAGCCTGTCCAACCCCTTAAGAATTTTGTAAGACTCTATGAGATCACCCCTCAATCTTCTAAATTCCAGCGAGTACAAGCCAAGTCTATCCAGTCTTTCTTCATATGGAAGTCGTGCCATCCCAGGAATGAGTCTGGTGAACCTTCTCTGTACTCCCTCTATGGCAAGAATGTCTTTCCTCAGATTAGGAGACCAAAACTGTACGCAATACTCCAGATTCCTGTGATGTCAGGACGTTCATAGGAAGAAAGACTGGATAGACTCGGCTTGTACTCATTAGAAGATTGAGGGTGGATCTGATAGAAACTTATAAAAATCTTAAGGGGTTGGACAGGCTAGATGCAGGAAGATTGTTCCCGATGTTGGGGAAGTCCAGGACAAGGGGTCACAGTTTAAGGATAAGGGGGATATCTTTTAGGACCGAGATGAGAAAAACATTTTTCACACAGAGAGTGGTGAATCTCTGGAATTCTCTGCCACAGAAGGTAGTTGAGGCCAGTTCATTGGCTATATTTAAGAGGGAGTTAGATGTGGCCCTTGTGGCTAAAGGGATCAGGGGGTATGGAGAGAAGGCAGGTACAGGATATTGAGTTGGATGATCAGCCATGATCGTATTGAATGGCGGTGCAGGCTCGAAGGGCCGAATGGCCTACTACTGCACCTATTTTCTATGTCTATGTTTCTATGTTTCAAATTACTCAATGCCACCGACCTGTGAAATTAAGCATACCAAATGCCATCTTTCACCTCTCTATTTACGTGTTGCCATTTTCAGGGAGGTATGGACGGATGAGGGATATATGGACTTACATCAGGGAGTTAAGGACCTAGAGGAACAGGGTCTAATCAAGTCTATTAAAGAATTTACCAGGTGCAGAGTGAAACCTATACGCCTCCCTCAAAAGTGGATGTGTGTGCTATATATTCTTCCACAGGCTACAGAAATGAGTGGAGAAACGACAGATAAAGTTTAATCCGAGCAAGTGTGAGGCATTACACATTTGGATGTTGAATGTAATGGGAAAGTTTACAGTTAATGACAAAACTTTTAGCAGCACTGATGTGCAGAGGGATCTTGGAGTCCAAAGCTCCCTGAAAGTGGCAACACAAGTAGGTAAAGTTATATGCCATGCTTGTAGTCATTGGTTGGGGCATTGAGTAGAAGAATCAAGATGTCATGTTGCAGCTTTCTAGAACTTTGGTTGGGTTGCCCAAGTACAGGAAGAATGTGAAGGCTTTGGAAAGGTTGCAAAAGAGGTTTACCAGAATGCTGCCTGGATAAGAGGTTGTTATCTATAAGGAGAAGTTGGACAAACTTAGAGTGTGATCACTGGAGCATCAGTGGCTAAGAGGAAACCTGATTGAACTATATAAAATTAGGGAGAACCATGGGTAGGGTAAACTATCAGGACCTTTATCCCAGAGTGGAAATGTCAAATAATAGACAGCATAGCTTTAAGGTGAGGGGCAAAATTTAAAGGAGATGTGTGAGGCAATTGTTTCTACACAAAGGGTGTTGGGGCCCTGGAATCCACTACCAGGGGTGGTGGTGAAGGCAGATGCAATAATGGTGTTTAAGAGACTTTTAGGTATGCACATGGATATGTAAGGAATGGATGGATATGTATCTACAGGTAGAGGTGATTAGTTTTTGACATCATGTCCAGTGCAGACATGCAATCCAAATCCCTTTACAAGATTCTGCTGTGAGCCTCATCTCAGACACAACATTCTCTTCCCATTCATTAACTCACCACATTATGCGTGTTAATGTACGACATTGTGAAGTGACATTGAATGCATTCTTTCAAAATTCAAAATGAATGCATTCTTTCAGTCCATGCACTGCCAGCTTACCATAACCGTTCATGTTGCTGCAATTATATGCATCTTGCTGAATCAAGCTGCTTTATCTGATCTCTCACTGGCAGATCACTGATGTGCTGGTAAAAGAGCAAGGCTGGGCCTGGCTTTGGGCCAGGAAGGCTGCTCTCCAGTCAAATTATTCATTCCAATGATCACCTGGAGACAGGGAGATGCAGATAATTAAAAATCAAAATATGCAGACTCTGGAAATTGAAAACATAAAAGATCGCAAATGCTGGTACACTCAGCAAATCAGACGACATATGTGGAAGGAGAAAGAGGGTTTACATTTCAGGTTAAAGACTATCATTTGAGAAAGAACTGCAGATGCTGGAAAAATCAAAGGTAGACCAAAATGCTGGAGAAACTCAGCGGGTGAGGCAGCATCTATGGAGCGAAAGGATAGGTGGCGTTTCGGGTCGAGACCCTTCTTCAGTCTATCTTCAAAGACTATCAGTCCGTTCTGATCAATATAGCTTAGATTTTTAGTTAATTAATTTGCTTGCTTTTAATTGTTTTCATATTAAGCTGTTTGCCAAGCTTTTATTTATGTTTGGAATTTTAATGATTATTAACCTCAATTGAGATTATTTATGGATGTTCGAAACCAGTTGAAATTCCTTAAAGCTGCTAAGCTGGCAAGCAGCTGGGAAGTTCGGGGGCCAGGCCCTCACAATAAACCACCTCCTTAGTGTCTGCACCCACGTCCTTCGGTGCAGAAGGTCAGCATGTTTAGTTTTGTTTAGAGATACAGCATGGCCCACCGAGTCCCCTCCGACCAGCGATCTCCGCACACTAACACTATCCTACACACACTAGGGACAATTTACACTTATACCAAGCCAATTAACCTACAAACCTGTACGTCTTTGGAATGAGGAAGGAAACTGAAGATCTCGGAGAAAACCCACGCGGTCATGGAGAGAACATACAAACTCAGTATAGACAGCACCCGTAGTCAGAATCAAACCCGGGTCTACTGCACTGTTAGATAGCAACTCTACTGCTGCGCCACTGTGCCGCCCAGTTCTCAACACCAGATTGAGACTTGTAGGTTGAGCACATGGGTAGCAGGCTGGGTCCAGCAGGATCTGAACTGATGTTCTGTCCATGGATTTATTTTTCAACTGATTAAATTGCACGACAGCTCTTCATTTTCTATTAACCGAGCAAGAGCCTCTATAATGTGTCAGATTTGGTCTAAGGCTGTTAATAATTCACTCAGCTACGAGAGAGCAGGCTGCATGTGACATCTGTCAAAATAATATTTGACTGCTCAATTAAACCTTTTATGTGATTGTAAAGACTGTAAGAAATTCAGTGCAAATGAGAGCCAGAGCTGAGTCAAGCATGCTTTGTTCCAAGTCCCAGTTAATCATTATCCAGAAAAAAATGATTCAGATACTCTTCACTCATACATTGGTATTGGTATTGATGTATTATTGTTACATGAATGGACATGCTGTCAAATCAGTGTGATCAAGTCATACACACCAGTGCAACAGGTAGTGCAAAGAAAAAAATATCAGGGTGCAGAATACAGTAAATCCTCATTTTAACAGACCTCTTTATAAAGTATTCGGGTTATAGGGGACCAATTTTACTTCAGGGACACGTGAGTGATTCCGTGAAGAACCCCGCCAGTTCACATGCATGTCAGTATGTCAGCCGCATTGCCGCAAGCACTATACTGGCAGGGCAGCACTCCTGCCGGTAGTAAGTTAAACGTAGAAAGGTAAGTTATTTTTACTTACCAGGGTTTTTTCGAGCAGGAGCCTCTCTTCACAGAGGTTTTCCTGCCAGATTCTCAGCCCGATGAGTGGGCCGGCTATGGACTATGGGGAAACCCCGGTATGACCGCGGAAGCGGTTAACCGGCAAAATATCGGGTTTGGAGATAAGCAGTCGCTGACAAGGCAGTCAGTGGCTTCCAACCTGCAGGGATGCCGTGGAGTGGCAAGTAAGTAACACCAGAGTCGCTGACAGTGTGGCCAGCGGCTCACAGACTTTGGTCCCCAGGCAGGGAGTAAAATTGGTGGAGTACGGACTCGTTCAGCTCTATTGGACTCGGGTGAGTCGGGCTGCAAGGGTTTTCTCCAATAATAAAGTTTGCATGTATGCTATAGGGTTTTTTAGTCAAAAGTTAAAGTCAAAGTCAAAAGTCAAAAGAGTTTATTGTCATGTGTCCCCGACAATGAAATTCTTTCTTTGCTTAGCACAAGTTGCTATGAAGGGTTAAATTGCTTTAATCCTTCACAGGTGAAGCTCTACACTAAAAATTTGAATTAGTGAGTCTACACTGTAATAGCGCGGGCCTATCGGGACAGGCCGCGCCAGCAGCGCCTGAGATAGGGCTGCTTCATGTGTAATATCACAGGCCTATGGGACAGGCCGCAGCAGCAGCGCCTGGCAGGGCTGCTTCGTATGAAAGCACTGGTCTACGGGAGAGCCGCACCAGCAGCGCCTGGGATAGGACTGTTTCATTTGTGGCATTGCCGGCCTATGGGAGAGCCACGCCAGCAGCGCTTGGGACAGGGCTGTTTCATGTCAAAAAGCGCCGGCCTCTATGAGAGTCGGCACCGGCAACGCCTGGGACAGGGTTGCTTAAGGTAACACATAAGTCTGCTAGGCCCACGGAGATGGGGGGAAGATTCCCCACGAGGGCTGGATAGTGCGTTTGAACGACTATCGCAAATGCAGCATCTATTGCATACAGTGCTAGAGCAGGGCACATGCCAGCAGGAGGAGTGTCAGCGCCACCCTGAACAAAAATAGGCAGTTCACTGGAGCTGGGGGCAGCATGACAGCTGGGCAGAAATTCCATGCACCCTACCAACCCTACTCAACAAAGTGGATCTGGCACTTCTGAAACATGGGTAAGTGCACCACTCACAAGTTGTAATATTTACACTTTTTTGTAGAACACATAAAGGATAAAAACATCTGCTTAGAGGCACAGTGCTAGCATTCCAAGCCAGTTTGGAGGGTTGTCTTTAAAGATAAGGTTCGGAAATCGGGCCAGAGCTCTCATGCAAAGCACCCATGGAATAAGGCAGGAGTGGCCTGTTTATTATGAAAAATGGAGAGCGTCGCATATGAACTTTCCGAATATAAAAACTTTTTTTCCTGGCTAACAACAGATTCATAAGGGTCTCAAAGATCCATTCTATGCAGTTCCCATTACAGAGGTTATCAAAGACAATATAACTGTACTAATAACAGTAAAACATTGCGGAATGGGATAAATTGTTTGTTGGTCATTGGGATTTACCTTTAACTAATAATTAGTCTATGACTCCGTCCTGTGGCAAGAGATGGAGTTAATAGCAGCCTGTAATAAAACTGACTTCTATTCATCAAGAGTAATTGGTAATATAGTAGCTGTGTTCCAGTTGTACAAATCAAGGAACTGATATTGTGCAAAGTAACGACCTCTCAAAGGACATATAGATCATTGTTAACAACCTTATGTTATTATCAGCTGAAGCTACCTCAGTCACAATGATGAACAAACAGTATTCACCATTGCTCCAGTGGTTTGGTTGGTCACTACAAAGTACAGAGATAGCACCATAAAAGCAGTACATTCCTATTCAGGGAATCGGAAGCAGTTTTGTTTAAATGTTAATGTTACATTTAATATGGTACAGATTACTGATGTCTTCCAGCTCATTCTTAAATTGTCTTTGATAATAATTCAGTTATAGCGCCACTACAGCTGCAACAAACGGAGATCACTCTGTCGGGTTCAACCCCGGATAGCGAGTTGTAAAAGAGATCTTGACACAAGTTCTCCCACTACACGAATATGCAGTTTCGATATTGAAAATGGTTAACAATACTTCACCAGGGGGTTCCAGCTACATCCTTAGTCATGACACTAATAT
Source organism: Okamejei kenojei (assembly GCA_035221665.1). Classification (NCBI taxonomy): domain Eukaryota; kingdom Metazoa; phylum Chordata; class Chondrichthyes; order Rajiformes; family Rajidae; genus Okamejei; species Okamejei kenojei. The sequence continues at coordinate 57,929,542 of CM069133.1, read as the reverse complement.
CAGCACAATAAGGGCAAACATTGGAAACGCTGTGGCTAGATAGGATGGAATTGGCTGCAGGTGCCATTACATTTACATTCTGATCTACAAAAGCAGTGCAAACCAGGGGTGGCAGGATTTTAGATCATACTTTGGATACCCCACGGACTCACGTCTATGTGGGAGGGCAGGCTTGCTATATTATATCAAGGCCACCAAAATCCTAAGAAGTGTGGAATCAGCATTGTTTATTAAGTAACAAACAACCACACAAGGAAAGGTTGGTTCAGACTATTTCAAGGTCGCTGCAGCAGGTTCTGGTTTATGCAGTATTAACACTGACGATTGTACATCTCATTTCACCAGGGCAGCATCAATGTCAGCAGCCAGGGCAACGGACGTTCCCATATCCTCGCGACCGCAGGATGGTCAACTGAATTGATTTTAAAACATTTTTTTTTTACCATAGGCCGGTTACTGACCCGGGGCTTTTGCCCATTCTGTTTTGCGTCCACGTTAGCCTCCCCTGAGATACAGGGGTTGCTATTGATTTCTTTATTAACGTAAACCATTAATACTTTTGAATCAATGTCATGCTTAGTGCATTTTTGATTGTTCACACATGGTAAATGGTAGGGAATTGAGGAATGCTGTGGAACAGAGGGATCTAGGAATAACTGTGCATAGTTCCCTGAAGGTGGAATCGCATGTAGATAGGGTGGTAAAGAAAGCCTTTGGTGTGCTGGCCTTTATAAATCAGAGCATTGAATATAGGAGTAGGGAAGTAATGTTAAAATTGTACAAGGCATTGGTAAGACCAATTCTGGAGTATGGTGTACAATTTTGGTCGCCTAGTTATAGGAAGGATGTCAACAAAATAGAGAGAGCACAGAGGAGATTTACTAGAATGTTGCCAGGGCTCCAGCAACTATGTTACAGAGAAAGGTTGAACAAGTTAGGTCTTTATTCTTTGGAGCGCAGAAGGTTAAGGGGGGACTTGATTGAGGTCTTTAAAATGATGAAAGGGATAGACAGAGTTGACGTGGATACGTTTTTCCCATTGAGGGTAGGGAAGATTCAAACAAGAGGGCATGACATGAGAATTAAGGGACAGAGGTTTCGGGGTAACGTGAGGGGGAACTTCTTTACTCAGAGGGTGGTGGCTGTGTGGAATCAGCTTCCAGCAGAAGTGGTGGAGGCAGGATTGATTTTAACATTTAAGTGTAAAGTGGATAGGTATATGGACGTGAAGGGAATGGAGGGGTATGGTCTGAGTGCAGGTAGATGGGACTAGGGGAAAACAAATGGTTGGCACGGACTGGAAGGGCCGAGTGGGCCTGTTTCCGTGCTGTAATTGTTATATGGTTATTATATGGTTATATCCTGAGTCAATCGATGCAGTGAGACGCCGAGATTTGGATCTGCGGCATGAAATCACAGGGCTTTGAACCCTTCACGGAATCACTCACGTGACTCCGAAGTAAAATACTAAGATTAAATGAGAACTTATCAGTTTGAAGTTTGATCATGATTTTATGAGGAGTTATGTTGGTGATTACGTGCCCTCCATGCCCATCTCTCTTTCATAAAGGTAATCTGGTAGTTTTCAAGTTGTTAATCTTACTATGTTAACTTCGATTTTGGTTATCTGTGATTTCATATCGCTGCTTTGAAGATTGACGCGCATGCGAACTGGTGGGGTTCTTCACGTAATCACCAACGTAACTCCTCATAAAATCAAGATCAAGCTTCAAACTAGTAAGTTCTCATTTAATCTTACTATTCTGTTGCAGACTGAGTTTGTGGTTTCACTGAATGATCACAAGATGGTTGGAACTATGCATCATTTTAGGTTAGTTTAGTCTAGAGACGCAATGTGGAAACACCAAGTCTATGCTGACCAGTGATCACACATCGATTATGTGGGACAAAATATATAGAACCACTGCGACAGTTCTTTCCTACACACTGTGAATTGTCCTTAGTGTGTAGGACAGAACTACTACAATGGTTCTTTCTTTCCTCCCACATAGCTACTGTAGTGATTCAACCATTCCACGCAAATGGAAAGGCAAAGACATTGTGACAGTGCCTTGGAGTGTAATTGGTCTGATGGTTTGAATTTTTCAGAATAATGGCAGCATTTATTTGTATAATAGAGAGGGAATGCCGGGGATATTGTGGTGAGGCTTGGCAGGCGGGAATTGGTAAGTGGGTCAAAATGAGGTTAGCAGGCTAGAAGTGTTAAGGACAGAGATTCGACCAGCAGATAGATGAAAGCAGTTGGCAGTCAGGACATGCTTGGTGGTCCAGGGCTGGATGGTAGGCCTGAATTAGCGCTGTTATAAGATGTCCTATCTGAAGATGGTTCCCAGCAATGGATCACCCCATTTAATGCATAGGAAGGAACTGCAGATGCTGGTTTAAACCGAACATAGACATGTCCGAAGAAGGGTCTCATCACTAAAGAAGACACAAACAATCTCCCAGATGTACTGGAGGACAGATGATCTATGGGGGTAGAGGAACTGAAATAAATTTTCATTCGGCGAGAAATAGTATTGGGTAGGCTAATGGGACTGAAGGATGATAAATCGCCTGGGCCTGATGGTCTGCATCCCAGGGTCCTCAGGGAGGTGGCTCTAGAAATAATGGATGCATTGGTGATCATTTTCCAATGTTCAATAGATTCAGGATCAGTTCCTGTAGATTGGAGGATAGCTAATGTTATCCCACGTTTCAATAAAAGAGCGAGTGAGAAAACAGGGAATTACAGACCAGTTAGCCTGCCTTCGGTGGTGGGAAAGATGCTGGAGTCAATTATTAAAGATGAAATAATGGGGCATTTGGATAGCAGTAATAGGATTAGTCCAAGTCAACATGCATTTATGAAAGGGAAATCTTGCTTGACTAATCTTCTGGAATTTTTTGAGGATGTGACAAGTAAAATGGATGAAGGGGTACCAGTGGATGTAGTGTATCTAGATTTTCAGAAAGCCTTTGATAAGATCCCGCACGGGAGACTGATGACTAAAATTATAGCACATGGTATTGGGGTAGGGTGTTGACATGGATAGAAAATTGGTTGGCAGACCAGAAGCAAAGAGTAGGAGTGAACGGGTCCTTTTCAGAATGGCAGGCAGTGGCGAGTGGAGTGCCGCAAGGCTCGGTGTTGGGGCCGCGACTGTTTACCATATATATTCATGATTTGGAAGAGGGAATTAGGAGCAACATTAGCAAGTTTGCGGATGACACAAAGCTGAGTGGCAGTGTGAACTGTGAAGAAGATGTTAAGAGGTTGCAGGGTGACCTGGACAGGTTGAGTGAGTGGACAGATGCGTGGCAGATGCAGTACAATATAGATAAATGTGAAGTTATCCACACTGGTGGCAAAAAACAAGGGGCAGATTATTATCTCTCTGGGGTTAGGTTCGGTAAGGGGGAGGTGCAGCGAGACCTTGGCGTCCTTGTACACCCGGTCACTGAAACTTGGCTTACAGGTACAGCAGGCAGTGAAGAAAGCGAATGGAATTGTGTCTTTCATAACAAGAGGATTTCAGCATAGGAGTAAAGACGTTATTGATAGGGGACGATCAGCCATGATCACAATGAATCATGTTACTGGCTCGAAGGGCCAAATGGCCTCCTCCTGCACCTATTTTCTATGTTTCTATGTTTCTATGTCCTGAAACGTCACCCCATTCCTTCTCTCCAGAGATGCTGCCTGTCCCGCTGAGTTACTCCAGCTTTTTGTGTCTACCCCATTTATGCCTTTGCCGACAGGACCCATCGCAAGCACAGGTGTGCTCTATGTTTGGGCTCCATACAATCAAGTGAGAGCACACCTGGAGTACAGTGCGGATAAAGAATTGGCAAACCCAAGAAAAACAACTGTAATCTCAGTCACTTTTTTAAGTGGCTCTGTGAGAGGTTTTATGGATAGTACTTGTACTGAAGTTAATTTTGCAAACTTATCAGCTTAGTTTCGGAACTTGAAGTTTGGCTATGTGTAGGATGAGCTTTGCAGTTTTCAACAGTCAAGCATTAATGACTACTCTCCTACATGCTGGGAAAAAATTGTAATTGTTTCATTTCCTGGAATGTTAGTGTGGGTGCAATGTATACTCCAAGGTCCTACTTGAAGGCATTATGGTAGAGTACAATCATCAGCTCTTGTGTCCAGGAGATGTGATCAGTTCCTTTCCCATGTCTCATCTGGATGATCATACATAGCTGGCTCAATATACAGTGTAAACATTCCCCCCTCTTTTCTCAATTTTTGGACATTTGACTTGCCTGGAAACCTAGAGCTATTTGCATCTTAATTACTTTCAGTTCGAAAGAGATGCGCAGAGCAGGATTTTACTTCGGCGTCACGTGAGTGATTCCATGAAGAACCCCGTGAGTCTGGATGCGCTTCATTTACGTATGATGCATGGCTCAGCGACCGGCTGGGAGGAGCATCGCTCCTCCAGCGGTAAGTTTTAAAAACCCTCAGGTAAGTGGGAAACTTAGTCGGAGGTCGTTTTCTGTGCTTGATAATTCTTGTTTTCAGGAGCAAGTTCAAGTATGGAGAAAGCGTCGAGGGTGAAGTCAAGGCGAGCCGCTAGGAGAGTAGCTATGGATGACCGCGGGAATGCGGGTAGCAGGCGCCTAGCTCACCTACCGAGTCGCTAGCGGTATGACCAACGACTGCAGGCTTGGTGTCAGAGAGCACCGTGGTTGCACCATTGTGGCGCAAAGCCACTAAAAAGTCTGCATGGCCCATTGACTTGGACGAGTCGGGTCGGGAGGGATCCTTAGGACAGTTGTCCAGGATGGAGCTCCTAATGGAGTGGATGTTCCACCTAGATACACTCCAACAGGAGGAGTTGTGTCAGCGCCGGCCTCTTGGAGAGCCCGCGCCAGCAGCACCTGTGACAGGGCTGACTAATGTCTCCCTCTTGGAGGAGGAGAGCATGCGGGGTCAGTGTTATTCTGACGCCGAGTCAGAGGGTATAGCCATGGAGCATACCCCAATGGATGAAGGGCATGAGTCAGAGGTACCATCCCTGGCAGCAAGATTTGCCATCCCAACAGAGTCAGGGGAACCGCTGGGTGAAGAGTTGGCCGCTTCTCACCAGCTTCAAGAGCTTACTATGGATGAAACGTCCAAAATGTACGAGACCCCGGCTAATTGTGTCCTGCTCAAAGTGCCGACTGTGAACCACGCCATCTGGGGTCATATGGGCGTAGGCATCAGAGCTCAGGAAATGAGGTTTCAGAGGGTGCTGAAACTGCTCGCCTCGGGCATTACAGCATTCGCCAGGTTGGTGGATGGAGGGTACCTGTCTGATGTACAGCAGGATGCCATGGTCCTCATGTGCAATGCACACTTCGAGATAAACTGTCTGAGAAAGTGTGCCAACCACCCTACCATCAATCCTAAGTTCGCCGCTCTGTAAACCCAGCAATATCCAGCCACCAAATCTGCTGTTTGGTGAAGACCTTGCAAAAAGTGTCAAGGAGCTGGACGATGAGGCAAGAATGGTCAGGCACATCAATGCACCGATGACCAGCAAAGCGCTTCGGCCATTGACAAATATGCGCAGTTGGCACACTCCTACAGGGGCACGGGCGAACATGACCTTTCCCACCAGAAACAGGGGGCAGAAAATTCCACCGGTAACCATGGAGGTATGTGGGTCTGGTTCTTGTCGGAACATATTAAGTGTGAATCACCTACAATTTGGAGGGAGATTACACTTGTTTCTGAAGGAATGGTATGGGATAACATCAGATTTGTTTATACAGTGCAGTATACAAGGGTTTCAAATTGAATTCCTTCCCAATTTGCATCCACCCACACAGCATACACCAAGTCGGGCACTCATTTTCTCACAAAAACAGAATTTGGAGATACAAGCTGAAATTGAAAAAGTTATATAAAAAAAGGGCTAATTGAGAAGGCGGTTTATCAATCTCACCAATTCGTGTCTAATATTTTTCCTAGGTCAAAGAAGCATGGGGGTTGTCGAATCATCCTTGACTTGATGAGCCTTAACCCTTTTGTGCAGTATAAACATTTCAAAATGGAAACATTTGTTACTGCCAAACAACTGATTTTCCAGAGGATGTTACATGGCATGTATAAACCTTAAACATGCATATCACTCAGTGCCTGTTCATAGGGATCATTTGGGATATTTGAAATTTAGCTGGATGAGGCAATTATGGCAATTTAAAACACTGCCTAATTGGTTAACCTCGGCCCCTAGATTATTTACAAAACTGTTAACACCAGTACTGCGGCTACTCCGGGCTCAGGATCATATTGTAATGGCTTATCTGGATGATATCTTAATCATAGGAAAGACTCGGGAAGCAGTTGAATTATCTGTTTCAGTTGTTAAACTCATGTTTGAGAAATTATGGTTTCTCATTCATCCAGTTAATTCCTAATTGATAGCAGTTAGAGTTATTGATTATTTGGGATTCCCTGTTAACTCAACTCACATGTCAGTGACTATGCCCAGGGGCAAGAGATTAAAGTTAATTGAAGGCTGTAACAAGCTCATGGTGCAGCAACAACCTTCAATTAGATATGTGGCCAGCTTGATTGGCAAATTAGTGGTGGCCTTTCCAGCTGCACAGTATGGACCTTTGCATTACCAAAATTTACAACGGGAAGAGGAACAGGCACTCAGGATACATGCAGGTCATTTCAACAGGCCCATGCAATTACTAGCTGAAGCCATTGCTGAATTGCAGTGGTGGATAATGAACATCTCAAGCAGCTCCAGCAACATTCTGGTTGAGGAACCCTCAGTTGTCTTACAGACTGATGTTAGGTGCCCTGGGTTGGGGTGCTACTAATAACGTCTCTAGCTGTGGAGGCAGATGGAATATTCATGAGGCATTTATTCTTCAATCACATGGGATCAATTATTTAGCTATTGGGAGCATTTTATGGGCTTAAGGCTTATTGTACTACTATGCGTCACTTGCATGTTCATTGACAACACTACGGCAGTGGCGTATGTTAATCACATGGGTGGAATCAAGTCGGAATTTTGTGATAGATTGGCTAATCTTATTTGGCACTGGTGTATTACAAGAAACATTTGGGTTTCAGTTATCTACCTACCAGGTAGACTCAACATGGTGGAAGACACCAGGTCAAGCAAATTCAATGACAACACAGAATGGATGTTGAATCATGATGTATTTAATGATATTATTGTTCGGTATGGGATACCAGATATTGATTTGTGTGCATCCAGACTCAATCACCAGTTACCCAAGTATGCTTCATGGGAACCAGACCCTGGGGCAGTAACGGCAGATGCATTCTCGTTACACTGGGGCGGAATGTTTTTATATGCATTTCCTCCATTTTGCCTCATCAGTCGGTGCTTGCTCTAGATCAAGCAGGAATCCGCTTCAGGAGTTTTTGTGGTGCCCGACTGGCCTACTCAGCCATGGTTCCCTCTCATTTTAGAGATAATAACCTAGCCTCTTATGGATGTCCCAAAGCGTAGTGACCTACTGGTGCACCCTGTAACTGGGGATCCACATCCATTACATGACCGTATTGATCTGTTAATTTGCAGATTCTGAGGAAGCCATACCTGGGGCTTGGACTATCTGATCATACCGTGGATCGCTGCAGCCTGGAGGGATAGTCCCAAAAACAGTACATCTCTCATGTCAGGAAATGGGAGATCTCTGTTTATGGGGGAATATTACATATTATTACCCATATCACACATCTGAGCTATGCTTTTACAAAATTGTATTCCCTTCGTTTTGAGTGCCAGCAGGGTTAACAGGAGAATATTTTCTTGTATTCCCCTTTCTTGCGAACGCCTATGGACTTTACGTGTTAAAACAGCGGTAAATATAGTCTTATATTCCCCTGGTCTCACATCCGGGAACTTGGCAATGTGACGCTGCGTGGGAAATTTAGAATTTGTTCTCGACAAAACAAGCAAAATGGCAGCCTCCTGCGAGAAGAGGTTCGCGACTTTTGACAGTAGATTCATATTGCCCGAGTCGAAGATTTTCCTCTAGATGTCTGATATGGGTAATAATAACAATATTGACTGTCCTCTTTCGGGGGATACGACATATATTGCCCTCACTAGATCCATATTGCCCTCGTCTTCGACTCGGGCAATATGAATCTACTTCAGGCAATATATGTCGTATCCCCCTCAAGGCCAGTCAATATTCTATTATTATACGGCATGCATTTCTGGTGTGCTGGAATTTCTGTCAACGCTATATTTTGATGAAGGGTTAGGGTATAGTGCCATCAATAGTGCCAGGAGTGCCCTGTCATCATACCTATGGGGTCAGAGCAACATTCTGTTGGATCTCACGCGTTAATATCCCAGTTTATGAAAGGTATTTTTAATTCCAATCCCCCCAGGCCCAAGTAATATGAAATCTGGGATGTGAGCGTGGTTCTCACGCTGTTTCGCCAGTGGGCTCAAGCCACATCCCTGTCTTTGCCCAAAATCACCCTTAAGGTGGTCACGCTCATGGCGCTAGTTTCAGCGCAATGGGTCCAGACATTACAGAGCTGTGTCTGGACAGGATGTTATCATCTGGTAATAACATTAAGTTTTACATTTATGATTTAATTAAGCAGTGCAGACCAGGGGTGTCAGGGTTCAAGATTACTTTTTCGGCATACCACACAGATTTACGACTGTGTGTAGTGTTGCACTTGCAATATTATATCAAGGTCACCAAGACCCTCAGAGGTTCGGAATCAGCATTACTTATCAGCCACAAAAAGCCGCATATGAATGTGTCCGTTCAGACCATTTCAAGGTGGCTGAAACAGGTTCTCGGTTGTGCAGGAGTAGACGCTGACAAATTTAAATCTCACTCCACCAGGGTAGCATCAACATCAGCAGCGAGGGCAATGGACGTCCCTTTCGACCATATCCTCGCGGGCGCAGGATGGTCAATTGAACTGACTTTCCAAAGGTTCTATAACAAGTCGCTTACCGAACTGGGGGTATTCGCCCATTCCATTTTAAGTTCAGTTTCATAGCTTCCCCCTTGGAGAGAGGGGTCGCTATTATTTTTTTCTTTGTTAAATAAACCATTAACATATTCAAATCAATGTCATGGTTCAATGAATTGTTTATTATTCACTCATCCTGAGTCAATTGATGCAGTGAGACACCTGGATTCGTATCTATGGCATAAAATCACAGAGCTTTGAAATATTCACGGAATCACTCACATGACTCCGAAGTAAAAGAGTAAGATTAAACGAGAACTTACCAGTTTGAAGTTTGATCTTTATTTTATGAGGTGTTACGATGAGCGATTACGTGCCCACCATTCCCAACCCTCATATCACAAAGGTCATCTGGTAGTTCTAGGTTTCTAATCTTACTATGTTACTTCAATTACTGTTATCTGTGATTTCGTACTGCTGCTTTGAAGATTGACGCGCATGCGGACTGGCGGGGTTCTTCCGATAACTCCTCAAAAAATAATGATCAAACTTCAAACTGGTAAATTCTGATTTCATCTTACTATTTTTGCACAGAGGTTGGTGAGTGCCTGGAACCTGCTACTGTGGGTGGTAGTGGAAGCAAATATATTAGTGGTATTTAAGAGACTTTAGGATAAGCACATAGATATGCAGGGAATGGAGGGATACGGACTATGTGCACGCAGATAAAAGTTGGCCTTGGCATCATGTTCAGTGCAGATGTCGTGGGTTGAAAGGCCTATTCCTGTGCTGTACTGTTCTATATTCTATGTTCTATGTTCTTGCCTGGTTTATTATCCTAGTGGAAAGTCACAGCCTATTGTCAGTTTCTGCACAGCCATGTATTATGTCAGTATTGCCCATTTGAGACACCGAGAAGGCAAATTATTTTTTTCCATGGTTTGTGGGTGGCACAGTGGTACAGTGAGGAGAACTATTGCCTCAAAGGTTTGTGGGCAGCACAGTGGCATAGTGGCAGAACTGCTGCTTGCAGCGCCAGGACCCAGATGCAATCCTCGCTATGGCTGCTGTCTGCACAGAGTTTGTACATTCTCCCTTTGACCACATTTTTCTCTGGGTACCCTGGTTTCCTCCCACACTCCAAAGGTGTACAGGTTTGTAGGTTATTTGGCTTTGATTAATTGTAAATTGTCCCCTGTGTGTAGGATCATGTTAAGCCCCTGTCCCGCTTGGGCGACCTCAACCGGGACCTCTGGCGAGTTTGCCTACGACCCATGGTCGCAGCAAGGTCACTACGAGATCATAGGAGGTCTTCATCACTATCCTTCATGGCCGATAGTGGTCTCAGTGTAGTCAAGGCTTCAGCTAGGTCACGGCGTATTTTTCAAGATGTTCAAAATTGACTGCTACTAAAAATAGGTTGCCTTGGGAAATATCAATATTTATTTCATCGTAGGTCTAGTCGAAGCCGGTCATAGTAGGTCGTGATGCTAGTCGTAGGCAGTCTAAGGTGGTTGAAGGTAGTCAAAGGTAATAGCTCCTATACTCAAATCCTTTTGCTATGAAAGCTAACATACCATTTGCTTTCTTCACTGCCTGCTGCACCTGCATGCCTACTTTCAATGACTGGTGTACCATGACACCCAGGTCGCGTTGCATCTCCCTTTTTCCTAATCGGCCACCATTTAGATAATAGTCTGCTTTCCTGTTTTTCCCACCAAAGAGGAGAACCTCACATTTATCCACATTATACTGCATCTGCCAAACATTTGCCCACTCACCCAGCCTATCCAAGTCACCTTGCAGTCTCCTAGCATCATCCTCAAATCTAACATTGCCCCAGCTTAGTGTCATCCGCAAACCTGGAGATGTTGTTTTCAATTCCCTCATCCAGATCATTAATGTATCTTGTAAATAACTGGGGTCCCAGCACAGACCCTTGCGGTACCCCACTAGTCACTGCCTGCCATTGTGAAAAGGATCCGTTTACTCCTACTCTTTGCTTCCTGTCTGCCAGCCAGTTCTCTATCCACATCAATACTGAACCCCCAATGCCGTATGCTTTAAGTTTGTATACTAATCTCTTATGTGGGACCTTGTTGAAAGCCTTCTGGAAGTCCAGGTACACCACATCTAATGGTTCTCCCCTATCCACGCTACTAGTTACATCCTCGAAAAATTCTACAAGATTCGTCAGACATGATTTACCTTTCGTAAATCCATGCTGACTTTGTCCAATGATTTCACCACTTTCCAAATGTGCTGCTATCCCATCTTTAATAACTGACTCTAGCAGTTTCCCCACGACTGATGTTAGACTAACTGGTCTGTAATTCCCCGTTTTCTCCCTCCCTCCCTTCTTAAAAAGAGGGGTTACGTTTGCCACCCGCCAATCCTCAGGATCGACACCAGAATCTAAAGAGTTTTGAAAGATTATCACTAATGCATCCACTATTTCCGGAGCTATTTCCTTAAGTACTCTGGGATGCAGCCTATCTGGCCCTGCGGATTTATCGGCCTTTAATCCATTCAATTTATCCACACCACTTCCCGACTAACCTGGATTTCACTCAATTCCTCCTTTGACCCGCGGCCCCCTGCTATTTCCGAAAGATTATTTTTTTCCTCCTTTGTGAAGACAGAACCAAAGTAGTTATTCAATTGGTCTGCCATATCCTTGTTCCCCATGATCAACTCACCTGTTTCTGACTGCAAGGGACTTACATTTGTTTTAACTAATCTCTTTCTCTTCACATATCTATAAAAACTTTTGCAGTCAGTTTTTATGTTCCCTGCCAGTTTTCTTTCATAATCAATTTTTCCTTTCCTAATTAGGCCCTTTGTCCTCCTCTGCTGGTCTCTGAATTTCTCCCAGTCCTCTGGTATGCTGCTTTTGCTGGCTACTTTGTACGCATCATCCTTTGCTTTGATACTATCCCTGATTTCCCTTGTTATCCATGGATGCACTACCTTCCCTGATTTATTCTTTTATCAAACTGGGATGAACAATTTTTGTAGTTCATCCATGCAGTCTTTAAATGTCTTCCATTGCGTATCCACTGTCAACCCTTTTAGAATTGATTGCCAGTCAATCTTGGCCAATTCACATCTCATACCCTCTAATTTACCTTTCTTTAAGTTCAGAACCATTGTTTCTGAATGAACAATGTCATTCTCCATCCTAATGAAGAACTCGACCATATTATGGTCACTCTTGCCCAAGGGGGCACATACAGCAAGACTGCTAACTAACCCTTCCTCATTACTCAATACCTAGTCTAAAATAGCCTGCTCTCTCGTTGGTTCCTCTACATATTGTTTTAGATAACTATCCCACATACATTCCAAAAAATCATCTTCCTTAGTGCCCCTGCCGATTTGATTCACCCAATCTATATGTAGATTGAAGTCATCCATTATAACTGTTTTGCCTTTGTCGCACGCATTACTAATTTCCTGTTTGATACCATCCCCAACATCACTACTACTGTTAGGTGGCCTGTATACAACACCCACCAGAGTTTTCTGCCCTTTAGTGTTTTGCAGCTCTACCCATATTGATTCCACATCCTCCAAGCTAATGTCCTTCCTTTCCATTGCGTTAATCTCCTCTCTAACCAGCAATGCTACCCCACCTCCTTTTCCTTTCTCTCTATCCCTCCTGAATATTGAATATCCCTGGATGTTCAGCTCCCAGCCTTGGTCACCCTGGAGCCATGCCTCCGTGATCCCAACTATATCATAATCATTAATAGCTATCTGCACGTTCAACTCATCCACCTTATTACGGTTATTCCTTGCATTGAGATACAAAGCCTTCAGGCTTGTTTTTACAACGCTCTTACCCCTTATACAATTATGTTGAGAAGTGGCCCTTTTTGATTTTTGCCATGGTTTTGTCTGTCTGCCACTTTTACTTTTCACCTTGCTCCCTATTGCTTCTACCCTCGTTTTACACCCAACTGCCTCTCTGCTCTTGTACCCATCCCCCTGCCACATTAGTTTAAATCCTTCCCGGGTGCACTAACAAACACTCCCCCAAGGACATCGGTTCCATTCCAGCCCAGGTGCAGACCATCCCCCAGAAATGGTTCCAGTGCCCTAAAAATTTGAATCCCTCCCCCTTGCACCATTTTTCAAGCCACATATTCATCTGCAATATCCTCCTATTTCTACTCTGACTGGTCCGTTCTACTGGTAATAATCCAGAGATTATTACCTTTGAGGTCCCACTTTTAAGTTTATCTCCTAGCTCCCTAAATTCACCTTGTAGGACTTCATCCCTTTTTTTACCTATATCGTTGGTGCCAATATGCACCACGACAACTGGCTGTTCACCCACCCCCTCCAGAATGTTCTGCAGCCGTTCAGTGACATCCCTGACCCTTGCACCAGGGAGGCAACATACCATCCTGGAGTCTTGTTTGCGGCCGCAGAAACACCTATCTATTCCCCTGACAATTGAATCCCCTATTACTATTGCCCTTCCCCTCTTTTTTCCCCCCTCATGTGTTGCAGAGCCACCCATGGTGCCATGAACTTGGCTGCTGCTGCATTCCCCTGGTGAGCCATCTCCATCAACAGTATCCAAAATGGTATACTTGTTTAGGAGGGAGATGACCGCAGGGGACTCCTGCACTATCTGCCTACTGCTTTGCTGGCTATTGGCCACCCGATCCCTTTCTGTCCTCTTACCTTTTGCCTGTGGTGTGACCAACATACTGTATGTGCTATCCACGACTTTCTCCGCATCATGGATGCTCCAGTATGAATCCAGCCGCAGTTCCAATCGTTCAATGCGGTCTTCCAGGAGCTGCAGCTGGACACATTTCCTGCAAATGTAGTCACCAGGGACACCGACCATATCCCTGATCTCCCACATGTTGCAGGCTGAACAAACCACAGGTCCAATCTCTACTGCCATATCCTACTCCCAAATTACTCTGTATTAAAAATATATATTTTTATTTTTTATTTTTTATTTTTTTGTTTCATTTTTATTAAATACAAAACTTTATCCTTTAAACTTTACCAATAAATACTAAATCCTTAACTCCCAGAATCCTTAACGCCCAGTTAATGTATTACAGAAATGTAAAAATGTAAACCCCGGGTTGCACCCAATCAGCTGCTTCCTCTGGTCCTCATCAACCAATCAGAGGCTTCCACCAGATTCCCTCTCTGGAAGATGGAACCAAAGATGGAAAGTTGCAGATTTCAGTCTCACAGAGCAGGTAACTCCACCCTCTCGCACCAACGGCTCCCCGGGCCTCTGTGAAAAGCAAGCCCCGCGCTAGATTTATACTCACAGCGCAGGTAACTCCACCCTTTCTCACCAACGGCTCCTCGGGCCTCTGTGAAAAGCAAGCCCCGCGCTAGATATATACTCACAGCGCAGGTAACTCCACCCTCTCTCACCAACGGCTCCCCGGGCCTCTGTGAAAAGCAAGCCCCGCGCTAGATAACTCCACCCTCTGCTCCCCGGGCCTCTGTGAAAAGCAAGCCCCGCGCTAGATATATACTCACAGCACAGGTAACTCCACCCTCTCTCACCAATGGCTCCCCGGGCCTCTGTGAAAAGCAAGCCCCGCGCTAGGTTTATACTCACAGCGCAGGTAACTCCACCCTCTCTCACCAACGGCTCCCCGGGCCTCTGTGAAAAGCAAGCCCCGCGCTAGGTTTATACTCACAGCGCAGGGCACTCCACCCTCTCTCACCAACGGCTCCCGGGCCTCTGTGAAAAGCAAGCCCCGCGCTAGATATATACTCACAGCACAGGTAACTCCACCCTCTCTCACCAACGGCTCCCGGGCCTCTGTGAAAAGCAAGCCCTGCGCTAGGTTTATACTCACAGCGCAGGTAACTCCACCCTCTCTCACCAACGGCTCCCCGGGCCTCTGTGAAAAGCAAGCCCAGCGCTAGATTTATACTCACAGCGCAGGTAACTCCACCCTCTCTCACCAACGGCTCCCGGGCCTCGACTGTTAAAGTCGAATGGCCCCGTAAGGAACTTCGATCCCTGGCAAAGGGATTGCAAGCTCCGCGATGTTAAAGTCTCACAGATTCCTGTGGCTTGCAGCACCGGGTTGGTCTCCAGGAAAGGCCACCAACTCCATGATGTTAGGCCGCAGTCGGGACAGAGATGCGAAACGGAAGAAAATCGCATCTCATCGAGGTAAGAGTTTGAAAAAAAGTTTCCCCCAAGGGAAATTAGTAAATTATTGGGCACTGGGATTAACAGTCTCAAAATGACTGAGCTTTCATTGTGTTTGGAATATTCATTCAGAAAGTGCCAAGACCATTCAGTTGATTTAATGCAAATATTCAGTTCCTATTTTCTCAAGTCACAGTAACATCATACTCCCATTCTTGTATCTATCTGTAATTTGTATATTGATATTTTATAGATGAATTATTCCAGAGATTTATCATCTGTGGCAAGGTTAGCACGCTATCACTTCCTACAAGGCAAAACCAGGTAGTAGTTCAAGCAACAATGAGGCATCACTCTCAGAGGAGTTCTATGCGTTCCACACACATTTTGATGGGCAGAAAACTGATGTGCCTCTCTCGGGGCCCCATGTTATTGCGTTATATGGTATACGTCTATTGTAATCTTAATCATTAAGGCAGATCAGAAGATCCTGCAGGATGGAGTACCCTCGGAAAATATCTGGACCTTATAGTGTACCTGGCCATTTTCTCGGAACCTGCAAGGGCCAACTGGGTGGAGCATTTGCGGACATCTTCAACCTCTTGTTCCTGAGGTTTGAAGCTTCCTCCCACTTAAAAGGCCATCAGTAATACTGAAGAGCCCTAGAAGAGTAAGGTGACATGACTCATCAGTAACCACTGACTGGTGGCACTTACATCCGTGATGATGAAGTGGAAGTTGGTTACGGCAAACTCACATCTTAGCAAAAGCCTAGACCCACCACAATAGGTCAACCACCACAATACATCAATGGGGATGAGATCTCGCAGGTCTCCTCTCTGCATTTGGCCACTTGGAGAATTAAAACACAATCATCAGTCTGTTGTTCATCGACTACAGCTTGGTGTTCAACACCATTATCCCTTCCAAACTTGTTAGCAAGCTCAAAGAACTGAGTCTTTGCACATCCTATTAAATCTGAATCCTCAACTTCATCACCAACTGAACACAATTGATACAAATTGGAACAACACTTCATTCTCGATAGCCCCGGGTACCTCAAGGTTACATGTTCAGTCCACTGCTTTACTCACTCTATACCCATGACTGTATAGCTGGACACAGTTCCAATTCCATCTTCACAATTACCAGCAACACCACCAGCATTGAACAAATTATGGATAATGATGAGTTAGGAGGGAGATTGCTTTAAAAGTGCCATAATTCTTGCTTTCAACATCAGCTTGACCAAGAAGGTGACTGTTAACACCCTGGGTTCAATAAGTGGTTTATTATAAAACCTCTGAAAAGTCAATTCATTTGAACATCCTGCGGCTGCGAGGATATGGTCTATAGGGACATTCATTGCCCTCGCTGCTGACATTGATGCCGCCGTGGTGGAGTGAGATTTAAAATTAACTCCTGCACAACCCAGCACTTGTTTCAACGATCTTGAAATGACCTGAACAGACACTTTCATATGTGGCTTTTTGTGGCTAATAAACAATGCTACTTCGGAGCCTCTGAGGCTCTTGGTGACCTCGATATAACACTGCAAGAGCGCCACTACACACAGCCGTAAATCCGTGGGATATGCTGACAGTACAAGCTTGAATCCTGACACCCCTGGTTTGCTTGGTTTAATTAGATCATAGATGTAAAACATAACGTCATTTCCTGATGACACCATCCTGTCCAGACGCAGTTTGTGTAAAGTCCGAGCACCAAATTCCACCCACGTGATTAGCATAAGCCACTGCCATGGTGTTGTCAATCTGAAGCTGAACATGTAAGTGCTGCTTGGTGATACAATAAGCCTTGAGCCCGTAAAATGCTCCTAAAAGCTCAAAATAATTAATTCCATGTGATTGGAGAATAAATGCCTCATGCATATTTCATCTGCCTCCACAGCTAGAAATGGTATCCATAGCACCCCAACCTAGGGCACTAAAATCAGTCTGCAAATCAACTGAAGGTGCTTGCATCAGAACTTTGCTAGAACAATTTGAAATGTATCTTATCCACCACTGTACTTCAGCAATGGTTTCAAATGGCAATTGCCTGGGCCGGTTGAAATGATCTGCATGTAATCTGAGTGCCTGTTCCTTTGCCCTCTGTAAATTTTGGTAATGCAAATTTCCATACTGCACAGCTGGAAAAGCAGCTACCAATTTGCCAATCAAGCTGGTCACATGTTTAATTGAAGGTGATTCAATTAAATCACCCAAGAGCTTGATACAGCCTTCAATTAAATCTAATATTTTGCCCTTGGGCAGAGTCACAGACATGTAAGTTGAATTAACTGTGAATCCCAAATAGTCAATTACTTTAACCGGTACCAATTTTGATTTAGCTGGATGGATGAGAAACCCCAATCTCTCAACCATGAGTTTAACAGCTGAAACCGATAACTCAGCTGCCTTTCGGGTGCTTCCAGTTATTAAGATGTCATTCAAATAAGCCATTACAATATGACCCTGAACCCGGGGTAACCCAGTACTGGTTTTAGCAGCTTTGTAAATAATCTTGGGGCTGAGGTTAACTCATTAGGCAGTGCTTTAAATTGCCATAATTGTCCCATCCAGCTAAATTTCAAATATCTCCGATACTCTTTATGAACAGGCACTGAGTAATATGCATCCTTAAGATCTAAACATGCCAGAAACACCCTCTGGAAAACAATTGCTTGGCAGTAGCAAATGTTTCCATGTCAAAATGATTATACTGCACAAACGGATAAAGTCCTGTCAGGTCCAAAATAATCAGACTTCCACCATCTTTCTTTGGTCTAGGAAAAATATTAGATATGAATTGGTGAGTTTGATAAATTGTCTTCTCAATTATACCTTTTAAATATCATTTTCCAATTTCAGCTTGAACCTCTAAATTCTCCTTTTGTGAGAAAATGAGTGCCCGCTCTGGTATGTGCTGTGTGGGTGGACACAAATTGGGAATAAATTCAATTCAAAACCCTTGTATACTCTGCAGTATAAACAAGTTTGAAGTTATTTCATACCATTCTTTCAGAAATCAGTGTAACCTCCCCCCAACTGATAGGTAATTCTCACTCAATATGTTTCGACAAGAACCAGACCCACCTACCTCCATGGCTACCGGTGGTTCTTTGTCCCCTGGTTCTGGAAGGAAAACGCATGTTTGCCCGTACTTCTGCTGGAGTGCGCCAGCTGCGCACATTGAATGGCCGGCTTGGTCCTTGACCGGACCCGGTTTCAGCAAACCGCTTGTAGGGTACTGCCTCCGAAGGTTTCTGTAGGTCACTGGCGCCTTGATGAGCCCGACGGTTTTTGCCTCGTCATCCAGCTCCTTCACCCGCTTTGTGAGGTCTTCCCCGAACAGCTGATTCGGTGGCTGGATGTTACTAGGCTTACACAGGGCAGCGAACCTCGGGTTAATGGTAGGGCGGATGGTGCTCTTCCTAAGGCAGTTTATCTCAAAGTGCACATTGCACATGAAAGCCAGGGCATCCTGCTGAACATCAGTCAGGTGCCCACCATCCACCGACCTACCGAAAGCCGTAATGCCCGATGCAAGCAGCTTGAGCACCCTTTACAGCTTTATCTCCTGCGCCCTGATGCCTACGCCCATATGGCCCCAGATGGCATGGTTTACGGCCAGCACTTTAAGCAGGATCCAATTCACCAAGGTTTCGTACTTCTTGGTCGTTGTATCCAAGGCCAGCTCCTGAAGCTGGTGTGAGGCCATGTAATTTATAATCGCAGCCAGCTCTTCACCCAGCGGCTCTCCGGAGTCTGTTGGGATGGCAAACCTTGCCGCCAGGAATGGGATCTCTGGCTCGTGCCCTTCATCCCTTGGGGCAGCCTCCACTGCTAAGCCCACAGATTTGGCGTCAGAATCATACTGACCTGTTATGCTCGCCTCCTCCAAGAGGGAGACACTAGGCAGCCCTGTAGGTGCTGCTGGTGTGGGCTCTTGGAGAGGCTGGCGCTCTTGATGGAGCATCCTCTCCAGTAGGAGCTCCATCCTGGATATCAGTAAAATGGTATCCATTCTCGAGGGAGAACCCTCCCGACCGCACTCATTCAGAGTCTATCGGCCGTACAGACTTTCTGGTGGCCTTACGCCCCTCTGGCGCAGCCATGGTACCCTCAGACACCAAGTCTGTATTCGTTGGTCTTGCTATTAGTGACTCGGTAGATGAACTAGGCAGCTGCCCGATACCCGCACTCCCGCGGTCTTTAGTTACTTTCGCAATGGCTCGCCTGGCTCTCAACGATTTCTCGATGCTTGGACTTGTTCTCCTGTAACAAGATTTAACAAGCGTAGTAATGACCTCCAACAGGTTTGACACTTACCTGAGGCTTTTTTAAACTTACCGCTGGAGAAGCGCTGCTCCTCCCAGCCGGTCACAGCGCCATGCGTCAGACGTAATGACGCGCATGCGGACTGGCGGGGTCTTCACGGAATCACTCATGTGACTCTGATGTAAAATGTAATTGTTCTCTTACATTATATATGACGTGAACACTCTTGACTCTCTTTACTCTTGGTGTGAGGTTGTATGGAAAATTCTTAATTTCCATGTATTCCAGATATTGTATAATGGGAAATTAGGCAGCATCCTAATATGATACAATACCTACAACATTTCCTTCTAAATCTAAGCTGACTGCTTCTTGAAAGTTAATTTCTTGACAAAGACTGCTCCAGACTGCCGCTTAGAATATTTAACCTGATTGATGCTGGTGAAATGCTGATTGGTTTGTTATTGTACTTTTGGAATGCATGTTATATTTACTTGCTTCTAGCCCTGGGGAATCATACCGATTATTTATCCCTGCAGAAACGTCCTCTTCAGTCTTATTCTGCACCTTTGGATATAAATGATCTAATCTAGCAGAGTTGTTAATCATGCATTCCTTTAAGCAGGTACCTCTATTACACTGACTCTAATGTCCTCTGGGATATTAGACGTAAGATGGTTTCATTGTCTCTCAGGAGCCATTCAATGCATTTATTTAACATTAATTTTATATTTTAAAGCGTTACGATTAGTTCAAATGTCAATGTTATTTTTCACAGCCTTACCCTTTATCTAAATTACTTTTTACTTACATGATAGTTCAAGATTTATTTGTTCTGTTCTTAACATCCTGATATTTCTTAACAAGCATATCAGCTCATCTGTGTGCTTAAAACACAAACCTGTTGCAACAGATCCTTAAAATTGCTTTGTAATCACACATAGACTGCATATGCTTATTGATTGTTTGCAAAATATAGCATGGAAACAGGCAGGTCCTTCAGTCCACCCCGACCATCGGTCACCTGCTCACACTAATTCTGTTATCAGGATAAAAGGGCATACCTTTAGTAAGGAGATGAGGAGGAAGTTCTTTAGTCAGAGGGTGGTGAATCTGTAGAATTCATTGCCACAGAAGGCTGTGAAGGCTGTCATTTGGATATTTTTAAAGCAGAGATTGACAGGTTGTTGAATAGTGAGAGTGTCAAAGATTACAAAAAGAAGGCAGGAGAATGGAGTTGAGAGGGAAAGATAGTTCAGCCACGATTGAATGGCAGACTCCATGGGCCAAATGGTCTAATTCTGCTCCTATGATTTATGAACTTTGGCACCGAAGATTATCGGGATGGTGGTTGCAGCAGAATAAATTAATCAGGGAGAAGCTTAAAAAGAAATAAGTGGATGACTGACTTAAATTACATGTGTTTATATCTTAAAGACTACTTCAGAAATTGATTCAAGTAGTATGAAACCTTATCATCTTTGTCTGAAAACATTAAGAGAATAATAATTTACTTCTTCAATCTTATCCCTAATTCTACTCTTGATTCTACAAATAATCTTAACTGTCCCATGAATACACTGGT
Organism: Okamejei kenojei; assembly: GCA_035221665.1. Lineage (NCBI taxonomy): Eukaryota > Metazoa > Chordata > Chondrichthyes > Rajiformes > Rajidae > Okamejei > Okamejei kenojei. The sequence continues at coordinate 57,908,582 of CM069133.1, read as the reverse complement.
ACTGCAGTTATGGTTATCAGCACTTGATTTCAGCCCCTTATTTCCATTTCCACAATTGATTAGATAGCAGTGAGTTTAACTAATTCTGTTACGTTCTAAACCAAATGAGTAGTGATTCAAACCTTAATTATTGTTTTATTTCTCCTCAATGTGGAACAGGAATGCGGAAGGCTTTTGAGTAAAGAAATTATCCTGACAATATTCCCCACTTGAGAGGCTATGTTATCGAGTGGTGTTAAAGTCCATTAGGAAGACCAGGGCAGGAGAGGGCCCTACCACCCCACATGCATGCTCCACCTTTCAATGAGATCATGGCTGTTGCAGATCTAAACTCCATTCTTCTCTCTTGCTTCCATGACCCGTAATTTTATTTCGGAGTCACGTGAGTGACTACATGAAGAACCCTGTACAGCCATTGGTGTGTCATTATGTCAGACGCTTTGGTGTAGTCGGCTGGTTGGAGCAGCAGAGCTCCTACAAGTGGTAAGTTTAAAACGGAAGGTAAATTTTAAACTTTTTCAGTGATTCATTTTCTGTAACAGCGGTTGATTTTACTCCGTTTCATGATGTTGCAGAAGGTGAAAATGGTGGCGGCGAGGCGCTCCGGAGCAAAAAAGGTCGATGACCAAGAGGGTATTGTGAGTGGAGGCCCATCTAGCACACCTAGTCCAATGCCAGCTATGGAGCTAGCGACACCGGACCCACTGCTTGTGAGCAGTGTAGCCATGCCAGTAGGGCATAAGGCTACTGGGAAGTCAGTTAGGCCCGTGGACCCAGAGTCGGGCCTGGAGGCTGTAGCCTCTACAGGAGAGACCATTTGCTCACGGCTCTCCCAAGGCGAGATTCTATTGCAAAGAATGCTTGACAGGGACCAACTCAGTGAGGAGGAGTGGTGCCCATGCCAGGCAAGTGGAGAGCCTTTGCTCGCAGCACCATTTACAGGGCTGCAAGAATATCCTGCCTTTGAAGAGGAAATTCAACCGGTGCAGTTTGCTGACACCGAATCAGTGGTGGGAGAGAACAATAAGGGAGTACAGCTGGAAATTATCCCCAACATTGCAGAAAGGTTTACAGTGCCTAGAGAGGCAGGAGAGCCGATAGGGGAAGAATTGGCTTTAGCAATATAGTATATGCTCTCTCACCAACTACAGGAATTGGCCATGGATGAGGCGGCTAAAAAATATGAATCCCCTATTACTTGTGGCTTACTTAAGGTGCCGATGGTCAACCATCAGATTTGGACACTGTTGGGAGTGTCAGCTAGGGCTCAGGAAATGAAATTCCAGAAGGTGCTCAAATTACTTTCAGCAGGGCTTACGGCATTTGCCAAGTGGATAAAGGACATTTATCTGAAGCCCATCAGGATGCACTGGGACTCCTTTGTAGTGCTTTTTTTTTAGATAAATAACATCAGAAGAAGTGCTATAAGGCCGGTTATAAATCCCAATCTGGTGGCTTTGTGCAAGCCACAAAGCGTACAACCACCAAATCTGTTATTTGGAGTAGATCTTACTAAGCGAGTTAAAGAATGCCATGAGTATGCAAAAATGATGGGCCTCATTAAGCCGGGTGCCAAACGGGGGAAGAGGATTTTTCCTTATCAGCTGGGGTACCAGTTCGGATGCAGGGGAAGGAACCAGCCATTCAGGTCTGCAATATCGGAACCGGCAGGCTGCCACTGATGTGAAGGGAAGGATGCCTTTTCCTACAAGTGGCCGGGGTCAACAAGCTCTGCAAGGACGTATGCAGGTGAGGAAAATGCCTCTTAAAGAGATAGATGTTCAAATTGGGGGAAGATTGCATTTGTTTCTTAAACAATGACAGGAGTTAACAACAGATTCATTTATACTTAACAGTATTGAAGGAGTAAAAATTGAATTTTACTCTAATGAGAATCCACCTAATCAACATGTTTCAAGTCGGAAACTTATATTTTCAGAAGAAGAAAATGTGCTCATACAAGCAGAAATTAATACATTACACAAGAAAGAGGTGATTGAGAAGTCAGTTTATCAAAGTCGTCAGTTTGTGTCAAGTATTTTTCCGAGGTCTAAAAAGACTGGGGGATGTAGAATTATCTTGGATCTAATGAGTTTGAACACATTTGTTTGCTGTAAATGTTTCAAAAAGTTCTAGGAATGTTTTGGTGGAACCACCTTCCATAATATTACAGACTGATGTAAGTGTGCTGGGTTAGGGTGCAACAGATATGTCTTCCAGTTGTGGAGGCAGATGGAATACTGATGAGACATCCCTTCTTCAATTACGAGGGATCAATTATTTAGAGTTGTTGGAATGGGCTTAAAGCTTATTGCTCTACCAGGAGGGACTTGCATGTGCAGGTTCAGATTGACAACACCACAGCAGTGGCATATGTAAACCACATGGGTGGAGTCAAGTCACAGTCTTGTGATAGACTGGCTAATCAGATCTGGAACTGGTGCATTGACCAAAATATCTGTTCAGCAATATATTTTCCAGGTAGATTCAACACAGTAGCTGACACTACATCACGCCAGTTCAATGATAACATAGAATGGATGTTAAATCAGGACATATTTAATCAAGTGATTGCTCAGTATGGAATGCCAGATATTGACTTGTTTGCAACTAGACTAAACCATCAGTTGCCCAGATATGTTTCATGGGAACCAGATTCTGGTGCAGCAATGGTGGATGCTTTCTTGCTGCATTGGGGTGGAATGTTTGTTTATGCATTTCCTCCATTCTGTCTCATCAGTAGATGCTTGCAAAGGATCAAGCAGGACTCCGCTTCAGGAGTATTGGTAGTGCCAGATTGGCCTACACAACCATGGTTTCCTCTCGTATTACAAATGGCTAGCATGATTATTCACATGATTATTCCCAAGCATAAAAAGCTACTGGTAAATCCAGTAACAGGGGATCAACATCCTTTACATGATCGTATTGATCTATTAATTTGCAGATTTTAAGGAGGCCATACCTGGGGAGAGGACTGTCTGATCGTACTGCGGATGTTCTCACGTCGGCCTGCAGGGATAGTACCCAGAAGCAGTACATCACCTCGACAAGGAAGTGGGAGGAATTCTGTCTACAGCAGAATATCTTATATCAAACTGCAGGGATCACAGACGTATTGGAGTTCTTGTCCACTCTTTATTTTGATCAAAAATTAAGTTATAGTGTGATCAAAACAGCCAGAAGTTTTCTTATGTCTTTGTCTTCTTATTTACCCATGAATGCAGAATTACATACAGTAGGGACACATCCATTAATTTCTCGATTTATGAAGGGAGTTTTCAATTCTAATCCTCCTAAACCCAGGTATGCCGGTATTTGGAATGTGTTTGAAGTTCTTATGCTTCTTCGCCAATGGGCTCCTGTTGCAAGCCTATCTCTAGCCAAATTAAACATGAAGGTGGTCATGCTCATGGCGTTGGTTTCATCCCAACGTGAGCAAACACTGCAAAAGCTACGGCTAGATAGAACGCATGTATCGGCAGATGCGATTATATTTTATGTCTATGATTTGCTTAAACATAGTAGAATCGGCATGACACGATGTAAGATTATGTTTTCAGCATACCCACAGATGATCGCCTGTGTGTAGTTTCACATTTATCTCGTTACATTGAGGCCACCAGAGCCCTACGAGGAACAGAGTCTGCATTATTTATTAGCCACAAAAAAACACACAGTAAGGTGTTGGTGCAAACAATCTCAAGGCTAAAGCAGGTTCTGGGAAGTGCTGGGATTGATACTGATACATTCAAATCTCATTCCACAAGGGCGGCATCAACTTCCACGGCAAGGGCGATGGACGTGCCTATAGACCATATCCTCGCGGCCGCAGGATGGTCCAGTGAGCTGACCTTTCAAAAGTTTTATCACAAGCCGATTTCAAGGCTCTGGGTGTTTGCTGATTCTGTTTTGAGTTCTGTTATTGTTTCCCCCTGAGTTACAGGGGTTTGTTATGGTTTTGTTTGTAAATAAACTGTTATTCATTTAACAAATGTTATTATTGATGCATTATTTATTGTTAATGACTTTTGAGTCAATTGATGCAGTGTGAACGCCGGATTTGGGTCTGCGGCATGAAATCACAGTGCTTTGAAGTCTTCACGTAGTCACTCACGTGACTCCGAAGTAAAATAGTAAGATTAAATGAGAACTTACCAGTTTGAAGTGTGATCATTATTTTATGAGGAGTTGCGATGAGGGATTACGTGCCCTCCGCTCCAAACCCTCATAGATTTCATCTGGTAGTTCAAGTCTTTGTTATATTACCATTATACTTCAGTCATTGTTACCTGTGATTTCACTCCGCTGCTTTGAAGATTGACGCACCAACGGCTGTACGGGGTTCTTCACGTAATCCCTCATCGCATCCCTCACCCTCATAAAATAAAGATCAAACATCAAACTGGTAAGTTCTCATTTAATCTTACTATTATCTTGCATGAAACAAAACCTCCCTATTTAAATTTTAAAATTTCAGTAAACCTTTGGAGAAATAACTCAAATTTTCATGCTTCCTCTCACCAGTTTTAAGGTTATACCCCATACAATAGCTTCTAAATCAAAACTAGCTCATCTGAAAGTGACATAAAGAATTGAACCCCTCAAGCCTATTCGGGTATTCAATAAGATTATGGTTGATGTTGTTGCCTAATACCATTAGCCTTCCATTGATCCAAATCGCATAAAAAAAACTTTATTTAGTCACAGACGTAAAATTATTAACCAAACTGAAATTAGTTAGTATTTGTGGAAGGAGTTCCAACTTTTCCTAGCTTGATCCCATCATAAGTGCATTCCTCTAAAACTTGCCTCTAATTATTAAATTATGCCTCCAATCTTGGATTTCTCCAAAAATCATCCAATCTGTTGGAGTAAATATCTTGAAAACTTCAATAAAAAGTACTCTATTGTGCCAATTTCCAAAGTATCCTGATATCATCCACCGCAGAGCCTGGAGTAGATTGGTGTAAAGCCTCAGTCTTGCTGAGAGTGCGTGTGCTGAAAAGTGAAAACAAAAACAGAAAACATTGAAAACACTCAACAGCCAGACTTACGGTGGCGCTATGGAGTAGGCAGACTCGCGCCATTTAGTTCCGGAAAAACTGTAGAAAAAACGGGGGAAAAAAATCGGACTTACCTGCTCAACATCGCAACCGACTGACTGCTGCAAGCCTGTGACGTCATCAGGCGCGCGACGAAACCAACGGTATGTTTCCACAACGTACCCCTCCCCCCAAATCGAAAAAAACCAGTAGGGCCAGGGAAGTAGGCCCAACCAAAGCCTCGGCCTCAGTTTTAACAGCATCCCAAGAAGAGATCTCAAGAGAAAGAAAGACAGATGTGGAAGAACTAAGAAGTTTCCTTGCCTCAGAAATTTCAAAAATAATGGCAGAATTTAAAAAACTAAAAAATGATTTTAAAGATGAATTGAAAACTTTTAAAAAAGAAATTAAAGAAGAAATTAAAGAAGAAATTAAGAAAAATATTGCTGTTATTGTACAGAAACAATTGGACTCTTGGAAGATGGAAGAAAATCTAAATAAAAAGATTGATGAGGTAAATGTCAAACTCAATCTGATGGAATCAGTATTTAATTCGAAGCTGGAGCCCATCTCTCAGGCACTGGAACAACAACAACAATCCATAATCGAACTAGAGGGAATTGCTGAAACATGCTCTGAAACTACAAGCAAGCTTCTCTCCGAGAACAAGCGTTTATCGGACTTATTGCATAAAATAACCGAAAAATGCATTGACTTGGAGGGACGACAGAGACGCCAGAATCTAAGAATTATCGGTGTCCGGGAAGGAAGAGAGGGGAACCAGGACCCTCGTGAATTTGCTGCAGATCTACTGAAGAAAGTTTTAAATCTGGATAAAGCAGCTTTACTGGCTTGGGCACATAGAGCACTGAGACGCCGTCCAGGGGCGGATGCCCCTCCAAGACAACTTATAGTGAAGGTGCAATATGACCATGTCTTGGATGACATGATGAAGAAAATTGTTCGCAGCAGAAATCTTGATTTTGAAGGAGACAAGATCAGCATATTTCGAGACTACCCGGCGGAGGTTGCCAAGAAAAGAGCATTGTTTACAGACACAAGAAGAATACTCAGAACATTAATAACCTGAGATATGGACTGATGTACCCTGCAACATTGAGAATCACCTACGACCACAAAGGATACTTCTTTACTAACCACACTGAGGCTTTTAAATTTGCAAAGAAGATTGAGGCCACTAAAAAGATTTTAAATTAGCGAGGACGAGAGTGAAAAAGAGGACAATGAGGATTAATACTTAACACTAAATATATGCGATGATATTGGATTCGGTACCTTATTGAGAAGAAACTGAACTTTAAATTACTATACTTCAGGATTGTTATGAATTTAGAATGAAATTGATCATCGTTATATAATAATAGAATATTGACTGGCCTTGAGGGGGATACGACATATATTGCCTGAAGTAGATTCATATTGCCCGAGTCGAAGACGAGGGCAATATGGATCTAGTGAGGGCAATATATGTCGTATCTCCCGAAAGAGGACAGTCAATATTGTTATTATTACCCATTATCAGACATCTAGAGGAAAATCTGAACATCTCATATGATATGAATGTATCTATACATTTTGCAATATGCATTGCAACATTGTAAATAAGGGTACTAAAACCATTGCAACATTGTAAATAAGGGTACTAAAACAATGTAACATTTATGTTTCATTTATGTAATTTATGTAATTCATTTATGTGACAATGTGAAGGTCGAACTTTTAAATCGCGAACCTCTTCTCGCAACCGGCTGCCATTTTGTTTGTTTTGAGAATAAATTTTAAATTTCGCACGCAGCGTCACGTTGCCGTCACGCAGCGTCACGTTGCCAAGTTCCCGGATGTGAGACCAGGGGAATATAAGACTATATTCCCCGCTGTTTAAACAGGTAAAGTCCATAGGCGTTCACTGGAAAGGGGAATATAAGAAAATATTCCCCTGTTACCCCTGCTGGCAGTAAAAAGGAAGAGAATACAATTTCGTAAAAGCATACCTCAGATGGGTGATATGGGTAATAATATTTTATATTATTGTATTAACTATTACTAACCATTATTAATCATAATAATTAATCATTATCAATTACAGTTAATTGGATTAATTCAGAATTAGTTAAAAGGATGAACCATAAGACGATTAAAATAGAAGATGTAGGTTTAACCTTAGATATTGATACAATTTAGACTAATCATGGACTAATACTTTAGTTATATGAAACTAATATTTTATTAAATTTGAGATTAATAATTATTCCATTATTGGAATATATCCATTACTCCCCCCCCCCCCCGCATAATGTTTTTCTTTACTGTATTTGAGTTTTTTCCTTCAAGGAAAGAACAGAGCTAGTAATATTTTTTTTTTACCAAAGCTACGGAAGTCTTTAGATGCCTAGCCACATTAGGGTGGCTATCACTAACTACACTAACTATAGATGTAGTATTTTTCTTTCTTTCACACTTCACTAACATAATAACCACTTACTCTTTCTATTTTGTAGTATGTTATAATCAGTATAATTTTTATTTAGAATGGAATTAAAAGGAGGGGAGGGGAGAGAGAGGGAGGGGGAGAGGGGAGAGGGAGGGGGAGAGGGAGAGGAGAGAGGGAGGGGGGAGAGGGAGGGGGGGAGGGGGGGGGGAGGGAGGGGGGGGAGGAGGGGGGGAGAGAGGCAAGGGGAGAGGGAGGGGGGGAGAGAGGAGGAGAGAGGAGGGGGGGGGTTAGAGGGAGGGGGAGAGGGAGAGGAGAGAGGGAGGGGGGAGAGGGAGGGGGGGAGGGGAGGGGAGAGGGAGGGAGGAGAGAGAGAGAGAGGGAGGGGGGAGAGAGTGGGAGGGGGGAGAGAGAGAGGGAGGGGAGAGAGAGGTGAGAGAGAGAGAGAGAGAGAGGGAGGGGGGGATCTAATACTAAATCTTGGCAGGATTCTTGAAAGGCCCGGATAGAGTGGATGTGGAGAGGATGTTTCCACTAGTGGGAGAGTCTAGGACTAGAGGGCACAGCCTCAGAATTAAAGGACGTTCCTTTAGGAAGGAGATGGGGAAGAATTTCTTTAGCCAGGGGGCGGTGAATCTGTGGGACTCGTTGCCACTGGCGGCTGTGGAGGCCACAAGTCAGTGGATATGTTTAAGGTAGAGATAGATAGATTCTTGATTAGTGCGGGTATCAGGGGTTATGGGGAGAAGGCAGGAGAATGAGATTAGGAGGGAGAGATAGATCAGTTGTGACTGAATGACAGAGTAGACTCGATGGGCCGAATGGCCTAATTCTGCTCCGAGAACCTCTGAATTGTGTTATTCAATGAGATATGACCGAGAAGAAAACCTACAAGTTCTGAAATGCATCTATCTGAGATCCAGGTGTAAGGTATGGTTTAACATGCTGAATCATCTACTCCATTATAGACCACCCTAATCATGATGCAAGACGTAAAAGTGAACACTGGGGGTGAAGGAATTACATTTTGCAGTGGGAATGTTAAGGGAATTAATGAACCCATTAAGAGAGGCAAAGTATTAACTCACCTAAAATCGCTCAAAACAGACATAATTTTCCTCCAAGAAACTCACCTTAAAAAGGAAGCGCAATACAGATTGAAAACAAAATGGATTGCCCAAACGTATCATTCATCATTCACACATTACTCTAGAGGAGTTGCAATTCTAATTCGTAAAGGTATACCTTTTAAACATATATCAACTACAGAAGATACTGATGGTAGATATATCATAGTAGTAGGCGAATTATATTCAAAAAAAGTGACTCTCCTTAATATATATGGACCCAATTTTGATAGTCCGCGGTTTTTCAAGAGAATACTGAATATTATTCCGGAATGTACACAAAATAATTTAATAATTGGTGGAGATTTAAATTGTACACTGGATCCATATTTAGACAGATCATCAACTCAGAGAAAGTCAAAATCTCTGTCAAGTGAATGTTTAAACTCATATATAAATAGTACCAATATTAAGGATATCTGGAGAATTGAAAACCCATCCGGAAGAGAATACTCATTTTACTCATCTATGCATAAAACATATTCAAGGATAGATTATTTCTTAGTAGACGCTAAACTAATTCCATTTACTTATAAATCACAATATCATAATATTATAATTTCGGATCATGCCCCATTAACGTTTATGATTAAACTAAATGGAATGGACAAGAAACAGACACAATGGAGACTTAATCCTCAAATTTTAAAAGAACAGGTATGTTGTGAATATCTTGTAAAACAGATTAATATGTTCTTCGAGGTCAATGACCAACCCGAAATCTCAGCTTCCCTTCTCTGGGAAACATTCAAAGCATTTACACGAGGGGTATTTTACTTCGGAGTCACGTGAGTGACTACGTGAAGAGCCCGCCTCACGCTGGTAACGGCATGACGTCAACGCTGACGGCGAAAGGAGGAGCTGCGGTAAGGAGCAGCTCCTCGCAGCGGTCGGAACGGCCCGCAGGTAAGTGAAGTTACATCGGCGCGGTTTTGAAGTTACGCTGGATGGCTCCAGCATTGAAAGTAAAAGTAAAAATTTAGACGTTAACGTGCTGATTGAGCACAGATAAATTTTAACAAAAAATGGAGAAATCGGGAAAGAAGGTTTCGCGGGTGAAGAGAGCCTCCCGGGGTGAAAGTAAATATACGGGACGCGAAGCTAGAGTGGACCGGTTCCGATACCGCTGGCCACTGATTTACCCGATATAGAATTTCCAGATTCTCCGGAAATTATAACCACGGAGGAAAATGCTCCTAAGAAATGCAAAAAGAAAACTGTGAGGCCCGTGGTTTCTGATGATTCTGATTTTGAAAGACCTCCAGACAATAAAACTATGTGGCTAAAGATGGAGCATATGGAGAAAGTTCTCCAAACTATTATGAGACAAGGGTCACAGTACCCACATGAATCCCAAAAAATCCCTGAGGGGTTTGAATATGATGAATATGGCTGTGGGCCAAGTTGGGGAATATGATACTCCAGACCCACGATTTGGGCTGGAAGAAGTCTCATGGGATAATATCCCGATGGAATTAGGGCTGCAGAAGGCAGACCCTGCTGAAGTTGAAATGGCTTTTGAAAGCACGCCACAAAGTAAAAAGAAAAGGCTTGATCTGCCTGGGATAGCACAAGTTTTTGCTATACCCGAAGGAAGTGGTGAGGCTATGGAAGAAAGCCTAGCTGCCAATATAAATTATATGGTATCTCACCAGCTTCATAATACTGTGATGAATGAATTATCAGAATTATATAAAGCACCAGGCAATTGTGCCTCATTGGAAGTGCCTACGGTGAATCCGATGGTATGGGCGTCTATGACTCCAAGTATGAGAGCCCAAGAAATGAAATTTCAAAAGGTGCTAAAATTATTTTCGGCTGCCATCACGGCATTTGGCAGGCAAATGGAGAATCTGGAAATGGACAAGATTCAAAAAGATACTTTGGGCTTATTGTGCAATTCGTTTTATGAGATCAATTGCATGAGGAAAATGGCGATTCGGCCCATATTTCACCCTAGATATGCAAGCCTGTGTCAAGAAAGTGGAGTTCAAGCTCCTGGTTATTTGTTTGGAGAAAATCTGCCGAAACAGCTGAAACAGTTGGATGAAGAAGCTAAATATTTTAGCACTATTAAGCCTTTTGTCTCTGGACAAAGAAAAGGGTTTTCGGCCCGAAGGGGTTTTGATTTTCGTTATAGAGGCAGAAATTTGTCACGAAAGTATTATCGTGCTGCACAGGCCAGTGCTTCCCTGCATTCGGGAAAGAGGAGACCATCACGCTCCTATGGAGAGGTATTAAAGACTTCTATCCTTAAAGAAACTGTGGAGGAATCTCCAGTTGGAGGGAGATTGCAAAAATTTTATAATGCCTGGCTTAATATTACTTCTGATCGATTTATATTACAAGCAGTTTCAGGAGCTATTATTATTTTTAAAGAAGGGGTCAATCCTCCTGTACAGAATAAACCTGCTTATGCTTATGTGTTTTCTCCAGAAGAAAGAATGGAGATTAATGTGGAAATTGACAAATTATCCGAAAAAGGGGTAATTGAAAAAACTTGTGAACATAAGCATCAATTTGTCTCTAATATATTTCGCAGAGATAAGAAAGATGGTGGTTGTAGAATTATTCTAGACCTTACAGATCTAAATAAGTTTGTAGAATACAAACATTTTAAGATGGAGACATTCAATACTGCAAAATATTTGATTTCAGCAGGTTCTTATATGGCTAAGATTGATTTGAAAGACGCCTATTATTCTGTAGCAATTCATCATCTTTTTCGGAGATACTTAAAGTTTTATTGGCAGGGGCAATTATGGCAGTTCAAAGCTTTACCAAATGGATTAAGTTCGGCTCCTAGACTCTTTACAAAACTGTTGAAACCAGTTTTAGCCCAATTAAGAGCACAGAAACACATTGTAATGGCTTATCTGGATGATATTCTGATTATTAACGATAGTCAAGAGTCAGCTGAGCACTCAATTTCAGTTACTAAAGCTTTGTTTAAAGAGCTTGGATTCTTAATTCATCCAATTAAATCCCAGCTGCAGCCAGTTCAATCAATTGATTTTCTGGGGTTTGTAATTAACTCAGTGACTATGTTAGTTACTTTGCCAGCAAAGAAGACAAATGATATTTTGCAAATGTGTAATTACCTCATTCACAAACCTTATCCCTCCATCCGAGAAGTGGCAAAAGTCATTGGTACACTGGTGGCAGCATTTCCGGCAGTGGAATTTGGGCCATTACATTATCAAAATCTTCAAAGGGACAAAGTAAGGGCTCTTAAAGATAAGGCAGGTCACTTTGACAGGCCTATGCAATTAACAAGGAAAGCAGTATTGGAATTGCAATGGTGGGTTGAAAATGTCCCACAAGCTGCTAAGAAGATCATGATTTAAACAGCCTGAAATGGTTTTACAAACAGATGCTAGTGCTCTTCGGATGGGGGGCCACAGATTTATCCTCCAGTTGTGGAGGTAGATGGAAAACTGAAGAACAAGTGTTTCTCCAAGAGTATGGTATTAACTATTTGGGAATTATTGGGGGCCTTTTATGGGCTTAAAGCATATTGTTGTGCTAAACAAGGTCTGCATGTGTTAATACAATTAGACAATTTAAAACGGCTGTGGTTTACATCAATCACATGGGGGGAGTTAGATCAGTATCATGTGATTGTCTGGTCAATGAGATATGGCAATGGTGTATTGGTCGGCAGATATGGATTTCAGCAAGCTATATTCCAGGTAAGGACAATGTGGTAGCAGATGAAAGGTCCAGGATTTTTAAAGATAATACGGAATGGATGCTTAAGCCAGCAATATTTAAGAATATTGTTAGACGATTTGGGTTGCCAGAAAATTGATTTATTTGCATCCAGGCTTAATCATCAATTGCCTCATTATGTGTCTTGGGAACACGATCCGGACGCAGTTGCAGTAGATGCGTTTTCATTACACTGGGGGAAAGATGTTCTTTTATGCTTTTCCACCATTTGCTCTGATTCAGAGATGCTTGAAGAAAATAGAGCAAGATTCAGCTTCCGGATTGTTGGTAGTGCCAAATTGGCCAACTCAACCTTGGTTCCCAGTTATGCTGAATATGATTAAAGAACCGTATATGCAGATTCCTAACTGTAGTGATATCTTGACTAATCCAGTAACAAATGAAGGTTACCCATTATATGCATATATGAATTTGTTAATCTGCAGGTTTTGGACCAGACCACTACAGGAACTGGGATTGTCGGACCAAACTTTGACAGTTATTGGCGCATCATGGCGAGATAGCACACAGAAACAATATATGACACATATTAAGAAATGGGAAGAATTTTGCACACAGTCAAATATTTTCTGATGATTCTGTGAATGTTACTCATGTTTTGGAATTCCTTGCCAATTTGCACTTTGGGCAACATTTTAAGTTACAGTGCCATTAACACTGCACGCAGTGCCTTGTCGTCCTATTTAGGACTTATGACTGGTGAGAAATTAATTGGGTCGCATCCATTGATATCACGATTCATGAAAGGAATTTTTCACATGAATCCGCCAAAACCTAGATATACAGAAATTTGGGATGTGAGCATTGTACTTGCTCTACTTAGAGAATGGACTCCAATTGAAGGGTTGCCATTGGATAGGTTAACATTGAAATTGGTCATGTTAATGTCACTGGTCTCAGCTCAAAGAGTGCAAAACTTTACAAATGTTGCGTTTAGACTGTATGCATGTGACTACAGATAACGTTGTCTTCTTGTTTACGATCTGATCAAACAAAGTAGACCAGGGAGATCTGGAACAAAGTTAACCTTTCAAGCTTTTCATATTGAGCCTGCTTTGTGTGTGGTTAGACATTTGAACCAATATATTAAAGTTACGGACACTTTTCGAGGAAACGAAAAGACATTACTGCTTACGCACAAAAAAGCCACACACAAAAGCTTCAGTTCAAACTATTTCAAAATGGTTGAAACAGGTGTTGGTTTTTGCGGGAGTAGACACTGATGTCTTCAAATCTCACTCCACCAGGGCGGCAGCTACGTCCGCGGCGAAGGGGCGGGACGTACCTCTCGAGCATATTTTAAAAATCGCAGGGTGGAGTAAAGAAGAAACTTTTTCAAAGTTCTACAACAAACCTGTTCACACTATGACAAGCTTTGGACACGCGGTGTTGGGAGCACTATATCACCTGCTTTGTTTGCTATTAATTGCTATAATCAGTTGTGTAGTCACTGATATCTTTTGTCACTTGTAATCATTTTTCCCTCAAATATAAGGAGGGTATTATATGGTCTTTCAACCATTAAAAAAGTTAATTGTGAAAAGATCTAACATTTGTCTGCTTTCTCATGTATGTGTTTACTTAGCCGGACTGTCATACGGATTAATTCTACGACATAAAAAACACAGAAAGCTTTAAAAAATCTTCACGTAGTCACTCACGTGACTCCGAAGTAAAATAGTAAGATTAAACGAGAACTCACCTGTTCGAAGTTTGATCGTTATTTTACGAGGAGTTACGATGAGGGATTTACGTGCCCTCCACTCCCACCCTCGTAAAAATAAATGATCAATGGTGGTTCTAAGTCTTTTTATGAGCCTTACTATGTTACTCCGGCTTTGGTGTTCTGTGTTTTTTCATGCCGCTGCTTTGAAGTATGCCGTTACCAGCGTGAGGCGGGCTCTTCACGTAATCCCTCATCGTAACTCCTCGTAAAAATAACGATCAAACTTCGAACAGGTGAGTTCTCGTTTAATCTTACTATTAATTCTCCTCTCAGGCATTTCTTAACAAAGAGAATAGAGCTAAACAACAGACATTGGAATTGGAAATAAGACAATTAGACATAGAAAATGCAAGAGCACCTTCATTGGTAAAACATAATAAAATAGCTGCATTGAAATATAAGTTAAATAAAATATATTCTGACCAAATAATACAACTTTATCAACATACAAAACAATTAAATTTTGAATTTGGTGATAAACCACATAAATCATTGGCACGCCAGCTTCGAAAACTGGATGGAGAAAAAATGATTCATAAGATTAGATCAGAAAAGGGAAAAATACTAACACTCCCCAAAGATATTAATGACAGATTTTTACAATACTATCAAGATCTTTATTCAACTAAAGTGACACAACAATCAATAGGAATGGAAGCATTTTTACAGAAATGTAACCTTAAAGGCTTAGATCTGCAAGAACAAGAATTATTAGGAGCTGAAGATATTGAACCAAATTATTAGGACCAAAGATATTGAAGAGTCAATTAGAACTTTAAAAAATGGAAATGCCGCCGGCCCTGATGGCCTAAGTTCTGAATTCTATAACAAATTTTATGATCTGATTTCTCCACGCTTACAAACACTGTATAAACATGTTTATACTCAACAGCAACTCCCGGAAACTTTAAATGAATCTACAGTAATACTTATACCTAAAATTGATAAGGATCTAGAAGACCTGGCCTCATATAGAGCAATTAAATACTGATCAGAAAATATTAACTAAAATCCTTTCTAATAGATTGAGCTTAGTAATTAACAAATTAATACACCCTGATCAAACAGGTTTTATCCCAAAACGTCATTCATTTTATAATCTTAGACGATTGTTTAATACTATATATTCAAACAGAATTGCTAATGCAGACCTAGCAATTATATCGCTAGATGCTGAAAAAGCCTTGATCAAGTAGTATAGCCATATTTATTTTCAGTGATGGAAAAATTTCAATTGGGAGAGAAGTACTGCTCATGGGTTAAATTGTTATATTCTAACCCAACAGCTAGAATACTAACAAATCAAATGTTATCAACTAAATTTAATCTTTCCAGAGGTTGTAGACAAGGATGTTCGTTATCTCCATTATTATTCGCTTTAGAAATTGAACCACTTGCATAAAATGTCAGATCTAATCCAGAAATACATGGGTACAATACTAAAGATACAATGAATAAAATTTCTCTATATGCAGATGATGTACTAATATATATTACAAAGCCGGAAATGAGTATTCCAAATGTATTCAATCTAATAACTCAATTCGGTCATTTCTCAGGATATAGAATTAATTGGAATAAAAGCGAAATCATGTCAATAACGGATAATAATATACATATACTACAACAATCACCTTTTAAAATAGTTGATGAAAAATTTAAATATCTAGGTATTTATGTAACTAAGGGGTATAGTTCTTTATTTAAATCAAATTTTCCACCTTTAATGAATAAACTAAATAAGAATATTCAATACTGGAAAACACTTCCTATTTCAATGTTCGGTAGAATTAATGCTATAAAAATGATTTTTCTACCGCAATTATTGTACCTATTTCAATCAATCCCGATATATATTCCAAAATCTTTTTTTTAAAAAGTAGACTCTACTGTTACAAGTTTCATCTGGGACTACAAGATTCATAGAATAAATAAAAAACATTTATGTAAATCAAAGATTAATGGAGGTTTAGCTCTACCAAACTTTATGTTTTATTTCTGGGCAGTTTATACTAAAAACATGAATTTTTGGCTGGAAGAAATGGATCATCAACCAGAATGGTTAAGGATGGAAAAGGAGGATTGTCTACCTTTTGAAATCGGTTTGATTATATTTGCACCGACAGAATTGCACAAAAATACTTATGGGGAAAACCCTATAATATATAGTGGTACACAAATCTGGAAACAACTTAAAAAGGCTCTAAAACTGGATAATATACCACTCTATCTCCCTATTGTAAACAATCCCTTATTCAAACCTTCCATGCTAGATAAAGGCTTTATACAATGGAAAAACTATGGAATCAAAAGGGTGGAACACCTTTACAAGAAAGGCACTTATCTCTCATTTCAAGAACTGCAACAGATTTATGGATTACACTCAAATATTTTTTTTCGATACCTACAACTCAGAGATTATGTTAGGTCAAATACACAAGATTATAGGAATAAGGAAACAAAAATCTTAGATGAATGTCTGAATAAGCATCCTAACACAGAAAAATTAATAACTTATATTTACAACACCCTTTTAGATAGTGAGATACCATCAACGGAATCATATAGACACACATGGGAAAATGAAATAAATCAATCCATAACGAAAGATATATGGGATAAAAGTTCACAATACATACATCAATGCTCGCTAAATTCCAGACATGCTCTAATACAATTTAAAGTTTTACATAGATTACATTATTCCAAAGTTAAATTAAATAGAATCTTTCCACAAATATCATCTACCTGCGATAAATGTCAACATCCAGAGGCTAATTTAACACATACCTTTGCAAATTGTATAAAAATTAAGAATTTCTGGACTGAGATTTTTAGAATAACTTCTGAAGTTATTAATACTAAACTGGATCCGGACCCAAAATTAATAATACTTGGAATATCAGAACAAAGTTTAATTCTTACAACAAGTCAAAGAAATTTCCTAGATTACAGTATAATAATTGGGAAGAAATTAATATTAAAATTTTGGAAAGGCCCTATATCCCCCACAATTAAAATGTGGATTATGGAAATGTCGGAGACCCTACACCTGGAAAGAATCAGATTTGCCTTAATGGACAAACAAGAAGTTTTTGTTAGAACATGGTCTTCTTTCATTGATTACTTAAAAGGGTAGAATGGTTCGGCAGGGAACCCTAACTGAAACTTGGATTTAGGAATAGATGAAAAGTTATATCTTATATTCCTTGATCTTATCTCCTACGATGTATTAATAGTAAATTATTCATTTCTTTATGATTTTCTTTTTTGATGTAGATTTTTATTTTATTTTTCTTACTGTTCTCCTCTTTTTATTAAAAAAAAATATTAGAGTCAAAATGATACACTTGATAATATTAATAATGTATGCTTGTTGAACATGAAATATTGCTATCATAACATATGTTTGCTAAATCACTGTCTAAATACTCTAATAAAAATATATATTCTAAAAAAAAGAAAACACTCAACAGGTCAGGCTGCATTTATGAAGAGAGAAACAGGATTAAAACTTATTTCAAAGACCTTTCTCAGAACTGGAAAAGTGAGAAAATAAGTTAGCTTTCAATTACAGGGAATGTAGGGGAGGGATTTATAGCCGAAGGAAATATTACTACTGGGGTGAAGTTAGGGCGGCTTTGGTGATGTTATTGATGCAGGTGATAGAATAATGAGGGCAGTTCAAGAGAGAAAAATACAAAGGAACTGCTACAGATTGATAACCTAGAGCAGAAATAGTAAATCCTGATACAAACAAATAAAGTGAGTTAGCTTAAATTTTTGTATTCAATATTAAACTCCAACGCAGGTATCTGCCCAGTCAGAAGATGAAGTGCTGATCCTCAAGTCATCGTTGCGTTTCATTTGAGCATTGCAGGAACCCACAACCAGCGAGTCCATGGAGAAAGTGAATGCAGAATTACGTGACAGGCAACCAGAAATGCAGGGTCATCTTTCGGACTGAATGGAGATATCTTACAAAGCTGTCATCCATTCTGCATTTGGTTTACCATTCTGCATTTGGTTTATCCAGTAGAGGATGGAACACATTGTGAAACCTGAATGCAAACCTCCTTATTGGAAAACAAAGTGAAATGGTTTACAAAAATAGAGCGCAAAGTGCTGGAATAACTCAGCGGGTCAGACGACATTTCAGGGGGATAGACACAAAATGCTGGAGTAACTCAGGGGGACAGGCAGCATCTCTGGAGGAGATGGATAGATGACATTTCAGGTCAGGACCCTTCATCAGATGCTATCTTTGTGCTGTTCACGAGAACAGAGGGTGATAGCACAGCCAGGGCAAATAGATAAAACACGATCAAGGCTGTATCAAAACGATCAAAACACAACAAGGCTGTAGATGAAGAATTGCAGTTAGAAATTAAAGAAAACCTCTCAGAAGCTGAACATCCTCCTGCTGGTGAAGAAAATTCCAGTGTTCAAGCGATAGCTGCAGAACAGCAGAGATGGTTCTGACTATTTCTCATAAGACATCTTGTGATTGTGTAGGTCGGTTTACCAAAGAGAGCTGTTGTCCCCTTATTTAAATAAGTCTCTTTATCCACTGAACAATATTTACAAGTCTTTTAAGAGTAATCAGTTATCTAATTATATGGAATTTTAGGCTCTTTTATTGACTTCTTGAATTATTGAGCATCAATTCAAACAAGCTTTATCCTTTATAAAAGAATCATTATTTACACTACATTTGCATTGGCATAAGAACTAGCTGGTACAAAGGGTATTAAAAATACTCCAACATTGTGGAATGTTTATACTACAAATATGCTTATGATCTGCATAAGCTGCTTAATGTGCATGCCAACAGTGACTATGAGCAAAAGGCTGGTATCATAATGTTAAGGCACTGTGAACACAGCAAGCAGGGAACAATAAATTGTGATTACTGTAAATTATAAAAGGACAATCAGACAGAACTCAAGGACTGCCTGCCCCATGCAGCTTGTCAGTGTGGTCACCTGGCACCAATATGCCTAAACGCTGTATATAAACTGGGAACAATGACAAATAGGGCTGTTCTCAAGCAGCTCAGTCAGCTATTGAAGCAAGAACATAAGTTGTGAGACTCTACACCAACAGAGAGGTCAGTGAAAGAATTTTTGTGAAAACCTACACTGATGAGTAAAATTACAAAACTTTATAATCCAACAAGATGTGCCTTCTGTGAAATGAAGACAATTCTCCTGCTGAATAACTTTCTTGCATCCTCCTAAGAGACTCACAGAACTGGTGATTTACTGAGAAATCGGAGCATTGTCCTATTACAGTAACAATCATAATGAATGTCCAGAACTATTACAGCAAACAATTGATTGCTTGCTTTAAATATCACTGCTGGAAGTTCAACTAACAAAAAAGTTATGAAATAGCAAGAAGCTTTCTCTTCATTTAAAAGGAAAAGGTTATCTGTTGTTTGTTTTTATCTCCACCAAGAGACCAGCTTCAAGCCATATCCGGCATCAGATTCAGCTTGGATTTTATTTGCATCAGTACTGAGTAAAATCACAATGGCAAAGAAGCCATCGAAATGCACCATAATAAAAAGAACAATTTATCTCCCTTTGAATTGTGTTAAATGCGTCCCATTAGTTTAATATTGGAAGTCTAGATTAGATCTGACCAGAACAGATAATACAAAATAAGCTTTATGGCCAATTAAAATAACTTCAATTCGGAGTCACGTGAGTGACTACGTGAAGGACCGTCCAGCCTGCATGCACGTCAATACGTTGACGCATGGCGCAACGCTGACTCACAGGCGCTCTGCGCCTGCTAGCAGTAAATTTAAACCTGAAGGTAAGTTTTTTTTAACTTTCCAGGATATGTTTCTACTGCAGGAATCTCTTCTTACAGAGTTTCTTGCTGGATTTCGGGGCGAAGTCGGGACGGGCCGCGGAGAAACCTTTATGGACCGTGTCCCAGAAGCGTTCCGAGGGGAATCCTGGTCACGACCTCACGGAATCCCAGCCACAGACTGCAGGAAACTGGCTACGGAGACCGCAGAAGTACGGGTAGCGGCGGCAGTCAAATTCACCGGCAGCACCTAGGCAAACCCGCTTGGAGGGCAGCCACGGAGAAAGTCCGTACGGCCCGTTGATTCAAATGAGTTGGGCCAGGAGGATTCCTGATGGAGAGGATCCCCTCCTTCAATGGGTAACGTTCTTCAGACGTCAAACCCACATGGAGCACCTAATGGAGAGGTGCTCCACAATGGTATGCTCCAAGGACGGAGTTATATCACCGTGGGTCTCTGCGGGGGCGGCGGCAACAACACCTGTGTACAGGGCTGCACACTGTCTCCCTCTGAGGAAGGGAGCAGTCGGGGTCAGTTCTGCCTGACTCAGAGTTCGGAGTTATTGCTGCTACTACATTAGCAGCAAGGGTCATGTACGTTCCACTGGACCACACACTGGCGGCTACAGGATGGTCAAACAAACAAACTTTCCAACATTTTATAATAACCCATTGCCGGACCGGGGGTATTTGCCAAAAACCATTTATGATTTGTTTCATAGTTTCCCCCAGATTGGGAGGGGTCACTATTATTCTCCTTTGATGATTAAAGCATCAGCATTTTTTAACAGACTAAGTCATGGCTGAATACATTAATCTTTTTCACTCATCCATGGTCAATTGATGCAGTGTGTGACGCCTGGACTCATATCTGGCATGAAATCACAGAGCTTCAAAGTCTTCACGTGGTCACTCACGTGACTCCGAAGTGAAATTGTAAGATTAAACAAGAAATAACCAGTTTGAAGTTTGATCTTTATTTTATGAGGCGTTACGATGAGGGATTACGTGCCCTCCGCTCCCAACCCCCTCTCATAAAGGTCAGCTGGTAGTTCTAGTTCTAGTTCTAGTTGCTAGGGGGTGACGTCCAGTTGGTATGGCTGCCCAGCCTGCAGCTGTCTGTCTTTTAACTTCTTTCTTTTATTTCAGTGAGTTTTAGTGTTTTGTTTTGGAGTGTATTCTTTTTTATGTGGGGGGGTGGTGGGGGGTGAGGGGGAAACTGCTTTTCCTGGTCCCTACCTGGTCGGAGAGGCAGCTTTTCTCCGGGCTGCAACTTCGACCCATCCTCGCGGCATACCAGCGGGCCTGGAGTGGAGTTTCCTGGGGGGACCGCCAGAACCTCGGCTTCGGAGGCGGCACAGCGCTGGAGCACCATCGTGGAGCGTTGCAGGCGATGCCTTGCCTGGGTCGCCGGGCTGGAGCTCCGGAATGCTGAGACTGCAGGTGAACATCATGGAGCTGTGGGACTGCGGGGCGGGCAGCTGCGGACGGCAGCACTGAACCTTTACATCAGGAGCCTGGGATCTCTCGGCGAGATCGCCAGGGGTGGAGCTTCATCCGGCGCAGCCTTGTCGGCTTTGGAAGCCACGGACTCCGGTAAGGAAGTGGCCACTCCAGGTGTCCCAAGCCGCTGAGAGGGTCTACCGACGCCAGAACACCATCACCCGGCGTGAGGGCCTAAAACATCGGGCCGCCGTAGCGCCGACTGCGGAGGCCTCAATAGGCCCAACTATGGGTGGATAAGGGGATGGGACTGGACTTTGTGCCTTCCCCCAAGTGGGAACCATTGTGGGGGGATGTTTCTATGTTTATTGTTAATTCTTTAGTGTTGTGTCTCATCTTTATCTGTGTGCTGCATGGCAAGACAAATTTCACTACACCAACTGGTGTATGTGACAATAAATGTCCTTTGTCCTTTTTCCTTGTCCTTGAACTTGGCCTTTGTCCTTTGTCCTTTGCCCTTTGTAATTTCTCGAATCTTACTATCTTCAGTTCAACAACTGTTATCTGTGATTTTACTTCGGAGTCACGTGAGCGACTACGTGAAGAAGACCGTCAGTCGCCATGTGCATCATTACGTCTGAAGCATGTGCCAACGACTGACTGGCAGGCGAGTTGCGGCCTTCCAGGGGTAAGTTTTAAAAACCCATGTAAGTGTTTTAAAAGCTACTCTGCAGTCGTTTGGTGGGTTCAGGTTGTCTGCTTTGTCTACCAGAACGAACGAACCTACCATGTCAAAGGTGAGGAGACGGTCTGC
Source organism: Okamejei kenojei (assembly GCA_035221665.1). Classification (NCBI taxonomy): domain Eukaryota; kingdom Metazoa; phylum Chordata; class Chondrichthyes; order Rajiformes; family Rajidae; genus Okamejei; species Okamejei kenojei. The sequence continues at coordinate 57,886,426 of CM069133.1, read as the reverse complement.
GGGGAAGCCGGCTACTGAAGACCATGGAGAGGGTAGCGGGCGACTGTCGAAGTCACCTTCCAGGCCGCAGGCTGTGGGACCAGCGGCAGCAGACTTGGTGTCTGAGGAGAGCACCGTGGCACCCCCGCCGGGGCGCAAGGCCACTCACATGTCTGCCAGGCCCGTAGATTCAGATGAGTCTGGGCCGGAGGGATCCCCTCCTACATTGGGAAGCGTCTGCGGGTGCCTCTCCCAGATGGAGCACCTATTGGAGATGTGGCTCCAGACTGATCTGTTCCAGAGGAGGGAGCAGTATCAGCCCGGGTCTCCACGGGAGCCCGCGCAAGCAGCGCCTTTCACAGGGCTGCGAAGTGTCTCCCTCTCTAGAGAGTGGAGTACACAGAGTCAGTACTATCCTGACTCAAAGTAGGGAAGCACATCAGGTGAATACCAGCAGGGGCAAGGGGTCGAAGTGCCTCTATTGGCTTCCAAATTCGCCATTCCCACTCCAACCGGAGACCACTGGCAGATACAACACAGCTGCCAACTGTGCCTCCCTCAATGTGCCGGCCGTCAATCACGCCATATGGGGCCATATTGGAGCTGGGGTAAGAGCCCAGGAGGTAAAACTCCAAAAAAATGTTAAATTATTGTCCTCGGGCGTAACGGCCTTTGCAAGGTCTGTGGATGGGGGGCCAGGAGACACAGCAGGATGCTGTGGGGCTCCTCTGTAATGCCCTCTTATAAATCAACTGTCTGCGCAAAAACGCAATACGGCCGACACTCAATCCAAAGTTTGCGGTGCTGTGCAAGGCCAGCAACGTCCAGTCAGCCAATTTTCTATTTGGGGCAGACCTGCCAAAGCAGGTCCGAGAGCTGGATGACGAGGCCAAGGCCATACGCCTCATGAGCCGAGCCCTAACTACACCCAGGGGCTCATCACAATGGGCTCACCCCTACGCTACCTTCAACACCAGCCGAAACCAGCCTAGGGGTTCTGGGACAGGAGGAAAACTTGAGCTGGAAGCACCGAGGTCTTTTTTAAGGGTAGGCCCCAGCCAGCCCACGGCTCAGATGCGAGGGGGGCATCCACCATCAGCCCTCTTTCCCAAGGCACGAGGTCGGAAGCCAGGACCACACTGGCAGTAACATCCAAGGTAGGAGAACCTAGTTCCTTCTGGAAGGACTTACACATCCCTAACTTACAAGTTGGGGGGAGATTGCGACATTTTTTGAATGAATGGAATTGGATCACAGCAGACCCATTCATACTGCACCGTATACAAGGGTTTAAAATTGAGTTCCTTCTTGATTCAGCACCACCCACACAAAATTTACCAAACCGCACATATGTTTTCTCTCAACAGGAAAGATTTGAGATACAAGCTGAAATTCAGGCTTTACATACAAAAGGCGTGATTCAGAGGTCAAACCAGGAATCACACCAATTTGTATCCAACATATTCCCAAAACGAAAGAGGGATGGAGGAAGACGTATCATCCTAGACTTGACGGAACTCAATACCCAGGTGCAGTATAAACATTTTAAAATTGATCATTTTAGCACAGCCATCCAGCTGGTCTCCAGGGGATGTTATATGGCATGCATTGATCTGAAAGATGCACCCATTCAGTACCCATTCACAGGGAGTACAGGAGATTTTTGAAATGTAACTGGATGGGGCAGCTGTGGCAATTCAACGCATTGCCTAATGGGCTGACTTCAGCTCCTAGACTGTTTACAAAATTACTAAAACCAGTTCTGGAGCTACTACGAGCCCAGAATCACATGGTGATGGCTTATTTGGATGACATTCTAATAATTGGGGACACCAAGGAATCAGCCAAATCATCTGTTTCAGCTACCAAACTCATGTTTGAGAGGTTGGGATTCCTAATCCATCCAGTTAAGTCAAAATTGACTCCAATCAGGGTATTTGATTGCCTGTGGTTCACAATAAACTCAATTCAAATGTCGGTGACACTGCCAAGTGGTAAGCAATCAGACTTGATGGAAGCCTGCAATAAGCTAATTGCAAACCAGCAGCCAACAATCAGACAAGTAGCAAGTGTAATTGGCAAGCTTGTGGCAGCCTTTCCAGCTGTACGCGTCGGACCTTTGCACTACCAAAATTTACAACGTGCAAAGGAACGGGCTCTCAAATCCCACACAGGCCAATTTGGGTAACATATGCGATTAGCACCCGATGCCATGGCAGAATTGCACTGGTCGGCAACGAATATACATCACTGCTCTAAGAAAATTCAAATTGATACACCATCGGTAATATTACAAACCGATGCAAGTGGCCTGGGCTGGGGAGCAACAGATACCATCTCCAGATGCGGGGACAGATGGAATGTGCAGGAGTCCTTAATACTACAGCAATGTGGCATCAACTATTTAGAGTTGTTGGGGGCACTCTATGGTTTAAAGGCTTATTGCAGCAATATGCATCATGTTCATGTTCAACTTCAGATTGACAACACCACGTCAGTGGCATATGTCAATCACATGGGTGAAATAAAATCTGTGTCATGTGACAGATTGGCAAACCTCCTTTGGCATTGGTGTATTACATTTGGGTCACGGCTATTTACCTACCAGGTAGATATAATATAGTGGTGGATACTAGATAACACAGAATGGATGTTGAATCATGTCATGTTTACCGACATTGTGGCCCGATATGGCATGCCGGATATTGACTTGTTTGTCTCCAGATTGAATCACCAGTTACGCAAATATGTCTCATGGGAACCAGACCCAGGGGCAGTGGCATTTGATGCATTCATTCTGGATTGGGGAGGAATGTTCTTGTATGCTTTCCCTCCATTTTGCCTCATCAAGACAATGCCACAGGCATATTGATAGTGCCAGATTGGCCTACGCAATCTTGGTTCCCACTAGTCCTGGATATTATGACACAGCCTTTGATGGCTGTCCCCAACAGCAGTGATCTGCTGGTACACCCAGTAATGGGGGGGCTATCACCCGCTACATGACCGAATCAATTTATTGGTTTGCAGATTCTGAGGAGACCATACCTGGGACTCGGACTGGCTGACCGAACAGTGGATATTATCACAGCGGCCTGGAGGGACAGTACACAATGGTAGTACATCTGTCACATCAAGAAGTGGGAGATGTTGTCATGCCTCCAACATCTCATGTGACACAGTGTGCGTCACGGACATGTTGGAGTTTCTGTCCACGTTATATCATGACCATGAATTGCTGGGAGCGGGGGCACACCCGGTGGGAACACGTCCCTTTATTACCAGATTCATGAAGGGAATATACAACACCACACCCCCCAGGCCACGGTATACGGGCACATGGGATGTTAGCGTGGTGCTAACACTACTTTGTCAGCGGGCCCCAGCTACCGCACTACCGTTAACCAAGCTCACTCTCAAGGTGGTCATGCTGATGGCACTGGTAATGGCGCCACAAGTCCAAACGTTGCACAAGCTGCGACTGGACAACATGACCACCATTGTAAACACCATAACTTTCGTCATCTATGACTTAGTTAAACAGAGTAGGCCGGGGGTACCAGGGCCCAAGTTTGAGTTCCTGGCATACCCCGAGATCCATGATTATGTATAGTCGCGCACTTGCACCAGTACATAAAAGTCACCAGGAGTCTCAGAGGCACTGTTAGCTGTCCTTATCAGCCACAAAAAACCACACCACAGGGTATCAACACGAACCATTTCCAGATGGTTAAAAGATGTACTAGCGGGTGCAGGAGTGTATACTGACACATAAATCTCACTCCACCATCTGCATCTACATCGGCAGCAAGGGTGATGGACATGCCCCTCGACAACATCCTAGCAGCTGCAGGATGGGCCAATGAAAGGATGTTCCACCGTTTTTATAATAAACCCATTGCCGGACCGGGGGTGTTTGCACGTAACATTTTAAATTCTGTTTTATAGTTTCCCCCCAGGATGGGCAGGGTCACTATCATTTAGTTTTTTCACATTAAAGTTTTGTTACCTAACTATGTTATATCTGAAAGCATTAATTTTTTCTCATTCATCCATGGTCAATCCATTCAGTGAGTGACGCCTGGATTCGAACCGGCGTGAAATCACAGAGCTTTGAAATCTTCACGTAGTCACTCATGTGACTCCGAAGTAAAATAGTAAGATTAAACGATTAAAAGATTAAATAGTAAGAGAACTTACCAGTTTGAAGTTTGATCTTGATTTTATGAGGAGTTACGATGAGCGATTACGTGCCCACCGCTCCCAAACCTCATATTATCAGATTATCTGGTAGTTCTAGTTCTCCAAATCTTTCTATCTTTAGGTCAACTTCTTTTATCCATGATTCCACATCGCTGCTTTGAAGATTGACGCGCATGCGGGCTGGCTGGTTCTTCACGTAATCCCTCATCGTAACTCCTCATAAAATAAAGATCAAACTTCAAACTGGTAAGTTCTCATTTAATCTTACTATTCTCTTGTTTACACAGGATAATGTATATTGATTCATAGCTATTTCTTGTGCTATGCTATTTTCTCTCTATAAGCAGGAAGGTAGCAAGAGATTAAAGTATGATAAGCAAACACATTATGTTTCATGATGCCTCCTTTATTGCTGGAAGACAAAATCTGACAGAAATGTTATTTTTATCAGGCTACCTTGATATGGCTACCAATAAGAAATGCAACAAAAATGATTGAACTATTTATTTTCATAAATATGAAACTGGTCCTCACTTTGAACAACCTGGTTTCCAAAATACTATTATTTTCATTATAGACACAAAATGCTGGAGTAACTCAGCAGGACAGGCAGCATCTGTGGAGCGAAGGAATGGGTGACGTTTCTGTTACATGACATCATGGAAATAATGTGTAGGAAAGAACTGCAGATGAAGGGTCTTGACCCAAACCATCACCCATTCCTTCTCTCCAGAGATGCTGCCTGTCTCCATGAGTTATTCCAGCATATTGTGTCTACCTTCGATTTAAACCAGCATCTGCTGTTCTTTCCTACACATTATTCCCATTGTGCCATGTATGAGAAAATGTATATTAAATAGTCAAAAAGCTTCCATGATTAGGACGTATATTATTGTCCATACACTGTGGAAACAGCGCATTCAGCCCACCGAGCCTGCGCTGACCAGCGATCACCCTTACACTAGTTCTATCTTGCACATTAGGGGCAATTTACAGAAGCCAAGTGACCTCCACACCCACACATCTTTGGAATGTGGGAGTAAATAAGAACATGCAGAGAAAACCCAGGTGCTCACAGGGAGAACATGCAATCTCCATACAGGCAGCACCCCTAGTCAGAATCAAACCCAGATCTATGACGATGTGAGCCACTGTGCGCGCCATATTTCTAATCCTGCTGTCTGATCTGCATTTCCGACATTTTCTAGTTTTGATCTACAGCTTCTGCAGCTTTATTTTTTTGATTTTCAGATACCATTTTCAGTCTCTGCTGTCTGAACCGAATTTAGCCAGAAAGTGAACATTACCCAGCTTCACCTCCCGATAAAGAATTGTAAAATTTGCTATATCTTGTGCATTTGACAGATAACACCAGGTTCCTTGATCTAAAGTGCGGATGTGTAGATATTGGGCAAAGAAATAATCAGATGTAGTTTTGTTGAGCTCTGCAAACAAAGATCTTTCTGACGTGCCTTGTCACAGCTGCAGGATGAATAGTATCCATTCAACAGCACAAGCATTTGTAACATCAAGTGGAAAAGGCAGGTGATAGAAATGATAAGACCTAAACACCAAGGGTACCAGAGATGTAATGTAAAACAAAATTCAGTTACAAACCATGTCTTGAGATCACCCTTATAAATGAAAATGATGTCTTATCACTACAATACTAACATTTCATTGAAACACAAGCCTCACTGAGTAAAGGTAAAAAATAACTGAACTATTGTAGAAAGAAGCATTTTTCTATTGACTTCAATGTTAGATGTGGATTACTCTGACCAAATTATCATATTTTGTTCACGTTTTCACTTTAGGCCAAAATACTGCTCCCTGAGTATCCTCAAGATGTCTCTGAACCTTGTGTATTTTCCAACTAACTCAATAATGAACAGCATAATATAAATAATATTTTAAATTAACATTTGACTGCATATGGAGATACACAATTCTGAGCTACTCTTTGAAAACTGAAAATATTTGTAATAGTCCACTTGTTAACCTTTGAATTGATAGAGCCATAGAGCTATACAGCAAAGAAACATACTCCATGGCCCAAACCCTTCATGCCCAACAAGTTACTTAACCAAGCTAATCCCACTTGCTTAATGCCTGGCCATATTTATCCCCACCTTTTCTATCCACTAAACTGTCAAAGTGTTCAATTAAATGTATTTGTATCCACCTGTACCTTTTTATTTGGCAGCTTGTTCCACGTATGCACCACCCTCTGTGTGAAAAAGTTGTCCCTCGGGTTCCTTTTACATCTTTCCCCTTTCACCGTAAACCTATGCCGTCTAGTGGGCCACGCGACCGACGTTGCAGCGGCCTCTGCAGTCCGTCTGTCTTTTCTTTTTTTGTCCCATTGAGTGTATAGTTTGTAGTGGTTTAAAAAAAAGTTTTTACTGTGTATGCGTGGGGAACGGGGGGGGGGGGGGGTAAACTTTTAATATCTTCCCAGTACGGGGGACCCAACCTTTTCCCCGGGTCTCAGTTGTTGTTGGGGCCTAGCACCATGGAGCAGCCTCCAACCAGAACGACCTGGGGGCTCCAGTCCCGGAGCCTGCGGACTCACCATCGTGGGGCAGGCCGGCTTTGGAGCATGGAGAGCTGTGGTGGCGCGTTGCTGCAGCCCAACTTTAGAGCTACAGAGGCTCCAGCCGCAGGTCCGGTGGACGATGACATCGGGAGCTCAAGACCTGGAGCGCGGCCTTAATGGCCGCGGGACTTACCATCGCCCGCCGGGGGCTTTGAAATCGGGAGAAGAATGGAGAGCAGGGGAGAGACAAGACTTTGCCTTCCATCACAGTGAGGAGGAGATTCACTGTGATGGATGTTTGTGTAAATTGTGTTGGTGTGTGTCTTGGTTATTTTCTTGTTGTATGGCTGCAGAAACCAAATTTCATTTGAACTTCATTTGAGGTTCAAATTACAATAAATGGTATTGTATTATATTGCAGTTTTAGACTCCACTACCCTGGGGAAAAGACTTGTGGGCGGTCACCTTATCTATCAACTTCAGGATTATATATCGCTGAATAAAGTCACCCCTCATTTCCTCCACTTCAGGGAAAAATAACCTAACCTATCCATTCTCTCCTTATAACTCAAACCCTAGAGATCTTTTAACAACTTCATAAATCTGTTTTTCACCCTTTCTAGTTTGATAACAAATTTCCTATAGCCAGGCGACCAGACTGTACACAGTGTTAAAAATGTGGCCTTATAGTTGCCTTGTACAGATGTAACATGACGTCCCAATTCCTGTACTGAATGACCAATGAAGGTAAGCACGCCAAAAGTCTTCTTCACCACCCTGTTGACCTCAGTTGGCACCTTCAGGGAACTGTGTATAGAATAGAATAGTAAGATTAAATGAGAACTTACCAGTTTGAAGTTTGATCTTTATTTTATGAGGAGTTACGATGAGGGATTACGTGAAGACCCCGCCAGGACGCATGCGCGACATTCTTCAAAGCAGTGGTGTGAAATCACAGATACCAGAGTAGACTAATATAGTAAGATAAGAGAGAACTTCCATACCAGTTGAACTTTATAATAGAGGGTTTTGGGAGCGGAGGGCACGTAATCCCTCATCGTAACTCCTCATAAAATAAAGATAAAACTTCAAACTGGTAAGTTCTCATTTAATCTTACTATTTTACTTCGGAGTCACGTGAGTGACTACGTGAAGATTTCAAAGCTCTGTGATTTCATGCCCTGGAACGAGACCATGCTCACACACTGCCATTCTGGGACGGAGGATGAACGTATTTCACACACGACACTGTGCTGAAAAACAATAAAGGTATTATTCATACCTAAAATAATATGCCCCACATTGGGTAATTTATTTTACAGAACTTAATTTTTCCCTGCAAACGTCTCAGGATCGGCCACGGGTTTATTATAAAGCATTGAATGCGTTCATTGCTCCACCCCGCTGTGGCAAGGATGTGGTCCATAGGAACTCCCATCATCCTAGCGTCGATGTAGATGCAGCCCTGTTGGAGTGAGATTTGAAACATTAGTATTCACCACTACACGTAATACCACCCGAACCATCTGGATATGGTTTGCACTGTGACCTTAGGTGAGGGCATTTATGGCTAATGAGAAAGCTCTCTCCATGCCCATAAGTGTCTTGGTGACTATATATTGGAAAGTATGTGTCACTATGCAGGGCCCGACTATCTGCAGGATAGGCCAGAACTCTAATATTGGCCAAAGGAACCGGGTCAGTCTAGTTTAAGTACCCCTGTATGTAGCAGGTTATCTGCCATTTGTGACAGACATGACGTCCTATTCTAGCTTGTGTGAGGACTGGACCCGTTGTGCTGATCCAAGTGCCACATTCCCATCTAGGATATTAGTTTGTCCAGAGTGAGCCCCGATATTGGTGTCCATCCTCGTAACATGGTGTACTACCTATGTCCCATATATGGGTGTATCTGGGCCTGGGGGGAATAGAGTACAAATACCCCTCATTCGTTTAGGTACTAGTGGGTGTGATCCTATAGCCAGGTGATCACTCCCTCTGCCCAGATATTAGATAGGGCACTCCTTGCACAATAATGGCACTGTAACTCAATCCTTCATCGAATATGAAGGGTGGCCAGAACTCCAGCACTTCAGTGTTGGTGGCTGAGTCATATGTGGTGTTCGTCCTGGTGCAGAACACTTCCCATTTCCTGACATATGTCAGGTACTGTCTTCTCGTGGACTCCCTGCACGACGCTGAGATGGCATTGATCGTCCTGTCGGAGAGTCCGTTTATCCCAGAAATGGCCCGTTCAGAAACTGCAAATCAACAAGTTCATACAGTCATGGCTACGGATACTTTCCCGCACGGGGTGTGCCAACCTCTTGGCCGTTGTTGATCCAGATGCAGGGTTCTGAGACCATCTTTGTACTGTTGGGAACCATGGTACCCGTTGCGGCGTCTTGTTTAATTATTGTAAGACTCGCTGATGAGGCAGAAGGGCAAAATGCATAGCAAAACAAATTCCCCCCCAATGCAGCGAGAAATCGTCCATCGCTGCTGCCCCTGGGTCTGGTTCCCAAGCAACATATGTTGGTAGTTGGTGAATTAGTCCGGATGGAAAAAAGGTCGATATCTGGTGTCCCATACCGGTCTATAATATCTGTAAAACTTTCCGATCCAACATCCATTTAATGTTGTTGAATTTACGTGACCTGATGTCTGCCACTGTATTTAGCTTACCTGGAAGGTAAGTGGTTGAGATCCAAATCTCTCTCCCAGACACCAGCGCCAGATATTATTAGGCAATTCATCACATGATATCGACTTTATTTCACCCATATGATTATATATAGGCCCCAGTGTGGTATCAATCTGTACCGTACATGCAACTGGTGCTCATCTGAGCAGTAGGCCCTGAGTCCATGAAACACTCCCAGCATTTCTAGATAATTAATTCCTAGTGCTTTAAACAGAATAATTTTTGTGCACTCATCTGCCACCACAACTTGCGGTGGTATTAGTTGCTCCCCAACCTTTAGCACTGGCATCAGTCTGTAATGTACCCTAGGGATATAGAATGGGGTGATGGGGTTAGGATAATATGGAACATTTCTATCCACCAGTTTAATTCTAATTTACTTTCCCTGATAGTTGCATAGGCCTATTGAAATGGCCTGTATGATTTTTGAGAGCTAAAATTTCCCTCTTCCAGGTTTTAATAATGGAGTGGTCCAATTGTGCTGCTGGGAACGCAGCCACCAATTCCCAATCACTCTTGCTCCTTGCCGAATGGATGGTTCCCTGATGCCAGTGAGGCTTTTGCATGCTCCATCAAGTCTGTCACTTTGTTTGGTGGCAAGGTGATAGACATATGAACAGAGTCAATAGTGAACCCAAATAATCCATGGTAGTGGAGGGTTCCAATTTTGATTTATCTGGATGTACGTTAAACCTCTCTGTTGTGGCTGATACCACCAATGTAGCCAGCTCCAATTTTCACCTACAATGAGAATATCATCAAGGTAAGCCATGACGATATGGTTATGTTTCTTTAAAGTATGCTAAAGCTGGTTTTAATAAATTTGTAATAGCCTGGGTGCTGATGACAACCCATTGGATAAGGCATACTGCCATTGCTGTCCCAACCAGATAAATTTCAGGTATTTACGATGACCCTGTGTGTGACAAACGTGTCTAATTTGAAATGGGCATACTGAACGGAAGTATTTAGTTCGGTCAAAATCTGTAATGATACGGCAACCACCATCTTTTTAGTTTTTTATAAATATATTTGATACGAACTCTTGAAATTCTCTGATTGTTTTCTCAATCCCTTTTGTGTTTAGTCTTAACAGTTCAGCATGGCCTGCTGTTCTCTCTTTTTGTGAAGTATGAACTTCCTGCTAGGCGTATGCTGAACTGGGATGGTAGTTCGTATACAAATTCATTTTTGTAATTCTGAATACTTCCGAGTATGTAAAAGTTCAGAGGTAAAAGTGCAGCACACATGATGAAACAAGTGCAACCGTCCCCCAACTTTAATGAATCGGACATGCAATGTTTTTTAAGACAACCAGACCCACCTACCTCCATGGTTACCGGTGTTGTGTGGGTTGTCTCCGCAGTTGTTTCTTCTGGTATTGTGTTGCTGCCTTGTGGGGTTGGTGCGTTTTCCATGAAGGCCGGGCTGGGCCATGGTCTGAAAGACCGCTGTGCAGGTGGGCCGGCCTTCGAGCTTTCACCACCAGATGGTCTTCCATAGCACCGATGTCTGGTGGGTGTGTAGGGGTGCTGCCGCTGTTGATAGTGGGTTTTAGAGGTGCTTGGCACCTTGATCAGGCCTATTGCCTTGGCTTCCTCATGCAGGTCTTTCACCTGCTTCGGGAGGTCCCCCAACAGCAATTTTTGCGCCTGTGTGCTACTTGTCTTGCATAATTCCGCACTTCTTGATGATGCTCTTCCTGTAACTGTAAATCTCCACTGAGTATTACACAGTCTGCTAGAGCATCACGTAACTCTTCAGGCAAATCAACCCCATCAGTTGTCCTGGTACTGCTGTGATTTTAGCAGCCAGCAGTTTCCTCTGGAGCTTCACCTCCTGGCTCCTTATAGATGGGCTCCTGTTGCCCCAGATGGGTTCATAGACTGCTGGTACTTTAAGAGAAAATGGAGTTCTCTGGAACAATGTACTTCCCAGCCATAAATTTAATGGCTTGCTCCTGTAGCTGGTTTGTAGCCATGTATTTTTTACTGGCTTGCAGCTTTGTATAGGCAGTCCTTCTTGAGTTGATACAGCATGTGTCCCACAATCTTCTGCTGCTCTCTCTTCTGGCACCCTCACAGTTGACTGTTCAGCCATTGCCCCTTCTTCAGGGTCAGCCCAGCTCTGACCCTAATGCTCCCCTGCGAAGAGGGTGAGACATTTGGCAGTCCTTGAAAGGATCCTGCCGTGGGTCTGCGAAGAAACCCACTGTGACTCTGCCCCTGCATAAGCAGGTCATGCTGGAGCACTGCTCCCCACCCGCTCCCGCGGGAAAGACGCCCGCCGTCGCTATCCGTGAACGGGGTGTCTTCAGGTCCGGACCCAGCCGAGTCAACGGACCTGTCCGACTTCCGGGTGGTTTTGCCGCCGACCGCGGCGCACCTGCGGTCTGTAGCGGCGAGAAGCCGGCAGCTGCTGGCAGCACCTGCAGCTCTGGAGAGACGGCACGCTGCTGGCTGCTTCCACAGCAGCGGTATCAGCTGCTGCTCTCCCCTGCGCGACTCCATGGTGCTTCCTCCGTTCTGCAAAAGAAACACACCGAGTCGCCACGCTCACCAGAAAAGGTAAGACTTACCTTCAGTAATTTTTCAAAATTCGCGCTGGAGGAGCGGTGCTCCTCCCGACTGTCGCTTCCGCAATGCGTTCGACGATATGTCGCGCATGCGTCCTGGCGGGGTCTTCACGTAGTCACTCACGTGACTCCGAAGTAAAATAGAATGCCTTTTATTGATATACAGCTTGGTTTGAATGAAATGTCATTCCTACACTCTTAACACTCCGACACTCTGTTGAGCCTTTTTACAGAAATGAAGTAACAATGCTAGAAAACCATAGAGAGTTCATTACACAACCAGACATTTTTTGGTTTATCCACATTACAATGTGTAATTATGCTGTGCAGAAATAATATTGTTCAAGAACAACAAGCTCTTTGCACAAAAAGGAATCATGAAGTGGAAAAGTACAATACAGAAGGAGGCGTGTGGTTCTTTTCCTTTCCTCCTTTCCTCCTTTCCTCCTTTCCTCCTTTCCTCCTTTCCACCTTTCCTTCCATGCAGAGATGCTGCCTGACCTGCTGAGTTACTCCAGCATTTTGTGTCTATTTTCTGTTGTTCCATTAGGTCCATGTCCGCTGAAAATAACCTTGGACCAATCCCATTTTATAGGTTATTATGTCATCATTCAGGTACGATGTAATGTGATGATAGTTTTTCACTCCACTACCCTTTCTGGCAGTAAGTTTCAGACCCATGCCACTCTTTAAGTGAAAGTATTTACTCCAAATCACTCCTGATCTAGTTATTACTGTAAATCCAAGTCCATTATGAAAAGTCACTCTGATAAATAGGTTTGTTAATACACTGCTTCTTACTTCAATTCAAGATAGCCTGAAACACCTTGCAGCTAATTAAGTCCCAGTGATATCTCCAACCACACCAAGACCCTCCAGCTTGCTTCACAAATCAATAGAGTCACAGTTTATCTATTAGATCTGGGCAAGTTTCTCACCCTTTCCCCGTGTTTCTTGATCCTTGTGATAGGCTATTCATCTCGCTCTTGAATTTCTGCATTGACTGAATATCCAGAAACACTGGAGCAGACATGTCCAAACATTTAAAACCTGCCCAGAGAAGAACATTCTTCTTGCTTTGGCTCTAAATAATGGCCCCCTTATCGTGACACAATACCCCAGTTCCTAACCCTCCTCGTAGGAGAAAATGACATGGCATCTACCTTTCGAGCTGGTCACTGTAATGAAGGATTTAGAAAGAGAAGTTAGAGGGAAAGATGGGGAATCAAAGGACACAGATTCAAGGTGATTAGCAAAAGATGACATCAGATAAAAAGTTCACATGGCGCAAACATTGAAAATGTGGAGTGCATCACTTGACAGGGTTGTGGAGGGAGATGCGGTTGCATATTTCAAAATGGTATTAGATTGGTACTTGAAATTAAATTGTTGGTTGACAAAGAGAGGCAACAAAGTCAAGTTTACAAAGAGCTAGCATGGACTCAGAGAGCTGAATAATATTTGGCTGTACTGTTATCTTCCATAATCTTTAATTCACATAATGTCCTTATTTTGGAAAGGCTATTGCTGTTACTATGGAGAAGTCTGATGGTGATCTGGGAGAACAGCAATATATCTGTGTCGCACTAGTCCTTATTTCTGCAATGACTGAATATCCACAAACTCTGGAGCAGACATGTCCAAACATTTAAAACCTGGCAGAGAAGAGCTTTCTCCCTACCTTGGCTCAAAATAATGGCCCCCTTATCATGACACAATACAAGCCCCATCTGGATCCGCTCCACACATGCACACAAGGTGGACTCTGCATTGAACACTGCCTGCAGGAAAACCACAGGATGCCTGAAGCGGACAAAGTTGAACATCTGTACGAGTTGGCAGGTATCGACGAACCATCTCAAAAACATGATCTGGCAGCTGCAGTAGAACACCAATGTGGACACAGACACCCGCCACTCCTTGTACAATCACCAACATGCCAAGAAATGCCTGAAGAGTCGGAACGGATTCATGGAACTAAAGCCAACCGTACCGGACACCAAAACCAAACAACAGAAGGCACCAGGACACTACCTGCCTACCTACCTACACTACCTGTCCGACTTAGGCAACCTAATCTGTGAGTTCTGGCGAGTTACTCACCAGAACTCATATTCGCAGCATAGTCATAGGTGGTCTTTGTAACTCTCCTTCATGCTCGAGAGTAGTCCTTGTGTACGTGAGGCCTCAGCTAGGTTGCGGCGTATTTTTCAACATGTTGATAAATGCCCGCGAGTACAAAAAGGTCGCCATGGAAAAAGTCGATACTTTTTTTACTCGTAGGTTTGGTCATAGTAGGTCGTAGTAGGTCGACATGTTAGTCATAGGTAATCGAGGATAGTCAAAGGTAGTCGTAGATAGTCTTCGTCATAGTCAAAGGGAGGTCGAAGGCACGTTGAAGGAGATCGAAGGAGGTCGTCTTCACTCTCCACTATTCGTGGTCCAATTTTCCCGAAGTTAGTCGTAGCTAGTCGAAGCTAGTCTTCAACATAGTCGAAGGAGGTCTTCTACATAGTTGAAGGAGGTCTTCAACATGACATTTTTTCAAACTCTCCTAAACTCTTCTAAACTCGCCAATTAGGTCGCCCTAGTGGGACAGCCCCTTTATTCTACCTGGAAAGCCCTAAACCGCCTCCGCACTGGAGTGGGACGTTGCGAACTCAACCTGAAGAAGTGGGGCCTCTCGAACTCTGACAAGAGCAACTGTGGAGAGGTACAGACAATGGCCCATCTACTGACTTGTGGCGGAGAGGCATGCACTACAGACGATCTCCGCAGAGGCACAGATGTTGCACTGGCTGTGGCAAAGTGATGGCAGAACGTCGTCTGACACACGAGTGAACAAACTAGTCCTTACTCCACCTTACATCGCACTAAAACAAAATATTCCGTGGTGAAGCTTTGTTTTCTATTTAAAAGACATTTAACTGAGTGTGTGATTACTCAATATTCTGGCAAGGTGAATACTCTCTAAAGGCACTAAAGACTATCACATAAAACAAGCAATAAAACCAGTGGCATTTGTGTCTTTTAAGGCACTAACTACTTAAAGGTTAAGGAGGTGCAATCTGGAGGCCTGGAATTTTGATTGCCATGTTATTTTAATGGAGTTTCCAATGCCACTGCTTAACACCTCTCCAGAGAATTCCTGATAGTGTATCAACACTCAACCTTCTGAGGGAGGACAGAAGGATAAACAAAGTGCTGCTGGTGTACAGAAATTATACACCAGCAGCACCTTCCAAGATGGTGGCGGTGGAAGGTGAAGAGGAAAGTTGGCGGTTGCAAGCGGTCTGTGAACTCATCTCCCATGCCCCAGGAAGCATACAAAAGTTCCATAACTGACTTGGGAAGCAGTCCGTGGTGGCCTCAGTGTGCAGATGCTGGGGGGGGGGAGGAGTAGTTTGGGATGCAGAGGGTGCCTACTGGATGCTATAGATGATGCGGTTTCCATGGTCGCATGGTGTAGAAGCCCTGCAGCAGCCAGGAGAGAATGTGAATTGAGAAAATAAGAAATTGCATCTGACCTTGGACTAAGATCTGTTTTTTCAGAGACATGGAAGCAGCAAGAAAGTGCCGAAAAGTGGTGACTTTCTATTCCAGAAGAGGATCCATTGTGGTAATGTATAGTATAATTTGACTGGATAGCATGGAGTACAAACAGTATATCTGTACATGTGGCAATAAATAAATGAACTAACTAAGGGGGCCAAGTACACCCTATGGCCACCTATCTCCCAGAACCTTCCGATGTTTACTACCCTTTAATAGATCAACATGGGTGTGACACCATTCCTTACATTTTACAGTGACATATTTACAAGAAATAGATCGAGGGAAAATTGAGCCGAGGCAAAGGAAACGTGTGAAAAGAAAATGGACCAAGGATAGATTTTTAGATAATTTACGAGATTATAGCAAGAAAGGAGGTCATCGTTCAGAAGTAAATAAATAGGTATAACGTCTGAGTCAGGGAAAATAGCAGCCAATATAAGCAGCATCCAAAAGGATGCTAAAGGAGGAGTGGGAGAAAAAGTCCGAAAGGAGGAGAGGGAGATGCAGATGGAAAGAGTTTCAGGGCAAAGACTTTTGGGGCTATCATAAGTGGAGAGAAGAATGTAGTTCAAGTAGAGCGTCCATTGTGATCAGTATTGAGTTATACATCATAGAAGCAGGCACTTCAGCCCAACTGGTCGATGGTGACCAAGGCAGGTGGAGATTTTAATAGGAATGTGATGACAGGTGAGCAGAACATTGCCTCTGTAGAGATATGGAGAGATTTGGAGTAAGTTATAAGGGTGTAAAATGAGCAATGACCCTGAAGAATTATGGAGCATCTGAGTATGAAAGTGAGAATTGATGAAGACGAGTTAGTTGCAAACGGTTGGCCCATTCTGAGGCAGTGAGCACAAAAATAGGATGAAATCTGGGGTCACTCAAAACCTCAATCGTTTCAAATTTTACTTCGGAGTCACGTGAGTGACTACGTGAAGACCCCGCCAGCACGCATGCGCGACATATCGTCGAACGCATTGCGGAAGCGACAGTCGGGGGAGCGCCGCTCCTCCAGCGCAAGTTTGAAAAATTACTGAAGGTAAGTCTTACCTTTTCTGGTGAGCGTGGCGACTCGGTGTGATTTCTTTTTCAGAACGGAGGAAGCACCATGGAGTCGCGTAAGGGAGAGCAGCAGCTGATACCGCTGCTGTGGAAGCAGCCAGCAGCGTGCCGTCTCTCCAGAGCTGCAGGTGCTGCCAGCAGCTGCCGGCTTCTCACCGCTACAGACCGCAGGTGCGCCGCGGTCGGCGGCAAAACCACCCGGAAGTCGGACAGGTCCGTTGACTCGGCTGGGTCCGGACCTGAAGACACCCCGTTCACGGATAGCGACGGCGGGCGTCTTTCCCGCGGGAGCGGATGGGGAGCAGTGCTCCAGCGTGATCTGCTTATGCAGGGGCAGAGTCACAGTGGGTCTCCTCGCAGACCCACGGCAGCATCCTTTCAAGGACTGCCAAATGTCTCACCCTCTTCGCAGGGGAGCATTAGGGGTCAGAGCTGGGCTGACCCTGAAGAAGGGGGCAATGGCTGAACAGTCAACTGTGAGGGGTGCCAGAAGAGAGAGCAGCAGAAGAATTGTGGGAACACATGCTGTACCAACTCAGGAAGGATTGCCTATACAAAGCTGCAAGCCAGTACAAAATACATGGATACAAACCAGCTACAGGAGCAAGCCATAAACTTTATGGCTGGGAAGTACATTGCTCCAGAGAACTCCATTCTCTTAAAGTACCAGCAGTCTATGACCCCATCTGGGGCAACAGGAGCCCATCTATAAGGAGCCAGGAGGTGAAGCTCCAGAGGAAACTGCTGGCTGCTAAAATCACAGCAGTACCAGGACAACTGATGGGGTTGATTTGCCTGAAGAGTTACTAGATGCTCTAGCAGACTGTGTAATACTCAGTGGAGATTAACAGGAAGAGCATCATCAAGAAGTGCGGAATTATGCAAGACAAGTAGCACACAGGCGCCAAAATTGCTGTTGGGGGACCTCCCGAAGCAGGTGAAAGACCTGCATGAGGAAGCCAAGGCTATAGGCCTGATCAAGGTGCCAAGCACCTCTAAAACCCACTATCAACAGCGGCAGCACCCCTACACACCCACCAGACATCGGTGCTATGGAAGACCATCTGGTGGTGAAAGCTCGAAGGCCGGCCCACCTGCACAGCGGTCTTTCAGACTATGGCCCAGCCCGGCCTTCATGGAAAACGCGCCAACCCACACAACACCGGTAACCATGGATGTAGGTGGGTCTGGTTGTCTTAAAAACATTGCATGTCCGATTCATCAAAAGTTGGGGGGACGGTTGCACTTGTTTCATCATGTGTGCTGCACTTTTACCTCTGAACTTTTACATACTCGGAAGTATTCAGAATTACAAAATTGAATTTGTATACGAACTACCGTCCCAGTTCAGCATACGCCTAGCAGGAAGTTCATACTTCACAAAAAGAGAGAACAGCAGGCCATGCTGAACTGTTAAGACTAAACACAAAAGGGATTGAGAAAACAATCAGAGAATTTCAAGATTGGTTGGGGAGCAACTAATACCACCGCAAGTTGTGGTGGCAGATGAGTGCCAAAAAATTATTCTGTTTAAAGCACTAGGAATTAATTATCTAGAAATGCTGGGAGCGTTTCATGGACTCAGGGCCTACTGCTCAGATGAGCACCAGTTGCATGTACGGTACAAATTGATACCACAGTGGGGGCCTATATATAATCATATGGGTGAAATAAAGTCGATATCATGTGATGAATTGGTTAATAATATCTGGCACTGGTGTCTGGGAGAGAGATTTGGATCTCAACCACTTACCTTCCAGGTAAGCTAAATACAGTGGCAGACATCAGGTCACGTAAATTCAACAACATTAAATGGATGTTGGATCGGAAAGTGTTTACAGATATTATAGACCGGTATGGGACACCAGATATCGACCTTTTTTTTCCATCCGGACTAATTCACCAACTACCAACATATGTTGCTTGGGAACCAGACCCAGGGCAGCAGCGATGGACGATTTCTCGCTGCATTGGGGGGGGGATTTGTTTTGCTATGCATTTTCCCCTTCTGCCTCATCAGGCGAGTCTTACAATAATTAAACAAGACGCCGCAACGGGTACCATGGTTCCAACAGTACAAAGATGGTCTCAGAACCCGCATCTGGATCAACAACGGCCAAGGAGGTTGGCACACCCCGTGCGGGAAAGTATCCGTGCCTGACTGTATGAACTTGTTGATTTGCAGTTTCTGAACAGGCCATTTCTGGGATACGGACTCTCCGACAGGACGATCAATGCCATCTCAGCGTCGTGCAGGGAGTCCACGAGAAGACAGTACCTGACATATGTCAGGAAATGGGAAGTGTTCTGCACCAGGACGAACACTACATATGACTCAGCCACCAACACTGAAGTGCTGGAGTTCTGGCCACCCTTCATTTCGATGAAGGATTGAGTTACAGTGCCATTATTGTGCAAGGAGTGCCCTAGCTAATATCTGGGCAGAGGGAGTGATCACCTGGCTATAGGATCACACCCACTAGTAGAATGAGGGGTATTTGTACTCTATCCCCCCCAGGCCCAGATACACCCATATATGGGACATAGGTAGTATACCATGTTACGAGGATGGACACCAATATCGGGGCTCACTCTGGACAAACTAATATCCTAGATGGGAATGATTATGGCACTTGGATCAGCACAACGGGTCCAGTCCTTACACAAGCTAGTAATAGGACGTCATGTCTGTCACAAATGGCAGATAACCTGCTACATACAGGGGTACCTTAAACAAGGACTGACCCGGTTCCTCTGGCCAATATTAGAGTTCTGGCCTTTATCCTGCAGAAGTCGGGACCCTGCAGAGTGACACATATTTTGCAATATATAGTCACCAAGACACTTTATGGGCACGGAGAGAGCTTTCTCATTAGCCATAAATGCCCTCACCTAAGCTCACTGTGGAAAACCATATCCAGATGGTTAGGGTGGTATTACGTGCAGTGGTGGATACTAATGTTTCAAATCTCACTCCAACAGGGCTGCATCTACATCGGACGCTAGGGATGATGGGGAGTTCCTATGGGACCACATCCTTGCCACAGCGGGGTGGAGCAATGAACGCATTCAATGCTTTATAATAAAACCCGTGGCCGACTCCTGAGACGTTTGCAGGGAAAATTTAAGTTCTGTAAAATAAATTAACCCAATGTTGGGGCTTATTATTTTAGGTATGAATAATACCTTTATTCTTTTTCAGCACAGTGTCGTGTGTGAAATACGTTCATCCTCCTTCCCAGATGGCAGTGTGTGAGCATGGTCTCGTTCCAGGGCATGAAATCACAGAGCTTTGAAATCTTCACGTAGTCACTCACGTGACTCCGAAGTAAAATAGTAAGATTAAATGAGCTTACCAGTTTGAAGTTTGATCTTTATTTTATGAGGAGTTTACGATGAGGGATTACGTGCCCTCCGCTCCCAAAACCCTCTATTATAAAGTTCAACTGGTATGGAAGTTCTCTCTTATCTTACTATATTAGTCTACTCTGGTATCTGTGATTTCACACCACTGCTTTGAAGAATGTCGCGCATGCGTGCTGGCGGGGTCTTCACGTAATCCCTCATCGTAACTCCTCATAAAATAAAGATCAAACTTCAAACTGGTAAGTTCTCATTTAATCTTACTATTTTTACTTAAAGAAAAATGACACTGAGTTAAGACTGGATTTCAGATAAACATTTTAACAGCCAGAGCCTGTGCAAGAAACAGGAGAGGTGCAGAAAAATCTGGCTACAAAGAAACTAACCCTCAATCAATGAAAACTGCAGCCAAGAGCATCGGGTAATGCAGAAAATAATGGACCAAGAGGAGAAACTTAAAGAACTTAAGATCATTGTCCAAGGGTAAGCAATGAAGCCATTGCTGTAAGGACCTGAATTGGTTTCATTGTTGAATGAAAAGGAAGTGGATCGAGCAGTATCTATGGGGAAAATTAATTGTTGATGTTTTGGGTGGAAACCCTGCATCAGCAGCCTATGGTTTGGTCCACACATTCCAGCATCTACGGTTTCTTGTGTCTCGATTGTAAGCAGATGTTGGGGTTGATTAAACACAGTGTAGAAATTTACTACAGAATGAGGAGGTTGGGGAAGATTAGATATCACAAAAGGACATTGAGTGAAGAACATATTCAGTTCAGCAGGCTTCCAACAAATTCAATCTGAGTAAAAAGCTCCATTTTTTCAGTTATCATCCATAGCACTAGAGAGAGCTCACAAGGGATTCAAATCATCCTTTGAAATCCCTTAAATATACCTTCAGGACCTCACATTGATAAACTATAATATTATTGTTAATGTTTTCAGTCAATGTCTCTTAAGCATTGCAATAACATGGAAACAAAGGACAAGCTTTAAATAGCGAACTATTGGACATGGATTTTCAAGGTTAATTACTGCCTCAAAATAAGATTGCACATATTTTAGTGTGTTAAATGAGTTCTAAACTTTTGTAAAATATTTTTATTAGAAGTAAATACATATTAAGAAGGAATAACATTAAATAAAAAGAAAGGGACATATTATTCGTCACATACATTTTTAATTTTTTTAAAGATTACAATCATTCTTATTTATACTTTTATACTTTTTATTATTTTATAACAGAAAGAAGATAGTAAAGAGAAATAATAAAGAGAAATAAAATAAAAGTAGAAAATCAATAATATGAGTGGAGTATTAAGCAGGTTATACTTCATTGGAGATATATCAATGGTCTATTATATATAGTTCTTCATCTATTCCTTATTTCAGGTTTCAGTCAGGCCCTCGAACCGGACCACGTTGACCCTTTCAATATTCAATAAATGGAGACCATATTCCTCTGAACTGATCTAGCTTGTCCAAAAGGACAAGTCTTAATCTTTCCAGATGAAGTGTCTCCGACATTTCTGTTATCCACATTTTGATTGTGGGGGATGTAGGACCTTTCCAAAATATTAATATTAATTTTTTACCAATTATTATACTATAATCGATAAAAAATCTTTGCTGTGTTGTTAGTAGTTGATCCGTTTCTAATATTCCTAATATGATTAATTTTTGAGTCTGGAGTCAACTCTGAGAGATTACATTCGAGATTATCTTAAAAATTTATGTCCAAAAAGTTAGTAATTTTTTTATACATTTTGTGAATGTGCATTAAATTAGCTTCTAAATGCTGACATTTATCACATATAGCAGAAACATTTGAAAAAATTCTGTTTAATTTGGATTTTGAAAAGTGTAATCTATAAAACTTTAAAATTGTATCAAAGAAATGTCTGGCATTTTAATGAGCAGTCAGTGGTGTATATGCTAGTAAACTTTCATTCTTATATTTCTAGACTTTAATTGTTTGAACCTAATTTGTTTTCCCATACTTGCCTATATATTTCCGACATTTGGTACCATCATTTTCCAATAAAAATATTATAAATATATGACTTTTTCTGTGTTCGGATATTTATTTAGACATTCATCTAAAATTTCTGTCTTTCTATTTCTAAAATCCTGTGTGTTTGATTTAAACATAGTCTCTAATTTGTAAAATATCTAAAGTACTCTTTTGAGTGTAATCCGTAATTTTGTTGTAATCTCTGAAATGAAAGAAAGAGACTTTTCCCTGTAGAGATCACCCATCTTATTTTAATCCATAGTTCTTCCATTGTAAAAAAACCTTTATCCATCATTGAGAGTTTAAAAGTAATGTTGTTTACAATGGGAAGAGCCAGTGGTATATACTTTCCAATTTTAATGTTTTCTTTAATTGTTTCAGATACGTATCCACTTTTATTATTGGATTTCCTCTATAAATTTTCTTAGTATTTTTAAGTCTTGGCAAATAAAATCGAGCTAATTTCGAAAGGTGAACAATTTTCCTTTTCCATTTTTAACCAGTTTGGCTGTTTATCTAATTCTTCCAACCAAAAAATTCATATTTTTAATATTAACTGCCCTTTAGTAGTTAAAACATAAATTAGGCAGTGCAAAAACCTCCATTTTTTTTGATTTACATAGATGTTTTTTATTTATTCTATGGCTCTTATAATCCCAAATAAAATTGATAACTATAGAGTCCACTATCTTAAAAAACATTTTTAGGAAGATATATCGAGATCAGTTGAAACAGGTATAATAATTTCGGAAGAAAAATCATTTTTATCGCATTAATTCTACCTAGCATTGAAATAGGTAATGTTTTCCAATATAGGATATTCTTAAGTAGTTTATTCAGTAGGGGTGGGAAATTAGATTTAAATAACAAATCATGTCTTTTTGTTACATAAATTCCAAGATATTTGATTTTTTCATTTGCTATCTTAAAAGGAAATTGTTGTAGTAGATGTGGGTTATTTCCCATTATTGGCATGTTCACTTTTTATTCCAATTAATTCTATATCCTGAAAACAAGCCTAATAGAGTTATTAAATCTAATAAGTTAGGGATATTAGTTTCAGGCTTTGTAATATAAAGTAATATATCATCTGCATATAAAGAGATTTTTTTTTCAGTTTCTTTGGTTTCTATTACCCATATATTTCAGGATTGTAATCTCACGGATTGTGCTAATGGTTCAATTGCCAGTGCGAACAGTAGTGGGGATAGAGGACAACCTTATCTACAGCCTCTGGATAAATTAAATTTTTAGTTGATAACATTTGATTGTTAATATTTCTAGCTGTTGGATTGGTTATATAGTAGTTTAACCCATGTTTTAAAACTTCTCTCCCAACTGAAAAGTTTCCATAACCAAAAATAAATAAGACCATTCAACCTGATCAAAAGCTTTCTCTGCGTCTAATGAGATAATTGCTAGATCTTTATTAATATTTCTTTTTGAGTATATAATATTGAATAATCGTCTCAGGTTATATGAGGATTATCGTTTTGGTATAAATCCTGTTTGATCTGAATGGATTACTTTATTAATCACTGTATTTAGTCTTTGTGCTAGTATTTTGGTTAATATTTTGTTATCAGTATTTAAAAGAGCTATGGCTCTATACGACCCTGGATCATCTTGATCTTTATCTAATTTAGGTGTAAGCATTATAATAGATTCATTTAATGTTTCTGGTAATTTCTGTTGTGCATAAATATATTCATAAAGTGTCTTCAAACGTGGTGCTATCAGATCATAGAATGTTTTATAAAATTCCGAACCAATACCATCCGGTCCTGGAGTTTTACCATTTTTTAATAAACTAATAGATTCTTCGATTTCTTTAGTAGTTATTTCAGCATTTAGTGATTCTCTATTTTCTAAATCCAGTCCTTTTAGATTACAATTTTTTTTTAATGTCTCTATTCCTGTCTGATTTTTCTGTCGTTTTGGCTGATGAATATAAAATTTTTATAATATTGCAAAGATCTCTCTCATTTATATATCTTTAGTTTGTACTAGTAATTCACCTTTTGTCTGATTTAATCCTATGGGTTAATTTTTCTCCCTCCAATTTTCGTAATTGACAAGCAAATAATTTTTGTGGTTTATCTCCGAATTCAAATTGTATTTGTTTAGTATATTGGTAGAGTTTTACAACTTGGTCTGACTGTATTTTATTTAATTTATATTTCAATGCAGAGATTTTATTATGTTTTGTCATGGTTGGGTTACCAGCGTTTTCCGTGTCTAAATGTTTGATCTTCTTTTCCAATGCCTGTTGTTCCCTCCGATACTGAATTATAAGTGAATGGGATAAGTTTTAAATCTACCAAAAAATAATCTATTCTGGAATAAGTTTTAATAAGTTCTAAACTTAGCATTAATACCAAACCTGATGATAATTAAAAACAAAACTAAATTGAGATGTCCTTTAAAGCAAATGTTATGGTGAATATTCCCTTTAAAAGATGATAAAACCTGAACTATGCTCTTTACAATGACTTCCGCTCACCTGACCCATAGGGTCACAAAATAGGTACCGTAGAAGGACCACATCAGGCCCTTGAAGGCTCCAGGGAAAAACAATCCCCCTTTCCATTTGGACACTTATTCAAAGCTCATTGAGTCTACCTCCACCATTCCCCACAGCAATATTTTCCAAACCTAAACTTTCACTGTGTAATTTTATTTTTTCCCTAATGTCACATTTTGGGTTGTTTGTCATGCATTTGAATCTCCTGTCTCCACACTCTATCATGTCTATCGCCTTCAGTATTTTAAACATTTTATGCAGGTTTATCAAAACTCCCTTGTACTCTCTGCCTCTGTTCACAGAGTAAGGATAGTGCTTGCGTGTTAACCACTTTCACAACAAACTACACACAGGTACCCAGATGTCACAGTACATCAAAGATGTTCCTATACATCAAAGTCCAAATCAATGATATTATTGAAGGGAAGCTGAAGAA
Source organism: Okamejei kenojei (assembly GCA_035221665.1). Taxonomy (NCBI): domain Eukaryota; kingdom Metazoa; phylum Chordata; class Chondrichthyes; order Rajiformes; family Rajidae; genus Okamejei; species Okamejei kenojei. The sequence continues at coordinate 57,861,472 of CM069133.1, read as the reverse complement.
GGGCCCCGACCTGAAGAGTCACCACTCCTTGTTCTCCAGAGATATTACCTGACCTGCTAGTTTGCTCCAGCACATTGTGTCTTTTTTAGAAAATCAGCATCTGCACCTCCTTGTATCCCTGTGGTCCATTACTGTTTTCTGGAGAACTTGCCTGTAAAATTATTTTCAGTCAATGTAACAGTAGTAACATCGTTTGTACTTTGAGTCATGGGTGACAGTGTAGTGAGCTTAATGAACAGCAACTGCAAGAGGATGGAAAATGGATGTGTAGAGGGGTAAAATATGAGTGGAAGAGGGAGGAGCATGGGGAGGTGGCAGGGGAGTGATACATTTGAGTGGGGAAAGGTAACCAGCAAAGGGAGCAGAGGATTTATTTGGTGATCTGAAGTAGTAGTGATGTGGACTTGAGCTGCAGTTGCGATGAGAGAAGCTAAAGGGCCTGTCCCACTGTACGAGGTAATTCAAGAGCTCTGCCGAGTTTTAAAAAAAAATCAAAGTCGTGGTAAGCACGTAGAATGTACGTAGCGGGTACGTCGGAGCTCGGGGACGTCTCTTAGCGGCTCGTAACGCTAACGGCAGGTACTCGGGAAATGCGGTAAGCTCGTGAAGATTTTTCAACATGTTGAAAATGTCCACGAGAGCCCCGAGTACCTACAAGCGGCCATTACCGTAATTCTCCGAGTTCAAATTAGAGGAAACTTGGGAGAACTCTTGAATTAGCTCATACAGTGGGACAGGCCTTTAAGGATTGAGCCAGGGCTGCTAGGAGCCATGATTCAATTCCATATAATTATTGCATTTCTATTAAAATGCAATTGGACTGAGACAGTGACTACAATATTAAATATAACTAGACCAAGTGAAGACCCGTTGGGTCTGCTCCCGCAATGCAAACAGTTTTTTTGCAGCACTCACCTGTGTCCCCCAATGCAACCTGCTCCCCAACGCAAAGGTGTTTGTGGGGGTGTGTGGAGGGGCAACAAGGTTGTGTGTGGGAGGTGTGGGTTGTGGGGGGAAGGTGGGGAGGGAAGGGGTGTGTGTTTGGGTGGGTGGGGGGGTGTGGGTGGGGGGGTTGTTGGAGGGGGGGGATGGGGTGTGAGGTGGGTGGAAGGGATTTAGTATACTTTTTTTTATAGCCTTTTTCAATTTTGGTCCTTCTCTTGCTCAGAGTAAACATCAGAGCTATGTGCACTGAAGTCGCTATGGTTTCTGAGCTGTTGTCAAGAATTTAAGTTGGAGAATGACCTTTGAATAACTTTAGATAGAAGCAGGTCTGCAAGTGGGATTGAATTGAATCCTTTACATCGGTTTTGTTTTGACTGTTGAGAGTTGGTCGTATTACTTTCAAATCATATTTGGGCCATGATGTGAAATAAGTGTGTGGGGGAGGGATAGGAGGGTGGTGGTGGTGCGAGGGTGTGTGGTGAGGAGAGGGGGGTTGAGTGAGTAAGGGAGCACTGCACTGTGGGAGGGAGGAGCGGTGAGGACTAGAGGAGGGAAGCAAGGGTGGGTGGGGAGGGGGTGGGGTAGGAGGGATGGGGGTAGTACAGATGGAGGGTGGAGGGGAAGGAAAAAAGGGGGTTTGGGGGAGAGAGGGTTGAGGTAAGGGCAGGAAATATGGTGGGGAGAGGAAGGTGGAGTTGGGAAGAGCGAGGGAGGGAGAGGGGAGAGAAGGAGTGAGGGAGAGAGAGGGAGAGGCGGAAGAGGAGAGGAGAAACGAGAACGAGGGAGTGTAGAGAGAGAATACGGTTATTATTAGGGGTTCAGCATACGGTATCAAAGATACGGTATTAGGGGTTGGTCTCAGTATTGATGTGGATTGAGAACTGGCTGGCAAACAGGAAGCAAAGAGTTGGAGTAGGTATTCGGGTCCTTTTCACAATGGCAATCAGGCAGTTAGTAAACTAGTGGGGTTACCGCATGGCTCAGTCAGTGCTGGGACCCCTAGCTGTTTACAATATATATTAATGATCTGGATGAGGGATTGAAAGGCAATAGGCAATCTCAAGTTTGGGATGACACTAAGCTGGGGGGCAGTGTTCGCTGTGAGGAGGATGCTAGGAGACTGCAAGGTGACTTGGATAGGCTGGGTGAGTGGGCAAATGTTGGCAGATGAAGTATAATGTGGATAAATGTGAGGTTATCCACTTTGGTGGCAAAAAAACAGGGGAAAGCAGAGACCTATTATTTAAATGGTGGCCCGATTAGGAAAAGGGGTGATTAGATGCAGCGAGACCTGGGTGTCATGGTACACCAGTCATGGAAAAGTAGGCATGAGGTGCAGCAGGCAGTGAAAAAAAAAAAAAGCGAATGGTTATGTTAGCTTTCATAGCAAAAGGATTGAGTACAGGAGGAGCAGGGAGGTTCTACTTCAGTTGTACAGGGTCTTGGTGAGACCACACCTGGAGTATGCGTACAGTTTGGGTCGCCAAAAATCTGAGGAAGGGACATTATTGCCATAGAGGGAGAGTGCAGGTGAACGTTCACTCAGACTGATTCATGGTATGTCTGGACTGTCTTATGAAGAAAGACTGGATAATAGACTAGACTCGGTTTATACTCTCTGGAATTTATTTAGGAGATTGCGAGGGGTATCTTTTATAGAAACTTTCAAAATTCTTAAGGGGTTTGGACAGCAGGTTAGATGCAGGAAGATTGTTCCGATGTTGGGGAAGTCCAGGAAAGGGGTCACAGCTTAAGGATAATAAGGGGAAATCCTTTAAGACGAGAAGATGAGATTGGAAGACTTTTTTCACACAGAGAGTGGTGAGTCTCTGGAACTCTCTGCCCACAGATGGTAGTTGAGGCCAGTTCATTGGCTATATTTTAGTATATTTTTTAAGAGTGAGAGAGTTGGATGTGGCCCTTGTGGCTAAGGGGGATCAGAGGGTTTATGGAGAGAATGAAGGCAGGTACGGGTTACTGAGTTGGATATGATCAGCCATGATCATATTGAATTGGCGGTAATGGCGGTGCAGGCTCGAAGGGCTGAATGGCCTTACTCTGCACCTAGTTTCTATGTTCTATGTTTTCTAGAATGGGTACAGAGATAGAGATACATGAGTAGAGAGAGAGAGAGAGTGGAGAGATGGAGAGAGTGAGGTGAGGAGAGAGAGAAAGGAAGAGAAAGAGGAAGAGAGGAGGAGGAAAAGAGGGAGGAAGAGCGGAAGAAAGAGATGAGAGGAGGGGAGTGGGAGGGGGTGTTGAGGAGAGAGAGGGGGGGGTTTGAGCGAGAGAGGGGGGTTAGAGAGAGAGAGTGAGAGAGAGGAGAGAGTGATGGGGAGAGAGAGAGAGAGATGGGAGGTGAGAGAGAGAGAGATGGGGAGAACAGAGAGAGCGTAATGCAACCATGCGTCATGCGTGTCTGAATGTTCTGGAAATGGAAGCGTCCGCGTCTCATGCACCAAAAGCTGTTGGCAGCAAAGATACTAGAGGAGCAAGATGACCACTCCTCCAAAATCCAATGGACTGATGCTTGTAGTCGTAACGGAACATCACGGCCGCCCATTTTGGAGGATGCCTCCGTGTGTAACCCGTCCATAGCTAGAGAAGCAGTTGCAAGGAAAGATTATAGACGGAGCAGAGTGCATAGAAAGTTATTAGATTTTTTGTAATAGATCTTATACTTACCTCTCGATCTCGATCTCTCTTCCCCTCCCCTTTTCTCTATCTCTCTCTTCTCCACTCTCTTTCTTGATTTCTTATATCCCTCTCTATCTCTCTTCCCTCTCGATCTCTCTCTTTCCCCTCTTGATCTCTCTCCCTCACTAACCTCTCTCACCCTCTTCTAACACCTAACCTCTCTTCTCTCCCACTCACACCCCCCCTTCCTCTCTCCCACCAACCCACATACCCTCCAACACACCCTCTCTCCCCCCCCACTCACCACCATCCCAACCCCCATCACACAAACCATCACATACACACAATACCCTTCCCCCATCACTCACACCACCATAACCATTCACACACCCACCACACACACTTCCCACCACATCACACAACACCCCTTCCCACACATCACCCCAAACCAACCCACACACACCCACACACCACAATAAATAACCCCCCATAACCCCCAAACCCCACCCCAAACCAACCACCCATCAACCCATATCCCCCACTAAAACCCCAATCAAATACTAATACCCTCAACCAATACAATAAAAAACCCCCCCATCCCCCCACACCCCTTTCCCCCCACCCCCCCCCCCACACACCCACACATTATTTCCTTCCAATCTCTCACCCAACCAAAC